>CM016620.1:97932769-99200530 GCA_005393395.2 Gossypium australe
GGTAATTATTCATATAAGGGGAAACACCTATGTTTTATGCTACAAATGTATGACTTAGATTGTTTGAATCTTTGGGACTCTTTGAGTTGAATTATCCATGTATGAATTATCTTTGAATTATGATGAAACACTATTGATGAATATTATGAATAGAGGAAGTTCGTTTTAATTTTGAGTTGAGAATTTTGCTTGAGGGCAAGCAAAAGCTTAAGTGTGGGGGTATTTGATAAAACGTAATAGTAACATATTTTAGGCCCACATTTAGCATGCTTTTGGATGATTTAAGCCTTGAATTGTGTAAATTGGTGCTCTTAATCCTTTGTTTTCATGTTTTATACCCAGAAAAGCACCGGAGGATGAAAAGAACGAGAAATGGGCCCAAAATGGAGTAAATGGGCCATAACACGAAATCGACACGGCCTGGGCCCAAGACCACACGACCGTGCCTCATCAAACAGACTCGAACACGGCCTAGCTACGATTCCCATGGGCGTGTTCCATGGGCGTGTCCCTGACGAGACAAAGAAGAGTTTCATTTGGATTAGGGTACTTAGAGGCAAAGAAAGCCATTCCAAGAGCTTATATATACACCCTAAAGGCCAACCTTTAGGGGGAGTCCAGTTAGGCGTCCAGCGAGGCCAAAGAGCCGAGCCAGAGGGGTCAGAATTGTGAAATTTACTCGAAGAAAGCCAGTTGATTCATCTCAAGAAGCCGGAGTCATACTCAAAACGGAGGATCTCGCTTCAATTCCTTCAGGGGGTTTTAGAGTTTTTCTTATGTTTTGTTTTATCTTTTCTTCCGAGATGTATTCTTTTATGATTATGAACTAAACCTTCAGATACCTGAAGGGGATGAAACCTAAGATGAATCTTGTTATCGTTTGCTGAACTATATGATAAATACTTGATTTGTTCTTAATTATGTTTTCTTAATTTTTGTTTTGATATTTTCGGGATATTAATTCAAGTTTGATGTGCTTAGGTGGAGGAGCTAAAGTCCCTGCCTAAGAGTAGATCTAACATAATTAAGCGGAGTTGATCGCACGCCTAGACATCCGGTGACGAGATTTTTCCGGATTAGGGTGAAACCTAATATGGGAGTCCATAGATCGAGTTAATGCAATTCTTGGGGTTTTAATTAGAAAGAGATTTCAATTAATCAATCTAGATTAGACGTTTGTAGCCTCGATGGAGGTATTAACATAACTTAGGGAATCCTAGGGATCAAGTCAAGTGAATAAATCGTCTGGTTTAGAGTTAGATAACAAGTAAAGTCTAGGTGGATTCTCCCTCGGGTATTGTCTAAATCAATTGGTTTTTCCCACAAGTATTTTCACAAATTCCTTTTCTTTGTCTTTGCATCTTTAGCTTAGTTGTTAGTTAATTTTAGATTTGATAACAAATTCCTTTAATTCTTAGGCTAAATAATAAAATGAAAGTTAGTATTAGTACTTTAGGTTCCTTTGGGTTTGACAATTCGGTCTTGCCACTAGCTATACTACTGTTCGGTAGGTGCGCTTGCCTTAATCGTTGTCACAGTTAGTTTCTAGGCTCGATCATTTATTATATAAATTTTTAGGACTCTGGCAGCACATATCAGTATCGCACATAGCCCACCAAATGATGAATAGACGATGGTATCGCACATAGCCCATCGTAATTAAGCAATAAGGTGGTATCGCACTTAGCCCACCAACAAGTGTCATTATTATACATTTATATGACTATTTCATCATTCACACAATAATTATTCAATGACTACCACATTCAATCCACTTGAACCACACATGTTCTCAATCATGCCATACACTAATTAGCAACATAATGTTTACACAAATATGCATTGTTTACACATAAACTTACCTAGGTGCAAGACGTGTTAACTAACGATTTAATCCGTCACCTTGCCTTTTCCACAGTCAAGGTTGATTCCACGCTCTTTTTGATCTATAACAATGAAATTCATTCGTTTAGATCATTCTATGATCATAATACATCAAAATCTATACTTGGGCAAAAATGACCATTTTGCCCTTATATTATGGAAAAATTACGATTTTGCCCCTAGGCTCGTAATTTATTTTTCAACACATTTTCTCAATAAACAAGTCTAGCTGAACATTTATTTCTCTTGAAACTACTCACCATTCTCATCATTTCATGCATTTATGACACAAATTCATTCTTTGCATTTAAGTCATATTTAGGTGTTTTCATGCAAACACCTTTCACAAAAGTTGTTTCTCATCTCTCTAACATTCATTTTCTTTAATAAAAACTCAGCTAAAAACATAAATACTCTCATGGAAAGTCCTTAGACTTCCCACCATAATGCAATTTAGTCCCCTCATTAGCTAGCTTAAGCTTTGGGGGTTCCAAAAACACAAAAATCACCAAGAGAGACCTCTAAAATCACTTACTTGCTAGAAGATATCTTGGCTCAAAGTTTAAACTTCAAAACCCCTATTCCTTGCTGAAAGTTTTGGTGGAGGAAGAAGAGAATGAAAAAGATGATAGCTTCCTCTTTTTTTACCTTATTTTATTCATTATAGCCACCTAATATCACCAAATTTGACCAAAATTTAATACTCTTGTCTCCCTAGCTTATATGGCCGACCAACACACATATAATGGCCTAATTTCACTCTAAAGACCTCTATTTTGATATCCTTTAACAATTAGACACCTATAACTTGAAATTTGAAACTTTCACACTTTATGCGATTTAGTCCTTTTTCGCAATTATGCAATCAATCGTTAAAATTAAGGTACCAAAATTCTCATGTATCCTTATAAACATGTTACGACACATAAAATAATATCAAAATAATTTTCCTCAGCCTCAGATTAGTGGTCTCGAAACCACTGTTCCGACTAGCCCCAAAACCGGGCTGTTACAACTCTCCCCCCTTTAGAGATTTTCGTCCTCAAAAATCTTACCGGTAAAGAGGTTTTGATATTGCTCCCTCATGGATTCCTCCGGATCCCACGTAGCCTTTTCTACACCGTTTTTTTTCCACAACACTTTTACTAAGGCTATGTCCTTATTCCTCAACTGTTTCACTTCTCGAGCCAAGATTTTAATCGGCTCTTCCTTATATGTCATATCCGGTTGTATCTCAATTTTTGTTGGAGGAATCACATGCGAAGGATCGGAGCAATAACACCTTAACATTGATACATGGAACACATTGTGAATTTTCTCTAACTCTACCGGTAAAGCCAACCGATATGCCACTGGCCCAATCCTTTCGATAATATTATACTGCCCTATAAATCTCAGACTCAATTTACCCTTTCGACCAAATCTCAATATTTTCTTCCACGACGACACTTTCAAAACTACCTTGTCGCCCACTTGAAACTCAATTTCTTTTCTTTTCAAATCCGCTTACGACTTTTGTCGGTACGAAGCAGCCTTCAGACTATCCCAGATCACTTTCACTTTCTCCTCAATCTCTTTAACTAAATCAACCCCATGAATTTGGTTCTCACTCAGCTCGGTCCAATACAAGGGAGTCCGACACTTGAGACCATATAATGCTTCATACGGTGCCATCCGTATGCTCAATTGATAATTGTTATTATAAGCAAATTCGACCAAGGGTAGATATCCTTCCCAACTAGCTTCGAACTCTAACACACAGCATCAGAGCATATCCTCAAGAACTTGGATTACTCTTTCAGACTGACCGTCAGTTTGAGGATGAAATGCAGTACTAAAATTCAACCTTGTACCCAAGGCCTCCTGTAACCTCTTCCAAAACATCAAAGTAAATCTCGAGTCTCTGTTCGAGATAATAGATACAGGCACTCCATGTAATCTTACTACCTTTGCAATATACAACTCAGCTAACTTTTCTAGTGAATAATCAATACGTACAGGTATAAAGTGAGCCGACTTCGTTAATCTATCAACAATAACCCACACAGCATCTTTCTTCTTTGGAGTCATAGGCAAGCCCGTAACAAAATCCATGGTAATCCGATCCCACTTCCACTTGGGAACCATCACTGGCTGAAGCAATCCCAAAGGCATTTGATGTTCATCTTTCACTTGTTGACAAATCAGACATCTTGTTACATACTTCGAGATGTCTCTTTTCATTCCCGGCCACCAATAAAATTTCTTCAAATCATTGTACATTTTCGTACTACTCAGGTGCACCGACAAATAACTACTATGTGCCTCTTGTAAAATTTCTTGGATCAACTTGTCATCTCTGGGTACACAAATTCTATCATGGAATATTAAGTAACCATCCGAACTCACCCGAAATTCAGAATTAGTTCCTAATTCACACTTAGCTCTTTTAGCTAGTATCTCACTATCATTCCTGTGAGCCTTACATATTTGTTGAACAAATAGTGGTCTAGCTCTCAACTCAGCCAGTATAGCACCATCATCAGACAATGACAAACTCGTGCTCATAGCTCTCAAAGCATACAAGGATTTTCTACTTAGAGCATCAGCAACTACATTCGCTTTCCCCGGATGGTAATCAATCACTAGCTCATAGTCCTTCAATAATTCGAGCCACCGTCGTCGCTGTAAATTTAATTCCTTTTGATCCATCAAATACTTCAAACTCTTATGACCCGTGAAGATTCGTCACTTCTCACCATATAAGTAATGTCGCAAAATCTTTAACGCGAAATCAATTGCAGCTAACTCCAAGTCATGAGTCAGATAATTCTTCTCATGTGGTTTTAGCTGCCTCGAGGCGTAAGCGACTACCTTACCCTCTTGCATCAACACACAACCGAGACTATTTAACGACACGTCACTGTAGACCACAAACTCTTTTCCCGACTCAGGTTGTACCAAAACTGGTGCCTCCGTCAACAACGTTTTCAATCTCTCGAAACTCTGTTGGCATTTTTCAGTCCATTCAAACTTAACATCCTTGTGCAATAGTTTCGTCATCGGAGTAGTAATCATAGAGAATCCCTTCACAAACCTCCTATAGTACCCTGCTAAACCCAAAAAGCTTCTGATTTTCGACACTTCCTTGGTGGTTTCCACTCCACAATAGCCGAGATCTTTCCTGGATCAACTCTAATACCTTCACCTGACACAATATGTCCTAGGAATCCTACCTCTCGAAGCCAAAACTCGCTCTTACTAAATTTAGCATATAACTACTTGTCTCTTAAGGTCTGTAAGACAATTCTCAGATGTTCTGCATGATCACTCTCATCTCGAGAATAAATCAATATGTCGTCAATAAAGACAACCAAAAACTTGTCTAAATACGATCGGAAGACACGGTTCATTAAATCCATAAAAACCGCAGGAGCATTCGTTAAACTGAATGGCATGACCAGAAACTCATAAAGGCCATACCTCGTCTGAAATGCCATTTTCGGTACATCTTGCTCCTTAACCCTCAACTGGTAATAACCGGGCTTCAGTTCGATCTTGGAGAACACTGTAGCTCCCTTCAGTTGATCATATAGATCATCTATCCTCGGTAAAGGATACATGTTCTTCACAGTTACTTTGTAGAGCTATCTGTAGTCTATGCACAATCTCATCGACCCATCTTTATTCTTTACAAAAAGTACTGGAGCACCCCACGGTGAATAGCTCGGTCTTGCAAAACCCTTATCCGTTAACTCTTGCAGCTGAACTTTCAGTTCTTTCAACTCTAGTGGGGCCATCCTGTACGGAGCAACTGAAATGGGTGCTGTTCCTAGGATTAACTCAATTCCAAACTCGACCTCTCTAACTGGGGGTAATCCGGGTAACTATCTCGGGAATACATCCAAATACTCACATACAACTGACATTTTTTCAAACTTTACTTCAGACTCTTATGTGTTTAACACGAAAGTGAGATAAGATTCATACCCTTTTCTCAGATATTTCTTAGCTATCATGGAAGAAATCATCACCGGTAAACTATCTGACTCACCTGATTCAACCTGAATAACATCTCTATTTTCACATTTCAATTCAATAAATTTACTACCACAATTCACTAAAACACTATGGGTAGTCAACCAATCCACACCAAGAATCCAATCAAGTTCATCAAACGACAATAAGTTAAGGTTTGTCGGGAAATAATGACCCCTAATTGTCAAAGGACAGTTCCTACACACCTTGTCAACTAACACCTGTTTACATAGTGGGTTTGACACCTTTACCACAAATTTAGTAGACTCAACAGTCATACTCAAACTAGATGCCAATCTCATACAAATAAAAGAATGGGTTGACCCGGGGTCAATCAAAGCAAAAACAGAGGTGCCATAGAGAAAGAATGTACCCGTTATTACATCCGGCGATGACGCCTCTTCTTGAACGCAAATAGCATAAGTTCTTGCTGGTGCCCGGCCCTCTGGCCTCACAGTAGTGTCTCATGATACACCTTTACCAGTAGCCCCACCTCCCGAGTTCTTTTGTGGCCTACCTCTAAAGGATGCACTGCTTGATCTTATCTCTTGCTTCCTCTCCTTGTTATCCCTTTCAGGGCAATTTCGGATGAGATGGTCGAGGGATCCACACTTATAACAATTTTAGTTGTTTCCCCAACACTCCCCAGTGTGATGTCTACCACAACTTGCCACTCTGGTTTGGACTTTGGATTGCCCACACTTGCCATTGAGGTGGCCTGGACTCTTGAACCCGAATATGTGTTGCCTCGTTCTCTTTGTGAATACCCGACTGATGTAGTCATTCGAGGGTTCACTTCCCTGGACCTCTTCGATTAAGCTTGTTATGATTTGCTCATCAGCCTCTTCCTTGCATCCCAAGCCTCACTCAAGGCTTTCCTCTTTTCTTTATTCAATTCTTCGGCCTTATTAGCCCAATCCACCAATACCACAAATTCTTTTAGTTCTAAAATCCTAAATAAGAGTCTGACATCTTCATTCAACCCATCTTCAAATCTCTTGCATAAGATAGCTTCCGTGGACACACATTCTTGCGCATACTTGCTGAGCCTAACAAATTCACGCTCATACTCTGCCATAGTCATTTTTCCTTGCTTTAACTCAAGGAATTCCTTCCGTTTCTGGTCTACAAACCGTTGACTTATATACTTCTTTCGGAACTCTTCCAAAAAGAAGTTCCACGTTACCCTCTCTTTAGGAACCACTGATGTCAACGTTTTCCACCAATGGTATGCCTAGTCCCTTAGCAAAGACACAGCGCATTTTAAGCTCTCCTCAGGTGTACAAGAGAGTTCATCAAAAACCCTCATTGAGTTCTCAAGCCAGAACTCCGCCCACTCAGGGTCATCATCTATATTAGCACGAAAATCCTCGGCCCCTTGCTTCCGAATTTTGTCTACCGGGGGCTTAGTTGTCCTCACCATTTCTATACATTGGGGAGCCACAGGAATTGGCTGAGGTATAGGTGGGGGTGGAGGAGGTTGAGCATTGGGGTTTGCTCGTACATACTCAGTGTACCAGTTACTCATCATTTGGAGAAAGGCTTCTCGAGCCTCTTCTCCTTGACCCCTAGTTTCGGGGCTACTCTGCACAGGCACGGTCCGTTGGCCAGGAGTCGACGCATTACTAGCTGCATCATCAGCAACCGATTGATCAGGATCCATATACTACATAAAACAAGTTTAAAATCATCAAAAGCCACCACACAATCATCATACACTTATGGCATGTATAGCTAGACTCCTACACATGCTACGTGATAAACCGTAATAGTAACATATTTTAAGCCCACATTTAGCATGCTTTTGGATGATTTAAGCCTTTAATTATGTAATTTGGTGCTCTTAATCCGTTGTTTTCATGTTTTACACTCAGGAGAGCACCGGATGATGAAAAGAACGGAAAATGGGCCCAAAATGGAGTAAATGGGACATATCACGAAATCCATACGGCTTGGGCCCAAGACCACATGACAGTGCCTCATTCAACAGTCTCGAACCCGACCTGGCCACGATTCACACGGGCGTGTGCCACGGCGTGTCCCTGCCGTGACAAAGAGAAGTTTCACTCGGTTTAGGATACTTAAGGACAAAGAAACACATTTCGAAGCCAATATAAACACCCTAAGTATGACCTAAAAGGGGGGAACCCAAGGCTTTAGTCAGGGGGCATCCAGCTAGGCCAAAGAGGGCAGATTTGTGGGGATTTACTCGAAGATGACCAGTTGATTCATCTCAAGAAGCCGAAATCATACTCAAGACGGAGGATCTCTCCTTCAATTCCTTCAGGGAGTTTTAGAGATTTCTTATGTTTTGTTTTATCTTTTCTTTTGAGATGTTTTCTTTTATTATTATGAACTAAACCCTCAGATACCTGAGGGGGATGAAACCTAAGATGAATCTTGTTATCGTTTGTTGAACTATATGATAAATATTTGACTTGTTCTTAATTATGTGTTCTTAATTCTTGTGTTGATATTTCCGGGATATTAATTCAAGTATGATGTGCTTAGGTGGAGGAGCAAAAGTCCCTACCTAAGAGTAGATCTAGCATAATTAAGTGGAGTTGATTGCACCCCTAGAGATAGGGTGACGAGGTTTTGCCGGATTAGGGTGAAACCTAATATGGGAGTCCATAGATCGAGTTAATGCAATTCTAGGGGTTTTAATTAGAAAGAGATTTCAATTAATCAACCTAGGATTAGACATTAGTCGTCTCGAGAGAGTGATTAATGTAAATTAGGGAATCTTACGGATCAAGTCAAGTGAATAAATCGTCTGGTTCAGAGTTAGATAACAAGTGAAGTCTAGGTGGATTCTTCCTCGGGTGTTGTTTTAATCAATTGGTTTTTCCTCAAAGTTATTTTCCCAATTTCATTCTTCTTGGTCTTAGAGTATTTAGTTTAGTAGTTAGTTAATTTTAGATTAGATAAAAATTCATTCAATCCTTAGGCTAAATAATAACAAGAAAGTTAGTAGTAGTACTTTTGGTTCCTTTGGGTTTGACAATCCGGTCTTGCCTTAACTATACTACTGTTCGATAGGTGCGCTTGCCTCAAATTGTTGTCATAGTTAGTTTCCAGGTTCAATCATTCTTTTTATAAATTTTTAAGACTCTGACACACGATCAAGTTTTTGGCACCGTTGCCGGGGAACCAGAATATTAAGAAAGCTCAATTTTTATTACTTTAGCCAATTTTTATTTTCTGTAATTTCTTACTTTGTTTTTTATTTATTTTATTTTTGCTAATTTTTGTTCTTTTACTCCTTTCAGGTACCTCTAGTTTATGACTAGAAGGAATCTGATAGGACTCCTACTTTACGACAGTGATATTGAAGGTATAGTCCGCAGAAATCGTAGAGAGATAAGGCGAAGCTTAAACTACATAGAAGAAGAGTAAGAAGTCGAAGCTAATACCACCGAAGAGATGGCTGAGAATAATCCGCCACCTCCAGAGATGGCCAAACATAATGCTCCTCGAACTATGTATGATTATGCTAAACCTAATTTAACAGGAACTGAGTCAAGTATTGTTAGGCCTACTATTGCTGCAAATAATTTTGAACTGAAACCTAACACTATACAGATGATACAGCAGTTTGTTCAGTTTGATGGTTTGCAGGATGAGGATCCTAACACACACTTAGCAAATTTTCTAGAACTTTATGATACCTTCAAAATAAATGGTGTTTCTAATGATGCCATCCGTTTTCAGTTATTTCCCTTTTCTTTGAGAAATAAAGCCAAACAATGATTGCATTCCCTTCCACGAGGGTCAATCAAAACATGGGATCAAATGACTGAGAAATTTTTATTAAAATATTTTCCGCCGGCAAAAACTTCCAAGTTAAGGAATGATATCTCTTCTTTTGTGCAGATGGATTTAGAGACGCTTTACAATGCATGGGAGAGATACCAAGATTTGTTGGGGAGGTGCCAACACTACTGATTACCTTTGTGGCTACAGGTCCAAACTTTCTACAACAGTGTGAACCCTTCAACAAGGCAATTAATCGATTCAGCCGCCGGCAGAACTCTAAATAACAAAACTCCTGAAGCAGCCTACGAGTTTATAGAGGAAATGTCATTGAATAACTATCAGTGGCAAGTCACAAGGACAAGGCCAACAAAAGTAGCCGGAGTTTTCAACCTCGACGTAGTAACCGTGCTATCAAATCAGGTAGAGATGTTACATAAAAAATTTGATGGTTTATACGGTTCTTCGCAGGCACATCTAGTTATGCAGTGCGACGCAAGTGGAGGCGTGGCAAATCCTGAGTACCCACCCTTCGAACAGGGCATGGAGAGCGAACAAATGAACTATATGGGTAACAATTTCTGATCTAACAATAACCCTTATAGTAATATTTATAATCCAAGTTGGAAGAACCACCCCAATTTCTCATGGGGTGGTCAAGGAAACCAAAGGCAAC
Source organism: Gossypium australe (assembly GCA_005393395.2). Classification (NCBI taxonomy): domain Eukaryota; kingdom Viridiplantae; phylum Streptophyta; class Magnoliopsida; order Malvales; family Malvaceae; genus Gossypium; species Gossypium australe. The sequence continues at coordinate 97,943,103 of CM016620.1, forward strand.
AACCACCCCAAAACCTCCAACAACAGCCCTACCCACAGGAAAAGAAGCCGAACCTCGAGGAGATGCTGACAAAATTCATAGCAGCCATAGAAACACGTTTCCAAAATATAGAAAAAAATCAACAAGCATCAATTAAAAGGATCAAGAATTAGTTAAGGCAACTTGCTAAGCAGATATCGAAAAGACCACAAAGAAGCCTACCAAGCAACACCGAGACTAACCCAAAGGAGCAAATTCAAGCCATAATAGCTCATGATAGTGAAGGGTTAGACGAGTCCAATTTAAGGCAAAAGAATGTGGTAGAAGAAGGTAAGGTTGAGGTATAGCCTAAACCGGTAATCAAAGAGTACCAACCTCGCATACCATATCCCGAAGCGATAATGAAAGATGACACAGAGGAATAGTTCGATAAGTTTCTTAAACTCTTAAAGAAATTACATATTAACTTACCGTTTCTTGAAGCTCTTTTGTAGATGCCATATTCTAGGAAATTTTTAAAGAAGCTATTGACAAATAAGTGGAAGATAGACGAGGAATCACATGTGGAACTGAATGCAGTGTGCTCAGTAATGTTGCAAAATAAACTACCACGAAAATTAAAAGATCTAGGGAGTTTTACAATTCCATGCTTAATTGGTAGTTTATCTATTGATAATGCGTTAACTGATTTAGGGGCAAGCATAAATGCCATGCCTTATAAAATGTTTAAACAACTAGGTCTAGGGAAGCCCAAACAAACTAGGATGAGCATTCAATTAGCTGATAAAACTGTTAGAATTCCTAGGGGTATAATCGAAGATGTACTCGTGAAAATTGATAAATTCATATTCCCAGTAGACTTTGTCGTTTTAGACGTGGATGAAGACAACACGATCCCCTTAATTTTAGGAAGACCATTTTTAGCAATTGCTAGGACTAAAATTGATGTCGACACAGGTGAACTCATACTCTGTGTAGGTGACGAGACAGTCACTCTTCAAGCCCTCGATTCAGCTAGGACATCGAATAATCAAGGTGAGAAAGTAAATGCTATTGATAACCATTCGGTTAACCCTTCTTTTTAGGAAGCACCACAAAAGAACACAACTGATCCTAAATGCCGTGCCAACAAAGAAGCAATTCATGAGGAACAAAGGATTCAGATTGATGAACTAGAAGAGTGGAAGACGCATAACAAAGAAAAACTAGGGATACACGAAGCAGAACCAAAGCCACTCTACGAGACGGACAAGTTCAAAATTGGAGATCAAGTACTGATAGAAAAAGCAGACCCACGATTACCTCCCCCTGATCCTAACACAAACAAAGAAATCCCTTTTAAGGTGATCAATGATTTCCCATACGGAACAGTCGAGGTAAGTAACCCTATTTTTGGCACTTTAAAAATAAGCGCTACTTGCCTTACACTTTATCATGATAATGGAACTGCTAACATAAGGAAGGACTTTCAACTCCTCAAACCACCATGAATATGCGAATGAGAGGTAAGTCTAGCTTAAAACTATAAACGAGCGCTTCTAGGGAGGCAACCCGAGCACTAACTCTATTAACTTTTACATTCCTTTAATTTTATTTTTATTTTTTATTTTTACACCAGCATCTAATTATAAACTAACCAAAAAGTACAGATTTTCAAGCCACACGGCTTTGCACACGGCTTTGGCCGTGGCCATGTGGATGCATCCAATCTCCGTACTGACATAGCAGAGATGGTACGAGTCAGAACGAATCAATCTTCAAGTCATGGACTCTAACTACCATGCCACGGCCGTGCGATGCGGCCGTGGCCGACACTGTTAGATCATACACGAGCGTGGAAACCTGAACATGGGAGTGGGAGAAGCGAACAAGGTAAAACATAGCCGTGCGATACAGTCGTGTGACACAACACGCCCATGGTACACGGGCGTGGGGACGTACCAAACCTGAAAATTCTATTTAACCCCCCATTTTCTTCTTACCTACTCCCCATCTCCTTTCTTCCATCCCATCCTTCAGACATCCCTCTCCCCACACTTTTCTTCTTTAGCTATTACCCAAACCCTTGAGCTACACCAAATCTATGTCAAAGAAGCGGAAGGATCCTGGCGCAGTCTCCCTTTGTGAGACCGATCTATATAAGTTCATGCCACCCGCTTCATCTACTCGACAAGCCAAGGGTCTTTGAGGCCATTTAATTCTTCTTCTTCTTTACTCTTCTCCTTTATTTTCCTTCTCTTTGACTATCTTATGCTTAAATTATTTTAGTTTCTTAGTTTTAGGTTCTAAAGGCTGCTTGAGAATTACGCCACTTCGGCCACCGCTAAAACCTCTGCAGCATTAGAAGTCACACCCAAGTTGTGAACCATCCAACAATAAGGACACTTCGGTCCATTCATCTCTCATTTTAATTTTATTTACATTTCTATTTTCTTTCTCTTTATCTTTCTTATCTTTAATTATATATTTAGTTTATTTTAAATGTGTCTTAATATTTCCTGGCTGATTCTCTACGAGCTTCTCAATTTCTTCATCTAGCGCAAAGCTCGGTAGCAGCCACCACATCTCGAGACTCCCAACTTAAGGAAACCATCCAAATTTAGGAAGTTTCACCTCTCTCTTTCATTTAAATTTCATATACATCTTTGTACATTGAGGGCAATGTACATCTTAAGTGTGGGGGGTGAATATTTATTTTGAGAAAGTGTTTAACTTTCTTCATTATTCTCAAATCCCTGAATTATGCCATGAATGATATCTTGTTCTTAAGTAATTTTCTCATATTATGATTAGAATGAAATTTCCTATGATTTATGATTTTTATTGATATGTTTTGAATTAAATCATTGATAATTGTGTAGTGATGATTTAAATTTTAGGAGACTAGAGAATCAAGTATGATAAGTATATTTTTCAGAAATTAAATTTTTTTTTCTAAGTTGCCTACCTAAATCTGAATGTTACCTTGAAAGTTGAAATTTACGAGGTTGATATCAAACGCCCATAATTTTTGTGAGATTTTCAGCCTTTTAGAGCATGTATTCTTTTCCTTGCTCACTTTTTGATTATGAGTGTGTCAACATTGATTTGTTATTCTAGAACTTGCTTTGATTATACATGTCGAGACCACACATTTGGTTTGTTATACAGAGATGATAAAGGCATCTAGGTTTTAACCCACTCACTCCACTAAAAAGCCTACCATCATAATTAAACCCCTAGTAAACCCCGTTGATCCTAACAACCCTTTTTATTAACTCACCTACTAATATTAACCCAAAACCCTTTGTATTTGTTATCACCATTCTTCTTAAATACCCTTTTTGTCGAGATTTGATTTTGAGCAGTTACCTAACTATGTTCTATATTTCAGTTGTTAAAGTTCGTTATTATTATTTGTGACTTGTTCTTACAAAAAAAAATTGAAGCATATTCATTATTAGTTCTATGTTAGCTGAGCTTATATATTTAAATTTCAAATCTTAAAGAAATAGCTCGTATTATTAGTTTTCAATTGATATAATTATTTAGGATTAGTTCATTTTTTTAGTTAGGTAAATTGTCAATTCAAACATGATTCTAACATTCTAATTCAACCTTTATCCACACCTTTAACCTAAGCCCCATTACAACCATTTTTAAATACCTTTTGATTTGTGTATCATCTCATTTTTTTTACAGTGGTGGAGATTTGATTTTCATGCAAGCCTATGGGATTAACTTTTCATGTTCGACTTTTGAGTGCCTAATTTTGAACCTTAAACACTTTGAGTGGTTTGAGTGAATCTTTAGTGAGGATGTCAACTCTTGTTGATTTCAAATCAGAGGTAATTATTCAGGTAGAAAAACACCTATGTTTTATGCTACAAATGTATGACTTAGATTGTTTGAATCTTTAGGACTCTTTGAGTTGAATTATCCATGTATAAATTATCTTTGAATTATGACGAAACATTATTGATGAATATTATGAATCAATGAAGTTTGTTTTAATTGTAAGTTGAGAATTTTGCTTGAGGACAAGCAAAAGCTTAAGTGTGGGGGTATTTGATAAACCGTAATAGTAACATATTTTAAGCCCACATTTAGCATGCTTTTGGATGATTTAAGCCTTGAATTATGTAATTTGGTGCTCTTAATCCTTTGTTTTCATGTTTTACACTAAAGAGAGCACCGTATGATGAAAAGAACGGGAAACGGGCCCAAAACAGAGTAAATGGGCCATATCACGAAATCCATACTGCCTGGGCCCAAGACCACACGACCGTGCCTCATTCAACAGTCTTGAACACTGCCTGGCCATGATTCACACGGGCGTGTGCCACGGACATGTCCCTGCCGTGACAAAGAGAAGTTTCACTCGGTTTAGGATACTTAGGGGCAAAGAAACACATTCCGAAGCCTATATAAACACCCTAAGTATGATCTAAAAAGGGGGAACCCAATGCTTTAGTCAGGGGGCATCCAGCTAGGCCAAAGAGGGAAGATTTGTGGGGATTTACTCGAAGATAGCCAATTGATTCATCTCAAGAAGCCGAAATCATACTCAAGACGGAGGATCTCTCCTTCAATTCCTTCAGGGGGTTTTAGAGATTTCTTATGTTTTGTTTTATCTTTTCTTTTGATATGTTTTCTTTTATTTTTATGAACTAAACCCTCAGATACCTGAGGGGGATGAAACCTAAGATGAATCTTGTTATCGTTTGCTGAACTATATGATAAATATTTGACTTGTTCTTAATTATGTGTTCTTAATTCTTGTGTTGATATTTCCGGGATATTAATTCAAGTATGATGTGCTTAGGTGGAGGAGCAAAAGTCCCTGCCTAAGAGTAGATCTAGCATAATTAAGTGGAGTTGATCGCACGCCTAGAGATAGGGTGACGAGATTTTGCCCTATTAGGGTGAAACCTAATATGGGAGTTCATAGATGGAGTTGATGCAATTCTAAGGATTTTAATTAGAAAGAGATTTCAATTAATCAACCTAGGGTTAAACGTTAGTCACTTCGAGAGAGGGGTTAATATAAATTAGGGAATCTTACGGATCAAGTCAAGTGAATAAAACGTCTGGTTCAGAGTTAGATAACAGGTGAAGTCTAGGTGGATTCTTCCTCGGGTATTGTTTTAATCAATTGGTTTTTCCTCAAAGTTATTTTCCCAATTTCATTCTTTTTTGTCTTAGAGTCTTTAGTTTAGTAGTTAGTTAATTTTAGATTGGATAAAAATTCATTCAATCCTTAGGCTAAATATTAAAGAAAAAGTTAGTATTAGTACTTTTGGTTTCTTTGGATTCGACAATCCGGTCTTGCCTTAACTATACTACTGTTCGATAGGTGCGCTTGCCTCAAATCATTGTCATAGTTAGGTTCGATCATTCTTTTTATAAATTTTTAAAACTCTGACACACGATCACTATGGTAGTCCTAGAACCGGCTAAACCATAGCTCTGATACCACTAAATCTAACACCCCTTACCCATATCTTGTACCGAAATCGGGCACGAGGCATTACCGGACTCAACTCACTTGGTCATATAACTTTGAGTTAGCAAATTCAATTCCAACTTCAAACATTTTCAATCTTACATCTAACTTCCATATAATGGGCCTATAGGGCCCTATGCTAACCACCGATAAATATCGGACATAAATAGAAAACTTTGACACATTTAGATAAATGTCACCTAAACAGGGGTCACACGTCCGTGGACTAGATGACACGCCCATGTATCATCTCACACGTCCATGTTCAACGCCCGTGGTCGACACTGACTTGAGTCGCACGACCTAGACACACGCCTATATGGCTGGTCCGTGGTCGCCTCTGATTATTTCCCCACGGCCTGGGCACGCCCGTATGCTTCAACCGTGTGACAATTCAAATACTAAATTTGAGGTGCAGACTTCACACGGCCTGGGCACACGCCCATGGCTTGACCTTGGGTCACACACGGCCTAGACACACGCCCGTGTGCCTGCCCATGTAGACAAGAACAGAGTTGTTTTCCAAGCTCTTTGCACCCCTATAGCTTACACTACATGAACCCATTCGACATACTAATAAACATATCATAATTTCAATATGAACTTCCATAGATAACTTTGTAATTTCATAAATGATAATGTGAGCCATTAACCATGGCAATATACAAAATACTTATCTTAACATGGGCCAATACATTTTGGCCAAAATGAAAAAATAATCTAACTGGTCTAACCCTTATACATGCCATGTACAAAATCATTAAGTCTAGGTATACCGAGGTGAACTGATAGTGTGGGCGATCTTTTGGATATCCTTGTATCTCGGCTTGGCTCTTAAACTATATAAAACAAGGGAAAAAGAGAAGGGGGAGTAAGCTTTAAGCTTAGTAAGTTTACATGTAAACAATATAACATTATAACATGTATTAAACAATTACATAGCATTACATACTAAGCAAGAAACAATCTACATTCATGATCATGCTTACTCATTTTCTCCATTCCCACATTCTAACCATATCTCAAGCTTAATGCATACATTCATTAACAGGTTCCCCTGCACTTAGCATCACAAAGTCACATAATATAACACATCACTATCTCTAATTCCATTACTCATAGTCAGATTACTCGGTGGTTTCGCACTTAGCCCACCAAAAAGATTAGTTACGGTGGTATCGCACATAGCCCACCAAATGATGAATGGACGATGGTATTGCACATAGCCCATCGTAATTAAGCAACAAGGTGGTATCGCACTTAGCCCACCAACAAGTGTTGTCATTACACAATTACATGACTATTTCATCATTCACACAATAATTATTCAATGACTACCACATTCAATCCACTTGAACCACACATGTTCTCAATCACGCCATACACTAATTAGCAACATAATGTTTACACAAATATGCATTGTTTACACATAAACTTTCCTCGGTGCAAGACGTGTTAACTAACGATTTAATCCGTCACCTTGCCTTTTCCACGGTCAAGGTTGATTCCATGCTCTTCTTGATCTATAACAATGAAATTCATTCGTTAGATCATTCTATGATCATAAAACATCAAAATCTATACTTGGGTAAAGATGACCATTTTGTCCTTGTATTATGGCAAAATTATGATTTTGCCCCTAGGCTCGTAATTTATTTTTCAACACATTTTCTCAATAAACAAGTCTAGCTGAATATTTATTTCTCTTACAACTACTCACTATTTGTAATATCCGGGATCTAGGGGTTGTGCGTTTTAACTTGAATGTATGTGGTAGTGTGCTCTTGTGTGGTTTGTGTGTGTTTTGGGGGCTTCGGGAACCTTGGAATATAGGTAGATGACTTAGAAAAAAAATAATGGATGTTTAAGTCTTAAAGGGGAGCTAGGCAAGTGAGGCCTTAAGAAAAGTTGTGTGGGGTTTTAGACACAAGAGAAGCCTTGGTAAAGTGGCAAGGAGGCGCCACTTAGGGCCTTGGAAGGTGACGCCACAAGATGTCAAAGGGGGCCTAGGTTCGAGCATCAAGGGAAGCTTTTGGAGTTTTATTTTGCAGCAGGGAAGAGCAGAGGTGGACGGCACAAGGGTTCTTAGGAGATAAGGATTAAGACTTGGTCAATTTTATTTTAAAATTCGGCTAGAGAGGAGTGATAAGGGTTGACTCATTCAAATTATTTTGAATGAGTGGTGTGGAGAGGATTATGGAGGAATTTGAGTGAAGTTCAAATTTTTTGATTGAGTGATTTGTGGAGCGATTTGAGGAAGGATAAGGGGAGAGATTTGAGGAGATTTTTAAGGGATTTGGGTGAGGGAAAAGGGGTTGGCCGAATATGGAGCTTTGGAGGATGGCATTTTCGGTTTTGGTAATAGTAGGAGAGGTGTGCCAAAATTGATTCTCTTCTCATTTTTCTCTTTTGTGCCGAAAATCTCTAGGGATTCAACTGGTGTTCTTTTTCTTGTCTTTTGTGACCAGAAGCTGAAACCTCTAAAACCTTACCTTCTTTTCTTCTTCATCTTCTTACCAATTCAACCATCTTCAAAAGCCAAGGTATCTCTCTCAATCTCCCCATTGCCGAAACTTCTTCAACCCCAACTCTTCTTTTCTCTTCATAACTCTCAATAGCCGAACCTCTATTAAATCTCCCCAAATTTCTTTGCTTTACTTCTTTTCTTCAAAGCCGAAAGTATCATAGGCTGGAATCTGCTCCAATCGATTCTCAATAGTGGGTGATATCGGGATTTCAGTAGTCTAACATTAAGGGAGTAGAGATCTCTCGAGATTCGATCCATCAAGGGATTTCGGTAGACTGTTGGGTTCAAACGTGTGATTCCAGGATTCGATCAATTGAGAAGGGAGTTCATCAAATCGCAAGGTGCAAATCGTTTAGGCTTTGGGTTTCGGGATTTAGTCGACTGTGCCAAACATGTGTGTAGTTATCGCACTGCTCTCTTGTTGTTTGTATGTGTTATTATATATATGTGTATAAGATATGTGTGGTGGCCGGAAATATGGCTGAGATGGTGTCTACCCATGGTGGGTAATCGGTTAATCAGGTCAGTATTTAATGATATTAATCTACCTGTGATTTATGTGTAAAATTGTGGTAAGCATGCGATGTATACTCATCTTAACATTGTTTTGTCATGATACATATATATATACATGGGGACTGGGATGTGAATATTGAAGGACAGGGTGTACATATTTATGTACGTGGTTCGATGTTAGCCTTGAGCTACATTGGCGCTTGATGTTGGCTATGTGCTTCATCAATGTGGGGTGTTGGCTATGTGCCACATCGTGGGCGGATGATAGCTGTGTGCATCACCGTGGATTGAGGATGACCTTGAGTCACCTCGTGGATACAGATATGTGGGGTCACTTAGGTGATCGGTGGCTAAGCCACGGCTTTGAGCAGCAGGTCTGCCAAGGAGGTGTGTAGCGGTTGGAGGGTGATTTAGTAATCCCCTGGTGTGTGCGGCAGGTACGGGGGTGTGTAGCGGATGGACACTAGATTGGGTTGGGATACATTTTGCATGATTATGTATATGGACTGTGTGGATGTGGGCCAAACCCATATGTGGAGACATGTGAAATAATTACACACTGAGTCGGTTTGACTCACCATATTTTTCCAAAAACAATGCAGGTGATACATGATTCTTGGACCGGGCTGGAGCGGATACGAGGTGGCCATGCAGAAGATGTTTTATTTGTTTTATGCATTTTATATTTTCAGTACTTTTGGGTAAATCTTTATTGTAATAAGGCCATTTAAAGTATTTTGGGGATTTTATTATGTTACGATGGATTAATTATCGAGCTAATAACTGGGAATGTTTTCTTTCAAACAATTCATATCTTAGAAACTTATATTATAATTTTAAATCCGGAAAATTTGTAGCAATATAATTTTACTTAGATTTTACATATACTATGTTTTACAAATAACGGAAAATTATTAAGTTTTCACCTTTATGTCGAAATCTTTTCAAACTTTTTCCTCAGTAGCATTCTAAATTCGGCCGTGGTGTTTGGGCCGGGTTTGGGGTGTTACAATTTGGTATCAGAGCCTGGTTCAAAACTCAGCTTTGAGGGTTTTTGGGCCAAAAACATTTTTTTTCAAAGATAGGCTTTTCAAAAACTTAGACTTTCATGAACTATTTCAGGTTTATTCTGGCATGGCACCTGTATCTCCGGCCCGAAGTCCACCAGGTAAGTACCCCTAACTACTGTAGTGATTGTTATGTGAAACTTTATGGGCATTATGGGATCGTAGATTAGTAGAGTAGGAGCTATTGAACCCTAGGACTAGTTTACTTCAACACAAAATACATAAGACTTAAGTGCAACCAAACAAACCTGTGAATGAGTCGCCGAGTTAGGGTGTGGCAACGGTTGTGCGCATGTCTAGGATTGGATTTGATGGGAGCTTGGTATTTAAGCAGTCCTAGTGACTCACCTCCTCTTCACTTGAATTCTACCTGGTGCATAGTGACAGTTCACCCTTAACCAAGAGGACTTATTCACCAGCTTAACCCGATAATTAAAACCCGAAAGGGACCAGCTACACTATTTTGTAAAAACTACCTTAAGATTTGAAAATGACCAGAATATCCCGGTTTAAAAAAAATTTCTAAATTACCCCTGATTTACAAAATTACCAAAATAAACCCAATTTCTGAAATTTCTGCAATACCTTTGATTTGGAAAAAATTTCAAAATAACCTCGAGTTTTGAAAATTCCGGAATGCCTTTGCTTTATAAAGATATTTTTTTACCCTGATTTATTACTAAAATACCCCTATAGGATGAATTACGAAAATATCCCTGGGATGGGAACGGCAAAATGCCCAAAGTAGTGTAGTGAAGGTTGTTGATGACTGAATGTGACTCTTAGAATTAGAGTAGAAAACTTGAGATGAAAACTTTGATTGATCGAAAGAACTACTACTAATCTTCTTTACATAAAATTGTTCGCGGGTAATTAGTGGAACAAATAACTAATGCATAAAATTTCCTAAATCAGATTAAATCGCGGTAGTAGACATGAGTTTTAGGGGACGTGGTCGCAATACTCGTGGGCGTGATAGAGGCAGGATGACAGTGTCGGAACCAGTGGGGTCTGGCCATAGGTCAGAAAATGATGTGCCGCCGCCGCCAACGGTGGGCGCAAAGGATCAGGATCAGACAGGTGGAAATGACGCAGTGTCGCAGGCTATGCTGCGGGTGTTAGAACGAGTCACGGGAGCCAATGTGGGCAATGGGATTCGAAAGTCAGTATCTGAAAGACTTAGAGCGAATGGAGCTGAGGTATTCAGAGGGGTGTCTGGGGTAGCTCCGAACGTGGCGGAGTACTGGCTAGAGGCAGTTGAAAGGATCATGGACGATTTGGACTGCACTGCTGAGGAAAAGCTTAAGGGTGCTGTTTCGTTGCTCCGGGACGAGGCTTACCAATGGTGGCTCACAGTCAGAGAGGGTACCCCTGCGGACCGAGTAGACTGGGGTTACTTTAAGATCAAGTTTGAGGGAAAATACGTCGGAGCTAGTTATGTGGACGCTCAGAGGAAGGCGTTCCTCAATTTGGTGCAAGGTGGCAAGTCAATAGCAGAGTACGAGGCTGAATTTCTACGATTGAGCCGGTATGCTCGGGGCATCGTGGCTACCGATTATGAGAGATGCGTCAGATTTGAAGATGGGCTGCGGGATAAGCTGCGGGTTTTGATTGCTCCGCAGCGAGAAAGGGACTTCGCCATCCTAGTGGAGAAAGCTCGGATAGCCGAAGAGGTCAAGAGGGCCGAGAGGCAGAATAGAGATAGGGATAGGAACCAGAGTAAGAGGAGTTTTAAGCCGTTAGAATCATCTGGGAGTCTTCAGAAAAGACCGAGGGTTGAGAATTCTGTTCGTGTTTTTACGCCAGCTGCTGGAAATCAGGACCGTCCGTGTGCTCGGTGTGGAAGGTTTCATGTTGGTGAGTGCTGGGGACGGGATCGGGAATGTTTTAGGTGTAAGTCTAAGTCTCATTTGGTTAAAGATTGTCCTCAGGATCCGAATAGGGCTCGGACAGTAGGTCAGGGATATGTGCAGCCGGGCAGAGGTGGTCAGCAGGCGACGAGGGGTCGTGGTCCGAACCATGGAGGGAATGATTCCGGCAGATGTCGTGGAACACCAGCCGAGGTGCTGGGGGTTCAGATGCGAGACAGCCAGGATTGGTTTATGCAGCCAGACATCGCGCGGAGGGTGATGCGCCAGATGTGATCACGGGTACGTTTCTTATTGCTGGATTACCCTTTACAGGTTTAATAGGCATCGGGTCAACTCGTTCTTATTTGCTAGTAAAGTATCTAGAACTTTGAGTGTGAACTTGGAGACTGTACCTAGATAGTATATTGGTTTTATTAAGATCAGAGTGCACAGCAGGAGCGTAGTGTGGTGAGTTAGGATGTACAACTGTTAGTTAGTTGGCAATTTCGAGGCCGAAATTATTTTTAAGGGGGGTAGAACTGTAATATTCGGGATCTAGGGGTTGTGCATTTTAACTTGAATGTATGTGGTAGTGTGCTCTTGTGTGGTTTGTGTGTGTTTTGGGGGCTTCGGGAACCTTGGAATATAGGTAGATGACTTAGAAAAAAAAAATAATGGATGTTTAAGTCTTAAAGGGGAGCTAGGGAAGTGAGGCCTTAAGAAAAGTTGTGTGGGGTTTTAGACACGAGAGAAGCATTGGTAAAGTGGCAAGGAGGCGCCACTTAGGGCCTTGGAAGGTGACGCCACAAGCTGTCAAAGGGGGCCTAGGTTCGAGCAGCAAGGGAAGCTTTTGGAGATTTATTTTGCAGCAGGGAAGAGCAGAGGTGGACGGCACAAGGGTTCTGAGGAGATAAGGATTAAGACTTGGTCAATTTTATTTTAAAATTCGGCTAGAGAGGAGTGATAAGGGTTGACTCATTCAAATTATTTTGAATGAGTGGTGTGGAGAGGATTATGGAGGAATTTGAGTTAAGTTCAAATTTGTTGATTGAGTGATTTGTGGAGCGATTTGAGGAGGGATAAGGGGAGAGATTTGAGGAGATTTTTAAGGGATTTGGGAGAGGGAAAAGGGGTTGGCCGAATATGGAGCTTTGGAGGATGGCATTTTCGGTTTTGGTAATAGTAGGAGAGGTGTGCCAAAATTGATTCTCTTCTCATTTTTCTCTTTTGTGCCGAAAATCTCTAGGGATTGAACTTGTGTTCTTTTTCTTTTCTTTTGTGAACAGAAGCCGAAACCTGTAAAACCTTACCTTCTCTTCTTCTTTATCTTCTTACCAATTCAACCATCTTCAAAAGCCAAGGTATCTCTCTCAATCTCCCCATTGCCGAAACTTCTTCAACCCCAACTCTTCTTTTCTCTTCATAACTCTCAATAGCCGAACCTCTATTAAACCTCCCCAAATTTCTTTGCTTTACTTCTTTTCTTCAAAGCCGAAAGTATCATAGGCTGGAATCTGCTCCAATCGATTCTCAATAGTGGGTGATATCGGGATTTCAGTAGTCTAACATTAAGGGAGTAGAGATCTCTCGGGATTCGATCCATCAAGGGATTTCGGTAGACTGTTGGGTTCAAACGTGTGATTCCGAGATTTGATCAATTGAGGAGGGAGTTCATCAAATTGCAAGGTGCAAATCATTTAGGCTTTGGGTTTCGGGATTTAGTCGACTGTGCCAAACAGGTGTGTAGTTATCGCACTGCTCTCTTGTTGTTTGTATGTGTTATTATATATATGTGTATAAGATATGTGTGGTGGCCGGAAATATGGCTGAGATGGTGACTACCCATGGTGGGTAATCGGTTAATCAGGTCAGTATTTAATGATATTAATCTACCTGTGATTTATGTGTAAAATTGTGGTAAGCATGAGATGTATACTCATCTTAACATTGTTTTGTCATGATACATATATATACATGGGGACTGGGATGTGAATATTGAAGGACAGGGTGTACATATTTATGTACGTGGTCCGATGTTAGCCTTGAGCTACATTGGCGCTTGATGTTGGCTATGTGCTTCATCAAGGTGGGGTGTTGGCTATGTGCCACATCGTGGGCGGATGATAGCTGTATGCATCACCGTGGATTGAGGATGACCTTGAGTCACCTCGTGGATACAGATATGTGGGGTCATTTAGGTGATCGGTGGCTAAGCCACGGCCTTGAGCAGCAGGTCTGCCAAGGAGGTGTGTAGCGGTTGGAGGGTGATTTAGTAATCCCCTGGTGTGTGCGGCAGGTATGGGGGTGTGTAGCGGATGGACACTAGATTGGGTTGGGATACATTTTGCATGATTATGTATATGGACTGTGTGGATGTGGGCCAAGCCCATATGTGGAGACATGTGAAATAATTACACACTGAGTCAGTTTGACTCACCATATTTTTCCAAAAACAATGCAGGTGATACATGATTCTTGGACCGGGCTGGAGCGGATACGAGGTGGCCATGCAGAAGATGTTTTATTTGTTTTATGCATTTTATATTTTCAGTACTTTTGGGTAAATCTTTATTGTAATAAGGCCATTTAAAGTATTTTGGGGATTTTATCATGTTACGATGGATTAATTATCGAGCTAATAACTGGGTATGTTTTCTTTCAAACAATTCATATCCTAGAAACTTATATTATAATTTTAAATCCGGAAAATTTGTAGCAATATAATTTTACTTAGATTTTACATATACTATGTTTTACAAATAACGGAAAATTATTAAGTTTTCACCTTTATGTCGAAATCTTTTCAAACGTTTTCCTCAGTAGCATTCTAAATTCGGCCGTGGTGTTTGGGCCGGGTTTGGGGTGTTACACCATTCTCACCATTTCATGCATTTATGACACAAATTCATTCTCTGCATTTGAGTCCTATTTAGGTGTTTTCATGCAAACACCTTTCACAAAAGTTGTTTCTCATCTCTCTAACATTCATTTTCTTTAATAAAAACTCAGCTAACAACATAAATACTCTCATGGCAAGTCTTAGACTTCCCACTATAATGCAATTTAGTCCCCTCATTAGCTAGCTTAAGCTTTGGGGGTTCCAAAAACACAAAAATCACCAAGAGAGACCTCTAAAATCACTTACTTGTTAGAAGATATCTTGGCTGAAAGTTTAAGCTTCAAAACCCCTATTCCTTGCTAAAATTTTCGGTGGAGGAAGAAGAGAATGAAAAAAGATGATAGCTTCCTCTTTTCTTTATCTTATTTTATTCATTATAGCCACCTAATATCACCAAATTTGACCAAAATTTAATGCTCTTGTCTCCCTAGCTTATATGGCTGGCCAACACACATCTAATGGCCTAATTTCACTTTAAAGACCTCTATTTTGATATTCTTTAACAATTAGACACCTCTACCTTGAAATTTGAAACTTTCACACATTATGCAATTTAGTCCTTTTTCACAATTATGCAATCAATCGTTAAAATTAAGTTATCAAAATTCTCATGCATCCTTATAAACATGTTACGATACATAAAATAATATCAAAATAATTTTCCTCAACCTCGAATTAGTGGTCTCGAAACCACTGTTCCGACTAGCCCAAAAATCGGGCTGTTACAACTGTTCGATAGGTGCGCTTGTCTTTATTGTGATCGTAGTTAGTTTGAGACACATCAAGTTTTTGGCGCCGTTGCCGGGGACTAAGATATTAGGAACACTAAATTTTTATTACTTTATCCATTCTTATTTTTTATTTGTAATTTATTTTTTTATTTTTATTTTAACTTGCTAATTTTTCTTTTATTTGCTTCTGGTAGGTAATTTTAGTTTATGACTAGAAGAAACCCGCCAGGACCCTTGATTTTTGATAGTGAAATAGAACATACCACTAGCAGAAACTGAAGAGAAATAAGGCGAAGTCTACAATACATAGAAGAAGAGTAAGAAGACGAAACTAATACTACTGAAGAGATGGCTGATAATAATCCACTACCTCCTGTGGTTGCCGCAAACTCGGTGAATCAAAATCTTGCTCCTCGTACTATGTATGATATGCTAAACCTAATTTAACAGGAACTGAATCAAGTATTGTTAGACCTGCTATTGCTGCAAATAATTTTGAACTGAAACCTAACACTATTCAGATGATTCAATAGTTTGTTCAGTTTGATGGTTTACAGGATGAGGATCCAAACAATCACTTGGCAAATTTTCTAGAGTTTTGCGACACTTTCAAAATTAATGGCGTTTCTGATGATGCCATTCACCTTCGGTTGTTTCCCTTTTCGTTGAGGAACAAAGCTAAACAGTGGTTGAACTCGTTACCACGAGGATCAATCACTACATGGGAACAAATGACCGAAAAATTTTTACTTAAATATTGTTCGCTGGCTAAAACGACTAAGTTGAAGAATGATATTTCTTTTTTTTGTGCAGATGGATTTAGAAACACTTTACGATGCACGAGAGAGATACAAGGATCTACTGAGAAGGTGCCCATACCATGGGTTACCATTATGGCTACAGGTTCAAACCTTTTACAATGGTGTGAACCCCTCAACTAGACAGCTAATTGACGCAGCCGCCGGTGGAACCCTAAACAACAAAACCCTTAAAGCGGCTTACAAGTTTATAAAGGAGATGTCACTGAATAACTATCAGTGGCAAGTCATGAGAACAAAGCTGATAAAAGTCGCTAGTGTTTTCAACCTCAACGCAGTCACCATGTTATCAAACCAGGTAGAGATTTTAAGTAAAAAGATTGATGGTTTGTGTGGTTCTTCATAGGTACATCCAGTTATGCAGTGCGAAGCAAATGGAGGAGAGACGATCAATATAGAATATCCATCCTACAACTCTGGCACAGAAAACGAACAGATAAACTATATGGGTAATAATTCTAGACCTCAAAATAACCCTTGTAGTTAGCCCATTTTGCCCGGGCCCATTTTATTTAGAAAAAAACAAAATAAAAAATAATAAAATTTCCATGAACAGTCCATTTAACAATACCATTACAATAGCCCGATACCCTTTACAGTGGCCCAATACTCAGCAACCCAAACTAGACCTGTAGCCCACTTACACTTTTAGCCCATACCTAAGCAGACCTAACCTACCCAGACCCAATCAAGCCCAAAACGAAAATGGCCCAGTCACTAAGCAGAATCAGCAAAAACCTAGGGTTTCTGAGAAACCCTTGCGCCGCAGCCCCAACATCACCAGCCTCGGTCACGCCGCAATCCGTGTGAGTTGCACCCAGTCACCGCCGGAATCCTCATTGGCCGCCTGCAAAAAGGAAAGAAACAGTAGCCAAACATGGCAAAACGGAGCAAAAACTGTATTCCTTTTTATTTTGTCATTTTTGGGGGTTATAAAAACCCTGAAATCATCTGTAAACAAGGGGAGATATATGAATACAAATACACAGAGAGAAATACAGTCCAAAAAAAAAAACAGAGAACACACCAATACTCAGACAGAGATAATACAAAAATATTTGTGAAATATAGAGAAATAAGATCAGAAATTTGGTTACAGAAGGTGATTTTCAACATTTCATTTTTTTCATTTTTTGTTTTTTATATATATATTTGATATACGAATACTGTTTAAAAAAATAATAAAATAAAAAAGATGTGAGTTTACCTTTTAATGATGAGGGTTTTAACCTCGAAAATCACCACGGACGACGGCGCGTGAAGCACATGCGAGGACGGCCGAAGGTCGGCAGGCCGATGAAGGCTGAGAGCGTTTTTTTAGAGGATTCTGTTTTTTAAAAAAAAACTAATTGTTATTTTGGCTTATAAGGGCTACTGGAACGACGTCGTTTTGGTGAAGCCAGCTAATGACCAAGACGATGTCATTTTTAAAAGGGGATTCGCGCGTTGACCCGAAAACCCGGGGAGGATCCGCGCATTTTATAAAAAAGGGAAATTTACCCTTTTAGTCCCTCTGCTATCTTATTAAGTTTAATTTCGTTCAATTCAACTTTTTATTTATTTTAAATTAGCCCCAAAACTTATACTTTGCTTCAATTTAGTCCCTCGGACTGCTTTAAGGGCTAAAAATCAGAACGACGTCGTTTTGAAAAGAAGGCATAATTGCCTAATGAGTCCCTACAATGCGACGCGCGTTTTAATTTAATCCTTTTATACTTATTTTATTTGTTATTTAATCCTCCTTTCTTTATTTACTTTTTATTTTTATTTTATTTTATTCTAATACTATTTTTAATAATTTTATCATGTTAAAATATTATATTACTCTTATTATTTGTATATTAATTTATTAAATTTGTATATATTTTTATTATATATTATCCTTATGTATTTTAAACTATTATTTATTATTTTATTTGATTTAATTATTTTATTACATATTATTTTTAGACTTATATATTAGTTATTATATTATACATTTTTAAAATTTTGTATATTATATAGTATTATATCCTATATTATTTTTTAAAAATTTTATTTTATCTAAAATTATTTATATTGTATAATATATTATTTCTTCTTAAAAATGTAGTTTTATATGTATTAGATTATTATAAATATGTTTTTATTTAAAATTATAAATTATTTATTTATTTTAAAATTTATTTTATTTATTTTCTTAATATATATATTTTTAGCCTTTATTTATTATTAGGTATATGTCATTGTATGAAAATTTTCAACTTGCATGAAAAGTGTTCATATTTATTTTGTAGTTTTTTTATTTTATTTTTTATTTATTGTTTATTATATTTGTTTATACTTCTTCATTTATTTACAATTGCTTTAGTGTAGGTATTATTATTATTCGTATTTTATATTATTTCTTTTATTGCCTATATTAATATGAAATGATAGTATATCATGATTGTTTTTTGGTATTTGATGATGTATTATTGCGATATTTTCACATGAATTATCTTTTAAAGTAAAATGTATTTTGCAAAATCACTATACTTTACCTAAAAGTTTTAAAATAAGGCAATGTTTTGTATTTAGAAATTCGGGATATAGTGCCCTAACGTACTGGGTTTCGATTTTCTGTTTGACTAAATAACTAAATATCCTTTTAATAAAATTTTGTAAATCATGAGATAATTTTAGTTACGAGGGTTTAAAAATATCGTGTCCTAACGTGCTGGATGTGATGTTTGTATTCTTTCGGAACAAAGAAATCTCAAGTTTTACATCAAATTGTTCAGATTTTTTTGTCATATTTTAAAATGTTGTGTTTCATTTTTGTGCATGTCATTTCATATTTTTAGAGGTATCGATTCACGGTCAGTTTCTAAGTTAGAATGCTGGTTATGGAGAACGAGTTCCTTGATAAAGCGGGAGACAATGCAGCTGTTCGCACATGGTCAGAGCAAACGAAATTGGAGAAAGGGAATAGCTTAGTTGACGGGTATGTGTCTGAACTATGGGATTTTACTCGTACTAGTATTACAGAGAATGAGTTCCAAGAGTTGAAAGAAATATGGACCTAGTGGGACGATGAGTCAAAGAAGATGTTCTATTGTAATTATGGCGATCTACCTTACTTGCTCGACATCAAGGTAGATAAGCATCTATTCCAGGCTATGAATTAATTTTGGAACTCTGCTTATAGCTGTTTTACTTTCGGGGAGGTAGATTTAGTGCCCACGCTAGAGGAATATACGACCTTGCTTTGCTGTTCGAGGGTCCAAGTCGACAAAGCTTATTTTAGGGCTACCAATGTCCCAACTTTTGTGAAGAAGTTAATGAGCATCACAGGGATGAGTGAACAGTGGGTTACAACTAGAATCCAAGAGAAAGGTGAAGGTAAATGCATACCTTGGGTGAGTTTGAGAGACCTGATCCTAGCACATCCAGATGAAAAGAAGAAGATCGACGTCTTCGCCTTATGTATTTATGGTTTGGTGATCTTTCCCAAAGCTCTAAGACATATAGATGAAGCAATTACTGATTTATTCGATCGACTTAACAAAGGGGTCACACCTGTACTTACGATATTGCCGAGACATTCAGATCTTTAAATGCATGTCGGAGAGCTGGTGAAGGTAGATTCATTGGATGCGCACAGTTATTAATGGTTTAGTTTCACAGTCATTTTTGGAAGGTTGACAGGGTTCCTTACCGAGTGTTCCCCGAAAGTTATTCTCCCCTAAAGGAGGCCATAGCTACGACAAGGAAAGACGATATATCAGAAAAAAGATGGATGGAAATTCTTCAAAACCTTCGAGAGGAAGATGTTGAGTGGAAAACCCCTTGGATGATTCCTGACGAAGTCCTTTATCGGTGTGGAAATTTTGAGTGGGTACCTCTGCTTGGAATATGGGGAGCTGTTGGATACGCACCGTTGCTCGTGCTGAGGCAATGATCGTGTGTCTATCGAGTTTTAAAATTTATAAAGAGAATGATCGAACCTAGAAACTAACTCTGACAATGATTAAAGGCAAGTGTACCTATCAAACAGTAGTATAACTTAGGCAAGACCGGATTGTCGAACCCAAAGGAACTAAAAGTACTAATACTAACTTTCTTTTTATTATTTAGCCTAAAATAAGCGAAGTTGTTTTAATCTAATCTAACTACTACTAAGCTAAAGACGCAAAGACAAAAAAGAATGAATTGGGAAATAACTTGAAGAAAAACTCAGTTGATTAAAACGATACCCTCAAGAAGAATCCACCTAGACTTCACTTGTTATTTAACCCTGAACCATACGATTTATTCACTTGACTTGATCTGTAGGATTCCCTAAGTTCTATTAAACCCTCTCTCGAAGCGAATAATAACTAACCCTAGGTTGATTAATTGAAATCTCTTTCTAATTAAAACCCCTAGAATCGTATTAAATCGATCTATGGATTCCCATATTAGGTTTCACCCTAATCCGGCAAAATCTCGTCACCCTATCTCTAGGCGCGCGAACGACTCCGCTTTAATTATGCTAGATCTATTCTTAAGCAGGGACTTTTGCTCCTCCACCTAAGAACATCTGACTTGAATTAATATCTCGGAAACATTAACACAAGAATTAAGAACACATAACTAAGAAAAAATCAAGTATTTATCTTATTGTTCAGAAAACAATAACAAGATTCATCTAGGTTTCATCCCCTTCAAGTATCTAAAGGGTTTAGTTCATAATAAATAAAGAAAACATCTCAAAAGAAAAGATAAAACAAAACATAAGAAATCCCTAAAAATCCCTGAAGGAATTGAAGGAGAGATCCGCCGTCTTGAGTAGAATTCCGACTTCTTGAGATGGATCAACAGGCTATCTTCGGGAGATTCCCACAACTCTAACCTTTCTGGCTTGGCTCCTTAGCCTGGCTTCAACGCCCCATTGGCCTAGCTTCAACACCCCGTTGAAGGTGGTACTTAGGAGGTATATAGAGGCTCTTGGAATGCGTTTCTTTCTCCCTAAGTATCCTTTTCCGAGTGAAATTGTTCATTTCCACGATAGGGACACGGCCATGTCACACGCCCGTGTGACTAGTCTTTAAATCGTGTTCGGATTTCTTTAATGAGGCACGGCCGTGTGAATCGGGGTAGGGCCATGTTCTAGATGATCAATGAGGCACGACCGTGTGGGCTTAATTCCAGGCCGTGTCAATTTTGTGATATGGCCCATTTACTCCATTTTGGGCCCGTTTTATGTTCTTTTCATCCTTGGGTGCTTTCCTGGGTATAAGACTGATGGAACGCCGGTACCCCATGGCGCAGCAGAATAAAATTAGATCCGGCGATCCAAATCATGGATCCATGTGTGAGGAACGAATCGGGGTGAAATAAAGGTTTCGAAATTACCAAAACTTCAATCTGAGTAGACAGCGACGCCTTGGCAACAAGAGTTTTGATCTACTGTCGAATCAAGCCTCAACCTTTTCCGATGTCGGGCTCTACGTAATCCACCCGGTTTGACTATGAACGGAAGAAATCTCCAAAACTGTTTTGGAGGCTTATTTGCTTGACGGCTGCTAGACCTAACAAGCAATCACTTAGGGTTTTCATATTTTGTTTTGTCTCCTTTTAATACCTTTTATAATGGGTGCCTTTCTCATTGGGCCTTTTATAATAGGTATCCTCTTAATTGGGCCTTTTATAATTGGTATGTCTTGAATGTATTACAAGATTAAATAAATACAATAAAGTTTTTAACCGAAAATTATAATTACATTAATTATATCTGAAAATTATAATTACATTAATTATAATAAGGAATCCGGTAAACTATATTTATTTAAATTTATATATGAATCAAATTCATATATTAATAAAATTATGTTATCATTATGTGTACAACATCCTTGTACATATAATATGTTCAATATTTGATTGCCCAATTAAATTAATTCTTTAATTAATTTAATTTATGTGACAACCAAGCACAATACCAACTATATTTTATTCCGTTCATTTCAACCATAGGGTGTGACCCTGTAGGTTCTTGTAACGTTAGCAGTAATACTAGAACGATTCTATTGTCACAGACAATGAGTGGCATCTAGCAATGCATCATTGCTACCTAAGTTACAAGAAGTCATGATTCGACATAACCTTTCGTGATTAACCTTTCATGCATTAATCCTTAAGTCCTTTATCTCTGGAACGGATACAAGTCATGGGATAGTCACACTTGCATAATCCATCCCATGTTTCTTGATATCTTGAGTAGACTATGATATACAAATTAGTATGACATCTCATATCAACTTATTTGAGCATGGCCATGCATTTCTAGTCTCACTCAATCAAGTGGCCTAAGATATTACTCCTATTATGTAGGAGGGACTTATCCTTTATTGATCAACCATATCCCTCTACATAGATTGTGGTATATCCAACATCAGCCTTTATAGAACAACCTGTTACGGTGTACGTTTGACTGTATCAAAATATACAACTCACGATGCTGGGATAATAATGATCTCAAGTCTGAGGATCATATACATATTAATCACTATGAGTAATGTTGTGACAATTACATAATAATCCAAGAAACATACTCATAGCGGGTCAATCCAATATGTTGTTCTCTAACACACATATTCATGCATTGATTTTGACACTCCATATCAATGACAACTCTTTATCATCAATCAACTACATGTTAGTCTTAATGCATTATTATTGTCCTAGTCAACAATAATACTCGACTAAGGATCTTTTAAGAATAATCATATTATTCTCAGGACATTATTATAAAACAGTTTATCTATACACACAGAAAGAAAAACTGAAATAATAATGACAACGCTTTATATTAATAAACATGGTAAATTAAGTATGTTATTACAACCATCTCATGATTGATCTTTGGGCATACTCTTACAAAGACATGAAAAGAAAGGATTAAGAGCACCTTTTTATATGAATCAAGGGATAAATCATCAGAAAGTAAGCTAAATGTGGGATTAAAATATGTTACTATTATGGTTTATCAAATACCCCCACACTTAAGCTTTTGCTTGTCCTCAAGCAAAATTCTCATCTTACAATTAAAACAAACTTTCTATAATTCATAATTTCTATCAACAATGCCTTATCATAATTCATAGATAATTTATACATGGATAATTTTAACTCAAAGAGTCCTAAAGATTCAATCAAGATAAGTCATACATTTGTATCAGGAAAACATAGGTGTCTCCCCTTATCTGAATAATTACCTTTTAATTCAAAACCGACAAGGATTGATATCCTCACAAAAGATTCACTCAAATCACTCTAAGTGTTTAAGGTTCATGAAATGAGCACTCATAAGTCAAACCTAAAAAGTTAATCCCATAGGCTTGCTTGAAAATCAAATCTCCACCACTATAATATGAGATGATACACAAATCAAAAGGGCTTTAACAGGGTTGTAACGGGGCTAGGGTTAAAGGTGTGGATAAAGGCTGAAATTAGAAGGTTAGAATCGAGATTGATTTGACAAGTACCTACCTAGAAAATACTGAGAAAATATCAACTGTAAAGTAATAATCCTACTAACACGAGCTTTTCTTTTGAAAAATAGACTTTAACTGTATAAGCTCACCACTAGTACTGAACATACTTCGATTTTTTTTAAGAACAAAACAAGTGATAAAAGATAAATTCAACTATTGAAATAATATAATTAGATAACTAATCCAATCATATCTCGATATAAGGGTAGTCAAAAGGAATGGTGATAATAAATACAAAGGGTTTTGGGTTATTAGTAGGTGAGTCAGTAAAAAGGGTTGTTAGGATCAACAGGGTTCACTAGGGGTTAATTGTGAAGGTAGGCTTTTTAGTGAAGTCAGTGGGTTAAAACCTAGGTGCCTTTATCATCTCGGTGTTTCAAATCATAGATGTGGTCTCGATATGTATAATCGAGGCAAGTTCTAGAATAACAGTTCAATGTTGACACACTCATGATAACGTTAGCATGAAAAAGAATGTATGCTCTATAAGGCTCAAAATCTCACAAAAATTATGGGTGTTTTTGACATCATTCTCGTAAATTTTAAATTTCAAAGTAATATTCAAATTCAGGTTAACAACTTAAAAATTTTAATTCTGAAAATTAGACTTATCATGCTTGATTCCCTAGTATCTTAAAAATTCAATCATCAATGCACAATTTCAATGATTTATTCAAGAACATATCAATAAAAATCATAAATCATCAGAAATTTCATCCTAATTAGTAATATGAGGAAGTTACTTAAGAACTAGATGCGCCAAAAACTTGATCGTGTGTCTATAGAGTTTTAAAATTTATAAAGAGAATGATCGAATCTAGAAACTAACTCTGACAACGATTAAAGGCAAGTGTACCTATCGAACAGTAGTATAGCTTAGGCAAGACCGGATTGTCGAACCCAAAGGAACTAAAAGTACTAATACTAACTTTCTTTTTATTATTTAGCCTAAAATAAGCGAAGTTGTTTTAATCTAATCTAACTACTACTAAGCTAAAGACGCAAAGACAAAAAGAATGAATTGGGAAATAACTTGAAGAAAAACTCAGTTGATTATAATGATACCCTCAGGAATTTGAGAATAATGCAAAAAGTTGGGCACTTTTACCCGCCACTTAAGATGTACATTGCCCTCAATGTACAAAGATAGATAATAACAGTTTATATTAAATCAAAAGAGAAGGGGAAAAGTGACACTTCCTAAATTATGGATGATTGCCTGGAAGGATGTGGAAAATACGGTGAAGGTGCCGTCTTTTGTTGTGGCAGTTACTAACGAGCTCTGCGCTAGATGAAGAAATTGGGGAGCTCGTGAAGAATTAGCCAGGAGTTTCTAAGACATTATTAAAATAAACTAATTATATAATTAAAGAAAAGCAAGTTAAAGGGAAGGAAAATAAAAAGTAAAATAAAATAGATAGGAAAGATGGATGGACTAAGGAGTCCTTATTGATGGATGGTTCGCGAGGTGGGTGTGACCTCTAAGGCTGCGGAGGTGCTAGCGGTGGCGGGAGTGGCATGATTCCCAAGCAGCCTTTAGAACTCCTCGGGCTGCGGTGGTGGTGGTCGCGGTTCCCAAGGAGTGATTCCCTAGCAGCCTGATGAACCTGACACTAAGAAATTAAAATAAATTAAACTAAATTAAGCATAAGATTGTCAAAGGGAAGGAAATTGAAGCAAAAGAGAAAAGAAAAGTAAAAACTATATGGTCTCAAAGACCCTTGGCTTGTTGTTTGGATGAAGCGACCGGCATGAGCTTATGTATAAGGGTCACCCTTGGTGAGATTACGCATGGCTTCTTCCGCTTCTTCGGCATGGTTTTGGTGTAGCTCAAGAGTTATGGAGGCCTATTATGGAGGGGAAATCTTAGAAGAGGGAGGGGGAGGAAGAAAAGAAGTGGACAGTGGGTGGAAAGAATGGGGAAGGGAGGTTGGGTTTAAATAGAGGCTCAATTCTGGTTAGTTGCCCAAGCCGGTGGGCCAAGGGCGTGCCAATGCACACGACCACTTCGCACGGTCGTGTGTCTAGGCGTGTTGTTTCTCCATGCCCGTTTTTCAGCCAGCCACTCCCATTGGTGGCAAATCAGTATGTTGGCACGGTTTTAAGGCATGAGCGTGTTCTGCTCGTGGTTTGAAAGTCAGTAGCTTCACACGATCGTATGGCACGACCATGCCACTTTGTCGGTGCCCGTGGGGGAGTGGTTGAGTCCGTAAATTCAAAAATTGGTTGGGACTGATTCGTACCGCCTCTGTTATGTCAGTACGGAGATTTTGCTGGTCCACACGGCCACGGCCACGGCCGTTTGCAAGGCCGTGTGGCTTGGAAATCTGCACTTTTGTGTTAGTTTAAAAATTAAATTTTCAGAACTAAGAAAAGAAAAGAAACTGAAAAATAAATGCGAAAGTAAATAGGGTTAGTGCTCGGGTTGCCTCCCGAGAAGCGCTCGTTTATAGTCTTAAGCTAGACTTTCCTTGTATTTGAAAAAAAATCAGGGAGGTTTAAAGGTTTGAAAATTTCCCTCATGCTTACAATTCTATTTTCTTGATAGAGTTTAAGTCGAGAAGTGTTTACCTTAAAAGTGCCGAATGTTAGATTGCTTACCTCGACTGTTCCGTGTGGGAAGATATTGTGTACCTTTAGAGGAATTTCTTCATTTGTTTTCAGGTCTGATGTGGTGATGTGAGGATCTGCTTTGTCTAACAATACCTAGTCTCCTAATTTGAAGTGGTTTGATGTTCATATGAGCTATTCTGTGGCCTCCTTAGGTTTTACTTCATGCGGTTCCTGTTCCTCTTTGATTTGTGTTTCCTACTCTTTTAGTTTGTCGACCTTAAGGCTTTGCTCCTTATGTGATTCTTCTTTGTTGGTATTAGGTCCATGATTCGGCTCAGGTTTGTAGTCTTGTGGTGTTTCCTGTGGTGAAGCTTGAACACATTGATTATTAACTGGATTGACTTTCTTGCCTTCATCGATTGTTGTCCTGTCCGAGTCAAGAGCTTGAAGACTAATTGATTTGTCACCTACACAAAGTATGAGTTCTCCTGTGGCAACATCAATTTTAGTCTTGACAGTTGCTAGAAAGGGTCTTCCTAAAATTAAAGGGATTAAATTTTCCTCATCCATGTCTAAGACAAAAAAATCTACTGGAAAAATGAATTTATCAATTTTTACAAGAACATCTTCGATAATGCCCCTAGGAATTCTAACAGTTTTATCAGCGAATTGAATACTCATCCTAGTTTGCTTGGGCTTCCCTAGACCTAGTTGTTTAAACAATGTATAAGGCATGACATTAATACTTGCCCCTAAATCAGCTAACAAATTATCAACAGTTAGTCTACCAATTAAACATGGAATTGTAAAACTCCCTGGATCTTTTTGCTTTCGCGGTAGTCTATTCTATAACATTGTTGAGCATACTGCGTTCAATTCCACATGTGGTTCCTCGTCTAATTTGCGCTTGTTCGTCAAGAGCTGTTTTAAAAATTTTCTCGAGTCTGGCATCTGAAAAAGAGCTTCAAGAAGAGGTAAGTTGATATGTAATTTCTTTAAAAGTTTAAGAAACTTACTGAACTGTTCTTCTGTATCATCTCTTTCCATTGCATCGGGATAAGGTATGCGAGGTTGGTACTCTTTGATTACCGGTTTTGGCTTTTCCCGTGTTACCTCTACTTTACCTTCTTCTACCTCGTTTTCTTGTATTGGGTTGGTTCATCTACCCCTTTACTATCATGAGCTGTGATGGCTTGGATTTGCTCCTTTGGGTTAATTTCTGTGTTACTTGGTAGACGTCCTTGCAGTCATTCGGACATTAACTTTGCAAGTTGTCCGACCGCCTTAGTGACTTACCCTACTGACTTAGTAAGTTCTCCGATTCGGTTATTGGTCTCTTCAACTGATGTTTGTTGACTTTTAAGTGTTTTCTCAGTATCTTGGAGACGATTTTCTGTGGCTGCCATGAATTTTGTCAGCATCTCTTCAAGGTTTGGCTTCTTGTCTTGCTGATATGGCTGATTTTGGAAATTTTGAGGAGGTTGTTGTCTTTGATTTCCTTGGCCTCCCCATGAAAAATTTGGGTGGTTCCTCCAACCTGGATTGTAAGTATTACTATAAGGATTATTATTGGATCTGAAATTATTACCTATATAGTTCATCTATTCGCTCTCTGCGCCCATTGGTAGGGTGGGTACTCAGGATTCGCCACAGTTCCACTTGCGTCACACTGCATGACTGGGTGGGCTTGCGAAGAACACAAACTATCAAGCTTTTTATTCATCATCTCTACCTGTGTTGATAGCATGGTCACTGCATCGAGGTTGTAAACTCTGGCTAATTTAGGAAATTTTGTCCTTGTAACTTGCCATGATAGTTATTCAGTGACATCTCTTCAATGAACTCGTAGGCTGCTTCAGGAGTTCTGTTGTTCAGGGTTCCACCGGCGGCTGAATCAATTAATTGTCTTGTTGAGGGATTTACACCGTTATAGAAGGTTTGGACTTGTAGCCATAAGGGTAAACCATGGTGCGGACACCTTCTCAAGAGATCCTTGTATCTCTCCTATGCGTCGTATAATGTCTCTAAATCCATCTGCACAAAGGAAGAGATATCATTCCGTAATTTGGCCGTTTTGGCCGGTGGGAAATATTTTAATAGAAATTTTTCGGTCATTTGATCCCATGTAGTGATTAACCCTCGTGGTAACGAGTTTAACCACTGTTTGGCTTTATTCCATAATGAGAAGGGAAATAACTAAAAACGTATGGCATCATCAGAAACCCAATTTATTTTGAAGGTATCACAGAACTCTAAAAAATTAGCTCTATGAGTGTTTGGGTCTTCGTCCTGTAAACCATCAAATTGAACAAATTGTTGAATCATTTATATTGTGTTAGGCTTTAATTAAAAATTATTAGTAGCTATAGCAGGCCTAACAATACTCGATTCTGCTATTGTTAAATGAGGTTTAGCATAATCAAACATAGTACGTAGAGCATTGTTTTCTCCCACATCTTGTGGTGGTGGATTATTCTCGTCCATCCCTTCAGTAGGATTGGATCTGCCTTCTTGATTTTCCTCTGTGTAATTTAGGGCTCGTCTGATTTCTCTGTGATTTCTTCGAGCGGTAGCTTCAATATCACTGTTGTATACTAAAGGTCCTCTCGGGTTCGTTCTAGTCATAAACTAGAGGTACCCGCTAGAAAAGAAAGAAAGAGAATTTAGCAAAATCAAAATTTAACCTAAAGAATAAAAATAAAAGTAAATTGAAAAAAATAAAAATAATGGCTAAAGTAATAAAAATAGAGTTTTCTTAATATTTTACTTCCCCGGCAATGGCGCCAAAAACTTGATCATGTGTCTATCGGGTTTTAAAATTTATAAAGAGAATGATCGAACCTGGAAACTAACTCTGACAATGATTAAAGGCAAGTGTACCTATCGAACAGTAGTATAGCTTAGGCAAGACCGGATTGTCGAACCCAAAGGAACTAAAAGTACTAATACTAACTTTCTTTTTATTATTTAGCCTAAAATAAGCGAAGTTGTTTTAATCTAATCTAAATACTACTAAGCTAAAGATGCAAAGACAAAAAGAAAGAATTGGGAAATAACTTGAAGAAAAACTCAGTTGATTAAAACGATACCCTCAGGAAGAATCCACCTAGACTTCACTTGTTATTTAACCCTGAACCATACGATTTATTCACTTGACTTGATCCGTAGGATTCCCTAAGTTATATTAAACCCTCTCTCAAAGCGAATAATAACTAACCCTAGGTTGATTAATTGAAATCTCATTCTAATTAAAACCCCGAGAACCACATTAACTCGATCTATGGATTCCCATATTAGGTTTCACCCTAATCCGGCAAAATCTCATCACCCTGTCTCTAGGCGTGCGAACGACTTCGCTTTAATTATGCTAGATCTATTCTTAAGTAGGGACTTTTGCTCCTCCACCTAAGAACATCTGACTTGAATTAATATCCCGGAAACATTAACACAAGAATTAAGCACACATAACTAAGAACAAATCAAATATTTATCTTATAGTTCAGAAAACAATAACAAGATTCATCTAGGTTTCATCCCCTTCAGGTATCTGAAGGGTTTAGTTCATAATAAATAAAGAAAACATCTCAGAAGAAAAGATACAACAAAACATAAGAAATCCCTAAAACTCCCTGAAGGAATTGAAGGAGAGATCCACCGTCTTGAGTAGAATTCCGGCTTCTTGAGATGGATCAACTGGCTATCTTCGGGAGATTCCCACGACTCTGACCTTTCTGGCTTGGCTCCTTGGCCTAGCTTCAACGCCCCCTTGGCCTAGCTTCAACGCCCCCTTGAAGGTGGTACTTAGGAGGTATATATAGGCTCTTAGAATGTGTTTCTTTCTCCCTAAGTATCCTTTTCCGAGTGAAATTGCTCATTGCCACGACAGGGACATGGCCATGTCAGACGCCCGTGTGACTAGTCTTTAAATCGTGTTCGGATTTCTTTAATGAGGCACGGCTGTGTGAATCGAGGATACGGCCGTGTTCTAGATGATCAATGAGGCAGGGCCGTGTGGGCTTAAGTCTAGGCCGTGTCGATTTCGTGATATGGCCCATTTACTCCATTTTGGGCCCATTTTATGTTTTTTTCATCCTCGGGTGCTTTCCTGGGTATAAGACATGAAAAGAAAGGATTAAGAGCACCTTTTTATATGAATTAAGGGATAAATCATTCGAAAGTAAGCTAAATATGGGATTAAAATATGTTATTATTACGGTTTATAAGGCAATACAAAGCAAGACAGTTCATACCGGCAACATATGGGTTAGCTCAAAGTGAATTTTCATATAAGGGGGATAATTATAAGAAGAAGATTCGAGAGATTTCTGAGGCTTGGAAGCACCGTATGAAGATATTGACTAGAGGGCCAATGACAACCCCGGAATATAAGGAGTGGTCGAGAAAAAGGATCAATTGTAACACCCCTGACCCGTATCCGTCGCCAGACTAGGGTTACAAGGCATTAATGAACATAACACAAAACACCACAACATTTACAACTCATATAGTGACAACCGAATGTATTATGAACAATTTCATTTTTAAAACATATTTAACCAATATCATGCCTACCTTAATCCTCTTCAGCAAAATTCACGAATTAACAATTTGCAACAAATAACAAAGATACTATTCATTTGGTCATTTAAGCCACCTTAACCGATTATACACTTGTTCATAATTACTTCCTAAAACTAGATAACAATCACAACATTTAAACATACATATATGTGATCGCATGATACCTTGTTCTACCAAATTCAAATAGACCAAATAAACTCATCTAAACAAAGTATACCTCAATTCATTTGTAAGAACATAACCGAATATGCCATTTCCAATTACTTAACCTATGATTTCATCTTTTGACCGATTATGCAACATACAATATAACTAATCTCTACTTTATTCATATTTCAATTCATCACTTCAATAGTAACCTTCACCGACCCACAACTCCAAACATATGCAAACTCACAAATGTCAACTTCCCAAGGGTAGTAATTGTAGGTCATAAGCTAAAACTTCATACCAAATCATATATATATATATATACACACTTAACATGAACTAATATCAACACTGCCTTCGAAATTCAAGTAAAACATATACATATTACGAACAAGATCATTTAGACATTTGATCACTAGCATTTAAACCAAGCCATTTTCGCATGGCTTTATATTTACAACATTAAAATTTTAACTATGTACTTAACTAGCCTATACATGCCTTAATTTCAAAACCCAAGCTTTAGAAGTACCAAAATAAATCGATAGTGTGGATGACTTCGTTGACGATCCCCTGAGCTCGTAGCTTGACCAAAATCTATAAAACAGAGTGACAAACACACACCAAGTAAGCTAACTTAGCTTAGTAAGTCTCAAGTAATTAAAACAAATCAATTGAACACTCAAGCATTTTAAAACAATTACTTAATATCATTAAATTTATAACTTAACACATATGGTCTATTATTACCGAACGCCAATACCTCGATTAACATAACATTTATCACTATCTTGCCTTTAACAAACAAATTACCATTTCGGCATAAGGTTCAAATATAAAATATTAACTCTTAACCATGTACTCATATTACATATGCATATAATTCATTAAAATCACATATATGTATCCAAATAAGTAAATGCTCTGTACATATTAATTTCACATAAATAAATGTATATACACATGACCATTTAACATCACATATATTCAAGTATCTAATATCAATGTAATAACAATATGTTCACATAACCAAAAGGCCGAATATACATGAACATTAGTCTCATTCTTGCTCGATAAACTTCACATATATGCTTACCTATTTGATCGAACATGAAAATTCAATTAAATAACTCATATGCACATACCTGTATGGCCGAATATAAACAAACTCATATTATCCACTTACTTGCTCAATAAACACATAACTAGGTAAACTCATAACCCATAAGTTGATATTACATCACCGGTATAAGACCTGCTAGGC
The DNA here is from genome assembly GCA_005393395.2 of Gossypium australe. NCBI lineage: Eukaryota > Viridiplantae > Streptophyta > Magnoliopsida > Malvales > Malvaceae > Gossypium > Gossypium australe. Next base: position 97,975,022 of record CM016620.1, read on the forward strand.
ATAAGCTTGAATTTCACACCGGCACTAAGCCTGCTAGACCCGAGGTCTGATATCCATTCACCGGCAATAAGCCTGCTAGGCATAAAGCCCGAAAAGTTCACCAGCCCAAGGCTTGCTAGGCTCTAAGCCTGAATAGTAATACTTTAGATTATCTCACATGAATCGTTTCATATATCAAACCAATTACTCATTTCGAACTCATTGTATGATCAATCGAATAGCATATAACAATCAAATAGCTTGACCAACTCAAATATTACACATAGTCAAATTTGGCTTTTGCATAATATAATTACAATGTCTCCATAATTCAACATATAATAGGTTACATAAATAATTTACGACATATGTTTGCTTAGAGACTTACCTCGGATATCGTCGGACGACAAAAATCGGCTATTCGAATATTTTTGCTTTTCCCAGATCCAAGTCCGTTTTCTTTTGTTCTTGATCTAAACATGTTCAAATTAAGCTCATTCAAACACATTTACATTCAATTTAGTCCTAAAACACATAAATAGGCAAATTACCATTTTGCCCCTAATGTTTCACACTTTTACAATTTAGTCCTATTTGCACAAAACACAAAATATACAAAATTTGGCCACACGCCTTAAGGGCCGAATATTCCTAGTCCTCATACAAGTCCATGCATTTCTTTTATTTCACATTTTAGTCCCTTAAAAATTTATTTTCACAATTTAGCCCTAATTAGCTAAATTCATCAAAAATTCAAGAACAAAGTATGTTTATCTAGCTCATATCTTTCATTTAACACCAAAAATCATCAAAAAGCTTGACATATCATCAATGGCATATCACACAAACATCATCAATTCACAAAATTAATATATGGGTTTTGTAGTTTTCAAAGTAACGATTGCAAAAACGTAAAAATTATCAAAAATCGAGGACAAAACTCACCTTAATTTGAGCTTGAATTAAGCGAAACCCTTGATGCTTATTCTTTCTTTCTCTTTTATGGTTTCAGCAAGAAAATGATAAAATGAGACCACTTTCTTATGTTTCTTTTATTATAATAATAAACATAACTTATAAAATAACTATAATATAACTTTAACTATTAAAGTAAATGTAATAAACATATAATATAATTATATAACATCATTCATTGCCATCCACTAACCATAAGATTGGCTTAATTGCCACATAAGTCCTCACATTTATAAAGCCACATCACATAGGTGCTTTAGCAAATAGCAAGCAACTTTCACATTTAATGCAATTCAATCCTTTTGTCAAATTAAACACACAGGCGGACAAATTAACTTACGGAAATTTAGCACATGCTTAGTCACATATCAACGGCACAGAAAATAATATTAAAATTATTCAGACTAAGATTCATGGTCCCGAAACCACTGTTCCGACTAGGATGTAAACCAGACTGTTACATCAATGATAACATCCCTAGGCCAAGTTTGGAGGGTGCTCGATCGATGAAGGAGTATTTACAAGTGGTCCCATCAGAGTTAGAGATTATAAAGCAAAACTTCGAAAGGCAAAGTTTAGAGCTCGGAAAGAAGATAGAGAAGCTAGAAGAAGAAAAGATGTACTTGAGGCTAGATGTGGATGTTTAGAAATCAGAAGCCGAGAAAGTAAGAAAGGAGAAAAGGAAGATTGAGGAAGATCGAGATAGCTTGAAGACTGAATATAAGAAGATGCATCTATCGATGAAGAATGCCAGATTGGGAAAGACTTCAGAACAATGGCAACAAGAGGTCCAAGAGGAAAAGGCCAAAGCTGACTATTGGGAGGGGAAGTTTCGAGAAATGCAAGCGCAAAATGAGGCCTTAGAGAAAAACTTGGCAGAAAGTTTAAATGAAAAGGGAGAATTAAAAGCTAGAGGGCTGAACTTGGATGGTCTCTTCGTTACCATCGAAGCCGTAATTCCGTGGTCGAGTTAAAGTCAAGCCTAGACAAGATCGAGAAAATGAAGGGTAAGATTGAAGAGTTAAAATCAGCATTGCACAGTTGTGAACTTCGGATCGAGCTTCTTGAAACAAAAGAAGGGCGTTGGAAGGAAGAAATTCACCATTCTCATGATCAAGTTAGAAGTCAGGATTATCTCATGGGTGAAGCAATAGTCCAGATTTGAGAGGTAGCTGATCACCTACAGACTTTGGCAGTACACGTTGATACATTGAGCATGAAGTATGAGCTACAATCAGATCGTGGTCAAGAACTAGCTTTGCTATTTAGGAAAATAAGAACTTTCGGCCTTAGGGCGAAAGCATATTTGTAATTCATTTTGTGTAAAGGATTTTGTTTTCTAATAAAGTTTTCTAAAATGAAATTGAACCAGAATCGATGCCTCTTTGCATTCATGCATTTGCATTACATCATATCATATGCATTTAAGTCCATAGAAAGAGTCTAATTTGAAATTATAACACACAGAGAGAGAGAAAGAGAAGGAAAATCTGGAAGCTGAACACCCTTACGGTACACGTGCCAAATCAAAGAAAATGGATCAAAGACTGTAACAATTTCAGAGGGATATGCAAGATCAGATGCAAGAGCAAATGGCAAAACTCCAACAAGAGATGAGGGACCAGATGTTGGAGGCTCAAAGGAACATGATGACTCAAATGGCCCAAATGCTGAGTGGGGCAATGGACAAGGGAAAGGGTCCCATAGTTAACGCTGAAGACAACGAGGATTTTCCTAGGGGATTCACTCCACCACACGTGCAAACACAACCTGAGGAATATCCCAGAAGGCCACTTGTCACAATTAGGCCTCAGCAAGGGCAAGTTGACACTAGAGTGCCCATAAATTTTCAAGTGGGCACAGGATCCAACCCAGGGGATAACCCTGCTAATCCTGTTATCCCTGACCTAGACATAGCAGAGAAAGAGGGGATCAGAACTGAATCTTCAAGACAGTTGGAAGATCGTTGTAGGTTGTTGGAAGAATAATTCAAGGCTTTGGAAAATACCGATCATCACCATGGTATTGACGCAAATCACTTGAGTTTGGTCCCAGATCTGGTACTTCCTCATAAATTCAAGATGCCGGAATTTGAGAAGTACAATGGGACTAGTTTCCCTGAAGCCCACATCACTATGTTCTGTAGACGCATGACTGGTTATGTGAACAATGATCAAATTTTGATTCATTGTTTCCAAGACAGTTTAGTGGGGGCGGCATCCAGGTGGTATAATCAACTCAGCCGCGCTAACATTAGCTCCTGGAAAGACTTGGCTCAAGCCTTCATGAAGTAGTATAATCATGTTACAGACATGACGCCTGATAGAATCATGTTGCAAAACATACGATTTATTCACTTAGTTTGATCCGTAGGACTCCCTAACGTATATTAAACCCTCTCTCAAAGCGAATAACGTCTAACCCTAGGTTAATTAACGAAAATCTCTTTCTCGAATAATAACCCCCTAGAATAGCAGTAAATCGATCTATGGATTCCCATATTAGGTTTCACCCTAATCCGGCAAAATTTCATCACCTTATCTCTAGGCGTGCGATCAACTCCGCTTAATTATGCTAGATCTACTCTTAAGCAGGGTCTATTCCTCCTCCGCCTAAGCACATCAAATTTGGATTAAGCACACATAATTAAGAACAAACTAAGTATTTATCATATAATTCAGAAAACAATAACAAGATTCATCTAGGTTTCATCCCCTTCAGGTATTTGAAGGATTTAGTTCATAATAAATAAAGAAAACATCTCAAGAGAAAAGATAAAACAAAACATAAGAAATCCCTAAAACTCTCTGAAGGAATTGAAGGAGAAATCCGCCGTCTTGAGTAGATTTTTGGCTTCTTGGGATGGACCAACTGGCTAACTTCGAGTGATTCCCACAATTCTGACCTTTTCGACTTGGCTCCTTGGCCTAGCTTCACTGCCCCCTCAAAGGTGGTACTTAAGGGGTTTATATAGGCTCTTGGAATGTGTTACTTCGCCTGATAAACCGTAAAAGTAATATATTTTAATCCCACATTTAGCATACTTTTGGATGATTTATCCTTTGATTTATGTAAAAAGGTGATCTTAATCCTTTCTTTTCATATTTTATAATCAGGAAAGCACCCAATAATGAAAAGAACGAGAAACGGGCTTATAAAGGACCAAGTTGGGCCAAGAGAGAAATCGACATGGCCTGGCCCAAAGCTAACACGGCCGTGCCTCATTAAAAGTCCGAGCATGGCCTGGCCCAAAGCTAACACGGCCGTGCCTCATTAAAAGTCCGAGCACGGCGTCGCCACGATTCACACGGGCGTGTGTCATGGTCGTGTCCCTGTCACTAGAAAGAGCAATTTCATTCGGGAAAGGATACTTGGAGGCAAAGAAACACATTCCAAAGCCTATTCAAACACCCTATTAGGAGTTCTACTTAAATTAGGATACTTAGGGGCCAAGTAAGGCATCACAAAGTCTATATAAACACCTTAGGGGGAAACTTGAAGGGGGAGTTCGGCAGAAGCTGAGACCGAAAGCGAGGCCAGGGAGCCAAGCTGAGAAAGTCAAAGTTAGGGAATAACGCGGGGATAGCCAGTTGATCCATCCCAAGAAGCCAAAATTATACTCAAGACGGCAGAATTCTCCTTCGATTCCTTCAGGGGGTTTTAGGATTTTTCCAATGTTTTGTTTTATCTTTTCTCTTGCAATGTTTTCTCTATTCATTATGAACTAAACCCCTCAGATACTTGAAGGCGATGAAGCCTAGATGGATTTTATTATTTGATTTTTAAGTTATATGATGAATTACTAGTTTGTTCTTAATTATGTTGCTTAATCTAAATCTAATGTGCTTAGGTGGAGGAGGAATAGACCTTTCCTAAGAGAAGATCTAACCTAATTAAGCGGAGTTGATCGAAAGCCTGGAGATAGAGTTACGAGATTTTGCCAGATTAGGGTGAAACCTAATATGGGAGTCCATTGATCAATTTACTACTATCCTAGGGGGTTATTATAAGTGAACGAGAGTTTCACTAATTAACCTAGGGTTAGACGTTATTCGCCTCGAGAGAGGGTTTAATATAGGTTAGGGAGTCTTACGGATCAAGCTAAGTAAAAGAGATCATATAATTAAAGGTTAGGTAATAAGAGAAGTCTAGGTGGATTCTTTCCGAGGGTATCATCAAAATCAACTGAGTTTTTCCTCAAAAGTTATTTTCCAATTCGTCTTCTTGTCTTTGTGTCCTTAGTTTAGCTGTTGTCAATTTAGTTTAAAAAGTAATCTCCACTCTAACTTTAAGACTAAATAATAAAAAGAAAGTGAGTATTAATACTTTTAGTTCCTTTGGGTTCGATAACCGGTCTTGCCTAAGCTATACTACTGTTCGATAGGTACACTTGCCTTAATATCGTTCTTAGAGTTAGTCTCCAGGTTTGATCATTCTTTTATAAATATTTAAAACTCTGGTTTTACATCGATCAAGTTTTTGGCGCCGTTGCCGGGGAACTAAAATATTAAGAAAGCTTAATTTTTATTATTTTAGCCATATTTTTTTTGCAATTTTTTTATTTTATTTTTTATTTTAATTTTTTTTCTTGCTAATTTTTCTTTTATTTTGGCAGATAAGTATAGTGTATAGAGGAGATGGCACTAAATAACTATCAGTGGCAAGTTATGAGGACAACACCAACAAAAGCCGCCAGTGTTTTCAACCTCAACATGGTCACCAGGTTATCTACCCAGCTAGAGATGATGAATAAAAAGATTGATAGTTTGCATAGTCTCTCGCAAGTACACCCAATAATGCAATATGACTCGAATCCAAGAGGCGTGGCGAATCCTAAGTACCCACCCGAAGGATATGGCATGGAAAACGAGCAAGCTCACTAGACGGTAACTATTCTAGACCTCAAAATAATTTTTATAGTGACACTTATAATACAGGTTGGAGGTACCATCCCAATTTCTCATGGGATGATCAAAGTATCCAAAGACCGGAACTTCTTCCAGATCTTCAACAACCACCTCACCAACAGGAAAAGGAGTCGGACACTGAAGAAATGTCGACAAAATTCATGGCAGCCAGAGAAAACTATTTTAAAGACACTGAAACAAACCAACGAACATCGATTGAAGAGATCCAGAGCCAAGTAAGGGAAGCCACTAAGGCAGTCAAACAACTTGCAAAATTAATGTCCGAACGATTGCAAGGGCGCCTACCAAGCAATACTGAAACTAACCCGAGAGAGCAAATTCAGGCCATCACAACTCATAATAGCACAAGGGTAGACAAACCCAATGCAATACCAGAAAGCAAGGTAGACGAAGGTAAAATAGCGGTAACACAAGAAAACCCAATGCAATACCAACCTCGCATACCTTATCCCGAAGCAATGAAAAGAGACGATTCAGAAGAACAATTCGGTAAGTTTCTTAAACTTTTAAAGAAATTACATATTAACTTACCTCTTTTTGAAGCTCTTTTTCAGACGCCAGACTCGAGGAAATTTTTAAGACAGCTCTTGACAAACAAAAGCAAATTAGATGAGGAGCACCACGTGGAATTAAACGTAGTATGCTCAGCAATGTTACAGAACAGACTACCACAAAAGCAAAAAGACACAGGGAGTTTTACAATTCCATGTTTAATTGGTAGTTTATCTATTGATAATGCTTTAGCTAATTTAGGGGCAAGCATCAATGTTATGCCTTATAAAATGTTTAAACAACTAGATCTAGGGAAACCCAGACAAACTAGGATGAGCATTCAGTTAACTGATAAAACTATCAGAATTCCTAGGGGTATAATAGAAAATGTTCTAATCAAAATTGATAAATTCATATTCCCAGTAGATTTTGTTGTCTTAGACATGGATGAGGACAATTCGATTCCTTTAATTTTAGGAAAACCCTTTCTAGCAACTGCCAGGACTAAAATTGATGTTGGTACAGGAGAACTCATTCTTCGTGTTGGTGATGAATCAATCAGTCTACAAGCTTTTGACTCGGCCAGGACATCAAGTGATGAAGGTGAGAAAGTAAATTCAGTTGATAATCAAATTGTTCAACCTTCACCACAAGAAACACCACAAGGCTACAAACCTGAGCCAAATCATGGGACCAAGCTGTACAAGCTCATAACAGTGAATTGTTAGTGGAATCTGACCCAAGGCAAGAAACTGTGGTAAGTGAAGGTAAGGTTGAGGTAAACCATGATTTACCAAATCCGGTAAATACAGAGTACCAAGCTCGTGTACCATATCCCGATGCAATAAAGAAAGACCACACAGAGGAAGAATTCAGTGAACTCACACTTCGTATAGACGACGAAACAATCACTCTTCAAGCTTCTGACTCAGCTAGGACATCGAGTAATAAAGGTACAAACGTTAATTCTATTGATAATCATTTGGTTCAACCTTCTTTACAGGAAGCATCACGAAATCACTTAGCTGAGCTAGATCTTAGACCTCGTGCCAACAAAGAAGAAACACATAAGGAACAAAGCCTTAGGGTTGACAAACTAAAAGAGTAGGAAACACAAATCAGAGAGGAATAGGAGCCGCACGAAGTGAAACTGAAGGAGACCCCAGACAAGCTGATAGGAACAACAAATCACATCAAAACAACGGATCAGGTATTGTTGAATAAGGAAGACCCTCGAATCACCAATTCAGACCTCAAGACAAACGAAGAAATCACTTTTGAAGTACTTAATGTCTTCCTATACGGCACAGTCGAGGTAAACAATCCTAAATTTGATACTTTTGAGGTAAACATTACTCGACTTAAACTATATATCCATAACTGAAATGATCGCATGAGAAAGGATTTTCACCTCCTCAAACCACCATGACCATACGAATGAGAGGTAAAGTCTAGCTTAAGACTATAAATGAGCGCTTCTCAGGAGGCAACCCGAGCACTAACCCCATTTTTACATTTTTTTATTTTTTATTTCTTTTTCTTTTTAGCACCTAACCATAAACTAACCAAAGAGCAGGTTTCTAGGCCACACGGCCCTACACACGGGCGTGCCTATGGCCATGTGGAAGCTAGAGGATGAACCATGGGCATACCTGTAGCCGTGCACAAACAGAGAATAAACTTTTTTCTCCAACACGGGCTGCGATACCAGACCACGCCCGTGCTAGCTACCTGTGCGAGGTCACTGACTTGTCGACCACGGGTTGAACACGCCCGTGCTAGATAACTATGTGAAATTACTGAGGTTACTGACTTATAATACACAGGTACAACACGGCCGTGCCTCACAATCGTGTGAAATTACTAGGGTTACTGACTTGTTATACACGGGCCAAACACGCCCGTGTTACCTCACCGTGCCAACATACTGACTTATTGAACACGGGTGTGCCCATGTAACCACGACCGTGCCAAAAACCCTGAACGCGCCCAAAATCCAGAAATCGCGAAAATCACGAGCTATTTAAAACTTCACACGGGCATGTCGATTGACCGTGGCCGAGCACCCTGAATGCGGCCAAAATTCAAAATCCCAAAACACAGGCTACATCTCTATTTAAACCTCATTCTCCCTTTTTCTAATTGTCTTTCATTTTCCATTATTTATTTTCCATTATTGATTTTTATTTTATTATTTTTTCTTCTTCTTATTCTTTATGATATTTAGATTTAGCTTAGGATACAATAAAATCAGATCGGCTGCTTCGAGGATTCTATTTCAAACGGGTCGAGACGCTTCCCCACGTTCACCTCTAATCTTATTCGGTTTCTTTTCATTGACTTCATCCAAAATTCAGGAAGTTCACTTCTCTCCCTATCTTATGATTTTATGATTATTTGATATTATCTATCTTTGTACATTGAGGGCAATGTACATCTTAAAGTGTGGGGGGGTTAACTATAGTATTATTTGAAAATACCTGAATTATGCCTTGTTCGAAAAGTAAGTTTCTTATATTATGACTAGAATGAAATTTTCTATGATTTATGATCTTTGTTGATATGTTTTGGAGTAAGTCATTGATAATTGTGCATTGATGATTAAATTTGAAGGATACTAGAGAATCAAGCATGATAAGTCTATTTTTTAGAATTAAAACTTTTTTTAGGTTGTCTACCTGAATCTGAATATTACTTTGAAGTTTGAAATTTACGAGGTTGACATCAAAATACCCATAATTTTTGTGAGATTTTGAGCCTTTTAGAGCATGCATTTTTTCATGCTCACTTTCTATTATGAGTGTGTCAACATTGATTTGTTATTCTAGAACTTGCCTCGATTATACATGTCGAGACCACATCTATGATTTGATATACAGAGATGATAAAGGCATTTAGGATTTAACCCACTTACACCACTAAAAGGCCTACCTTCATAAACTAACCCCTAGTGAACCCCGTTTAATCCTAACAACCCTTTCTATTGACTCACCAACTAACATTAACCCAAAACCCTTTATATTTGTTATCACCGTTCTTTTTAACTACCCTTTTTATCGAGAGTTGATTTTGAGCAGTTACCTAACTATGTTCTCTATTTCAGTTGTTAAAGTTCGTTATTATTATTGATTTGTTAAAAAATGAAGTATATTCATTATTAGTAAGCTTACATGTTTAAATCTCAAATCTTAAGAAGAAGAAGAAGAAGAAGCTCGTATTATTAGTTTTCAATTGATGAAATTATTTAGGATTAGTTCATTTTTCTAGTTAGGTAATTTTTCAGGTCAGTCTCGATTCTAACCTTCTAATTCAGCCTTTATCCATACCCTTAACCTAAGCCCCGTTACAACCCTGTTACAGACCTTTTGATTTGTGTATCATCTCATTTTACAGTGGTGGAGATTTGATTTTCATGCAAGCCTATGGGATTAACTTTTAATGTTCGAACTATTGAGTGCTTAATTTTAAAACCTTAAACACTTTGAGTGATTTGAGTGAATCTATTAGTGAGGATGTCAACTCTTGTCAATTTTGAATCAGAGGTAACTATTCAGGTAAAGGGAAAACACCTATGTTTTCATGCTATAAATGTATGACTTTGATTGTTTGAATCTTTAGGACTCTTTGAGTTGAATTATCCATGTATGAATTATCTTTGAATTATGATAAAGCATGATTGATGAATTTTATGAATCAAGGAAGTTCGTTTTAATTATGAGTTGAGAATTTTGCTTGAGGACAAGCTAAAGCTTAAGTGTGGGGGTATTTGATAAACCGTAAAAGTAACATATTTTAATCCCACATTTAGCATACTTTTGGATGATTTATCCTTTGATTTATGTAAAAAGGTGCTCTTAATTCTTTCTTTTCATATTTTATACTCAGGAAATCACCCAAGGATGAAAAGAACGAGAAACGGGCTTAAAAAGGACCAAATTGGGCCAACAGAAAAATCAACATGGCCTGGCCCAAAGCTAACACGGTCATGCCTCATTGAAAGTCTAAGCACGGCCTGGCCACGATTCACACGGGCGTGTGCCATGGCCGTGTCCCTGTCACTGGAAAGAGCAATTTCATTCCGGAAAGGATACTTTGAGGCAAAGAAACACATTCCAAAGCCTATTCAAACACCCTATTAGGAGTTCTACTTAAATTAGGATACTTAGGGGCCAAGTAAGGCATCACAAAGTCTATTTAAACACCCTAGGGGGCAACTTGAAGAGGGAGTTCGACAGAAGCCGAGAGCGAAAGCGAGGCCAAGGAGCCAAGTCGAGAAAGTCAGAGTTAGGGAATAACGCGTGGATAGTCAATTGATCCATTCCAAGAAGCCGAAATTATACTCAAGATGGCGGAATTCTCCTTCGATTCCTTCAGGGGGTTTTAGGATTTTTCCAATGTTTTGTTTTATCTTTTCTCTTGCGATGTTTTCTCTATTCATTATGAACTAAACCCCTCAGATACCTGAAGGGGATGAAGCCTAGATGGATTTTATTATTTGATTTTTAAGTTATATGATGAATTACTTAGTTTGTTCTTAATTATGTTGCTTAATCTAAATCTAATGTGCTTAGGTGGAGGAGGAATAGACCCTGCCTAAGAGAAGATCTAATGTAATTAAGCGAAGTTGATCGAACGCCTAGAGATAGGGTTACGAGATTTTGCCAGATTAGGGTGAAACCTAATATGGGAGTCCATTGATCGATTTACTACTATCCTAGGGGGTTATTATAAGTGAACGAGAGTTCCACTAATTAACCTAGGGTTAGACGTTATTCGCCTCGAGAGAGGGTTTAATATAGGTTAGGGAGTCTCACGGATCAAGCTAAGTAAAAGAGATCATATATTTAAAGGTTAGGTAATAAGAGAAGTCCAGGTGGATTCTTGCCGAGGGTATCATCAAAATCAACTGAGTTTTTCCTCAAAAGTTATTTTCCAATTCGTCTTCTTGTCTTTGTGTCCTTAGTTTAGCTGTTGTCAATTTAGTTTAAAAAGTAATCCACACTCTAACTTTAAGACTAAATAATAAAAAGAAAGTGAGTATTAATACTTTTAGTTCCTTTGGGTTTGATAACCGGTCTTGCCTAAGCTATACTACTATTCGATAGGTACACTTGCCTTAATATCGTTGTCAGAGTTAGTCTCCAGGTTTGATCATTCTTTTATAAATATTTAAAACTCTGGTTTTACATCGATCATCGCCCTAAAGTATCCAAATCCGAATGAAATTGCTCTTTGCCACGACAGGGACATGGCCAGGTCACACGCCTGTGTGACTAATCTTCAAGCCGTGTTCGAACTTCTTTAATGAGGCACGGCCGTGAGACTCGGGGGTAAGGCCGTGTTTTAGATGCTTGATAAGGCACGGCCGTGTGGTCTTTGGGCCAGGCCGTGTCGATTTCGTGATATGGCCCATTTACTCCATTTTGGGCCCGTTTTATGTTCTTTTCATCCTTGAGTGATTTCCTGGGTATAAGTCATGAAAAGGAAGGATTAAGAGCACCTTTTTATATGAATCGAGGCTTAAATAATCCAAAAGCATACTAAATATGAGATTAAAATATGTTACTATTACGGTTTATCAGTATTCAATAGAGAACTGCATCGCCTTCAAAAAGGTTGTTGAGAGGCTCATCAAGATGGGGATTGTCAAGTTTGATGATACACCCAGTGCGGAGAATCCATTACCCAATCACGGAGACAATGGGATAAATGCAATTGGGGAACATGTCGTGAGAAAGATTAAAGAGGATATCTCGGAGGTAAAAACCCCATTGAGAATGGTGTGGAGAGAAATGGTAAGAAGGGGACTGATAGAATCAAGTTCTGAGGAAGGAAGTGAAGAACCATGGAACTACTGTGAGTTTCACGAAGCAGAGGGACATGGGATCCAGGAATGTACTGAGTTTTGGGTCTTGATACAGAACCTTATGGACAATAAGGAATTAGAGTTTTATGAAAAAGGCTCAGAGGGAGGAAACATACACGCAACCGAAGGAGAGTTGACAAATCAAAAAGTCAATTATCAGAGGATCATTATTTCCCGATCGAGAAACACAGAAGGCGGAGCACAAATTGCGCCTAAAGTTGTAATCCAGAAACATGTGTCCTTTCTTTACAAGGATAACAAGATGGTACCATGGAATTACAATTGTAACGTAACGACGTCGAGAGTAGAAAATTCAGCTAGCACTTCCAAGGAGGTCCAAAGTGAGGGATTCTACACACGAAGCGGGAGGCGTTACGACTTGGTAAACATCAGAACAGAACCAGCAAGATCAAAGACTATGGTAGTTGAACCAGAGAAAGGACCTGGCGCCCTTATCAACGAACCTATGAAGGAGGAAGAGGCTAAAGAATTTTTAAAATTCTTGAAGCACAGTGAATATAGCGTGGTAGAGCAACTGCGCAAGCAACTGGCTCCCATATCGATGCTAGCCTTACTTTTAAGTTCAAAAGTACATCGCGAGGCTTTGATGAAAGTGATGAATGAGACTTACGTTACTAAAGATATATCTATCAGTAAGCTTGACCGATTAGTTAGTAACATAACTGCAGATAACTTTATTTCGTTCAATGACGATGAAATTCCACCTGGGGGTATAGGATCAACTAAAGCTCTGCACATCACCACTCGTTGCAAGGGATACACTCTACCAAGTGTGTTAATCGATAATGGATCAACCTTGAATGTCTTACTGTTGTTGACACTGAAGAGGTTACCGATAGACAGTTCTCACATGAAGACATGCCAGAACATAGTGAGAGCATTTGATGGCACCGAAAGAAGAGTGATGGGAAGAATTGATATACCATTACAGATTCGGTGAAACACATATGAAGTGGATTTTTTGGTGACGGATATCAAGCCCTCATACAATTGCTTGCTAGGAAGACCCTGGATTCATTCACTAGGGGCAGTGCTCTCATCTTTGCATAAAAAACTGAAACTGGTGACGAATGGTCAACTGGTCACTATAGATGCGGAGGAAGACATCATAGTGACTGTTAACAATGATGCACCATACGTCGAGACAAATGAGGAGGCCATTGAGTGTTCTTTCCGGTCTTTAGAGTTCGTCAACGCAACATTCATTTTGGAAGGAAATTATGGAATGATATCTCTTCTTTTGTGCAGATGGCTCTAGAGACGCTATACGACACATGGGAGAGATTCAAAGATCTCTTGAGGAGGTGCCCACACCATAGTCTACCCTTGTGGCTACAAGTCCAAACCTTTTACAACGGAGTAAACCCCTCAACGAGGCAACTGATAGATTCAGCCGCCGGTGGAATGCTGAACAATAAAACTCTAGAAGTAGCCTACAAGTTCATTGAGGAGATGTCATTAAACAATTATCAGTGGCAAGCTTCAAGGACCAAACCGACAAAATTGGAAGGAGTTTTCAACATCAATGCCATGACCATGCTATCAACGCAGCTAGAGATGATGAATAAAAAGCTTGATACTTTGTGTTCTTCACAGGCACATCCAGTCATGCAGTGCGACGCAAGTGGAACTATGGCAAATCTTGAGTACCCACCCTACCAACCGGGAGCAGAAGATGAACAGATGAACTATATAAGTAATAATTTCCAATCTAATAATGATCCTTATAGTAATACTTACAATCCAGGTTGGAGGAACCACCCAAATTTTTTGTGGGGAGGACAAGGAAACCAAGGAAATCAAAGGCAACAGCCTCCTCAAAACTTCCGAAATCAGCCCTATTCATAAGAAAAGAAACCGACCCTCGAGGAACATCTCCAAGAAACTGATAGAGCAATCAAAAGCAATGAGAGACGACTCGATGAAATTGCTAAGTTAGTCAAGGAAGTGACTAATGCAATCGAACAACTCGCAAAACTAAAGTCAGAACGACCACAAGGACGTCTACCAAGTAACACCGAGGTTAATCCTAAGGAACTCAGGACAGTAACGGATTAGCTGAACCTGATCCAATACCGGAAAAAAAAGGTAGACGAAGGTAAAATAGAGGTACCACAAGAGAAGCCAAAACTGGTAATTAAAGAGTATCAACCTCGCATACCTTATCCTAAAGGCATAAAAAGAGACGATTCAGAGGAACAGTTCGATAAGTTTCTTAAAATTTTAAAGAAATTACATATTAACTTACCTCTTCTTGAAGCTCTTTTTCAGATGATAGATTCGAGAAAATTTTTAAGACAGCTCTTGACCAACAAACGTAAAATAGATGAAGAGCACCATGTGGAACTAAATGCAACATGCTCGGCTATGTTACAAAATAGACTACCACAGAAACTAAAAGATCCAGGGAGTTTTACAATTCCATGTTTAATTGGTAGTCTACATATTGATAATGCGTTAGCTGATCTAGGGGCAAGCATAAACGTCATGCCTTACTCACTGTTTAAACGACTAGGTCTAGGGAAGCCCAAACAAACTAGGATGAGTATTCAATTAGCTGATAAAACTGTTAGAATTCCTAGGGGCTTTATCGAAGATGTTCTTGTCAAAATCGATAAATTTGTTTTCCCAGTAGACTTTATTGTCTTAGGCATGGATGGGGATAATTCAATCCCTTTAATTTTAGGAAGGCCTTTTCTAGCAACTGCCAGAACAAAAATTAATGTTGCTACAGGTGAGCTCATACTTCGTGTAGGAGATGAATCGATCAATCTT
Source organism: Gossypium australe (assembly GCA_005393395.2). NCBI lineage: Eukaryota > Viridiplantae > Streptophyta > Magnoliopsida > Malvales > Malvaceae > Gossypium > Gossypium australe. The sequence continues at coordinate 97,990,058 of CM016620.1, forward strand.
CAAGCTCTCGACTCGGCCAGGACAACAGTCGATGAAGGTAAGAAAGCCATTTCAGTTGATAATCATATTATTCAATCTTCATTACAGGAAACATCACAAGGCCTAAACCCTGAGCCGGCTCATATCGACAAAGTAGAGTTACACGAGGAACAAAGCAAAAGGGTCGACAATTTAGAGAAGCAGAAGACAGAGATCAAAGGAGAGCAAGATTCACATGAAGTAAAACCCGAGTAACCACAAGAAGAGCTCATAGGGACATCGAATCACTTCAAAATAGGAGACCAAGTAATGTTAGAAAAAACCGATCCCCAAATCACTACCACAGACCTGAAGGCAATAGGAGAAATCCTTCTTAAGGTACATGATATCTTCCAACACGGAATAGTCGAGGTAAGCAATCCAATATTCGGCACTTTCAAGGTAAACGCTTCTCGACTTCAACTTTGTCAAAAGAATAAAATCGTAAGTACGAAGGAAGATATTCAAACCTTTAAACCTCCCTAAAATTTTCAAATAACGAGGAAAAGTCTAGCTTAAGACTACAAACAAGCGCTTCTCAGGAGGCAACCCGAATACTAAGACCAATTCTTTTTACATTTGTTTTTATTTGTCTTTTCCTTTTTCCTTTTTCATTTCTTTTTTAAAAAACTAACCAAAAATGTAGGATTTTCAGGCCACACGGCCTTACACACGGCTGTGTCAGTGGCTGTGTGGACCACCTAAACCGCCACACTGACAGGGCAGAGGCCGTGCAGTCAGCCCAACCACCCTCCCCAACATCACGGATCTAACAACCCTCCCCACCGGCACTGATAGATAGGGCACGGCCGTGCCCTAAACCATGTGAGGCTACTGACTTTCACACCACGGGCAGAACATGCCCGTGCTAGCAACCGTGTGAAGCTACTGACTTATCGAACACGGGGGAGACACGCCCATGCAGAACGACCGTATCGAAAGACAAAAATTCACAAGCACGGGCATGCGAGGATCAAGCACGGGCATAGGGTGACAACACCCACTATAACACGACCGTGTGAGGTGGCCGTGTAAATCGACACACCCTGTGACCACGGCCATGGGGGAGAACAAAATTTGAACTTCTATTTAAACCCCTCACCTCTTCCCCTTCCCTTCATCTAATTTCTTCTTTATTTTCTTTCCTTTTCACTTGCCTCCACCTCAGACTCTCCAAGACTCTAGATCCATGAGCAAATCAACACCATGTCGAAGAAGCGGAAGAAGCTACGCATAGACTCCTTAACAAAGAATGATCAACATGAGTTCATTCCGGCAGCTTCGTCTCAACACCAAGCCAAGAGTCTTTGAGACCAATTAGTTTTTATTTTTGCTTTCTCTTTTGTTCCAATTTCCTGCTCTTCTCCTTTATTTTCCTCATCTAAGCTTCTCTACTGCTCTTTTCGTTTAATTTTCTTTTAGTTTCTTAGTGTCAGGTTCGCCAGGCTGCTAGGGAATCACGCCGACAACCACGATAACCTCACCACTCTCACCACCACCACCACATCCCCAATCTTAGCATTGATTCCCACCTTGCGAACCATCCTTTAATAAGGACTTCATAGTCCATTAGTATTTTCTTTTCATTTCAGTTTTCTTCTTAGTCTCCTTCACTTTAGCTTGCTTTTCTTTAATTTCATCTTTAGTTTATTTATATTATGTTTCAATAACCCCTGGCTAATCCTTCATGAGTTCCCCAATTTCTTCATCTAGCGCAGAGCTCAGGAACCAGCACCACCACCATACCGACGCCTTCGCCTTATTTGCCACATCCTCCACCATAACCTTCACGACCCCTGCCCTCCTCCAAGGAAACAGTCCACACCTCAGGGAGTATCATATCCCCTCATTTTTTATTTTGAATGTAAATGCATTATCTATCTTTGTACATTGAGGACAATGTACATCTTAAGTTTGAGGGGGGAAAGGACCTAATTTTTTATGCAAATCCCTGAGGGTAAAAGTGGAATAAAAGTGCCTAACTTTTTTCGTTATTCTCAAATCCCTGATTTAGTCTTGTTTTTATGCAAAGTTGTCATATTACTAATTAGGATGAAATTTCTGATGATTTGTGATGATTATTGACATGTTTTAGAATAAGTCATAGTTAACTATACATTGATGTTTAATTTAAGGAATACTAGAGAATCAAGCATGATAAGTCTGTTTTTCAGGAATTAAAATTTTTGCTAGGCTGTTGACCTAAATTTAAATACTACCTTGAAATTTAAAATTCATAAGGATAATGTCAAAACACCCATAATTTTTGTGAGTATTTGAACCTTATAGAGCATGCATTCTTTTTCGTGCTCATTTTTTGATTATGAGTGTGTCAACCATGAACTGTTATTCTAGAACTTGCCTCGTTTTTACATGTCGAGACCACAGTTATGATTTGATATACAGAGATGATAAAGGCACCTAGGTTTTAACCCACTAATTCCACTAAATAGCCCACCTTCACAATTAACCCCTAGTGAACCCCGTTGATCCTAACAAACCCTTTTTATTGATTTACCTACTAACATTTACCTACTAATATCACCCTTTCTTTTGACTACCCTTAATCGAGACTTGATTTGATTAGTTACCAAAGTTTTCAAAAAAAAAAACTCAAGGATTCAATATTAGTAGTGTGAAAAGAGAGCTTACACAATCAAAGCTTGTTTTCAAAAAAAAAAAAGCTCGTATTAGTAGGATTATTACTTTTCAGTTAATGAAGTTTCGAAAAAATTTTAGGTAGGTACTTGTCAATTCAATATTGATTCTAACCCTCTAATTTCAGCCTCTGACCACACCTTTTACCCTAACCCCGTTACAACCCTAACAAAGACCTTTTGATCTGTTTGTCATCTCATATTACAGTGGTGGAGATTTGATTTTCAGGCAAGCCTATGGGATTAACTTTTCAGGTTCGACTTATGAGCGATCTTTTTCTGAACCTTAAACACTTTAGAGTGATTTGAGTGAATCCTAAGCGAGGATATCAATCCTTGTCGGTTTTGAATTAAAAAGGTAGTTATTTAAAAGAGGGAAGGCACCTATGTTTTCAAGGTACAAAATTATGACTTATCTTGTTTGAATCTTTAGGACGCTTTGAATCAAATTATCCATGTATGAATTCTCTATGAATTAGGATAAGACATTGTTGATAAGAATTATAGATCATGGAAAGTTTGTTTTAATTATAAGTTGAGAATTTTGCTTGAGGACAAGCAAAAGCTTAAGTGTGGGGATATTTGATAAACCGTAAAAGTAACATATTTTAATCCCACATTTAATATGCTTTTGGATGATTTATTCCTTGTTTTATATAAAAAGATGCTTTTAATCCTTTCTTTTCATGTCTTACACCCAGGAAAGCACCCGAGGATGAAAAGAACACAAAACGGGCCTAAAATGGAGCAAATGGGCCTTAGCAAGAAATTGACACAGCCTGGCCCAAAGCACACACGGCCGTGCCTCGACGAACACCTAGAGCACGGCCTCAACTCCGTCACACACGGCCGTGCCTCAAGTTAGAAATCCGAACACGGTCAGGTCTCGATCCACACGGGCGTGTGCCATGGCCGTGCCTCTGTCGCTAGAAAGAGCAATTTCAGTCGGAAAAGGATACTTAGGGAGAAAGAATCGCACTCCAAGAGCCTATAAATATCCCCCAAGTACCACTTTTGAAAGGGAGCGAAATCTAGGCCAAGGAGCCAAGCCGAGAAGGTCAAAGTTAGGAAATAACGCGAGAATAGCCAGTTGATCCATCCCAAGAAGCCGGAGTAATACTCAAGACGGCGGAATTCTCCTTCAATTCTTTCAGGGGGTTTTAGGTTTTTCTTATGTTTGTTTTATCTTTTCTCTTGCGATGTTTTGTTTATTCGTTATGAACTAAACCCCTCAGATACTTGAAGGGGATGAAACTTAGGTGGATTTTGTTATTTATTTTTAAGTTATATGATAAATTACTTAGTTTGTTCTTAATTATATTGCTTAATCCAAATCTAATGTGCTTAGGTGGAGGAGGAATAGACCCTGCCTAAGAGGAAATCTAACATAATTAAGCGGAGTTGATCGAACGCCTAGAGATAGGGTTACGAGATTTTGCCGAATTAGGGTGAAACCTAATATGGGAGTCTATTGATCGATTTACTGCTATCCTAGGGGGTTATTATAAACAAACGAGGGTTCCACTAATTAACCTAGGGTTAGACGTTATTCGCCTCGAGAGAGGGTTTAATATAGGTTAGGGAGTCTCACGGATCAAGCTAAGTAAAGAAATCATATAATTTAGGGTTAGATAATACGTGAAGTCTAGGTGGATTCTTCCCAAAGGTATCGTCGAAATCAACTGATTTTTTCTTCAAAGTTATTTTCCAGTTCGTCTTCTTGTCTTTGTGTCCTTAGTTTAGTTGTCGTCAATTTAGTTTAAAAGCAATCTTCACTCTAATTTTAAGGCTAAATAATAAAAAGAAAGTGAGTATTAATACTTTTAATTCCTTTGGGTTCGATAATCGGTCTTGCCTAAGCTATACTACTGTTCGATAGGTACACTTGCCTTAATATCGTTGTCAGAGTTAGTCTCTAGGTTTGATTATTCTTTTATAAATATTTAAAGCTCTGATTTGTAGCGATCAATCCTCTGTTGAAATAACATGAGAAAGATCCGATCTATATCTTTTAAGCATAGAAACATGAAAAGCATCATGAATCTTTTGCAATTCTGGAGGCAAAGCCAAATGATAGGCAACTAGCCCAACTCTTTCTATAATCTCATACGGCCCAATAAAACGGGGACTCAATTTTCCCTTTCGACCAAATCTCAATATTTTCTTCTAAGGAGAAACTTTAAGAAATACTTTATCTCTAACTGAGTACTCAATATCTCGTTGTTTCAAGTCTGCATATGATTTCTTTCTGTCGAAAGCCGCCTTCAATCTATCTCGAATCTTCTTGACAGTGTCTTCAGTTTCCTGTATCAACTCTGGCCCAAATCATTTTTCTTTTACTCAATTCCATCCAACATGCAGGTGATTGACATCTTCGACCATATAAAGCTTCATACGGAGCCATCTGAATACTCAATTAGACTATTATTATACACAAATTCAGCTAATGGTAAGTAACATTCCCAACCTGATTCAAAGTCAATGACACAAACTCGAAGTATATCTTCTAAAATCTGAATAACCCGTTCAGATTGCCTGTCAGTCTATGGATGAAAAGTTGTAGTAAAGCTGAGTCGAGTACCAAGAGATTCATACATCTATCTCCATAATCTCGATGTGAACCGTGGATCCCGATCAGAGATTATCGATATAGAAATACCATGCAATCTCACAATTTCTCGAATATAAACTTTAGCAAGTTTTTGAAGTGACCAATCAGTCCTGACTACTATAAAATGAGCCGACTTTATAAGCCGATCAACAATCACCCAAATAGCATTTTTCTTATTGGCTGACAATGGTAACCCCGTTACAAAATCAATTGTAATGCAGTCCTCCATTCAGGAATATTAATAAGGCTAAAGTAGTCCAGTAAAAACCTGATGTTCTGCCTTTACTCACTAACATGTCAAACATTTAGCCACATATTCTACTATATCCCTCTTCATACTTGGCCACCAATATAATTCTCGTAGATCACAGTGCATTTTCGTTTCCTCCGGGATGTAAAGCAAAAGGGCTATCATGTGCTTCTCGAAGTATCATCTCTTTCCAATTTTGAAACATTTGGAACACAGATTCGATTATGAAATCTCAGACAATCATGTTTATCAATACTGAAATTCTCTGCTATGCCATTCTTAACTATTTCTTTCTTCTTCATTAACTTATCATCTTCTGATTTAGCTGACTTGATTCGTTCAAACATCACTGGTTTGATTCTTAATTTGGCCAATAAACCTTCATCATCATACTGAGCTGTGCAAATATTGCTCACAATTCAATTGCTGCTTTTCTGCTAAATGCATCAGCTACTACGTTAGCTTTACCAAGATGATAGTCAATGACACAATTATAATCTTTCAAAAGTTCTATCCACCGGCACTGTCTCAAACTTAATTCCTTTTGTGACAGAAGATACTTGAAACTTTTTGATCTGTATAGATGTAACATTTTTCACCATACAAGTAATGTCTCCATATTTTCAAAGCAAAAATCACAGCAGCAAGCTCCAGATCATGTGTTGGATAATTACGTTCATGCGGTTTCAATTGCCGAGATGTATAAGCTATCACCTTTCCATCTTGCATCAAAACACACACAATACCACTCAAGGAAGCATCACTATACACAATAAAATCTTTCCCCGATTTTGGTAAATTTAAAACTGGTGCTTCAGTCAACATTTGCTTTAGCCTTTCAAAACATTCTTGGCGCTGATCATTCCAGAAAAATGGCCCATTCTTTTGCAACAATTTCGTCATCGGCAAAGCTATCTTCGAAAATCCATTTACAAATCTTCGATAATAACCAGCTAATCCTAGAAAGCTACGTACCTCAGATACATTTCTCAGTGTTTTCCACTGAACAATAGCTTCAATCTTCTTTGGATCAACTCTGATTCCATATGACGATACCACATGTCCTAGAAATACAACTTCTGATAACCAGAATTCACATTTGCTAAGCTTTCCATACAATCGTTTTTCTCATAGTATTTGCAAAACAATTCGGAAATGATGTTCATGTTCGATTTTAGACTTTGAATAAACCAAGATATCATCAATGAAAACCACCACAAATTGATCCAGGTATGGTTGAAAAATACGATTCATAAGATCCATAAAAGCATCTGGGGCATTAGTCAATCCGAAAGGCATAACTAAAAATTCATAATGTCCATACCATGTTCGAAATGTTGTCTTTGGTACATCATTTTCTTTTACTTTAGCTGGTAATAGCCCGATCTTAGATCAATCTTTAAAAACACAGAAGCTCCTTTCAACTGATAAAATAGATCATCAATACAAGGTAACAGATATTTATTCTTAATTGTCACCTTATTCAGTTGCCGATAATCAATATACAGCCGCATTGAACCATCTTTCTTTTTAACAAACAATACTGGGGCTCCACAAGGTAAAGTACTCAGGCGAATAAATCCTCCATCCAACAAGTCTTGCAACTGCACTTTCAATTCTTTTAACTCCGTAGGCAACATATAGTATGGAGGTATTGATATCGGAGTTGTACCAGGGTACACTTCAATTCCAAATTCAACCTCTCTATTAAGTGGTAATCCCGGTAATTCTTCAGGAAATGCATAAGGAAATTCACATACAATCTAGATTTTACTGCATTGACTTTCAACAGAGTCTGAATTAATAACATATGCCAGAAAAGTTGTACAACCCTGATGAAGAAGTTTATCTGCCTGGATTGCTGAAATAATACGAGCCGACCTGCTGGTTCGAATACCATTAACTTCAATCTTATCTCCATTTTCACTCTGAACAGTAAACTTCTTTTTTACAACAGTCTAAAATCACCCCATGCTCAAATAGCCAATCCATTCCCAAAATTATATCAAAGTCACCAAATGGCATAATCAACAAATCAACAGAGAAAATTTTATTCTGTATCATTAATGGACATCTCCTACACACTTGATTCACTAACAACGTTTGCCCCAATAAACTAGACACTGTTACGGATACTCTAAACATTTCAATTTTTAAATTTACTGATTCAACCAGTTTTGTATTAACATATGAATGTGAAGAACCCGGACCTATTAAAACATAAACATGTTTTGAATATAATAAAAATATACCTGTTGCCACATCGTTTGCATTCCCCTCTTCACGAGTCCATACCATATATGCTCGTGCAGGTACTTTGGCTTCTGATTGTTGGGTGGCAATATCACTTCCTCTTCTAGCACCTCTTCTAATAACCGAACCGCCTCGGCCTGATCCACGACCTTTGGAAGCAGATTCGGATCTTTTTGATGTAATTGGTGCAGCACTTTTACTCTTCAGACAATCTTTAACAAAGTGATCAGTGGATCCACAATGGAAACAACCCCTTGTCAATTTCCAGCATTCACCTCGATGCTTATTTCCACAGTGTTCACATTCCGGAGTTTCAGTAGTCTAAGATGGACCTCTAATGCTACCAGTAGAAACTGTCGCCTGCCTACCACGATTTCTGTCACCTCTATCTAATCTAGAACCAAATCTCCAACTGCCTCGAGATTATTTTGATATTTTGGGTTGCGTATTTGAACTAGTGGCTCCAGGGCGTTTCTCGGGTAGACGAGTAATTTCAGGCTTTTTATCTAGACCCAATACCTGTTCAACCATTTTTGCTCTCTCCACTAGATCTGCAAATTCTGTAATTTTGAGAGATACCAATTGCACTCGTAGTTTGTCACGTAAACCTCTTAAAAATCTCTTACAACTATCGGCTTCAGTTGGCACATATTCCACAACATATATGCTGAGTCTTGAAAATTCTCGTTCATAATCCACTACTAACATATCTCATTGTTTAAGTATTAAGAACTCTTATTTTCTGTCTTCATTGTATAGTTCACCCATATATTTCTTCTGGCACATGTCAAGTTACCGATTCCGACCATACATAAGCTTCCCCTTGTAACAAAGAAACAGCACACAGAAAACTTTCCCGAGGAGTGCATTCAAGTTGCTTCAAAATCCTTTTTGTTGATTCTATCCAATTTTCAGCAGTGGAGGGATTAACCCCATTCAAACCCTGAAATTCAATGGCACCATACTTACGCAGTTCTTTAATTGGTGCTCGACAAGTAGTAGGAGCAGATGTTGTTGCAATGGCAGTTTCTGCTACTCGTTGGAGAGCATCAGCTATCACTCTAAGTAATCCAAAATTATCTCTTTCTCCTACATTACCTCTTCTGACATTAGGCGGCTGATTTCCCATTGGATTTACACTCGGTGTTCCTGATTCGATTTCATCGAATTCCCAAAATTCATCATCCTCACTATACATTTCTTGATCAGTATCATTTATGTAATCATCTAACATTTTCACTATAAAACAGAAACAAACAAATATCAGCATCCAATCCCAACTCAGTTTGACTCAATTATGGCATGTACCTCTAGACTCAATTCCGAGCCCGATTCAGTCTAAGAATCGGCTAAACCTAAATAGCTCTGATACTATTAAATGTAACACCCCCTAACCCTTATCCGTCACCGGGATAGAGTTACGGAGTATTACCAGTCAATACAGTTTTAATACAAATAATACAGGAAAAATTAACATTCAAATCAGAAATTAATCATGTTGTTCCTTTTATGGGCCTTCGAGGCCCAAAATGTACGTTAGAAACAATTCGGGACTTAATCAGTAACTCTGAGGATTTTACGTGAAATTTCAAGATTTTTCCTATGTACAGGGCTCACACGCCCATGTTGTTTAAGGACACGCCCGTGTGACCCTAAAACATGCCCGTGTTTCAAGTGGTGTCCTACCCCGTGTAACTCTCTAACTTGCTTCACATGGCCAAGCCACACGCCCGTGTGCTAGGATTTGTGGTCAATTTATTTTTTGAATTTTAGGTGCAGTTTTCACACGGCCAAACACATGCCCATGTGCTGGGTCGTGTACCTCACAAGGTTGAGACACACTCCCGTGTCTCTACCCGTGTGGCAATACATGTGCATTCAATTTCTAAAATTTTAAGTTGCAGGGGACACACGGTCTACCCACACGCCGTGTGTATCACACGGTCTGGTCACACGCCCGTGTGTTAGGCTGTGTGGACTCAAAATGAGCCTTTTACAACAAGTTTACCAACCCTGCAATTCTTGAATGACAAATAACTCAAAATTCAATCTTTCAACCAGTCCAAAACACAATTAAATACTTCTAAAACATGTCAGAACTATCATTGTAATAATCTAATTCTTATATTCATAGATGTCTAACATAAATTATCTAAAAAAATCATTTATATATCATTCAACCAATTCAAACCATAACTATGTAAATGACTATGTTGTAAGACTTATATTTATATGTTTATCAAACAATGTTATCTTATACACTATAATATACAAATCACAAAAGGTCATAAAAAGACAACCTAGGTACATGCCATTTCAAAAGAGAAAATACTTCACCACGTATTTAAGTTCAGGATTGGCTACGGATGTTGATTCAATAGTCTGACTTTGACCTAACCTGCGCACGGAAACAAACCGTACGCTGAGTATATAACTCAGTGGTATTTCTATAATCCGAATACTTATTAAATAAAAATTTATAAAGTTCAAATATATATTTATACATAACAAATCCATCATAATTAGTAAATTTCACAATACACATCATTCATAACACTTTCAATTATCATATCTTCCATTTCAATTTCATAGATGCTATTCAATAGCATTTCACCATAATGTATTCAATTTAATTTCAATATCATTCAGTATCAATCAATTTAACCAATTCATTTACTTATCCCTATTAACACGACTCGAACTTCGACGAATACATGGATCCAACCAACACACCAGTACGGCACTCTGTGCCTCATCGGCCAAGCCGAAGTAAAATAGTAACTGTACGGTACTCAGTACCTCATCGGATTTATCCGAAGTAATAACAATAAAACGACACTTATAGTGCCTTATCGACTCGAAGTCGAAGTATCCCTGAACACTTTCAATCCTATGGCATGCCAGCTATATCCGACTTAGCCCGACATTGTTAATAGGGTATTTCAATTCATAATTCAATTTCAAATCAATATACAATTTCAATCAATTCTAATTCAATACACTTTTCAGTCTTACACATATGTTCACAAAACAATTCAATTCAATATCAATATATCAAACTCACCTCAATTTTACTTACCATACATAATAATAAATACAACAAATAATTTTACTTTTCGGGTTATAGAAATACAAACCGTAATTTTCCCGAATTATTCTCCGTCAACTTTTTCCTTTCCTTTCCTAGCCGAGGTATCTGGCTCAACATTAGCTACAGAATCAAAACTATTAAAAATTATCAATACAATACTATTTTATATTAATTAATTTAATTTATACACAACTTTTGTCTAAATTCCAATTTAATCCTTAAATCAATATTAGTTTTATTCTTTCCAAAAATATTTCATATTTTCATTCAATTCTCACTTAAAACTAACTTCAATCCTCAATTTCATCCTAAGTCCTTAATTTTGAAATTCTCTCAATTTAGTCCCCACTACATAAAAACTTATGATTTAACTTACAATTCAATCATTTTCTCAATTCTAACTTACAAATTCTATCAATTCTAACCCAAATTCTTCAATTAATTCAACATAAACCACATCTAAAAAACAACTAAATTTCAAAATTTCTACTTATATCAAATAGTATCTTGTTCTAGGATTCCAGAAACATCAAAATTATAAGCAAATGGACTAAATTGACTCACCAATCAAGCTTTAAACCTTGAAATCCCTAGTTCCCCTTTCTTTCTTTCTTTTCTTTTTTTCCTTCCTTCTCCCCTGCTTTTCGTTTGCTTATTATGTTTCTTTTCTAACTTTGTTTCTTTATTTCTTTATTTAATTTTATATTATATTATATTAACTTAATAATTCTTTCTTAAATTATAAGTAAATACATGTATTTATTACAAGTGTATGTATATTATTTAATACACATGTATTTTATTTTTATTACACACTTGGCACCTATGGCTTAGTTGCTAATTTAGTCCCTCATCTTTTCTTTATTCTATAATTAAACTTTTACACTTTATTCAATTTAATCCTTACATTAAATTAACCTTAATTCAAGCTAATTCACCTAGCCAACTAATTAACCTCACAATTAACTTCATAAATATTTTTAATAAATATTTACAAACCTGTTTTACAAGAAATTCCAATAACCGTAAATTTTGGGTCATTACAATGGAAGCTGAAATAAAGATGATACACAAGAATGACCCTTGGGAATTTGTTGACAGACTAAACCAGAAGAGGGTTATTGGTGTGAAGTAGGTGTTTAGAGTCAAATACAATGATGATGGCTCTCTAAACAAACACAAGACAAGACTTGTGGTGAAAGGATACAACCAATAGTATGGGATCAACTTTATTGAGACCTTTGGTCCTGTTGCAAGGTTAGACAAGATAAGGCTCTTGTTTGCCTTAGCAGCTCAAAAGGGTTGGAGAGTGCATCAGCTGTATGTCAAGTCTGCTTTTTTGAATGGCTTCCTCAAGGAAGAAAATTTCATTGAACAACCAGAATGGTTCAAGGTTCCTGACTGAAACAGGCACCAGGAGCCTGGTATGACAGGGTTGATACATACCTGTCTAAGCTTGGGTTTGAGTAAAGTGTCAGCGAGCCTACACTTTATGTGAAGAAATCAGAGAATGAAACTCTACTGATTGTGTCACTTTATGTGGATGACTTGTTAGTAACTAGAAGCAAGGGGGAACTGATTGATGAGTTCAAAATGCAAAAGCAAGATGTTTTTGAAATGACTGACTTGGGAGAAATGACTTATTTTCTTGGCATAGAAGTAATTCAGACTGACCAAGATATCTTCATAAGTCAGCAGGCCTTTGCTTTGAAGATTCTAAACAAATTTTGCATGTCAAACTGCAAAATTGTTAGCACACCTGTTGCTTGAGGTGAAAAACTTACCAGCAATGGCAATCATGAAAGAGTTGATAAGAAGGAATATAGAAGCCTGGTAGGTTGTTTGCTCTACTTGATAGCTACAAGGCCTAATATCATATTTGTTGTTAGTCTTCTGTCCAGATTCATTCATTGTTGCGATGTTGTTCACTTTAAAGCAGTTAAAAGAGTTCTCGGATATGTAAAAGGAACTTTGAATTATGGAGTGAAGTTTGAGAAGGCAAAAGAGCTCAAGTTGATCGGGTATTCTGATAGTGATTGGGCAGGATCCATTGATGACATGAAGACCACTTGTAACACCCTGGGTTAGGGGCTGTGCAGAGCGGGTAAATCGAGTGTTAGTAGGTTTTTGGAGCGCTTGGATGAGTTGTAGAGGTTTTCAGAAGGTTTGGATGAAACGGGAAGAGCTTGGAAAATTTTTAGAATTTTAGTGTGAAAGGGGATCGGGTCAAGGGAGGTTTTAAGGATTATTTTTGGTAATTTGTGGCACAAGAAAGGATCTGGCATAATGGTTCATGCGCTGCATTGGGGGGCTGGAAGTAGCGCCCTTGGGGGCCTGGGTTCGAGACCAAGTGGCAGCAAAAGGGTTTTAATTTTTGGGGTATGGCGCTACGGGGTAGAAGGCCTTAAATTATTTTGGGGCGAGTTTTGTCGCAAGGAGCAGCTAGTTCAGGTGGTGTCTGTGCGGAACTTAAGCGCTGAAGGTGCGTGTGGGCGCTGGTTCGAGCAACGGAAGCAGCATTTTGGCGTTTCATTTTATGTGCAGCTGTGGGGCTGGGCTAGGAAGGGTTAAGATTTAATGTTGGGGGTTTTTGTCATAAAAATCAAGCTGGCCGAGTGGCCTGGGCGCTGGGGGGAAAGGAGCAGCAGCTTGGTCCCAGGTTCGAACCTGGAGAATGGCAATTGGAGTTTTAGTTTTTTATCTATTTTGGGCAGCAAATTGAAGTGGACGGCACATGTAGATTGAATTGGAAGATAAGGATGAGTTGGTTGTAATTTCTTTTGAATTCGGTGGGTTATGGATTAGTTTTTTTTTTAGCTTTTATTTTTATATTTTAAATTGGAGGGGTGGTAATGGATTAAAGGTGGGTTTTATTTTTAAATTTTGAATTGTTTTAAAATGGTTGGCTGGGAGCAGATTTGGGGGTTTGATTAATTCAATTTCGGTTGAATTAGTGGCTAGGAAAAATTTTAGGAAATGGCCGGATGTTGGAGTCTTCAAGGGGAGGGGTTGCCGAATGCTTTAAATAGGGGAAGTGCTCACCTTTTTGTTCCTTTTTGACCAATTGCTCTTTTGCCGAAATTGCTAGTATTGCTAAACACCTCTCTTCATTCATAAAAATCACCTTAGCCGAAACTTTAAGTCATCTATTCCCATCTTCTAAAGTTGAAAAGCCTTTCTCCTTTATGTTGTGTTAGCCGAACCCCTTGTTGAGCCTTAACCATACTTTTCCTCCTCTTCATTCTTTTCTAGAGCATTGATTCTCAAGGTTACTATCAAGCCGAATTTGGGGTAGTAAGGTGGTAAGGTTTCCTTTCTTATTATTGGTTTTCTCTTCTTTCTGTGGTTGACCGAAATCATGTAGCTAATCATGTATTCTTTTGTTTGGCCGAATCATGGAGGGCTAGGTGGGGGTTCTTTTGCTTTTAGCTAGTGTTAAAAGTGCTAAGGGGCTCTCGGGATTCGTTTTACCAGGGATTTTTCGACAAGGTTCTTAGTCAAGTATCGTTTGCGGGTTTTGATCGATTGTGCTAGTAAGGTGCGTAATCATCGCACTATTTCTGTGTTCTTGGTTTGCTAATATGTTTACATATGCGTGATGGGTGATGGCCGATTACAATGGCTTGAATGGTGAGTTATTTATAATATATTCATGTTATGGTAATTAAGGTGTGGTGCTTACCTTTATGTTGTGATCTGACATGTTGCATTTGTTACACACATGGGAGGTGGTTTGGATTGAAGAAGGAAGAAGTGTACACAGGATGTACGTGGTCTAATGATAGCTCAGGCTACATTAGCGCTTGAAGGCTAGCTTTGTGCTACCTCAAGGGAGGTGTGGCTCGGTGCCCATCTCGGCGGTTGATGGCTATGTGCATCACCGTAGGCGGATTTTGATATCGGGATCACGATTGGTTGATCGGTGGCTCAGCCACGGCCTTGAGTAGTGAGTTGCCAAGGTAAGGATTTTGGATCACGAGGTGATCAGTGGTGGTTTATCCACGGCCTTAGGCAGGGAGTCTGCCAAGGTTGGAGTACGGTTGGTTTGTGGGTTGGGCTGAGATGCATATGTGCATGATTTACTATGTGAATTGTTTGGTATGGGCCAAGCCCATACGGATGGAAATTTGTGTTGTGGTTATGCACTGAGTCGGTGGACTCACTCTTTCATTAACCATTTCAGGTGAGGCGTAGATCGGACCGGGATCGGAGAGGACACATGGTGGCCCATGCAGAAAGAAGAATTTAAATACTTTTAAGCTTATTTATATTCAAAGAATTTGGATTACATATTGTGTAATAAAGGCCTTTTGACTCTTATTTATTTTGAGTCATTATTTTATTGGTATTTATTATGGTTTGATGAATTTGAAACACTATGTGGAGATGATTATATTTTTCCAACCTACTTATTCAATTTGGGTTTGTATGTATATATTTTTAAAATGAGTATATTTTAATAACAAAGTTTTACTCATAAGTTTAAATAAACATGGATTTTCCAAAAGTTGGCAAGTTTTTCTAAATTTTTCTAAGTTAAGAAGATTTTCAACCGTCTTTTCCTCAATAACATAACCAGATTCGGTCGTAACGAATGGGCCGAGTTTGGGGATGTTACAGCACTTCTGGTTACTTCTTCACTCTTGGCTCAGGGGTCTTTTGTTGGAGTTCAAAGAAGCAACAAACCGTTGCTCAATCAACAGCAAAAGCAGAGTGTTAGGATCGACTCGATTAAGCAACAAGTACAAAAATAGCGGAATAAATTGAGCAATTGAACACACAAATTTAACATGGATAAACCCTTCCAAAGAGGATAAAAAACCACGGGCAAAGATAATTTTACTATAATGGCAAAAGAACGAAGTGTACAAAAGATGGAGATAAAAACTAAACCCCAAAAATAAAGAACCCTCAAAACGTAAACACAAAATTCTCTAAATGTGTTATGAGTTCTAATATCTAATGGGTGTATTTTCTAAAGTTGTAAAAAAGCCTATTTATAGGCTAAATTCATAGGTCAAATAACAATAAAATAATCTAAACTAATTAATGTTTGATTGAAACAAATAAACAGAGTTTAACTAGAAGATTATTTCTTAAATTTGACAGAAACAGGAGTCATACTTAATAAATCTCCTCCTTGACGCATATTTCCACAATGCCATCTTTGCTAAAGCCCGCCACGAGCCTATCTTGAACCATGCAAGGAATTAACTGAGTCGAATTTGTACTTAGAAATTGGAAGACTTCTAGCCTTCGACTTGTACACTGCCAAATCAAAACTAACCCAGGTTTGATTTTCACAAACACAGTGCCCTAACTTTGCAAAACCCGCATCCAAAAGAGAACCTCTCTTCAACGAAACGGTCATACCTTTTTCCCTCCTATGACCAAGTTGCCTCTGCTCTAAATGAGTTGACTTCGACTCTGTAACAGACGAGGGACGTTCGATTTCACCGGTCACTGTAGAACCTTCCAGAATATAAAGACTGCCAATTCTTTTACCTTTTAACAAAATGAGATCTCCACGAGATACTTTAATGCCACTCGACTCGATGTTGATTCTGCATCCTTTCAAGTATAAAATACTTAAGGAGATGAGATTCTTTCGTAAATCAGGTACATACCTGACATCTGAGAGTGTCCTAATCGTCTCCTCGTGTATCCTAATTTTAACAGTACCAATACCAATTATCTTACTAGATGAATTGTTTTCCATGCACACAAATCCACCTTCAATTGAATTCTATGTGGAAAACCATTCTCTATTGGGACACATGTGGAAAGAACATCTCGAATCTAGGATCCACTCGGACGTGAGCTTGGAGTTATCACTCGTTGACACTAACAAGAAATCATCACCGCTTTCATCGACCAAATTAGCACCAGCTACATCTTCCTTATTACTCTCAGCAGCTCTTTTATTTCGCATTTTATAACAATCTACTTTGATGTGACCTAACTTTTTACAATAGCGACACATTTTGTCTCGTTTCTTTGATGCTATTAAAACGGAAGCTTGCCTATCTGCCTTGCTATCCAAATGAAGCTCATTGTTAAGTCTGTCTCTACTCAACAAATGACCCTTCACATCTTCGAATGAGAGTTTGTCTCCGCCATAAACCATGGTCTCCCTGAAAGACTTGTATGAAGGGGGTAAAGAGCACAAAAATAGCATAGCTTGATCTTCATCATCAATATGAACCTCAACATTTTTAAATCATAGCCTGATCTTCATCGTCAATATGAACCTCAACATTCTTTAAATCATTTAAAAGAGTAATGAATTGACTGATGTTGATAAACCGTAATTATAACATATTTTAATCCCACATTTAGCTCACTTTTCGATGATTTATTCCTTGATTTATATAAAAAGGTGCTTGTAATCCTTTCTTTTCATGTCTTATACCCAGGAAAGCACCCGAGGATGAAAAGAACACAAAAAGGGCCCAAAATGGAATAAATGGGCCTTAACAGGAGATTAACATGGCCTGGCCCAAAGTCCACACGGCCATGCCTCGACGATCACCTAGAGGACGGCCTCAACCCCGCCTCACACAGCCGTGCCTCAAATTAGAAATCTGAACACGGTCTGAAGTCGATCCACACGGGCGTGTGCCATGACCGTGCCTCTGTCGCTGGAAAGAGCAATTTCAATCGGAAAAGGATACTTAGGGAGAAAGAATCGCATTCCAAAAGCCTATATATATCCCCCTAAGTGCCACCTTTGAAGGGGCGTCAAAGCTAGGCCAAGGAGCCAAGCCGAGAAGGTCAGAGTTAGGGAATAACCCGAGGATAGCCAGTTGATCCATCCCAATAAGCCAGAATTATACTCAATATGGCAGAATTCTCCTTCAATTCCTTCAGGGAGTTTTAGGGTTTTCTTATGTTTTATTTTATCTTTTCTCTTAAGATGCTTTCTTTGTTTGTTATGAACTAAACCCTTCAGATACCTAAAGGGGATGAAACCTAGATGAATCTTGTTTTTTGATTTCTGAATTATATGATAAATACTTAGTTTGTTCTTAATTATGTTGCTTAATCCAAATCTGATGTACTTAGATGGAGGAGGAATAGACCCTGCCTAAGAGTAGATCTAACATAATTAAGCGGAGTTGATCGAACGCCTAGAGATAGGGTTACGAGATTTTGTCGGATTAGGGTGAAACCTAATATGGGAGTCCATTGATCGATTTACTGCTATCCTAGGGGGTTATTATAAGTGAACGAGAGTTCCACTAATTAACCTAAGGTTAGACGTTATTTGCCTCGAGAGAGGGTTTAATTTAGGTTAGGGAGTCCTACGGATCAAGCTAAGTAAAGAAATCGTATAATTCAGGGTTAGGTAACAAGTGAAGTCTAGGTGGATTCTTCGTGAAGGTATCATCGTGATCAATTGAGTTTTTCTTCAAGCTATTTTCCAAATCGTTCTTTTCGTCTTTGTGTCCTTAGCTTAGTCATCGTAAATTTAGTTTAAAAGCAACTTCATTCTATTTTTAAGGCTAAATAATAAAAAGAAAGTTAGTATTAGTACTTTTAGTTCCTTTGGGTTCGATAAATCCGATCTTGCCTAAGCTATACTACTGTGCAATAGATACACTTGCCTCTAATCGTTGTCAGAGTTAGTCTTCAGGTTCGATCATTCTTTTATAAATTTTAAAGCTTTGATTTCAGCAATCAAGTTTTTGGCGCCGTTGCCGGGGAACTAAAATATTAAGAAAACTCTATTTGTATTACTTTAGCCCTAATTTTTTGTTTTTGTTTTTGTTTTTATTCATATTTTTTACTTTTTACTGAATCTTCTTTCTCTTTTTTTTTCCCAGAAGGTAAGTCTAGTTTATGACTAGAAGGAACCCGAGAGGACCTTTGGTATACGATAGTGATATTGAAGCAACCGCTTGCAGGAATCATCGGGAAACCAGGCGAGCCCTAAATTACACAGAAAGAGAGGAAGAAGACAGATCCAATCCTACTGAAAGGATGGACGAGAATCACCCACAACCACGCGATGTGGGGGAAAATAATGCTCCACGTACAATGTTTGATTATACGAAACCGCATTTAACAGGAGCAGAATCGAGTTTTGTTAGGCCTGCTATAGCTGCTAACAATTTTGAATTAAAGCCTAACACGCATATAGCTAACTTTTTGGAGTTCTGTGATACTTTCAAAATAAATGGCGTTTCTGATGATGCTATACGTCTTCGGTTATTTCCTTTTTCATTGAGAAATAAAGCTAAACAGTGGTTAAACTCGTTACAACGAGGGTCAATCACTACATGGGATCAAATGACCGAAAAGGTTTTAATGAAATATTTTCCACCGGCCAAAACAGCCAAATTACGGAATGATATCTCTTCTTTTGTGCAGATGGATTTAGAGACATTATACGACGCATTGGAGAGATTCAAGGATCTCTTGAGGAGGTGCCAACACCATGCCTTACCCTTGTGGCTCCAAGTCCAAACCTTTTATAACGGTGTAAACCCCTCAACGAGACAACTAATTGATTCAGCCACCGGTGGAACACTGAACAACAAAACTCCAGAAGCAGCATACGAGTTCATCGAAGAAATGTCACTGAATAATTACCAGTGGCAAGCTTCAAGAACCAAACCAACAAAATCAGCGGAAGTTTTTAGCATCGATGCAGTAACCATGCTATCAACACAGCTAGAGATGATGAATAAAAAGCTTGATAGTTTGTGTTCCTCACAGGTACATCCAGACATGCAGTGCTACGCAAGTGGAACCGTGGCGAATCCTGAGTACCCACCCTACCAACCGGAAATAGAAAGCGACCAGAAGAACTATATAGGTAATAATTTCTGATCCAATAATAATTCTTATATTAACACTTACAATCCAGGTTGGAGGAACCACACAAATTTTTTGTGGGGAGGCCAAGGAAATCAAGGAAATCAAAGGCAACAACCTCCTCAAAATTACCAAAATCAGTCCTATCCACAAGAGAAAAAACCGACCCTCGAGGAGATGATGGCAAAATTCTCAGCAGACACAGAGAAACGTATCCAAGAAACTGAGAGAGCAATCAAAAGCAATGAGAGCCGAATCGAGGAAATTACTAAGTTAGTCAAGGAAGTCACTAATGCAGTCGAACAACTCGCAAAGCTAATGTCAGAACGACCGCAAGGACGTCTACCAAGCAACACTGAGATTAACCCTAAGGAACAAGTTCAAGCCATCAGCTCAGGATAATAAGGGGTTAGATTAACCTGATACAAGGCCAGAAAATAAGGTAGATGAAGGTAAAACAGAGGTAACGCAAGAAAAGCCAAAACCGATAATTAAAGAGTACCAACCTCACATACCTTACCCCAAAGCTATAAAAAGAGACGATTCAGAGGAACAGTTCGGTAAATTTCTTAAACTCCTAAAGAAATTACATATTAACTTACCTCTTCTTGAAGCTCTTTTTCAGATGCCAAACCCGAGGAAATTTTTAAGACAACTCTTGACCAACAAACGCAAAATAGATGAAGAGCACCACGTGGAACTAAACGCAACATGCTCGACAATGTTACAAAATAGACTACCACTGAAACTAAAAGATCCAGGAGTTTTACAATTCCATGTTTAATTGGTAGTTTAACTATTGATAATGCGTTAGCTGATTTAGGGGCAAGCATAAATGTCATACCTTATTCACTGTTTAAACAACTAGGTCTAGGGAAGCCCAAACAAACTAGGATGAGTATTCAATTAGCTGGTAAAACTGTTAGAATTCCTAGGGGATTATTGAAGATGTTCTCGTAAAAATCGATAAATTTGTTTTCCCAATAGATTTTGTTGTTTTAGGCATGGATGAGGATAATTCAAAGCCCTTAATTTTAGGAAGACCTTTTCTAGCAACTGCCAAGACTAAAATTAATGTTGCCACAGGTGAACTCATCTTCGTGTAGGTGATGAATCGATCAATCTTCAAGCTCTCGACTCGGCCAAGACAAAAGTCGATGAAGGTAAGAAAGTCACTTCAATTGACAATCAACTTGTTCAACCTTCATCGCAGGAAACATCACAAGACCTAAAACCTGAGCCAACTCATAGACCCCAAATCGATAAAGAAGAATCACACAAGGAACAAAGCCTTAGGGTCGACAATTTAGAAGAGCAGAAGACACAGGTCAAAGAAAAGCCAGAACCATACAAAGTAAAACTAGAAGAACCACCAGAAGAGCTCGTAGGGACATCAAATCACTTCAAAATAGGAGACCAGGTACTATTAGACAAAACTGATCCTCACATCACTACCATAGACCTGAGAGCAAAGGGCGAAATTCTTCTTAAGGTACACGATATCTTCCCACAGGGAACAGTCGAGGTAAGCAATCCAATATTCAGCAATTTAAAGGTAAACACTTCTCGACTTCAACCTTGTCAAGGAAATAGAACTGTAAGCATGAGGGAAGATATTCAAACCTTTAAACCTCCCTAAAATTTTCAAATACAAGGAAAGTCTAGCTTAAGACTATAAATGAGCGCTTCTCGGGAGGCAACTCGAGCAATAAATTTGTTTCTTTTTACATTTGCTTGGATTTTATTTTATTTTTCTTTTTACTTTCCTTTTAGACTAACCAAAAGTGCAGATTTCCAGGCCACACGACCGTGTCCGAGGCCGTGTGGACAACCAAAACTGCCACACTGACAAGACAGAGGCCGTGCAATTCAATCCAACCACCCTTCCACGTCAAGGATCCAACCACCCTCCCCACGGGCACCTACAAAACCGCACGGCCGTGCCCCACAACCGTGTGAAGCTACTGACTTGCACACCACAGGCAGAACACGCCCGTGCCTGCAAACCCTGTGAAGCTACTGACTTATCGAGCACAGGCAAGACATGCCCGTGCTCGGCAGCTTCGACTAATCACCAAGCCAAGGGTCTTTGAGACCCATTTATTTTTCCTTTTTGTTTTCCTTCTCCTTTATTTTCCTTATCTAAACTTCTCTTCTGCTCTTTTCGTTTAAATCTCCTTTAGTTTCTTAGTGTCAGGTTCACCAGGCTGCTTGGGAATCACGCCGACCACCACGACAACCTCTTCACTTCAGCCACCGCCATCACATCCCCAATCTTAGCATTGATTCCCACCTTGCGAACCATCCTTCAATAAGGACTTCATAGTCCATTAGTATTTTCCTTTCCTTTCAGTTTTCTTCTTAGTCTCCTTTCCTTTTTCTTTCTTGTTTTAATTTTATTTTTAGTTTATTTATGTCTTAATGACCCATGGGTAATCTTTCACGAGTTCCCCAATTTCTTCATCTAGCTCAAAACTCGGGAACCAACACCACCACCATACCGACGCCTTCGCCGTAATTGCCACATCCTCCACGAAACCTGCCCAAAAATTCAGGGAGTACCTCAAACCCTCACTTTTGATTTCTATAAAAATAGAGATATTATCTATCTTTGTACATTAAGGACAATGTACATCTTAAGTGTGGGGGGTAAAAATGCCTAACTTTTTACATTATTCTCAAATCCCTAAGGGTAAAAGTGGAATAACAGTGCCAAACTTTTTTCATTATTCTCAAATCCCTGATTTAGCCTTGCTTTTTTGCAAAGTTGTCAGATTACTAATTAGGATGAAATTTCTGATGATTTGTGATTTTCATTGACATGTTTTAGAATAAGTCATAGTTAATTGTGCATTGATAATTGAATTTGAAGAATACTAGTGAATTAAGCTTGATAAGTCTCTTTTTCAAGAATTAAAATTTTGCTAGGTTATTGACCTAAATTTGAATACTACTTTGAAATTTGAAATTCAAGAGGATGATGTCAAAACACCCATAATTTTTGTGAGATTTTGAACCTTATAGAGCATAATTCCTTTTCGTGCTCATTCTTTGATTATGAGTGTGTCAACTATGAATTGTTATTCTAGAACTTGCCTCGTTTATGCATGTTGAGACCACACTTTTGATTTAATATTACAGAGATGATAAAGGCACCTAGGTTTTAACCCAATAACTCCACTAAATAGCCTACCTTCACAATTAACCCCTAGTGAACCCCGTTGATCCTAACAAACCCTTTTTATTGACTCACCTACTAATATTAACCCAAAGCCTCTTTGTATTCACCCTTTCTTTTGACTACCCCTTAATCGAGAATTGATTTGATCAATTTACCTAAGTATTTTTTTTTGGTAGTTAAATTTATCTTGTTTTACTTAGTTTGTTCTTAAAAAAAATCAAGGTATTCAATAGTAGTAGTATAAATAGTAAAGCTTACACGATCAAAGTCTATTTTTAAAAGAAAAGCATGTATTAGTAGGTTTACTACTTTTCAATTGATGAATTTTCAGGTAGGTACTTGTCAATTCGATCTCGATTCTAACCCTCTAATTTTAGCCTTTAACCACACCTTTAACCCTAGCCCCGTTACAACTCTAACAAAGACCTTTTGATCTGTTTATCATCTCATATTACAGTGGTGGAGATTTGATTTTCAGGCAAGCCTATGGGATTAACTTCTCAGGTTTGACTTCTGAGCGATCTTTTCCTGAACCTTAAACACTTTAGAGTGATTTGAGTGAATCCTTAGTAAGGACATCAATCCTTGTCGATTTTGAATTGAAAAGGTAGTTATTTAAAAAAATGGAGACACCTATGTTTTCGAAGTACAAACACATGACTTATCTCGTTTAAATCTTTAGGACTCTTTGAATTGAATTATCCATGTATGAATCCTCTATGAATTATGATAAGGCATTGTTGATAGGAATTGTGAATTATGGAAAGTTCGCTTTAATTGTAAGATGAGAATTTTCCTTGAGACAAGCAAAAGCTTAAGTGTGAGGGTATTTGATAAACCGTAATTATAACATATTTTAATCCCACATTTAGCCCACTTTTCGATGATTTATTCCTTGATTTATATAAAAAGGTGCTTGTAATCCTTTCTTTTCATGTCTTATACCCAGGAAAGCACCGGAGGATGAAAAGAACACAAAAAGGGCCCAAAATGGAGTAAATGAGCCTTAGCACGAGATTGACACGGCCTGGCCCAAAGTCCACACGGTCGTGCCTCGCCGATCACCTAGAGCACGGCCTCAACCCTGCCTCACATGGCCGTGCCTCAAATTAGAAATCCGAACACGGTCTGAAGTCGATCCACACGGGCGTGTGCCATGACCATGCCTCTGTCGCTGGAAAGAGCAATTTTAGCCGGAAAAGGATACTTAGGGAGAAAGAATCGAATTTCAAAAGCCTATATATATCCCCTAAGTGCCACCTTTGAAGGGGAGTCAAAGCTAGGCCAAGGAGCCAAGCCGAGAAGGTCAGAGTTAGGGAATAACGCGAGGATAGCCAGTTGATCCATCCCAAGAAGTCGGAATTATACTCAAGATGGCAGAATTCTCCTTCAATTCCTTCAGGGAGTTTTAGGGTTTTCTTATGTTTTGTTTTATCTGTTCTCTTGAGATGTTTTCTTTGTTTGTCATAAACTAAACCCTTTAGATACCTGAAGGGGATGAAACCTAGATGAATCTTGTTATTTGATTTCTAAATTATATGATAAATACTTAGTTTGTTCTTAACTATGTTGCTTAATCCAAATCTGATGTACTTAGGTGGAGGAGGAATAGTCCCTGCCTAAGAGTAGATCTAACATAATTAAGCGGAGTTGATCGAACACCTAGAGATAGGGTTACGAGATTTTGCCGAATTAGGGTGAAACCTAATATGGGAGTCCGTTGATCGATTTACTGCTATCCTAAGGGGTTATTATAAGCGAACGAGAGTTCCACTAATTAACCTAGGGTTAGACGTTATTCGCCTCGAGAGAGGGTTTAATATAGGTTAGAGAGTCCTACAGATCAAGCTAAGTAAAGAAATTGTATAATTCAGGGTTAGGTAACAAGTGAAGTCTAGGTGGATTCTTCCTGAAGGTATCGTCGTGATCAATTGAGCTTTTCTTCAAGCTATTTTCCAAATCGTTCTTTTCGTCTTTGTGTCCTTAGCTTAGTCATCGTAAATTTAGTTTAAAAGCAACTTCATTCTATTTTTAAGGCTAAATAATAAAAAGAAAGTTAGTATTAGTACTTTTAGTTCCTTTGGGTTCGATAAATCTGGTCTTGCCTAAGCTATACTACTGTGCGATAGGTACACTTGCCTTTAATCGTTGTCAGAGTTAGTCTTCAGGTTCGATTATTCTTTTATAAATTTTAAAGCTCTGATTTCAGCGATCATATGTGATCTCTAAGAAGCTCACGTTCATTCATGCGAAACGTAAATAGACGTTGTTTCAACACTAAACGGTTAGCCAGAGACTTAGTCACATAAAGAGTTTCTAAACTTTTCCATAAGGCAGATGAGGTCTTCTCCATCAATACCTCCTGCAATACCGTATTCGCGAGGCACAACTGGATTGCAGACAAAGCCTTTTCATCAAGCTCTTCCCATTCTGTTTTATTTCGATTCTCAAGCTTTTTCCCGGTAATAACCTTTTGAACTAGAATTACCATCATCCGAACTTGCCACAGATTGAAATTTGTCTCACCATCGAACTTCTCAATTTCAAACCTTGTTGCTGCCATATCTGAATGGGCTGATCTATATGAAAATTGAACTAGCTCTGATACCACTTGTTAGGATCGACTCGATTAAGTAACAAGTAAAAAAATAACGAAATAAATTGAGAAATTGAATACAAAAATTTAACGTGGAAAAACCCCTCCAAAGAGGATAAAAAACCATGAGCAAAGATAATTTTACTATAATGGCAAAAAAACAAAGAGTACAAAAGATGGAGATAAAACTAAACCCTGAAAACCCGAAAATAAAAAACCCTCAAAACGTAAACACAAAATTCTCTAAATGTGTTATGAGTTCTAATATATAATGGGTGTATTTTCTAAAGTTGTAAAAGAGCCTATTTATGGATCTCGAAACTAACTATTATTTCGAAAAAGGCAAGCACACCTATCGAACAGTAGTATAGCTGTGGTGAGTCTGGAATATCGTATCCTCAAGGACCACGAGTACTAGTATTAACTATCTTTTTATTATCTAGCCTAATAATTAAGGGGGTTTGCTTTTAATCTAAAATTTAACTAACTAATTTAACTAACTATGAACGCAACAGGGAGTAAATTGGGAAAATACTTTTGGACAACTTATATGAGATAGACAATACCTAAGGAAGAATCCACCTAGACTTCACTTATTACTTTTGATTCATGCGATTTATTCACTTGACTTAATCCGTAGAAATCCCTAAATTATATTAATACCTCTTTCAAGGCTACTAACAACTGACTCTAGGTTGATTAATTGAAATCTCTTTCTAATTAAAACACCTATTGTCGCATTAACTCGATCTATGGATTCCAATATTAGGTTTGACCCCTAATCCGACAGATTTTTGTCGCCCTATTTCTAGGGTTGCAATCAACTCCGCTTAACTGTGTTGATCTACTCTTAAACAGGGACTTTTGCTCCACTGAATAAGCACATTCGACTTGAATCAATAACTTGAATTATCAAAACAAGAATAAGTACCCACAATTAAGAATAAGCACAAGTATTTATCTCATAAATCAAATAATAATAAGATCTGTCTTAGGTTTCATCCCCTCGGGTATTTGAGGGATTTAGTTCATACTAAAAGAGGGAAATGATAAACCGTAATATAAACATATTTTAATCTCACATTTAGGGTACTTTTGTATGATTTATTCCCTGAATTGTGTAATTTGGTGCTCTTAATCCTTTATTTTCATGTTTTATACCTAGGAGAGCACCAAAGGATGAAAAGAACGAGAAACAGGCCTAAAACGGAGTAAATGGGCCAAATCATGAAATCGACACGGCTTGGGCCCAAGACCACATGGCCGTGCCTCCTTAACAGACCTGAACACGGCCTTGCCATGATTCGCAAAGTCGTGTGCCATGGGGTGTCCCTGTCGTGACAAAGAAGAGCTTCATTCGAATTAGGATACTTAGAGGCAAAGAAAGCCATTCCAAAAGCCTATATAAACACCCTAGAGGCCAACCTTCAAAGGGGTCCAGTTAGGCGCCCATTTAGGCCGAAGAGCTGAGCCAAAGAGGCCAGAATTGTGTGATTTACTCGAAGAAAGCCAGTTAATTCATCTCAAGAAGCCAGAGCTATACTCAAGACGGAAGATCTTCTCTTCAATTCCTTCAGGGGGTTTTAGGGTTTTTCTTATGTTTTGTTTCACATTTTCTTCTGATATGTATTCTTTTATTATTATAAACTAAACCCTCAAATACCTGAGGGGAATGAAACATAAGACGAATCTTGCTATTGTTTTCTGAACTATATGATAAATACTTGATTTGTTCTTAATTATGTATTGTTAATTCTTGCTTTGATATTTTAGGATATTGATTCAAGTATTGATGTGCTTAGGCAGAGAAGGAATAGACACTGTCTAAGAGTAGATCTAGCATAATTAAGCAGAGTTGATCGCAACCCTAGAGATAGGATGACGAAAATATGCTGGATTAGGGTCAAACCTAATATGGGAGTCCATAGATAAAGTTAATGCAATTCTAGGGGTTTTAATTAGAAAGAGATTTCAATTAATCAACCTAGGGTTAGACGTTAATAGCCTCGAGAGAGGTATTAATATACATTAGGGAATCCTACGGATCAAGTCAAGTGAATAAATTGTCTGGTTCAGAGTTAAACAACAAGTGAAGTCTAGGTGGATTCTTCCTCAGGTATTGTCTTAATCAAATGGTTTTTCCACAAGTATTTTCCCAATTCATTCTCTTTTTCTTCGCATATTTAGCTTGATAGTTAGTTAATTTTAGATTAATCAATAATTCCTTTAATTTTTAGGCTAAATAATAGAAAGAAACTTAGTATTAGTACTTTTAGTTCCTTTGGGTTCGACAATTCGGTCTTGCCACTAAACTATACTGCTGTTCGATAGGTGGGCTTGCCTTTATCGTTGTCATGGTTAGTTTTTAGGCACGATCATTCTTTATATAAATTTTTAAGACTCTTAGATAATGATCAGGAAACATCATAAAAGAGGCAAAACAACAAAACATAAGAAAACCCAAAAACTCCTAAAGAACTTGATGGGAGATCTTCAGTCTTGATGGAGATCCTTCTCCTAAGTTGTTCCCGACGGCTATCTTGGAGTATTTTCTCCTTCTACACGGTGTCTATTCGACGTCCTATCGACCTCCCTCTTTTAGGTTGCCCCCTGGGGTGTTTATATAGGCTTTGAGATGCCTTTCTTGGCCCGCAAGTATCCTATTCCGAATGAAACTCATCTAGATTTCGGCAGGGACACGCCCGTGTGACACGCCCGTGGTGGACTCCCTTGGCCATGGTCAATACTGCTCGCCACACACGGTCGTGTGGTTTGACCGTGGTTGATAGTCCAGGCCGTGTCTCGGTTGGTACTCGAAACACACGACCGTGGGTGATAGCCCAGGCCGTGTGAGCCTTTAAGGTAGGCCCATTTTGTCCCTTTTTGGCCCGTTTCTCATCATTTTCGACTCCCTAAGCTCTCCTAAGTATAAAACATGAAATTAAGAGATTAGGAGCATCAAATTCATCAAGTCTAATGAATATTCAACCAAAATTAAGCCAAGCATGGGGTTAAAATATGTGTAAATTATGGTTTGTCAAATACCCTCACACTTAAAGTTTTTCTTGTCCTCAAGCGAAATTCTCAACTCACAATCAAAATTAACTTCCTTAATTCATAATTCTTATCAATAATGTTTCATCATAATTCATAGATAATTTATACATTGATAATTTTACTAAAAGAGTCCTAAAGATTCAAACAATCTAAGTCATAATTTTTTGTCACACAAAAACATAGGTGTTTCCCCTTCTCTAAATGATTACCTTTGATTCAAAATCGACAAGGATTGACATCCTCACTAAGGATTCACTCAAACCACTCGAAGTGTTTAAGGTTCAAAATAAGCACTCATAAGTCAAAAATGAAAATTTAATCCTATAAGCTTGCATGAAAATCAAATCTCCACCACTATAATATGATATGATACACAAATCAAAAGGTCTTTAAAAGGGTTGTAATGGTGCTTAGGTTAAAGGTGTGGATAAAGGCTGAATTAGAGGGTTAAAAATCGAGATTGAATTGACAATTCACCTAACTAGAAAAATAAACTAATATTGAATAATTACATCAATTGAAATACATCGAGCTTCTTCTTAAAATATGAAATTAACTGTTTAAGCTCAAGTAACAAAGAACTGATAATGAATATATTTTCATTTTTTTAAGAATAATAACATACAATAATAGGAGAATTTAACAACCAAAATAAAGAACATAGTTAGGCAACTGCTCAAATCAAATCTCGACAAAAAGGAGTCAAGAAAAATGGGAATCAAAATAATTGGGTTTTGAGTTAAAATTAATGGGTGAGTCAAGAAACGGTTTGTTAGGATTCAAAGGGGTTCACTAGGGGTTAATTATGAAGGTAAACTTTTAGTGGAGTAAGTGGGTTAAATCTTAAGTGCCTTTATCATCTCAGTATATCAAATCAAAGGTGTGGTCTCGACATGTATAATCGAAGTAAGTTCTAGAATAACATATCAATATCGACACACTCATAATCAAAAAGTGAGCATGAAAAGTATATGCTCTAAAGGCTCAAATTCTCACAAAAGTTATGGTTTTTGATGTCAACCTTGCAAATTTTAAAGTTCAAGATAATATTTAGATTTAGGGAAACAACCTGGCAAATTTTTAATTCTGAAAATAGACTTATCATGCTTGATTCTCTAATGTCTTAAAGTATAAGCCATCAATGCATAATTAACTATGACTTAACCCAAAACATATCGTTGAAAATCATAAGTTAATAGAAGTTTCATTCTAATTAGTGATATGAGAAAATTGCTTAAGAACAAGACATAATTCAGGGATTTTCTGATATAACTATAATTAACCCCCCATACTTAAGATGTACATTGTCTTCAATGTACAAAGATAGATAATAGCAAAATAATAATAAAATCATAAAATAGGGAGGAAAGTGAAACATCCTGAATTTTGGATGGAGTTAATGAGAAGAAACCGAATAGGAATGGGCAGAGGTGAACGTGAAGGAGTGCCTTGAACCGTTTGAAATTGAGTCCTTGAAGTAGCTGGCCTAATCTTATTGTATCCTAAGCTAAATCTAAATGGCATGAAGAAAAAGAAGAAAATAATAAAGAAAAAATAAAATAAAAGTAAATAATGGGAAATGGATATGAGTTCAAAAGGAAAGGGGAAAAGGGAAGAAGACTTAAGGAAGAAAGTGAACAGAAGAAGGGAGGGATTAAATAGAAATTGGGATATTTATATAGTCGTGCCCCACGCACGTGTGCCCTGGGCGTGTCTGGTCACACAGCCGAGTCGCACGGTCGTGTACGATGTTGTTCGTTTTCCCACGCCTGTGTAGGGGGTCTCCACACTCGTGTAGGTTTCTCAGTGTCGGCCACAGCCGCATTACACGGCCGTGGCGTTTTATCGCAGCCCGTGTTGTTGGGAAAAGTTTTGTTCTGTTTCCACACGGCCACAGCCACGCCTGTGTGCAAGGCCGTGTGGTTAGGGAAACTTGCGCCTAAAAGTTTGGTTAGTTCTTAGTTAGATGCTAAAATTCAAAAATTTGAAAATAAATAGGGTTAGTGCTCGGGATGTCTCCCGAGAAGCGCTCGTTTAAAGTCTTAAGCTAGACTTACCTCTCATTCGCATAATTATGGTGGTTTGAGGAGTTGAAACTCCTTTCCCCTGCCATCAATTCTATGATCACTATAAAGTTTGAGTCGAGTGGCGTTTACCTTAAAAGTGCCAAATACAGAGTGAGTCACCTCGACCGTTCCGTATGGGAAGACATTGAGTACCTTAAAAGGGATCTTTTCGTTTGTATTAAGCTCTGAAGTGGCGATAATAGGGTCTGTTTTATCTAACAGTACCTGGTCTTCAATTTGAAATTGGTTTGTCCTATCTTTAAGTTTGACATGGTTTTGCTTTGGTTCTTCTTCGTGTCTTTTTGGTTTCTCCTTGAAATGTGTCTTCCACTCGTCTAGTTCATCAATCTAAAGCCTTCGTTCCTCATAAATTACTTCTTTATTGGCACGAGGTCTAGGATCTGGCTCAGTTGTGTAGTTTCGTGGTGTTTCCTGTAAGGAATGTTGAACCAAATGATCTTTAATAGAATTCATGTTCTCACTTTTATTACTCGATGTCTTAGCTGAGTCAAGAGCCTGAAGAGTGATCGTTTCGTCACCTATACGAAGTGTGAGTTCACCTGTACCAACATTAATTTTAGTTCTAGCAGTTACTAAAAAGGGCCTTCCTAAAATTAAAGGAACCGTATTGTCCTCATCTATGTCTAAAACGACAAAGTCTACTAGGAATATGAATTTATCAATTTTCACTAGTACATCTTCGATTATACCCCTAGGAAGTCTAATAGTTTTATCAGCGAATTGAATGCTCATCCTAGTTTGTTTGGGTTTCCCTAGACCTATCTGTTTAAACATTTTATAAGGCATAACATTTATGCTTGCCCCTAAATCAGCTAAAGCGTTATTAACAGATAAACTACCAATTAAGCATGGAATTGTAAAACTCCCTGGATCTTTTAATTTTCGTGGTAGTTTATTTTGCAGAATTACTGAGCACACCCGTGTGACACGCCCGTGGTGGACTCCCTTGGTCGTGGTCGATCATGCTCGCCACACACAATCGTGTGGTCTGACTGTGGTCGATAGTCCAAGTCGTGTCTCGGTTGTTACTCGAAACACACGGCAGTGGGCGATAGCCCAAGCCGTGTGAGTCTCTAAGGTAGGCCCATTTTGTCCCTTTTTGGCCCGTTTCTCGTCATTTTCAACTCCCTAAGCTCTCCTAAGTATAAAACATGAAATTAAGAGATTAGAAGCATCGAATTCATCAAATCTAATGAATATTCATCCAAAATTAAGCCAACCATGGGGTTAAAATATGTGTAAATTATGGTTTGTCACCTATTTATAGGCAAAATTCTTAGGTCAAATAATAATAAAATAATCTAAACTAATCAGTGTTTTATTGAAACAAATAAACAGAGTTTAACTAGAAGATTATTTCTCAAATTTGACTGAAATAGGAGTCATACTTAACACAGAGTACATTGCAGCTACTGCAGTTGTTAATCAAGCCATTTGGCTTAGAAAGCTCTTATGTGATTTGAATGAAGATCAAGTTGAAGGTACTGAAATTAGAGTTGACAATCAGTCAGCTGTTGCCATAGCTAAAAATCCAGTTTTTCATGGTGTTTGTTGCATACAGTCCAAGGAGGAGTGTTGAACTTTGCCATGCAATGCAAGATCAGACCAGCATGAAAGCAGCATGGAAGCTAAACTAGTGCAACAGCAACATTTTGTTCATTTTTAACTGGTTTTAGTTTTTTTTGTAATTTGACTTTGAGTTAGTAGGATTAGTTGCTGACTTTATATGATTTCCAATGTGATGTAATAGTTGATATGTCAGTTTCTTTTGTGTGTAATTTAAGCTAAGTTTTAGTCAAGTATTAGTGGGAGCAATTACACATTAGGTGGCTGCCTTGTATCACATATATGTTCATCATCTTAATGAAATATACAAGTGATTTTTAGTCATCTTCTTGTTCAAATTATCTTTACATTTGTTCTTTGTTTCAATTCTCCTTAGTTTACATGTGCAAACACCAATAGGGAATCATGGAGTGCAATGGAAGGAAACATACTCGAGTCTTCCTTGTCAATTCAGCACAAGCTTTGTGGAGAAAGAAATCAACATGAAGAATAGTAAAATGAAGAAAATATGGGCAGCATACACCCATTACAATGCTTATTATTGTTGATATCATCGTTGAATGTCAAGATGTGCAGATCATGACTAGAATGTATTATCTCTGCAACTACAACATTGTCCCCAACTTTGGTTTCTCGAAGAACACGAATGATTAAATTCTCAGATTCATTGAGTTCCCTAAATTCATCTAGATTCTCAAACTCAGTTACACTGTACAGAATGTTGCTCAGTCAAGAAGTGGCACACTTTACATGGATAATGAAATTGCAAGTCGATCGAGAACAACAATAACTCTCATGTTCTATAGTTACCTTCTTATAACAGATTTTGCAGTCCCCTGTTCCAGAATCGTCACAGTGAATGGTGAGGAAAAAGTTGTTGGAAATGGGAAGGCGGTGTAGATTAATTCTAATGAAGCGAAGCCATGAAATACAGTCCTTATGAATTAGAATGTTGCATGTAGAACAAATATAAGAAACATTTTCACCATGGGTGCCACATGCATCACAAGTATCACAAGTGAATGAATGCGGTCTCACTGTAACAGTCCGATTTAGACCCTGGTTGGAACAGTGGTTTCGGGACCACAAATCTGAGTCAGTAAAATATTTTAATATTATTTTATTTGTCTGCAGTATATGATTAAGCATGTGTAAAAGTTTCGTGAATTAATTCGTCTATTTGTGTGTTAAATTTGAGTAAAGGACTAAATCGCATAAAGCGTAAAAGTGACCCATTATTTGATTAATGGGAAATTGATGTGCATAAAGCGTAAAAGTGACCCATTATTTGATTAATGGCTAAATTGATGTGGCTTTTTAAGGTGGAGGCCTTATATTGTAAATTGGCCTTTTTGAAATGTAGTGGACGGCACATTAATGTGATAAATGGCTTATTTTATTTGGTAATGGTTTATTAAATAACAAATATTATAATATAAGTTATATTATATAAAACAAAAACATGAAAAAAGAAGGCCATAATGCTTATCTTGGCCGAATATCAAAAAGAAAAAGAAAAGAAGAAGTTAGCAAGGTTTCGGCTAGGTTTTGGGCTTAATTAAGGTAATTTTTTACTTCGATTTTTGATAATTTCTACGTTTTTGCAATCGTTGCTTTGAGAGCTACAAAACCCATGTATTAATTTTGTGAATTGATGATGTTTGTGTGATATGCCATTGATGATATGTTAAGCTTTTTTTATGGTTTTTGGTGTTAAATGAAAGATTTGAGTTAGATGAACATGTTTTGTTCTTGAAGTTTTGATAAATTTAGCTAATTAGGGCTAAATTGAGAAAATATTATTTTGGAGGACTAAATTGTCAATTTGATGAAAAGTATGGACTTGTATGATGTATATATATATTCGGCTAAGCTTGATTGTGTATTGATTTTGAGAATTTGATGTTTTGAGAAAAATGGATTAAATTGATTAATTGTGTAAATATGAGGGCTAATTTGGAAATTTCTCTAAAGGTGTGTCTTTGGACTGAATTGAATGAATTAGTGAATAAAAGGGTTAATTCTGAATATGTTTAGATCAAGAACCGAATAAAACGGACTTAGATCGCGGGAAAGCTAAAGTAAACAAGTAGCCATTTTCATTCCGATATATCGAATCCGAGGTAAGTCACTATGAAAATAAATGTATTCGTATTAAACTATGTATGTTCATATGACTTTTGATAACAATGAATGCTTATGAGATATTATGTACATGAATTCCGAGTTAAGATTGTTTTAGTGATAATGTTCAAGAAATCCCGTATGATATTAGGAATACAAAGGTATATATATATTCTGTGTCATCGTGTATGACCATGTCTGGGACATCGACATCGTATAAATTCGTATAAGACCCTATCCGGGACAGAGGCATCAATATCTGTTTACATATAAGATCCTGTCCGGGACAGTGGCATCAATATTTGTTTACGTGTAAGACCCTATCCGGGACAGTGGCATCAATATCTGTTTATGTGTAAGACCCTGTCCGGGATAGTGGCATTGATCTTTGTTTATGTGTAAGACCCTGTCTGGGACAGTGGCATCGATATCTAAATACGAGTAAGACCCTGTCTGGGACAGTCGCATCGATATCTGAATACGAGTAAGACCCTGTCTGGGACAGTGGCATCGATATCTGAATACGAGTAAGACCCTGTCTGGGACAGTGGCATCGATATCTGAATACGAGTAAGACACTGTCTTGGACAGTGGCATCGATATCTGAATACGAGTAAGACCCTGTCTGGGACAGTAGCATCGATATCTGAATACGAGTAAGACCCTGTCTGGGACAGTGGCATCGATATCTGAATACGAGTAAGACCCTGTCTGGGACAGTGGCATCGATATCTGAATACGAGTAAGACCCTGTCAGGTACAGTGGCATCGATATCTGAATACGAATAAGACCCTGTCTGGGACAGTGGCATCGATATCTGAATATGAATAAGACCATGTCTGGGACAGTGGCATCGATATCTGAATACGAGTAAGACCCTGTCTGGGACAGTGGCATCGATATCTGAATACGAGTAAGACCCTGTCTGGTACAGTAGCATTGATATCTGAATACGAATAAGACCCTGTCTGGGACAGTGGCATCGATATCTGAATACGAATAAGACCATGTCTGGGACAGTGGCATTGATATCTGAATATGAATAAGACCCTGTTTAGGGCAATGGCATTGATATCTGATTACGTGTAAGACCCTGTCTGGGACAGTGACATCGACATCCGACTATACGTAAGACCACGTCTGGGACGTTGGCATTGTACGAATAATCTGAGTGTTCTGAGTATTCTATTAGATTTCGAATAGTTCAACAGATAAGTCCGAGAAACAAACGACTATGTGAATTGTATATTTGTTTCAGGTGCATTTAAAAAGTACACTATGTATGAATGAAAGGTAAGTGTCCATATGATCTTACTATGATAAATATGTGCATTGAAATGAGGAGATAATATGTGATGATATGCTTGAATGAGCCATATGTAAATGTGATACAAGAATGAATAAGCTATGATCTAACAAGTATATGATGATAGGCAAGTTTGTATGATGAATGGTTAAATAAAAGTGCCAAGAAGAATTATGGTTATGCAATTGAGCTATTAGTGATTTCATATTGATTATATGTCTTGAATGCTTAAATATTAAGTTTATTTGTATATAACTTACTAAGCTTTTGGAAAGCTTACTCTCTGTGTGTGTTTTGTCTGTTTTATAGGTCGTTAAAGCTACTGAAGGCTCGGGACCGTCAAGGATCGTCATCACACTACTAAAATCATTTTGGTACACTTTGAAAATGTATATGGCTAGATATGGCATGTATAGGCTAGTCCTTGATATGAGTTGTTATGTGAACTTAGCCATGTGATTTGGCTAGTTATGTTTTGGTAATATGCTTAAAGGAATGTGATATGTGAAGTTGTTTTGGTATGATTAGTTTATATATGAAATGGTTATGATATGGTAAGTATATAGATGAATGGTGCTTGGGCATAATTGTGATTTAGTCATGCAAATTCGTATGTTTGGAATTGGTTTTGAATGTATAGATGGAATGGATATTGAATGTATTGTTTGTGATTTCCTTAGTTGTCAAATGTACATGATTTGGATGGCATTTTGGTATATTTTGGTGGTTATATGTGAATGAAATGGGATGGTAAATGTTGCTTGTAGGTTTGACCCTTATGGGTGGCATTTTGGCCTTGTAAATGGCCTATAATGTCACACGGTTGTAGCACACGGGCGTGCCTAATGACCGTGAGTGTATAGCAGGATGTAGTTTAGTAACACACGGCCTTGACACGGGGGTGTTAGCTAGCCGTGGTGTACAAGTCAGTAACTAACTAAGAACACACGGCCATGGCACACGGGCGTGCTTGGTGGCCGTGGTGGTGAAGTCAGTATGTGGCCTAAGAGTGCATGGCCTCAGTGCACAGGCGTGCTCAGTGGCCGTGGAGGGTAAGTCAGTATATGAACATGGGGAAGACACACGGGGGTGTCTGTTATCCGTGGAGGGCACACGGTCTCCTCCCACGGGCGTGTATCCCCTGTATTTTAGAAAAGTTTTTAATTTTCATGAAATTCTGTATGTGTTTCGGTTTAGTCCCGACTCAGTTTATAAGCATGCTATTGGTCTCAAGGACTCATTTAAGGGACATTATGTTTGAGAATGATGATTGAATGTATGAAATTTCTGTAAATGTTTTTTTTATCTGTCCGGTAACGCTCCTAACCCTAATCCGACGACGGACTCAGGATAGGGGTGTTACACTCACTATCTAAGTAAATGAGTGTTCATGATGTTTTTTATTCCTTACCCTTGTCTTGCATTAATTAATTAAAGTAATAAATTACAAATCTTAAATATATTAAATCACATGCAAGTTACTAGAAACTAGTATTAATAAAAGAATGAAAAGAATAAAGAGAGATGCATTTATGTCGTTTTAATCTTTTATTTTGTCTATTTTCTCTTTTATAATGATAATTTACAAGCATATGTATTTGATTTAAACCAAGCATGTGACCAATGGTAATGTGGAGTAAAAAAACATGTACTCTTTCCTTCAAAGTACATTGTATTTTAAGATTTTTTTTTCATCTTTTTATAATCATTTTATGGTTGTCCAATGGTAAAGTTGACTTTCCATGGGATTACTCATGAAGGTTGTGATTATTCACTGAAACTTGTTCAAATTGAAGAGCTAAACAATATATGGCAACATGTAGTTAGGATAAAGAGATCCGATAGGAAAGATCGATATAACTACGATAGCCACGATGTTGAAAATGGCCAACCATGCTGCTGTTATGTTTTTGTTAAAGTGCATGCTACTATTGTAATAACCCAAATTTTAGTGATATCAGAAATTGTGGCTCGAGGCTACTAAATTCGAAAAATGAGCTCGTAAATTTTATTATTTAATATTTATGAGTTAAATGTGGTTTTTAAAAGATTTTTGAATTAGTAAATTTGTGTTTATAAAAATTATTAAGTCAATTAATTGGGAAAAAGAGATATTGAGGCCTCAGTGTTATAAAACGAGCCATAAATATTTTTATAAATATTTAAGGAGCGTCAATATGGTAGTATTAAAGTTTCGTCAGAAAATTTTA
Source organism: Gossypium australe (assembly GCA_005393395.2). Classification (NCBI taxonomy): domain Eukaryota; kingdom Viridiplantae; phylum Streptophyta; class Magnoliopsida; order Malvales; family Malvaceae; genus Gossypium; species Gossypium australe. The sequence goes on from CM016620.1 coordinate 98,027,886, forward strand.
ATGTTTCGGTAGTCAATTAATTAAAAAGGACTAAATTGAAAAGGGTGCAAAACTTACTAAAGTGATTAAATAGCTTAATAGTAAGTAAAGGAGGACTAAAAGGACAAATAGACCATCTTAAATGGCTGAGGCAGCATAACGTGAAAAAAAATCAAAGATATTTATGTGATTAGGGACAAAATTAGAATTAAAATAAAGTTTATATGGCCAAATGTTATTTTAATAGTTTCTGGACATTTTCTTCATCAATTTTCTGTCAAAAACAGCCATTGAAGAGGGTTTGAGCTGGTCTTTCATATTTTAACTTCAAGTAAGCTCAAGTCTTGCTTTTTCCTTGAAATTTTTATGTTTTTGGACTTTTACAATTAGGTCCAATTGTTATTTCATTAGTTTTTTATTTTGTTGGAAGTTTTGGAAGACATTTTAGTTATTTGATGATGAATTGAGATGTTAATGGATATGTAAAGGTATTTTATTAGATAATTTTGAGTGAAATCATGATTTAGGGTTAAATTGTAAAGTTGTTGAATTTATGGAAAATTTTAAAATTTCATTGAATTCAAGGGTTGCTATTGATATATATGAAAATATTTAGGCTTGGAACAAGGAATAAATTGCATGAATTTTATTTTCCGAGCCTAGGGACGAAATCGTCATTTATTAAAAGTTTAGGGGCAAAATAGTAATTTTTCCTAAGATGTAAATTGGACTAAAATGAGTATGAATTACATTAAATTTATGTTAAATTTACTCGTATAGATCCGGGTAGATCGAATAAGGAGTTAGAACGAAGAAAGGAGAAAATGTCGGATTAATAGACTTTATGTATACGAACATTTATCGAGGTAAGTTCGTATAACTTAGCTATGAATGTTTTTATGCTTGAATTGAATTGTATATGTGATTGTATAAATATATATGTGAAATGATTACATATCTGATAAAGCCCGATAAATGATAATGTTTGAAATAAATGATAATACTCGTAAAGTGATAAATGATAAAAATGTTATTTTTGTGCTTGAGTTGAATGTGAAAATGTGAATTACATAAATGCATAAATATATGAGATTGAACATGTACCTGATAATTTCCTGATAAATGTTAAATCCCGTTTGAATAAATGGAAGTCGATGGATAATGGTGATTTCCCTTATTGAATGAGGTCCTTCATTTGTTGCTTGAAGGATTTAGCTTGGACGAGTAATCCTATTGACCTCATTATGAAAAGGTTTTAGCCCAGACGGGTAATCCAAAATGAGCCTCTGAAGCATATGTTTCAATTAGGATTTAACCTGGACTAGTAATCCTAATTGTTTGGATTTAGCCTAGACTGGTAATCCAGATCGGACTCTATAGTGAATTCTTTGTCATATAAAGGATTTAGCTTGGACTGGTAATCTGACAAAGCCCTTAAAGTATATGTTACAGTCAGAATTTAGCCTGGACTGGTAATTATGCTATATGATATGTGGCTCGAGAGTGTACCTAAAAGCTACTGCTAGATATGAATTGACGGACTATGGAATTGTACACCTCAAGTGTACGACATGTGTATCCATCGATGTTTTCAATAATTCAACGGGTAAAATACTGATATGAAAAGCAAAGTGATTTTTACATGTATCTATCTGAAAAATATGAAATGAAATATAGAAGTATGAGATGTTTATATATGAACATGAAATGGTTTGATGAATACGTTCATTTTTTAGAATAGATTTATACACCTTGAATGTACTACCCGAGTGATTATCAATATTGTAATTGATTTTTTTTTAATAAAGACCTGACATGAAATACACCGAAACTCGAGATAAAATAATATGAAATATATCTGAAATACATGGAGATAATTTGTATATATGTTATGTGAATATATGTTGTGGAAAAATATATGTGTTTGAGAATCTGAATATTGTTGGATATATGTGTGTGTGTGTGTGTTTTTGGATGTCTATACGAAATATTTGATTAACATGAGTAATGAGAATATGTGTAAGGGCTTATGACCAAATTGTTTAGTTGTACCTTGTATGTTAACTTGAATAGGAACGGTTGGTAAGTTAATTACCAAGTTATACAGACTTACTAAGCATTATATGCTTCCTCCGTTTTATTTTTCCCTTGTTCTATAGTAAATCGGAAGCTCGTTGGATTGGAAGCTTGGCGGAGATCACTCACACTATCCAACAGTTCATTTCAGTATATAAGGTAAAATAACTATGGTTGTAATGGCATGTATAGGCTACTTTGACTAAATATTGTCTTGTAAACTGTGGTTTGAAACCTAGCCATTGGAATGGCTAGTGATGATTGGTTATGAAATTATGATATGGTGATTATGTATGTGTTAGCATAATCTGACTTTGAAATTTTACCAAAAATTGTGGAAATCGTATTAGAGGTTGAATAAAATATGAAATTAAATTTTATTGAGTCTAGTTTTTTATAGAAGAAATGGTGTAAGCAATGGAGTTATAAATTATGAGATATAATAAAGTTTGTGAGACAAGGTCAGAATGATTTCGGGTTCCCCTGTTCTGACTTTGGAAAATCATCGAAAATTGTAAGAAAATAATTAGGGGTTCAAATTTATATGCTTAAATTCTTAATGAGTCTATTTTCAATAGAAGCAAACAGAAGCATCGTCCAAACCCCGTACTAAGAGATAATAAATTTTTAGTAAAGAAAGGTCGAAGCTATCGAACAGCAGAATAGGGGTAAATTTGAAGATTTTACTGTAGTTATTGGCTAAACCATAAATTCTAAAAATTTTATAGTGGAAAGATATTTGAGTCTAGTTTCAGAAAAATCAAGCGGATCTCAATTTAGAATTCTGTCGCTCAACATATAAATAATTTAGTGACTATGACTTAAATGGACAGTTTTGCTATGAACAGTAATTTACTCGAATTATCTGAAAATGTTCTGTAATTACCGGTAATGCTCCATAACCTTATTTCGGCGATGGATAGAGGTTGGGGTATTACAACTATGATGATTTTTTTGAGTGCATATAGCTTGTATGCGTACTGCAGCAATTGTGCATGTTGCAGCAACATATTTTCTGTTTTAGTTGCAATGTAATTTAGTTTAGTTGAAAATGAACTTAGTTGTTGATGTTTTGATGGGATGATTGAGTTGATAAGTCAGCTTACTCATGTGTACAAGCAATGTTTTAATAGTCTCAATGCTGATTAGTGGGATTAGTTGAATATTTGGTGATGTATTTTGATTATAAATGTATTGTTTTCATATTAAATAAGCAAGCATATCTGTTGTGTAAAGCAGATTGCTTCCTTGCTGTACATATGTGAGCAAGTAAATTATTCTTTGTTTCTTCCTCCTTTGTTCTCTGTCTTGTTCTCTTCTTTTGTTGCTGTCAAAACCCCAACAAATGGTATCAATGCCTAAGTCTTTGAGGGCTTGTTTTTGCTTCTGCTGCTTGTTAAGAAAGACAATAAGCTGTTAAAGCCTGTCATCTTTGAGGGCTACTTGTGAGGGCTGCTTGTAAAAAAGATAGCAGTAACTCACCCCTGTGAGACTCCCAAACAAGCTTGGGATAAGTTGAATGAGGAGTTGATGGAGTATGTGCAAGAAGACACTCCACAGTAGGAGGGAGTATGTGCAAGAAGAAACAAGACTATAATGAAAAAAGGAACAAGCCAAGATGTGTTTGAAGGAAAATTGCCAACCAAGGCTGTGAAGGGAGGAGAATACTCATTTGATGAACAAATCTTTGGCGCAAAAGACTTGGATAGTCAAGTGCCAAGGTTGAAAATGAATTGCTTGAGCAGAGTCAGCTTGAAACAAAGCATTTAAGGACTGTCAAGCTCAAAACACTTGATGAATGATTGGTATTTGCAGCATAGAGGCCAAGGAGGAGTGTTGAAAATGGCCAACCATGCTACTGTTATGTTTTTGTTAAAGTGCATGCTACTATGATGATTTTGTTGAGTGCATATAGCTTGTATGCATACTGCAGCAATTGTGCATGTTGCAGCAACATATTTTCTGTTTTAGTTGCAATGTAATTTAGTTTAGTTGAAAATGAACTTAGTTGTTGATGTTTTGATGGGATGATTGAGCTGATAAGTCAGCTTATTCATGTGTACAAGTAATGTTTTAATAGTCCCAATGTTGATTAGTGGGATTAGTTGAATATTTGGTAATGTATTTTGATTATAAATGTATTGTTTTCATATTGAATAAGCAAGCATATCAGTTGTGTAAAGCAGATTGCTTCCTTGCTGCACGTTTGTGAGCAAGTAAATTGTTCTTTGTTTTTTCCCCATTTGTTCTCTATCTTGTTCTCTTCTTTTGTTGCTATCAAAACCCCAACACACGACAAGCTTCGTGCCGATAGCAGTGAGGTCAAAAGAGATGGGAAGTGTTAGTAACAATGGAAAGTTAAAACAAAATGTTGGGAGTCTCCGAACAGACTCGGGAATTTCCGGATGGAAGATTGAACACACCTACCGAGCTAGGTTTATGTTGCAAGCTATTTGGTGGGAAGACCCCATTAATTGTCGTCAAACAGAGTTTTCAAAATCTTTAAGATTGCAATCAGCTTGGTGCCCCCTCCTGCTGACACTTTAAAATTTAAAGTCGATGGAGCTGTAAAAATTGCTGTCGAACGTGACAGATGTGGAGGTGTTCTCAGCAATGACAACGGTTCTATTTTCGCATTATTTTCTTATCCACTTCAGGTAATTGACTCTAATTTGGCTGAGTTATTAGCAATCAAAACAGCCTTGGAGGTATTTACCAAAACCGATTGGTTTCACAAAGTTAATTTGGCTGAGTTTGGTAGCCACATTGAAGAGTTGCTGACTGCCGATGCTACAACTGGTTTCCCCGTTTCCGGCGGTTCAATAGATGCAAGAATAACCATCTCCGTTAATCCGCTTCTTGGTGTTACGATACAAGCAACTCTTTGATGTTTCAAGGAAGCTTTCAGCAAGCCGCTTTGGTAATTCGAGAGATGGCTTCCGAAACGGGAATACTTCATCGGACTTTGCTCCCATAGCTCCGTCTTCTAATCGGGATTCAAATGCGGATTTACAAGGCGAACCAACCTCAATCAACCTAATTCAGGGGTAATATTCATAAGTGCCCCTCAAGAATGGAACGCCCCCTACCAATCAAATGTTACACCCTGTTCAATAAACTCTTCAGTACCTGTTAATTGTGCTATAGTTCAGTTTATATGAATTTAAAAGATTCACTTGCACTACACAGTTGAATAAACTCTAACAACGCAATAAACAACGCACGATCATTCAACTCCTTTTAATAAACCCAATGTAACCCTATACATTCAAAGCTTAATGAGTTTAAAAGATTCACTTGCACAACACAGTTGAATATCTGTGTCATCAACCGCAATGAGTCTAGCATTCCCAAAAGGAAATCCTGGGAATCAAGGGTTAACTAGAATAGTCCATTTTTTAAGTTCAACACTGAAAGCACCCTATTGACCTCGTGAGGAAACACAAGAGAAAACTCCATTAACATAAGTGGCATCAACTGCATAATCATCATCATTGAAATTACGACTATTAAACTCAAATTCCTTCCCTGTATCATTACCTGCACAACATATCTTGACATCAATTTTGCGGTCATAACACACTTTGGACAGGTTAAAAAGAAATACTCAATTAATAGTGATGTTATTAAAATAACATGACAACAAACTTAAATTTGACAAATAAATAAAATGGATAAAATAGTATACTTTAAAAATTAAAAAACTAAACCATGCATTAAGACTAAAATCTTTTCAATCCTTGGAAGTGGTGTTAATTGTATATCTTTTTCCACTCACGACCTACATGTCACATAATAGAGGTACACCCACTATGAAGGCTGAAAAAATAAAAATAGTATTTAAACAAAGTTGATAAGATGATAAAAAATGTAATTAATTTTGTAAATAATATTTTGATTATGTTGTTTGCTCAATTGATATTGTTGTTATTGTAATAATTAGGAGATTGTGAATTTAAACGCATTTAAACTTTACTTATGGGTAAAAGTTAAGAGGGTGATTTTTTTTTTTTGTATTTTCTTAATTCAATAAATTAATTAATTTTTTCATAAAATTTTGGCTTGTTTGTATTTTCTTAATTGGATTAGTATTCTTGTGCCACCAACTTAATGAGGGACTTTATTATAAAACAAAATAGAGATACATTAATTGTAAATAATTTATAAAAACAATTAAATTGGTGTTCGGTTAACTCGTGACACAAATTTAATAAGTGATTATATTATAATTGAATTTTCATGATTTTGTTGATAGAATAAGTTTAATATTAATTGTGAATTGTTTAATTTGTGTTTATTTTGTTAAATACAGTTGTAAATTTATTAAGGTTTATGATAGATTAATTTGATTAAAGTTAATTAATAATATTATTAAGTAATAATGAATTTACATCAAATTAATACATTATTTTTTTTAAAAGGTCACAATTTGGATAAAAAAAATATTACAGTCAAATTTATTTAATTTTAACTCTTTTTGTCTTTATAATTATATTTAAATCTTTCTTAAACAATAGGTAGGTTTTGTACATATTTCTCTCACTTTCGAACTGTTTTAATGCTTATGCATTGGATGATTTGACTAACATTTTGTACAAAATAAAATTTATTACATATAAATATAATTGTCACTACTAATAATTGTAACTAATATAACCCTTACACAAGCGTAAGCATTTCCAATTACCAACAAAGTTACAATTATGCTCTTCACATTCAAGAGTTTGATCTTGGCAAGGTTCTCTACACTCCATATAGATAAAGGGTGACAGTCAATCTTTTGGACGAAAGTGAGAAGATGCGGATGATTTTTGTATTTGTATTTAATATCAAGTTTGATAAATGGATATTCTCCAAAAAAAGCATTTGGTATGCATTGCATTGTCACAAACTTTGCAATGATAAAAGCCAAAGCTTTGTGTCTCTTTTTTTTTTCCGCATATGTCACACCAATGATGGAGTGAATAGTCATTGCTATCTCCATAAACAAGCTTCAAAGGATGTTCATCACAGTTATGCGGAATAGTTTTTGGCAATGTAGCACACTCAGAATTCAAAACAAAGTCACAATCCTTGCATACGTAGGAACCTTTTTCGTCTCTACGTCTACCACAAGCACTGCAAGCACTTCTATTTTTTGCATCATAGAAGAGGTAATGTGATTCCTTTGCTTGATACGTAAAACTGTGAGGAGTTGTTGCACATCGAAGACAGATGACAATGCCATCATCTATACCTCCTTGTTTGTAAGAGAAACCATTACAATCATAGCCACATACCCAACATTTAAAAATACCATTTGTGAAGTATGAAAGGCTCTAGCACGATCCATAACTGAGTCTTCCTTGATAATTCGGCTAGGTTTTATGGAGAAAGAAATCACGAACACAGTAAAATGAATAAAAGATGTGTAACACCCCAAACCCGGTCAACACGTCACGACCGAATCTGGCATGTTACAGAGGAAAACGTTTTGAAGAAAATCTAATTACCGATTAAATTTTAGAAGGCAGGTGCATGATTAGTTTAAAAACCGGTGGTTTACCTTGAAATCCCGTAAATAAATTTTTCATATTTAGTTATTGATCAATAGGTTAGAAAACATTTATGTCATTTTAAGAAAAACCCGAATGATTACTTAGAAAACCATTTCTATTTAAGTGTGAAAAGTTTAAATTTGGAAAACCATTTAAGTTGTCGAAAACATTTGTTATCAAGAGATTTGTATTACCCGATGGTAAGATTTTGAAAACCTTTGCGTTTTATAGTTTAGAAATCCTTGGGCTCAATTATGAAATCAACCATGATATTTATTTAGCCATGTTTAAAACAAATCTAAAGCATATATATAATCCAAAAACAAAATTTAAAAAGGCCTTATTACAAATCCAAATAAAGCTGAAAACCGAATTAAAATAGAGTATAGTACCCAAACCAAAGTCCATGTAAAACCAAATTTTTATTGCATGGCCACCACGAGTTCATCCGGCTCCGCATCTGCAATCTATGTATCACTTGAAAAGATAAGGGAGAGGGTGAGTCACCAAGACTCAGTGCATAATCCTTCCCCCGATTAATGCAACATACTTACACAATTCATAACCGAGTAATGTAAATAATGCACCCAACCTAGCCATCCATAACTCCTTTTCTACCCCGTGTGGTACCAAACCACTGGTGGTGCCAAACCACTGGTGACCCAAAGTCACTATATCCAATAATGTGGTGCCAAACCACTGGTGACCCAAAGTCACGAATAATCCATCTGTGGGGCCAACCCACGTGTGATACCAAATCACTGGCGACGATCCTGTAATATCAAATGTGGGGCCAACCCACTGTGGTGCTAAGCCACTGGGATGAGTCGCTATGAGGTGCCAAACCTCTGGTGTCCCAAAGACACAAAATAACTGTGGTACCAAACCACTGGAGGTGCCAAACCTCTGGTGTCCCAAAGACACGGATATCAAATCCTTCCCCCTCCTCTCATATCACCCAAACCAATGTATTACGAGTGTAAATCATGCCAACATGCTTGATATGAACATATAACAAATATATATATATATATCTATATATATCGTAGATCATGATATTAAACAACATATAGCAACATCGTATCGAAACGGACTTACCCGAATCCTTGCTCATACTCTACAAGGTATCATATCAAGATCTCACAATTTTCGGCTTTAGTAACATGATTAGTTTATTTATATATATAAACATTACCGAGTTATAAGTGTGTAAGATACACACCTGTTACTAGCGAAATCACTAAATCCTGAAGACCCGATCTACCGCACTAGATCTCCTTGTCCTACATTCGGCCAATACTTAGATTAATAACATAAACCATTCGGCCATACCACTAAATCCTGAAAGGTGAAATAACATATAACTAACACAAGCCTTACCCTTGACTTACCAAAATCGATTGTTAGAGAATTGAGGCTTAGATCGATTGCTTCCAAAGTCCCGTAGAGCCTAGAAGAAATTCGGTTCCTATGAATAGTTAGAACCTTGCTAACAAATGCCCAAAAATTCGGCCTTTGCCCTCATGAAAAAATGACAGAGAAAAGAGAAAAGAAATAAGGAAATTCGGCCAAGACACTTACCTATCTTCAAAACCGATTAGAGACGAACCCAAAGAGAATCTATCCTTGTTGATATTCGGCCAAGACAAATCAAAAAGGGAATGGGAAGTTTCGGCTATGGTTGTTTAGAGACAACAATTAGGATTCGGCTAGAGTGGAGAAAGAGAAAAGAAAAGAAAAGTGAAAATAAGAGAGGGAGAATTCGGCAATAGAAGAAAGAAGAGAAAGGAGAGAAGATAGAATGGGAGAGGGATGCTTTCGGCTTTGAGCAAAAATGGAAGAAAGAAAAGAGAGTTGAGGAGGAGGAAGATTCGGCCAACCACTAGAGAAGAAGAAAAGATGAAGGGGAGAGGGTTAATTTTCGGCTACCAAAGAGAATAAAAGATGAGAAAGGCTCAAATGAAGATTCGGCCAAATGCCTAAGAGAAAATTCGGCAAACAACTATGGACATTCGACTTTTGGTTTACTTTGGTGCACTAGGGAGAAATTTGCAAAACTCAAAGGGTTTTCGGTTATGACACAAAACAAAGGATGAAGGCCAAAACTAAAACAAAAATTCACCTTATTGCCAAGAACACATTCGGCTAGAGAGAGTGTTTTGGAGAGAAAAGAAAATGATGCTCAAATGCTAAGGAAATTTTACCAACTAGCTACCAACCTACCAAACCTTCAACAAAATCGGTCACTTCCCCCCTAGGCCCCAAAACCGTTCAAACACATGGACTAATGGCCATAGAAGAGTTTCCAAAACAACACTCCATATTTCAAGCCTTTTTCCCCTTATCCTTCCTTAATCCATATGATTCTTATCCCAAAATACAAGCTTTCCTAATCTATTATTCAACTTGCCATAAAATTTAAAGTCCAACTTACCAAATGTAAAGCTTGGCCGACACTTAATGTAAAGATGCATAAAAATAAAGTCTTCAAAATGCATTCCATGCTACTCGAACCACTTCCCTCAAGCAACCCTTCATGCGCCATAACCATCATGCCACTAACTCCTCACGTGCTAGAATTTAACACTTAAATTAGCTTAAGTGTCAGGATCACCTAATCCACTTCACTTAATTTTCAATACTAAGAATTATTCTAGCTTCGCTAATAATTCCAAGCCTTCACAAAACTATACTAAGCACACAATTAAATCATATCCGAGCTAACACAAGTAACAAGATGATACTCAAATTTTAGGATGTTACAAGATGGGCATCATACACCCATTACAATGCTTATTATCGTTGATCTCGTCTTTGAATGTCAAGTTATGTTGATCATGACTAGAATGTAATATCTCTGCAGCTACAACATTGTCCCCAACTTTGATTTCTTGAAGAACACGAACAACCCTTCACCCCTCGCTCACACCCAAAGTAGAGGCGAAGCAATCCCGATCAAGTGTAATGCAGGGGAAATGCTAAAATCAGACTAATGCATGCATGTAAAAACCATTCTCACACACTTCATTAATGAATGAACTCACGTATTTAATACAGGAAAGAGACTTGAGTAACTAACAGATTAACTGTAGCCTAACTAACTAACTGCTAACTCTTAACTCTATCATGCCCCGAGCTTGTCGAACTCCTCTCCATATTTGCAGTTCCATTGACTAAAACTCGAAGCTGTCTTGTAAACTTATTGAACTGACTTGCTGACAAAGGTTTGGTTAATACATCAGCAACTTGCTCTTGCCCTGGAACATGTCCAATCTGAAACAGTCCTTGGCCACTTTCTCTCGTACAAAGAAGAGATCCAATTCAACGTGTTTAAACTTTGAGTGTAGAACTGGATTCCCTGCAACAGCCAAGCAGCTGAGCTGTCACACCATACAAGAGCCTTGCCTCGGGGAGTAACACTTAGCTCAGCTAACAAAGACTAAATCTAAACCATCTCAGTAACGACATGAGCGAGACTTCTATATTCAGCCTCTGCAGACGAGCGAGAGACCATCTGCTATTTCTTTGAGCTCCAAGACACTGGATTTCCTCCAAGAAACACACAGTAGCCAAACGTGGACCTCCGATCATCTACGTCAGACCCCCAACTAGCATTTGAAAACCCCTCGAGCATGAGTTTTGAATTTTTTGTAAAAGTAAGACCATGATCCAGCGTACCATGCAAGTAGTGCAGTATCCTTTTTACAGCCTTAAAATGTGTATCCATTGGTTGATGCATAAATTGGCAAACTTTGTTCACAGCATACGCTATGTCTGGTCGCGTAATGACTACATACTGCAGCGCCCATACTAAGCTTCTGTAGAGATGGGCATCGGCAACAGGAGTACCTGCATGAGCTGATAACTGAGACGTTGTTACCATAGGTGTTGGTGTAGTATTTGACTGATCCATAGAATCCTTTCACAAAAGGTCACAAATGTATTTCCTTTGGTTAAGAGAAACCCCAGTGGACGTATACTGAACCTCTATACCAAGGAAATAATTTAGTCTGTCGAGATCCTTCAACGAAAATTGAGCATCAATCCTTCGAACGAACCAACCGATGGTTTTAGAGTTGTTCCTAGTTACTATAATATCGTCGACGTATACTAGAACATACAATAGCTTTGACCTTGAACGATAGAAAAAAAGAGAGCTATCGGCCTTGGAAGCAACAAAGTCAGCGGCTAACAAAAATTGCTTCAATTTATAAAACCAGGCCCTAGGTGCTTGCTTGAGGCCATAGAGGGCTTTTCTTAAACGACACACCAGCTGCTGTCCCTTGTGCCCTTGCTACTCAAACCCCGGAGGCTGCATCATATAGATTTCCTCTTGGAGATCGCCATTGAGGAAGGCATTATTAATGTCTACCTGCCTAAGAGACCATCCCATTGAGACTGCAAGAGCCAGTACAACCCGAATGGTCGCTGGTTTGACAACCGGGCTGAAAGTTTCCTGAAAATCTACCCCCGCTTCTTGGAGATAGCCTTTGACCACTAGACAACCTTTATACTGTGCAATTGACCCATCAGCGTTACGTTTGAGCTTCAAAATCCACTTACACCCCACTGCCCTCCTTCTTGTAGGCAGAGGCACAATATCCCAAGTATGGTTCGCAAGCAATGCAGTATACTCAGCATAAGCAGCTGCAGACCAGGTTGGATATTGAAGAGCTGCTTTAATAGAAGTCGGTTCCTCATCTTCCAGAACAAAAGTGAATAATTTGGGCTTGAATATCCCACTTTTAGACCTTGTCTGCATTAGATGAGCATTGAGAAGAGGCATAGAATGTATAGGAGAGGCAGCAGAATGAGCTGTATCTGAATGAGCTGGATCAGACGATGTATGTGAACCTTGTGCACCTGACGAATGAGTAGGAACCACCATGGCTGACGAAGACTGCCCATTGTTATTTTCATGAGGATACATTGTTGGAGGGATAGGGGAAGACATATCAGAAGCAGAAACACTTTCAGTCGGCACCACTGGAAAATGTGACTGACAACGAGCTGACTTTCCTAATTGTGAGAAGGATTCGAGGGAAAACCCTCTCTGAAAGGGAAACCATGATTCATCAAAAGTGACATGTCTGGAGATAAAAACTCGACCACTGTTGTCGGGACATTTATAACCCTTCTGATTTGTCCCAACGCCAAGAAACACACATTGAGCAGACCGAAACTGTAACTTATGTTGATGATAAGGTCTCAAGCATGGATAACACGCACAACCAAAAACTTTGAGATATGAGTAGGACGGTCTGACTTGATACAATAACTCATAAAGACTCTGCTTCTGTAAAATAGGCGTTGGTAGTCTATTAATCAGATGAACACCATGGGCAAAGGCATAGGACTAGAAGTCCAAGGGTAAGCCAGGCTGTGCCATAAGAGTCAACCCCATATCCACAATTTTCCTATGCTTCCTTTCAGCCACCTCATTCTGCTCAGAAGTTGGGGACAAGTGATTCGATGCTGAATTCCAAGATGAGCAAGTTCTCTAGAGAGTGATCGATACTCCCCACCCCAATCAAATTGAAGAATCTTGATGGCACGGCCAAACTGAATGTGCACCATTTGTTTGAACTGAAGAAAACATTGCAAGACTTCAACCTTGGACTTAAGAAAGTAAATCCATGTATAGCGACTGTGCATATAGACAAAAGTAACATAGTAAAGAAATTCATTCGATTTTACATGGGAAGGACCCCAAACATCAGATGCTACTAATTTAAATGGTGTAGTATACACAGTTTGAGATGAGCTGAAAGGTAGCTTATGTGCTTTGCCTATTTGGCAAGCGGAACAAACAGAAGAAACACTGTTGTTATTGAAAGGAATGTTACAATTACGTAAAGCAACACCAAGAACATTGGAACATGGGTGTCCAAGCCTCCTGTGCCATAACTCTATGGAGAAAGAATATTTTGCGGTACATAAGTGAGCTAAGGTAGATTGAGAAAAGGCACCAGTAGCAGGAAGAGGTGGATTAGAAACATCGAATCGATAGAGACCCTCATGTATATGGCCCACTAGGAGAGTGTTCCTTGTCTGTATATCCTTCACAAAGCACATGAAAGGAAGAAATTCAAAATATACTGCATTATTTCTAGCAAATTGACCAACTGACATCAGATTTTTGCATACAGTAGGTACATAGAGAACATTTTACAGACGCAAAAGTCGAGAACCAGCCACCATACGAGTTGTACCTACATTAGCAATAGGAATAGAAACGCCATTGCCCATAGAGACATGGTTCGTACATGTATAAAGAGCAACATTCGAGAGTGAAGTCACATCTGGAGTTACATGATTTGTCGCACCAGAATTCAGATACCAAACTTGATCAGAGGGTCGAGGAGACGGATGAGAGAACGATGATGTGATGGATGGACAACATGGGCTACACCTGTGAGAACACGTGGGCACAGAGGAAATGCCATAACCTTCAAGTTGATGATAGTTGACTGAAACTGACTGATTGGAATTAACTCTCGAATATGTTTCATCAAATCGGTGGTAGCAAGTCTGAACCAAATGCCCAATTTTTCCACATAATTGACACTGTGGCCTAGAGCGAAACCAGCCAAGACCATTTGTACGACCCTTGCCGCGAGACCAGCCACGACAGCTACCCCGATGACTGGGTTTCTACTCTCGCTGATAACTTCCTGAAAACTCAACATGCGTTGAAATGTCAGCAATATCGTGTTTTGAACGAGAAACCATATTAGCTTGCAAGGGTGCCTCTGTTAAAAGATCAAGTTGTCGTGTCTCACAATCAATCAACATCTCAGTTAAGAGATCAAGAGTCATGGGAGTAACGGATGCAAACACACTAATTGATTCATACTCCATCGAGAGACCAGCTAAAACAATACTGACCTGTTCTTGTTTAGTGATATGACTCCCAGCAGCAATGAGAGCATCACTTAGATTCTTTACTTTAGCCAAATAATCTTTGATGGAAAGATTGGCTTTCTTGATAGAATACAAAGCATGACACATGCTTGAAATCTTGACATTTGACTTAGCACCAAACCATCGCTCAATAGCTGTCCAGACATCAAAACTTGTCTTAGCCATCGTGAGATGCACTAGTATTTCATCCATAACCGTAGAAAGCAGCCAAGAAGCAAGGAATTTGTCCTACTTCTTATGAAGAAGATACAACGGATTAGCCACGAGTTACCCATCAGATCCAGAAACAAGAGAATCAGGAACGGAAACCGTGCCTGGCACAAACCCTTCAAGTTCGTACCCCTCAAGAATCAGTAAAATCTGATGCTTCCATAACAAGAAGTTACTTTCACCAAGCTTGACTGTCTCACGTTTGGAGAAGTACTGGATATTCGACAAACAAGAAGAATTCTGACCTTGTGAAGGGAACGCCCCTTCGGTGTTGGAAGAATGCCTCAGTGTAACACTCATGAGAAAATCTTAGTAACCAGGATCGTAAACAAGAAAAAGAACGAAAAATAAATTGTGGCTCTTGATACCATGTTAAAATCAAACTAATGCATGCATGTAAAAGCCATTCTCACACACTTCGTTAATGAATGAACTCACGTATTTAGTACAGGAGAGAGACTTGAGTAACTAACAGATTAACTGTAGCCTAACTAACTAACTGCTAACTCTTAACTCTATCAGGAAATAATTACAAGTTCTCCTCAAGAATGGAATTCCCTCTATCAATCAAATGTTATACATTGCTCAATGAACTCTTCAATCCCTATTAGTGGTACTATGGTTTAGTTTGGCCAGTGCTTGAACCAAAATAACTCGATGGACTCGGATTTTATCAGACCGTCGAGTTTCATCGACAACTCAGCTATGGAACAATCAATTATTGAAAAGGAAGGGTACCTAATGTTTGGAACAATAGGGACAAGGGAGTCACATACTTGATAACAGTGGTTCATTGGAAGACCTCTGGGAATTGCAATGATGAAATAGGTAGATTATTATTAGTCATTTTTTTAGTTCTATTTTTTCTACCTAGTTAGAGTATGAAGGATTGACTATCAGTTTTAGACTTTAGAAGTAAATTTGTATATATGGGTGAATAAGTAGATCTAATAAAAGATTTCTTAAAATTGAGGCTTGATCACTTCTCTCATTTAATTTGAGATGTAAAAGTTGAATTTTGATTGAATGTGTTTGGTCAAATTTTTAGTGATATATGTATGGATGGGATGAAATTTATTAAATTTCATTCACCGAAGTAATCAATTTTTAAGTTTGAAAAATCAATCAAATTGCAATGATTTTTTAGATGGGATCCAGACATTTTTGGGTTGATATGTCTCATAGTGTTTGAATATGTATCTCTTATCTTCGAAACGCACTTTGAATCACTCGATTTCGAGTTCGGGAGCTCAAGTTATAATCGTTTTCATGAAGACTGCGCGAGCAAAATTTTTGGACAAGATTATTACGAAAATTACAAGTTTCGAGATTTTAATTCAAGTTCAAATCATATTGGATTCGATTTTTAGGTCTTCATTATTCATTAGAGACACAATTGTTTTCATTAATGAAGTTTCCAACTCTGAGAGTTAGTTTTTGTGCAAGATTTCTTTCTTGTGAATTTTACAAGTGGTTTTCTTCTCGATTTTTTTCAAGGAATCGTGAGAATTCATTATTCATCCTTTAATTTGCCAAGAATTATTTCTTAGAGGATTGATTAGAGTCGTTAATTGAGTTTGTTAGGATTTATATCTCAAATGATTCAATTGGACACTTATCCATCGTTTCCATTGGTTTATTCGATCTATCTTTCACTTTTAGTTTTTTTTTTCTTTATTTATTTATTGTTGTGAATATTTAATCTTTGTTGTTAAATTCCTTGTTTTAGTTGGTTTTTTTTTAATCTCTTAGTTTCATTACTGTAATGTTGTTTGGAAGTGCAATTTTACATTGCAATGTTAGATGAAAGCAATACATTGGATGATCGACTAATATTTTGTGCAAAATATAATTTGATAGAGATAAACAATATAAACATGATTGTCACTGCTAATGATGGTAACTATATACCTCACTAGACACACGTAAGCATTTCCAATGACCAACAAAGTTGCAACCATGCTCTTCACACTCGAGAGTTAGATCTTGGCAAGGCTCTCTACACTTCTCACATAAAGGGTGGTAGTCAATTTTTTGGATGAAAGTGAGAGGATGCGGATGATCCTTATATTTATATTTACTACCCAACTTGATAAATGGATATTCTCCGAGAACGCATTTGGGATGCATTGCATTGTCACAAACTTCACAATGATAAAACCAAAACTTCGGGTCTCTTTCCTTTTCGCATATGTCACACCAATGATGGAGTGGATAGTCATTGTTATCTCCATAAACAAGCTTCAAAGGATGTTCGTCAAAGTTGTGCCGAGCTGTTTTTGGCAATGTAACACACCCTGAATTCAAAACCAAGTTGCAGTCCTTGCATATGTAGGAACCTTTTCGGTCTCTACGTCTACCACAAGCACTGCAATTGCTCACATTTTCCGCATCATAAAAGAGGTAATGTGGTTCCTTTGCTTGATACGTAAAATTGTGAGGAGTTGTTGCACATCGAAGGCAGACGACAAGGCCGTTAGCGGATTTGTAGGAGAAACCACTACAATCATAGTCACACAACCAGCATTTAAAAATTCCATCTGTGAGAAGTCTGAAGGAACTTTGCGGGAACCATAACGGAGTCCTCCTCGGTAATTCAGCGCATGCTTTATGGAGAAAGAAATCACAACATGAACAATAGTAAAATGAAGAGGAGATAGGCATCATACACCCATTACAATGCTTATTATCGTTCATCTCGTCGTTGAATGTCAAGCTGTGCTGATCATGACTAGAATGTATTATCTCTGCAGCTACAACATTGTCCCCAACTTTGGTTTCTTGAAGAAAAAAGATTAAATTCCCAGATTCATCGAGTTCCTCGGATTCATCTGGATTCTCAAGTTCAGTTATATCATACCAAAACTTGTTCTCCCGACTAATGGCGCACTTGACGTGGATAACAAATTCGCAATTTGGTCGAGAACAACAATAACTCCCATGCTCCGTATTTATCTTCTTATAACAGATTCTGCAGTCCCAAGTTCTAGAATCATGGAAATGAATGGAAAGGAAAAAGTTGCGAGAAAGGGGATGACGGTGCAGGGTAAGTCTAATGAAGCGAGGCAATGAAATGCAATCCTTATGAACTTGAATGTTGCATGTAGAACAAATATAGGAAACATTATCACCCTGGGTGTCACATGCATCACAAGTGAATGAATTTGGTCTCAACAACAACGTTAATGGGTGTTCATGATGTTTTTTATCTTTAATAACGGATGGTGGCAAACATTCACTATGAAAGTCAAGATTGCAAATCGAACAACGATAAAACAATCCTGAGTGGCTGATTTGGCAAAGGTTGCAAAAGCGAAAGTCTGACTCAAGAATAAGCTGGTGTTTGCGGTGGTAAGGGTGACTAATTTTAATGGGCAGTTCAACACATTTTTTGTGGAAAAAAATACTACAATCGAAACAACCATATGAATCATTCACCAATTCGGTTGAACAACCAGAGCATTCACGATATTGGAGTAGAAAATTTTGATTATCCATGAGAAGCAATGGATGTTTATGGGTACGGTGGAGGATCTCTATGAAGTTCCCGGAAGTGTCACGTTGAAGCAAACTACATTTGAGGTGAAAGGCAATTTTACAAGAAGAACAACAATAACTAAATTGCATACCAATGTAGCAATGGCAAACCTTGCAATAATCTCCTCCTTGTTCTTCAATGGATGATAGTTGACGAAGAATGAGGGGGTGGTCTCGATGAAAGGGGTGGTGTTGAATCTCTATAGGAGCTTCAGCACATCCCTTGTGCAGGAAAAACCCACACTCTGAACAGCTAAAGTTTGGACCCTTCCCCTTTCGCTTGCATCCAAAGCAACAGATTGTCTCCTCACTTTGATGGTTCATCTCTGGGTTGAACACCAGTGGATGTGGATGGCCTAAATGTTGTTGAAGCTCCATCTTTTTTCTATTTGCCTCTCAATTGAGATTTGATGTGGATGGCTAATGGTTGTTAATTCAATGGTCTATATATACAATATTGAATGTGAGGGAATCCAGCAGTTACTTGTTGGAGTTTTATGTTTGTATTTTTTAATTAAAACTCAGAAAATAAATTTAATTAATTTATTATTCAACTTAAGTAGTTAAGAAATAAATAAATAAATCACCTTTTGTTGCAATTTTTAATTTATAATAGAATATCATAATTTAATTGGAAAAAAAAGTGTTAGAGTATTTTATGAAATATTTTGTTTAATTTTATATTTAATTTCGAATAATTTTCTAACTTAATTAAGTATCTTTAGCCTTAAAAAAAGAGCAAGGTATCATTTTTTTTAATTTAAGAAAAAAAATAATTTAAAAAAAAAAAGAGAAGTTAAAGCGTGTACGATAAAAAAAATAAAAAGTAAAAAAATACAAATATATGTCTAATAAATCTATACCCAAAATGGTTTGAGGTTTCATGCACATTTAAAACTAAAGGTAAAATTCTATGGAAAATCCCCGTACTGTGTATTTTTTGTGAATTTAGTCCTAGTCTCTTTACTTTTTAAAACGTGTAATTTTAATCATAAAATATAAGTATGCTACTATCATTCCTTTAGTGTTTATTCATGCTTTCAAGTAATTTTGGTTTTTACCTTATGGAGAAATAATAGTTCCATAATGAAATAATAATATTCATTCCTATTACAAATTTTGCTAAATTAAATAATTTTGTAAGGTATCTCTACCCCCAAAAACAAAGCAAGGTATATTTTTTTAAGAAAGAAAAGAATGGGTCCGATAAAGAAACTCAACGAGGTATAATTGTAAAGAAGTCATCCAATTATTAGTATTTTTTTTTGTAACTCAATTATGAAATGTTACAAAATGGTCATCCAACTATTAATAAATTTCTTTTTTAACCACCCAATTATAAAAAGTTACAAAATGGTCGTCCAGTTATTCAATTTTAACCCTTTTTTTTGTCACTAGTTGGTTAATATAAAAAAAAAAGAAAACATCAAAAAATCCAAGATAGTTAGGTGATCAGAAAAAATAAAATTGAATAGTTGAGTAATTATTTTGTAATTTTTTATAATTGAGTGATTAAAAAAGAAACTTGCTAATAATTGGATGACCATTTTATAACTTTTTATATTTGAGTAACCATAAAAAATTATTAAAAATTGAGTCACTACTAGTTTACCATTTTTTAAAGAGAAAGAATCCAAAAAGACAAAGAGTGAAGATGAAAAAAGAAAAAAGAGAAGTAAAAGAAAATATTGGTATTAATAAAATGGAAAGAATAAAGAGAGATCTATTTAAATTAAAATTTAATGTTTACTTCTTTTGTAGTTTGGTACTAATTTTATTGGATCAATGTGGATTTTAACCTTCAAAATTTAGTCATATATGGAAAAATATTGGATCGTGAAAATTTTAACAACATTGATGTCGCAGTTCACGTTTATTTCATAAAAATCTAAAAATCTATTAAAATTTCAACAAATTTTAAAATATTCATAAATTTAAAAAAAATTTATCCATGTCAACAATGAAGTACATGTAAACTACTACATAAGATGTCATGTCAGTGTCATTAAATTTTAACAATTTATTCAATATTCAAGTCCAAAACAATATAATTTGACTAAAATTTAAAGGTTAATAAGCCAAAATGATCTAAAAAGAAAATAATTAGTACCAATTTGACAACTGATAAATGTTATCTCATCCATACTATTTTCTCTTTTTAAATTGTTCTTTTCTTTTTCTTTTTTGAAAAATTGATACCTTGACGAGTTTTGATTGGACATTTTCAAGGGTTAGGTCATCTATCCAAATCTGAAGGTTCGCCAAAATTTGAGAGGGTTTGAGCAAAAATATTAGGCTCAAAAAACGAGGTTGAGCAAAAAAATTAATCTCACTTAAAATATGAGACAGACTTGGGTTTGAACACTCAAGGCCTAAGCTAAGCCTGAGCCCCACCGGGTCTTTTTTTAAGTTTATAATATTTTATATTATGTAATTTATAACACATAAAAATAATATTATAATTTAAACATTAAAAAATGTTAAGATTGTTATAAAATAAATAGATAAAGAGTAAAGAACAAAGAAAATATGGTAAGCAATAGAGAATGTATTTTATTGATCAATGGGAATATTTACAAAACTTCTCCAAAATCTCTATTTATAGACATAAAAAGTATAAATGAAGTAGAGATCTACTTCTAATGACTATTAGAATTTAAAGTATATCAAAAATTATCTTGATCTTGATGGACATCCACTAAATAAAATATTCATAACATTCCCTCTTGGATGTCCATTGGTAGATAATATGCCTCGTTAAAACCTTACTAAGATAAAAACCCTGTGGGAAAAAAAATTCCTAATGAAAGAAAAAGAGTACACATATCTATAATAAGCATAATATGATGCCTCATTAAAAACCTTACCAGGAAAACTCAATGAGACAAACATTGGTTAAGGGAAAAAAAGTACAGCGTGTATTTACTCCCCTCATGAAAACATCATATATTTTCTCATATTCTACGTATTTATTCTTGAATACTAGTCTTTCAAATGACTATTTGAATGTATTTGCTAAGCATTTATATCACCATTCTTTTGAAAGTCATGAATGAGGGAAAATTTGGAGGAAATATGTTTTGATCTCTTTAGGAATTTCAACAATAATCATAGCAAACTTTAATCATGATTCTTCTATAAAAACACAAATAGCTATTTTGGATCATTTTATAATCCTCCTTCAACTACTATTTACCACATATATTCAAATTATTCCAATTCATATAAATGAACAATTTCCCGAGAATTTCAATATGCTTCTAGCATCCTAAATCCTTCAATGATTTTAATATAAGCTTTACTATATAGTGGTTCATAAAAGGTTGTAATAACAACCATTAGACGCAAGTTAAATCTTTTATGAATAATCAATGCTAGGACTTAGCGAAAAACTTCATATTTTTATTTTGCTTTTGCAAAACTACTTCATTTGCACCCTCACTAGCTTTATACCTTTAGATATTTGGACTACTAGTCCAAAAACTCTACGAATTTAATTGTACTTGAGTTGCGTCTTTCTATTTTGATCAACTTATTCCATATCTATATTTCTCAAAAGATTTATTCAAGATCCTCCTTTTATTTCATTATTTCAACAATAATATTGCATGCAAAATCATTTTCGACCACTTTTATTATTCGGTTCCACATTTTTCTCAAATTGACATAACTTATCGAGATATCTTATTTTCATTATTTTAATCTTCAGTTTCAGGTACCTAAATCTCTTTAGGAGTTTTACTTATTAGTTATGTATTGGGTCTCTTCTGGAGCACCCACCTCCACTATATGACCATCTAGAAGAATTTTCATCCTTGAAACCAATCAATCTATTATTTATTCTAACTGATTGTCCTACTGGGACTTTGATTCAAATTAAAATATTTAACTTGGTTATTCTCATTAAGTTTGTAAATACATCTGATAGTTAACTTGTAATGAGTTATCATTGTTGAACTTCTGGTTCAAATTACTTTCCCCTAACTTATTACAAGTTATTATTTCTCTCCCCCTAATGTCGGGAAAATTATCGAATCAAAATTGTAATCACAAATCATGTCATAATTGAATCTTCAATACATTCAAAATATCTAATAATACAAAGAAATTTGTAATTAATATATATTCCCAACTTTCTTTGGGGATTCACTCATCTTTGTGCGTTGTATTGGAGCAATTAGAACACATACGCACATATAAATATTCAAAGATGAGAACTATTTAGCTCTAGATCAAAAACCAATTGTAATGGGGGAGTATTTATAACTTATTGGCTTGATGCGTACAACACGTAAATCAACATAATCTCGTGTTGAAATAGGAAGTTTAGTTCTCATAAGTAATGGTTTAAACATTAATCAGAGGCGTTCAATCAATAAATTTTCTAAACCATTATACGCATAAATAACAAACTTTTACAAAAGTTTTTCAAACTCAATCAATAAAAGACTAAGATATAAACTCATCAGTATTAGAAAGATGAAGTGTCTTAATTGCATGATTTGAAATTAATTATTTAAACAAGCAATCTTGCAAACGACAAGTTGCAAGTTGATAACACATATGTGATTATTTTGTAGATGCATCTACCAAAATCATATAATATAAAAATCATCCACATGGTGGATGAATGGATCCATATTCATTTCAGAAATGCAAGACATTAAATCTCAACTTTAGCTAGTGAGTTTTTAACAATCAATTTTTATTGATAACAAGCAACAAATGAGAATTCTTTAAATTGAATAATCTTCTGGTTCTTTAATGAATGTCCATATGAATTCTCAATTAATTTTCGCATCATATATGATCCAGGATGGTCTAACTGGTCATGCCAAGTAGTAAATGCATTTGTATCAGTAAACTTCTGGTTTACTTTAACATGCATTTCAATTGTACTAAATTGTAACAAACTGATAATTTTACTATCATTCATTTTACTTTGTATCCACATATAAGTACTATTGTGACATTTACTACTGGAAATGTCTAAATCAATGTGAAGTCTATAACGCCACTAAGTCAATAAATATAATTTCTAAATAATTATATGCAATATTCACTTCAGGGAATATGTCAAAATCTTCAAATACAGGGCATTTGGTCTAGTGGTATGATTCTCACTTCAGATGCGAGAAGTCTCGAGTTCGATTCAAAATACTTTTAAAACCCTTTTAATAGGAGTTTTGCATAATCAGTTAACTACCAAGAATAACTGCCTAGGTCATGTGCAAAAACAAGCCTATACTAAATATATCAATAAACGTCACATCTCAAACATAAAAATATGACATAATGAAAAACTAGCAATATTTTTCATAACCATCATCATAAACATGCATGAAATTTAATTCAAAATTCAACCATTCAAGCTCATAGAACTTTTCATTTATAATTGCTTATGCTATTTCTCTAAATAATTAACAAATGGAATAATATAAAACGTATGAACTACTACCATTAACAATTCTTTGAACTAAATCAAATCTGAATAACCATAAAATTCATTGGTTTGTTAACATAAATTTGCATACTAGATATATTTTAATCAAATATATTATTTAATTATAAAACCTACTATAATGATATAAATAAATCAGTTAATATTTATTTTCATGAACAAATGAGATGCTTAAAACAATATGTAACATATGTAATCAAAACATAAAAAGAAGACCATCTCAAAATATTTAAATCATATATCAAGTTGATTTAATATTTAAAGACGTACTTTTTTTTGTTCTATGTTGAGTCTTGATGATAAAAAGTAAGCAAATTAAATTTCTTTGAATCCAATCAAAATCTATTGATTGCACACTTTGAAAGTGGATCTTATTTTCCCAAGTGTACAATAGATACAAAACCAATGACCTTTCATAAATAAATTGTCTCTCTTCTTAAAAAGTTCTCGGAAATTCTTGTTCTTTTCTTATTTTCTTCATTTTTCCACTTCTGGTGGTGAGAAAATTTATTATGACAATCCCCCATGACTATTATTACAGTCCAATTTACTACATCCACGTTAAAGATTATGTCTTTCGAATTTATTACATATTGTTATATTTTGTTCAGAGAATGGTTTGGTTTCGTGGTTAAAAACTTTTGCTCAATTATAAATAATTTTTTTCATGATATTGCTACCGTAGGAGCACATTTAAATCATGAAAAGTTGAATAAGTTCTCTATTGCAAGGTTCTCATCAGAAATATTTTTCCACGTAATTTTAATTGAGAACTTATTCTGAATAGATGCATAACCAATAGATACATAACCAAGGACCCTTCATAAATAAATTGTGTAACACCCCTAACCCGTATCCGTCGCCGGATTAGAGTTACGGGCATTACTAAAGAATATTATCTCATTAAAACTTACTTATAAGAATGAATACACATAATCATAAATTTTATCCCATATGGTCGAATTATATAAAATCATATTTATAAAATACCATGTACATTACAAAGCTCCAAAATAAGTTTGATAGATCCCAAACACTCATCCAGATCAAATAATCACTTATAGGTAAATACATATATATATCATAGATATGCTCATTTACCATATTCGAAAATAAACCAAAATAGCTAATTCCTTAAACATTTTAATAACAAATGCATTTTTCTCATAGGCTTAGCCGAACATATACATGCATTGCATAACCAAATTTTTAATTCATAACATTGACAAGACTGTATACACGCACACACTTTTCTAAATGATACTTAATTAACACATTAATTACTTTAACTATATCATATCTATTTATAGTGCTAAGCAAATAAACATTTCAAAAGTTTCACAACTTATACATACTTTACAAATATAACTCAAATCTTACTCATATCAACTTTTTGATATTCGAATACCTAACATATCCCTAAACAATTAAGCTTATAACATTTTCATGAGATTAACCCAATGGTACCATTTTATAACCGAATGCATACCTAAGCATAGCAAGTTTTCACAAAGAATTAACCGCATTAAAGTAGCCACATTTCTATTTATTAGTCTATCACTTATACACATGAATAAGATTCAGCCTTAATTTATCAAATTAATCATCAAACATCGAAATATATAAACACATTATGACATATACCTATTATACCAGTTCATAAATTGCCTAATCCAAGTCCGATCACAAACGATAATTCATGGCATGAGCAAATCATTTCATCAAAACACAAGAACAAAGTTTAATCAAAATAGATAGCCATTTTCGCATGGCTAAGTATATATATATATACACGATTAAACATCATTAGTTAAAACAGCTTAGTCTAGCCTATACATGCCTTTTTGAATCTAAAACTAAGTTATTCAATACCAAAAGTAAGTCGATAGTGCGGCTGACTTCTTCAAGGATCCTTCGAGTCCGTAGCTTGAACCTAAGATCTATAAAATAAAGGTAGACAAGAATACACACAGTAAGCTTGCTAGCTTAGTAACTCTTAAGCAAAAATATTATCATATACGATGGTAAAACACTTAAACATCCAACTCCTGATCTTAAATAAATATTTCTTATCTTATACATATATATGTATATGTATTATACTAAAGCCGAATATGCATGTATATATATACATATATATATAACACCAACTTGTACATTCCTTTATACCTTTATAGTTATCTTTTTCTCAATAGCTTCACATACATACATTTATAAATACATATAGGCACATCCGAGTTATAAATTCACTACCAAATACTTAGGCAAACCTGATTCATTAGCTAGAGCCTACAAAACAATACCTGAATCTCACACACCAGCACGAAGCCTGCTGAACTCGAGGTCCGTAATCATAACACCGGCATTAAGCCTGCTAGGCAATAAGCCCGAAATATACATATATATATGTCACCGGCACGAGGCCTGCTAGGCATAAAGCCTGAAACATATCACCGGCACGAGGCCTGCTAGGCATATAGCCCGAAACATATCACCGGCACGAGGCCTGTAACACCCCAAACCCGATCAATACGCCATGACCGAATCTGGCATGCCACAGAGGAAAATGTTTTGAAGAAAATCGAGTTAACAATTAAATTTTAGTGAAAAACTCTTTGTTGTTCCATGTTTGTAGAAATCAGGTGTATAATAAGTTAAAAACTGATAATTCACTTTGAAATTCCGTAAATAAATCTTTAAAACATATTTGCAAATCCATAGATTAGAAAACCTTTTATAATTTTAAAAGAAACCAAAGCGATTAGTTTGAAAACCGTTTCTAATTGAAATTTGGAAACTTGAGTTTTGGAAAATAGTATGAGTTATCGAAAACACTTAAGTTGTTAAATATTATCAAATGATTTATATTACCCGATGGTAACGTTTTGAAAACCATTGCATTTTGTAGTTTAGAAAACTTTGTACTCAATTTATTATACCAACCATGTAATTTATAATCCATATTTAAAAAAAACAAGTTCAAAGCATATAAATAATCCAAAAACATAATTAAAGAGGCCTTATTACAATTCCAAATAAAGATGAAAAACCAAATTTAAATAAAATATAGTACCCAAACCAAAGTCCGTGTAAATCGAATTTTTATTGCATGGGCCACCTCGAGTCCACCCGGCTCCTCATCCGCGTTCTACGAATCACCTGTAAAGGTAAGGGAGAAGGTGAGTCACCAAGACTCAGTGTATAAATCCTTCCCCCGGTTGATGCAACATACTTATACAATTTATAACCAAGCAATATATATAATGCACCCAAACCTAGCCATCCATAACTCCTTTTCTACCCCGTGTGGTACCAAACCATTGGTGGTGCCAAACCACTGGTGACCCAAAGTCACGAATAATCAAATTGTGGGGCCAACCCACGTTGTGATACCAAATCACTGGCGACAATCCCGTAATATCAAATGTGGGGCCAACCCACTGTGGTACTAAGCCACTAGGACGACTCGCTATGAGGTGCCAAACCTCTGGTGTCCCAAAGACACGAAATAAACTGTGGTACCAAACCACTGGAGGTGCCAAACCTCTGGTGTCCCAAAGACACGGATATCAAATCCTTCCCCCTCCACTCATATTACCCAAACCAATGTATTACGAGTATAAATCATGCCATCATACTTTGATATGAACATATAACATATATATATCGTAGATCATGATATCCATCAACATATAACAACATCATATCGAAACGGACTTACCCGAATCCTTGCTCATACCCATCAAGGTATCATATCAAGATCTCACAGTTTTCGGCTTTAATAACATGATTAGTTTATTAATATATATATATATATATATACCGAATTATAAAGTGTGTAAGGTACACACCTGCCACTAGCGAAATCACTAAATCCCGAAGACCCGATCTACCGCACTAGATCTCATTGCCCTACATTCGGCCAACACTTAGATCAATACCATAGACCATTTGGCCAACAACAAACCTTAGTCTCAAAAGCTTTCGGCTTTACATCCTCTTAAAGAATAATGAACCAACATAAATCCTTACCACTTGACTTACCAACTTTGATTGCTAGAGAAATGGGGTTAAATCGATTGCTTCCAAAGTCCCGAAGAGCCTAAAAGAAATAAGTTCCTATGGTTAAAACCTTGCTAACAAATGCCCAAAAATTTGGCCTTTTCCCTCATGAGAAATGATAGAGAGAAAAGAAAAGGAAAATCGGCCAAGACACTTACCTATCTTCCAAAACCGATTATAGATGAACCCAAAGAAAATCTACCCTTGTTGATATTCGACCAAGATAACACCAGAAGAGAGAAAGAAGATTCGGCTATGGTGGATAGAAGACAATAAAATGAATTCGGCTAGAGTGGAGAAAGAGAAAGGAAAAGAGAAAAGAAAGAAATTGCAATGGGAGAGGGAGAACTCGACAAATAGAAGGAAAAAGAAGATGATATGGTCTTTGAACAATTATGAAAAGAAAGAAAAGAGAGATGGGAGAAAGAGATTCGGCCAAACACCTTGTTTGCCGAAAAAGAGAAGAGCACAAAGTGCTAAGTGTGGTTTCGGTTTCAAAGGAGAAATGAGAGAAAGCAATTAGAATTTGGTTCAAGGATGAAAGCCAAAACAAAAACAAAATTGTACCTAATGTCCAAGACACATTCGACTAAGGAGGAAGATTTTGGAGAGGAAAAGAAAAATGCAAAAGATGCACAAAATGCTAAGAATTGACCAACTAATCCCCCCCAAATTCCTATCAACATTCGGCCAACCCCCCTAGCCACCTATGCCGTCCACATACATGGACTAATGGCCATAGAAGAGTTTCCAAAACAACTCTCCAAAATTCAAGCCTTTTGTCCCCCTATCCTTCCTTAATCCATAAGATTCTTATCCCAAAATACAAGCTTTCCTACTCTATTATTCAACTTGCCATAAAATTTAAAGTCCAACTTACCATATGTATAGCTTGACCGACACTTAATGTAAAGGTGCATAAAAATAAAGTCTTCCAAATGCATTCCATGCTACTCGAACCACTCCCCTCAAACAACCATCCATGTGCCATAACCACCTTGCCACTAACTCCTCATGTGCTAGAATTTAACACTTAAATTAACTTAAGTGTCAGGATCACCTAATCCACTTCACTAAATTTTCAATACTAAGAATTATTCTAGCTTCGGTAATAATTCCAAGCCTTCACAGAACTATACTAAGCACACAATAAAATCATATCCGAGCTAACACACGTAACCAGATGATACTCAAATTTTTAGGATGTTACAATTCTACCCCCTTAAAGAAAATTTCGTCCTCGAAATTACCTGATCAAAAGAGTTGAGGGTACTGCTGCCTCATCACATCCTCCGGTTCCCACGTAGCTTCTTCTACGCTATGATTCCGCCATAATACCTTCACTAATGGAACTGACTTCCTGCGCAACACTTTCACATCTCGATCTAGAATCTGCACTGGTTCTTCTTCTATCGTTAAATCTGGACTCACCTTTATTTCCTCTACTGCCACGACATGCGATGGATCAGAACGATAGCGTCTAAGCATGGAGACATGGAACACATCGTGAATCTGACTCAGCTCTGCTGGCAACTCGAGCTGATAAGCTACTGGTCCCACTCGTCTCAACACCTTATACGGCCCAATAAACCTTGGACTTAACTTGCCTTTTCTCCCAAATCTTAACACTTTCTTCCATGGCGAGACCTTCAGAAAGACCTTGTCACCCACGGCAAACTCTATATCCCTCCGCTTGAGATCGGCATACAATTTCTGCCTGTCCGAAGCTTCCTTCAAACGAGCCTGAATCAACTTAACCTTATCCTCAGTCTCTGTAACCAACTCTGGTCCTAACATCTAACGCTCACCCAACTCTGTCCAGCATGTAGGTGTGCGACACCTCCTACCATACAACGCCTCATATGGTGCCATCTTAATGCTTGCTTGATAACTATTGTTGTATGCGAACTCAGCTAATGGTAAAAACTCTTCCCAGCTACCTCTGAAATCCAAAACACAACCTCTCAACATATCCTCTAAAATCTATATAACCCTTTCCGACTGCCCGTCAGACTGTGGATGAAATGCCGTACTGAAATTCAACCGTGTACCCAAAGCCTGATGTAACGCTCTCCAAAACCTCGACGTAAATCTGGGATCTCTGTCCAAGATGATCGACACTGGTACACCGTGCAATCTCACTATCTCTGCCACATACAACTTAGCTAACTTCTGAAGTGAGTAATCTACCCTTACCGGAATGAAATGAGCTGACTTAGTCAGACGATCCACAATCACCCAAACTGAATCTTTCTTACTAGATATAAGGGGTAATCCACTGACAAAGTCCACAGTGATCCTTTCCCACTTCCACTGTGGAATTCTCACCGGCTGAAGTAACCCAGACGGCAACTGATGTTCAGCCTTGACCTGCTGACAAGTCAGACATTTACCCACAAACTCAGTTATCTCCCGCTTCAGACCTGGCCACCAAAACTGCTCTCTTAAATCCTGATACATCTTGCTACCTCCAGGATGCATAGCGTATGGGCTGCTATGTGCGTCCCGAAGAATTCTCTGCCTCAACTCGACATCCTTTGGCATACAAGCTCTCCCTTGAAAACACAATACTCCATCACTGGACAAACTATAATCCTCTAAACCATCATTCTGAACCTGCAATCTCCAATCGTTCAAACCCTCATCCTCTAACTGTTTCTCCTTGATCTGCTCTAACCAAGTCGGCTTGACTTGCAGTTTTGCCAACAGACTCCCATCGTCATACAGGCTTAGATGGGCAAACATCGCTCTTAAATCTGATACAACCTTACGGCTCAACGCGTCTGCCACCACGTTAGCCTTGCTCGGATGATACTCAATCGAACAGTCGTAGTCCTTCAACAACTCAATCCATCTACGCTGCCTCAAGTTCAAATCCTTCTGAGTCAAAAGATACTTAAGACTCTTGTGATCCGTGTAGACTATCGATTTCTCTCCGTACAAATAGTGTCTCCATATCTTCAAAGCGAAAACCACTGCGGCTAATTCCAAGTCATGCGTCGGATAGTTAACCTCATGTGGTCTCAACTGTCGAGATGCATAAGCCACTACCTTCCCTTCCTGCATCAGCACACATCCCAAACCAGTATGTGATGCATCACAATAAACCGTGAATTCCTTGCCTGCCTCAGGTTGAATCAAAACCGGAGCTTCAGTCAGAATCTTCTTCAACTTGTCGAAACTTCCTTGCTGCTTCTCGGTCCACACAAATGGAACTCATTTCCTCAATAACTTAGTCATTGGTGCTGCAATCAAAGAAAATCCCTCTACAAATCTTCAGTAATACCCCGCCAGACCTAGAAAACTCTGAATCTCAGCCATTGACTTAGGCGGCTTCCACTCCAACACTGCCTCAATCTTCCGAGGATCCACTCTAATCCCTTCAGCTGATACTACATGACCCAAGAAAGTCACCTCCCTAAGACAAAACTCGAACTTACTAAATTTGGCATAAAGCTGCTTTTCCCTCAGAATCTGCAACACTACTCGCAAATGCGCATCATGCTCCTCCTCTGACTTTGAGTATACCAAAATATCGTCTATAAATACTACGACAAACTGATCCAAAAACTCCTGAAATACCCGATTCATCATGTCCATGAATGCTACCGGCACGTTAGTCAATCCAAACGGCATTACCAGAAACTCGTAGTGCCCATACCGAGTGCGAAATGCCGTCTTATGGATATCAGCCTTTTTCACCTTTAGCTGATGATACCCAGACCTTAAATCAATCTTGGAGAAAATCGCTGCCCCTTTAAGCTGATCAAACAAGTCATCTATCCTCGGCAATGGATACTTGTTCTTGATCGTCAGCTTATTCAACTGGCGGTAGTCTATACACATTCGCATTGTACCATCCTTCTTCTTGACAAAAAGTACCGGCGCTCCCCAAGGCGAAACACTTGGTCGGATAAATCCTCGATCCAACAACTCCTGAATCTGAGCCTTCAATTCCACTAATTCCTTCGGTGCCATCCTATACGGAGCGATAGACACTGGCGCAGTTCCGGGTAACAGATCTATACCAAATTCGACTTCACGATCCGGAGGCAGTCCCGGAAGTTCTTCTGGAAATACGTTAGCGTATTCCTTTACCGTTCGGACGTTCCCTACAGTAGACTCCTTAGCCTCCAACGCACACACATGAACCACAAATGCCTCACAGCCCTTCTTGACCATCCTCTCAGCTTTCAATGCAGATACCACGTTGGATAGATAATCTCTTCTATTACCTATCATAACCACCTCTTCACCCTCAGCTGTCTTCAAAACCATGTGCTTAGCAGCACAATCCAAACTTGCCCGGTACTTGACCAACCAGTCCATCCCAAGAATCAGATCGAACTCCCCAAGCGGCAGTTCCATCAGATCAGCTACAAACACTACCCCTTGGAGTTCTAGGGGTACATCCCTATACAGCTTATTTACTTCTACAGAGTGACCTAGAGGGCTAATTACTGTCATCTCCCTAGAAGTAGTCTCAAAGTCTAAATTCATGATCTTTACTATGCTACTAGCAACATACGAATGCGTCGAACCCACATCTATCAAAGCAGTATATGGTACACCAAAGATTAAGAACATACCGGTTATGACGTCTGGTGCGTCGCCCTCACACGATGATCCAGCGAGCCACACTCAAAACATCCTTTCCCTCCGGTCCAACATTCGCCCCAATGAGATTTCCCACATCGGTTACACTGTGCTGGTCCCTGATTAGCAGTAACAGACCTTCCGGACTGATTCGGCCCACTCTGCCTAGCCCTCTTCTGAGAATTACCGGCCGACCCAGATGATCCAAAACCTCTCTTATGTCTATTCCTGTCGTGATTCTGCCTCACAGATTCCTTTATCCCCTCGGCTATCTTAGCCTTTTCTACTAGCACAGCAAACTCTCGCTCCTGATGTGGAGCAATCAGCAATCTCAGCTCGTCCCTCATGCCATCCTCGAATCTGACACATCGCTCGTGCTCCGAAGCCACGATACCTCCAGCATACCGACTCAATCTTAAAAATTCTGCCTCATATTCTGATACGGACTTACTCCCCTGAACCAAACTCAGAAATGCCTTCCGCTGTGCATCAATGTAATTAGATCCAACATATTTCTTCTGATATGCTGCCTTAAAATAGTCCCAAGTGAGATCCTCCGCTGCAGCACTATTCCGTACCGTGAGCCACCACTGATATGACTCATCCCGAAGAAGCGACACTATCCCTTTCAGCTTTTCCTCAGCATTCAGATCCAAATCATCCATGATTCGCTCCGTCGCCTCTAACCAATACTCTACCGTACTGGGAGCTACACCAGATACACCTCTAAATACCTCAGCTCCATTGGCTCGGAGTCACTCAGGTACAGATTACTGAGCTCCCGCGCCTCCACCTACTCCAGCTACCCTCTCAAGAACTCGTAGCATCGCCTGAGACAACGCGTCATCCCCCGTTTGATCCTGATGCTCAACTCCAACCGCTGGTGGTGGGAGTGGTGGTACCTCATTTTCTGACCCTTGACCAGACCTCACTGGCTCAGACACAGCCATCCTACCTCGATCGCGTCCACGCATAATACGACCCCGACCATGAGTGCTCATGTCTAAAGTCTCGACTTATCTGATTTAAAAGTTTTATGCATTAATCATTATTCCACTATCTTTAAAACACAGTTTTATTAATAATTTTTTTAATAAGAGGTTGTTTCGCGAGTACATCCAACCTATAGTTTTGGGTCTCTAGAGTAGTTCCTACTACTATACAGTCATACCATCATCATCATATCATCAAAATCAACAGTTTGAAGTACTTACCTGGGCGGATCGGTGCCGGAGACTCGGTGCCATGCTTTTCAAATAACTTCAAACAAAAACATTTTAAGACCATACTTTTAAACATTTTGGGCCTCGAGCCCACAGCCGAGCCTTTGAACTTGGCTCTGATACCACAATTGTAACACCCCAAACCCGGTCAATACGCCATGACCGAATCTGGCATGCCACAAAGGAAAACGTTTTGAAGAAAATCGAGTTAACAATTAAATTTTAGTGAAAAACTCTTTGTTGTTCCATGTTTGTAGAAATCAGGTGTATAATAAGTTAAAAACTGATAATTCACTTTGAAATTCCGTAAATAAATCTTTAAAACATATTTGCAATTCCATAGATTAGAAAACCTTTTATAATTTTAAAAGAAACCAAAGCGATTAGTTTGAAAACCGTTTCTAATTGAAATTTGGAAACTTGAGTTTTGGAAAATAGTATGAGTTATCGAAAACACTTAAGTTGTTAAATATTATCAAATGATTTATATTACCTGATGGTAACGTTTTGAAAACCATTGCATTTTGTAGTTTAGAAAACTTTGCACTCAATTTATTATATCAACCATGTAATTTATAATCCATATTTAAAAAAAACAAGTTCAAAGCATATAAATAATCCAAAAACATAATTAAAGAGGCCTTATTACAATTCCAAATAAAGATGAAAAACCAAATTTAAATAAAATATAGTACCCAAACCAAAGTCCGTGTAAATTGAATTTTTATTGCATGGGCCACCTCGAGTCCACCCGGCTCCTCATCCGCGTTCTACGAATCACCTGTAAAGGTAAGGGAGAAGGTGAGTCACCAAGACTTAGTGCATAAATCCTTCCCTCGGTTGATGCAACATACTTACACAATTTATAACCAAGCAATATATATAATGCACCCAAACCTAGCCATCCATAACTCCTTTTCTACCCCGTGTGGTACCAAACCACTGGTGGTGCCAAACCACTGGTGACCCAAAGTCACGATATCCAATAATGTGGTGCCAAACCACTGGTGACCCAAAGTCACGAATAATCAAGTTGTGGGGCCAACCCACGTTGTGATACCAAATCACTGGCGACAATCCCGTAATATCAAATGTGGGGCCAACCCACTGTGG
This sequence comes from Gossypium australe, assembly GCA_005393395.2. Lineage (NCBI taxonomy): Eukaryota > Viridiplantae > Streptophyta > Magnoliopsida > Malvales > Malvaceae > Gossypium > Gossypium australe. The sequence continues at coordinate 98,062,604 of CM016620.1, forward strand.
TACTAAGCCACTAGGACGAGTCGCTATGAGGTGCCAAACCTCTGGTGTCCCAAAGACACGAAATAAACTGTGGTACCAAACCACTGGAGGTGCCAAACCTCTGGTGTCCCAAAGACACGGATATCAAATCCTTCCCCCTCCACTTATATTACCCAAACCAATGTATTACGAGTATAAATCATGCCATCATACTTTGATATGAACATATAACATATATATATCGTAGATCATGATGTCCATCAACATATAACAACATCATATCGAAACGGACTTACCCGAATCCTTGCTCATACCCATCAAGGTATCATATCAAGATCTCACAGTTTTCGGCTTTAATAACATGATTAGTTTATTAATATATATATATATATCGAATTATAAAGTGTGTAAGGTACACACCTGCCACTAGCGAAATCACTAAATCCCAAAGACCCGATCTACCGCACTAGATCTCCTTGCCCTACATTCGGCCAACACTTAGATCAATACCATAGACCATTCGGCCAACAACAAACCTTAGTCTCAAAAGCTTTCGGCTTTACATCCTCTTAAAGAATAATGAACCAACATAAATCCTTACCACTTGACTTACCAACTTCGATTGCTAGAGAAATGGTGTTAGATCGATTGCTTCCAAAGTCCCGAAGAGCCTAAAAGAAATAAGTTCCTATGGTTAAAACCTTGCTAACAAATGCCCAAAAACTCGGCCTTTTCCCTCATGAGAAACGATAGAGAGAAAAGAAAAGGAAAATCAGCCAAGACACTTACCTATCTTCCAAAACCGATTATAGATGAACCCAAAGAAAATATACCCTTGTTGATATTCGACCAAGATAACACCAAAAGAGAGAAAGAAGATTCGGCTATGGTGGATAGAAGACAATAAAATGAATTCGGCTAGAGTGGAGAAAGAGAAAGGAAAAGAGAAAAGAAAGAAATTGCAATGGGAGAGGGAGAACTCAGCAAATAGAAGGAAAAAAAAGATGATATGGTCTTTGAACAATTATGAAAAGAAAGAAAAGAGAGATGGGAGAAAGAGATTCAGCCAAACACCTTGTTTGCCGAAAAAGAGAAGAGCACAAAGTACTAAGTGTGGTTTCGATTTCAAAGGAGAAATGAGAGAAAGCAATTAGAATTTGGTTCAAGGATGAAAGCCAAAACAAAAACAAAATTGTACCTAATGTCCAAGACACATTCAGCTCAGGAGGAAGATTTTGGAGAGGAAAAGAAAAATGCAAAAGATGCACAAAATGCTAAGAATTGACCAACTAATCCCCCCCAAATTCCTATCAACATTCGGCCAACCCCCCCTAGCCACCCATGCCGTCCACATACATGGATTAATGGCCATAGAAGAGTTTCCAAAACAACTCTCCAAAATTCAAGCCTTTTGTCCCCCTATCCTTCCTTAATCCATAAGATTCTTATCTCAAAATACAAGCTTTCCTACTCTATTATTCAACTTGCCATAAAATTTAAAGTCCAACTTACCATATGTATAGCTTGACCGACACTTAATGTAAAGGTGCATAAAAATAAAGTCTTCCAAATGCATTCCATGCTACTCGAACCACTCCCCTCAAGCAACCATCCATGCGCCATAACCACCTTGCCACTAACTCCTCATGTGCTAGAATTTAACACTTAAATTAACTTAAGTGTCAAGATCACCTAATCCACTTCACTAAATTTTCAATGCTAAGAATTATTCTAGCTTCGCTAATAATTCCAAGCCTTCATAGAACTATACTAAGCACACAATAAAATCATATCCGAGCTAACACAAGTAACCAGATGATACTCAAATTTTTAGGATGTTACAAGTCCTGCTAGGCATATAGCCCGAAACATATCAATGTGGTCAATCATTCCACAAACATTTCATAATTATATTACATATCCAATTCAACTAAACTTATTCACATTACACAAATGAAATCGTTATGTCATTGTACAATCCCACAATTCACATCGAGATACCCATTCATACCACATTATCAAATTATACATTCAATATAATTTACTTATGTATATTCGGCTATGACATAAATATGTACTCAAATTTATCAAACATCATCATTTAATATGTTCATAAATAATTCGTTGATATGTTTCAGCTTAAGAACTTACCTCGACTATCGACGGACAATGTAGACCGACTATTCAACAACTTTCGCCTTTCCCCGATCCAAATCCGTTTTTCTTTGTTCTTGATCTAAACACATTAAAATTCAGCTTATTCAAGTACATTTCATCTCAATTTAGTCCCTAAGCACATAAATAGGCAAATTACCATTTTACCCCTAGGGTTTCACATTTTTACAATTTAGTCCTAATTGCACAAAACACAAAATACACAAAATTTCTCTACAACACTTAAAGGCCGAATGTTCATAGGGACTATATAAGTCCATATTTTTCATTTATTTTACAAATAAGCCCTTCTAAAATTTTATTTTCACAAATTAGTCCTATTTACTCAATTTTTACCAAAACTTCAATACAAAACTTATCAATCTTAATACTATCTTAAATTTAAATTCACCAAACATCAATTATCATATAACAATATCAATGGCTGAACCTTAGACATGCTCAGATTTAAAAATTACAACATGGGTCGGTTACAGTTCGAAGCAACGGTCTCAAAAATGTATAAATTAACAAGAACCGAATTAATCACATACCTTAATTTGATTCAAAAGAAATGGCCGAACCAAGCTTTTCTATTTTCTTTTCCCCTTTGCATGTATTTGGTCAAGACTAAAAAGATGAACACTCATCTTTCATTTGTGTTTTATTATCATTTATATTAAGTTATAATTGAATTACCATTTTAGCCTTTATTATAAAATAACTAAACAATATAATAAAAGGTTAATGTTGTCCATGGCCGGCCACTAACATGTAAAGTGGACAAATTGCTCATTTAGTGCATCATATTAAAAAGCCATTGACACTTGAGTACTTTTCACTTTAGTAAGCAACTTTTACGCTTTACGCGATTAAATCCTTTTTGTCAAATTAACACTTAAACGATAAAATTTTTCTACGACACTTGCACACACATAAATTCACATATAATAAACACAGAATATAATATTTAATTATTTCTCGGACTCAGATTCGTGGTCCCGAAACCACCGTTCCGATTAGGGTCAAATTCAGACTGTTACAAATTGTCTCTCTTCTTAAAAAGTTCTTGGAAATTCTTGTTCTGTTCTTGCTTTCTTCATTTTTCCACTTCTGGTGGTGAGAAAATTTATTACGACAATCCCCCATTACTATTATTACAGTCCAATTTACTACATCCACATTAAAGATTATGTCTTTCGAATTTATTACATATTGTTATATTCTATTCAGGGAATGGTTTGGTTTCGTGGTTAAAAACTTTTGCTCAATCATAAATAATTTTTTTCATGATATTGCTACCGTAGGAGCACATTTGAATTATGAAAAGTTGAATAAGTTCTCTATTGCAAGGTTCTCATCAGAAATATTTTTCCACGTAATTTTAATTGAGAACTTATTCTGAATTTTGTATAGTTATACTCACAGTTTAAAAAAAAAACTTGCAACTTCAGGTGCATCCAACTATAACGGGCTTTAAATAGATTTACCATATTCTATTGCTCATAAGTAAATATGTCACAGTCAAATATTTCACTTTCAACCCCTTAATGGGGATGATGACAAAAGAAGATCACAAAGATAGTCATGATCAATTCAATTTATAACAAGAGTAATAAATATAAATCAACAACTCAATCCTCTTTTGATTCATATGAAATATAAAAATTTCTTCATTCAAAATCCCAATATGATATCCATTATAATGAATATCTTTTAAAACTAATGCATTAACCATCACAAATTTTGTGCTTTTTAGATATTGATCTATTAGCTTTTCTGGAGCTTTCAACTAATTTTATACTATCAAATATTGGAATAATGTTTGTTTGTTTTAGTACCAAATGAGATAAATATTTTCTATCTGTAATGATAGAATTCATTGCTACATTCCCATACCTTTCCTCAAAGAATATTAACAAAAACAAAATATTTAGGCATACACCACATATGTGGCCAATAATCTTTCATATCATATTGATAACATAGGTTATCTTTACCCTTTGAAAAGTTATCTTGAGAACTCTCATTGTTCTCTTATTTATTACTATGTTCACACTTTTAGTGGTCCATGATTGTATCTTTTATTTTCTTTATGTTTGCGTTCACTTCGAGGAATGCAACTAATTTGGTAGGACAAATTTCTAAATGCCTCCATTGATTCTTTATTTCATAATCACCATCGCAAAACATGCGAGGATTTTAAATCAAAATCTATCTATCATGATTAGTCTCCAATTATAGTAAACATGATATAATAAATAAATCATAGTAAAATATACCTGGGATTCTTTAACATCATTGTTATCACTTTGGCTATTATCACAAGCACTATTACAAGTAGTAAAACAACTTTGTTTTCGTAATAACATTTATAATCTAATAGTAAAAAAATCATTTAATAAACAAAATCAAAATTTTCGTGTACGATACTTCAAAGTTATCTTATACACATTATACCAAATTTCAATACAACATATATGCTATAAAATCTTATGATGCTCTAATCAAATATTTATAAATGCAATTTAAATGATATAATACAATAATTTCAAGCATATTTAATAACAATAATTTAATCATCAAAAACTTTAATCATCCAAATACCATACATACTATCATTTAATAAAAGAATCTTCGTTTAAAAGAAACCTTAAAGTAATAATATTTTTCATAAAATAATTTTACCAAAAATCAATTAACAAAGGAGAAAAACATACCACGTAAGGATTATATAATTTTTTTTGCATAATGATTACTCATAATATGCAGGCCTCAATTAAAGGCTGAAACAGCAGTAGCTTTAGAAGGCAATCGACAACAGCTTGAGTAGCAAATTTGAATGGTCGGCTATTGCATAGGTTGTTGCTTGAAAAGGGTAAGGCTCGGTGAAAGGGAAAAAAAAATTTGTGACTTATGAAGAAAAACAATTAAAAGAGAATCGTACTGATAACGTGTTATAAAATAAATAGACAAAGAGTCAAAGAAAATATGGGAAGCAATAGAGAATATATTTTATTGATCAATAGGGATATTTATAGAAATGGAAAGTATAAATGAAGTAGAGATCTACTTCTAATGACTATTAGAATTTAAAGTATGTCAAAACTTATATTGATGTTGATAAACACCACTTAATAAAATATTTATAACATCCAAAAAGAAAATTTGAGTGTTGTGATAAGAAAACACAATTATGGCAAAGGAATGATGGAGAAGAAAATGGCAAAGGAATGATGGAGAAGAAAAGGGGGAAAACACAATTATGGCAAAGGAATGATGGAGAAGAAAAGGGAGGAAAACACAATTATGGCAAATTTTGACTTTTAGGGGAATGGATGTGGATGGTTTTGGCCAAATTTCCTATTTGCAAATCTTGTGTCTTTTTTTCCCAATTTGCTATTTCCATTGCCGAAACCTCCTAGCACAATTGTGCATTTTTTTTCAATCTTTCTTCTCTTTTGTTTGGTCAAAACCTTCATCCTTTGTTCATCTTTCTTGGATAGCAGAACAACCTATCATCCATCCAACCTCCCATCCTTTATTTTAACCATTCCTCTAAATTTTTCTCTTCTCTAAACCAACACCATCATTAAATCACATATTCTTGTTTGATTACTCCCCATAGCTGAATATCAACATATATTTTCCTCCATAACCGAACTTTCATCTTTCCTCTATTTCTTCTTCTCATCCATATTAACATCCATTTATTGATCAATCGTGATATAGTGGGAGGCCGAACATCATTCTAGCCTTAAGTCGAACGGAGAAATCGGATCCAATATTAATAAGGTAAGGAGTTCTTATGGACTATTGATATTATTCAATATTCGATTAGTTGCTAACGGAGTAATAATTTGAAATAATCGACTATATGTTTTAGGGACAAATCACTCGATATATTCTACCTTCGAACATAGTGGTAAGTGATTCAAGTGCAAGTGATACGAAATCTTTTGGAAATCTAAGGCTAACTTTTGGTTGGTATTGTTCTAGGTCAACGACGAGTGGTTCGTTAGGAAATCGAAATCAGGTGTGTAATCTCGTACCTTTCGTATACATATCTGAAAAGGGTGTGTAATCTCACACCTCTTTGAATGTTGGCATAAAATGTTCTGTGATTCATTCGAAAGACCAAAAAGCCGGAAACCGGCATCTGTGACCACTCGGACGTACGCATGTTCGAAGTGGTAATCGTATTTTGCAATGAAACAGTTTTGGTTAGCAGCAGTGACGTGAATTTGAAAAATCACCAAAAATAGTGGAAATTGAATTAGAAAGTGAAGGAGATATGGATTGAAAGATAATTGAGTCTATTCTCTTATAAAAGAAATAGAGAAAGCAAAGGATTAGTATATTTTGAGATTTTTAGATTTTTGTGAGACTGGTTCAGAGTGATTTCGAGATCCCCTATTCAGACTTGGAAAAATCATTAAAAATTGATAAAAACTAATTTTGGCACATAATTTATATGGTTAGATTCCTTAATGAGTCTATTTTTATAAGAAACAAACTAGAATATCATTTGAATTCTGTAAAAAAAGATAATTAAATTTTAGCAAAAAATGGTCGGAATTGTCAGGCAGTAGAAAAGGGGAGACTTTGAAGAATAAACTGTATTAATTGTAAGAAGATATATGAGTCTAGTTTCAAGAAAAATTTACGGATCTAAATTTCAAGTTTCCTAACCCGAGTTATAGTCAATTTAGTCAACATAATGCGGATGGACAGTTTCAATTTTTATGCCCCAAACAAATTACCCTTGGTGGGTAAAAATTCCGAATTATGAATATACCCTCAATAGGTCGTTTTTATCAGAATACCTTAACGGGCCGAATTGTTTAAATGCCTTTAAAGTGTTGATTTACGAAAATGCCTCTAATGGGCCAAATTACGAAAATGCCCTTAAGGGGCCGAAATACGAAAATGCATAAATAGGCCAATTTGATAATTTACTATATGGGTAAATTTGATATTTAATATATGGGCCAAAAGTGATATTTGATATATGGGCCAAATGTGTTATTTGATAAATGGGCCAAATGTGTTATTTGATAAATGGGCCATAGTGATATGTGATGAATGGACCAAATGTGCTATTTGATAAATGGGCCATATTGATATGTGATAAATGGGCCAAATGTGTTATTTGATAAATGGGCCATATTGATATGTGACAAATGGGCCAAATGTGTTATTTGATAAAGGGCCATATTGATATGTGACAAATCGGCCAAATGAAAATGCATACTATATGTACATGATTTGCACGGGTTGGGATTTTGATGAAGAGAAGTTCTGGTAGCTTTGCTACAAAATTTTGGTGGCTTGTCCACAAATTGATAAATGGCTTAATGCCCAGTTTGAAATATGGCTAAATGCCCAGTTTGATTTATGGCTTAATGCCCAGTTTGGTGTGTTGGCGGGATGGGTGACTAAAGTTCCCCACAGGTGTGCTGGTTGGTACAGGTGGTGTGTAGCGGATGGAAATTAGGTTGGGTTGGGAGTTGCATATCACTTGCATATTATATGTTATTATTAATGGGCTTAGACCCAAATAATTGCTTAATGAGATATTGGCCCAGTGGACTATGGTAAGTGGGTTACACACTGAGTTCTTGTAACTCACCCCCCTTTCTCTTAACCCTATCAGGTAATGCTTAATGACGTGGACTTGGGCCATAGATGACTCGATGGAGGCCATACTTCAGAATGATTTATTTGGACTCTAGACTTCTTTCTCGTTTATTTTATTACTTTACTATTTTGGGTTAAATGTTGTAATAAGGCCTCTGGACTATTTTTATTTTGCTTTATGGTTGGGATTTTTTTTATTATTTTTCTTAAATTGTTTAAAGAGAGAATTTTCTGAAAACTCATATAATGGTTTCCAAAATCGGTTAACAAATGGATTTTCAAAATAAACTTACATAAATATTTTAACTCGGAAATTTTTCTCAAATTCTCATCAATGTTTTTAAAAGTCACGGTTTTGTAAGATCATTAGTTCAAATTTATCGATTTATCAATCAAATCTTTGAGGTTAGTAGTATTTTATCAAATCCAACTTGTTTTTCTTGATTTTAACAAAGTAATATTTTAGTACGAATAAAAAGGGTTTAACATATTTTGCTTGTGTGACATGCCAAATCCACTCATAACGCATGGGCCGGGTTTGGGGTGTTACAATATTCATAACACTCCCCCTTGGATGTCCATTGATAGATAATGTGCCTCATTAAAACCTTACTAAGATAAAAAAACCCTATGGGAAAAAAATTTCCTAGTGAAGGAAAAAGAGTACACATATCTTGATCTTGATGGAAATCCATTTAATAAGATATTCATAACAAAGATGACTATATATAAATTTTAAATAAATAAAAATATATAAAATTATTAAATATTAGATTAAAAATAATATAATATATATTTTTTTAAAAATGATATGGGTGAACCTATAATGAGCTTGGGTTAGCCATTTACAAATATGGGTAGGCTTAAGCAAAAGTTTAAATCCATATTTCGGGTCGGGCTTGGACACACATAAAATATTTTAATATCATATTTGGAGCCGACCCGACCCATGAACACCTTTAATTTTATCGTTGTGTTTTGATGGTTTCCAAATGTGTTTGTGTTTATTCTTGATTAATATTATAGTTTGGAATAAAAAATGATAATAGTTCAATTTTAAATTTAAATTCAATTGCTTAAAAACTAAATTATAAAATCTAATATTTATTAATTCAATATCATTTTTAATATTTAAATCCTATTTTCCGAAGCATAATAATTAGTAAAGTCATATTTTAATATTATTAAAAAAGATAAAACACATCCAAGATCACTAACTAATTAATAAGTTTGCAATCTAGTCACTTAATATCAAAAGGTTACAAAAGATCCATTAAGTTATTCAAAGTTTTCATTTAAGTCAAGATGTTGCCAAGTCTTTTTTTTGAAGTCTATCTAATGAGCTATAAGCGATGATTCAACGATCAGTATGATAGAATATGTAACACCCCTAACCCGTATCCGTCGCCAAATTAAGGTCACAAGGTGTTACCTAACAAAACTTAAACACTTTGCTTTATAAATATTGTATATGCCAATGTATGAGTTAATAATCATAAGCAACTACTGTATTTTCAAATCCATATTACAATTAATCAAATTATAGCAGTCACAAAAATTCTATGCGTTTTAAACTATTTCGAATTAACCATTCATTCACAACATGTATACTCTTAGCCATATGTTTCATATCCAATTCGGCTAGCAAGTGAAATACCATACAAGTTTCTTTTTATAACCATGCTTTACTCAACTACTAGTAAATATCCATAAACAAATATATATAAATACGCATACCATATTTATATGGTCAGCCAAATCATACCTATTCATTGTTCAAATACATATGCAACCTTAATATCATTACCCTATGGCCGAACATAACATTAATGCAACATAGCCGAAAATACAATATGCTTATCATTACCACGTTACCAAATCATGTATCAATATCACAAACATATATATATACTTTGTAATAAGCTTTCTAACTTATACTATTTCATAATGCATATCGTACTTTCCAAATAAGCTAAATTATGCCACAACCGATATATATATATATACATCTCTCAACCATGTTTACTTGATTTGAACTGCATCATAGAAAAAAATGCAAAACCTACCAATGTTAAGCTTATATCAAGCACATCACATATATATGACAAGCATATTACCTAGCTAATATATTACATACTATAACTCATTAGAGGTGTACATGGGCCGGGCCGCCCGGCCTGGCCCGAAGGCCCGCCCGAAATGTGGGAGGGTTTGGGCAAAAATGTAGGCCCGAAAAATGGGCTTGGGTAAAAAAATGACCTCGGGCATGATTTTTTGCCCGGGCTCGACCCGGCCCGGCCCGAAATATTTTAGTATTATTTTTTATTTTTTTACTAATAAAATTTTAACTTTAGTATTTTTTTGGATTGTTGGTGGTGCTATTTTTCTGCTGTTTTTCTGCTGTTTTTGCCACTGTTTTGGTGTTGTTAGTTGCTGTTAGTTGCTGTTAATTACTGTTTGTTGCTGTTTGATGCTATTTAATGCTGTTTTGGGGCTGTTTTGGGCTGTTTTGGGCTATTTTATGATATTTTATTGTTTTGTTGTTGTATTTAATATTATTTCGATATTGTAGAACTTTTATTTTATTATTAATTTGGTTATTATTTTAGTTCAAACAAGTTGTTTCAATTTTAATATAATTACTTCTTACTGTTTTATTGTCATTTTTAATATTATTTCGATATGATTTTTGAGATCCTATAATATATTGATTGAATATCAAGACTTAAAAAAAAAACTATTTACTACTTTTTTATATATTAATCATTAATATTTAAGTTGAAGGCTCCATATCTCAAGTTTCTAAGTGACAAACATGTGTTTTAAGTTACTTGCAAAAGTTGAAATGTCACTTGAATTTTGTTACCAAATTAGGAACGTGTGTTTATTTTATTCCATATTTAATTTTTTTAAAATTAAAATTTTGAGAACATGAAAAAATTATTAATAAATTAAGCTAAACAAATTAAGCATCTGTTTTCGTAAAGTAGAAAATTAAATGGTAGAATAGTATCATTATGAGATTCAAAGTAGAAAATAAGCATCTATTTTTTTTAAATGTATTTGATTCATTATTTTTTATTTTTATTTAATAAAATAAAAAAATAATACGAGCCGGGCCGGGCCGGGCTCGGGTTTACCTATTTCATGTCGGGCCGGGCTTGGACAATTTTTTAGGCCCATATTTCGGGCCGGGCCGGGCCCGGGCTTACAAAACGGGCCTAGATTTTTAGTTGGGCCCGGCCCGGCCCGGCCCATGTACACCTCTATAACTCATCAAGCATCCATCATTTTCCTTGTTGCCAAATCACATGACCAAACACCATGACATATATATATATATATATATATATATATCATATGATTACTTTCTATATATGACTAAATTATGACAGAATTTACACAACCATTAGCATTATAATCAAGCCATTATATCAAAAGCATGGAAAAACAAACTTAACCAAAGAATTAAGCCATTTTTGCAAGGCTATACTTATATACAAGACAAAAGTTCATTGGTTTTAATACTTAGTCTAACCTATACATGCCTTTGATTCAAAAACTAAGCTTATGTGTACCAAAAGGGATGATAGTGTGGTTGACTTCTCTGACGATCCTCTGAGCTCGTAGCTTGACCAAAATCTATAAAACAGAACATTGAACACACACAGAGTAAGCATACTAGCTTAGTAAGTCTCAAGCAATTTTAATATAACATTCAAACATTCAAGCATTTTAAACATTTAGTTTATGGCATTGAATATAAACAATTCAACTTGTAAATTCTTCATGGCCGAATGCTATCATTTCACTTAACTTAGCTATTATCATTTTCTTACCATAAGCATGTAAACTCATCGAAACACCTAAATACAATATGTATTCGAATATTCCAAATCCAATAAATATAACATACCTATTAATCACATGTACTCATTTATACACATATACAAACATATCCAACCTCTTTTATATTTAACATTTTCACATATGGCCGATTCTCCAAAAAAAACATATTCAAGCCTAAATTCCATTCTATATATAAATCATTCTCATCAATGGTAAGATCAATAGCACAATTTAAAATTCTTACCGAAGCTTCAACTATATCACATCTCACTTAATTCAATGGTAATATACTAACTTACCTTATTCCTTGCAAATATGAAAGACTTATACTTACCCGAGCATTTAGCTTATTGCAACAAATACGTTCCACCTTGTAAAGGATTCGTGAATTCTCTATTTATAACACATCACCGGCATTAAGCCTGCTAGGAATCAAAGCCTGAAATACACACCGGCATTAAGCCTACTAGACCCAAGGTCTGAAATTTGATCACCGACATTTAGCCTGCTAGGCAATAAGCCCGATACAATTCACCGGCACAAGGCCTGCTAGGCTCGAAGCCCGAAATACGATATTATCACCATCTCAATCACATTACATGCTGACCAAAATTATATAAACCATACATAATTTATATCACTTGTACTTATCAATTCAATTAAAATTTAATAACATTTCATGATAAATTGTCTATCCATATTCGGGTTTCACTATATTTATAACTAGGATTCCATAATTCAACATGTATACAAGGTTATAACTAACATTAACGATATTTAACTGCTTATAGACTTACCTCGGAAATCGTCAGACGTTGAGTACCGGCTATTCGTTAACTTTCGCCTTTCCTCGATCCAAGTCTGTTTTTCTTTGTTCTTGAACTAAACACATTCAATTTGAGCTCATTCAAACACATTTCATTTCAATTTAATCCCAAAACACATAAATAGGCAATTTACCATTTTACCCCTAACATTTACAACTTTTACAATTTAGTCCTTATTACACAAAACACAAAATACACATAATTTGAATTTAATCCCTAAGGGCTGAATCTTCCCCATCATCTTAATAGTCCCTAAATTTCATTTATTTTGCATTTTAACCCCTCAAAATTTTTATTTTTGCAATATAGCCCAAAATATTCAAAATCACCAAAAATCTCAATACAAAACATATTAATCTAAAACATATATTTCATATTTCCTCAATTAACAACAAGAATCACAACTAACCATCAATGGCACATCACAAAATCTTCATTAAATTCTAAAATTAGGGTATGGGTTTGATAGTATATCAAGCAACGATCTTAAAAACGTAAAAATTATCGAAAACTAAACAAAATACATACCCTAATTAAGCTTCCTTGTTTGCCGAAACTTGAAGCTTCAACAATGGTTTTTTTTCTCACCTTATATTCGGCCAAAGAAGGAAGGTAATGCATGTGCCTTTTATTTTATTATGTTTTATATTTCTAACATATAATATAATATATGTTTACTTATAATATAAATAACTAATTAAATAAAACATTTTAATGCACACTTAATCATTCATGCCGTCCACTAATGTTCTAAATGGCCATTTTGCATCATAAGGCCTCATTCAAAAGAAAACAAATCAATTTAACCACTTAATTGAATAGTTAGCCACTTTTTCCATTTACGCGATTTAGTCCTTTTTGACTAATTGAGCACACAGACAATCAAATTTTTATACGAAACTTTCACACATACTAATTCACATATAATAAACACAAAATATAATATTTAAATATTTCTCAGATTCAGATTCGTGGTCCCTAAACCACCGTTCCGATTAGGGTCAAATCCGGCCTGTTACAACTCTCCCCCTTAGGGATTTTCATCCCCGAAAATCTTACCGTTAAATAAAGTCGGATATTGTTGCCTCATTGAATCCTCAGGCTCCCACGTAGCCTCTTCAACTCCGTGCCGATTCCATAGTACTTTCACTAATGGAATTCTCTTGTTTCTCAACTCTTTCATTTCTCGAGCTAAAATACGGATCGGTTCTTCCTCATACATCATATCGGATCAGATTTCAATCTCAGACGGAGCGATCACATGTGACGGATCTGATCTATATTTACGAAGCATCGAAACGTGAAATACGTTGTGTATCTTTTCTAATTCAGAGGGCAACTTCAATCTATAAGCAACAGGCCCAATACGTTCGATGATCTCGTACGGTCCGATGAACCTCGGACTTAATTTGCCTTTTCGACCAAATCAAAGTACTTTCTTCCACAGAGAAACTTTCAAAAATACCCGGTCTCCAACCTGAAACTCAATGTCTTTACGTTTCAAATCCGCGTATGACTTTTGGCGATCTGTTGCAACTTTCAAACTATCTCGGATTACTGCCACTTTCTATTCAGTCTCTTTAATCAAATCAACCCCGTGTATCTTGTTATCACTGAGCTCGATCCAGTACAATGGTGTACGACACTTGCGGCCTTACAAAGCTTCATAGGGTGCCATTTTGATACTAGATTGAAAGCTATTATTGTAAGCAAATTCAATCAAAGGTAGGTATCGTTCCCACGTACCTTCAAACTCGAGGACGCAACATCTCAACATATCCTCAAAAATCTGAATGGTTTGTTCAGACTGACCATCTGTTTGCGGGTGAAAAGTTGTGCTAAAGTGTAGTTTGATACCTAAAGCATCTTGCAGTTTCTTCCAAAACCACGACGTGAATCTCGGGTCTCTGTCCGAAACAATGGAAATTGGCACACCATGTAATCTCACAATTTGAGATACATACAACTCAGCAAGCTTATCGAGCGAATAATCCGTACGAACTGGAACAAAGTGAGCTGATTTGGTTAGTCTATCCACTATAACCCAGACTGCATCTTTCTTGCTCGGTGTCGTAGGCAAACCGGATACAAAATCCATAGCAATTCTATCATATTTCCATTCAGGTATCATGATCGGCTGAAGTAACCTAGAAGGCACTTGATACTCGGCTTTTACTTGCTGACAAATTAAGCATTTTGAAACAAATTCAGATATATCCCGTTTCATGCTAGGCCACCAATAGAACTGTTTCAAATCATTATACATTTTTGTGCTACCCGGATGTATCGATAGTCGACTATTATGAGCCTCGTTCAGAATCATCTGAATCAAATCCACATTCTTCGGAACACATATTCGGCCTTTGAAGTTCAAACAATCATTTGCATCAATTTGAAACTCTGACTCTGTATCATTTTCACACTGAACTCGTCTAGCAATCAAGTCTTTGTCAATTCTCTGTGCATCACAAATTTGCTGAATAAACATCGGTCTTGCTTTCAACTCAGCTATGATCAAACCATCACCAGACATAACCATATGTGCTTTCAACGCACGAAGAGCAAACAATGACTTTCGACTTAAGGCATCTGCAACAACGTTAGCTTTCCCCGGATGGTAGCCAATCACTAATTCACAGTCTTTCAACAATTCTAACCATCTGCGTTGTCTCAAGTTCAAATCTTTCTGAGTCATTAAGTACTTCAGACTTTTGTGATCTGAATAAACATGACATTTTTCGCTGAACAAGAAATGACGCCATATTTTCAAATTGAAAACAATGGCTGCAAGTTCCAAATCATCAGTCGGATAATTTCTTTCGTAAGGCTTCAATTGTCTCGAAGCGTAGGCTATGACTTTGCCTTCCTGCATCAAAACGCAACCCAACCCATTCAAAGAAGCATCACTGAAAACAATAAATTCTTTACCAGATTTAGGCTGAGCTAACACTGGAGCTTCGGTTAAAAGGGCTTTCAACTGATCGAAACTTTTCTGATACTTTTCCGACCATTCGAACTTAACATCTTTCTGTAGTAGCTTTGTCAAAGGTGTAGCTATCATGGAAAAACCTTTGACGAATCGTCTATAGTATCCCGCAAGTCCCAGAAAGCTTCGAATTTCGGAAGGCTTCCAATCAAGTATAGCCGATATTTTGTTCGGATCAACCCAAATACCTGACGCTGAAACAACATGACCCAGAAAGCTGACTTCATTCATCCAGAACTCACACTTACTAAACTTTGCATACAACTGTCGATCTCGCAAAGTTTGTAGCACTAATCTCAAATGCTTGGCATGCTCGGTTTCATCTTTGGAGTAGATCAGTATATCATCAATAAACACTACTACAAACCGATCCAAAAACTGTCTAAAAACACAATTCATCAGATCTATAAAAACAGCAGGTGCATTAGTAAGTCCAAAAGGCATAACCAGAAACTCAAAATATCCGTACCTCGTCCAAAATGCAGTCTTTGGCACATCTGTATCTCTGACTCGCAACTAATAATAACCCGATCTCAGATCTATCTTTGAGAACACTGAAGCCCCTTTTAACTGGTCAAACAAATCATCAATTCAAGGTAACGGGTATTTATTCTTTATTGTCACTTTATTCAGCTACCGATAATCAATACACATTCGCATAGTCCCGTCTTTCTTTTTCACAAATAGAACTGGTGCACCCCAAGGAGAGAAACTCGGTCATGCAAAGCCCCTATCTGTCAACTCTTGCAACTGTGCTTTCAACTCTTTCAACTCAGTAGGTGCCATCCGATACGGAGCTATCGAAATCGGAGTCGTCCCCGGTACTAATTCAATGCCAAACTCAATCTCTCGTACTGGTGGTAAACCCGGTAATTCTTCAAGAAACACATCTGGGTATTCACACACAACCGGTACAGATTCAATCTATTTTTCAGACACTCTATTATCCAATACATAGGCCAAATAAGCTTCGCATCCTTTTCTCACATACTTTTGGGCTAGCATCGAGGATATTACGGTAGGTAACCCATTTAAATCACTAGATTCAACTCGGATGGTCTCACCATTCTGACATCTCAAATCAATGATCTTTCTTTTGCAATTCACCACTGCATCATGCAAAGTTAACCAATCCATTTCCAAAATTATATCAAACTCGTCGAAGGGCAACAACATTAAATCAGCTGGAAAGCAGGAATCCCGAATCATCAACGGGCAACCTTTACACACTTTATCAACAAGAACACATCTACCCAAAGGGTTGGACACACGGATCACAAACTCAGTAGACTCAACTGGTAGAGTCTTACTGGAGACTAGAGTTTCACACACATATGAATGAGTTGAACCAGGATCAATCAATGCAATCACAGTAGTATCATAAAGTAAGAAAGTACCAGTAATGACATTTGGGGAAGAAGCATCCTCTCTGGCTCGTATAGCATAAGCTCTGGCTGGAGCTCGAGCCTCTGATCGAACTGCAATGGCCGTCGTCCCTCTCTAACTGCCACTTACATTGCCTGAATGTCTGGGTGGTCTGCCCCGTGCTGACGCGCTGCTCGGTTTAGTGTTCTGAGCCGTATTTTGCTCGGCTAATATCGGGCACTCTCGAATGAAATGTTCTGACGATCCATATTTAAAGCAGGACCGATCACGGAATCTACAACTCCCAGAATGCCATTTTCCACAATGCTTGCACTCAGCCCGATTCTGCTGAACATTACCAACACTAGCCATCGAAGTGGCTCGGGAACTCACTGGAGGTCGATCTCGCCTAGACAGGTCTGAAGTAGTTTTATGTCGGCTGAAGTCATCTCTAAACTTCTTAGGCACTGAATGGAAAGTCTTACTCGATGATCTTTTACGAGTGTCTCTAGCTTCAATTTCAGCCTTTTTTTTCTCTTTTCCGAGCTCTTCAGCTTTGCAAGCTCGCTCGACTAGTACCACGAACTCTTTGATTTCAAGAATGCCAACAAGCAACTTTATGTCCTCATTCAGGCCGTCTTCAAATCTTTTGCACATAATAGCTTCAGTTGATATACACTCCCGGGCATAACGGCTCAATTTAACAAACTTCCGCTCATATTCCGTCACAGTTATACGACCCTGTTTTAATTTCAAAAATTCTTTTCGTTTCTGATCGATGAATCTTTGACTAATACATTTCTTACGGAACTCGATCTGGAAGAAATCCCAAGTCACTTTTTCTTTCGGAACCACTGATACTAGTGTATTCCACCAGTGATATACAGTGTCCCGAAGTAGCGATATAGCACACTTTAGGCATTCATCAGGAGTACAGGATAGTTCATCAAGTACCCGAATAGTGTTATCAAGCCACATCTCAGCTCGCTCTGCGTCATCATCATCATTAGCTTTGAATTCTCCGGCCCCATATTTTCTGATTTTATCAACGGGCGGCCTACTAGATCTCATCGGATCTATCATCGGGGGTGCTGAAGGTACCAGAGTTGGATTATTTGAGGGTGGAGGTTGTTGTACAACCGGGTTAGTCTGAATGAACTGGGTGAACCATTCATTCATCATCTGGTAGAAGGCTTGCTTAGCCTCCCCCTCATGGCTAACCGAAACAAGTCGAGAATCTACTGGCGCTGATCCACGTGCGCGATCAGGCGCTACACTCTCTACGTCATCCGCTACGGCTCTGTCAGGATCCATTTACTATATAAAACAAAGTTTCAAATGTCAGAAGTCATCACACTATCGTATATATAATAAAGGCATATGTAGCTAGACTCACACGCACTACGGTAGTCCTAGAATCGACTAAACCGTAAGCTTTGATACCAATCAAATGTAACACCCCTAACCTGTATCCGTCGCCGAATTAGGGTCACAAGATGTTACTTAACAAAACTTAAACACTTTGCTTTATAAATATTGTATATGCCAATGTATGAGTTAATAATCATAAGCAACTATTGTATTTTCAAATCCATATTACAATTAATCAAATTATAGCAGTCACAAAAATTCTATGCATTTTAAACTATTTCGAATTAACTATTCATTCACAATATGTATACTCTTAGCCATATGTTTCATATCCAATTCGGCTAGCAAGTGAAATACCATACAAGTTTCTTTTTATAACCATGCTTTACTCAACTACTAATAAATATCCATAAAAAAATATATATAAATACGCATACCATATTTATGTGGTCAGCCAAATCATACCTATTCATTGTTCAAATACATATCCAACCTTAATATCATTACCTTATGGTCGAACATAACATTAATGCAACATAGCTGAATATACAATATGCTTATCATTACCACGTTACCAAATCATGTATCAATATCACAAACATATATATATATATATATACTTTGTAATAAGCTTTCTAACTTATACTATTTCAAAATGCATATCATACTTTCCAAATAAGCTAAATTATGCCACAACCGATATATATATATACATCTCTCAACCATGTTTACTTGATTTGAACCGCACCATAGAAAAAAATGCAAAACCTACCAATGTTAAGCTTATACCAAGCACATCACATATATATGACAAGCATATTACCTAGCTAATATATTACATACTATAACTCATCAAGCATCCATCATTTTGCTTGTTGCCAAATCACATGACCAAACACCATGACATATATATACATATATATCATATGATTACTTTCTATATATGATTAAATTATGACCGAATTTACACAACCATTAGCATTATAATCAAGCCATTATATCAAAAGCATGGAAAAACAAACTTAACCAAAGAATTAAGCCATTTTCGCAAGGCTATACTTATATACAAGACAAAAGTTCATTGGTTTTAA
Organism: Gossypium australe; assembly: GCA_005393395.2. Taxonomy (NCBI): domain Eukaryota; kingdom Viridiplantae; phylum Streptophyta; class Magnoliopsida; order Malvales; family Malvaceae; genus Gossypium; species Gossypium australe. The sequence continues at coordinate 98,081,866 of CM016620.1, forward strand.
TACTTAGTCTAACCTACACATGCCTTTGATTCAAAAACTAAGCTTATGTGTACCAAAAGGGATGATAGTGTGGTTGACTTGTCTAACGATCCTCTGAGCTCGTAGCTTGATCAAAATCTATAAAACAGAACATTGAACACACACAGAGTAAGCATACTAGCTTAGTAAGTCTCAAGCAATTTTAAAATAACATTCAAACATTCAAGCATTTTAAACATTTAGTTTATGGCATTGAATATAAACAATTCAACTTGTAAATTCTTCATGGCCAAATGCTATCATTTCACTTAACTTAGCTATTATTATTTTCTTACCATAAGCATGTAAACTCATCGAAACACCTAAATACAATATGTATTCAAATATTCCAAATCCAATAAATATAACATATCTATTAATCACATGTACTCATTTATACACATATACAAACATATCCAACCTCTTTTATATTTAACATTTTCACATATGGCCGATTCTCCAAAAAAAAAACATATTCAAGCCTAAATTCCATTCTATATATAAATCATTCTCATCAATGATAAGATCAATAGCACAATTTAAAATTCTTACCAAAGCTTCAACTATATCACATCTCATTTAATTCAATGGTAATATACTAACTTACCTTATCCCTTGCAAATATGAAAGACTTATACTTACCCAAGCATTTAGCTTATTGCAACAAATACGTTCCACCTTGTAAAGAATTTGTGAATTCTCTATTTATAACACATCACCGGCATTAAGCCTGCTAGGCATCAAAGCCTGAAATACACACCGGCATTAAGCCTGCTAGACCCAAGGTCTGAAATTTGATCACCGGCATTTAGCCTACTAGGCAATAAGCCCAATACAATTCACCGGCACAAGGCATGCTAGGCTCGAAGCCCGAAATACGATATTATCACCATCTCAATCACATTACATGCTGACCAAAATTATATAAACCATACATAATTCATATCACTTGTACTTATCAATTCAATTAAAATTTAATAACATTTCATGATAAATTGTCTGTCCACATTCGGGTTTCACTATATTTATAACTAGGATTCCATAATTCAACATGTATACAAGGTTATAACTAACATTAACGATATTTAATTGCTTATAGACTTACCTCGGAAATCGTCGGACGTTGAGTACCGGCTATTCGTCAACTTTCGCCTTTCCTCGATCCAAGTCTGTTTTTCTTTGTTCTTGAACTAAACACATTCAATTTGATCTCATTCAAACACATTTCATTTCAATTTAATCCCAAAACACATAAATAGGTAATTTACCATTTTACCCCTAACATTTACAACTTTTACAATTTAGTCCTTATTACTCAAAACACAAAATACACATAATTTGAATTTAATCCCTAAGGGCCGAATCTTACCCATGGTCTTAATAGTCCTTAAATTTCATTTATTTTGCATTTTAACCCCTCAAAATTTTTATTTTTGCAATATAGCCCAAAATATTCAAAATCACCAAAAATCTCAATACAAAACATATTAATCTAAAACATATATTTCATATTTCCTCAATTAACAACAAGAATCACAACTAATCATCAATGGCACATCACAAAATCTTCATTAAATTCTAAAATTAGGGTATGGGTTTGATAGTATATCAAGCAACGATCTTAAAAACGTAAAAATTATCGAAAACTAAAACAAAATACATACCCTAATTAAGCTTCCTTGTTTGCTGAAACTTGAAGCTTCAATAATGGTGTTTTTCTCACCTTATATTTGGCCAAAGAAGGAAGGTAATGCATGTGCCTTTTATTTTATTATGTTTTATATTTCTAACATATAATATAATATATATAAGTTTACTTATAATATAAATAACTAATTAAATAAAACATTTTAATGCACACTTAATCATTCATGCCGTCCACTAATGTTCTAAATGGCCATTTTGCATCATAAGGCCTCATTCAAAAGAAAACAAATCAATTTAGCCACTTAATTGATTAGTTAGCCACTTTTTCCACTTACGCGATTTAGTCCTTTTTGACTAATTGAGCACACAGACAATCAAATTTTTATACGAAACTTTCAGACATACTAATTCACATATAATAAACAAAAAATATAATATTTAAATATTTCTCAGATTCGGATTCTTGATCCCGAAACCACCGTTCCGATTAAGGTCAAATTCGATCTGTTACAGAATAGTACCCATTGATGAGTACAAGAACATACCTTAAATCAAGCCGATCTAACAACCAATGTCAGAGATCGAAGAAGAAAGTTGTTCGGATTTTAGTTCGCAAATTCGTGACGTTTAAAGTTGTTTCATGAAAAAAAAACTAAACTATATAAAAGGATGGGAAAGGGGTCTTTTGATTGGTGTCAACAGTACGAACAAAAAAAGCCATACAACGGTGACTTTAACAATCCAATATCTTAAATGAAAACTTTTGAATAGCTTAGTGACATTTTGTAGCTTTCTCAAATTAAATCAAAACATAAATTTACTAGTAATTTAGTGGCCTTAAATGTTATTTCCCCTATTAAAAACAATATAATTTATGTTTCAAAATTTTCATTTTTTAAAATCATCCAATGCATCAAATATATAGCGATGAGTGTAAATATTTTTTATATATATTTACCCATTTACCCATATGGTTTCAAGAAAACCTACTCAATTAGGTTTGAAGAAATTTTGAATAAATTCTTTGAGATGTATTTACGAAGCAAATTTTAAATTAAAAGTCAATTACACCCTTATTATCTATATGTTTTCTATTTAATTTTTTTTCATTTTTTCTATTTTTAATTACAAAATAATAAAAAATTATTTATTTATCAAAGTGAAATTAGATATATTTAGCAAAATTATAATTGATTTCAAATAAATTTAAATAAATTATATTTATATTTAAAGATAAATTTATTAAATTATTTTATGTTAAATTAATGGCAAATGTTGAAATTTTTTAGATGGGTTAGGCACTTCCACTCTGTGAATTCACTGTGTCTTTACGCACTTAGACTCTCATTAGAGTTAAGAGATAAAACCCATTTAGGAATATGTCAGTTTTCAGTGGACAACACTTATGATTTATGTCCTACTATACGTGAACTCTATATAAATTTATTCCAATATAGGTTTGGATATATTTTTGTTAAATGATATTTTGCATGTGTCTTATTGATATGAGTATTTGAGTATTTATACATGTTGTTACTAACACTATTACAGCTTATGATAAGACCCCACTATTTTGTCTTGATTTTGCTACCTCGAGTATTGACATTCTTTGTCCCTAATATTGACATTCTCTGCGAGCTCTAGGTTTGCTAGGCATATGTCTATGGAGCACGCGGTCCTTTCTGCTCCTGGGACTAGCGTTCAGGGCGATCTCCATATCTGTTGGACGTGTGCCTGGGTGGCCTATGGAACACGTGGCATTTCCTGCGAGTTCCTTGGGTACATACGAGGTAAGACTGCGACCTTCCCTAGGTCTTCGCGATCTGGGTCTATAACCTTATCTTACGAGATGGTTCTACGAGTTGTACCTGCGATCTTGCCATCTGATCTCGTGCAAGGTTCCTGCGAGCTAGGTTTGTTTCCTTGCTTTGTGATCTGGTTCACCTTGTCGTCCTTTCGTGGTCGGGTAATGGGTCAGAGGCTCGGATCTTTTCTAGGGTTCAGGTATTAGGTTATTAACGTATAACAATTTACTCCCTCCTAAAATAGGCCTAAGGAGTTCCATAAAGTGGCGTTCCTTAGGTCCATCATATCAGCATTAAATGCAACTTACTAGGTACATTTGTGAGCATTTCTCGTGTATGCGTATCTGGTTCTTGAAAATTGAACCATTTTTGTCCGTCCACATCTGGGCCCCTGATTTTCTTTGGTCACACGAATCATCTAATAGGTGGGAAGGGAACTTCTTCTTTAAAAGGATATCTCTCTGAACCCTAAATCCTTCATCTTTAACATTTTCTACAATCAAGATAAAGGTAATTGTTTTAGAAACCCTGCTTTTTCTTTTAAAAAATTTGTTTTCTTCTTTATTTGAGTTATGGTAAAGATGAGGGGCATAGACAATTGGATAGTTCATCCTTATTCGTCGCGAGAATGGTCGTCTCCAGTACTGGCATTCTCTGCAAGCTCCAGGTTTGTTGAGCACGTGTCTATGGAGCACGTGGTCCTTTCTACTTCTAGGACTAGCATTCAGGCAAGCTCTGTACCTGCTGGACGTGTGTCTGGGTGGCCTGTGGAACATATGGCATTTCCTGCGTGTTCCTTGGGTACATACGAGGTAAGGTTGCATCCTTCCCTAGGTCTATTCGATCTGGGTTTCTAACCTTATCTAGTGAGCTGATTCTGTGAGTTGTACCTGCGATCTTGCTATATGAGCTCGTGTAAGGTTCCTACGAGCCGGGTCTGTTGCATTACTTTGCTATCTGGTTCGCCTTATTGTCCTTTCGTGGTCGAGTCATAGGTCGGAGGCTCGAATCTTTTCTAAGGTTTGGGTCTTAAGTTATTAACGTATAAAAATCTAGGGTTTGAGGATTAGGGTGTGACTTAAAATGTAACTGTTGGAAAAACGAGTCTGGAAAAGCAGTAGAAATAAATTTAGGGGAAAATTAGAGTTTTAAAAAAATTTCCACAACAAGATCTTAGTTGTGATATCTAAAGTAATAAAAAATTAATCAAAATTGTACCTTTTCGATTCATCTAGGATGAGTGCTTCAACCGAGTAATCTTCTTTGCTATCTTCAAGCTCACGTCTGCCAAGTGTGGGCTCGCTTTAAATCAGAAATTTTTTCACAAAAATTATCAGTGGGGTAATTTTGTAATTTCTCTAAACTTTTGGGTCAAGTTGTAAATCAGAAAAATATCTTAAGAAATTTTCTGAAATAATCTCTTTAGAGAATTTTCTCTACAACTTTCTCTTGAATTCAAGTGTGTGTAAATAATGACCTAAGGCTCTCTTTATATAGGGAGAGATTAGAGAGTTCAATTATGATTAAACTTAATCACTTTAATATTAAATCTTATTAAAATAATAGAATGTTTGTCTACAAGATAAACATTAATTTAAATTTAATATTAAGATAATCACTTTAAAATTAAATTAATAAAATACTATTAAGATAAATATTAAATTTAATTTAATATTAAACTATTAAAATAATATTATTTTTAGAATAGTTAATCTAAAATCAAATTCTCTGGTAGAGTCCCAGTAAGAGCGTAACACTTCCACTGCTCAACCACCGATGACCAACTGCCGCTGGCCACCGGCACCGTTGTGTCCGATGATGTAGGTGCAACACTCTTACGGCACCCTGAGCCGGTTCGGCTGTTGTCAGTTCGATCCAGGTCAATGATGACTCGACCGGTCCGGTCTAACCACCTATTGGGTCGTCAGCTCACTTTCACATATCGGGCCCGATTCGACCAATTTTTGGGTCTTAGTCTCAGTTTTGGGCTCCCTGGCCCAATTTACGATATTAGATCCAATTTTCAAGTTCAATTACCCAGTGGGCCAATTTTCTGACTTGAAAATTAACTTCCAAAAATATCATATTAATTTTAATTGATTTGATTAATTTAATTTTACTTGATCAAAATTAATTTTCCAAAAATCACTTATATTTTCCAAATTAATTTTTCAAGAAAATTGTTTAATCAAATTCTCTAGTTGAACAATTCTCACGACCACCTAATTTAATTCAACATCGAATAAATCGATTCAATTAAATCATTCTCAAAGTCGTAGAATTTTCTTCTAATTCAAATGCAGTCCGATCGACCTTTTGTTGAGCTAGCGGAAGGACCAATCGGACATATACAATTAGGCTATAGTAATTGCAATTATGTCTAGAAGCATCATTCCGATAATTCGCAATAACTTAATCATAAAATCAGTCCACAAGAAGTACCATGATTCCTTTGAGTTTAATCCGCTCACTCAATACAATCATATTTTATCTCATTGCCAGCATCGTGTCTTCTTAATGATTAATATGGTCATTGTCAATAAATGACTGTGATAAATTGCTCCTTCGAGAATAAGCAACATGTGGCCACGTTCCATATTTATCAATCCACACAATGCCAATGAGAGGATATCATTAACTCTTTAATTGAGCTATGAATTCTGCTGTTGCTAGTAAAGCCATGCCATACTCAAGTCATGTACCTAACATACCAGATATTGGCTTGATCATCTTTAGAGCATAAGCCTCTACTTATATTAAAGCACATGAGTTGCATACGCATGGTCAGTGACTAACTCGAGCTTTAGGTAAATCACACCATGAACGTCACAAGTGAATTAATTCACAAACAGATTCAAAATTAATTTATCTTGGGTCTAGTCCAATGTATCATTCTACCAATGAATACATATATGTCTCTACTCGTGGAGTCAACTACTCCGATAGCCAAGACTAGTCATCTCCCCAATTGGAATTGTAGACAATATAATAATCCTTCTTAGTATTTGAATCAAATGTTCACTTTGATTCTTTTACAAGATTGCAGACTCATTTAGATTATCTACTAAAGTAAGTTGTCTTTCTTGCAATGTAAACGTTATTTACAATGCCACTTATCTTCAGTTTGAACTTAGACAATCAATGAGTTAATATTTGCTTGTCACAATTTCGCTATGCATGTAAAATATGAAAGACAAAAAATACATAAGACATAATAGTGAAATGTAAAATTATCTTTATTTATTTATTTATTCATCGTTCAAATAAATAAAAAATAGTTACATGTTTACTACAATGTGGGCACATTTCCCAATAGTAACGCCCGTACATCTCGGCACAACTCATCCATTTCGTTTTGCCATTCTTTCACTTGTGTGCTTGGGGTTTCATCTTGTGTATTCATGTTATCCTGGGAACCAAAGTTGTCCACGTGCATCTTTCTTCGCAGCTCCTCATTCTGTCTCAATAGTTCTTGCTGGAAGGTATGTTGTTCTACAAACTGCTCTTCTTGAGCGGCCATTTACTCTCTCATGAACTTCATCTGCTCTTAGAGGGCTATAAACTGCTATGGGGATGCCTCTTGGTTGAGAGGGAGTGACAGTCCTTGACCTGTGGAGAGGTTCAGGTCTAACGAAGGGGAAGATCCCTGACGAACCGCGTTGTCGCGATTTTCTGGCCTATCAGCTAAACAAGTCTATCTCATCGTGTTAGGCATCGGAACTTGAAGCTCCGGCCTGTCCTGACAAAGGGTTGAAAGGGGAAGTCTTGCTTGGGTGAGCCATTTGCTTCGAGTGTCGAGGAAAAATTAATCAAACTAGAATAAATCTGATGATCGGAATTAAGTCCATGCTCACCGTTCCAATTGTTGAGTAATATTTTGCCTGTGTCTTATTAATATGAGTATCTGGGTATTTATACATATTGTTATTGATACTATTACAGCTCATGATAGGACCCCCACTATTTTGTCTTGATTTTGTTGCCTCCAGTACTGACATTCTTTGTCCCTAATATTGACACTCTCTGCGAGCTCCAAGTTTGTTGGGCACGTGTCTACGGAGCACACGGTCCTTTCTACTCCTAAGACTGGCATGAGGGCAAGCTCCGTACCTACTGGACGTGTAACACCCCTAACCCGAATCTATCATCAGAACAGGGTTATAGAATTACTGAAATTTACAGATCAAATAACAGAAATTTCATATCATCTAACACTCGTATCAGAAACAAATCCAAATCCATCATATTGTCCCTTATGTGAGCCCTCGAGGCCCAAAATACATGTTAGAAATAAGTGGGAACTAAACCGGGTACTCAAAGAATTTTTCAGAAAATATCAAAATTATCTTAAGGTGCAGGGGACACACGCCCGTGTGACCAGGCCATGTGTCTCACACAGTCAAGAGACACACTTTTTGAAATAGGGACACACGGCCATGTCCCAGCCCGTGTCCAAACTTATGAGTTCTCTGACTTGGGTCACACAGCCAAGCCACATGCCCGTGTGCTAGGCCATGTGAGCATACTGACTTACATTAATAAGGTGCAAGGGTCACACGCCTGTGTGCCAGGCCGTTTGAATAATTTGAGCATTCTATTTTGCAATTTATAAGATGCAGGGGACACACGGCCAAACCACATGCCTTTGTGCTAGGCCGTGTGAACAATTTTGAGTATACGGACTTATGCAATTTTTTTAAAATACAGGGGACACACGGTCGTGTCTCTACCAGTGTGGATGAAAACAGGTCATTTCCAAGCCACATTTCTCACCCATTTTGGCCTCAACCTATACACATCAATTTGCACATTCACAAGCCATAACAAAGCAACCAAAACAAGCCAAAATCATGTCTTAAACATGACATATTACCACATATATCCAAGTATCCAATCTTACCAAATTAACTTAATACATATATATGCATAGTTTACCAAATATATTATCTCAAACCAATCATCAATATGCCTATATGTTTTCCATCTATCAACCATTTCAAACACACATCAAACATGTTAAGGCCATACATATACACATCAAAATATACCAATCACAATCCATACCAATGGCTAGTTTCAACCAAACATTTACATGCCATCATTGGCCAAATGTTGCCTATACATGCCATTATAACCAAAATTGATTTACTATATATACCGAAATGGGCCGATGGATAGTATGATGTAGCTCTGACCAGCTTCCAACCTTAACGAGCTTCCGAATTACTATAAAACAGAGAAATATAATAGTGTAAGCATTTAAGCTTAGTAAGTTCGTATAACATGAAATTTAACTTACCCTTAATCACAATTAAGGTAAGCATTTAAGGCAAAATCAAACCAAATTGGCCAAAAGCCCATCAACCATGTTAGTCATGTATTTCATATGAGTATCAAGAAACATGTATGAGCTCATCAATAATCAAATTTCCATATGCATATACTTTCCCCATCATATGTTCATATAACATGTACAAATCATTTCCATGTATTTCAAGTATATACCCGTAATAATTCATCTCGAATTCATATTATCTCATGCCAGAACTTTGCCCATTGAATCATTCAAAATATGGATGGATACACGGGTAGTACACACGAAGTGTACAAATCTATAATCCATCAATTCATATATAGGTATGCCCATACGAGCATGTAATCGGGAAGCTCTTTCGAGCCATGTAACGGGAAGCTCATGTGAGCCATATAACGGGAAGCTCTTGTGAGCCAATTATCAAGAAGCTCATACGAGCCATAAACGGGAAGCTCAAGAAAGTCAAATATCGAGAAGCTCCGGAGAGCCATTAATCGGGAAGCTCATAAAAGCCGTAATCGGGAAGCTCACACGAGTCAATATCGGGAAGCTCGTGAGAGCCATGTAATAGGATGCTAATAAGAGCTAAATAACGGGACACTCTTACGATTTGTGATGTGTCCGCAACACATGTAGGACCACAACCAATCGGGAACCCTTAATGACAATGTTATTTGTATCCATCGAATTTCTTAAATTCAAACGAGATTTGATACTTGTCAGATATCTTTGGATATGTGATCAATATTTATACATTTCACAAACATAACATTCGATTTAACATATAAACATATAATTTAGTTACACGAACTTACCTCGACAAGTGTTCTTATACACAAAAGTTACTAATCCAATACTTTCTCTTTTCCTCGATCCAATTCCATATTGTGTCTGTCTGGATCTATATGAATGAATTTAACTCAATTTAATACAATTCATATTCAATTCAATCCAACACATATTTGGAAAATTACTATTTTACCCTTGTACTTTCGATTAATTACGATTTCATCCCTAGGCTAGGAAAATGAAATTCATACAATTTAATCATTATTTCAAGCCTAGTCGATTTTCATATGTCACAATAGCATCCCATGTATTTCATAAAATTAAAAATTTTTCCATGAATTTTCCATCTTTTCAATTTAGTCCCGAAATCATGATTTCATCAAAATTCTCTTTACAAAAATTGTTTATCTATCAACAACCTTTCACTTTTTACCATAAAACTTCATAATTCAACTATATTCATCCATGGAAAAACCCTAATACTTTAATAGTTTTGCAAATTAATCCCCGAGATAGCTAGATTAAGCTATTACGATCTCAGAAACATAAAATTCATTAAAAAAGGGACAAGAATACATACCTAATTAAGCAAAATAAGCTTGCTTAAACTTAGGTTTCTATGTTTTATTTTAGGAAAGATGATTAAAAATGATCATATTTTATTATTTATTTCTTTTATCATCATTATTTTATCATCATTCCAATTTAACCCTTTACTTAATTAAATTTTCCAATGATGAATAATTATCCTTATCTACTAACTCCTCTAAATGGTCTATTTGTCATATAAGGACCTTTAATTTTGAATTCCATAGCTATTTGGTACCTTTACCTACTAGAATTCAACTTTTGCACTTTATGCAATTTGGTCCTTTTCATCAAATTAAACATGTAATTGGTACAATTTTCTTAACAAAATTTTTATACGATATTCCTATCATACTGTAGATCATAAAATAATATTAAAAAATAAAATTTTCTTCTGACCTCTGATTTGTGGTCCTCAAACCACTATTCTGATTTCACTGAAAACGGGCTGTTACAGGACGTGTACCTGGGTGGCCTATGGAACATGAGGCATTTCCTGCAAGTTCCTTAGGTACATACGAGGTAAGACTGCAACCTTTCTTAGGTCCTCGCGAGCTCGGTCTGTAACCTTATATTGCAAGCTGGTTCTATGAGTTATACTTGCGATCCTGGCATATGAGATCGCGCAAGGTTCCTACAAGTTGGGTCTGTTGCCTTATTTTGCGATCTGGTTTGCATTGTTGTCCTTTCGTAGTCGGGTCATGGTCGGAGGCTCGGATCTTTTCTAGGGTTCGGGTCTTAGGTTATTGACGTATAACAATTTTAATCATCAATCTTATTATGCTTTGTAGTGCTTAATTCTTATTACAGTTGATGGTAGAGTCTTAGGTTCCGTTTGTTTCACTATAAAATGATATACGGAAAATGATTTATGCATTTTCCCGTGTTTGTTTCACAGAAAATAACTAAGTCAACGACAAATGATTTACAGGTCAACAGAAAATAAATTTTTTTTTGTAAAATGACTCACCCTTTTGAAAAGCATAAGTTATTTTCCGAAAAAGAACTCTTTTATGGGTAATTTTATTTTTATATAAAAATTAACTTAAATAAAGCTTAATATTAGTATATTGATAATAACATTTATTTTTATTTTTAAATATCTAAAATTATTAATATATTAATATAAATTATTATATTTTAAATATTATTAAACATACATATTAATTATTTATATTTAATTATTTAATAAATTATTAATATAATTTATTATTTTAATAATAAATTTTAAAATAATAATATTAAATATTTCTTCAAATTTTACTAAAAATATTCAATATTAATATTTTAATAATAAATATTTATTACAATTATAGATATATTAATAATAAATGTTTTGTAGTATAAAGGTTAAAATATGTCATAAGTCCATGTACTCTTTACAAATTTGGAATTTAGTCCTTATACTTTTATTTTTAAGAATTTAGTTAGTCCCTATACTTTTATTTTCAAGAATTTAATCCCTCTACTTTTCAAATTTGAAAATCAAGTCCAAATTTTAAGTCAATTTTGTTGATGACACATTTTTAAATAAAAATACTCACTTAGTAGTCATATAACTAAAAAATGACGTTGTAATGAACATGAATTTAACAAAATAATTTTAATATAACAATGTAAAATATAAATTTATATATATATAATAAACTTAATTAAATAATGAAAAAATAAGAAAATCTCAAATGTATGTTTATTTAATTGGAAACAACTTTTATGAAATATTTTCAAGAAATATGCAAAAAAACATAAAATATTTTACACAATTTCATCCAAATACAAAAAATATTAGTTTTTCCAAAAAAAGTAAGTCATTTTTTAGAAATCATTTTTCGAAAGCCATTTTTAATGAAACAAATGGAACCTTAGCTCAATTAACATCAGCATTATTACCAGTACAGAGGGTCGTGGGTTCGAGTGCATTGAATTGCATTTATTCTCCTATTTAAGAGTTAGAGAGAGACTATAGGTAGTTCTAGGTATTGTATTAAAATATATTACAATTTATAATCATTAAAATGTTTTTATAACTAATTAAAATTTATTGGATATAAAAGTTAAAAGATATAAAAATAACTAATAAAGGGAAATTTTTGTTGTTTTATTTAAAATCCATTTAATAAATGAACTTTAAGGATTAGTAAATTTTGACTTTCAATATTTTCTAAAAATATCGATACATTTAAAATGCTACTTTTAAATCAAACCATATCGTGCAGTACTACCTTAGTAGAGAGCTTAAGGTAATATAAACGAACGGTCTTGATTCATTGATTCTGACATCGCACGCAACGTAGAACCACACCGTAAAATTGCCCTTCACCCTTTCAGATTCAAACCATAAATTGGAGGGAAAAAGAAAAGAAGATATAAAATAAATTATTTTATTGATAAAGAAAGAGAGAAGAAAAAACTCAATTCTTTATTGTTTTTCTTTTTTCGCCTAATTTCAAATACAGAATCTCTAACCAGGCTCCGGTGAACCGTTGAAGAAGAAAAGCCAATGGCCGAAGCACTAAGCCCTAACCCTAGGCCACGGATCCCTATGGCTGTTCGCATCCAATCCCCCACAAGTCCCTTCTTCTTAGGCTCTAATGACGACAAACTCGAGCGTGCGCAGGCTCGAGCCGCACGAGCCGCAGCCATCCGCCGTAAGCCCGTAACTCCCCTTGCTCAGCTGCCTACTGATCCCGATCCTTGCCTCGCTAAAGACCAGATTCTCGAGTTGTTCCAAAATTGCATCAAATTGGCCAGTGAAAATGTATCTAATTTCCGTTCTCTCTCTCTCTCTCACAATTTTTTTTATAGGAAGATGACGGTTCTTTTTTCTTTTTTTTTTTTTGAGATTTAAGTAAATACATTTTAAATCTGTGCTTTCTTTTCTTTTTCTTTTCTTTTTTTGAAATCGAGAAAATTGTAAGTGATGGCGGTTGAATTGTTCCGATGTCGTTTTATTTGTATTTAATTTATTCTCTTTTTTCTTTTTTGGTGCAGAAAATTAATCAAAAGAATACTTGGGAGCTGAATTTAATAGATCATCTTCGCGATATTATCAAGGTTGAAGGAGAAAATGATGTGGAGACGAACTTTCAAAAGGTTTGTTTATAGAATAACTATATTAGGTGGTTTAGACTAGAGTAAAGAATGTTGCATCGTTGTTGCTTATTTTTGGAGAAGGCATTTTCTTTTAGTTACGGATAATGTTATAGCAATCCTACCTACTGAAAGTCTGAAACAATAAGTTTTTTGAGATATGTTGTTTTTTATCCATTTCCAATGCAAATGTTGAGCTGAAGCCGTTGGTTATTACTAGGCTTGGCATCTGTATCATATTAACATTGTATTTTGTCGTTTCATAATTGTATTTACGCTATTTTATATTTGTATGAATTTCGATACTTTACTAATTTGTATAGATTTAAAGCTATTTCTGTATTCATGTCCTGTCTAATATTGACGAGTCAGCTCATAACTGAGAAAGCCAAAATTGTTAGAAATGTTTGGACAAAAACTGTCCAACAAATCATGGATTGACTGATTGATAATGTTTGATAATGTTACCATCGTTTCTCCATGTTTAATGATTGAGTTACATTTTAATTTTGTACAGGCCAGTTGTACTCTGGAAGCTGGTGTTAAGATTTACTCATTGAGGGTGGATTCGGTTCATTCAGAGGCATACAAGGTTCTGGGTGGGATAAACAGAGCAGGTCATGAAAATGAGCAAGGTTAGGTTTCTTTTAAGCTGATAGCTACCTTATTTCTCTCCGTCACTGTTTGTATGTCTGATGATTTTTATCAATGTAAGCTCTTTATTGCATTTGCTTGTCATCAGATTAGCTTCTCGGTTTTCCAAACCTATTAAATAAAGGAATAAACCATGCTAAGGGCATAATGTTCTCTATTGCACAGCATGACATGCAAGAGGCTGTACAAAGGCATGCTATTGTTGAAGATTTTAGTGTTGTTGGAATTGTTGTTGATAAACTCTATATTCTATGGTTATAAACTATGTAGCAGATAGCAAATAAATAGACACAGTTAATCCACCTATGCTATCTAAAACATTCATTTACTTCAAGTTTTCTGATTTCCCTCTGTTTCATCTAGTTCAGGTCTGATTGGCCAAAAAAGGAAAATCTACTTTAAGTCTAACATAATGATGCAAAGTTATATAATGGTTACATAAGATTGGATTTGAAACAACCTCAACTGATGCAGACTAATCATTAAGCTTTTTCATGGAAAGTATGAATAGGTTATGGTCAGAATTTTCTCATCTTTTGACGTGCTCAGCTTTATCCTGCAAGATTTTAGCTAAATGTGATGTTATGTTGCAATGCCAGATTCTCTGACAGAGGATAACAATGCTGAAACCGCACAGAAAGTCAATGCAAAGAAAGAGACGGAGAAAAAGGTTTGTGGTCTTAGAATTTAAAGAATTTATTAACTCAAACTATACATTAAGGGTTGTCTATGTATGCAGATGTCACCTTTATCAACTTTGGAATCTTCTTTTGAGGCTCTTAATGTAAAGAAATTTGATGGTAATCACATATACCAACAATGTTGATTCCAGAATAAGTCACAAGCCTTGATTATAACACCGTCTTTTTTGTTTTCAGTGGCCTTTGCAGTGGATCCTCTATATCATCAAACATCTGCACAATTTGATGAAGGTGGAGCCAAAGGTCTTTTGTTGAACAATCTTGGTGTTTATGCTGGATGTAGGGTTCTCTTTGATTCATTTGAAGTGCCAGGGAAGGAAATTCCTTGCTCACATCAATACGATGTATCTGAAACAATTGATCTATCTTTTGCTGAAGGTATGCTTTTGGTTTTCCTTGGTGTGTTTTGACATCTTTATTTGAGAAAAGTGGGTTTGTTATTACCATCATTCTTTGATCTATTTACAGAATACACTGAGCGTATGGTATCGAACATGCAAGCAAAAGATGAGATTTCACCGACTCTCAAGAACATAGTCAATCAATTTGATGAAGATAACAGAAGGCCACTGGATAACTTTTCCTGCAGTCAGAGATCAGAAGACCAAGCTGATACTACAAAAAATGAAAATGAGTTTAGTGGTGTTGCATTTGAGAGTTTTGAAACTGATGGTTTTGATCATGATGACCAGCCAAGCATTGTTGATGAGGAATTTAATGGAGTGGAGCCAACTTTTACGAGTTATCAGGAGGTTCAACATATTTCCTTCTCTTAATAGTTTGCATTGGTTAAGAATAGAATTGTGTGCTTATCATTCATAGATTGTTATTGAAATCCACAGGATACGGAGCAACTTTCTTTCAACAATCCTGATGCAGATGACAAATTTGAAGAGGTTGATGAATATTTGTTTTTGAGCTTGGGGTTTCCTTTGAAACAAAATGCTTGGGCCGGTCCTGATCATTGGAAATATCGAAAAACTAAAGGTACATGTCATGGAGCTAGAGGCAAGTGCTATATTTTATCAACATTTTTACCTTTCAAAGTTCAATAACATAATTTTGAGCGTCGAATACCATAGGTTCCGAGGATGTCCCTAATGAAGAAAATACAGTAGCGTCAACAAAGAAGGCCAGAAATAAGAAACAAACTGAGCCCGATATTGATTTCACAAAAGCCTTGGATGATGAATTGCTAGACATATTTGCTCCTCCCAAAAATCTGAAATCATTACTGCTACCTTCTAACAGAGCACCTTGTAATACAAAGCTTCCTGAAGATTGCCACTATCAACCTGAGGATCTTGTGAAATTGTTTCTTTTACCCAATGTGATGGTAATGTTTGACCACAAGTTTACTACTAAAATCTGACTTGTTCAATGTTCTTCTCATTATTTGACTTGGTTTTAATTAGAGACATTCTTTTGCAGTGCCTTGGCAGGAGGAGGCGAAGGAAGTTGTCAGGTAATTCTCTCATTGATACTTCTCAAATAGGTAGTGTTTTTCTTGAATGTTTATGAACAGCCAAGCAGTCTAGTATTGCATACTCAGAATTTTTTCCTTGCTTTTTCAAAATGTTCATGTTAATGGTTTCGTCTTGTTTTGTTTTTAATAGATTATTACATATTGCCTTACGGCTTGCGGCCAGAAAAAAAAAAAAAAAAGGGTCTTGATGATAAAATGTAAAACATTTTCTGATATGCTATGGTGTAGTTTTTATCTTCAAACCTTACTTGATTTTCAGATGAATCAAGGGAACAGTCTGATGATTATGGTCCACAGCCATCCTGGGATGAACAAAGTGCATTTGGTGGTTTTGACAATGAAGTTGATCATAGCGATGTTGATGACTCCGGCATGCTTGTTTCTCAGCCTCGACAGGTTGTTCATTTAGCCTTTATTTATGGGTTTCTCCATGCTAGCCCTTGATGGTGCCTTCTAGAGTGAAACAAGTAGTTGTAGGGACTATTTTTTATTTCTAGTAGTTACAACCTCAACTACTGCTTTGAGGGTTTAGATAATAGGCCATGAATTATCTCATACATTAAATGTGTAGTTCATTGCTAGTTTTTTATGGTTTTCATTTTTCTTATCTCATTTTCAGGTTAATAAAATTGAAGTTCAGTATGATAAGACCTCTAAACAAGTCGATGTTCAAGCTTTGAAAGAAACTCTTTGGGACCACATGCAACAATCTCCTGAAACATCATTTCAGGTATCAATTTTGTTTACCTTTTTGTAACATTGTTTTAATTACAAAGGATAGTCTTCTTACTATCGTTATATTCCGTACATGCTAAGCAGTTAGAATCTCCCCGAATTGGCTTTGCCCGCACCTGGAGGCAGTCAAATTCATCTGTGTTATTTGCACCATTGGCAGTGCAAACACTGAAAAAACTGATAATGAAATGAGAACTTGTCTGATTCCTTAGAAATTTGATTTCTTTCACTGACTGTTACCTGCCATTGATGTTTTCGGATTCGATTGATTGTTGGTCATTAAATGAGAACAGAAGGCACTCTCCGCATTTTTATCGTGTTGGAATATAACTTTCGAGCCCTGAAGAATTCTAACTTTCAACATGTTTTCTTTTGTAAAGAGCCCTGAAGAAACATCATTCAAGCATCTCTTGGCAAGCTTTCCTGCTGATTGCAAAGCTGCTGCAACAACCGAGGAAATCTCCCCTCATCTGTGTTTCATATGCTTGCTACATTTGGCCAACGAGCATGGACTGCGCATCCATGGTCGCCCCGACATGGATGATCTCGGTATACAAATTCCTCACTAAGGTAAGCACATTACTGAGTCGATTTTAGATCATCTCTCAAAACTATTACTGCTTGTAAAATAATATTTGTTTAAATCCAGTAGCTCAGCAACAACTGAGTTGCTGGGGCTTCTGAAAGTGTTGTAACCCTGATTTTGTTCATACTTTCTAAGTAGAGTTGCTTAAAATCTTTGATGCTCTGTACCTCACGATCCCAATATTCTTTCAAAACTTTGTTGGTTTTGCTACATAAAGATTTATATCTAGCATTGATGGGAGGGTTTTGCCTATTGTTGGAACGCACTTTAACTACATGAATTTTGATATAATTGCTATATAATGGTAAAAGTACTACAGAGGTCCCTCTCTACTCAATAAATGATCAAATTAGTCCCTGTATGTTAAAAGACTAATTTACTCATTGATCTAATGTGTAGGGATTAGTTAACCTATTTTTTGAATATAGGAGACAAAATGCAATCTGGCTCCTAGCATGGGGGCCTACATGGTACTTTACCCTATATAACTCATGATTGTGATTAATGTATATTATGATTATGCATTGGAAAGTAGTGTTCAAGAAAATTTCCCATAGAACTATGAACAAGTTTTGTAGTTCAACTTTTCTTTTCTCCATAAGAAGAATCACAACAATTTTTAAGAGTCTTACAGGAGTGCCGAAATAATTAAAAATGATCTTACAAGAGCAACAGCTCACCGAGAACACAAACAGGTTTGGGCCTTTTTAATGGATGACGATGTTTGGCTCCGTAGAAAACAAGGGTAACTATACTTAAGACTACCTAGGACTAACTCTGGAATTCTTGTTTGAAATTCTTTTACGAGGCAATGACGGATCATTTAGACAGCTTGAATGTTACCTTACGAGTCTGTATGAGATTTGGCAACCCCTTCTCTCCACCCTTTTTGACGAGCTCGTGCTTCCCACATTGCTGTCGATTTCTTCTGAGCTACCAGTGCTGCTTCAGCTTTCTCCCTTGCTTCTTCACATGTTTCCATACCTGAATTGCACTTGTCTGCTTCCTTTTGGTACTGTGATGCTATTTTCTTAGCCTCGAGTAATGCCATGTCGGCCCGTCGCTGTCTTTCCAAAGCTTCAGCTTCTCTTAGCTTCAGTTCCTCCGTTAAAAGTTCTGCGGAGTTCTTTTCAGTATCCTCGGTCACTTCCGGGTCATGCTTTGTGCAGTCTGCAGAATATTTAAATTCAACGTTCAATTCACTGACCATATAAAAGAATCTAAATGGACTAATATCACCCTAGAATAAATAGTTTACTTTGTAGTTAATACATTTCTTTAATTAGCACAAGAAAACAGTAATCTCAGAAAACATAGCAGCACCACAAATCGACCATATATAGAACAACGTTACCTTTGCATTCAATCATATCAAAGGAAAAAAAATGCAAGTGGCAAGAAATTTGATACTTTTAGTAAAGCTTTCAACTTAAAACTTATGAATTAAAAAACAAAACAGCTACGTGAGAGCTTGCCCTTGAAATGGGGTCCAATTAGGATGGAAATGAGGTATTGGTGCTAATAAGTTATTCAACTTTAGAAAAAACTAAGAACTCAATTTGGTAATTATCAAGCTGAACTTGAGTTATCATCAATGAAATCAAATTTGAGCTAGTAATGCTTAGATCAAACAACTCAA
Source organism: Gossypium australe (assembly GCA_005393395.2). Taxonomy (NCBI): domain Eukaryota; kingdom Viridiplantae; phylum Streptophyta; class Magnoliopsida; order Malvales; family Malvaceae; genus Gossypium; species Gossypium australe. Next base: position 98,100,918 of record CM016620.1, read on the forward strand.
GAGTCTTATCGAGCTAAGAGCTTAATCGAGCTCAAATTTGGACTTGAGTACGAAAATTGATAATCAAACTTAATTATATCTCAAACAGTGTGCTTGAGCTAAATGCTCGATCAAGTTCAAGCCGAATATCAAACTTTTAACTTTGAATCAAGCTTGAGCTGCCAGTATTTGAGCTCGATTTGGCTTGATTACACCCCTAGGTCCGACTCAGTTTGACTTCAACCTAAGCCCTTGTGGCTATATATATATATGTATCCATCATATAGAGAGTAGAAACTAACCTGCAAAGGAAGCATTGCTCAGTCCTGCACAAATTAAAAACAGAAATCACAAAATTAGCATAAATTTGGACCAATAAAAAAAGAAAATAAACAATAAAATTGCAGAGCAAGTAACACGATGAATGCTAATACAAAAACAACAGTGTGTTAAGTTAAAAAGATCTTTCCTTTGATAAAATATTCTTTAAGAAAAATTGATTTCAGATCGACCAAACTATGTTGTTATACTACTATGGGTGTAAATTTCGAGCTTGGGAAATTGATGAAATCCAAGATAAATCAAATAAAAATTGAAAAGAAGAAAAAAAAATGGTTGAAGAAACGAGATCGAACCCAGATCTGGAAATATACCTTCAGGGAGTGTGAGAAGTGGCTGAGAAGAACAATCACAAAGACACGGTGGGCAAGTGTTGGAAGTACGGCTGACGGCAGCCAAGCCTTCCATGAGATGCCAGTATAGTGGTGGACCAACTATGTAGCCGAATAAACATAGACCTAGTAAACCTAACCCCACCTTCACCGCTGCCGCATGGTTCATCGCCATCTCTTTTCTGAGAAAAGGGTCTCTGGTTTTTTGGGTTCAGTGCGAAATTGAAATGGAGATAGATTTTGGTTAGCTTTTTTTGTATAGATTCAGAGATCGATTTGAGGTTAAGAGAAAAAAGTGGGGAAATGTCAAATCGAAAGTTGATTTGTTTTGGACTTTGATTACTAGTTATTATTCAACGATGTTTTGACAGTTGTTTTTGTATTGAAGAGAGTACGACACTGTTGTGGCTTAAACGCGTAGGGTCATGGCTGGCATGGGCCGTGCACCGACAAGCCTGTCTTACGGTAAGTAAATACGGCCTTTACCTTGAATATTCGATCCCATTTACTCGAATTTCATCGTAAAAAAACAAATGTATAATAATTTATTTCATCTTTAATTTTACAGATAAAATTATTTTAGCTTTTCATTAATTTTTTTTGTCTCTTTTAATCTTAAAATTAATATTTTTTGTCAAAAGTATTTTAAAATGAATGAAAAAGATTAATATTTATTAACTTTATTCACATGATAGTGTATGTGTATATCATATAAACAATTAATTAAAAAATTTTAAACATTCTAATAAAATTTATAGAATACTTATTAAATAAATTTTACAAAACTTTTATGTTTTTTAAATATTTTTAGTAATTTTTAATATTTTTATTTTAAAAAATTAATTAATCATTTATGTGGCATACATGTAGATGCCACGTCAGTAAAAGATAATGGATATTAATTTTTCCATCCATTGTAAGATGATTTGACAAACAACGTAAGTTCAACGATTAGAAAAGGTAAAAAAAAAGTTAAATGAAAAGATAAAATGATTTTTCAAAATTAAATACTTAAATAAATCATTATGCCTATGTTGAACTTAAACCTAAGTATTGATACAAATGTGAAATTAATCGAATAAAAAACTTGAACTATCCTTAACCTTGAAATGACTAATAGATAAATGACGAGGATTTGATTTTTTAGAATCAATATTAAGTTGATACAATGTATAAATATTAAGGGTTAAAGTTATTATTATGTCAATATTAAAAGTTGTTATTGTTTGCCAGCCGGCAGTTGTAACCAAAAAAGATAAACTCAAATAATTGAGTGATTATTTTGTAATTTTTTATAGTTAAATAATTAAAAAAATACTAATAATTGAGTGGCTACTAGTATAATTTATCTTTTTAATATTCAATAAAATTAGACTAAAATTTAAAACATTTTATTTGTAAGATCCAACCCGAAATTGGGCCGTTTCTAGAAACCCTAACACAACCCCAAGACTAGGAAGAAAAAAACCTGTTTAGAAAAACGACACCGTCACGTTACGAACCGAATCTCCCGCACCACCGGTTCGTTATTCATCGGCTCACCATTGAAATGAAAAAAATCGATGCCGATGAAATCAGATATTACACAACAAAACTGAGAGAACTAGAAGAAGATCGTTTAAAAAAAATTCAAAGAAAAAAAAAATGGCTATTGAAATCCCCAAAGATTTAATAACCCAACTCCAGATCTCACTTCGCAAGCAAGCCAACGTACCTTCATATGATCCGACCGACCCATCGCTTCCCGGTCTCCCTTTGTTTCACTCGACCAGCGATTCACCTCGCCGCCGCTGCATCCACTGCAAATCTCGTCTGCTCCGAGGCTCCGATTCCATCCTTTGTATTTTCTGCGGCAAACGCCCCACCGAGACACCGCCTCCGCCGATCAAATTCCAGTCTACTTCTGGGTACCGATGGTTCCTTCACTCACTTAACTTGGATGGATCTGTAAGTCACTGTTTTCTATTGAATTTTTTATTTGTTTATGTTATTTAATTGTAATAGAATGATGGGTTTTATTGTTTTAGTTGTTTTTTGGATTCTCTTTTATTGGGTGAAATTTGGGTATTGTAGGAAAATGTGGGGGAGTCTTTAGATGGGGATGGAAAGGATAAAGGAAGTGGAGAGGAGTTTGCGTTATCTGATATTTTGGGATTAGAAATAAAGTGGAATGATGTAGAGTTTAAGGGATTTGAATCTGGTTTGAGAAAGAGTAATCCTTTGAATTTGGCTGGATTTGATGTTGAGGATGATTTTTTAGTTGAAAGAAAAGAGGGTTCTGCTTCAATTCCCTGGGAAGGGACATCGGCGGTAAAGAAAGGGACCGGTTTTACTGGAAGTAATGTGCTTGAATCGCATGGTGCTGTCTCTGGTTGGCAGGCTGAATTTCAGTCGAAAGATCACGGTGCTGTTAGCACCATGTCGTTTGATCCTTTTGCAAGTTCTTCGAAAGGTATTTCTTCCTACATTCATGATGCGGTTGTCGGGCAGGGTACGAATTTATTTGATGGAAAAGATAAAGGCAATCAAACTTCATCGGAATCCAAAACGACTGACTGGTTTCAAGGTGATTTGAAGAGTAATTTCACTTCGGGTGATCAAGCTCAAAGCAGCATCAGCAATACCCTTGGTGAAAGAACTATTAATGACGATGATGATTGGGATGATTTTACGGGTTCCACTAATGCACAAGGTTCTTCGGACCAGGATGCCGATGGTTTGAAGTCAATAAATGAAAAAGGTGGTGATTCTTTTTCTGGATTGGAGGCTGGCTCTGAATCTACTATTTTTGAAACTCACCATGAGGTATCCAAATCTTTTGATCATTTTGCAGGTTCTTCTGCCGATCTTTCTACTCACATGGATAGTGTCTTTGGAACAGGAGACTCGTTTCAGGGAAAACCAGTAGATAACACAACTTCATCCCACAGTAGTAATTGGTTTCAGGATGATCTATGGAGTAATTCCACCTCAAAGACTGTTCATCATTCTGAGCAATTCGACAAGAATGTGGGTAATAAGGATGGTGAGATATTAGCAAATATAAATAGTGTAACCAATGATGAAGATTCGTTTGGATCTTGGAATGATTTTAAAAGTTCGAGCATCCTGAATTCTTCAATAAGTTCTTCGAAAGAACATGGCATCCATACTAGTTCTACTGAAGAAAAGAATAGTGACCCCTTTTCGGGATGGGACACTGACTTCCAATCTGCTAATTCTAAAAATAATCGCGTGGGATCCATAGCATCTGATCCTTTTGTAGGTTCCTCACTCGGTCTTTCTGATCACATTGATACGGTTTTTACATCTGGAAATGATTTATTTGACATGAAAGCAAAAGATAGCTCCAACGCGTCTAATGCAAACAGCTGGTTTCAGGATGATCTATGGAGTAATTCGAGCTCAAAGTTAACTCATCAAGCTGAAAACTTGGGTGCAACTGGTGATATCATGGATTCCGGAAAAGCTAAGAGTGTTCATAATTCTTCCTCCATTGATGTTAACTGGTTTCCAGATGATCAATTGCTAACAGGCAACAAGAAGGCACCTGATGAAAAATCGATTGAGGAAACAGACAATTTGTTCAGTGATTGGTCTGATTTCAAAAGCTCAACTACTAAGCAAGATCCTCTCAGTGATTCTTCAAAACAAGCCGTTACTATTGATGATAATAAGTCTGCCTGGAATGATTTTACTAGCTCAACTGGTGCAAAAGACCCTTCAAGTAATTCTTCAAAACAAACTGATTTGTTTTCAGGGGCATTCAGTAATCAAAATGGCTCAACCGACATCGATATCATCTGGCCTGAAGCTCCTATTTCAGCCAGGTATGTTTACTCTGTCAGTTTCCTTCCTACAGAACTGAATATTTAAAGTATCCTACTAAACTGTTTTGTGTCATTATCCTAAACTGAACATTCTATTTCATTGTGGTAATTACAAATGATTAGTTTTTGCTGAATTATTTTATGGTTATTTGGAATATTTGAGATAATATATTGGGAAGAACAAACAATGCAAAACAGGTAGAACTCTAGAGAGTAACTAGAATGGTTATTTTCTCAAAGCCAAATTAGAAATAGACTCTGAGTATCTTGCTAAATGCTGATCTAACTTCTAAAAAAAAAGGCTTTTAACTTACGATTTAACTCTTGAACTTTCATTTATCTCATTTTATCCCAAAAATTATTTGCATCCAATAAGAATGTGTCACGTGTCAAGTTCTTATTGGCAACTTTTTTATTTTTAGGGGTAAATTGAGACGAAAGTTATAGTTTCAAGTACCAAAGTTGGACAAAAAAAGTTTAGATATCAAGGTGAGAGAACGTGTATAATTTAGAGGCCAAATCGACACATAAACCAAGAATAAAAATTATGGATGTTGAAAATGATTAGAGGACATGTTTTGTTAGTTTTATATGGTGACTGGACTCTTATTTTTTCTAGGGATAAATATCAAATTTATACATGAACTATGGTTCAATGTGTAATTTGATACATGAATTTTGATTTTGGTGCAATTATATACATGAAATTTTGATCTCGATTCAACTGTACACATTTAAAGAAATGAATACATTCATTTATTTTCATACAGGATTAATATAATTGTTTGTGAATGCAATATATCAACATAAAATGGTGCTAACTCAATAATATTATTCATGATTTGTGAAAATTAAATCAAATTAAAATTTCATTTATAAAATTGCACAAAATCAAAGTTCATGTATGACAATGCACTTTGGTTTAAAGTTCATGTACAGTTTTTATATTTATCCCTTTTTTTCTAAGGTACGGGGTGACGACTCCACGAATATGGGAAGATCTGAAAATCTGAGGAGATTTCTCATATTTGCTTTCACATGTTTCAGGATGGCTGATGAAGATTTCTCCAATGCAACAACTGGAGGTTCAAAAGCTGATGAAATAGAGGTATTGATGTCACAAATGCATGATCTATCATTTATGTTAGAAACCAATCTTTCAGTACCTACTAAAGTAGATGAATGTAGCTAACTTTCTAAATGATTGGCAGCCATTTTTTTGCCCCTCTCTCAGGTTTTATTATTATATTATTGGATCTTGGTTGTTTGCCTTGTATTGTAGCATTGATTGGTCTACTTATCTGTATTATTTCTTGTATCCTGTGGTGGTCGTTTTTGCCTTTTGTTCAATCTGTTCTTCCTTAATTATTTAGTTGAATGTGTTGTGAAACAATTATTGAATTTTAAAATGTTTTTTTCTTCTTTTAGGATCTTGTTAAATTGCTTTTTCAGTAAATGTTTAATTATTTGTTGGATGTAAAATGCTTTTAATTAATGATGGATTTGAAATTTTACATCCAAATTGCTTAAAACATGAATTTTTTAAAAATTTTAAAGTTTATAAAACTAATTTAGTTTTCTACACTTTTTAGCAAATATTGTTTTTGGGTCTCTCAATTTCTTTTCTGGACTTTTTTGGTTCAGTTAAAAGTGATGAAGTGTCATGGAATCGTTCATTTTGCTTCCTCTGCCCAATAAATTGGTATATTAGACCATGTTAGTTTAAATGGCAAATTGGTTCTATCTATTAACTTTTTTTCATTTGTAGTGTTAAAATTTTGTATGGTTGTCGGAATAACTAGATACTGATATGTGACGTGTTATGTATATATCATCTTGACATATAATGACTAGTTTTTAACAATAGAAATGGATTGAATTTCTAACAGAAAGATTGATTTATTTTTTGATTTAACGGATAATTTGTTCAGTTTTAATAGAGGAAAAAAAAATGCAAATAGATTCTTATTCTTAGTATAGGGGCCTTCATAGTACTTTTATTAAAAGTTGGATTAATAATCATACGAGTACAAATATGCATAAGCATATTAAAATGATATAACAAATATTGGATCATGACGTTCATATTTGCAATGTGAGTGAAAAATAAAATTATGTAACAAATGTATATTTATTAAAAAAATTATATAAAAATAAATGAGATTTTGATTGAAATGGTAGAGGAATTGAAGATCATGTCTGAAGTTTAAATTTTAGTATGTGTATTCATTTTCCTTTTATATAAATATATAAAAAAATAAAAATACCTTTAAAGTAATATAATTTAATTTGTAAAGCAATAGTATTTTAACTATTAATTAATTAAGTTGATGTCAAATTGATTGATGACATTAACTTAATCAATAGCTTAACATATGGCAATATATGTTTTCTTTTAACTACATAACGTAGTATTTTTTTTTTTTAGTAAAACTGAGTGATATTATTAATAACTCAGCTCAAGGCAGAAACAGTAGCTTAAAAGCCACAATACACGGCAACATGAAAAGACAAAACAACAAAAGAAAAAGGGCAATAGCTGTCTAAGCAGACAAATCAATTAAAACTCCTAGAAACTACCAACCCAAAGAATCAGAAAGTAAATCATCTGGAGCCAACAACCAGCACCGCTTCAGAAACCAAATATCAGCCAAAGTCTCTATTCACCATCTGAAAAAAACTGAAACAAGTAAAAAGAGAGAACGATAGCTTTGAACTCAAGCACTGGAGATTCATCGAACCTTTTCCAATTTCAAAGCAAAACAAGAGGAACCTTAGAGACACTGGTTCCAAGCCAAACGGTCCTTCATCGCCACCATCATCACTGATTTTGGCACTCTATTAACCCAGCCAACACAAACATTTCTTCCCCGGCATTCCAACGCCAGAGTGTGAGCCACTCCATTAACCGTTCGAGGCACAAAAAGGTAAGATACCTCATCAAAATGCAAACCCATTTTACAAATATGATGTGTAATCGGCCTGAGAACCGATTTATCTTCCCTCTTCTTCTTAATACTTTTGATAACTGTCAGGGAGTCTCCTTCCACGATCAGATGTCGAAAGCCCATCATACTCGCAAAGATTAATGCCCTTTCGCAAGCCCGTGCTTCTGCCACAAATGCGTTAACAATATCCTCAAAAAGATAAGTTTCTGCCCCTATGATTTCTCCTGTGGAGTCTCTGGCTAAAATTGCTGTTGTAGCGAGTCTTTCTTCTTTTTGGAAAGTCGCATCAAAGTTTATCTTAATAACTCCATAGTTCGGGGGTCTCCAAAGATCCTTTACCATAGATCGAAGAGAAGGGCGGAGGTTCTCTTGATTTAGGCTAAGATCTTGTTCATATCCTCGAATAAACCCCAACAATTCTTGCAATAAAAATTTTACCCCTTCATGGATCAATTTATTTCTACGAAACCATAGGCCCCATATGGAAATTGCAATGATTCGTTTTTGTTATTCATCTGCTGCAGAAAACGTTCTAACAAAGCGATTCTTGCAACACAATGAAGCTTCGACTGACAGAATCTTTACTTGTAAGGAAGCCCACACACACTGTAGGTTACCACAAAACCACATCAGATGATCTGAATCCTCCAGATCTACCTTACACAGTGGGCAAACGATTTCCACACACAACGTTCTACGTGCCAGATTACCAAAATGGGTCACCAGATTATTAACCAGCCTCCGTGTATTTTAATTTTTTCTGGAATATTCAGAGATCATAAGGCTTTGTAAAATTCTTTGTAATCATCATCATTAGAGGAAATGTGCGTAGTGTTCTGTAAATGTATTGTAGTTAGGACCCGATACCCACTATTTACTGTATATTCCCCAGAACCTTCATGTTTCCAAACCATCATGTCCTCCGAGCTACTTCCAGAAATGGGAATAGAAAGAATTCGAGCTGCTGTAGTTTCGTCAACTAAATTATGAACCAGATCCCTATTCCAAGTATTAGTCTCGGTCTCAATTAGTTAATTAACAGTCGTCCAAGTAGGCCTAATCTCCTGAACTGAAATTATGTTGTTCTCTCTTCCAGGTAGCCAAGGATCATTCCATATGTTGATGCGATCACTATTACCAACCTGCCACAAAATCCCTTCCTCAATCAACTCCCGAACACTGCAAATGCTTCTCCAGGTAAATGAAGGGTAAGAACCAACTTTCGCTGATAGCATATCTGAAAAAATGAAGTAACGAGCTTTTAAAAATCTAGCTAAAAGACAATGAGGCTGAGATAAAATACGCCAAACTTGTTTTGCCAATAAGGCCTTATTAAACAAAAACAAGTTTTTAAAACCTAACCCACCAGTGCACTTCGGTTTGCATAACATTTCCCAACTGCTCTAATGAATACCCTTCAATGTCTTGTTGTTAGTCCACCAGAACCTATTCATAATGCCTTCAAGCTTACGACATAATGATTTTGGCAAAAGAAAGCATTGCATAGCATAAAGCGGTGTTGCTTGCAGGACCGATTTAATAAAAACCTCCTTACCTCCTATTGATAGATAGCGCAAACTCCACCCTTTGACTCGTTTTCTAAACCGATCAGCAAAATTAGCAAAAGCCCATGTTTTTCTCGACCCACCATCATAGGCAAACGTAGATACTTCTCAGGGTTTGAAGCTACCCGAACTCCTAACAAATTGATAATATCCTCCTTGACACTAGAAGCCACATTAACTCTGAAATAAATAAGAGATTTGTCAAAATTCATCCGCTGCCCCGAGACCATCTCATATTCCTGAATGACATCACAAACCATTCTGGCCCCCTCACACGAGGCATCTCTAAAAAGGATGCAATCATCTACAAAAAACAGATGATTAATAGATAATCTCTCCCTACCAATAGGTGCGCCCAAAAACCCTCAACACAAATCAAAAACAGATAGGGGCTGAGAGGGTCTCCTTGTCTTAAGCCTCTTGATGGAGAAAACCATTCACTATTAATCCCATTAAGGCTAACAGAATAGGAAATAGAACAAACGCATCTCATGATGAGAACGATCCAATCAGCATGAAAACCCAAATGCTTCATCATTCCCACCAAAAAATCTCATTCTACACAGTCATACGCTTTACTCATATCTAGTTTAAGTGCAAAATTCCCTCTCTTGCCACTCTTCTTCATTTTGAGAGAATGAAGGACCTCATAAGCGATCAACACATTATCTAAAATAAGTCTTCTTGGGATAAAAGCCCCTTGAGCTTTATTAATACAGTTACCCAAAATAGCACTCATACGAATTACCAAGACTTTCGCAATAATTTTGTAAACGACGTTACAAAGACTTATGGGTCTGAATTGTGACATATTTTTTGGTTTATCAACCTTGGGGATCAAAATAATGCATGTTTTATTAATATCTCCTACTTCAGACTAACCATTCAGAATAGATAAACAATAACGGGAAATCTCTGGTTCAATAATATGCCAGTACCTTTGGAAAAAAATTGCGGGGAACCCATCAACGTCGGGGGCTTTCAAAGGCGCCATCATCTTTACTGGATAGGCGATATCCTCCTCAGTGAACTGTTTTAGCAAATTATCATTCATTCTTTTCTCTACTAGGCCAAATAAGTGCTCATCCAATCCTATTTCAGAAGTTGAAAATAGTTTTCCAAAATAATCCGAAACAATCTTTATAATCTCCTCAGTCAATGTAGTCCTTCCACTATTCTCATCTTCTAACTCAGAGATTCGACCACGAAACTAACGTTGAATGGTAATCTTATGAAAGTAATTGGTGTTCCAATCACCATTCTTCAGCCAGTTAACTCGGGCTCGATACTCCCAAAATAACTCTTCCTTATCAGCCTCGAAATTAAGCCCTAATTAAACCTCCGTGATTTCAGCTAAATTTTTATCAAAAAGTTCCTGATTATAAAGACAATTCAGTCTGTCTTCTAAATCTACCCTATTTCTCTTCTCCTTCCTACTTCTGGATTTACTCCATTTTTGCATTTGGTGACCCATTCTCTCAAGCTTACTCGGTATACTTCCAGGAGTATCTTCCCACCATCTTTTAGTCATCTCCTCAAAAAGGAACTTTCTAAACACCATTTGGTCTCAAACCGAAATGTCTTTGCATTACTACACTAATCATTGCATCTCACTCCCATGGTATCTAGAAGAATGGGACAATGATCAGAAAATGAATGACTCAAGTGTTCAACCTGATAACTTGGGAAAAGGTTCACCCAATTTAACGTAACAACTCCACGATCCAAACGCTCTCTTATATTTGTAGATATGAACCTTCATCTTTCCCATGTGAACCACCGGTCGATAAAACCTAAATCATTGAGACTACAATCCTCTAACACCGTACGGAATTCCATCATCTGATGTTCTGACCTAAGGCGACCTCCTTTCTTCACAAAAGAATTTGCAATCTCGTTGAAATCCCCCAAAACAACCCAAGGAATAGTCTAAGCAAATCCCAAGAAGCACCTCTACACCTTTCATCCGGATTCCCATAGAACCCCGTTAACCGCCAAGGGTCACCGCATTCATTATCATGAACCTTAACGTTAATATGAAAAGAGGAGAAACTCTTAAGCTTGACCAAAGAATTCCCTTTCCAGCCCAATGATAACCCTCATTTAGAACCTATCGCCCCAATGTCAATTCCATTCTCAAAATCGCACTTCCACCTAACCAATTCCATCTTTTTAGAACTTAATTTTGTTTCCATAACGTAGTATCTTTTAAACGCATTGATATTATATCTATAATACCTATTATTTTTTAAGCTTTCAAGTTTGAATTTTATTATATATTATGTGAATTTTTATTTTAAATTTATTTTTATTTGAGTTTAGATATATTTAATTTTTCATTTTTGTACTTATAATTGTAGCATTAATCCAAAAAAAAAGTCAAATGTATAAACTTGAAAACCAGGGGTAGATTTAAGAGAGATTGGCAAGTCCTCGGCCTCCTCTAAAATGGAAAACTTTTCATTAAGCTCTTTATAATTTATAAAATTTTAAATTAATAATGATAAAATTACACTTTAGTCTCTTGAAAATGATTAAAAAAATTGAGTTAATCTTCTAAAAATTATAAAGATATAGACTATTAAAATGAAAAAATTATATTTTTATTATTATAAAAATATATAATTTAATTATGGTCTCTCAAAAGAGAATTTTAACTTTACCCCGTTGAAAACATGCATGGTATAAATGGACCATTTACCAACTTTATATTAATTACGTATAATTTTAAATTAAAATTTTTTCAAGGTTTTTATTTTGATTTTTTTAAAGTTACAGTTATAAGTACAATATGTGTGTGTGGTGGATAAACTAGAATATAAAAATCAACTACAATGATAACATAACCCCCATTCCCATATGGTGGAATTGAGTTCCACTCAGCCCAATTAATTATTGGGCAATATTATTTCACATTGCCTAAGTTTTTTTTTTTCTCTTGATTACTAAATATTAAATTTTTATATTTTAGAAAAATAAAAAATTAATAAATTTTGTTACAAAAGACATCATAATACTGACTTAAAAGTAGATTGTATATATTTAAATTTAAATGCGAATATCAAACATGAGGCAATTGATTTAAAGCTTGGTTTAAACCAATAATAAATAAAAATAGAATAAATAGGTGACATGAAGTTAAATAGTCACACGTTGTTTTTCTTAAATAAAAAACAGAATTGCTGGTTGTTGAATGTGAACCCAAATATGATGCGCGGCTCTGCATCTAATATATACTACTTTTATTAAATACACTTATCATATAATTTTGGGTAAACTATATTAAACTTTACTTAAAATTATATTTCAATTATTCAATTTTAAAAAGTTACGTAATAGTCATTAGCATTTTTAAATTATTACATTTTTGTCACTTGGTTGTTAACTTTTATTTAAAAAAGTAACATTGCATCTTAAATCAAAGTGTTAAAAGTCAATTTAGTCTTCGAGTTATAGTTAAAAAATTATTTTAATATTTTCAAAATTTCTTGAGAATAATTGTAATTTTTTTTAAAAAATGTAAGGATAAATAAAAAGAATCATATAAAAATCAATTGCAACAAAAACAAACAAAGATTTTTGTACTTAACTTTCCCACATCTAATCTCATAAAAAATCACAATCTTTGAACTTTCATACAAAGAAAAGCATTAAATACCTATTCACTTTGATCACACTTGTTTTTTAATTTACTTTGTAGTTTTATAGTCTCTTCATTTTTTTCTTTGCCCTTTTTTTTTTTAATGCAGATCAACATCAACTCCATTCTTCCAAGATCATTAAAACTTATATATATGTTTTATTTATAACTAAAAGTAAAATCTTAACTTTGAAATCTAAGAAAAGAAAAAGTGCGTTTAGAGTAGAAGAATATCACTTTGTATTATAAATTTAAAAAAATTCAAAATTTTAAAACTTAAAAGTTACTCAAAAATGCACTCAATTTAGTAGTGAAGTTATAGAAAAGATATAATGGTTTTACAAAAGTTGTGCACTTTGTATTATAAATTCAAAAATATATATCAAATTTCAAAAAATTGAAACTTATCAAAAAAACTCAAACAGTATAATACAACATTTTGGTATTCTCTCTTGCCCTCTTCTTTCTTAATTTTTTCTCTTCTTTTTTTTTTCATAATTATTGTTAAGAAAATTTTAAAAACATAAAAATAATTTTTTTAACTATAACTTAGGGACCAAATTAACTATTAACCCATTGACTTAAGATGCAATGTTACTTTTTTAATGAAAGTTATAAACTGAGTGATAAAATTGTAACAATTTGATAACGATAGTGACTATTATATAACTTTTGAAAGTGGGGAACGAAAATGTAATTTTAAACAAAATTTAGAGATAATTAGTGTATTTTACCCTATAATTTTTTATCCCCGAACTAGGTCAATTTTGGTATTTATATTTTTCAAAGTCATAATTCAATTCAAACATGTGAATTGTTAGGGTTGAGTTAGATTATTTTCAGTTTTTTGAATTTTATGAACTAAGATAATTGAATTTAGTTGTCAGTTTTTCATATTAATTTTAGAGTATGGGATTTTTAATTTTATTTTGAAAAGAATAATTTTTTTAATGATTTTTAAATATTATTTGGTAAATTTTAAATATACTTTTTTTAAATTTCAAGTAAATATTTATATTTAAAAAAAATAATTTGTATATAGTATTTAAATTATTTTCACTATTCTAAATATAAAATATTGATTTTACATAGTAAAAATTTTCAAAATAATTATAAATTAATTCAGAATAAAATTTAATTGGGTTTGATTAACCATGATTTTTTACATGCGAAAAAAACCCATCCACATGTTTCTCGATTCTAAATTACACACCATTAGATTCGAATCAAAAAAATTTAATTTTGGGTATAAAAGCTCATTTACAACTCTTAAAAAATTAGTATCTTTGCCCCCCTAATTATTTAACATGAAAACCTACTTTTGTTATTTTAAGAATATAATGCAAAATTTCATTTAAAAAAATAAAATCATGTGGAAATTTGGTGGTATCCGAGTCTAAGGGCTGTTTAAAATAATTTATAAAATTTTAAATTAGTAACAATAAAATTATATTTTAATCTCTCTAAAATAATAAAATTTAATTTAATCTTTTAAAAATTATAAATATATAATCTATTTTTACTATTACAAAAATATATAATTTAAATCCGATCCTCAAAAAAGTTTTTCTAACTTTGCCACCATTTTATTAAGAAAACAATTAGCCATAGCTGATGCTATACTATACCTAACACTTGTGTTTTTTACTATAAATTGAGTCCGCTTTTAAGACAACATTTTATTCTAATAGGTTTGTTGTGAGACTCAGATGGATTTTAATTGTCAACCACCAACGAGTTCCCAACTCAGATTCTGTTCCCATTTTCATATACTTCTTTTGACTTCCATTGGAAAAGCTGAAGAAATTAAATAAAAATAGAAGCATACCAAGAAATTTTAAACATAAACCCTAAACTTTAAATATTAAATATTAAACTTTTGTTTCAAAAAAAAATCTTACCTCTAAACTCGAAATATAATATTATCGCTAGACCCAAGAGCGAATCTAAATTTCTTTTAGGGATTCAAAATTAAATTATAAAATTTTGAGATATCAAATATATATTTTATCATGTATTAAATTATGATTTTATAATTTTTTAAAAGATTGAATAGAATTTCTTTTGGGCCAAAGCATAAATTTTCCCTATATTAATTTATAATTCGATCATTTTGGGGTCAAGGCTCTTACCCGCCTCTCTTGTATCCACCTCCAACTAAACCCTAAATTCTAAATTCGAAACTTAAGAAAACATTATAATTATAATTATAATTAATGTGTCGTGTTGTCAAGCCCAATGCATCAAATATTATTCTTTTAACTTATTTTGTGATGTAAACATTTAATTTGATTCAATTATCACAAATACTGTTATAGCATCATTTTATGTGCATACACGTATAATTATATTTGTCCAATATAAAAATAAATTAATATATTTATTTCTTTGAATGTATATGATTGAATCAAAATTAAAGTTTTATATATACATTTGAACCACAATGAAAATTTTATGCATACAATTAAGTATCGAATTATAAATCTAAGAATAAATATATAATTAAATAACCAAGTAATTAATGTTTTAATCATAAAAATGACACAATAATATTACAATTCATGTTCACATTAAGAGAAAGAAATTAGAGAACATTAATTTCTATAATTTGGTCTAATTAAATGAATCACGTTTTCTTTTTTTTCAAAATTGATATTTTTTCCACACCATTTCACTTTACACTCTTACTTCTCAACTTTTTATTAGTTTTCCTCTTTAAGTTTTCTTATAAACATTATTTGCCTTTTAGGCCAAGTTTTCCTTTTTCAACTTTATGATATTTTTTTATTCATTCGAGAGAAATATTTAAAGTGTCATTTGTCAAAAACCGGTAGATTCTTGAATACATTTGGTACAGTTGAATAAAAAAATTGAAAACCGGCTTAGATAGAGTTGTTTAGACGGTTAATGGATTGTAAGCTTAAAAATTACGGTTTTCCGAAATCAAAGTTTATTTTTTATTTAATATATAATAAATTTTAATTTTATGACAAAAGTAAATACTTTATATTTAAAACAGTGAAAACAATTTAAAAGTTCTCGAAGAATTATTGTTTTTAGAAATATTCATGAAAAAGACTATGAGATTTTGTAAAATAATATTTAAAAACCATGAAATAAAGTTCATTTTGTCAAAATAAGTCTAAAATTCTAAAACAAAAAAAAATATATATATAGAAAAATCGAGAATTGAACTGAGTTGAACCGAATTATGATGGACGATAAAAAAATTCAAAAAATTCGACCGAACCAAACTGATATCACCCTTAACGTCTGGTATTGTGTTTGGTGGGAGTTTTGTCTCTCGACCTACAAGTTCAATAAAGTGGGAACATCTCATTGGATGCCTAAAGAAGTGAATAGTACATGCACACATGTTACCTACTAAAGAAATCTCAACATATGCTCTTAACGAGATTTGAACACTTGTCAAACAACATATAGAGCACCTAGCCCCAAATAATAATATATCAATAGACAAAACTCTTACTAAAGATAATACCATCTGATTAAGAGATTTATTAGCACTGATGAACAAAACTTCTAAGCATTTCTCCAAGAGTTAGCCTTCCTCTAACACTTTTTTTTTTATATATATTTTAAAAGGAGAAAATTTCAATTTTATTTTTATTAATTATTTTAGTTTTGATGGCAATGAGAAAAATAAGTAGAAATGAAGAAGCAAAGTAAAAGGAAATGGTGGGTGGAGAGAAGGGACCAAACGGAAGAGACGGTCTCTGTTTTTGACTTAAAGCTTCAAATAATGCGGCCGAAATTCCTTACATTTCACTAACTCTTGTATTTTTCTTCTTGTTTAACTTATAATGGAATGCAACCAATATGCTTATTATTCACGTCTTCTAGATTACTAATATATTTGAATAATTGGTATAAACACTTGAAACACATTTTAACAATACTGTATTAATCGAGCAGTTAATTTAGATGTTAAATATCGGTTTATATCTAACTTGGAATATTTTAAAAATACGGTTCAAATTATACGCATGTATGCGTATAAATCTTATTTAAAAAAACAATAAGTAAAATCTAAGACAAAGCCAAAATAATTATTTTAAGAGGCTAGCTTTGAATAATCTTATTTTAAAAAGGCATATTTATCATTGAGGGTACAAGGCTATTGGCCTATTGCCTACCCTCTTATATAATGTGTTCACATATATTTGCAATTTAATCTATGGGTTTTAAACATGCTTCATACTATATTTGAAATCACATTCAAAATCCGAACAAACAACTAAAATGAGGGAAACATCTAATGAAATAATATTAATATTTTAAGGTTAAAGTACTTTAAAGATTCATGTATTATAGGAATTGTATTAAATTAGTCACTCTATTGTTAAATAGATTAATTTAGTCTCTATATTGTTGAAAATAGTCAAATAAGTTCAAATTGTAACAGAGTTCACTTTTAATGTATAAAAAATATCTTAAAAATATTATTTTTTCAATTGAAGTTCAATTCCGAACGAAAGATTTCATTTACAAAACCATAAAAACTTTAAAAATATTAACTCTTTTAAACAGTAAACTATATTTTTCTAACACTAGTAAACGTTAAACCTATTCCAATTTAACCTTATTTGGTTCTTTTTAATAGTATAAGAATTAAATTAATCCATTTAATAATAAAAGGGCTAATTTGATACCATCTTTATAATACAAGGATCTTTTAGAGACTTTCACCAATATTTTAATTCAGTGGTCAAGCAAGTGAATGTAAGGGATTCGGTCCAAAAAAGAAGCATACAGAGTCAACTCGTTTAGCCTCGGTCCAGCCCCATGACGACCAATCCTACGTGGAGTACTAATTAAGTCAAAAAATAGGATTTTAGCGTATGAAATGGGGCAATCGATTCACCCAGCATCTTTGAGTTGACTCGGATTACATTTTTGTCCACTCTTCCATCACGTGGGCTCCACTTGTTTGCCATCTGTACCCTTTGATTAGATTTGTTAGTAAACCAATTTGCATATATATATATATATATATATGATTAATTGTATGTATTAATTAAAATATATTTAATTATTTTTATAAATTTATTTAATTTTTTATAATGTTTTATTAATAATTGATTTACAAAATCAAATTATATTAATGTATCAATATGTAATAAATTATAAATGTTTTAAAAAGAACTAATTATCACTAGAATTATTCAAAATTCTATTTTATTATATATATGCTTATAAATTAGTATTTATGCATTAAAAATTTTTAATTTAAAAAGTAATTTTTTTTTGAAGAAGAAGAATTCGATTGGACTTTATTAATTTAAGGATGGATCAAAACATAAATTGGGTCAATTAGATTGGACCCCAATCCTTAAAAAATAAAACAATGGCCCAAGAAGGAGGCCTAAACCTAATGAAAACGGTCAAAACAAAAAGAAAATTTGAGAAACTCAAAGAGATCAAATCGTCAGACCTAAACCCGTCCAATCCGTCCAATCGTTGTCAATATGGCTGACATCCATTAATTTCTGACTCTCCATTTCCCCATACCAGCTATTCATTGATAGCCTAATTCAAAAACTCATCCATTTCCTGCTATCTCTTTCTTCCTTGGCTTCTCTGGAATTTTCAAACTGGATCCCTCATTCCATTTTCCTCCCCTCCTTTCTGAAGGCTGATGAAAGCTTCACTCTCCAGGTACGTTTGTTCGTCCGTCCGTAAGGATTCCACTACAATATTATGGGCGTCTCCGTTCTCTAGTCTGCTCACAAACCGAAAGTAACTTTCTTGAAAAAACTATTTATATCTCTGTATATCGCTAATAATCGCTCCTAACACTGATTTATCGGCTTCTTCTGAGTTGCATTTCTTTATAATTGATTTGGAATCTCCTATTATTGTGACAGTCTGAAACCCCATTGAAATCCCTAATTTTGTAGCTTGTAACCCCGCTTGTGCCACTGCCATGAACGGTGACGATATTACGGAGTGGAGAACTGTTTTTGAGGCAAGCCAGTCATTCATCTCCCCCAGCACCACTAAACCCGAAGCTGATTTAGGGTTTTTACTGTCAAAAGTAGCATAAAAAAAGATGGTGGCTTTTGTTTCCTTTCTTGCCTGACTTTGTTGATTCACATGTTCGAAGGTATGTTTTCTTTCATTCGATCTGTCGAGCTCTACTATATAGTTCATTACTCGTTGTGACAAGTCTCTCCCTGTTGTTGTTTTGCCTTCATGTACGAGCTTATTTCTGGAAAACCATAACATCCATGCTACGCAGCAGAAAATGCGACATTGATTGTTACTTCCTCTATCAAATACCCAGGTAAGCCAGCTCCACAGATCTGTAATATTCGAGTTAATAACCCATGAGAGATTAAAATTTTGCCATAACTCTATTGATGTAGGACACTGCCTGAGAACATGGTTGCTGTCTTTTTCTATATTTCGGCACCTGGGGCATACACTGTCATGGACTACTCTCCTGATTTTTAAATTGCTAAGAGTTGGGATGAAGTTCCATGTAAATCGCCATAATGCAAATTTTTTATGGGAGTTGTAGATTCTATAGTTTCCTGTAGAATTTTTTAATTTCGGTCTGTAATAATAATTCATTAGGATCCGTAGTGACCTCCTATAATAGTTTATAGGCGCTCCTTATTGTAAATTCACCTGAGTGCTCTCCTCGCCAGACTTGAAAGTCTTCATGTTCAACTTCTGCTAGGGAATTTGGAAGATCTTTTGCGCAATGTGTTCTGGGAAGGTAGTCTTAATTAAATCTCTTTTCCATATTCTCGTTGTTGTATCAATTAACCCTGAAACTGACTCTATTTCTGTATTATTGACCCTATTTTTGATTCCATTAATATCAACACCTAGGATCCAACAGTCATTCCAGACAGAGACTCGGTCTCCTTTTCCAATGCGCCAGATACTTCTCCATGTAAGAGAAGGTAAGTTGCCCAATTGTGCCTGTAAAAAATCAGAGTTTGGATGATATTTTGCTCTAAGAACCTATGCTAATAACGAATCGGGATGGTTAATAAGGCGCCAACCCTGTTTGGCTAATAAAGCAATATTGAATTGATCAAGACTACGAAAACCCAAGCCACATTTTACCTTCGAAATGCATAACTCCCTCCAAGCGCACCAATGAATTCCCCTCTGACCATGACCTTTCTGCCACCAGAATCTTGCGATAATGCTTTCAAGCTCAGAACACAACGTTTTAGGAAGTAGAAAATATGCCATTGTGTACGTTGGGATAGCCTGGAGAATAGCCTTAATGAAAACTTCTTTCCCCCTTGCGAAAGGTGTCTTATACTCCAGTTATCAATTCTTTGTCTAAAGCGATCTTTCAAATTTTGGAACGCCTCTTTTTTCCTTTTGCCCACCATATTTGGTAATCCGAGATAACGCTCTAGGTCATTTGAGCTCCGCACGCCCAATATGCGAGTAACCAGATCTTTTTCTTCTGCTTTTGTATTCGAACTGAAAAACACTGTAGACTTATCAAAATTGACCTGTTGCCCTGAACATGTCCTATACTCGCGTAGCACCCTTTTTAATAGACCAGCCCCTCTTTCCGTTGCCTCACCAAACAAGATACAATCATTAGCGAATAATAAATGTGAAATCTGTGGCCCTCTTCTACTCGCTTTCACACCTCTGAAATTCTCTTCTCGTTGAGCCAATCTTATTAAGCTAGACAAACCTTCCCTACTTATCAAAAATAGAAATGGACTCAACGGGTCGCCCTGTCTTAGTCTTCGTGATGGATAGAATATATTCCCAACCTGTCCATTTAATACGACTGCATAGGAGACTGTAGAAATACACTTCATAATTAGGTTGACCCAGCATGGTTCGAAGCCCATTTTCCTCATCATCTCTTTTAAGAAGGTCCATTCTACTCTATCATATGCTTTACTCATATCCAGCTTAACTGCCATCAGCTCTTTCCTCCCT
The DNA here is from genome assembly GCA_005393395.2 of Gossypium australe. Taxonomy (NCBI): domain Eukaryota; kingdom Viridiplantae; phylum Streptophyta; class Magnoliopsida; order Malvales; family Malvaceae; genus Gossypium; species Gossypium australe. The sequence goes on from CM016620.1 coordinate 98,121,501, forward strand.
ATTATTTTCTTTTTTAAAGTATTTAAAATTTCATATGCTATAAATACATTATCTGATATTAATCTTCCAAGCACGAAAGCACTTTGTGCTTTATCAATGCACTTTTCCATGACTCCTCTAAAACGATTAGCAATAGCTTTTGCCATTATTTTATAAATGACATTGCATAAACTAATTGGCCGAAAATGAGAAAGGTTGGTTGGATGTACCTTTTTAAGGATAAGCACTATATGTGTGGTATTCATTCGACTAACCTCCATGCCATCATTGAGCTGTTGGAGGCAATAAGATGAGACCTCGTTGCCAAATATGTGCCACAATTTTTGAAAGAAGATAGCTGGAAGCCCATCTTCACCTGGAGCCTTTGTAGCTCCCATACTTGTCAATGCTTCCCAAATCTCCTGCTTTATAAAAGGCATTGCGAGGTATCTGTTGTCTTCTTCAGAAATACACCGTTCAACCCCTGTTAAAATATGCTCATACTGGCCCTCTTCCTTAGCCTTGAATAGACCTTGAAAATATGTTTTGGCTATTTCTGCCATTTCTCGCTAATCCTCTATCTCTCTATCATCTGAGTCTTGTAACTTTTGAATGCAATTTTGCCGTCGTTTTTGTATAGCTATACTGTGGAAAAAAGTTGTGTTTCTGTCCCCCAGTTTTAGCCAGTTAACTCTAGCTCGTTGCTCCCAATAGCTCTCATCCTTATCAATCTCAAAGTTTAATTGTAGTTTCGTGTCAAACAATTCTTCTAAATTATTTTACTGTCCTCTCTGCTTCCAATAGAACAGCCAACTTTGAAGTGAGATATTCCTTTTTCCGATTCCTAAAAAGCCCAATTCGCATAGCCCATTTTTCCAACTCTGTTTTAAGATACTCCAACTTTTGTAATAGATCCCCCGATGCTGAATCCCATATGATTTTAACTTCCGTTTCAAATGTTTCCTCCATTAACCACCATGCTTCGAATATAAAAGTTTCTCATCTTTTCCTTTTTCCTTCTTTGGTTGTGGTTATTAAGAGTGGGCAGTGATCAGAGGTTGAATGCACTAGATGTTGAATGTTGGCCTCAGGAAACATAGACATCCAATTAACGTTGGCCACACCTCTATCCAAGCGTTCTCGTATATTCGTTCCTGGTAAATTCCCTCTTTCCCAAGTAAACCAGTTTCCAGTATAGCCTACATCCATTAGTTGACAATCTTCTAACGCATTACGGAAGGCTTCCATTCTCTTTTCCTCTCTGGGCAACCCGCCTTTTTTTTCAAAACCATACATTATTTCATTAAAATCTCTGCATACCAACCAAGGCTGTTCCTCATTCCGTCGGAACCTTCTCAATAAATTCCATGAGTCATCTCTCTCTTGTGCATAAGGAGAGCCATAGAAACCTGTAAATCTCCATTGTTGTTCTTCATTTTGATCGTTAGCCAATACATCAATGTGCCTTCTAGAGAAACTCTGGAGCATAACAGACACTTCACATTTCCATTGTAACATCCTAGGAAGGGCCTATGCATTTTTCAGATCAATTGTATGAAATGACAAGTCTTAAGTATTATGAATAAATTTTTGATACTTTTGGAAACCTAGAAATGAATGAAAATGGAAATGAAAATGAAAATGGAAATGAAAATGGAGATGGAAATGAAAATGGAAATGGAAATGGACATTTTTGGAAACTTAGACATTTTTGGAAACCTAAACATTTTCGGAAATGATCCAAAAATGGAAACTTGAACATTTTGGGAAACTTGGATATATGAGAGAAATAAAGGAGTTTTATTCACATAAATATGTGAATAATAAGAGATAAATAAAGGAGTTTTATTCACATAAATATGTGAATAATAAGAGATAAATAAAGGAGTTTTATTCACATAAATATGTGAATAATAAAGGAGTTTTATTCACATAAATATGTGAATAATAAGAGAGAAATAAAGGAGTTTTATTCACATAAATATGTGAATAATAAGAGATAAATAAAGGAGTTTTATTCACATAAATATGTGAATAATAAGAGATAAATAAAGGATTATTTTCTAATGAGATAATTGAGGAGATAATTGATGAATTAAAGGCTTTTATCTTTTAAATAAAAGAGATAATATTATCAAAAAGAGGAGTGGTGGCCAAGTAAAGGACTCCTAGGCTGATAACTTTGGCTATAAAAGGAGGACAGGAGGGCTACTCATCAACATTTGCTCCCTCTTCCTCTCTGCCGAAATTCTCCCTAGGCAAAACCCCTCTCTGCCGAATTTTCATTAAGCAAAAATCCCTCTCTTTTCTTCTATTTTCTTCTCCATTCTACTGTTAAGCTGAATCTTTGTGGATTCTAAGAAAGAGGGCAATCATCCACAACATCAAAAGGGGATCTTTCGGGAAATCTAAGGATCTAAGGTAAGGATTATAAATATAAATATGTGGTTAAAGATTATGATTCACATTTTCAAAGTTAGATCTAATCTAACACGAAGTTATAGGATTTCAACAGGCTTATAAAGGAATCCTCTTCAGATTTGGAATCCCATCATAAGGTAAGGGATATTCGGCCAAGGCATAATTTGTTTAAGTGTTTTCCATTATTTTAAAAACCGAAAACTGACATGGTTACATACCTAGTATTAGCCGATTTCAAGGAAGAGGAATTCTAGCAACTGTTGGGACTTGATTAAATCAATTTGGCAACTAGGTAAGTAATTCTACTTCTAGTAGGATTTGGTTTTAAGACCAAATAGGTTTATTTATATGTTTTAATTAATGGCCGAATATAGGAGTGAAAGATCTAGATCGGTAGATCGCTCTACGGGAATTCACGGAAACTATTAAGCGAAAAAGGTGTGTACTCTTACTAACTTTCAATAAATTGCATGGCAATCATTAGATATGTAAATATGTAACAGTACGTGAATGTGGCTAAGCACCACAAACGTGGTAAGGAGTACCCAGGTACGTTTCCTACTTTTGATAGGATTGTGAATGTGATATATTTTGAACATGTGATTAGTAACATGAATGAAAATTAAGTATGTGAAATATGTTATGAAATAATTGGGGCATTCGGGATATTTGTGGAGGAAGAAAGTGAAGGTGATGACTACGGTCTCACCAACGTAAAGTGGTGACTACGGTCACATAAAGTGAAAAGTGGTAACTTCGGTTACATCCAGTGAATACAGTGTCTAATGACACAACATAAGTGGGCGATGAGCACGTCGACTGCAGCGACTGCCTTCGATGGTGTGTAGCGGATGGAGGGTCGACTTAGTAGTCCCCGCGGTGTACAGGTTGGTACGGGTGGTGTGTAGCGGATGGACAAATAGGTTTGGGTTTGGGTTGCATCATCCTTTATTTTGTATGAACATGATATTGATATGACTTGTATGCCTGATTTGTTGGAAATTAGTACTATGTACACATTGAGTCTGTAGACTCACCCCGTTGGGGAATTATTTTTCAGGTGATGAGCAGTAATGGACCGGGTCGGCAGGAGCTAAAGGTGGCCATGCATCGCTTGAAGAAATTATTTGGAATTTGGACTTTATGAAATTTTAGTACTTTATTTTGGGTTTGAATGATGTAATAAGGCCATAAGGCCCAGTTGGATTTTCTTTATTCCTGTTTATTTTTATTTGAATATAATACAAATTATGTTTGATTAAAGATAAGTAAATTTATTTCTTTTAAAATAATAAACCCAAAAATTATTTTGTCACCTTATTTAAGTTGGATTTCCAGAATTTATTAAATAGGTTTCAAATTAAGCCCAACCCAAAACAATTTTTTTAAAATTACACAAATTTTTTCTAAGTCATTTAGAACATTGAAAACCGATTTATTTAAGGAACATACCAGATCCGGTTCAAGCTCGTGGGCCGGGTGTGGGGTGTTTCATCCATGTCAAACATAATCCTCCTTTTGAGCCATCAGGATCCACTTCAATACCGTTAATAAATCCAAATCTTCTACGAACTCGTTCCACCTGTATTTTGTTTATCTTTGTCTCCATAAAGAAGACCATTTGGGGATTGTGTGTCTTCAGCATTTGCCGAAGCCTGCGAATGGTCCGTTGGTTCCCTAAACCACGGACATTCCAGCTTAAGATTTTCATTATGACCGGTCAGCTTGCCTTTTGGCAGCCGCCAATAATAAAAGATTGTCTTCTATCAAACTCCTGCCCCTTACTATTCCACTTTCATTATTCTCCCTGAATGGTTGACTTGCGTTTTCTCCTCGATGTCTCTTTTTCCCCTCTTCCCCGATTAAAACCCTCTCCTCCAAATCGTGATCCATTGTCGAATGTGTTTGTGCTTCCGTTAAATTTTCCCCCCATTGTACTGATCTGGGCTAATTACCTTCAAAATTAAATCCTAAAACTGGATCTATTAAGGCCTCAGTTTCTGGTATAGTCCTCACGCCCCATATCCTGCTATCTACGATTTGACTAGAGCTACCACTTCCATTCTGTACAGCCTCACCTTCTTCATGTAGCCAGATGCTATTCATTGCCATTGCTCTTTTAGATTGTGCTTTCAGAGACAAATCTCATCCCATTGTTGCCACTTCCATCCCCAATAACATTTTTGCTTCACAATAAGAATCATTATGACCTAAGCGGCCACAATAGAAACAAAACAGAGTAAGTCTCTCATATTTGAATCTAATGTATGAACACTTTCCTGCAAAAGACACTTTCTTTTTCCTTTTTAGTGGCTGCCGTACGTGCAATTGAACTCTAATCCGCATGAAATTCCTTCTCCCCTTTCCCAGATCTGATGTATCATATTCTAAAAATCTACCCAAAAAATCACCTAATTGTCTTGCCAAATTTTCAGATAAAAATCCCATTGGAATATCATGAATTTGTGCCCATATCGGAGAATATATTAGAGGAATTTCCATTGAGTCTTCTCCCTTTTGAATCTTATGAAGAATTAGGAGATGATTGTTGAACGTCCATGGGGAGCCTTTTAGGACCCGATCCATATCCATGACATGAAAAAATTTAAACAGAAACCTCTTATCTCCGAGATCTCGAATTTGAACACCTCCACCGGATGCCACAGATTTGCCATTGTGCTTTTCATTGCTGGGAAGTGTATAATGCTTGCAGTCAAAATATAACCCACTAGACTTAAATTTTGTTCTTCTATTCCCAGATTCTGCTCAGACGGAACTTGTAAAACTTTATCTTCCTCTTCATCTATTGTTAATCCGGCAAAATCTCTTTCCATTGTTGCAGGTTTCAGAGTAGATCCCCTTCGTTTGCGTTGAATTTTCAAAAGGGCAGCTTCATCAACCAAGTTGCCGCTTGAGTAAGAGTGAAATGAAAAAAAAAACAAGAAATAGCAATAAAACAATAAAACCCTAATTTCGTGCCAGAGAGGCAGACCAAAGGACTAAAAAGTAATATTTAAATATTATTAAATGGAGTTTTTAAAAATTATTTTTTATCATTTTCAAATGTTTTTATTGTTTATTTTTATTTTTATTTCATTTATGAATTTATTATTTAGATTCACCGTTCGTATAGATATATATAAAATATCGATTATTTAAATATTAGTATTTAATATACTGTAATTAAAATTCTTTTAATTTCATAAATAGAATTTAAAAATCACATGTGTTTTATTTATTTATTTTTAACTTTTTTTATTGATAATGTATTAAATAATTATTTTTATTTAAACAAAATTTTTAATCTTTAACTAATATTTTATAATATAAATATACAATTTTACTTTTAAAAATAATCAAAATTAAAGATGCAAGAGGAAATGATACTTTTTTAAAAAACCTGATAAATTAAATCAAACGATAATTAAAAATGTGATCATGTGATATTCTAAATTTCAACTTAAGTCTCGCATCGTCACATTTTAACCAAATCTAAATTTAATGGTTAAATTGAAAAAAAATGTAATAAAAAATTAAAAATTAAGATGAAATATTACCAAATTAAATCAAACAATAATTAAAAATATGATAATGTGATATTCTAAATTTCAACCAAAGTCCTACTTCATCACATTTTAACTAAATCTAAATTTAATGAAAATGTAATAAAAAATTAAAAATTAAGATGAAAATTTACCAAATTCAAGATTAGGTGTTACTTTATCATGATTTTTCTTAACATTAAATAGTTTTTATTTATCATATTCCATTTTAGTTCAAACAACACAAGTTTTTAAAATTTTGAAAGTAATAAGAAGAAATCAAAGGACCAAATCAAATAAACAATGTAATTATTTTCTCAAAATTTCCACACATAGTACAATTTTTAAAAAGGTTAAAATATGTGATAAGTTTGTGTACTTTTATAAATTTGAAATTTAGTTTATATACTTTTTTATGAACTTAGTCCATTTATTTTTAAGTTTTAGAGTCTAATTGTTAACACTGTCAAAATTGTTTTGTTAAATTTAGGTTTATTACAACGTCAATTTTTTTAGATACATTGTTATCAAGTAAGTACCTTTTTTTTTTAATTTCAAAAGGTCATACCAATAAATTTAATAGTGTTAATAATTTGACTTGAATTTTGAATTTTGAAAAAGTAGAGATATAATTCCTAAAATTAAAAATAAAATGACTTAACAAACACTTGAAACTCATAAGACTTAACGAACTTAACAAACCTATGACTAAGTTATTAAGCTAGGGTGTGGCAACCCCTGTACGCATGTCTAGGATTGGATCCGGAAGAGCCTGGTATTTAAGCAGTCCTAGTGACTCACCTCCTCTTCGTAGGTATCCTACCTGGTGCGTAGCTTTGGTTCGCCCTAACTCAGAAGGCTCAGTGGTGTGGCAACCTCTGTGCGCATGTCTAGAAAGGTCGGTGAGAGCTTGGTATTTAAGCAGTCCGCGTGACTCACCTCCTCTTCATTCGAATCCTGCCTGGTGCGTAGCTTTGGTTCACCCTGACCAAGAGGGCTCGGTCATAGGCTAAACACAAAGAATAAAACCCGGAAGGGACTTAGCCGTTTTTCTATTATTAAAAAAAAAAAATACCCTTGGTTTATAAAATGACCAAACCACCCATAGTTTTAACAAAATTTCATTACTTTATCAAATGTTCAAAAACCCTAATTTGTAAAATATCAAACTATCTTGATTTTGGAAAATTACAAAATTGCCCCTAACTTACAAAATTACCAAAACGACCTTGATTTCCAAACTTTTTGCAATATCATTGCTTTGAAAAGTGTAACTCTCAAAGGAACCCTCAATGTTTTACAATCTTGGAAAATATCCCTAACTTATTAAATTTTACAAATTTACCCTGATTTTTGGAAAAATTATCAAAAAGGCCCCTGAGATCAAAAAATTACCGAAATACCCCTGGATTTCAAAATTCTTCCAAAATTTCCCCGGAACTTTAGAAGTACCAAAATACTTTCGTCAAAATCACCAGGGAACTTTTTATTTCTGAAAATTTACGAAAATACCCCTGTAGGATAAAATTACGAAAATGCCCCTGGGTAGTGGAAAAGCAAAATAACGAAAACAACAACAAGAATTACAACGTTTCTTTGAATGAACGAAAGTTCATATTTGTTGATGGATGAATGAATGAATGCAAGACTGTATGCATGTATGAATACGAAAGAACCACTCTTAAACTCTTCTTCATAAGATATCATCGCGGGTAATAAGTGAAACAAGAATACTAATACATAAAATTCCTTAATCAGATCTCGTCGATAATGAGCTCAAGAGGACGTGGTCGTCGTGGAAGAGGTAGAGGAAGGATGACTGTTAGATCGGGACAAGGTTCTGACAATGAGATACCACCACCACCATCACCCCCAGCTGTCAATGTTGAGCAGCAGGCTCAGACAGGGGAAGATGCCGTGTCGCAGGCTGTGCTGCGAGTTTTGGAATTGGTGGCTGGTGCAGGAAACAATTCAGGAAATCGTAAGTCTGTGCCTGAGCGGCTCCGTGCTAATGGAGCTGAAATGTTTAGAGGAGTATCGGGAGTAGCACCCAGTACAGCTGAGTACTGGTTGGAAGCAACTGAGCGCATCATGGATGAGCTCGACTTGACCCCCGAGGAGAAGTTGAAAGGGATGACGGCACTGTTACGCGATGAAGCGTATCAATGGTGGTTAACCGTTCGGGACGGTGCCACGGCGGAAGATCTGACCTGGGAATATGCTAAGGAAGCAATTCAGAAGAAGTATGTGGGAACCAGGTATATAGACAAGCAAAGGAAGGCTTTTCTAGGGTTGGTACAAGGAAGTAAGTCTGTCACCGAATATGAAGCGGAATTCTTGAGGTTGAGCCGATATGCCCGAGGAGTAGTGGCGACTGAGCATGAACGCTGTGTTCGTTTTGAGGACGGACTTAGGGACGATTTGAGACTTTTGATAGCACCGCACCAAGAGCGGGAATTCTCTGCCTTGGTGGAAAAGGCTAAAGTGGCTGAGGGAATTAAGGACGCCACCAAGCAGGCTGTGGACAGAAATAAGCCCAAAAGAGGTTTTGGGCCATCTGGAAAAGGCCACAAGAGGCCAAGAGTTGACAGGTCACAAAGTCAACAGGTTGGTACGGGCTGGCAATTTCGCCCTTGTGAACATTGTAGAAGGAAGCACGGGGGAGACTGTTGGAAAAAGGCGGGACGATGTCTCAAGTGTGGGTCCAAGGACCATATGATTAAGGATTGCCCCAAGCTATTAGATGAGAGCCAACCAGCAGCTCAGAATGCTAACCAGGATGGTAGAGGCGGACAGCAGCCTCAAAGAGGTCGTGGGTCGACCAACAGAGGTAGTGGCAGAGGCCGTGGAGCTCAGGGCCGAGGTGCAGCTAACGCTGAAGCAAGGCAACCGGGTTTGGTTTACGCGGTTCGCCGGAGGGAAGAGAGAGACGCGCCGGATGTTATAACCGGTATGTTCTTTATTCATGACAAACCCTATTTTGCTCTTATTGATGTGGGCTCAACTCATTCCTATGTTGCATGTAGTGTGGTTGAAACACTAGGCCTAGACTATGAACTTTCTGATAGGCAGATAACTGTAGTAAGCCCTTTAGGCCAAACGGTGAGGATAGATAGGATCTTTCGGAATGTACCCCTAGAGATTCAGGGAGCGAACTTTCGGGCTGACTTAATGGAATTACCTTTCGGAGAGTTTGAGCTTATACTTGGAATGGATTGGCTAGTAGAACATCGAGCCGTGTTGGATTGTGCGGCTAAACGTATGGAACTAAGAACCCCGGAAGATGAGGTAGTAGTGATGATCGGAGAAAGGAGGAACTACTTGTCTAACGTAGTTTCGGCACTGAAGGCCGAGAAAATGGTTAAGAAAGGATGTAAGGCATTCTTAGCCTTCGTGAGTGCGTTAAGAGGAGAAGAGGAAGGTGTCAAGGGAGTTAGAACAGTAAGGGATTTTGAGGATGTATTTCCGGAGGAGTTGCCCGGAATACCCCCAGATAGAGAAGTGGAATTTGGAATAGATTTGCTACCAGGAACAGCTCCTGTGTCAATCGCTCCCTACCGAATGGCACCAAAGGAGTTAGTGGAGCTCAAGGCTCAAATCCAAGAGTTGTTGGATCGTGGGTTCATTCGACCCAGTGTGTCTCCGTGGGGAGCACCGGTTCTCTTTGTGAAGAAGAAGGATGGAACTATGCGGATGTGCATAGATTATCGTCAGTTGAACAAACTGACCATCAAGAACAAGTATCCTTTGCCAAGGATAGATGACTTGTTCGACCAACTGAAAGGGGCAGCTGTGTTCTCAAAGATCGACTTAAGGTCGGGGTATCATCAACTGAAAGTGAAGGAGGCTGATATTCATAAGACCGCTTTTAGGACAAGGTACGGTCATTTTGAATTTGTGGTGATGCCGTTTGGGTTGACGAACGCACCGGCCGCGTTCATGGATATGATGAATAGGGTTTTCCAACCCTACTTGGATAGATTCGTCGTGGTGTTCATCGACGACATTTTGGTGTATTCTAAGACGGAGGAGGAGCACGATGAGCATCTCCGAGTTGTGTTAGAAGTGTTAAGGGAAAAGAAGCTTTATGCCAAATTCAGCAAGTGCGAATTTTGGCTCAAGGAAGTGGCGTTCCTAGGACATGTGGTATCCGCAGAAGGAATAAGAGTGGATCCTAGGAAGATCGAAGCAGTGTTGGATTGGAAATCACCTAGGTCGGTGGCTGAAATCAGAAGTTTCTTAGGCTTGGCAGGCTATTACAGAAGGTTCGTGGAAGGATTCTCGTCAATAGCCGCACCTTTGACAAAGTTACTAAGGAAGGAAGTACCGTTTGTGTGGACGGATAAGCAACAGGAGAGCTTTGAAAAGCTTAAAAAGGTGCTGACAGAAGCTCCGATGTTAATTCAGCCGGAGGCAGGTAAGGACTTCGTAGTATATTGTGATGCTTCGCACACAGGGTTAGGCTGTGTGCTAATGCAAGAAGGAAAGGTAGTCGCTTATGCATCTCGACAGTTAAAGCCGCATGAGGTGAACTACCCAACTCATGACTTGGAACTCGCGGCAGTGGTTTTCGCCCTCAAAGTTTGGAGGCACTACCTTTATGGAGAAAGGTCAGTAATTTACACGGACCACAAAAGCCTTAAGTATTTGTTGACTCAGAAGGAGTTGAACTTGAGGCAACGAAGGTGGGTGGAGTTATTGAAAGATTATGACTGTTCGATAGAATACCATCCGGGCAAGGCGAATGTGGTAGCTGACGCCCTAAGTAGGAAGGTTGTGTCGGATTTAAAGGCTTTGTTCGCTCACTTAAGTTTGTATGATGACGGAAGCCTGTTGGCAGAGTTACAAGTCAAGCCAACCTGGCTGAAGGAGGTGAAAGAGGGACAGTTGGTGGATAAGGACTTAAGTACTAAGTTACAGCAAGTACGGCAAGGAGGATTAAAGGATTATGGCGTCAATGATGAAGGAGTACTGTGCTACAAGGAAAAGGTTTGTATGCCGAGGGATAAGGAGTTGAGACAAAGGATTCTTCGGGAAGCGCATGGTAGTCCTTATGCTATGCATCCCGGAGGCATCAAGCTGTATAGAGATCTAAGGGAACAATTTTGGTGGTCAGACCTGAAACGAGAGGTGACTGAATTTGTGGGGAAATGTTTGACATGTCAGCAAGTAAAGGCTGAACACCAAGTCCCATCAGGATTGCTTCAACCAATTGAGATTCCCCAATGGAAGTGGGAAAGAATTACCATGGACTTAGTTAGTGGGCTTCCCCTTACGCCCACTAAGAAGGACTCGGTATGGGTGATAGTGGACCGTTTGACCAAGTCCGCACATTTTATCCCTGTGAGGATCGACTATTCCCTTCAAAAGTTAGCCAAGTTATATGTGGCGGAGATCGTGAGGCTACACGGGGTACCAATGTCGATCATCTCTGATAGAGACCCAAGGTTTACGTCTCGATTTTGGAAAGCACTTCATCAAGCATTGGGCACTAAGCTAGACTTCACTACGGCTTTTCATCCACAATCAGACGGGCAGTCTGAACGGGTTATACAAGTGTTGGAAGATATGCTAAGAGGCTGTGTGATGGATTTTCGAGGAAGTTGGGAAGATTACTTGCCTCTAGCTGAGTTCGCCTACAACAACAGCTATCAGGCAAGCATTCGGATGGCACCATACGAAGCATTGTATGGAAGGAAATGTAGAACACCAACTTGTTGGACCGAGTTAGGAGAACGCCGCGTTTTGGGTCCAGAGTTAGTGGCGAAAACTGAGGAGAAGGTGGAATTAATTCGGGCACGGTTGAAAGAAGCTTCTGATAGACAGAAGTCGTACGCAGACCTTAAGAGGAAAGAAATTGAGTTTGAAGTAGGAGACCAAGTGTTTCTAAAGGTCTCACCTTGGAAGAAGGTTATGCGGTTCGGTCGCAAAGGGAAGCTAAGCCCAAGGTTTATAGGGCCCTATCAAGTACTGAAGCGAGTTGGGCCAGTGGCATACCAATTGGAGTTACCACCAGAGTTGCATCAAATGCACGACGTATTTCATGTGTCCATGCTGCGTCGCTATCGATCGGATCCGTCTCATGTGGTACCTGTTGAAGAAGTGGAGTTAAGGCCAGATCTATCCTACGAGGAGGAGCCGATTTAGATCTTGGAACGTGACGTGAAAGCACTACGAAAGAAGTCGGTGCCTTTAGTCAAGGTGTTATGGCGCAATCATGGATCGGAAGAAGCTTCGTGGAAGCCAGAAGAGACAATGCGACAGCAATACCCTCAACTGTTTAGTTAGGAAATTTCGAGGACGAAATTTTATTTAAGGGGGGTAGAACTGTAACATCCTAGGAAGGGCCTATGCATTTTTCAGATCAATTGTATGAAATGACAAGTCTTAAGTATTATGAATAAATTTTTGATACTTTTGGAAACCTAGAAATGAATGAAAATGGAAATGAAAATGAAAATGGAAATGAAAATGGAGATGGAAATGAAAATGGAAATGGAAATGGACATTTTTGGAAACTTAGACATTTTTGGAAACCTAAACATTTTCGGAAATGATCCAAAAATGGAAACTTGAACATTTTGGGAAACTTGGATATATGAGAGAAATAAAAGAGTTTTATTCACATAAATATGTGAATAATAAGAGATAAATAAAGGAGTTTTATTCACATAAATATGTGAATAATAAGAGATAAATAAAGGAGTTTTATTCACATAAATATGTGAATAATAAAGGAGTTTTATTCACATAAATATGTGAATAATAAGAGAGAAATAAAGGAGTTTTATTCACATAAATATGTGAATAATAAGAGATAAATAAAGGAGTTTTATTCACATAAATATGTGAATAATAAGAGATAAATAAAGGATTATTTTCTAATGAGATAATTGAGGAGATAATTGATGGATTAAAGGCTTTTATCTTTTAAATAAAAGAGATAATATTATCAAAAAGAGGAGTGGTGGCCAAGTAAAGGACTCCTAGGCTGATAACTTTGGCTATAAAAGGAGGACAGGAGGGCTACTCATCAACATTTGCTCCCTCTTCCTCTCTGCCGAAATTCTCCCTAGGCAAAACCCCTCTCTGCCGAATTTTCATTAAGCAAAAATCCCTCTCTTTTTCTTCTATTTTCTTCTCCGTTCTACTGTTAAGTTGAATCTTTGTGGATTCTAAGAAAGAGGGCAATCATCCACAACATCAAAAGGGGATCTTTCGGGAAATCTAAGGATCTAAGGTAAGGATTATAAATATAAATATGTGGTTAAAGATTATGATTCACGTTTTCAAAGTTAGATCTAATCTAACACGAAGTTATAGGATTTCAACAAGCTTATAAAGGAATCCTCTTCAGATTTGGAATCCCATCATAAGGTAAGGGATATTCGGCCAAGGCATAATTTGTTTAAGTGTTTTCCATTATTTCAAAAACCGAAAACTGACATGGTTACATACCTAGTATTAGCCGATTTCAAGGAAGAGGAATTCTAGCAACTGTTGGGACTTGATTAAATCAATTTAGCAACTAGGTAAGTAATTCTACTTCTAGTAGGATTTAGTTTTAAGACCAAATAGGTTTATTTATATGTTTTAATTAATGGCCGAATATAAGAGTGAAAGATCTAGATCGGTAGATCGCTCTACGGGAATTCACGGAAACTATTAAGCGAAAAAGGTGTGTACTCTTACTAACTTTCAATAAATTGCATGGCAATCATTAGATATGTAAATATGTAACAGTACGTGAATGTGGCTAAGCACCACAAATGTGGTAAGGAGTACCCAGGTACGTTTCCTACTTTTGATAGGATTGTGAATGTGATATATTTTGAACATGTGATTAGTAACATGAATGAAAATTAAGTATGTGAAATATGTTATGAAATAATTGGGGCATTCGGGATATTTGTGGAGGAAGAAAGTGAAGGTGATGACTACGGTCTCACCAACGTAAAGTGGTGACTACGGTCACATAAAGTGAAAAGTGGTAACTTCGGTTACATCCAGTGAATACAGTGTCTAATGACACAACATAAGTGGGCGATGAGCACGTCGACTGCAGCGACTGCCTTCGATGGTGTGTAGCGGATGGAGGGTCGACTTAGTAGTCCCCGCGGTGTACAGGTTGGTACGGGTGGTGTGTAGCGGATGGACAAATAGGTTTGGGTTTGGGTTGCATCATCCTTTATTTTGTATGAACATGATATTGATATGACTTGTATGCCTGATTTGTTGGAAATTAGTACTATGTACACATTGAGTTTGTAGACTCACCCCGTTGGGGAATTATTTTTCAGGTGATGAGCAGTAATGGACTGGGTCGGCAGGAGCTAAAGGTGGCCATGCATCGCTTGAAGAAATTATTTGGAATTTGGACTTTATGAAATTTTAGTACTTTATTTTGGGTTTGAATGATGTAATAAGGCCATAAGGCCCAGTTGGATTTTCTTTATTCCTGTTTATTTTTATTTGAATATAATACAAATTATGTTTGATTAAAGATAAGTAAATTTATTTCTTTTAAAATAATAAACCCAAAAATTATTTTGTCACCTTATTTAAGTTGGATTTCCAGAATTTATTAAATAGGTTTCAAATTAAGCCCAACCCAAAACAATTTTTTTAAAATTACACAAATTTTTTCTAAGTCATTTAGAACATTGAAAACCGATTTATTTAAGGAACATACCAGATCCGGTTCAAGCTCGTGGGCCGGGTGTGGGGTGTTTCATCCATGTCAAACATAATCCTCCTTTTGAGCCATCAGGATCCACTTCAATACCGTTAATAAATCCAAATCTTCTACGAACTCGTTCCACCTGTATTTTGTTTATCTTTGTCTCCATAAAGAAGACCATTTGGGGATTGTGTGTCTTCAGCATTTGCCGAAGCCTGCGAATGGTCCGTTGGTTCCCTAAACCACGGACATTCCAGCTTAAGATTTTCATTGTGACCGGTCAGCTTGCCTTTTGGCAGCCGCCAATAATAAAAGATTGTCTTCTATCAAACTCCTGCCCCTTACTATTCCACTTTCATTATTCTCCCTGAATGGTTGACTTGCGTTTTCTCCTCGATGTCTCTTTTTCCCCTCTTCCCCGATTAAAACCCTCTCCTCCAAATCGTGATCCATTGTCGAATGTGTTTGTGCTTCCGTTAAATTTTCCCCCCATTGTACTGATCTGGGCTAATTACCTTCAAAATTAAATCCTAAAACTGGATCTATTAAGGCCTCAGTTTCTGGTATAGTCCTCACGCCCCATATCCTGCTATCTACGATTTGACTAGAGCTACCACTTCCATTCTGTACAGCCTCACCTTCTTCATGTAGCCAGATGCTATTCATTGCCATTGCTCTTTTAGATTGTGCTTTCAGAGACAAATCTCATCCCATTGTTGCCACTTCCATCCCCAATAACATTTTTGCTTCACAATAAGAATCATTATGACCTAAGCGGCCACAATAGAAACAAAACAGAGTAAGTCTCTCATATTTGAATCTAATGTATGAACACTTTCCTGCAAAAGACACTTTCTTTTTCCTTTTTAGTGGCTGCCGTACGTGCAATTGAACTCTAATCCGCATGAAATTCCTTCTCCCCTTTCCCAGATCTGATGTATCATATTCTAAAAATCTGCCCAAAAAATCACCTAATTGTCTTGCCAAATTTTCAGATAAAAATCCCATTGGAATATCATGAATTTGTGCCCATATCGGAGAATATATTAGAGGAATTTCCATTGAGTCTTCTCCCTTTTGAATCTTATGAAGAATTAGGAGGTGATTGTTGAACGTCCATGGGGAGCCTTTTAGGACCCGATCCATATCCATGACATGAAAAAATTTAAACAGAAACCTCTTATCTCCGAGATCTCGAATTTGAACACCTCCACCGGATGCCACAGATTTGCCATTGTGCTTTTCATTGCTGGGAAGTGTATAATGCTTGCAGTCAAAAGATAACCCACTAGACTTAAATTTTGTTCTTCTATTCCCAGATTCTGCTCAGACGGAACTTGTAAAACTTTATCTTCCTCTTCATCTATTGTTAATCCGGCAAAATCTCTTTCCATTGTTGCAGGTTTCAGAGTAGATCCCCTTCGTTTGCGTTGAATTTTCAAAAGGGCAGCTTCATCAACCAAGTTGCCGCTTGAGTAAGAGTGAAACGAAAAAAAAAACAAGAAATAGCAATAAAACAATAAAACCCTAATTTCGTGCCAGAGAGGCAGACCAAAGGACTAAAAAGTAATATTTAAATATTATTAAATGGAGTTTTTAAAAATTATTTTTTATCATTTTCAAATGTTTTTATTGTTTATTTTTATTTTTATTTCATTTATGAATTTATTATTTAGATTCACCGTTCGTATAGATATATATATAAAATATCGATTATTTAAATATTAGTATTTAATATACTGTAATTAAAATTCTTTTAATTTCATAAATAGAATTTAAAAATCACATGTGTTTTATTTATTTATTTTTAACTTTTTTTATTGATAATGTATTAAATAATTATTTTTATTTAAACAAAATTTTTAATCTTTAACTAATATTTTATAATATAAATATACAATTTTACTTTTAAAAATAATCAAAATTAAAGATGCAAGAGGAAAGGATACTTTTTTAAAAAACCTGATAAATTAAATCAAACGATAATTAAAAATGTGATCATGTGATATTCTAAATTTCAACTTAAGTCTCGCATCGTCACATTTTAACCAAATCTAAATTTAATGGTTAAATTGAAAAAATGTAATAAAAAATTAAAAATTAAGATGAAATATTACCAAATTAAATCAAACAATAATTAAAAATATGATAATTTGATATTCTAAATTTCAACCAAAGTCCTACTAAATCTAAATTTAATGAAAATGTAATAAAAAATTAAAAATTAAGATGAAAATTTACCAAATTCAAGATTAGGTGTTACTTTATCATGATTTTTCTTAACATTAAATAGTTTTTATTTATCATATTCCATTTTAGTTCAAACAACACAAGTTTTTTAAAATTTTGAAAGTAATAAGAAGAAATCAAAGGACCAAATCAAATAAACAATGTAATTATTTTCTCAAAATTTCCACACATAGTACAATTTTTAAAAAGGTTAAAATATGTGATAAGTTTGTGTACTTTTTATAAATTTGAAATTTAGTTTATATACTTTTTTTATGAACTTAGTCCATTTATTTTTTAAGTTTTAGAGTCTAATTGTTAACACTGTCAAAATTGTTTTGTTAAATTTAGGTTTATTACAACGTCAATTTTTTTAGATACATTGTTATCAAGTAAGTACCTTTTTTTTTTTTAATTTCAAAAGGTCATACCAATAAATTTAATAGTGTTAATAATTTGACTTGAATTTTGAATTTTGAAAAAGTAGAGATATAATTCCTAAAATTAAAAATAAAATGACTAAATTGCAAATTTTGAATTTGTGAAAAGTATAATAACTTGGCATATTTTAACGATTGTATGAAACATGGATATTATCACTTTCTAATAATTTTATGCCACATCAGTATTCTTATCCTAGATTCCAGTATTTTTATTTGGATTTGATTTTTTTTCAATATGAAAATACTGATATGACATAAATCTATTGAGAAAGAAATATGTGGTGTCACTGTTTTATACAATAATTTCCCTATTTTAACCTAATAATAATAATAATAATTAAAAAAAAAACACAACTAGTGTTAAATGCTTTACTAAATACTCGTCACTTTCTTCTAAAGGTCTTAACGCCCTTTTAATTGCCGAGTCCTCTGCACCGTTCAAAGACTCTCTTCATCTCTTTCTTTTGTTTCTTTATTCTTCATCAATGGCGAAAACCAGTGGACTCTCCATTGATTTTGATCCAAACTATTTCTTAATTCACAACCCACCTGTCCTCAATTCTTTCCCCGAAGACACTCCCAAAGACACCAACAAAAACAACAACAACAACAAAACAATGTTTTCTGGTACTACAACAACGCCGGCAAACATGTCTCTGCCATCTACCGTCGATCGGTTCCCCATTAAATTCGACTGTTTTTACGATCAAACCCGCCCTTCTTTTTTATCCTCCGATGATGATAAACGAAAGGTCGTCGGTGAACTGGATTTTTTCGCTGAAAAAAACGATAAACTCGTCGATGATGCTGATTCCATGCACACTTCCGATGCCGGACTTGAGCTTAACGTTAACGTGAGTTAATTACCCATCATTGATATCTCTTTTAAATTTGTATTTCAATGGATTGAATTGATGAATCTTTTGTGTCCTTCAGATTGGTCTAAATCTGTTAACTACAAATACCAGTACCGATCAGTCCACCATGGAAGATAAAAAAGCTAATAATGAGGTGAAAAAAAAAAAACTGGGTCTTCGTTTTTTATTTTTTAAAGTGAATTTGATAATATTATATAATACTGTGCCATTGTTTTTTTTAAAAGGTAGCTGTTTTACGAGCTAAGCTGGTACAAATGAACGCTGAGAATGAAAGATTAAAGGAGATGTTGATTCAGGCAACTGAGAACTATAATTCAATGAAGATTCATTTGTGTTCATTGATGATGAAAAATGGTGGAAAAGCTAAAGAAGAAGATGAAGAAAATAAGAAACGAAACGGTGGAATAGTAGTGCCAAGACAGTTTATAGATCTCGGTTTAGCTGTCGCCGCTGATGCCGATGAGTCGTCTCCGTCGTCTCCGGAAGGCAAGAGCCAGCGTGAAGATAGCTCCGGTGGTGATAACAAGGTTCCGAGATTCGATGCTGATCAAAGTGAAGCCGCCATGAGAAAAGCACGAGTTTCCGTTCGAGCTAGATCAGAGGCTCCGATGGTATATATGTTGCGATTAATATTGGATTGTTGGTGTTTTGTTCGTATTTGATTTTAATTCGGGTTAATTATTTTCGTTGTCGGAAAGATTACAGATGGATGTCAATGGAGGAAGTACGGACAGAAAATGGCGAAGGGAAATCCGTGTCCACGAGCATATTATCGATGTACTATGGCTACCGGTTGTCCCGTTAGAAAACAGGTACTATCGGAAACCGAAAATCGAAAATGCATCCGTGACCGTAATTTAAATAGTCGATTAATGTGAATGTTATAGGTACAAAGATGTGCCGAAGATCGAACAATTCTTATCACCACATACGAAGGCAATCACAACCACCCTTTGCCTCCATCGGCGATGTCGATGGCATCGACGACGTCATCAGCAGCACGAATGTTGGTATCGGGTTCAACGTCTAGTCCCGACGGACTGATGAACTCGAATCTCCTCACCACAACTCTCCTGCCTTGCTCTTCCACCATGGCTACTATATCGGCTTCAACTCCATTCCCCAGCGTTACCTTGGATTTAACACAGTCCTCGTTTTCGAGCCCTCCGCCGCCTTACAACGTTGCCAATTCTGTAGCGGTTACCGCCGCATTGGTGCCTCAAGTTTTCGGCCAGGCACTTGACAATCAGTCCAAATTCTCCGGTATACAAATGTCTAAAGATTTGGATCGGATGCAACAGGGTGAACAAAATTCAATTGCTGACACTGTAAATGCGGCAACGGCAGCCATTGCGACGGACCCGAGCTTCGCCGCTGCTCTAGCCGCAGCTATTACATCTATTTTTGAGAGTTCTCAATCTCACCCCAATAATGGTCATAATAGCAATGGCAATGTCACTAATACTAGCAATGCAATGTAGGACAACGATGAAATACAGTTTTGTTGCAATTTTTTGTCAAACAAAGGAATGTTTACGAGGGTAGTGTAGTAATATTCTTTCCTCAAATGACTTATTTGGTCCAAAAAGTATGCCAATGCAAAGTCAAGAAAATAATATAAAATGAAAGGAAAATTTATTTAATTTCATTCAATTATTTATTTTTATAGATTAGTTGATATTATTATTGTTACAATAATACAAAGGATTCCACGCGTTTATGCAAGTGGTATCTTACACTTTAAGGATTAAAAAATTATAAATATTCTAAGTATTATATTAAAAAACTATTTACCAATTTATTATAATTTGTAATTTTTTATATAAATAATTGTAACGGGGATAGAAAAAAGAGATATAAATAGATGATAAATTATCAAGAAATTACTGATTTAAAATTAAATCTCTTATGACTTGATAATGTCTTAGATCGATTGTATTGTAATAGCTAAGGTTTTGGTAATTTAATGGTTTAAATTCAAGCTTTAGCAGTATAATTGTCGTATGTAGGTTTTTTTATATTATTTTGAGTTTAAATCTCGTCGTGTTTAAGTTTTGTTCATATTTATTTTAGCTTAGATCTAAATATATTTTGATTTTCATTCATTGTGTTTTATATTGAATTTATTTTAATTTTATCAGTGTTTGATTTACTATTCATGAAAACTAATCCATCCAAAATTCGTAACCATTATTTCTAGCAGTATCGTCTTCAATATTTCAAATTTTAATGTAAAGAGAAAAAAGAGAGAGTATTAATTAATTAATTTAATTTTCCTCTAAACGAATTATAAATAAATGAATGAACCCAAAATTGAATTTAATTATTGCTTGAAGTTTGGTGCAACGAAGGGAAATTGTTGAAAAACAGTCAAGAAATCCGTCTCCAAATGTTCAAATAATGATGGTAATTTGTCCATTACTTGTTATGATGGATTTCACTTTTGATTATCATTATATTAGTGTTAATTATAATGTTATAAAAAGTAATTAAAAAATAAATCTCCATCTTTGGGTGTGTTCAAATTCAATGAATGCAAATAAATTCATCCCTTGGAAAAAGAATTAAAACAATTTAATCTTCTCACCAACAATTAAAATTAATTAACCACGACTTTTTAATGTTTTTCATGAATTATATATTATTTTAATTGATAAAATAACATATTTCGATTTGGTCCTTATTAATAAATTTAATATGTAACGTTTACATATTTTGTCAATTTAGTTTTGATTTAACAAGTTTAACCTACAATATTTATTCATTTTGTTAAATCAGAATCAATTTGACAGAATGTGTAAATTTTGAGAGCTAAATTTGTTATTATACTAATAAAAATTATGTACAATTGACGAAAAAAATTAACAGCCTGCTTATTTATCCTTAATTACTCACATTTGAAGTTAATAAAAATTAAATTGCTTGACTCAATATAAAAATTAAAAGAAACTAAAAGGATTATGTTTACCAAAACAATTACTTGAATTTGATTTCTTTATTATGAAAATAAAAATATAATCATGGTTTTGTTACAAAAGAAACTGAGCATGTAAAAATAGATTCAATGCACCTGCATTACAATATAATACAGAGATATTATAATATGGGTCCTATGGGTAATTTTTAAAGCTCTAAAAATCATAATCATGTTTAGCCTTGTCTATTTTTGTCTTACAAAGATAGGCCAATTCTGAAATTTTGGGTCTGAAAATTAATTGGTGGTTTTAGTATTAGCCCAATCTGAATAATACTACTCATTAGATTTATCGATTGAATTAGAAATCGATTGATATGTATATTGATATGGAACAAGGTAACAAATTGATTCGTTCATTAATATGAAACAATTGAAATTGACGATTGAACCGTATTTTATAATTTTTATGAATTTTCAATAATTTATTTAATTGAAACCGAACAAATCGTCAAACTAAAAATCAATGGTCCGATTGTTTCGATCACCAGTTCAATTCTAAAAATATTGCTATCTGGCTCTACAGGAGCTACCATGTAGACTCCATTGTTGAGGTGTTAACAGCATAAGGGAGCATTTAATAGATGAAGTCTCTTATTGGCATTCTGATTATTAGAATTCAAATTCTGCTGATATAATTTTCCTTTCTCCATTTGTAACTTGATTTGGTAGAAAAATATATTTATTAAGTCAACTAATTATACTTGGAGTTATAAAAATTGTGTTCATAGGTTCGATTTTGAAACTATCATATCCCTTTTCCCTTACTAAAAATGTATATTAAAAAAATGAGTTTATAAATAATTGAGAATAGTAACTTATAAGGGTTGGGTACGCATCTTTAGAGAAAAACGTAAGTTCAAACTTTAAAAATAACTTTATTGGGAAAGACAACCACAAACTTTGAACATTGAACATTAGTAAAACAAATATAAAGTACAAAAAAAGGTAAACTACACCCAAGATCATTAAAATATCAATAAATTTATGTTTTGGTCACTAAACTATTTGAATATTTTTATTTAAGTTGCCCAATTTGCCCGGGCCCATTAACCAAATTTAAACCCAAAAACAAAACAAAAAATAAAGCCAAATAAAAACCAATAAAATAATAACAGTATTCACAGAATAAAATAATAGCCCAAAACCCAATTCCTAATCCAAATCGCTACCCAATTACAAGCCCAATTACCCTAAAAAAATTTTGGAAACCCTAGGGGTTTCCAAAATACTCAAGCGCCGCAGCCTTCCCCCACGAACGCCCCGCGTGCATCCTCGCCGCAGCCACCACGCACACGCGCGCCAGCCTCAGCAGCAGCCTCCTCCACAGCTGTACCTGCAACAACCCACGGAGCAAACAAAAATACAGCAAAGCAACTATTGTTGATTTTATTTTTCGATTTATATTCGGCTATAAATAGGGCCAAAAGAAAAGCGAAAAGGATCCCGTTTTTTGTATTTACAGAGGCACATATACTGAATACAAAAGAAAAAGCGATTGAATCCAGTTTTAAAAGGTGATTTTGAGGTTTTGATAATCGGTTTCTTTTGTTTCTTTTCTTCTTTCTTCTTTCGGCATCTTTTTTTTTATGTTCATATGAAAATCAAGGGGTAAAATAAAAGAAGTGAGTGACATACCTGGCTTCGAGCACTATTCGCGGTGGCTCCACGGCGGCAAAGGCGAGGGATCGGCGCATCGAGGAAGAGTCACAAACCCTAAAAGGGGAAATAAAGGAAATGGGGGAAAAATCTGTTTCGGGGAGTTTTGGGGAATGGCAGATTGCCATTCAGATTCTTTAGGTTTTAAGAATAAACAAAAACGGCGTCGTTTAAGTCTTTGGAAATCAGATGCCGAAACGGCACTGTTTGGTGCTCAGCCCGTGTGTTTGGATGCTGAAACGGCACCGTTTGGTGCTTAACCCGATGACCCGACCCAAAAACCAGGAGGATCCGCGCCTTTTTTGCAATAAAGAGATATTTCCGTGATTAGCCCCTCCATTTTGCACTGTCATTTGATTGAACCTTATTTCTATATTTTTTATGTTTTTAATTTATCCCTGGAATTTGTGCGTTATTTTAGTTTAGTATCCGTCTAAACGAAGCGTTTTCGCAACTTGGAATATTTTCTTTTTTAATCCCCGTTCATTTGTGTATCTTATTTAGATCCTTAATTCTATTTTAATAATTTCATTT
The DNA here is from genome assembly GCA_005393395.2 of Gossypium australe. Taxonomy (NCBI): domain Eukaryota; kingdom Viridiplantae; phylum Streptophyta; class Magnoliopsida; order Malvales; family Malvaceae; genus Gossypium; species Gossypium australe. Next base: position 98,144,840 of record CM016620.1, read on the forward strand.
GTTTATAAGTTATCCTTTTAATGTCGTTTTTATCTGGATTGAGTTTTTTATTATTATTTTAGTTTTTATATTTTATTCATTTTAAATGATTCTTTATAAAATTCATTATTTGTTTTAATATATATTGTTTGAATTATATTGTATATATTATTTTCGCATTATTTTAGTTGTTATTCTTTAATTCTCCTTTATATGTATATATATTTTCTTCTAAATCTATTTATATATATAATTTTCTTCTTTTAAAGCTCCTATTTTATTATATTGTTTAACATTTTCATATATTATTATTTTTATACATGTGTATTACTATTAAGTTTTTTTTTTTTTATCTTATGTGCGTTATCAATTTTAAATTAATATATTTTGTATAATATTTACTTTAAATTTATTATGTAATATTTATTTTAAAACTCATCCATATATTATTGTGTTTATTTTTATTATAAAATTTATTTCAAATCTTTTCATGCATTGCGTCTTTCTTTTTAAAAAATTTTATAGGTATAATTTAGGTTAAAAAATAGTATGTATATATTAGTTTCAAATTTCTTTTTCTCTGTTTATTTTAAATTCATTTATTATCATGCAAAGGTTTGTTTTATATTTTCTTAATTTGCCATGTGGCTCTGATTGATGATATCGTTTCAAATATGATGTGTTGTGAAATTATCGCTATTGTATATTTCAAATTATATGTGTGTATTGTTATCTTTGTTATTCATTTGTGTAATGTCGTATTCACATATTATTATTCCATATTCGATATTATATTTTCGTTTCTCATTATCAAATAGTGATTCAATAAAAGCATTTTGAGTCGATTTTAAAATCGCTTATTTAAAGGTTTTTAAAGCAAGGCAATATTTGATGTTTGTAAATTCGAGGAATTGTGCCCTAACGTGCTGGGTTTCAGTTCTTCATTTGACCAAATAATTAAATACTCTTTTAATCGCATGACTTAGAAATTGTGAGATGATCTTGGTTTCAAGGTTCAAGACGTCATATCCTAACGTGTTGGATATGGTGTTTTATTCCTTCAGAACGAGAAAATCTTAAATTTCAACTTAAATTAATTAAACATATTTCAAAAGGAATTACATTTTAATTTTTTCTAATTTTCAACATAAGGACATTAGTTAATCAATTTAGTACCAGTTTTGGGCGTATGAGGGTGCTAATCATTCCTCGTACGTAACCGACTCCCGAACCTGTTTTTCTATTTCGTAGACCAAAATTATTTTTTACAAGTGATCCAATCACACCTAAACAAAAAGGGTTGGTGGCGACTCCATATTTTTAAAGTCGATCCCGTTTTTCAAAAATAAAAAATGGTTTCGACATCGTTGGTTGCTAAGATTTTTTTTTTTTTAAATCCAACTAGTGAGCTCCAAGCGATTATAGGACGACCGGTATGATGGATCAATTCCCATTGACAAGTAGAAGAACATATCTTAGATTCAAGTTGATATAACGATTAGTGTCAGAGATCGGAGAAGAAATTAAATTGGATTTTGGTTTGTAGATTCATGGCGTTCAAAATTATTTTATGAAAAAAAATAATGAATTGCAAAAGAGAAAGAAAAAAAAAAAAGCTTTCAATCGATACAAGTGGTGCGAAAAAAAAAAAAACCATAGAACAACGATTTTATAATTTTATAATTATTAAATAATTGAATAATTATTGTATAATTTTTAAAATTAAATCACCGACACTTTACTTAATAAAACATTAGGTATAATTTACCCTACGAATCAAATGCTGGCCCACGAGGATGTAAGTAGGGACAAATTAAAATGAGTATGACTATGGACAGAGTACGATTGATGATGATTTATGCATGCATGTGATTTTTACCTCTTCCTTTTTCCAATACCAAAATAAATTATTGTTATCATGAGAATTAGAATGATTTGAGTTATTTAAAAGTTGGAGAATTATTGGAGTGTAGTAGAAATTATACAAAATAAAAATAAAGCAAAGTTCACTCCAAAACAAGCTTAGCTTTGAAATAAGAAAAATAACACACACAATATTAATATGATCCTATGAACTAACTAAAATCACAACATCGTACTACATTGATTCGTTCGTGGATTCAGCAACATCTATTAAAATGATCTAACCTCAGACACGTCTTTATGATCTTCATCAACCAGCAAAACACCATGAATTATTAAAAGAAACATATAATAAAACATAAAAATATTTGTTATTTCGAAAGAAACAAAACATGGGGTTTTTATGTTTTTCATCATTGTGCTGGACATTGGAACCCTGGAGGTGGAGTTTTGCCACAGTCGATGAGGACCTGAAGAGCTATGGGGATTATAATATTGATATTCAAAAGTTTGGCTTTGATCGTAGTACAGAGACAAATGGCGGCGTCTAAATCCAACAGCCCTTGTAGTACAGGGCAGCAAGTGTCTTTGGCGCTGCTACCTATGCCGATGTGTACTAAGCCACCCAATACGTCCACACATGCACCTAGCTTGAGAGTGTCTATGGGGCATGTTTGTTGTGCCGGAGGTGGTGGTGGACACGGTGTTTCCGGTGAAGGTGGCTTCACGATAGGAGGCGTTGGTGGGTTCACAATAGGTGGTGATGGTGGTGGTAGAATCGGCGTTGTTGGTGGATTCACAATAGGAGGTGGCAGAATCGGCGGTGTTGGTGGGTTCACTATTGGTGGACGGGGGTAGACTGGTGGCTTTGGAGGCAGTGTTGGTGGTGATATGACCGGCGGTATTGGATAGTAAGGTGGCTTGGGTGTATATGGCGGAGGCTTCACAACCGGCGGTGTTGGTGGGTTCACTATTGGTGGACTGGGGTAGACTGGTGGCTTTGGAGGCAGTTTTGGTGGTGATATGACCGGCGGTATTGGATAGTAAGGTGGCTTGGGTGTATATGGCGGAGGCTTCACAACCGGCGGTGTTGGTGGGTTCACTATTGGTGGACTGGGGTAGACTGGTGGCTTTGGAGGCAGTTTTGGTGGTGATATGACCGGCGGTATTGGATAGTAAGGTGGCTTGGGTGTATATGGCGGAGGCTTCACAACCGGCGGTGTTGGTGGGTTCACTATTGGTGGACTGGGGTAGACTGGTGGCTTTGGAGGCAGTTTTGGTGGTGATATGACCGGCGGTATTGGATAGTAAGGTGGCTTGGGTGTATATGGCGGAGGCTTCACAACCGGCGGTGTTGGTGGGTTCACTATTGGTGGACTGGGGTAGACTGGTGGCTTTGGAGGCAGTTTTGGTGGTGATATGACCGGCGGTATTGGATAGTAAGGTGGCTTGGGTGTATATGGCGGAGGCTTCACAACCGGCGGTGTTGGTGGGTTCACTATTGGTGGACTGGGGTAGACTGGTGGCTTTGGAGGCAGTTTTGGTGGTGATATGACCGGCGGTATTGGATAGTAAGGTGGCTTGGGTGTATATGGCGGAGGCTTCACAACCGGCGGTGTTGGTGGGTTCACTATTGGTGGACTGGGGTAGACTGGTGGCTTTGGAGGCAGTTTTGGTGGTGATATGACCGGCGGTATTGGATAGTAAGGTGGCTTGGGTGTATATGGCGGAGGCTTCACAACCGGCGGTTTGGGTGTATATGGCGGAGGCTTCACAACCGGTGGTTTGGGTATATATGGAGGCTTCACAACCGGTGGTTTGGGTGTATACGGTGGAGGCTTTACAATAGGTGGCTTAGGTACATAGGGAGGCTTTACAACAGGTGGCTTGGGAGGATGCGGTGGATGTTTTGGTGGTTTAGGGTGATATGGGGGTTTCACCACCGGAGGCTTAGGTGGTTTAGGGTGATACGGTGGCTTCACCACCGGAGGCTTAGGTGGTTTAGGGTGATACGGTGGCTTCACCACCGGTGCCTTCGGTGGTTTAGGGTGATATGGTGGGTTTACCACCGGAGGCTTAGGTGGCTTTGGAGGATGATGTTTTGGTGGTTTAGGGTGATAGGGTGGCTTAACAATGGGAGGATGATGATGTTTAGGCGGGTATTCTGGCGGAGGACATTTCGGCGGCGGAGATGGGTGGTGGTAACATTCAGGGCAGCCTAGTGAAGTGAGCAATGCTCCTAAATTCAAAAACAACACAATTAGATAGGGTAAACTATGCATCCCCATATCTTAGCTTAGGGAGCTTGGTTTCGTACTTCACTCTTTCCATGAAAAAACCCATGTTTTTATACTCAACATTCATGCAAATGGAAGCCACAAAAAATCAATTATCAAATGTCTTTTTCCTATTAATTTATTAGACCCTTTGGCATCTTTCATTGACTTTAACCAAAATATCCGCCTCCCAAAAAAAACCCGACGTCGTATCACATTTTATCATTTCCACTCGATAAAATTTTTAATAAAAATATAATTTATTTTTTAAAACAATAGCTTGCAAAAACAACTCAACCTTGATTTGGTTGATCGTAAATATTTTTACAACAACCCAAAGAGGGGTAAGAATGGGGAAGAAAGGATTCTTAGTGCAAACACACGGGTTTTGGGATGAATTATTCAGAGTTTCGAGGTAATGCGTGGTAGAGAGAGGCCAATTTTAACTTGTAGTGAACTGTCGAGCCCGTGACTTGAAACTTGGCTTAAAAGGAGATGCTTTTGCTTGCTTGTGACCCTTCCATTCTCTTTCAACTTTTACAATACGACAAATCTTACCCCCGATTCTCTTTATTTTTTAAAATATTTTCTCTTCTTTTACCAGTATCCCTGCTAGTAAAGGTTTGGATAAGAGAAAATCGAATTGACGTTTGTTAAGAGTTTGTACTAACCCTACATACGTCAAACTACTATACATTGTATGTTCTCATTATTTCTATTTTTTAGATTCTCTACAATTATTCATATCACCTCTTTAATTCATAAATAAAAAGTTAATATATTTCAGTACACTCGAATACGCATCTTCTCGTATTGATAATAATACCTATAACAGTCGAGTTAAGACTCTATCAACTATATGAAAATCTTTATATTAAGAATCTGATTAAATTTTATTGCCTCTATTTAAAATATAAGTAAATTAGTTCATATATATTAGATTAAAAAATAAATTGGTCATTCTATTAAAAATTTCAACTATTTTTACTGTTAAGAACTTATCAATATACGTTAGAATGAGGTGTACAAGGCATGACATGTTACATATAACTACCTGATTATCTCGTCAATTTTTAATTTAACAAAAATAATCAATTTACTTTTTAAGTTAACATACAATAATAAATTTATCTATTTTTAAATAAAAAATTATAAAATACAATCCAACATCTATTATAACAACCTCCATATTACTTTCATTAAGAAGATGAGAGGATATAAATAGTATATTGCCTCATAAAAAAGTAATTTGGTAGAGTGTCAAGTTCAAGAAAAGTTAGGTGGTGTAGTACTTTGTAACTATTTTGTTTTTCTTTCCTAAAAGAAAAGGGTAATGTTTGAGAGTTTTTTTAAAAATAAGGTTAAGTATTTAATTTTAAAAAATTTAAAAATATTATTAAAATATCTGAAAATTTTTATTTAAGTTATTAACCATTTAAAATCGTTATTGTATTTTTTTATATCACCTGCATCAATTGAAAGCTCTCATGCTCTTTCTCCTTCTTCAGTTTAGTTTTTCTTTTTCATGAAATAATTTTGAATATTATGAACCCGCGAACTAAAATCTAAACCATTTTCTTTTCTGATCTTTGACATTGATTATTAGATCACCTTGGATCTAATGTATGTTCTTCTACTCATCGATGGGTATTGATCCACCGTACTGATTACTGAATTGTCGCTTGAAGCTTGCTAACTAGAATAGTTTAATGATTTATTCTTAAATGTAGTTTACCCTATAAACAATTATAAGCAATAAATACCCATACAACAATATTTATTCTTCTTTTAAAATAAATAATTTTTTAGACTTTCCTCGTTTGAGTTTATGTCCCATCAATTCGAGAAATCATTTTAATTAAATGCTTTATTATTAATTATAAATAGAAAATTTTCAAGAGTTAGATGAAGAATAGTTAATCTTGCATATTTCTTGACCTTTCTCAAAAGGTGTTAAATTGAAAAAAATATCAAATTTAAATAATAAATTAAATCAAAAAATATATATACCGAATTAAAATATTAAATCAAATTTAAAAAAATAAATATATTTATATCAGATATCTTTTACTACACTAAACCCTAAACTTGAAAACGATAGCAGATTATTGAATAAGAGCTGTGAGGGAGACAGCATTGTCGGTAAGATATGTACAAATTACAGTACTCTATATTTGAGCAATTATTATCACTATGCTTTAAAATTCATATATAATTAACAATTTCAAACCGAACATGTGTCTTAAACAATGCATCAACTTGTCAATATTATATTTATTTGCTTTTTATATTTATCATAGGGAATTTACTTACTTTATTTTTATTTTAAGAAATTTAATTTTTTAAATTTAAAAATATAAATTTATTTATTTATATTATTATTAAATTTTTATGTTAAATTTAAATTTATTATATAATTTTTTATTACATGACTATTAAATGAGATTTTTTTTTAATTTTAGAATAAAATAACATTAAGTTTAATAGATATTTTTAATATTATTAACCGTTCGATTTTAAATTTAAATTTTGAAAAATAAGAGACGTAATTCTGAAGGTTTAAATATGCCCTAAGTTCATATACTTTCCGTGCAATTGGAATTTAGTCCTATTTTTTTATATTTCAAAATTTATGTTCAATTTTCAACATAGTTAAAAATTTTTTGTTAAATTTATTGGCGTTGCTTTTTTTAAATAAAAACTTATTTGGTAACATGTAATAAAAATACTGTTGTAACCTGAATTTAACAAAAGAAATTTTACGGCGTTAATAATTAGACTTTCATTTTTAAATCTAAAAAGTAAATGGACTAAACACCTTGAAATAAATGTAAAGAGACTAAATTTCTCATGCACAGAAAATACAAAGATTTGAGGTATATTTTAATCATTCCTTAAAATATAAGTAGAGGAACTAAATTCAAATGCGTAAAAAATACATAAACATAAAACAAATTTTAATTTCTTTAAAAAAAAAGTCAAAACAGAGCTTAAAGACAAATACAATCAATACAAGATAAAAAACTATTTAAAAAAAAAAACACTTTAAATCAAGAGACAAAAGCAATCTTTGATTAATTCAAGTCGGGACAAATATTAAAATTATACATATGAATTTTGATTTAATGTACAATATCATGCATGAATTTTGTTTTTATGTAATTTTATAAATAAAATTTTGACTTGATTTAATTTTCACAAAATCAATAATATTATTATCGAATTAACATAATTTTATATTCATATATATATATATATATATAAATCCAATATGAAAATAAAAATATGTATTTATTTCTTTTAAATATATAAAATTAAATCAAGATAAAAAATTCATGTATCTCCAATTTAAATTTCATATATATAAGTATCCTAAATCAAAATTAATAAATTAAATTAAACATACTAAAATCTATTTAAAAAATTTAAAAATTAACACAATCAATTCCGTACGGACAAATAATAGGGAGGAAAGGAGTATTAATACACACAAGATTGTACAAAAAGATAACAAGTGGAATAGGTTCAATTAAAATAATCAAAAGGTTGATGGTGAATTGTCGTAAATGAGACAAAATTAAGAGTCAAAATTAAAGATAATGAGTAACCCCACCACGTAGTTACATAATTTTATCACATTTATATATATTCCTTTTTCAATGTCACTTTCACCCTACCTTCTACAATGTATGTGGCTCAATCTAAATTCCAATGGTTTTAGAAAATAAAAGTGGATTGAATTTGGTTTTATTGTACGGACATTCGTACATTATTCTCTTATTTATGAGTTGAGATAAATTATGATTTTTTTTTTAAGTTAGACCTTAAACTTAGTAATTGTTAGCATGTTGAGGCCTAAATTTTGTTTTTGTCCAAATTAATCCTTGAATTTGGTAATTATTCCCACATTAGAGTCTAAACTTTTTTTAGTCCCAGTTAATCCCTAAACTTGACAATTGTTCTCACAGTGGGGTCTAAACTTTGTCCATGATATTTTCTTGAAAATCCTAAAATTTAAACTCTAATGTAAGAATAATTGTCAAGTTTAAGGACTTGGTCAAAAAAAAAGTTCAAACCCCTATGTAGGAATAATTGCCTAGTTCAAGCCCCAATATAAAAACAATTATCAAGTTCAGAGACTAAATTGAATAAATAAAGGTTTCAAATCTCAAAATTAAAATTGTCACTAAGTTTAGATCTCAAAAAGCAATTTAACCCGAAAAAATTAAAATTAAAAGATAATAATTGAGAGTTTGTGGAATAAGGAACGACAAACCGATTGAAATTACATTGACTTTTTGAGGTTTATACTGTGTTGGAAAATATGTGGGTTCATTCCATGCACCGAATTGCATGGCAGTGTCTTCCTTTGGCAGCATAAATAAATAGAATTAATTTTTATTATACCCCCTTAAATTAAGATTAAGATAAAAATTCAATCCTAAATTTTAACGCGTTTTAATTGAGTCATAAAAATATTAGTATTCTCGTCAACCTAATCATTAACAACTATCAGCTTAAATATAATGGAAACACATATATTAACTTACAAATACTTATAATTTGGATGAATATTATGGAATTTGAAATGTGTTTGTACCAATTTTGTTATTTATTTATATATAATTTTTTTGAACTGTTAAAGCACTACTCCAATTCTCTCATAAAAATTTATACCCAACTATTATATTTAAATGCTGATAATAAAGAACATTGCTAATTGCTGCAATTTGTTCATCTATGTAGAATAAATCTACTCCACCTTATTTTCTATCCTTTTTTTTTTTTTGTACACTATAAAACATAAATTATAAAAGCCTATAAGATTCATAAAATAAACTTCTATCAAAAGCTCTGCTTCATAAATCCCTGGATCAAGCATGGCCAAACTTGCATTTATTGAAACCTGTCACATTTTCATTACAAAGAAAGAAACCGTTAATACAGTCACATTTATGTTTTCTTGAAAATACAGTTACAAAAAAAGGTATAACGATAAATTTGGGACTCATTATTTACAATTTGTTACCAATTTACCCTTGTTTTTTTAGGTAAATTTAGTTATGAACCTTTCAGAAAGACTTTTAACAAAAATGCTAATTAAAGCAGTAATTCTTTGACAATGTTGGTGTGCTTTGTGTTAATATGTCACTATTTGTTTTATATACTAAATGAATAAATAATTTTAAAATTATAAATATATTTAAAATAATAAAAATTCCAAATTCCAAAAAGAATATAAAATGTTAAAAAAATTAAAAAAAAAATGCATGAAGTGCATATGAATTGTTTTAAAAGGTTTGAAGGCTGAAAGAGAATTTAAAGAGGGGAAGCAAGAGCCTTAGCCTCTCAAATGAAAAAAAAAAAATTCTTTTAGTCTCTTAATAAATTATAGAATTAAAAGTTACTATATAGTAAAATTGTATCTTAACCTCAAAAATTAAATAATTTTTAATTCATCACTTTTACCTCACAAAAAAGTTATAATTTAATTCAGTCCCCTCTTAAAAAAATTTACGAGTCACGGACTAAATTTAGCTAAAAAAAATCAAATTGATAAAAAATTAAACATTATGAGCTCATTATGTCTAAAAGAAGAGACTTACTAGGATCGACTGTAACAAGCATGGCAGTACCACCAAAATCACAGGTACCACCATTCCCCTTCGTGTTCAACCAATAGCTATTAAAAGCAAACGAAGCATGTGATATCAACGTATTGGGTTGAAAACACGGCTCATTGGGTTGAATCGCTTTACAATTCCCACCAGACCCACATGCATAATCCATAGCCGCTTGGATGATCGAGTCCGGCACCGTAGGTTTAGCCACACACCAAACGCCGCCGCCGGAACGTGACGATTTAGGAGGTGGAACTGAAGACGACGGTGGGCTCAGCGTTGGGGGTCCGTAAATGGGTCTTGGAGTCAAACCATGTTCTGGTGGGGTAGGTTGGTGTTGTGGGGGACTTGAGAAAAAAATACTAGGTGGATTAGCTGATGAACCGTGGCTGTGACTAGACGGCGGAGGCGGCGGACATGGAGTGAACGGAGAGCCGCCAGGTTGAGGAAGTGGTGACAGTGAGTCGAAAGGAGGGAGATATAAAGGTGAGTTGATGGTATACGGATCAACATTGGAGACGAAATGGCTGGTTAATTTTTGCTTGTTAATTGGACTTACATGGTGATTTGAGCCCTTTTGGATCCACATATGGAACATAAATCTGGCATCTGTACATAAAACAAAGGGTTAAACTACCTAGGAAGTCCCTGTATTATAGGAAAAAGATCAAATTAATCCCTTCATTATTAAATGGATCAATTTATTCCTTATACTATTAAAAAAATCAAATAAGTCCAAATGGTGGTAAAAGTACCATGGACGCCCTGTTCTATGAGCCAGATTGCATTTTGCCCCCTTTACTTAAATTAGCCCTTGTACGTTAGACCAAAAAGTAAATTGATTCTTTTTGTTAAAAATTTCATCAATTTGTACTATTAAAATCTGACGTGGTACCTATGTGTAAAGATCAACTTTTAATAGTAGAAATAGAAGGAATTTTTAACTGAAGGACCATTTTGCTCTTTAATCTAACATATAGGGACTAATTTGCTTATTTTTAGAAGACGGGGTAAAATGCAATTTGACTTCTAATTCAAGGGCCTCTATAGTACTTTTACAATCTAAATTGTAACAATTTAACATTTACTGTGTAAAAAACATCTTAAAATTGATTCTTTTTAATAGATCAATTTCAAATAAAAAATATTTCATTTACAGAAAGATAAAATCTTTAAAAATATTAACTCTATTAAACAACAAATGATATTTTTTTAAACAATAAATGTTAACTCTATTCCAATTTGACCTTGTTTAATTCTTTTTACTAGTACATGGACTAAAATGATCTATTTGATAATAGTAGGACTAATTTAACCTAGTCCCTATAATTCAGGGACCTTTCAGGTACAAACACCCTAAAACAAAGACAAAAAGAAATGGTTTTTTTAATAACAAAAGATATAAATAAGCATAAATTAGATATAATTTTACGTACCACAATGACTGAAATTGGTGGCTAAAATGGAAATGAAGAGGACTGAGTTGAATAAATTTGAGCAGCGAGTCATTGAGTCCATGGCTGGCTGTAAGCAAAAAGAAAAAGAAGAAGAAGATTGATAGAGCACTGAGATGAGCAGCACTTTGGGGTATAAATATTATTGAAATTAGAGGGGAACTAAAAGAAGATTCAAAGCTAATGGTGTAATAAAATGGTGAAAATTTTGTTATTAATTTAGAATATATGCTTGCTTGGAAATGGAGGAAAATAAGAGGGGGTTTTTTTAGGTTTATTGCACTTTTGTTTTGCTTGATTTCTACTCAAAGTCTTGAGAATATTTTATTTTATTTTTTTTTTTTTGATATTCTTTGATGTTAGAATCCCAGAAAACATGAAAGGGTTTCAATGTTTTTGAAGAATTATGGGTTCCAGAATATGGGAGATCCTTCTTTAGTTTTGGTGTTATGGTGATTTAAACAGACTTTTTGCTCTTTCAATTTTCGTCTACTCGAGACCGATGATTTCTTTAATAAATTTGTTTTATATTAGATAGTTTTTGTCTCAATGCTTGAAAATAAAACAAAAACCCTTGATTAAGTTTTTGAAAATTCCTAAAGTTTAGAGAGCATTAGGGCATTAATGAGTGAAAATGCTACCACCAACAACGCCTTCTAAACTTTTTAAGACATGAATGTTTGAGTTGAGTTCAATCACTATTTCGGGTCTTTCAATACGTAATCATGCTTAAGTTCAAATTATTTATCGAATATTTAGAAGGAAATACCAAATTAAGAAATCTATAATCCGTGTAACGAATTTGGAAAATATTTTAATTTCAAAATGAAAAAAACCTTACAATATTTGAACCTAGTTGAAATAAGAAAGAAACTCAGGCTTTAATATTCAAAGGTAAAAATTCAATATACTATATCATTAAAATTTATTAAAATTAAGGTTTTTTAACCGATTCAACCAATCCACGCTAGTTCCCGATCTAATCAATTCAAAGTCACTTCCCAAACCAGTACTGCAACTAGTTACTTCTCGATCCAACCAATCAATTCAGCCCGATTCAATCAACATTGAAAAACAAAGCAATTAACCATTACCAACACTATTTCATAATGCCAATACCACAAAGCCTAATTGCAAGAAACTTCTCAATTTAATAAAACGCTCAACAAAAAGGTTTACTGTCATAATACCAAAGTTTTCTAAAGCTGTCTCAGTTCACTTGACAAAATGAAAACAAAATTTAAGGTCTTTTTAGCAAGCCAAATAACAAAACACTGTCCCCAAAAGGGTAACCTTACTTCTTGTCTTCCTTCTCGGCCTCGGCAGCCTTCTTCAACCTAGCACCAATATGACGTTCGTTCGTACGTTCAACACGGAGCTTGTTGTATGCCTTGAATGATTTCATGTCGTCGGTGACCTTCACAAGCTCAACGGAAGGCTTCTCACGAGAAATAGGCATGTATGGTCCTTGGACTTGGGTTGCAGTTGCGAGCTCCTCGGCAGTTGAATCACCAGCCTATAGGAACAAGAATACGATATTGAAAATACAAAACGAGGATTGAATGTTTTGAAATGCGAAGCTGATTAAAAATTACCTTGAACTTGCGAGCACGCCTTGGGAAGACAACAAGTTTGGCCTTGTAGGTCTTAAGCCTCTGAACATTGGCTTGAAGACCTTCAAGTGATTTGTTCTTACGGCGGTGATCAACAGCGATACCAATGGTCGGTGCAAGTTTCTTTGAAATACCAGCAGCCTGGTCAGAGAATTAGGTGAGTTCCAGATTCAATACAAGCACATACAAACCATAAATCAAAGTCAAAATTCAACATATACAACATATCTTCTACACAAACTATTATTCATCATTCTCTAAAACTATTCAATCAATTGAAATTAGTGTCAAAAATTAAAATGAGATTTATCATAAATGTATTCATTAGAACCATATACGTATTCAATACAAGCACATATGTACTAAATCGAGGTTGAAATTACACATTATACAACACATCTTCTACACAAACTTATTCAATTTATCGTTCTCTAATATTAATCAATCAAGTGAAATTAGTTTTAACAGTTAAAAAAATATTTATCGTTCTCTAATACTTATCAATCCAATCCACAAATACATACATGCAAGTGATATACAGCTAATGAGGGACAAAACCACTAAACCTAAAAATCAAAGCATTTTAAACAAAACCCAAAGATCGTATTAAAAAATTAAAACAGCAAACCTTAAGCTCTTCAAGGGTGAAACCCTTTCCAGCTCTCAACTTCATGTTATACTTCAAAGTCTGGCCATGGACAATAGGGCGAAGGGGTCCAGCAGTTGGCCTTGGAAAGATCCTCACGGCCTTCTTTTGCCTTGCTGCAAATCCCAAAAACACCATCATTAAACAACAATTTCAACCACTAAAATAATATATTTTTTTTAAAACGAAGTGAAAAACCCACCAATTCTTCTTCTAGACTTTCGTGCTGGCTGATTGAACCAAGTCTTCACATAGTTTTGCCAGTGTTTCTTGAAGTGCCCATTTGGCACGACATTGTTATGCTTAACCATGACTTACCTGCAATATCAGTGTTTAAAAGGGAAAAATATCAAATAATTATAACAATCAAAAATTAAACAAAAAATTGAAAGAAATGAGATTAAAGAAGACGAGCAACCTTCGGCTGAGAGAAGAAAGGCGCAAAGAGAAACGAACCCTTTAGCTCTGTTTTAGGGTTTCTCTATGACAATGGTTTGTATATTTATAGTGTTTATATTAGACGGCGCTTGTTAACCCTAGGATGATCGGACGGTTGTAAAGAAATGGGCTCAAAACGTAATTTTAAGATATTTTAAAACTTAAATGGGCCAATTGGAGCCAAAATTATTCAAACTACTTTCAAACATTTACATTATTTTATCTAGGCATAATATCAAATTTAGCCGTCAATTTTATATCTTTTGTCAATTTAACTCTATTCTATTTTAAGCTAAATTTGGTCCTCAAGCTTTCAAAAAAAGTCAAATATATTTGTTTAATGAAAATATTGACTAAAATATTGTGTTCTAATGATGTCGGCGTGGCAACCCACATGATAGTCCTTGTGTACTTCATACTAATATGGCACTATTTTGTCATTTATGTCACATTAACAAATAAATTAAAAATTATAAAAATATTTTAAAAAATAAAATTCAATAAGAAATTATAAAAAGTTCATAAAAATTTAAAAAATAACAAGAAGTATATGTGAATTGTCATGCGAGCTGTCATGTTTAAAAATTTAACGTTTTAATAAATATTTTCATTTAAAAAACATAAAATTCAATTCTTTTTAAAAAGTTAATGGTCAATTTTGACTCTTTTTTTAATGTTAATAGCCAAATTTAACTTAAAAAAAAAAACTAAATTGACAAAAAATATAAACGTTGAGAGTTAAATTTAATATTATACCTTTATATATACGATGAAGTAATGTTTGATATAACTACTATCAAACTTTTACATTATTATATATATTAGATTTTGTCAGTGGATGAAAAATGTAAGTAATAAATTAAAAAATTATTAATAACAAATAATTATTTTAGTTGAAATGGTAAAATTAAAAAATTAAAATTATAGTGTTTCGGGTTTGAAATGAATTAACATATGAATTTAACAATTATCATTTAGTCATTATTAAAATTCCAAAAATTTAAAAATACATAGATTAAAAATGACCAAATTAAAATATATGAATTAAATAGCAACTTGCGCATGGTATAGAAACTAATAGCAAAACTTGACCAAATTTAGCTCTATAATAATTTTATTTAGTTATTTTTAACCAGCTTAAGCCCTTGAATTATATATATTTTCTTACTTTGGTACCTAAATATTTTTTGTCGCATTTTGGTATACGAGCTATCGTTTTTGTTCTAGTTTATCTAAAAAAGTTGCCTATAATAACATAGCACGTTATCAGAGGCAAATCTAGGGGGTGGCAAGGGCCCCTGCCCCCTAAAATGGAAAATTACTATTTAGGCCCTTTAATTTTTTTAAATTTTAAATTATTAAAGGTAAAATTATACTCTGGCCCCCCTAAAATTATAAAAATTTAATTTAATCATTTAAAAATTATAAAGATATAGACTATAAAAAATTAAAATTTCATTTGACCCCTAAAAAATTGTTCTGGCTTCACCCCTGCACGTTATATATTTTTATCGAATGTTAATAGTTTTGATGATTGAATAAGATGAAATTAATAAATTAACTATCAAAATGAAAAAAAAGGGGTCATTTTACCCTAAAACACCCATTTCTAACATTATTTACGGAAATGGACCAATTTCCTGATTATTTACCGGAAAGGGTCGAATTTCGCGAAATCACGTCCACGAAAGAAAGCGCTTTGTGCTGACGTGGACAAAATGCTCCCCCAGGGACGCGTTTTGCCCCGTTCTTTTTTAGGGATTAATTAAATTAGGGTTTAGGGTTAATTAAATAAATTAAATATTAATTAAAAAATTAATTAAATTAGGATTTAGGGTTTTAGGGTTAATTAATTAAATTATGTTTTAGTTTTTTAAAAATAATTTTGTATTTAGGGTTTTGGAAAAAATATATTACCAATATAAATTTTTTTTGGTTTTTTTTTCTACAGTACTATCTGAAAAATATTTTTGAAAAGACGCTTCTGAACAAATAGTGTCCAAAACGCTTCAGGCAGGATGCACTGTCAATAAAATTATTGAAAAAAGCTTCCACGTGGACCTTTTTTTTTCTACAGTAGTTCATATTTGGCCTTAGACTATAAATGAGCCAAATTTCATTCTCAGGTTGCATAAGTTATAGCAAGAGAAATTGAGGCTAAAGTAGAATAGAAACTGAAGATGAGTAAACGTATTAGTGCTGTTATTTACAATGATGGTGAGGTCCGTGACACCGAGAACTGCGTTGTTTTTTTATCGGAGAACACGGCGCGACTGATTTTAACCAGAACATAGATTTGACAGAACTTCGTAAAAAAATTAGGCGTAAAATATTCGGAACAACGCCAATGAAAGTTTTGTCTATTAAGTATCGATTTTGTGCTTCGGTTGATCTCGTGAGATATGACTCATTCGAAATCAAAGGTCCTCGTAGCTTGGAGACAATGGTGCAGACTCATCTTACTAGTGAATCACCCTATCTTGAGTTATATATACAATTTTCATCGCCAAATGATGCATTTGTGACTTTAACATCTACTGTTGTTCGAGAGGAATACACGACCCCTGCCCGACACTCCGGTGGCAAAACATGGAAGCGGCAGTGTTTGGTAGTAGTATGGAATACACAACCTCTGCACGACACTCTGTTAGTGGATTGGACATGCACCTCGGTGGGTCGATATTTGATACTAGAAATACGTACTGGAGTGACATCAATTTCTAGTGGTTGACAATCCACATCTAATTGGGGACGTTATGAAACGTCTATAATAAAGGATGATGTACTCCCTTTGACGTCCACCGGCAAGGGGACCTCGTTCATTGCAGATGATAGTGAGTCGGATGATGAGTCCGATGTAGATCCACCTCGAGAGCCCGGGGCCCGATGGTGTAGAAGTTGCATTATTTTCTGAACCGGAGCATGTTCCAACCATACTTGAAGATGTTGAAGGGGGTTCAGATAAAGAAAAAGAAGATTCGTGATTCAGGGTGTACTCGCCTCCAGTCCACTGCATAATGTCGATATACCTCAAGATGATGCGTTGGAGTTTCCAGATCTACCACACAGAAGGCGTGACCGTACAAGTTCGTCATTGGATTCGGGTGAATTAGAAGTTGGTAAGGAGTTTTCCAATAAGGATAGTTTTATTGGTGCATTGAAACAACATAGCATCATGAACGGGGTTAACTACAACGTGGTTAAATCCAAATCCAATAAATATGAGGCCAAGTGTGCAGTGCAAGACGGTAATGTTCATGGAAAATCATGGCATTGTTGAGGAAAATGACAGGCTTATGGGAGATAAAAAAGTATAAAGATCCACATACATGTGTTGGCGGTATAGTATCAATAGGTGTTTAGGGTTTTTGAATAATATTGTTATTACGTAATTTTGCATTATTTAACGTACTTTGTTGACTGGTGTTTGACAAGATCATCCCAAGATAGATTCAGATATGTTAGCTAGCTTAATACTACCGACGGTGAAGGCGGATCCCAAGACTTCAGTGCCGGTCTTAATTGCCAATATTCGTAGCCAATTGAGGTACACGCCCTCTTACCGCAATGCTTGGATAGCTAAGCAGAAGGCGTTGGACAATATGCATGGTAGGTGAGACGCTTCATATAATGAAGTGTGGCAGTAGTGTCAGGTGTTGGAGAGATGTGTCCCAGGTTGCATAACAGACCTTGAAACGACATCTGCATATTACAACGATCGATTACTTCGTAGATGCCAATTGTAAGTTGAGAATTTTGCTTGAGGACAAGCAAAAGCTTAAGTGTGAGGGTATTTGATAAACCATAAAAGCAACATATTTTTATCCCACATTTAATATGCTTTTGGACGATGTATCCCTTGTTTTATATAAAAAGGTGCTCTTAATCCTTTCTTTTCATGTTTTATACTCAGGAAAGCACCCGAGGATAAAAAGAACACAAAATGGGCCTAAAAGGAGAAAATGGGCCTTAGCACGAAATCGACACGGCCTGACCCAAAGCTCACACGGCCGTGCCTCGACGAACACCTAGAGCACGGCCTCAACCCCATCACACAAGACCGTGCCTCAAGAGAAATCCGAACACGGTCAAGTCTTGATTCACACGGGCGTGTGACATGGCCGTGCCTCTGACGCTGGAAATAGCAATTTTAGTCGGAAAAGGATACTTAGGGAGAAAGAATCGCGTCCCAATAGCCTATAAATAAGCCCCAAGTATCACCAGTTGGGGGGAGCGAAAGCAAGGCCAATGAGCCAAGCCGAGAAGGTCAGAGTTAGGGAATAACGCGAAGGATAGCTAGTTGATCCATCCCAAGAAGCCGGAATTATACTCAAGACGGCGGAATTCTCCTTTAATTCCTTCAGGGGGTTTTAGGATTTTTCTTATGTTTTGTTTTATCTTTTCTCTTGTGATGGTTTGTTATTTCATTATGAACTAAACCCCTCAGATACCTGAAGGGGATAAAACCTAGATGGATTTTATTATTTGATTTTTAAGTTATATGATAAATTACTTAGTTTGTTCTTAATTATGTTGCTTAATCCAAATCTAATGTGCTTAGGTGGAGGAGGAATAGACCCTGCCTAAAAGAAGATCTAACATAATTAAGTGGAGTTGATCGAACGCCTAGAGATAGGGTTACGAAATTTTACCGGATTAGGGTGAAACCTAATATGGGATTCCATTGATCGATTTACTGCTATCCTAGGGGGTTATTATAAGTGAACGAGAGTTCCACTAATTAACCTAGGGTTAGACGTTATTCACCTCGAGAGAGGGTTTAATATAGGTTAGGGAGTCTCACGGATCAAGCTAAGTAAAAGAAATCATATAATTTAAGGTTAGTTAATAAGAGAAGTCTAGGTGGATTCTTCTTAAGGGTATCGTCAAAATCAACTGAGTTTTTCCTCAAAGTTATTTTCCAATTCGTCTTCTTGTCTTTGTGTCCTTAGTTTAGCTGTCGTCAATTTAGTTTAAAAGTAATCTTCATTCTAACTTTAAGACTAAATAATAAAAAGAAAGTGAGTATTAATACTTTTAGTTCCTTTGGGTTCGATACCGGTCTTGCCTAGCTATACTACTGTTCGATAGGTACACTTGCCTTAATATCGTTGTCAGAGTTAGTCTCCAGGTTTGATCATTCTTTTATAAATATTTAAAACTTTGATTTTACAGCGATCAAGTTTTTGGCGCCATTGCCGGGGAACTAACATATTAAGAAAACTCTATTTTTATTACTTTAGTCCTAATTTTTATTTTTATTTTTTTCGCAATTTATTTTTCTTTTCATTGTTATTTTTGTTTACTGAAACTTTCTCTCTTCCAACAGGTACCTCTAGTTTATGACTAGAAGGAACCCGAGGGGACATTTGGTATTCGACAACAAAATCGAAGCTACCGCTCGTAGGAATCGTCGGGAAACCAGGCGAGCCCTAGATTATACGGAGAGCGAGGAAGAGGATAGATCCAATCCTACTGAAGGGATGGACGAAAACAACCCACCACCACACGATATGGGTGACAACAACGCTCCACGCACAATGTTCGATTATGCAAAACCGCATTTAACAGGAGCAGAATCTAGTATTGTCAGGCCTGCTATATCTGTTAACAATTTTGAATTAAAGCCTAACACAATACAAATGATTCAACAGTTTGTTCAATTTGATGGTTTGCAGGACGAAGATCCAAACACGCATATAGCTAACTTTTTAGAGTTCTGTGATACCTTCAAAATAAATGGCGTTTCTGATGATGCCATACGTCTTCGGTTATTCTCTTTTTCATTAAGAAACAAAGCTAAACAATGGTTAAACTCGTTACAACGAGGATTAATCACTACATGGGATCAGATGACCGAGAAGTTTTTGATGAAATATTTCCCACCGGCCAAAACGGCCAAATTACGGAATGATATCTCTTCTTTTGTGCTGATGGATGTAGAGACGCTCTACGACGCATGGGAGAGATTCAAAGATCTCTTGAGAAGGTGCCCACACCATGGTCTACCCTTGTGGTTACAAGTCCAAACCTTTTACAACGGTGTAAACCCCTCAACGAGACAACTTATAGATTCAGCCACCGTAGGAACGCTGAACAACAAAACTCCAGAAGCAGCCTACGAGTTCATTGAAGAGATGTCATTAAACAATTATCAGTGGCAAGCCTCAAGGACCAAACCGAAAAAATTAGCAGAAGTTTTCAACATCGATGCCATGACCATGCTATCAACGCAGCTAGAGATGATGAATAAAAAGCTTGATAAT
Source organism: Gossypium australe (assembly GCA_005393395.2). Classification (NCBI taxonomy): domain Eukaryota; kingdom Viridiplantae; phylum Streptophyta; class Magnoliopsida; order Malvales; family Malvaceae; genus Gossypium; species Gossypium australe. Next base: position 98,164,996 of record CM016620.1, read on the forward strand.
TTATGTTCATGACAGGTACATCCAGTCATACAGTGTGATGCAAGTGGAACTGTGGCGAATCCTGAGTACCCACCCTACCAATCAGGAGCAGAAGATGAACAGACGAACTATATAGGTAATAATTTCCGATCTAATAATAATCTTTATAGTAATACTTACAATCCAGGCTGGAGGAACCACCCAAATTTTTCGTGGGGAGGATAAGGAAACCAAGGAAATCAAAGGCAACAACCTCTTCAGAACTTCCGAAATCAGCCATATCCACAAGAAAAGAAACCAAACTTCGAGGACCATCTTCAAGAAACGGATAGAGTAGTCAAAAACAATGAGAGACGACTCGATGAAATTGCCAAATCAGTCAAGGAAGTAACTAATGCAGTCGAACAACTCGCAAAACTAATGTCAGAACGACAGCAAGGACGGCTACCAAGTAACACTAGGTCAATCCTAAGGAGCAAATTCAAGCAATCACAGCTCAGGACAGTAACGAATTGACTAAACCGAATTCAACACCAGAAAAGAAGATAGACGAAGGTAAAGCAGAGGTACCACAAGAGAAGCCAAAACCGGTAATTAAAGAATACCAACCTCGCATACCTTACCCTGAAGCCTTAAAAAGAGATGATTCAGAGGAACAGTTCGGTAAGTTTCTTAAACTTTTAAAGAAATTACATATCAACTTACCACTTCTTAAAGCTCTTTTTCAGATGCCAGATTCAAGAAAATTTTTAAGACAGCTTTTTACCAACAAACGTAAAATAGATGAAGAGCACCATGTGGAACTAAACGCAACATGCTCGGCGATGCTACAAAACAAACTACCACAGAAACTAAAAGATCCAGAGAGTTTTACAATTCCATATTTAATTGGTAGCCTACATATTGATAATGCGTTAGCTGATCTAGGGGCAAGTATAAACGTCATGCCTTACTCACTGTTTAAGTGACTAGGTCTAGGGAAGCCCAAACAAACTAGGATGAGTATACAACTAGCTGATAAAACTGTTAGAATTCCTAGGGGCATTATCGAAGATGTTCTCGTCAAAATTGATAAATTTGTTTTCCCAGTAGACTTTGTTCTCTTAGACATGGATGAGGATAACTCAATCCCCTTAATTTTAGGAAGACCATTCCTAGCAACTGCCAAGACTAAAATTGATGTTGCTATAGGTGAGCTCATACTTCGTATAAGAGATGAATTGATCAATCTTCAAGCCCTCAACTCGGCCAGGACAACAGTCGATGAAGAATTACACGAAGAACAAAGCATTAGGGTCGACAATTCAGAGAAGTAGAAGACAGAGATCAAAAGAGAGCTAGATTCACACAAAGTAAAACCCGAGGAACCACAAGAAGAGATTAAGGGGACATCGAATCACTTCAAAATAGGAGACCAAGTACTGTTAGACAAAACTGATCCCCAAATCACTACCACAGACCTGAAGGCAAAGGGAGAAATCCGTCTCAAGGATTATGATATCTTCCCAAATGGAATAGTCAAAGTAAGCAATCCAATATTTGACACTTTCAAAGAAAACGCTTCTCGACTTCAACTTTGTCAAGAGAGTAAAACCGTAAGTACAATGGAAGATATTCATACCTTTAAACCTCCCTAAAATTTTCAAATAACGAAGAAAAGTCTAGCTTAAGACTATAAATAAGCGCTTCTCGGGAGGCAACCTAAGCACTAACCTTATTTTTCCTTTGCTTTTATCTAACTCTTCCTTTTTCTCCTCATTTTCCTTTTTAAACTAACCAAAAATACAGGATTTCCAGGCCACACGGCTTTACACACGGTCATGTCCATAGCCGTGTAGACCACTTAAACCACCACACTGACAAGGCACAGGTCGTGTAGTCAGCCCAACCACCCTCCCCACGTCACGGATCCAACAAACCATCCCCACGGACACCGACAGAAAGGGCACGCCCGTGCGTGGAACCGTGGGAAGCTACTGACTTACACACCACGGCCACAACACGACCGTGCTAGCAACCGTGTGAAGCTACTGACTTAACGAACACGGGGAGAACACGCCCATGCAGAATGACCGTACCAAAAAGAAAGATTACACAAGCACGGGCATGGAAGGACCAAGCACGGCCACAAGGGTGACAACACCACCTATAACACGGCCGTGTGATGCAGCCGTGTAAATCGACACACCCTATGACCACGGCCGTGGGGGAGCCCAGAATTTGAAATCCTATTTAAACGCCGCACATCTTCTCCTTCCCTCCATCTAATTCTTCCTCCCCTTCTCACTCTTTTCGGTCTCAAACCCTTCAAGACACTAAATCATTAAGCAAATCAACACCATACCAAAGAAACGGAAGAAGCTACGCATAGACTCTTCAACAAAGAACGATCAACATGAGTTCATGCCGGCAGCTTCGTCTCAACAACAAGCCAAGGGTCTTTGAGACCAATTAGTTTTTATCTTCTCTTTCTCTCTTGCTTCAATTTCCTGCTCTTCTCCTTTATTTTCCCCATCTAAGTTTCTCTACTGCTATTTTCGTTTAATTTTCTTTTACTTTTTCAATGTCAGGTTCGTCAGGCTGCTAGGGAATCACGCCAACCACAACGACAACCTCTCCACTCTCACCACCGCCACCACATCCCCAATCTTAGCATTGATTCCCACCTTGCGAACCATCCCTTAATAAGGACTTCATAGTCCATTAGTATTTTCCTTTCATTTCAGTTTTCTTCTTAGTCTCCTTCACTTTAGCTTGCTTTTCTTTAATTTCATCTTTAGTCTATTTATATTAGGTTTCAATAACCCCTGGCTAATCCTTCATGAGTTCTCCAATTTCTTCATCTAGTGCAGAGCTTGGGAACCACCACCACCACCATACCAACGCCTTCGCCGTAATTGCCACCCCCTCTACCATAACCTCCACGACCTCGGCCCTCCTCCAAGGAAACAGTCCACACCTAAAGGGAGTATTCTATCCCCTCCCTTTTGATTTTGAATATAAATGATTTATCTATCTTTGTACATTGAGGACAATGTACATCTTATGTGGGGGGTAGAAAGTGTCTAACCATCTTCATTATTCTCAAATCCCTGAGGTTAAAAATGGAATAAAATTGCCAAACTTTTTTCATTATTCTCAAATCCCTGATTTAGTCTTGTTTTTATGCAAAATTGTCATATTACTAATTAAGATGAAATTTCTGGTGATTTGTGGTTATTATTGACATGTTTTTGAATAAGTCATAGTTAATTAAACATTGATGTTTAATTTAAAGAATACTAGAGAATCAAACATGATAAGTCTGTTTTTCAGGAATTAAAATTTTTGCTAAAGGTATTAACCTAAATTTAAATGCTACCTTGAAATTTAAAATTTATAATGATGATATCAAAACACCTATAATTTTTGTGAGTATTTGAACCTTATAGAGCATACATTCTTTTTCATGCTCATTATTTTTTTATTATGAGTGTGTCAGCTATGAACTGTTATTCTAGAACTTGCCTTGATTATACATGTCAAGACCACAGTTATGATTTGATATACCGAGATGATAAAGGCACTTAGGTTTTAACCCACTTATTCCACTAAAAAGCCTACCTCCACAATTAACCCCTAGTGAACCCCGTTTAAGCCTAACAACCATTTTTATTGACTCACCTACTAATTTTAACCAAAAACCCCTTGTATTTGTTATCACCAATTCTTTTAACTACCTTTTTATCGAGATTTGATGTTAAACAAGTTTCCTAACTATGTTTTAATATTTCAGTTGTAAAAATTCTTTATTACTAGTACTTAGTTTGTTCTAAAAAAAAATTCATTATTAGGCCTATGATTAAGGAAGCTTGCATGTTCAAGTTCAAATCCTCAAAGAAAAGCTCGTTTTATTGGTATTTAAGATTAAGTGCATTTTTCTAGTTAGGTAACTTATAAAGTCAATCTCGATTCTAACCTTCTAATTCAGCCTTTATCCACACCTTTAACCCTAGCCCCATTACAACCCTGTTAAAGACCTTTTGATCTGTTTGTCATCTTATATTACAGTGGTGGAGGTCTAATTTTCAGGCAAGCCTATGGGATTAACTTTTCAGGTTCGACTTATGAGCGATCTTTTTCTGAACCTTAAACACTTTAGAGTGATTTGAGTGAATCCTAAGTGAGGATATCAATCCTTGTCAATTTTGAATTAGATAAGTAGTTATTTAAAAGAGGGAAGACACCTATATTTTCAAGGTACAAAATTATAACTTATCTCATTTGAATCTTTAGGACGCTTTGAATCAAATCATCCATGCATAAATTCTCTATGAATTAGGATAAGACATTGTTGATAAGAATTGCAGATCATGGAAAGTTCGTTTTAATTGTAAGTTGAGAATTTTGCTTGAGGACAAGCAAAAGCTTAAGTGTGGGGGTATTTGATAAACCATAAAAGCAACATATTTTTATCCCACATTTAATATGCTTTTAGACGATTTATCCCTTGTTTTATATAAAAAGGTGCTTTTAATCCTTTCTTTTCATGTTTTATACTCGGGAAAGCACCCGAGGATAAAAAGAACACAAAACGAGCCTCAAACGGAGAAAATGAGCCTTAGCACGAAATCGACATGGTCTGACCCAAAGCCCACACGGTCGTGCCTCGACGAACACCTAGAGCACGGCCTCAACCCCATCACACATGGCTGTGCCTAAAGAGAAATCCGAACACGGTCAGGTCTCGATTCACACGGGCGTGTGACATGGTCGTGCCTCTGACGCTGGAAAGAGCAATTTTAGTCGGAAAAAGATACTTAGGAAGAAAAAATCGCGTCCCAAGAGCCTATAAATAAGCCCGAAGTATCACCAGTTGGGGGGAGCGAAAGCAAGGCCAAGGAGCCAAGCCGAGAAGGTCAGAGTTAGGGAATAACGCGAAGGATATCCAGTTGATCCATCCCAAGAAGTCAGAATTATACTCAAGACGGCGGAATTCTATTTCGATTCCTTTAGGGGGTTTTAGGATTTTTCTTATGTTTTGTTTTATCTTTTCTCTTGTGATGGTTTGTTATTTCATTATGAACTAAACCCCTCAGATACCTGAAGGGGATGAAATCTAGATGGATTTTATTATTTGATTTTTAAGTTATATGATAAATTACTTAGTTTGTTCTTAATTATGTTGCTTAATCCAAATCTAATGTGCTTAGGTGGAGGAGGAATAGACCTGCCTAAGAGAAGATCTAACATAATTAAGCGGAGTTGATCGAACACCTAGAGATAGGGTTACGAAATTTTACCGAATTAGAGTGAAACATAATATGGGAGTCCATTGATCGATTTACTGCTATCCTAAGGGGTTATTATAAGCGAACGAGAGTTCCACTAATTAACCTAGGGTTAGACGTTATTCGCCTCGAGAGAGGGTTTAATATAGGTTAGGGAGTCTCATGGATCAAGCTAAGTAAAAGAAATCATATAATTTAAGGTTAGTTAATAAGAGAAGTCTAGGTGGATTCTTCCCAAGGGTATCGTCAAAATCAACTGAGTTTTTCCTCAAAGTTATTTTCCAATTCGTCTTCTTGTCTTTGTGTCCTTAGTTTAGCTGTCGTCAATTTAGTTTAAAAGTAATCTTCATTCTAACTTTAAGACTAAATAATAAAAAGAAAGTGAGTATTAATACTTTTAGTTCCTTTGGGTTCGATACCGGTCTTGCCTAGCTATACTACTGTTCGATAGGTACACTTGCCTTAATATCGTTGTCAGAGTTAGTCTCCAGGTTTGATCATTCTTTTATAAATATTTAAAACTCTGATTTTACAGCGATCAGTTACGTGCTGGATTCCTCATTGGTTCAGCTTCCGGCGGGGGTTGTGGTTGCTCCAGCGGGGATTGTGGTTCTTTCGGCAAGAGATCTGGTTGTGGGTGTTGGGAGGATGACCCACTTTGATAGAATAATGACTGCAAATGTGTTTACATCACCCATGGCGGATGTGTTTAAATCCCATAAGGCGATGGGGATTGGTAAAAAGAAGAGCTCCCCGATGACGCCTCGTGCGATCCCTCATTCAACGGCAGCCTATAGATCGGCGGTTAACTCGGAGTAATCGGGAACGGAGATGAATCGGGTCATGCATTCTAACCTGCCATAAGACTGAGAAAAGGAAACAGATAAGGGTTAGGATACATATAAGGGCTAGGATACGCACCATGCATAATTTGAAAAGGCTGTGATATGGGTGTTTTTGGTTAAAGTGTTGGGCCCGGTGACTGTGTGGGCGCTGTTGATGGGCCCGGTGATTGTGTAGGCGCTGTTGATGGGCCCGTGTTGTCATCTATTCTTCTTGGATTTAAAGGGCCCCGTCGTTCCCTTTGGACACGAATTTGTCGTTGCCTCTCCTCTTCCGACAGCAAATATGGCTTGCCATGGATCCCAAACCATGGCATGTATTCCAGTACGCACGCTAACTCAATAGCGATGATCGGTTCCCGAGTAGGTATATAATTATATCGATTTTTCCATATTTTGACCAGTATCTCGGCTAACCCATATCCAATTGCTGTAAGTCGACTCTGTGCTCATCATCGAGCACCTCAGGTGCCATGGGAATCAGTTGTCAGAATCCAAATTGCCGCAATACTCTATCTGACTGGTGCATCTCCACGGTAGCATAGTTGACCAATGGGACCTTCACATGCTAAATGTTCGGATTTTGAAAGAATTCATCTGGAATTACTGCCCGAATTACTGGATCCTCATATGGTGTCCATTAAAACTATATGAACATTATATAAATATTAGTTATATACATAATACTGAATGCTAAATACTAAATACGAAACGATTATTTTATTATGTATATATATTTTATTTAATACTTACTTATGCTTCCGACCATTAGTCTAATAGAAGCTGTATATCTTCAAGAGAGTTAGGTATTCCAACATAACTCGTCAAATGGTTTCACCTAATTAAATAAATTTTTAGTACACAATTATATTTTAAATATACGTAATAATTATAAAATCTAATATAAAATTTACCTTGTTATGAGTGAGAATGTATATGGGTGGTCCACTCGAGGACGTAAAAATGGAAAGTGAAATCGTGCGTATGATTGCATTAGTGATAGGCAACCTCCGATTTTGGCTTTATTCGGTCGCGTCGCCCCGCACATCTCTCGGTACAATATTGTTAACACGGCAGACCCCCAACTAAATTCACCATCTGCTCTAAAATCAACGAGTTTCGGCAGCCATCTCAGATGTACAAAGTTTCATAAAAAATCTAGCATCAGATAACTCCAATCATCTCAAGAATGTATGCCCGAGCATATCGTATTCTTTCTAGTTTAGTCGAATCATTATCCGGCTCCGGGAATGTATCTCGTAACCAGCCCATTTCGATCCAACCTCCGTTAAGATTATCCGGAATAGCACCCAAAAGCTCGTAGCATACGGCTCCTCAATCAGCAGATTGAGCGGACCCAGTGATTGCCTACCCATCCACCGGTAATCCCAATTGCAACTGCACGTCTTCCAGAATGATAGTACACTCTCCGCATGGAAGATGATAGTGTGCGTCTCAGGTCCACCTCTATATCAACACACTGATTAGTTTCGGGTCCCCCGGCCTATCGTGATCACGTGCCAAAAACCCGCTTTCCGCAAGTAATTCTTTATCAATGACGATGGAGGACCAGACATATTACGAATATAGCATTGCAACACCCGATCTACAGACTGTTATAAAAAATTATAAAATAAAAATTAATTAAAATTGCATAAATGGAAAAAATATTAAATAATATTGAAAAATTAATTAAAATTGCATAAACGAAAAAAATATTAAATAGTATTGAAAAATTAAAATTATCACTTACCATTGTCACTTGATCGATGGAGTTGTGTTTATTATTGAGACGAATTAATTCTCCGGCCATTGCTAACACGATCAAATATTTTTTAATTAAAAAAAACTAATTCAAAAAAATTTTAAACAAAACTTTTTTGCAAAATTTAAAAAGAGCTTTGAGAAAATTTGAGAGAAATTTGAGAGGATGACTTTTGTGTGAAAAAAATGAAATTGGGCCTTTTATAGTTTTTTTTTTATTGTTGGAGCCCAAACGGTTAGAAAAAATAGTAGCCGTTGGGCGTCAGCAAAACGTGTCACTGGGAGAGCGTTTTGTACACGTCAACACAAAGCGCTGACACATAACTTGAGAACCCGCTGACGTGGACGTGATTTCGCGGAATTTGGCCCTTTCTGGTAAATAATCAGAAAATTAGTTTATTTTCGTAAATAATTTTGGAAATGGACATTTTTGAATAAAATGGAAAAAAAATATAACTTTGAGCAAAATCGTGAATGACAACGGGTCAAATATTTATAATTTTTTTAATTATCCGAATCCACATATCTAAAAAAAACAAATTAAATCGAGAAAAAAGAAATATCCAAATCCGTATATAAGCCTACATTTGATCAAAGCCGAGGAGTGTTTAATAAGCACATACATTGGGCCATGTTTTGCCTTTTTATCAAATTTTGGCGCAAACAATGCAACCATCCATCGCTATATCTTTTTTAACAGGTAATTTCTCCGATCATTGAATTATTCATCGCATAAACCGATTTCATTATGCAAGTTTTTTTTCGAAGGTAATTACGATTAAATTGTTTAATGCCCATCGCGTAACAAGATGAGCATCGAGCCCTTTAACAGGTATGATCTTTATTTACTGCAAAAACAATTATTTTAGAAAATTGGGATATTATTATTTGCCTGTTTAATTATTTATTTGTTCATTATTGAAATTGAAAAAAAAAAAAAAACCCAGGTTGGTGAAGCTTGCAGCTCGAGCATTTTATGATAATGTGACGACAAAAGCAGAAAATCAACCTAAGATGGGTCGTGGTGATAATAAAGGGATTGCTGTTGTAGTACTTGATGCTCTTACAAGGTAAATTTTTCTTTATTAATCTATTGGAAGCAACTAAAAATGGGTTTCTTTTTTTTTTAACTAGGAAAAGATGGTTTTGTTTGTTGACATTGAAGTTTTTCCTTTTAAGTGAAACCAAGGCATATTAAAATGAAAATATGATGTGTTGGGTGCATTTTTATTGTATTAAAATTGAATTTTAGAAGGGAATTTTCATTGATGTTGTGATCTTGTCTAGAAAGAAAGCACATTGATGTGAGGCATTGGAATATATTTATGATATAATATGGTGAAACTGAAGTATTAGACTAGGCTGAGTACTTTGCCAAGTGTTTTTTAAGTTCAACTAGAAGTCGTGCCGTAGGCAGTTAGTGGTAAGAGATATGTTTAGTTATGTCATGAATAGTGATTCCAATATATATAAATATATATATTCGAGAATAGTTTTATGTTGCAGGCTAATTGTGCCTGCTTGATTGAGCTGCTTGTTATTGTAATTCACAACTTTTACTTTCTGTTATAGGAGACAATGGGTTAGGGAAGAAGATTTGGCAAAGGAGTTGAAACTACATTCAAAGCAACTTCGGCGGACTCTACGGCTATTTGAGGAAGAAAAATTAATCACCCGTGAATATAGGAAAGAGGTTAGAGTCTTGCTATAGTTCTCTTTTCTCTTCCCCTGTACTGATGTTTCTAAGTTGTCACTCAGTTTTCTATGTGAGTTTTTCTTTCGTATTCGTTATGAATCATCGCTGTCTTGTTGTAAACATAAACTAAGCATATCAAATTCTTGAAGCTCACTTTCTTTTTCTATGTCTGATTTGGTCATAGACGGCTAAAGGGGCAAAACTATATAATGCTGCAGTTGCTGCAACGGTTGATGGTCAACCAAGTGGGAAAGAGGGAGAGGAGAAGGTTAAATTACATACTCACTCTTACTGTTGTCTGGATTATGCACAGGTTGTTGTTTTATTTCTTCCTTTTTCTTTACTTTCCCAATTCTGATCAGCATATATCAATTTCTCAATAATGGATTGGATTAAGAAGTCATAAGGCTTCTTTTTCCATTTATCCATTTTATCATTTGCAGAGCAGATTTTGGCTTCTGAATCTGAAAAATCACTGAAGCATTGTGTTTTCTAGATATATGATGTTGTTAGGTATAGATTGCACCGTATGAAGAAAAAACTAAAGGATGAACTTGAGGACAAAAATACCGTTCAGGAGTATGTATGCCCGGGCTGTTCAAAACGGTTTGTCACTGCCCTTTCTCTTTCGTCCTCTTTTTTTCTTTGCTCGGGTCATTTGAAATGCATATATGATTTTAGTCAATTTGTAATCGTGCTTTCAGATACAATGCTTTAGATGCATTGCGATTGATTTCCTTGGAGGATGAATCTTTTCACTGCGAAAGATGTAACGGAGAATTAGTGGCTGAGAGTGACAAGTTAGCAGCAGAAGAAGTAGGAGAGGGAGATGACAATGCGAGACGACGGCGACGTGAAAATTTGAAGGACATGCTTCAGAAAATGGAGGTATATTCATTTTTACTTGATCTTTTTAGTCTTTTGTGCCGATTTAATATGGGAAACACATTATCCAGTTGATGTGTAAGAGTTGAGAGTGGAATGATTGCAGGTACAACTTAAACCATTAATGGAACAACTCAACAGAATAAAAGATATGCCTATTCCAGAATTCGGAACCCTCCTATCATGGGAAACTCGAGTAGGTGCTGCTAGTCATGCTCTAAACGGTGCTGGTTCTAATGATCCTTACAAAAATTCTCAGGGTTATGTTGGAACACCGATGCCATTTCTTGGGGATACAAAGGTAAGCTTTGCTTCAACTATATGTCTACTATGAAGTGCAACTGCTAAAGATGTAATAATGATTATGTAGTATTGATGCTACACTTTGGCATATTTCATCTGCATAAATTATTGTTAGATTAATTTTCTACGCACTCTGAACCGGGTATTTGCTGCTCATGTTTCCAAAATTTTCAAGGTTCAAATTTGCTGGAAACCTGAAATTGAGCACGCAATGTATTTTGAGCTTCAGGTTTTCTTAAATTCGAATGTTGGATAATCTACCGTCAACTTGGATCATTATTAAAGCTTCTTACCTGTTCTTGACAGGTTGAAGTTGCTTTTTCTGGTCTTGATAGCAAGGAAGATGTCAAAACCGAGAGTGCAAGCACATCCTTGAAAGTTTTGCCACCTTGGATGATAAAGCAAGGAATGAACCTAACAAAGGAACAACGCGGAGAGGTCAAGCAAGAGCCGAAGGCAGAAGGCAGTTCATCACAACCGGATTTTTCAAACGACAAAAAGTCAACCATTGGAAATGATGATAAGAAGAATGTACAGGAAGATGATAAGAAGAATATACAGGTATGTGTAATGAGATGTATGATTATTCTTTGATTCATTTTTCTTTCGTTTTACTAGAATTTGACTCGGTTTATTTTTTTTTCTTTCGTGTTGTACTGGAAGGATGAGTATCTTAAAGCATATTATGCTGCTTTATATAAGAAACAACAAGAACTAGAAGAAGAAGAAAACAAAAAACAAGAACCGGCAGATACGTCTTTAGAAACTGATCTTTCGGACTCTACCAAGCGTCAAGTTGGCATGAAAGTTAAACGTGAAGACAATGATGAGGAAGATGATGATATTAATTGGGAAGAAGATCCCTTTTCAAGTAAGTTTTGGTTTTTTACATTTTATTTACAGTATAACTTAGTTTCTCTTTGATGGCCATGAAAACTGGGTAAAAGTATCATGAATGCCCCTTATTAGGAGTCAAATTGCATTAGTAATATCTTCCTGCATACAGTGTCAGGCAATACGACCAATAATTACAAAGTCGATGATTTGACTGTTGAAGCAGAGGCATCTGCAGGTGATGACGAGGATGATATAGATTGGGAAGAAGGCTGATATATATATACATATATATATATATATATATATCTCCATCGCATTAGCAAGAGTAACGTGTGGTGTAAATGCCGGTCTCTACTATTCATATCTTCATTTGTTCTTTCAATATCTGCTTCCCTGCAACTGTTTTGTTGGTATTAATTTTATCTACCATCACCTGATTTTGTGCAAACAGTTGCAGTGGGAAGCAGAAGTTTATTTTCGTGGTCTTAAAAACGGATTTTCACGAGCTCGGATTGTTCAAAACTGTAAATAAAAGTAGCTTGTGTAGCAAAGATATTTTGGTCATATAATTTTTTTCACGTCTTGTTTCAGTTATATGATGTAGCTCGTGTATAACCAAGGAACTCGGTATGTGTTAATTTGCACTATATATGGTAAAAGTACCATAGAGGCCCCCTTATTAGGAAATAGATAGTATTTTGTCCTCTTTACTTAAAAAGAATGGACAAATTAATTTTTATACGTTAAGTCAAAGAGCAAATTGATTATTTTTGTTAAAATTTTCGTCCATTTCTACTATTAAAAAACTGATACGACTAACGAAATAACTAAATAATTACACGCGACGTGTCATATGTAACTCATGCTGACATACAAGTATCAAATTTTAATAGTACAAATAGATGAAATTCTTAGCAAAATGATCAATTTGCTCTTTAGTCTAATGTATAGGGATTAATTTGTCAATTTATTTAGTAGAGAAGATAAAATGTAATCCAACTTACAAGTACTTCCATGGTACTTTTACCCACTCCATACCATGGAAAATAAATAAATAAATAAATAACTAGTGGCAAAAAGACAATTTTCTTCATTGCAATGAAGGCTAGCTCTCGAATGGACATTATTTGTAGATAAAATTATGTTATTAGTGCTTGTACTTTACGAAAGTTAGTGATTTAATCATTGTATTTTTATTTGGTCATCTTTACACTTTGAAAATTTTAATTCTCATCAAACAATTGTCAAATTTATTAAGTTTTGTTATTTTCAAAATTCAATGTGGCAAACATATTATCATATGTGTAATGCCATGCTATCTTGTTACTTTCGCATATTACTCATTAAAATTTAGTTAAAAGATTAATATTTATCATTTGTGCTAAGGTTGAAATTTCAAATTTTGAAAAATGTAGGGACTTATAATTTAATTGTAGAATATAGATTAAATCTAAAATTGTACACATAGTACGAGACTAGTAATAGAATTTAACCAAGTAGAGTTACCTATTATTGTTTTGGGTTAGGACGAAATTTTCAAATTTAAAAAAAATGATTAAAATTGACCAAGTTGAAAAGTATAGGATTAAAAAGTTAATCGAATTATAGGAACTAAATTCATAACTTTTACAAAGTATAAGAGCTAATAGTAGAATTTAACCTTAAGGTTTTTATTTAGTTATTGCAAAGAGAAGAGTTGTATTTTAGTCAAGAGAAATTACGAGCTTAAAATGGGCTTGAAAAGCCCAGCCCTAACAAAACCACAAAACCTTAGTCTCTATACACTATAGTTGTCATCGGAAAAGAGAGTACCAAAGAGTGCTGGAGGCGAAGGAGGATGCACCTGCCGACGACATGAACTCTTCTGCTAGGAGATCATGCTACGATAACCATCCAAAAGAATATTGTTAACCATCAAGGAACTAGTTGGGAGCCTACGATTGAAGAAGAACCTACAACCATTGAAGCGATCTTAGTCACTAGACGAATAGGCAGGTGCGGTGAATGCCAAGCTCCAACTAAAGGGAGGCCAAAATGGTAATGACACAATCTAAACAAAAGATCAGGGTTCTCAATGAGAAGCCAAGAGTACCAAGCTTGACACCATGGGCAAAAGAGGAGGGAAACCCCACAAGGCGGCTGGAGAAAAGCCTCTTAGATCACTGGTCAAAGGCTGAAGAAAGAGAGTGACCTGAACTAAATAAAAAGAAAAACTGAGAGCAAAATAAAGAAAACAGACAACAGTCGGCACAAAGCTGATCGCGCCGGTGGCCACAAGGAACCTAGGGTGTCTTTTTTTTTTTAGTGACAAGATAGAAAAGCTTCAATAACAAGCTAACAATAGTATGTGTTAGGTAGCATAACTCGTCTATCTATTCACAAATGATCATCAACATGAGAAGGGGCAACATGAAATATTCTCGAGCCTATAGGATAACTTTTCATCAATCTAGCTAAAATATCAGTAGTTCAGTCCACCTCTTTTGGTACTTATTTAAAGAGTGCTTTCCAATCACACTGGCATATTTCTTGGATTCACACAACCAGATCTCTATTAGAATGTTCTCGAACTTCTTTATGAACCCCTTTAACGGCTTGCGCACTATCAATCTCAATAATAATATTAGCCCATTTAGCTTCCCAGGCTAATTGGAGGCCATCATAGATGACCCAAAGCTCAGCTTGTAGAACACTGCATCTCTTAATGCTTATTTCTATTCCCCACATCCAATTACCATGCTCATACCGTGCCACTGATGCCAACCATGTAGAACTCAAATTCAGATTGCAAGCACCATCAATATTTATTTTAAAGAAACCGACATGTGGAAGGGCCCATCTTTGGTTCATTCTTCGATTCTCATTACTCCTCTTCGAATTTATTTGTCTTTACTTAATGGACCTAGCCCACAACCATGAAAAATAAATCAAACTGACTATGTTGTAATGGCCATCTTGGAACACGCACACATTCCTCTGTTTCTAAATTTTCCAACAAACAATCTCAAACAAAGATGGCCAATCTGCATCCTAAAAATTAACCTCAAACTTATTTGCCAAGTTAGTAGGCAATTAATCCTCCAAAGAGTAAGTGAAAAACCGATCTGAGATTCTCGAGGGAATAAACTGAATCCACACTTCTTTTGCCTTAAGACAATCTCATATAACATGGATATAAGATTCTTCGGCATTCCCACAAAGCTTACAAGATGGGTTCTCCGACAATCCTCTCCTACACATTTCTGCATTCATAAAGAGACGTCCTTTAAATACTACCCAAATAAAACGGCCAACACGTTGTGGGACATTCAAAGACCAAACAATCTTTTATTTTACTTCATGCATATTTAACGAGTTATTTGTAAGCTTGCTATAAGCCTCCGTAATGCTAAATTTCCCATTAGTTGCCTAGCTCGAAATAACATCAACACGGCCTGCAAGAGTAGTCGGAGTTGAAATTCCTCCGATGTAGGATAAAATATCCTCCTTAAAAAACACTGCAAGTACTCCTAATTTCAATTGCCACTACACCAAAACAGATTTTTAGCGGCGTTTTTAGTGGCGTTTTAATGAAAAACGCCGCAAATATTATCCGTTAGCGGCGTTTATTTCCAAAACGCCACGAAAAAGGAGAAATAGCGGCGTTTGGGAAAAAAACGCCGCTAAAAATCTGAGCATTAGCGACGCTTTTAAAAAAACGCCGCTAAAGACCTGAGCATTAGCGGCGCTTTTAAAGAAACGCCGCTAAAGACCTGAGCATTAGCGGCGCTTTTACAGAAACGCCGCTAAAGATCTGAGCATTAGCGGCGTTTTTTCATCTGAGCATTAGCGGCGTTTGTGAAAAGTTTTTCATATTTTTTTCTTATTCTTGCTTTGAATTATATTTTATTTTGATACATTCACTTATAAGCAATGAGAAAGTTTCATTTTAGTTACTTAATTATGAAAAGTTACAAATTGCTAACTAAACAATTTAGAAGTTTTCATTTAAGTTACAAATTAAGCTATTAAAATTGATTTAGGGTTTAATGTTTAGTATGTTAATTCCATGGTTTAGGGTTTGTTATTTTAATGTATAGGTTTAGTCTTTTAAAGTTTGTTGTTTGGGTTTACTGTATAGTGTTTAATTTCTTAGTGTTTACCGGTATTAAGGTTTAAGTGTTAGTGGTTAGGGGTTAAGGTTTAGGGTTAGGGAGAAATGGTTAATGGGTTAGGGTTTTAGGTTTAAGGTTTATGGTTTATAGGTTTAGGGTTAGGGGTTTGGAGGGGAAATGGTTAATGTGTTACGTTTTTGAGTTTAGGGTTTATGGTTTAAGTATAGGATTTTAGGGTTTAGGGTTTAGAGTGTTAGCTATATGACCCAAAATCCCGAAACCGAAATCCCTCATGAGGGATTTATGGTTAATGTGTTAGCTATTAAAATATATGTTTTGTACTACACTAACATTGGCCACATGAATTCCCAAAAAGTTGGTCTCAAATTATGGTTTAGGGTTTGCGGTTTAGAGTTTAGGGTTCGAGTTTTATGGGCTAGTATTTATGGTTTGGAGTTTTGAGTTTGGGGTTTAGGGCTTGGGATTTAGGGTTTAGGGTTTAAGGTTTAGGGTCAAAGGCTTATGATTTAGGGATTAATCTTGGATTTTTTAGAATATAAATCAAAATAAGATAAATGTAAATTATTATTTTTAAAAAATATATATATATCAAAATGGGTTAAATCCCAAAAGCATACATGAACAATGGTTTAGTGTGCAATTGTATACACGAACTTTAATTTGATCCAGATCTTGTAAAATATTAACAAAATTATTGATATAATTAACATCATTTTTTATTTATATATTACATACATATATAAAAAGTTATATTTATTCAATATAAAAATATATTGATGTATATATATTTTAAAATAATGTGTATGATTAAATGAAAATTAAAGTTTCAACTATACATTTAAACCAGAATTGAAATAAAATTAAAATTAAAACTGGAAAAAAATTAAAATTAAAATTTTATATGTTAATTTAAAAATTATAAAAATCTTCAAAAAAATTCCAAAATTTTCTTAAAAAATTTAATATTCAAAATTTTTAAAAAAATAAAAATTCCAAAAAATGATAATCTTAGCACAAAAATTTTGAAAGAAAAAAAATAAGTAAATTGAGAATAGTGGCATTTTCATAGAAGAACGCCGCAAATAAACGCAGCCGTTTTACTGGCGTTTGTTAAGAAGCGCCGCAAGTTGTTCGTTTATTTTTTAGTGGCGTTTTTTTGTTAAGCGCCGCAATAGGTATGTCTTTAGAGCGCTAGTTGATAAACGCCGCAAATCTTAAATTGTTTTAGGCAAAACATCTGCTCTCCTCCATTTCCCCCAACCATTAAACCCGATTGAATCAATTTCCCCTTCTTCTCAATTTCATTTCCCCCTTCTTCTGAAATCCCTAAACTGAAGATTGAGTTGCTTGTGGATAAAACTGAGAACCTTCGCTCACAGGTTAGTCCTATTCAGTCTACATTTTTTGGGTAACTGAAACGACTGCTTTGTGCTTTGGTGAAGTTGTTTCCTTATCAAGTCTAGAAATTATTATATTTTTTCTCAATCTATGCCTCTCTTCTTCTTTTTTCTGTTGGTTTTTTGGTTTTCATCTTTAGAATAAGTATGTCTCTACCTTTTCATCTCTATTTTAATTTTCAGATCTATGCGTCTTTCCTTGTTTTTCAGTCTGCTTTTGTTTGAATTTTTGGTTCTCAGCGTTATGAAAAACTGTTTTGGTTCGTCCTTTCAAATCTATTGATGTTTGTATCGTTGTTCTTTAGTCAGTTTATCGACTGCTATGTTTTTTTTTTTTTGCTTGTCATTTGTATTTTTGCCTTTTCATTTCTGTTTTGGGGTCCCTCAGTTGATGTCACAACTCCCTCAGTTGATGCATGTAGAGTTTATTTGGTAGTTTTTCTGGATGGTAATAACATGTCTTTTTAATTCGTAGTGAGTTGTGACATTCTGTTTCTTAGTTTTCTCAAAAAAATCTGTACTTTAGTTTTTTAAAAAAATAATAATTTTTCTCAATCTAAGTTTCTATTGTAAATATTTTGTATGGAATGGTTTATTTATACCTCATATGCTGATGGAGGGTGCATTTAATTTAAAATTGAATTACAGGCCCAAGATTTTAGGCAGCAGGGAACAAAGATGAGGAGAAAGAAGTGGTTTCAGAAAAGATAAAATTGATCGTTTTGGGTATCCTGATTGCCTTGATTCTTATCATTGTGTTGTCTGTCTGCCATGGCTTCAATTGTTAAAATCTGTCTTGGATTTCCCTTGTTCTGCTTTTTGCTGCCTTGCTGACTGGAGTCTCGATAGATTGGTTTGTTTTACTTTGTTGTTTTAGGTCGCATATTTCTCCCTTCGCTTGCCATATAGCAGAAAATTTAATCATCCCAACTGGAGTGTTTTTGGTTAGCTCTTTGCTTGACAGGACCACTTAGCTAACAAAATCATTTTATCAACAACTAAATTTAGCCAGGTTTTACTCTCTGTATTTGAAATTTGTTCATGTAATTAAAGATTTTATATGCCTTGTGTTCATATCTAAGTATGACTATGATGCAAATGTCAAATATAACTAAGCATTCGACACTTACTACCAGTTGTATTTTTGTTTTAGTCATTTGTTCATTGCTATGTCGATTATGATTTTGGTTCTTTACCATCTGCTTTGGCTTTATACTGAATTTTACAATGCAAAATGCAAGAACAAAAGTAATCATCTACCCTGTTCTTGATGAATATGGTTTTGGGTATACTGCCTTCCCGTTTGTTTTGTTTTGTCAGAATATGTTAATCGAGATTGGTTTTATTTGAATGCATAATTTTATATGCTTGATTCCTTTTCTTTCCTTTTCATTCCAGCAAAAAGCATTGGAGGAGTGTAGGAGTGTAGGAGTGTCAACCAATTGTGGATCCCCCTTTTTTGCAAAGGTCAGTTTGGCTAAATGATTCGCACTTTGATTATGTTCCATAAAAATGTAGCATTTGTATCCATTATTCTTCTTGAGATAGTATTCGACATATTCCTCTAATCAGAGCAAAATTTGAAATATTCGAAACACTTCCATATATTGCTTTAATAACCTCCAAATTATACGATTGAATTATCACCTTTTCATGACTATTTTTATTCTTCATTTAAATCTAGATATTGAGAAATTTGAAAGGATTATTTTCTTGTTCTAGGGTCTTTTATCTTTGCCTTGAATCATTGGGTTTAGGCATTACTTCAATGATATTTAATCATTTAAAATATGGTAGCAAAATGCCCTTTGAGTTTAAGGGTTTCTCATTGAGAGGTGGATACAAGTCTAGATAACTTGTAGATATGTCTTCATTCACTTGGACTCTTTTGAATCACTATTATGTTTATTTGTTTGCTTGTACCTTAGCCACAAGTTTAGCTTCAATAACTTCTATGTGTTTGTGCAGTTGCTTCACTTAAGGCGCCCTTTCGTTGCTTACATTACTGATGCAATGGGTAATGAGCTGTTTAGGGTAAGCAGATTATGTGTATTTGCTTGAGCTAATGTAACAAGTTTTAATGCCCACAACTATTGAATATATCATCATTTTAGCTTTAAGACTTTGTTTTACCACCGTCAGGTTCGTAGGCCTTTTTGGTGGATAACCAGCTCAATTTATGTAGAAATTGACGGTAAGGTATGCAAATTTTCAATATTGACATTTGTTCTTGTATGTATGAATCTAGCATAGAACGTCTAGTTTCAAGGATTTAAAATGTCATTCCTTCCTAGGAAATTGGTGTGGTTCACATAAGGTGGCATCTTTGGAGGAGGGTGTATGATTTGTACTTCGGGTAATCTTAACAAGCCATTTTCAATATTATATTCAGTAGTTGTTAAATGCTATAAATATATGTTAATTTGTTACCAGCTTTAGATTGTTTTAGTTCAAATTTTTCATGCTTATAGTCAATTCTGGCAAACATTATACGGAGTTTGTGGTATAATTTGGTATTAGTTTATTGAAATATTTGGTGGTTGGATTATAGTCATTACTTTTTTCCTCATTCTTTATCTTCTTCTTTCTTTTAATTTCCTTTCTTACTCCAATTCTTTGTTTTTTTTCCCCAATGTTTCAATGGTTTTGCAAAAAAGCACCAAGTTCTGTATTATAGTATGGATGTGTGTATGCCCTTAGTTATTTCTTTTAACTTTCTTCGTACAATTACAATAGAATCTGCTTTCCAACACCCCTTCCCCTATTATATTCTTTCCTCACTTTTATGCATCTATCAGAATTATGGAACTACTATTACTTTAAGAATTCCATATGCACGCAAGACTGCTTGTTTAGAGTCTAATCTAGGATGGTGAGCAATTTTTTTTGTTAATTTTATTTGACATTCAAATCTAGTATTCAAATAAGGTTGTCTTTTCTTCGTAGGAATAAGCAATTTGCCGTGGTCAAAAATCCTGGCTTATGGAATTGGACTTTTACTTTGGAGGACATTGATGGGCAAGTTTTGGCAGAAATAGATCGTGATTGGAGGGGTTTTGGCTTTGAGGTTTTCTCCTTTCAAAAATATCATCTTTTAATCCTCACTCGATTCATGGGCTCTAGTTTTTTTTTTCATAGTTTTCCATAATAAATTTTTTCTTATACATTATTATGGTGAAATTTTATTGACTCGCCAGAGCAGAGGTTTTAGTCTTTCAATAAACTTAATTTCCTTCAATTTTTGAGATTTACCAACAGGATATTACTGGTTCATCCACAAGAGGGAAAAAAAAGGCGGGTTAAAAGATTAATCGTCTGTTCCATTTAAGTTTCTGGCCTGATATGAGTTCTTTGAGTTGCTGGGACTGGCATAAAATGTCATAGTCCCTGAATTTATAATGGCACATGCTTTGTAACTTTAGCATACTAAATAAGAAAGACCGAAGTACTACCTCTCAAGATAGTTCCCTTAGTAATCAGATATTGAAATAAGCAAAAGCTCTTATTAGGAGCAAAGTGTAGTATTTGAGATTGGAGGAGTTGGTAGAGCTCCATGTTTGATTTAGGAGTTTCTCTTCTAAGATCTTTTCTCATACCGTAAGAAAGATGCTAGTGGATGTCCAAAAAGTTGAAGTGTGTGATTTGATGTGTCAAAGTGAGCAAAAGAGTCAAGTGAGAAGAAGAAAGATGTGGATTGATCATTGTAGAAATCTGGTTTACAATGTTTTGGAATGGAGAGAACAGGGAGGTTGTGAGTTGTCCGAATTCTCCTAACTAGCTTGGATGCTGTTGATTCATACATTTTGCAGTCCCCATTTTCTAAATATAAAGTGTGTTCTATATATTCATTTCTGTAAAAGGTAAATTGTTGGTGAAAACTGATAGTCGGCATTGACAAACATTTTTTTATGCATATGAAAAGGATGATCTTATTGTGCATTTCTAGGGAATAAGGGTTAGTTTTCTTGAAAGCAATGATCAATGATTTATGCTACCCTCTTTTCCTCTCTGTTTCTAAATCTGTGCTTTCTTTTTTGATTTTCAATATTGAGTTGTTAATCCAAGATGACTCAATAGTCTTATCTTTTCAAAAGTGCTCAACATAGCAAAAAATTATGAAAATCTCATTTTACCATATATCTTTTACCCTTTTTCATTGGAACTTTTGTTTTTCATTCTTTTATCTTATTTTTTCTCCATCCTGATAAATTCTATCATCTTTTCTTTCACCAAAAACGACAAATAGTAAAAGATGTTAGATGTGAAAAATGAGATCTTCATATATTGTTTCCTTGAAGCACACTGATTGCAACTATTTAATGAGCCTATGACTCTAGGACTTAGTGTAGCTGGAAGAAAGGAAATGCATAGAGAATCTCTGCGCCATGCAGCAGTAACCTTGTCAGTGGAAAAACTTCAATCATCATAATCCATTGGATTCATTTTTGACTGACTTCATACCGTTTGTATGACAATGTGGGAGTGCAATTACCTGTTTCAGCTAACTTTGAATTTTTGCTGTAGTGTATTCGGTCATAATTCTACTCAGAATTGGTATTTCCTCTAAGCTCTTGCATTTTGTCTACTGTTATATTCCCTCTCCTGACCTATCCATTCAAACAAACTTTAGAACTAAAACCTTAGTGATGTTTATGAGATTGCCTTCCCTACTCTCTAAGCAAGCGGAGACTAAAAATGTTCGATTGGAACCAAAAAATCTTGACATATCAATTGGTGCTACTTTTTGAGAAATTAAGGCTATTAGAGCATGGCTCTTTGTTGTTTATTTCGCCCGGGTTGGGTTCATTTCTATACTATCACTTCTAAACTAGTTGCATTATTCAGACACATGATATTTGATATTGCATAAAAAGGTTGATGCTAACTTACCAGATTGTTGGTTTTTTTTGCTGAATCCATTCTATTACAAGAACTAAAATTTATGGGTATCTAATAGGCAAAATGATTTGCATGTAGAATTTACAGATGCCGGACAGCATGTCATCCGCTTTGGGAAGGCTGATCCCGTCTTGAAGACTGGTCCCGCTAGCATGGTAATTTCTGCATTAGAGATTGGAAGTTTTTAAGTCTTCTTTTGTTCACAAATTTATTGGTTTTGTTGCAGATCCAAGAGTTGGATGTAAGCCGTCCACTGACTCTATCAGAGCGAGCAATTGTTGTTGCTCTCGCTATTTCATTGGATAATGATTACTTCTCTAGGCATGGTGGATAATTTTATCACATCCTTATTGTTTATTTCTTTATTCTTTCCCCCACTTCTTTTATTGGCTGGTTTTACGGTGTGGCTTAATTTGTTAATTAAATCCTAGTATTAATTGGCTTAATTTTTTTTTGGTTTAAATGTTATGGGCTGAAAAATGGTTTAATTTTACTATTTTTCCCTTAAATTTTTTTATAATATTTTAATCTTATTTTTTTTTATAATATTTTATTTTTTTTATCTTTCATGACTTTTAGTGGCATTTTTAGAAAAAGCACCGCTAAAGGTCATGCTTCTAGTGGCGTTTTCAGAAAAAGCGCCACTAAAGGTCAAGCTTTTTGAGGTGTTTTTAGAGAAAGCGTCGTTAAAGGTCATGCTTTTAGTGGCGTTAGTGGAGAAAGCGTCGCTAAACGCCTTGACTTTTAGCGGCGTTTGTGGGAAAAACGCCGCTAAAAGTCATGACCTTTAGCAGCGTTTGTGAAAAAGTGCCGCTAAAATCCTTGACTTTTAGTGGCGTTTGTGGAAAAGCGCCGCTAAAAGTCATGACCTTTAGCGGCGTTTGTGGAAAGAGCGCCGCTAAAGGTTAGCGGCGTTTTTTCCTCATAAACGCCGTTAAAGTTTATGGCGTTTGTTTTAGCGATGTTTTTTGTGGCGCTTTTGAAAGCGCCGCAAATACTATTAGTGGCGCTTATAAATGCCGCTAAAAGTTTAAAAAAACGCCGCTAAAAGTCTATTTTGGTGTAATGTGCCCTCCATATCCATAGTCTAATGGAGCATAATAGAATCATCAACTAGAGAGGGAAACAAACAATTATTTATAAGAGACCCCACCTCAGATATCCAATTGTCAATCCAAAACTTTATACGATTCCTATCACCAATTGACCAAAAAATATTTTGATACAAAAGGTCCAAACCTTAGCAAGGGATCTCCAAACAAAAGAACAGTTGCTTCGAGAAATGTCTTCAAGATATTCCTCCAAGAGCTTGTACTTAGAACGAAGAACCTTTACCCACAGAGCTTGCTTGTTTGTTAGGAGATTAAAACCCAACTTAAGCAAAAAGGATTCATTTTGTTCCTTAAGTCTTCGGATACCTAATCCCTCATTAAGCAAAGGTTAACATCAATCTCCCCATTTTACCAAAGTCGGTTTCTGAGAGACTTCAGAACTCCCCCAACTAAATTTTTGGACAATTTTCTCAATTTCTGCCCAAATACTAGATGGAATTTTCACAGTTTGCATAAAGTAATTAGGAATCGACAATAAAACTAACCGAGATAAAGTCGCTTGTCCCACCATAGAAAGCGTTTTGCATTCCTATTATCCAACTTTCGTCTAACTTTATCCACGATGAATTTGAAAGTATTCACTGTTATTTGTCGATGAAAGAGAGGTGGTCCCAAGTAAATCCCCAAATCCTCAATCTGACAATAACCAAGAATGCTATAGATAACATTAACATGGTTGAAATCCTTATGGCTAGCGAAGAACACAGTAGGTTTAAGTCTATTGACTTTATGTCTTGAGGTAGCTCCAAAAATGTTGAGAACATTCGTTAAGACTTTAGCCTGATCAATATCCGCTTCATCAAATAAAAACAATTCATCAGCAAAAAAAAAAAAAAAAGATGTGATAAAGAAGGACCATTCTTACCCAAAACAATTGGTTTCCACACTTTATCTTCAACTGTCTTATGAATAAGATGACCCAATTTGTAACAGCCCATTTTCAGTGAAATCGGAACAGTGGTTTCGGGACCACAAATCTGAAGTCAAAAAATTTATTTTATTATTGTTATTTTATGGTCTACAGTATGATAGAAATACCATATAAAAATTTCGTTAAGAAATTTTGCCGTTTACATGCTTAATTTGATAAAAAAAACTAAATTGCGTAACGTGCAAATGTTGTGTTCTAATAGCTAAAGGTATTAAATAGCTATAGAATTTTAAATTGGAGGGCCTTATATAGAAATTAGCCATTAAGGTTGTTAGTGGATAAGCATGGATTTGTCATCATTGGAATATGAATGAATTATTAAGGTTAATTTTGGAAATTAGTGATTAAAGTTATAATAAATAAAATAAAATAAACTATTATCATCATCTTCTATCAAATTTTAAAAAAAACCCTAGCCATGGAAGCTTGAAATTTTGGCAAGCTTATTTTGCTCAATTAGGTATGTATTTTTGTCTCGTTTTTAATGATTTCTATGTTTCCGGAATCTTGTAGCTTAACCTAACTAGCCTGGGGATTAATTTGCAAAACTGTTAAAGTATTAGGGTTTTTCTATTTATGAACATACTTGAGTTTTGAAGTTTGATGATAGAAAATGAATGGTTGTTGTTAGATAAACAACTTTTGTAAAGATAATTTTGATGAAATCATCAATTAGTGGTTAAATTGAAAAAGGTGATAAATTTATGGTAAAATTTGTGAATTTTGTGAAACATATGGGCTGCTGTTAATATGTATAAAAATTAGCTAGGCTTGACTAAGGATTAAATTGCATGAAATTCATTTTTTTAGCTTAGGGACTAAATTACAAAGTAATTAAAAGTATAAGGCAAAATGGTAATTTTGCCAAAACTCCATGTTGGATTAAATTGAATGAGAGTTATATTGAAATGAGTTAATTCATTCGTATAGATCCTATCAGATCTCGTATAGAGTTAGATCGAGGCAAAGATAAAATATCAAATTAGTTGCTTCCGTATCTACGTACACTTATCGAGGTAAGTTCATGTAATTAAATTGTAAATTTATATATTTTAAATTGAATTATATGTGTGTGATTTGTATAATTGCCATGTATAAATACCAATCGCATATCCGACAAATTACTGAGTCCCGTTTGAACCTTAGGAATTCGAAGGATACAAATGACATGTCATTAGGGTTACTTATTTGGTTAAGGTCCTGCATGTGTTGCGGACAAACCACAGCTCGTATGAGCTTATTGATTTACAGCTCGTGAGAGCTTACCGATTCACAGCTCGTGAGAGCATACCGATTCATAGCTCTTATGAGCATACATGTACATGAATTGATGGATTTCAATTTAGTACACCTCGTGTGTACTACCCGAGTATCCAATGATATTCTAAATGGTTCAACAGGCAATGTTCTGTTATGAAACAATATGAGTTCGATAAGAACTATTACAAGTAAATACATGAAATACATGGAAATTATATTATATGATAAATTGAAACATGAAATGGATGATACATGTATATGAAACTTGCTTAGTGGTTATGTTCATCTATGTTTATTGGCTATTATATGTGTTTTACATGGCTAACATGTTGAGGATATGTGTTTAGGTTTTTGGCCAAATTGGTTTGGATATGTTTGTATGCTTACCTTAAATATGATTAAATGGTAAGTTAATTTCTTTGTTATATGGACTTACTAAGCTTAAATGTTTACTCCGAGTTATTTTCCTTGTTTTATAGTAATTCAGAAGCTCGTATGAGTTGTATCTTCTTAAGGGTGCAAGTCATTATGCTCACACGGCCTAGCACACGGGCGTGTGGCTTGGTCGTGTGAACCAAGTGAGGGAGTTACACGGGCACGGACACGAGCTGGGATATAGTCGTGTGTCCCTATTTCGAATGTCCACACGACTTAAGGCACGGGAGTGTCTCTTGGCCATGTGACCCCTGCAGTTTTGAAAAAATTCAATATTTTTCGAAAAAAATTTTGAATAACCGATTTTGTCTCGACTTGTTTCTAATGTAACACCCATAACCCATATTCATCATCGGAACAGGGTTACAGAGTATTACCGAAATTTACAGACTCAAATACAGACATTTCATATCATTTTACATTCATGTCAGAAAACATCCATAATCACTCATATCGTCCCTTATATGAGCCCTCGAGGCCCAAAATACACATTAGAATTAAATCGGGACCAAATCGGAAACTTAGAAAATTTTTCGAAAATTTTCAAAATTTTTCAAGGTGCAGAAGACACACGCCCGTGGGATAGACCATGTGTCACAACGGCTGAGATATACACCCGTGTCTCTGCCCATGTGGACAAAATTAGGCTATTTCCAAGGCCACATTTCTCACCCAATTTGTCTTCCACCTATATTAACACATTAACACATTCACAAGCCAATGCAAAACATTCAAATCAAGCCAAACCTAGGTCATATGCATGACATATCAATACATATGTTTAACTATTCAATTTACTAAAATAACCATACATACATATTGACATATTTTACCATTTATACCATCACAAACCAATCACTAACATGTCTATATGATTTTCTACATTCATCCATTTCAAATACACATCAAACATATTAAGGTCATTTTTACATATCAAAACATACGATTTACAAGCCATACCAATGGCTAGTTTTCAACCAAACACATACATATATACATGCCATCATTGGCCAAATTTAGCTTATACATGCCATTATAACCAAAAGTAATTTAATATTTATACCGAAATGAGCCGAGGATAGTGTGATGATGCTCTGACCAGCTTCCAAGCAATTCGAGCCTCCGAATTACTATAAAATGGGAAAAATAAAACAAAGTAAGCTTTTAAGCTTAGTAAGTTCGTATAACAGGAAATTAACTTACCATTCTTTTACATCTAATGTAAGCATACAAAATACATCCAAAGCAATTTGGCTAATAGCCTAAACACATACTTCATCAAACATGTTAGTCGTTTATTTCACATGCATATCAAGAAACATGTATGAGCTCATCAAATATCAAATTTCAATTTATTTCATGTATTTACGGATAATGATTCATTTCGAATTCATATATTTTCTCATGTTAGGATTTTGCCCGTTGAATCATTTAAAATATCGATGGATACACGGGTAGTACACACAAGGTGTACAAAACTATAATCCGTCAATTCATATACATGAATGCTCATGCAAAAATGTAAACGAGAAGCTCTTTCGAGTCATATAATGGGAAGCTCAAGTGAGCCATGTAACGAGAAGCTCATCCGAGCCATAATCAGGAAGTTCAAGCAAGCCAATATCGGGAAGCTCTGGAGAGCCAATTAATCGAGAAGTTCCAAAGAGCCATATATCGGGACGCTCATAAGAGCTGCTGTGTGTCCACAACACATGCAGGATCACAACCAATCGGGATGCTCCAAAGAGCTATTAACGGGAAGCTCGCAAGAACCATTTAATGGGAAGCTCATTAGAGCTAGTAACGGGATGCTCTTTCGAGCTGTAGTGTGTCCGCGACACATGCAGGACCACAACCAATACAGGAACCCTGTATCCATCGAATTTCATTTATTCAAACGGGACTGAATGCTTGTCAGTCATCGTCGGATATGTGATTACTTTTATATATAGAGCAATAATAAAATCACATACATACAATTCAATTTAACATTTAAACATACAATTTAATTATACGAACTTACCTCGACAAGTGTTAGTGTACGCAAAATCTACTAATTTGACACTTTTTCTTTTCCTCGATCTAACTCCGTATTTGGTCTATCCGAATCTATATGAATGAATTTAACATCAATTTAATACAATTCATACTCAATTCAATTCAATACACATATTTTAAAAAATTACCATTTTGCCCCTATACTTTTAATTAATTACGATTTCGTCCCTAGGCTCGGAAAATGAAATTCATGTAATTTAATCCTTATTCCAAGCCTATAAAATTTATATATATCAATAGCAGTCCATGAATTCCATAAAATTCAGAATTTTCCATGAATTCAACATATTTTCAATTTAATCCCTAAATCATGATTTCATCAAAATTCTTTAACAAAATACTTTTAAATACCCAACAACATCTCAAATTCATCATTTAATAACTAAAATCATATAAACTCATCAACGGTAACTTCCAAAACTTTCAATAAAATCAAAAACTAAGGTAAAGGTTACTTGGACCTAACTGTAACAATCTCAAAAATATAAAAATTTCAAGAAATGGGTAAGGATTTGACTCACATGAAGCAAAAATTGAAGAACCAGACTAAACCCTCTCTCCCATGGCTGTTCTTGGCTGAATTTTATGAGGAAATGTCTAGAAAATCTTTAATTCCAATTTTATTTCATTTTAATTTGGCAAAATTTACAATTTTGCCATTAATTGGTTTTATTTTATTAATTTCCTATGTTATGCCGCCTCAACCATTTGCTTTAGGCATATTTATGCCTTAAGGCCTCCCTTATTTATTGGTTAAGCTATTTAATCACTTAACTATTATAATTAACAAGTTTTGCACATTTTTCAATTTAGTCCTGTTTAACAAATTAGACATGTAATCGGTAAAATTTCTTAACGAGATTTTCATACGACATTCCTATCATACCATAGACCATAAAATAATATTAAAATAAAATTTATTTCGACCTCGAATTTGTGGTTGTAACATCCTGAAAAGGGCCTATGCATTTTCGATTTAATTGTACGAAATGACACATTTTACGTGTTATGAATAAATTTTGAACATTTTTGGAAACCCGGAAATGTATGGAAAAGACTTAGAAATGAACATTTTGGAAACCTGAAAATGTATGGAAATGTTAAGTTTAAAAAATGGAAAGTGAACATTTCTGGAAACTTGGAAATGTAAGGAAATGTCAAGTTTAAAAAGCCAAACGAAAATTTTTGAAAACTTAGAAATGACTTAGAAATGTCGAGTTTTAAAGTTTAAAAGAGGAAATTAAGGCAAGGTGGCCTTAAGAGAAAAAGTATGCGAAATTTGACACACAAACAGGCTTGGAAAAGTGGCCTGAAGATGCCACTTAGGGCCTCTGGAAATGGCGCCACATGCAAGGGTGTTGGGCCTGAGTTCGAGTCACATGGGAAGCAAATAAAAGAAGTTTTATTTTTGCTTCCAGAAGCACAGAGGTGGACGGCAACAAGGCTCTTAAAAAGGGAGTTTTATTCTCTTTAAAATTCGGCTAAATAGGGATAAATGATGATTTATCTTAAGTATTTTCTAGAGATAAATAAGGGATTTATTTATCATTATTCCCATGAGATAAATGTTGGATTAAACTCTTTTATTTTATGATAATTAAAGGATAAAGTTATCAAATAGAAGAGTGGTGGCCAAGTAAGGGACTCCTTAGATGATAATTTCGGCTATAAAAGGAAGGAAGGAGGGCTACTCATCAATTTTTCTCCTCTTCTCTCTCTGCCGAAATTCTTAGGGTTCTCTTCTCTTCTCTTTTCTTTTGTCTAGCCGAATTCCCTAGCCTCCTCTCTCTTTTATTCAAAACCAAAAACACAGTCCAACCTAGCCGAATTCTTCATAGCACCAAAAGCCGAAATTCTGCTAAAGCCGAATCTTTGTTGTGACAGAAGGGTGTTGCCGATTTCATCCAAAAAGGTAAGATCAACTATTATTTGATTCAATCTCTCTTTAGCCGAAATATAGGAATCTAACTCCTTTAGAATTCCATGGCCGAAATTTGGAAGGTTTTCTTCGGGATCTAGTAGTTGTCGACTACAAGGAGAAGTACAACGGAGTTTCGGGATTTCTAAGACTCAAGGTAAGTCATATGAATATTCGGCCATAGGCCATTTAAAGATGATTAAGTGTTAGAAATCAATCTAACATGTGCTTATAAGATTTTCGACAGCAGTAAGGAAGCAATGATCTATTTCGGGATTTGAATAATCATCAAATCGGCATCAAAGGTAAGTTTTTTTTTAGAATACAAATCCTACTAGGATTTGGTATTATAGCCGAATAGGATTTATGCTAAGTAATAAGTGATAAATCAAATGTAGGGATTAAGGATCTAAGCATCAGATCAAGCTTTTCGGAATCTCAAGGAATTGCTAAGCGAATCAGGTGTGTACCCCACACTATCTTTAATACATTTTATGGCAATATTTAATATAAGTATGTATAAGAATGTGAATATGGCTAAGGTACCCTAATGTGGTACAAAGTACTCAGGTACGTTTCCTACTCCTACTAGGATTACGAAATATGTTATATTTAACATGTGAAAAGTGACATGAATGTGAATTTAAGTATGATATGCATGATATGAATAATATGGGGCATTCGGGTTATATGAGAAAGGGGAAGTGAATGTGACGACTTCGGTCTCACTATCTGAATGTGGTGGCTTCGGTCACATTATCTGAATGTGGTAACTTCGGTTACATTATCTGAATGTGGTAACTTCGGTTACATTATCTGAATGTGGTGTCTCATGACACAATTATCTGGTGGCTATGCCACAAATTATATATGGGCGATGAGCACGTCGACTGCAGCGACTGCCTTCAATGGTGTGTAACGGAAGGAGGGTTGACTTAGTAGTCCCCACGGTGTGCAGGTTGGTACGGGGATGTGTAGCGGATGGCATCTAGGTTTGGGTTCGGGATTGCATCATTATCTTGAAATATTATGTGAACATGATATGTATGGTATGCCTAAATCTATTAAATTTTAGTGTTGGTTGCACATTGAGTCTGTTTGACTCACCCCGTTGGGGAATATTTTTCAGGTGATGAGCAGTAATGGACCGGGTCGGCAGGAGCTTAGGGATGGCCATGCCCAGCAAGAAATCTATGATTTGGACTTTTATTTTCTTTAAGTACTCTGGTTTTAAATTTGGGTTATATTTGATGTAATAAGGCCATAGTGAACTATTTTATTTCTGTCTTATTGTTTAATTATGTTTACAAATTTTTATTAAGTTAAAGATTAAGTAATTTATTTTTTGAATATACTCTATATGTTTTATCACTTAAAAATTAAAAAGGGTTTTCAATATAAAATCGAATTCGTTTTCAACTCAAGCCCAACCCAAAACAATATTTTTTTTTAAAATCGCACAAGTTTTTCCTAAGAAGCAAAAGAATTTGAATCGGTTTTCTTGAGGAACATACCAAATCTGGTCAAAGCTCGTGGGCCGGGTTTGGGGTGTTTCAGTGGTCCCAAAACTACTGTTCCGATTTCACTGAAAACGGGTTGCTACATCTAATGTGTATTTTAGGCCTCGAGGGCTCGTATAAGGGACAATATGTATGATTATGATTTTGATTGATTTTTGACATGAATGCTATATGATATGAAATATTTTCATTTTCTGTCTGTTTGATTTGTAAATTCTGGTAATGCTTCGTAACCCTGTTTCGGCGACGGATTCGGGTTAGGGGTGTTACATTTATTGGTATCAGAGTTACGATTTAGTCAATTCTCAGACTAACGTACCATATACGAGTCTAGCTATACATGTCATTATTTAACCTGTGATAGTGTGATATCTCCTGACCGTTTTAAAACATGTTTTCATATAGCAATGACATCCAACTGAGATGATTCCGATGAAGTAGAGAGTAACGCTCAAGCCTCCATTCAAGGAGTAGCTTCGAGTAGTACGAAGCCGGTATTTGAGGGTTGGGAAGGAGAGGCTAAAGAAGCCTTCTTCCAGATGATGAATGAGTGATTCACCGAGTTTGTACAAACGAACCCGGCTGCTCAACAACCTCCACCCCCTCCTATTCCTCAATCGATTCCCGTTATTCCTTAAAGTACTGAACCTATTAGAGTTGGTAAGCCTCTTGTTGATAAGATTCGTAAGTACGGTGCTAAAGAATTCTGAGCTACTGCCGAGGATGATCTTGAGAGAGCTGAATTCTGGCTAGAAAATACCATCAGAGTTCTTAATGAATTATCTTGTTCACCGGCTGAATATCTTAAGTGTGCGATATCTCTATTAAAAGATTCAGCTTACTAGTGGTGGAATACATTAAGTCTTTTCTTTTCTTACAAAATTGTTAACTTTTTTAAGTAAATTATTAATATAATATGTTGATTGAATCTTAGTTCGATTAGTATAGACATTATTATCAATGCAGGAAGATGTGAGTTCGAGTGCGCTGAAGCGTATTATCCTCCAATTTATGAGTTAAGATATTTCAATTAATTTTAATTTTTTTTCTTTATTACTTTTTAGATTGTGACTTCAAAAAAAAAAAGATAATTACAATGGCATTTGAACGTATGTTGTGTACAAGAAAGAACATGCTAAAATTAATGATTAACAGAAAGATTTAATGTCAACATAATAATGATGAAACTTAAGCAATTAAAACAACTTAGCAAATTCCAATTAATGGATAAATTGTTGAAGTAATGTATAAAACATTAATATCGTAATCATATATTAACTTTATTTAAATCATGATCAGTATAAATATTATTGTCAATACAAAAGAGCGTGGTTTGAATGTGCTGAAGCACATTGTCCTCCTATTTATGGGTCGGGGATGAACTATGAATAATTTCAAATATTGTATAAAAAATTAGATATAATTAAAACTTAAAATAAAATATTCAAAAAAATAATCATGACGGATAATCAAATTTACAAAAAGAAGTTAATCATTTATTATACATCACATGTAATAATTAAATTGTAAACTTAGTGGCTGAAGGATTGTCCCAAATAATTTACTTAATTCAACATTAAAAGGATTTTTAAATTTATTTTTACAAACAAACTTTATTTTATATTTTTTTTATCATTTGATAATATTTAAAGTTTTTTTCATAAATATTTCTTTAAATAAAATAAAAAATAATTAATAACTCTAATATAGTAGTTTTCGAAAATAATTTTGTGCACGTAATTTTTAAATCAATTTCACTAGGTTAAATATAAAATATTTATTTTTACATCATAGAAAATTTTTGAAAAATTATAAATTAAATAAACATAAACTTTGGTTCTATTGAAATAACGTCGATTTTTAATTTGTATTCCAAAAATTATGTAAACACCGACACAAGTCAATTTTCAATTTTTTTTTCTTCACCCTAGTCCCGCTATATTTATTTATATAAGTTATATCTATATTCTTTTTAGAAAATTCTAAAAGAACTCGGTCTTTAATTATTTAATTTTCGTGGTTGGTTGATCTCAGTTAGAGATATTTATAGGTCAGATCAAGTCCTACTTTTCAAAAAATTCCAAGCCAAAGTTTTTAATAAGACAAATATTTGATAAATTGTTAATGGAGTTTTTAGACTTTATAAACAGAATCAGGGAATTGACAAATGTTCCATAAGGGTATAGTAAAATATAAAAAAGAGTAATATGATAATTTTTAATGTTACTTGTAGAATAAAAAAAGTAAATGGTTACTATACCAAATACTAATCTTTATTATTATTATTATCATTTTTAAATAATAAAACGAGTCAGGCTGAACCAACTCGAAATTAAAAAAATATAAACTTAAACTCGATTCAAAGTGAACCAAACCGCCAGACTCATGAACATCTCTAAACTCGAGTGGGTGATGTCATTGCTGCATTATTTAACCACCTTGCCCTAGCGTTTTTATGGATAAATATAGTTTGTTTGAAAGTGACGACTCTTATTTCTCAATCTTATCTTTAATTTTTTTTCTTTTTTTCTTATTTCTCAAATGCCTCTACACAAAATAATTTAACTGAGATGAATTAATTTAGAAAAATTTTGAACAAAATAAAATTACGACCAATGACAGATAAAATAGAAAAAATTGTTCCAAATAAAAGAATAAGGACCGAATTGAATAAATATGTAAATATTGAATATTGAATATTAAATTTATTATTTATTCTTTTTATAAAAGCATTTAGGTACAATTTTAGCTTATAATGAAAAGTCTGCTATGGACAAATTGGTGACGCAATTCGAAAGACCTTAAGCAAGGACAATTTGTTGAAGTAATTTGAGAAAGGTCAAAATTTGATATTAGTCCTTGCACTATGTGTAAGTTAATGATTTAGTCCTTACATTTTAATTTGGTAATATTAAAAGTCCAATCCTAACCAAACAGTACTAGTTAATTTGTTAAGTTATGCTATTTTTAAAATCTTATGCGATAAATATATTTTCTTATATGTATGTAATGCCAAGTCAGATTATTATCATAGAAAAGCCACGTTATTTTAGTTAATAGATTTATCGTCTATTATTTGAATCAAATTGATATACCAAAATTTAAAAAATATAATGACTAAAAATGATCAAATTGGTAAATATGGACTCTACTACTTACAAGACCAATAAAAGAATTTGACCTAACATATTTACCTACAAGTTTCAAAAATTCGAAAAGCATAGATATTGAAATTGACCAATTTAAAAAGTACAGGACTAAAATTGACTAATTTAGAGTATAAAAGGTTAAGTCTACAACCTAAACATAATACAAGGACTAATAACAGAATTTCACCTTTGAAAACCTTAAAAAACGTAACCCTGTCTAAGAAATGAACCCAATAGTGGACCCCTAACAAAAAAGGATGATAAAAAGTGAAGTCTAAACTTTTTCCATTTCATGTTTGGTAGGTGAGAAAATCTTCCAAGAAAATTACCAAAAGCAACCAGGGTGATTTGCAAGGCATGTCATCAACCCTTAAACTTGAAGTCCATGTTTATGGCATATTATTTCATTTATATATAAACACCTCACATGCCCCTCCTCCATATTTCATAAAAAAAAAAAAATACAATGAACCCAAAAAGCCTTTGTTTTACTATTCTTATTGCTATTTTAGCTGTTTTCATATCCCGGTTTATCATCGATCCAAGCCCTCATTTCCACAAAAATATACTTGATTTTAGCCTAACCATTTCGTCGTCGTCATGTATCGTCATGAAGTTCATCCCGTTTGACTTTAGTGACTTTTGTCGACACCGTAAACACCCCGACAAGGGTAAACCGGTATCCCTTTGTGACGACTTCCCTCCAAATTTTCCACCTCCCGAAACCAACACGACGTTGACACTTTGCGTTGATCGGAACGGGTGTTGTAATTTCACGACCGTGCAAGCTGCCGTCGATGCTGTTCCGAACCTTAGCATGAAAAGAAGCGTAATATGGATCAATACTGGGATTTACTAGTGAGTTCTCTATCTTTACGTGACGTTAGTTTGTGAAATTTGTAGATTTAGTCTCTATATTTTAAATTAATCATTTTTAGTTTCCGTACTTTTCAAATATTTTAAAATTTCAAGTCATCACCAAATAATAACGGTTAAATTCATTAAATTAAATGATATTATTTCCAAAATTCGATGCGGCAAACATGTTATCATACATATAATATAATGTCAGCTTGTTATTTTTACATATTACTTATTAAAAACTCTGTTATTGGATTAACAACTGTAGATTTCATAAAAACTAAAATTTCAAAATTTAAAAGTATAAGTATTTAGAATCATCGATCCAATTTTTTTTACGATATAATGGAAAATATAAATACATTTTTTTTTTTCAGTGAGAAAGTGATTATTCCAAAAACAAAACCCAATATTACATTTCAAGGACAAGGATATACATCAACAGCAATAGCTTGGAATGATACTGCAAATTCTGCAAATGGAACCTTTTATAGTGGCTCAGTTCAAGTTTTCTCCACCAATTTTATTGCCAAGAACATAAGCTTCATGGTGAGAGATACACAATTCAATATGTTAAAACAGTCAGTTAGATTATTATCCGAATCAAATTATTATTAATTGAATTAATTAAAACTTTGAAATTCTTAACGGTAAGCTAAAGCAATTTTTTTTTCTTTTAAACATATTAACCGACTGAATTAATTTCGGTTAATTTAGATGATTAATTAAATTAACCGAAATTTGTATATATATTTTTTATTCAAACAAATTTAAATCATAAAAAAAAAATCATAACAATTTTTCCTTTATTTTTAATTCAAAGAAATTTAAAAGAAAAAAAACAACAAATAACATAATAAACACTAAATTAAAAACATAATAACAAACATTACGTTAAAAATATTACTTTTCTTTGTTTTTGGTTTTTTTTTAACTTTTTGTTGCTTTTTTTAAAAATTTAATTTTAGTTTTTTCAAATATTTTAAATTTTCATAATATTTTTTAAAGCAATATTTATAAATTCATATATTGAGCTTATATAATGTATTTGACCTATATTGAGCCTATATATATAATATATTGAGCTTATAATATATTATTAGTTTTAGCTAATTGATTAATTCAGTTAATTATTTTGTTTCGAACAAAATTAATCAGTAATCGAAATTTTCAAAAACTTTAAATCGATGATCTTTGATTGAATTAGATTTGATAACTGATCGATTAACTGAACCAATTCAATTCAATTGGTTAATTCATTTAAAATTAAAAAATGTACACCCTTATAATCACATAATATATAAAAAATTAAGATTAGTCTAAGTATGAAATGCATCCCTCTACTTATTAATATGTAAGAATTAGATACTCATACTTTTTAAAAATTGAAAAGTTAATTTAATTAAGTAATATTGTTGAACATTGTGATTTACTTTTTAACCTAGAAATCAACATTCTAGTGCAATGAATTAGCAAAAGTAAACTATTCAAATTCATCTGTTTACCAACTAATGGATTAATTTCCCAGTTTTGTAAACTACAATGACATAATTTTGAAATTAAAAGTATCATAAAGTCTCTTATATTTGGTCCTGCTAAAAATTTGATCAATTTTTACAGTTAAAAGTTTTTCTTTATACGTCACGTATTATTGTTTAATTATTCTATCATTTGTACCAGTTTTTAGCAATATAATTGAATTAAATTTTTAATTAATGTGTAAAAATTAATTTATCTAATTTTTTAATAGAAATGGTGAAATATAATTGAGTACAAATATCCCATGGTATTTTTACCTTCATTTATGCTTTCTCTGATCTATTCAATTTTCCCTATGCATGTATGGTAGAATGTAGCTCCTCTACCTCGTCCAGGTGATGTCGGAGCACAAGCAGTGGCCATTAGAATCGCCGGCGACCAAGCAGCTTTCTGGGGTTGTGGTTTCTACGGAGCTCAAGACACCCTCCACGATGATCGTGGCCGCCATTACTTCAAGGATTGCTATATACAAGGTTCAATCGACTTCATTTTCGGGAACGGAAAGTCCCTTTACGAGGTAATTACAACATTTTACTGAGGGAACAGTTAGAAACACCGTCGATATGCCGACTAATTTAAGATTCAATAATCTTCAATAGGATTGCCAGTTAATATCCATGGCGAACCAGGTGGCACCGGGATCGAAATCCATAGACGGAGCAGTGACGGCACACGGAAGAGCATCGGCGGATGAAGACAGTGGGTTTGCGTTCGTGAACTGTAGTATTGGTGGTACAGGAAGAATATGGCTCGGCCGTGCATGGCGGCCGTATTCTCGTGTGGTTTTCGCTTTGACGTCAATGACGGATATTATTGCACCCGAGGGTTGGAATGATTTCAATGACACTTCACGAGACCAGTACGTATACGAAAATCAAATAATTAATAAATTCAAAAAAATTAATATTTTAGATTTTAAAAACTTTCGGATAAATTTTCGAATTTGGTATAATTATACTTTTAATCATTCTTTAAAATTAATAATTCAAGTCAATCCTTTTCAGTTTTGGTCAAATGAAAAAAGTTGTATTTTTGGCCCTTTCAAAAATTATTTATTTAATTAATTTAAACCATCTAACACAAAATTTACTAGCTTTGCTTCCCTTCTCTTTTTGAAATTTCATCTTGGTCCCCCAACACAAAGTCATTGGCTTCGTCCCTGATTTCAGACAGTGACGAAAAATTCCACTAAGTTTTGGAGGAGTTCATTAAAATTTTCAAAAAATTTAGGAAATCTAATTTTTTATTTTTTTTGAGAAAAGTAATGAGAATTTTAAAGGGTTTAATCAAAATCATCATAACTTTTGTAGGGTTTAATTAGAATTTTCAAAAATTTAAAGACTTAATTATCAATTTCCAATTTTTTAGGGGGCCAAGTCCCCCTCTAGCTCTTTTTATGTTCCGCCCCAAATTTCAGATTGTTTTGAGTTTGGTTAATTAGGTTTGACACTTAAATCTATATTATTTCAATTTATTCATTTATGTCATTTAAGTTATTCCGGGCTCAGATCATTTTAAGTTTAAGTTAAGTATCGGCATCTTTATGTTCAAATCAAGTTAAGTTGAATTTAAATTTAAATTTCAATTAATTGAATCGAACTTTCGGGTTGGGATAAAATTGGTAATTAATTTAATGATACAGGACCATATTCTATGGAGAATACAATTGTACGGGTGCAGGAGCAAATATGAGTGGAAGGGCACCGTATGTTCAAAAGCTAAATGATACGCAGGCTTCTCTCTTTCTTACGACGTCGTTTATTGATGCAGATCAATGGCTACAATCTTACAATAGTTAGAAGCATTTATTAAAATTATAATCTCCCAAATTTTAACATTAATTCATTTCGTTAATGTAATAAAATATTTAAGTTAAATGAATCTGTTTTTTTTTTATCACATCATGTGAAAGAAAAAAAAATGAAAATAAAATTAATGGGATGGATATTAGTGTTTTTTTATTTTTATTTTTTTAATAAAATTAGAATATGTTATAAGTCTTTATACTCTTTATAAATTTTAAATTTAGTCATTTTATTTTTTTTTTCATGAATTTAGTCGTTCTACGTTTTAGATTTTAAAATTCGAGTCCAATTGTTAATATCGTTAATTTTTTTTTGTGTGTTAAACTTGATGGTGATATTTTGAAATAAAAAAGTTTCCTCACTTTCTAACTATGCAATTAAAAAATAATTTTAATAGTCTTAACAATTGAATTTGTATTTTTTAAATTTGAAAAGTTGAGGGATTAAATTTTTTGAAATAAAGGTAAAGGAACTAAATTTCATATATAGTTAAAGTATAGGGACTTAAAAGCCTATTTTAACCTAACAAAAATTGATACAGGATTGAGAGTGAAATTTGACTGATAATTAAAATTTCTTCTTTTTGAATAAATTGAATAAAATTATTTAAAGAAAATACAACAAATATATATAAATATATAAAATTTTGTAATATGTATTATTAATATCTCAAATTCATATTTAAATATAAAATAATTTAAACATTATTATAATATAATAAAATATAATAATGCAATACAAATACATGGTATTAACTATTTTCAAAATAGGGCTATATTTTATTTGGAAATTGATGGGCAAATTCGGCTCATGATCCCTCAAGCTTTTAAGCCCAATAAGCCATGACAGACATGAAAGCAGCCCCAAGTAGAAGAGAAACAATGGCTCCTGCTTGAAGTATGCAGTTGCTTTGTAACTTCGGGCTCATAAAATCAGCGGCGAGCAGATCAACGAGCGCCGTGTATATTAAAATCCCGGCCGACGCCGCGTTGAAAACTCCTTCGACAATGAGAGCTTCCGGGTGGCTATCGTCGTACCCTTTCGATATGATGATTCCTATGCCGATTCCAAATGGGGTTGTGAGGGAGAAAAAGAGTGCCATTATTGCAACACTACCGAGCTTGAATTGTGCCTAATAAAACAACAACGTAGAAAATTAGAAATCATTGATTAAAGGTTAATTTCTGTTATTAGTCTATATATTATTTGTAAGTTGTGATCTAGTCCTTTTTAAGTCTTGTTCGAGTTTTGAAATTTTAATACTTAACTGATCAAATTCTGTTATTGGTCTCATAACTTGTGGATTTAGTCAATTTGATCATTTTTAAGTTTGTTTAAAAAAAAATCATTTTTAGTCCCTAAGAATTTTGATTTTTGGAATTTCAATTTTGACTCTAATAGTAACTGTTAAATTTATTAACAAAAATAGCGTGATTTTTCTGTGAGTATTATGTGAAAAATAATAAACTGACATGACATTTGACTAAAATTTCAAATCCGCAAACTATGCATAATATAAAAACTAGGGGTAGATCACTATTTTGAACCTGAATTTGGCAACAACTCCCACATTTGGAATTGAACTTTTTATTTGGTCTAAGTTAATCATTGAACTTGGTAATTAATGTTCTCATATTAGAGCTTGAACTAAGCAATTGTTCTCTTATTGGGGTTTGAAGTTTTTGTTGTCTAAGTTAGTCTCTGAACTTAACAATTGTTTCCATATTGAAACCTGAGCTTGACAATTATTCTCACATCGAGGTTTGAACATTAAGATTTTAAGAAAATATCAGGGATTAACTTGGACAAAAAAAAAGTTCAAGCCCCAAATGTGGTAACAAT
Organism: Gossypium australe; assembly: GCA_005393395.2. Lineage (NCBI taxonomy): Eukaryota > Viridiplantae > Streptophyta > Magnoliopsida > Malvales > Malvaceae > Gossypium > Gossypium australe. The sequence continues at coordinate 98,205,413 of CM016620.1, forward strand.
TACCAAGTTTAGAGGCTAACTTGGACAAAAAAAAGTTCAGACCCCAATATGTGAATAGTTAACAAGTTTAAGGATTAACTTGGACCAAAAATAAGTTTAGACCCCAATATAAAAATAATTGTCAAGTTCATATTCCAATATATTGAGTCTCAATAAAATATTTTACCCTAAAAACCTACTAAATTTCCTCTCGATTAAAACACACAATCAATTAATTTTATACCATGGAAGAGACATTAAAGATGCATGCTATAATTACCTGAGAAATGCATCCACCAAGTCCCATGCCTTCAAAGAACTGATGAAAGCTAAATGCAGTCACCAATGGCTTTATAGTCTTTGGACTTTTAGAAGCTCCTAATGATATCCCTATTATCACGGAATGCACCACTATCCCTAACTCCAAAACCTTCAAAAACATAAATATAATGAGTTAATTACTCTCAAAGTCCTCAAACCATCACCTAGATTCTAAATTAATCCCTAAACGTCCAAGTTTTATGATCGAATTGACAAAATATCAATATCTAATCAATTAGTCAGCCTAGCTGTCAATTTAGATATTAAATACTTGTTTAGACATGATACAAAGTATATTTATGACAAGTGAATTAAATTTATCATTATCAACGTATTTTCAGTTGGCTCGTGTTTGTTATGAGTACTGCAGGTGTAATATATATATATATATATATAAGATTTGATTTACTTACACCCAAAGACCTCAAACTATAACATTATCACCTAGATTTTAAATTGATCTCTAAACTTAAGCGTTCTAATCGAGTCCTTAAAGCATAGATATTATATCAATTAGTCCAACCAACAATTTAAGTATTAAATACTAATTTAAACATGATGTGGAGTATATTTGAAACACGTGAATGAAATTACAAATATGTGTATACATACCACATAAACAATTTGGATCCGACAAGTTAAAAAAACAAATAGGGACAATCACATCAATGGCTTAGTGGCAAAACTTATGTGAATTTCAATTTAATTGATCATTTTATGGTTTGATATTTGTGTTTGTAAACTCATTCCCTCTTTCATTTTATAACGTATTTGCTTGCTTGTACCAAAAAAGAAACAAATAGTGCCAACAAAATTTAGGAGTATTATTCTTTTTTAACATATCAGAACATGTTATGTTTTTAATTTGGTCCATGTGTCCTAAATATAATACACTATCATATCCAAACTAGCATTTAACACCAAAATTAACAATCAATAGTTGACGAAAGGCTTTGAAGTCCAGGACTAATTTAAAATCTAGAGAATAATTTGAGGACATAAGATGAAATTAACCCATATTTGTTGTACCTGAGATATAACTCGACGTCGAACAAGCTCAGACGAAGCCGATGGCTCGACCATAGAGACCAAACCATGACTCGTTCCATGATTATGAACATGTACATAACTTTGATCATCATCACGTTCCTCGGTTTTCTTTTCATCGTCACCGCTGCCGGCGTCAACCTGCCGTGGTTGGTTCTTAAAGTGAGACTTAGTGTAATGAGAAGTAGCGTAAACATCAACCACCAATGTAGCAATCGCCGACACCATCGCCACTAATCCGGCGAACGGGAACATTCTCCAAGGATGTTCGTCGAGGCAAAGACACGTCAATTTGTCGGTAGCGTCGGGAAGAACATGGATGAATCCGGTAGACAATATCACACCGGCGGCGAACGCTTTGATTACGAAGAAAACGTCTTTGTCGGGATGTAAAGCATCGATGGTTTTCCCCAAAAGGGGAACGCAAACGCCGATGGCTCCGGCGACGAGAATCGAAAAAATAGCGACAATTTTGTATCTCGTCGCTAAAGAGTTTTTATTTGAATCATTAGTTTCAGGTTCGCACGTACAGTTGCTATCTCCTTGTACTAAAGAAGGAAATAGGATGAGAAAGAAGCAAAGGAACTGTAAGAACTGAGCTTGTATGAAGATGATAATAGCTGCCATGAATTTAAAACTGGAAACCCAGATTTTTTGAAGGAAACAAATATGGTGAGAAACTGAAATGAGAAAGGTTTGGGTTTATATGGTAATTATTTTCTATGGTGTTTTTCTTGTTGGGGAAAATTCTGGGTAGCCAAACCGGAAGCAGGCAAAACTGATCAGTGTCGTGGAAAAAATGAACCATGTAGAGGGTGATTTAGACAAGTGACTATGAAGGTTAGACACCGTCTGGGGACTGTATTTGCGGATTATTTGTAATAATTGAAGTGATTTTTCCTCCGAGAATTTACAAGTTTGAAATGGAATGACAAGCTTGCCCATTTTGTAATTTTTAGAGAGAATTTAAGTTTATTAAAAAAAGTGATGGATTCCCTTCGGATATTGAAGTGTTTGTTGATCGGGAACGGTGGATCTCTCAATAGCACAAGATTTTAGTTTTCCAACTTTACGAAATTTCGAGTATCTTGCGGGAATTATTGAATTCGCCGATGCGTGGTGCATCAGTTCACAACCCTACCAAGCACGATGCTTATGTTCTCGTTTGTTGAACTCTGCACCATTAGGAACTCAGGTTTTGAATAAAGTTAGGAGACAAAAATTTTATCGGGATAACACCAACCCGTTGAGAGGTGCATAGATGACATTTTGAAAATATTATCGAAAGGAGTTGGCCTCCTCTCAATAAAATTTAATTTGAAATAATATTTCATACACCATTAACAAATAATATAAGACGAGATTTATTATTGGATAAAAACATAATGAAAAACATATAAATAAATATTAATTATAATTATAGTATTCTTTTTCTTGGATTTGTTTCAATTTAGGATTTAAAATTTAAAAGTTATATTAAATTTTAAATTTTCGATTTGAAATTGAGGGGTTTAAATAAAAATTTATTTTATTTTTGATTGTTAAAAATAAGCACTAAAACGAATGATTATCTTTCACTAATAATAATCAATCATATTACCCATCACTAACGATTAAGCATTGCTTTCTACACTAAGACATCAACACTTCAACTTGGTCCTATATAGCATCTTCTGACTTTTCAAAAAGTTTTTCAATTATGTTTTATTCGGAAGTTAAAATTACAATACAATTTCGTGTAAATTTTAAATTCAATTATTACGAACAAAAATTGTCTGTGTTTTTTTGAGTAAAAATATCACAGACATCTCTATAATAAAAGTTAAATTATATTTTACTTTTTTTACTTAAAAAATGTCAAATTATTCTTTATACATTAGATCAAAGAGTAAATTGATCATTTTTCTATTAAAAGTTCATTCATCTCTATTGTTAAAAATTGATGTGTTTTATGGAATAACCAGATAGTTATACATAGTGTGCCATGTATATCTCATGCTAACGTACATGGACTAATTTTTAATAATAGTAATGGATGAAATTTTTAAGAGAATTACTAGTTTTCTTTTGATCTAACATACAAGGACCAATTTACTTATTTATTTAGTAGAGGGAGCAAAATGCAATCTAATTCCTAATATAATAATTTCCATGATATTTTTACCACGTTTTTCGTGTTTTTTCCATACCCTTTCACTGCTTTTCTTTTAGTATTTACTTACATTATTCCTTTATTTACGCGGAACTTTTAACTTTTTAATTAATTTATTTAATAGTAAAAATTAATTTAAATTATAATATATTATTTATTATGATAATAACACTTTTTCAGCTTCATATGTGAAAATAATCTTAAATGAGTATATGTAATTTCATCGTTGTGTTCTAAATTGGCTATGTTTGTTATAATAGACGTCGATAATGGTAATAGAACGATCAAAAAGCAATAAGAAAAAAAAAATAAAACACACAAATTTTAAGTGAAACCCTTTCAGGAAAAGAACCATGGGCAAAATAGGAGATATTTACTAATGTTGAAAACCGAACGATATAAAAGGAGTTTCGACTACATCTATTTAAAGGTTGAAAATTCCTATTCTAATAAATGTCAAATTGAGAAGTGTAGTTCTATACGAATTTTACTTGTGCGACATGGTCCGTACCGCCTCCGCACCCTCTATTGCAGCCCCAACCCAGTTTTATACTTAATGGCAGGGGCGAAGCCAAAGGGGCTGGCATGGGCCTCGGTCCCCCTAAAATGTAAAATTACTATTTAGGCCCTTAAAATTTTAAAAAAAATTTAAATTAGTAAAGGTAAAATTGTACTTTGGCCCCCCTAAAATTATAAAAATTCAATTTAATCCTTTACAAATTATAAAGACATAAACTATAAAAAATTAAAATTTCATCCGGCCCCCCTAAAAAATTATTCTGGCTTCGGTCCTCCTTAAAAGAGATTTGTTCGGGTCACACAACTCTAACAATATTGATTTAATTTATATTTTATAAATTGCTATTACTTGTAGGATAATTTAAATAAAGAACATATATCAACAATACATATAAATATGAAATGAAAATTTTAAATTCTAATTTGTTAGAATGACAACATATTGATTAATATTTCTATTATTAGTTTTTAATAAAAAAACAAAAATAATAATTAAATTTATAATTAAGGTCGAACTTTTAAATTAGAAGTAAACATTCTCAACACTATTTTAATTATATAAACTCGAAATTTTATTTAAAAAAATCAAATTTTTTACCATTCGAATAAACAAAGATTAGTATATAAAAATTTTTCGACATAATAATGTACAATATGGACCACGCTAAAGCATTAAAAGAGCAACATACAAAAAGATGAGAATAAATTTTAATTTCTTTCCTCGAAAGCTAAGCTTAGGGACCAATTTTTTTTTTATTTCGGTCCTTTCACAATCCCAATAACTGATGGGTACCTAATAATAATAATAATAATAATAATAATAATAATAATAATAATAATAATAATAATAATAATAATAATACTTATGGACATGATCGTGTACATTAAAATCATCTTTTTGTTTTTTTTTCATGAGTTTTTTGAATTATCGTTTCCGTATGAATTTAGTCAAAAATTAAAAAAAAAAAAATTAGTAACACGTAGCACATTCATGTCGGTAATTTTTAGATAAAATAAATAAAATTTATAGTTTATGTACTATAATAAAATAAAATAAAAAGTATTAAAGTGAAAAAAAATATAATTTAAGTGACAATTCCTGATTTAAACTTTTTAAAGAGAACCGTGGTGGGGGAATCAAGGTTTCTTCTATGTTAGTGTTAAAGTCTATGAAGACTAATCATTTTGAGGTTCATGTCTACTCCTCTTAATAATGTTTTCTTTAAGGTTTGAACCCGATTCTTTCGAAGACCCAATACTTGTCTATAAGAGAATCACGTTGTTTACTAGCACTTTGTTTTTGCCTTCATTTTAGGGTTAATTGCTTCAAACATTTTCAAATTATCTTTAAATTTTAATTAGGTCCCTAAATTTTAAAATATTCTAATTAAATCATCAAAATATCAATATTGTATCAATCAAATGTCCTTTCATCAATCTACCCATCAATTTAGGCATCAATTGTAGTTCAAATCTAACGTGGAGTATAATATGTGTATATGTGTATCATATGGACAATTTGAAATTGACTTATTAAAAAAATAGTGTCAATGAGTTTTAACAAGATTATGTATTTTTTCTTAACATGTTATGTTCAAACTGTCCATATGGTAGCTATACACATATTTATAATTTGATCTTCATGTTTTAAATATACTCTACGTTAAATTTGAGCTAACATTTAACATTCAAGCTAATGGTTATACTTACAAAAGGATCAAATCGATATGACACTAGTACCTTAAGGATTCAATTAAGAAGTTTTGAAGTTCAAAAACCAATTTAAACTATCAATTATTGTTTTGAGGACATCTAGTGCAATTAACCCTTTGTAGCTGGCACATGGCCACTAGGTAGCTCAGTTTGGCTAAAGTCCAAAGACTTGGACTTGATTTCCATTTCGTACGACGAGACAATAGGATGGAAGACGACCTCAAAATTTTCAAATACAACTGATCGGGTGTTTAGGGTTTGGTTTAATTATGAATTTCATCTATCTATTTTTTAAAAATCAAATTTTTAATCCTTTTTATTTTAATTTATTATAATGTGATCCTTGTTCCGTGTTAAAATTAAGAAGTTAAATCAATTGAGTAACATTGTTAAATAGTGTCATTAAATCGTTTATCTGGGAAATCAGCAGTTTAGCAACTTATATGCACAAAATTAGCAAAAATCAATTGTTCGTCAATTTATATGCAACCAAATTAGCAAAAATATATAGTTTAAGTAAGGGGAGAGCATTTGGTTTTATCTTTGAAACGAATTTTATCTTCTTTTTTTGCATATGTATATATAATTTAAATAGAGAAAAAAAAATAGAATAGCAATATTGCATCTTTCTATATCTCCCGAAAATTTTATTTTGACTAATAATCTATGCTCTTGGATCGGATTCTAGCGAATCGAATTTTTCGACAATTTGTAATAAATTCTTTCTTTATTAAATTCAAAAATTCAAATTAGAAGACAAGAACAATAGAATAATAAGAAAAGTAAGAATAAAGTAAGATAATAAAGAAAGTGGATTATCTTATCATATACACCTATTTTATTTGATTTACAAATATGGGCAAGTCCTTTCCAATTGAATTAAAGCTTAAGAACAATCGTAACCAAACCAACTCTAAGTTTGGTCGGTTAATCGGCTTAGTTGGGTTGTTTTTAGTTTAGTTATTGGACTTGAATTTAAATCATTAAAATTAGAATATTTTTTCAATTGGGCCAATTTAAAAATTCAAAAGCTGATGACCAATCGATATAACCAATAATCATAAAAACTACCCAAAATAAAATTGACCAAAGTCAATTTAATTGGTTTAAACCAACGAATGCTCTCCCTGATCTAAATTCACGTGTTTACCAATAATTGGATTAATTTTTTAATTTTATTGAATTCCTACAAATTAAACAATTTTCATAAAATAAAAAGATGAAACTTGCAGTTAAACCCTAGAATTCCGTACATATAAGACTTACATATGAAATATTTAAAAATTTAATTGAAGTGATGTTCCACTCATGTCTATAGGATTGCAGCTGTAAAACCTTAAGGACAAAACAAAAACGGTATTGCAACCTTCCTAAATCGATTTTTTTAAAATTTTTATTGCACAAAAAATAATGGGAAATTCGAATAAATAATGGGAAATTCGAAAAAATATATATATATTTATGCTGCTTATAGCTATACTGGTTTTATTTATATAAATATATATTTTTTATAATTGTAGTTATAATTTAATTTATATAAATATGCTTATGGAGAAATATTGAAATGGTTACCAAATATTTATAAAAATTAGAAAACAAAAACAATCCAATCTAGTACCAAATCCAGTTAGGCCCAAGTCCAAGGCCTACATTTGGTTAATACAGATCAGAAAATTAGAAATAAAATACAAATAAAACATAATAATAATAAAAAGCAACAAGGTGACCATTTTTAAACCGCTTTTTTATTATTAAATGGGTCAATTTAGTTCATGTACTATAAAAAAAGAATCAAACAATGCCAAATTGGAATAGAGCTAACAGTTTAAGAGACACTACAGTAAAATAAGTTTTTAGCGGCGTTTTTTTTTTTTTTTTGTCTATAGTGCTAAAACTATTTGCGGCGCTTTGATAAGAACGCAAAAAAACCGCTATAGTTAACGCAGCTAAATTTTGCAGCGTTTATGTAAAAAACCGCCGCTATAAAACATGACCTTTAAAAACATAACATTTAGCAGCGCTTTTTGCACAAACGCCACTATAAAACATGACCTTTAGTGCACCCACAAACGCCTCTAAAAAACATAACTTTTAAAAAAATTATTTTAATCAAATAATATTTATTTCTATGATAAATATTATATTATGTTTTAATCAAATAATATTTATTTTAATCAAATAAAATTTTCTATGAAAATTTTAACTTTAAAACTAAATATAAAAATTAATGAATTTAAATTTAAAATTTAAAATAATAAATTAATAACATAATTAAAATCCAAAAGCTAGAACTCAAGTTATCGTAAATATTAAAATAAAAATAAATATTTAGAATCAAAACTAAAATAAATAATAAAAATTGGATTAAATATAAAGATATCAATACCATAAGATATTATAATGAAGTTACTTAAATGAAATAATGACTTAAATCATAACCATGTAAAATATAAGATTTGAATATCCGTTCCCATGTGAAATTTAAACGTTGATTATTTAAATTGATTAAGCTGCTAATGAATATTCCTTTGACCAAAACGACAGATTTGCGGGGATATGGATGTACTGGCTTTCTTTTAGGACGAGGAGGCGGATCACTACTGGTTTAATGGAACCATCAAAGCCACCATTTGACTCTTGGACAACCTAGAACCACAATCAGAAAGTATGCATATGAGAAACAGACTGACTAGGAGAACCTGCCTATGACTATACACATTGCAAGGTAATAAAACATACAATGCATTTTCTTAATCAAGTAAATCTTGGTAATAAAAGATATAATACATTTACTTAATCAAGGAAATCTTGTAATGAACTCAAAACAATGAACCTTAGAGAAAAACTTTTGAGCATGGCTTCGAATTTGAACTGCAGATTTGGTGCCTACATGCTCTGCTTGAAAATAAGAGTAACTTAAACTGTTCAAACCATATTGAACATGGCAAAGATAAGTAAATCAGTTCAACTCATTGTGCACTTACCTTCTATTTGGCACCAGCCACGACCATACAACCTTAAAGCTTCAAGAAACCTCTGATGCTCTTCCTCAGTCCATTTCTCCCTCTGATGCTCTTATTTTCTAATGCTATAAGATAACTTCAAATTGCTTCAAATTACTTCTGAAATTATAATTGTCTTACTGAACAAGAAAATCTTTATTGGGTTTCCTTCAGAAAAGAAAATTTTTGTTTCAGTGAAACAGGATAAGGGTAAATAAAAAGCCAAACATATGATTGAAATAAGACGACATCTTGGGAATATTTATATTAGCATATCCCTATCATTAACTTCTTAGATACCACTATTCCATCAAAATTAAGAGAAAGGACCATCTAATTCAACCAAAACAAAAGCTAAAAACAACAACTTAAGTTTTGTTGAAGCAAATTAAACTTATTTAAGTTTAATATAAACTGGACCACTAGTTAACTCAATTTGAATTTATACCCAGATTTTAACTTCAGCTATGAAGATTAGTCTGAATACCAGCAGTACTGTACCTTGGCTTAATCAGTTAGGAATAAGAATTTGCAAGTATTATGTAGATGATTTCATGATACTATATTCGTAAAATTTGGTTGTACCTAGAGGCTAGTGCACTTCATATTGTAAGTTTCAGCAAGATCAGTTTCATATTACAAGTCATTTAGAGCCCTTATAGGCCTACACAAAGGCTTTCATGACTGAAGCCTGAAACTATGGAAGTTGATTCTAAGGAAGCAAATGAATATATTCATCTCTATTATTGAGAAATATCTGTCAATAAGCAGCCATAAGCTATACAGATAGTTAAATCGCATGCTAATTTCAGAATCTATGGGAAGAAAAACATAAGCTGATTCCCAATTCCCACCACACGAAAATGCTTAAAGTTATCATCACGGCTTGACTTGTCCTATCAAATCACCAAAATCAAACTAATAATAAAAATAGTGAAGAAAACGGTATCAGCACTGTTTATGTAGACCTATGCAAAGGCAAGCAACAAAATTAGAAAGGGAAAGAGGACTCACATTGCCCACAAAGACTGATCGAGAATCCACTTCCTCTCGATTTGCCTGAGATGTAGCTGCTGCAGCAGCAGGATCTAGTTTCACAGAAATAAATATAGATAATGATTCTCGATACTTGTGCTTTCGATTATATCCAACAAGAACAGATGTACATACAACTCAAATTAAAGAACAAAACATTTGAAGGCAATCTTCATCTTGTATGACACATTTACCCTCTGGATTTTAACATTCCAAGTAATCATGAAAGTCGAAAACCATAAGTGATTTGCTTTCAATTGTAAAGCATTTTTCAGTATCTAAATAACAGATATAAAACAAAACGAAAGGATTTCTCAGATAGTTTAGCAATCATTGAAGTTACACATCACACTACATCACACCATTATAAATCAAAACCCAATTATAAGAATCCACAAGAGAAAATCCAAAGCAAGTCAATCAAATTATTATATTCAAACTAATTTAATAAAAAAAAACCCAAATCGTGCAACAAGGAGATAGGGGCAAAAAACCTTGTACGGAACCCATCTCTTTCTCGACCTTAGCTTGCATCTCACGAAAAGCAGCGGCTTCTTCCTCCATCTCTTTTAACCTTTTTTTCATGTCATCAATATCCTGCATATTACATAGAATTAGGGCTTTCTTAAAAAAGGGGGAAAACCCCTAACACTAAAAATATAAATGTAAAAAAGCAACAACAAATGTTGCTAAAAATTACTGCTTCAGTGGATTCAGCAGCTGCCATGTCTACATCGTCTCCTTCCATGTTGTTTTTCAAATTAAGTTTTGTTATAGAGCAGACGCTGAGAAACTTCGGCCTCGTAATCGACGGGAACCACCTGTCTGCTGCCAGAAAACACCGTCATTGTTAAGACGAAAGAGAGCGAAATGAAGATTGAGAGAGACTTGGGGTAAATAAAATTGGGAAAAAAGTAAGGGGATTTCGGGTATTAGAGACTTCTGTGTATTAATTTGGGCAGAACATGCCGTTAATGTTCGATCTAGACTGGCAATTTTTCAAAAAGGATTGATATGTTTTTGTCGTAACTGTCGCTGTAGCTCTAATCTTTTACGGCGATTTGACTAATGTATAATTTTTGCGCCTTTTTAGTCTAAGTGCCGCTAAAAATCTGTTTTGTGAGAGTTGATATATTTAAAGTTTTTACGATTTTGTAAATAATTATTTTTGTTTGAAATTGAACATTAATTTAAAAAAGAATCATTGCCAAGGCATTTTCTATACAAGAAATGCTAAATATGTTACAATTTGGACTTGTTTGATTCTTTTTAATAGTATAAGAACTAAATCGATCTATTTAATAATAGAATGACTAATTTGATGAAGTCTCTACAATACAAGGACTTCCTAGATACTTTAACCCATTTTTTAACCATTTAATTTTTTATATAATTCTTAAATTAACTGTGTAACTTTCTGATCATTAAGTGAATGATGTTACAATTAAGCATATTCGAATATATGTTCTTTAGGAAGATACAATAACAATAAAAAATTACAAGTACAAATATAATATAATAACAAATATGTGTTTAAACAACTATAAAATAGAATTTAACAAATTAAACAACTTGAGTAGACCTGTCTATGGGCTGAGTCTAATTTAAGCAAAAATGTAAGCCCAAAAAAAGGGCTTAGAAAAAAACAAGATCTGTTTAGAAAATGGATTGGGCCTTGGGTAAAGCTTTTTAAACCCTAAGTCCAGCCCAAATTTGCAAAAAGAAAAATTCTATTGTTTTCTACTTATTTTCTCACTGTTTTGCTACAATTTCACTATTATATTGCTACTATTTTGTTGTTATTGTTTGAAGATTGTATAACTCTTATTTTATTGTTTACTTTGTTACTATTTTAGAGACATTTGCTTATTAAGTTGCACCTATATTAGTGTTATTTAAATATAAAAAAATTTAATTTATTTTCTGTTTGTTGGGAAACATTTATTTTAATGTTTTTAGTATTTTTGATGTATTATATTTTTAATATATATATATATATATAAATATATATATAAAAGTTTTAATATAGGTGGATTGGGCCCGAGCTTTAACATTTTATCCAAGCTGGGTTTGGGCAAAATTTTAAGCCTATTTTTCAAGTCGGGCTAGGCTTAAGTCTATCAAATGGGCCAAAAAATTTGTCAAGACCCGACCCAAATTCGACCCGGCTCATGGACAGATCTAAACTTGAGTTACCACGAACTCGGTAAAGCCATGAGTTACCACCACATGGAACCAAAGCACTACCCAACCCATGGACCAAATGTTATTATTCCAACAGCTTGTGTTCTTGCTGAAAAAAATTGTTCGAGTTCAGCATCAGGAACTAACCGCCCAAATACTTTCAAAAACTCAGGGCTTTTTGCCCTTCTCTATTGTTTGGAGCCCCATGCTGAAGATCCAAATGATCAAACTCCTCATAAAGATAGGAGCGTTTGGCTAAAGACTCATGACATTTGGATGGTGGACGATTGGAAATTGGAAGAAGGCTCTTTTAGTATTTTCAGAGAACATTTAGAAAAGTCCCAAGTTGTTTCAAGGGAAGATATGCCGAAAAAACTAAGAAGGCGAAGGAGATAGAGACAAGTCCGTCAAGGGTGTTCATACTTCAGTTAAAATTGAATTAATGAATCGAACTGATCTAATTCAATTAATTGGCCAGTGATCGAATTTAATTCGATTGAAGATTGATTAATGATTTTTTGGGATTTCAGTTATTGATTAATTCGGTTCGAAACCGGTTAATTAACCGAATTAACCAATTAATCGAAATATTTGTTGTTTTCAAAACATATGTAGTGTTTGGTTGTTGACTTTCAAGACTTAATGTAATGTTTCTAATGTCTTATTTGTTGTTTTACCTCTATTTAATTTTTTTTGAACTATTAAATAAAAGAAAATGAACATTAGCAATGTATTTTTTATATATGTTATACTAAGTTTAACTAAATGACAAAAACATATAAATTTCGGTTCGGTTAATCTACTTGAAAAAAACAACTTTGGTTTGATTAACGGTTAAAGATCTTCACATTTTGGGTAATTCGATTAATAGCAGTTTGGTTTGAGTATTAATTGAACTGACAATTTGAACGCCCTTACAGTCGGTACTCTCCAAAGGCAATGATGACGGTCAAAAAGGAGTTGACCGACATGAGAGTGGATTTGATTGATTGATAAAATTGAAGTTGTTACAAGAAAATAGGTTGAATAAAGCAAAGATTAGAAAAAGACGAATCCACCAATACCTTTTAAAGGTTAGTTTAACATTGCTTCTCAAAAACACTTTTAAAACAAAAAAAACATTTTTGAAATAAAAATATTGCTAAGCAAAATGCTTTTGAGTTTTCCAAAAATGCTTTTGGGACAAAAAAAAAAATTTTGCAAAAGCACTTTTTTTTTGTCAAAAGTAAAAGTAAAAAAATTTAGCTTTTACTAAAAAATTCATTTTAACCCAAAAGTACTTTTAAAAAATAATACTAAATTGACCCTAAGAATAAGAGATGTCGGAAAACAAGACGACATGTTAGCAAAATAACAAAACAAAATCTTCCAAAATTATTACAACAGTAATTTGAAAGTTGATATCCACCTTTTAAATTCAATTCTTACGATTATGTTTTGAACCACATGAACAACATCGAAATAAACCTTGAAACAATTATCAAACTGCAATTACTACATTTATTTTCATATTGATTGAATATAAAATAGAGTAGTGGTTAAGTGAGTTTTAATTTGATTGTTATGAATATTATTGTTAACGTAGGAGGATATGGGTTTGAGGCGCTAAAGCCGCATTATCCTCCTATTTATAGGTTGAAGAAGGACTATGGGTAATTATAGTTATTGTGTTAAAAATAGCAAATATAATCAGTAAACAAAAATAAGATAATATGATTTTTATTTTGTTTTTTAAATATAAAGTTAAAGAAAATATAGGGACGTACCTCTAACAAGTAACACCCTTAATAACATCAAAATCTAATGTCCTTTGTGTTAACATCCAACAATTTTATTTTATTATCCAAAGTCAACAACAATATTATCCTTTTAATTTATTAATACCAAATGGTCAAAATCATCAACCAAAAGCATATTGTAATTCTCTTTATGAAAAAAAAAAAAAAGGCACATGTTTGGCAACAAATAATTACTGTAATAAAGGTACACTTTATTTTTAATTACAGATGTTAGTTAGAAATTTTATCTTAAAAGGTAAAAAAATTAAATTGTAAATTTTCTTTAGCTAACGATACCTACCATTTTTGTATCAATGGAATTGCAATATGATTTTAAATATTATTAATTAAATATTTAAAATTTTAATATATTTAATCATTTTTATTTTAATATATTTGACGGAAATTTTGAATGATTTAAGTTTCAAAAACGGGTGAAGTCAAAATCAATTCCTTTTAAGGGTTGAAATAAAATTAAAAATGGTTTGAATTTTGTATTAAAAAAAATTAAAAGGATTAAAAGAGTAGTTAACTCATTAAAATAAAAAATGGTTATAGCCCTTACTTACCTCTTTTAGATTCGTCTCTTTTAGGTCATTTGGTAAAGAACTTGATGTTCTTTAATCGAAATCTCAGAGTCAAATTTTGTATGTGGAAAGTGTTGTCTCTCATTTAAAGGTTCGGTTCGACTCAGTTTCTGATTTAGCAAGAGCAAAGCCAAGAATTTATTTTAGGGGTGAAATAAAATTATAAAATTTTGGGAGCCAAAACCAAAAGTATTATGTTATAAAATACTTAAATTAAATTATTTATTTTTTAGATGGCCAAAATTTAAATTTCTTAATTTAATTAAAGAGCTTAAATTTAATGTTTTATTTATGGGAGGACCTTATATTACAATTCTACTTTTTGATGTGATTATGCCTTGACCAGTTTGATTATCAAATACCCGAAAAATCTAGAAAAGCCACTACAATTTTAATGTATCATCTCTTCTAAATTTTAAAATCACATTAATATATATATATATATATATATATATATATATATATATATATATATTCAATTAACATCAATTTCGCGTATATACACGTGAAATAAAATTGACTTTATAATTTTCTCCCATGGGTCCCATTAAACAGCATACATTCAGGCCCTCTGCTCAACCTATTTCAAACTCCTTGTTGTCTTTTTCTTCTCTTATCAATTGTTGGACTCCTCCATCTACTTTTTTTTTTTTTTATAGAAAGATAAATTTAATTTTAAATATTTATATCATTTTATCAATTTAGTCCTTATTCCTTTTTTTAAAGTTAAATTTAGCACTAATTTTTATAAAAGAGCCAAATTTGACTATCAACATTTTAAAAAGAGTTGAATTGTTGTTTCTTTAACGGAAATATTGACTAAGACGTTTAATTTTTAAACATAGCATCTCCTATGACAATTCACGTAAACTTCATACTATTTTTTTTAATTCATGAGCATTTTATAATTTGTTTTTGGATTTTTGAATATTTTTATAATTTTTTAAATTGTTTGTTAATGTGACATATAAGGCAAACAGTGCCAAGTCAACATGAAATACACATGGGCTGTTACGTAGGTTACCATGTCAACATTATTAAAAAAATTTTAATGTTTTAGTCACCATTTTTGTTAAAAAAATTATTTGACTCTTTTTTTGATAGGTTAATTCTCAAATTTAACTAAAAAAAAAATAAGAATCAAATTGACAAAAAATTAAACGTTCAGAGAATAAATTTTGCATTACACTTTTTTTTCATTTTTTATTCGCACTAATTATGCTGAAACAATTATAATTTTTTTATTTTGATAAGCAAAACAATTAATTTTCCATATTCACCTCCACCTTTCATGGCCCTTAATTCCATCAATTTATAATCGAATATTTAACCATGTTGAAGCTTTAGATTATTATCTTAAAAAAAAGGAGACAAAAATACCGATTTTTTTCCAAAAGAAATGAAATTAATTATAAATTTCATCTATCTAATTTATATATTTTGATTTATCAAAATTTGATCATAATACTTTATAACAACGGAAAATTTACTTCATTTCAAAAACACTATTATTCCTCATTATTAAATTGTTGACCTAAAAATCGATAGTTTGGTGATTTATATGTAAGGAACTAACAAAAATCAATAGATTAATCATTTATAGGTAATAAAATAGAAAGAAAAAAAAAAGCAACAATTTGTTTACTAATAATTGGATTAATATATTGGTTCTTGTAAAATACAAGAATCAATATCTAATAAAATAAAATAAAGAGACTAACTTTTCGATATTTATAAAACATAAAGATCAAATTTTAATAAATTAAACTAGTAAAACTAATTTCTCGATTTCTATAAAAAAACGGATATTAAAATTATACCATTCTAAAAACAAGAATCGATACCATAGAAATGATAAAATTTTCAATATTCGAATCTTAAATGTATTAAATATCCACATTCATTTAATTAATTTACTACTGTAATTTAAAAAAAAAAAACAAAAAAACAAATCCAAGAGTATCTAACATAAAGAAAAACATTAAAAAAAGGAAAGATGCAATAAACAAAATAAATAATACATTGGTCAAATTTTGTCGTTAAGACAAGTCAGTACTTAACTTTTTGTTTTTGCATTTACGTCCCTCTAAAAGTCAGAAAAACATGTCTAACAAAAAAAAACTTAACTACAAAATTGGCCCACAAAATATATTGCTTTCTGCATTTAGATACCTAAATTTTCTTTTATCAAAACCAGTACCTAAACTATTAATTTCGTTTTATTTATTCATAAAGTATACAAATCCAATAAAAACAAGTCACACATCACGTTCTTATTGGTTGATATCGTGTTTTAGGGTAAAATGAGATTAAATTTGTTGAAGGAAGGCCAACTCTTTCTGAAGAAATCTTTGTAGCGTCATCTATCCAGAGCTGATGGGCCTCTCAATGAATTGGTATTGTCCTCTAGTTGAGCCAAGGTTTTATCTCCCAATTCTGCAAAGAATTCGAGTGCCTGAAGTGACGGCTTCAAACAGAGTTGGAGCGCCTTATCAAAATGGACCATGCTTGATGCATAACCACCTAACAAGGGGACGTGATCATCTTAGGTTTGAACCCTAGCAAGTGATCATCGGGTTGTGCATTGCGCTCGATCCAACAAGATGCTTTAGCTCTGTTTAGGAGACAAAATCTTAACTTGATTCGAGGATATACTAATCTGTTGAGAGGTCAATCAACTTCGGATGGATAATACTTCGAATACTTCTTTAAAAGAAGTTAGCCTCCCTTTACCAAAATTACTAATTTAAGTATATTACCTAATGAAAAAAGTATAAGTTGTGGATCAATTTTCCAATTCAGCCAAAAAAGAATCTCAAAACATGAATGAAGTGTTACTCGTGTTTTCATTAGAGGAACCGGTTCTAGAAGGAGGAACCTGCGATGAACCACCCTCTGCAACGAACGGTTCAGACCCATGTTCCATGTCCAGTCTAGGATTATTCCCCCCAAGTCTTGAAAACATGTACGCCTGGTTTTGATGTTGCATTAATTGAAGCTGTTGTTGTTGTTGATATTGTAGCTGAAATCCGGCCGGAGGAACTGCAAGAGAACCGGGGTTAATAGCATTCGGTTGACGTAAACCGAACCCGAAATCCGGTCCACCAAGGTGAACCGAGTCCGATGCAAAGCGTCCTGCGGTCGGACCGCCGGTGAACTGTTGAACCATGGCTCGGAAATTCGTCGGGTCGGTGTTAAGCAAAGTCGTAGGGGTTCGCCTTGAAGCCCTTGATCGTTTCCGAGCTGGTTTCCCAACTCGGCCTTCAGGACTCAAATGACCACCGCTTGAAGTGGCTGTCACGGTGGTAACGACGGTGGCTTCGTGGCCTTGTTCGTCGAATGATACCTGTTCTTGGTTGGAAAGATTTTGGTGGTAAAAATGAGACCAATCAGTGGGACTTGACATGGGGCCAAAAATAATGAGGAAATGGGTTGTTTTTTTTTTTTTTTGTGGGTGTGGGGTGGTTGAGAGAAGTGAAGGGGAAGAAGAGAGGGTGATATTTATGGTATTTATGGTGGTTTACACGGCGGTCAAAGGCGGAATATTAGGAAAAATCGTGTCCATTAAATTTATTGAGTTAGATACTTGACAGCAACAGCATGTGGGGTATGGCGGAAAATTAAAAAGTGTTCGGCGGATTTGCGTGGGATTTGGAAGGAAGACATGTATATGTTGAAAGGTGTTGGAAAGTAATTTCGAGTTAGATTCGAAAAATAACTGGATCTTAATTTTGTAATTACCGAGCTTTTCATTCTTAATATATATTTGGATAAATTATATTCGAGAGCATTAAATTATTAGTAAATTTATATTTTAGTTATTTAACTTTAAAAAGTTACAAAATCTTTATTGAATTGTTTCAAAGTATTCATTTCAGTCAATAGGCTGATAAAATCCTCGTTGTATGGTATTCTCTATTCACACTATTTGCACTAACTGAAAGCACCTTTTCCTCTTCTCTTTTTATAGTTTTTTCTTTTATAAAAAATAACTTTCTTCTCTAAGCTTCAATACTGATTGTCAAATCAACTTCGATCTAATATATGTTGTTCTACTTGTCAATGGGTATTAATATACTGTACCGATTAATCGTCGTTTGGAACTCGTTAGCTGCACTTTTAAAAAAAAACTTAACAGCCCAATAACTAGAATAAAAACTTTCTAATAATTCAGTGACTTAAATGAAACTTTTGAATATTTTAGTGATTATTTTGAAAGTTGAATGACCAAAACGTAAACTTACTAATAGTTTAGTAAAACTGAGTGTAGTTTACCTTACATATTTTTATATTGTTAATTACACTGTTGCCTTTAAATATATATTATTAACCTTAAGGTTAGTTATTTAGTCGAGCTCGAGTTTGAGCTTGAATACATACAGCTTAATCAAACTCAAGTTCAAATTTTAGTATGAAATTTGATAAGCAAGCTTAATCAAACTCACTATTGAGTAGCTTGATTATATCTCAAGTCAAGTATGAGTTTAAATATAGATGTTCAATCGAGCTTGAGATGAGTATCAAATTTTGAAATTCCAAGTCTAGCTCAAGCTCGAGCTACTAGTATTCAAGCTCGACTTGGCTCACTTACACCCCTAATACATGAATGGTTTATGGTTAGTTTAGTTTGGCATTATGGTTATGGCCGAAAAGTTTTTTTAAAATGTCAAAAGGTATAGCGTTGCTATAAAAAATTACAGTGAAAAATTAAAATGATCATTTTAAACATGTTATTAGAAACTAAAAATTTAACTGACATTTAAATAATTTAATATACATTTATACCTAAAAATATATTTTTAAATAGTATAAATAATTATTGTAAATTATTTGTAAAATTAATTATACATAAAATATTTTAAAATTTTAAATATAATAATTATCTTTTAAGCAAATTAATATAATGATATTTGTAAATACTATTTATAAGTGATTTTCTATCTTTTAAAAATATATATTTAAACTCTTTAATTAACCCAAAAATAAATGAAAATAATATGACAATGTATAATTTTCACCTATACTTTTTTTTGTTTACTTTAGTACCTGAATTTGGTAATTAGGTTTATTTTGGCCTTTAAACTTAGATTCCATCAAGATTTGAAGATGTGACAAGTGTTCTTAGAACATAATTGGATTGGTTTGTCAGAATGAAAATTGATTGATGTATTGATCCAAACAAAAGATTAAATTGATTGAATCGGAAACTGGTCGAAACCAATAAAAATTGAAAACTGGGACATAAACTAGTAGTTGAACAGGTTGAACGAGTTGAATATTTTTAAATTTTTTAAAAATTTATATTATTTATTCAACTATTATTTTTCTAGCAGTTGAACCAATCAAACCGATTAAATTTGGAACTAATAGTTTGATCAATTCAATCACTGGTATAATTATTAGAATATTGTATGCAACATTCAAAGATTATACCACGTGACACAATCTTAAAGTGTTACGTTATCAAACTTTTATATTTTCAAATCTAGGGACTAAGATAATCTTAGTTGTGAAATTTAAATACCAAAGTGAGTCTAAGTGAAGGGGCTAAAAATAAATCATCCCTTGATTTAAAGCAACATGCTTATGGTTTGTTTTGTAGTTGGTGGACGTCGATGACTTTAAAGTCATTCAAATATTCCTTTTATTACGAGGAAACTCTCTACTACCTTCTCGGTTTTTAAATAACAATATTAATTGGAAAAAAAAAAGTAAAAAATAGAAAATATACATGATTTTAATAATTTGAGGAAAAAAAATTATATGCATAGTTTATATTAAACATTTCTGATATATTAAGATCATATTATATTTTAAGAAGAATGGCATATGTCAATATTTTAAGATTGTTTGTGAAATAAAAATATATATTATCAATATACCAAATACTTACTCATTTAAAAATAGTATAAATAAATCAAAACTCACAAATTTGAATTATTTTACTAAACCTAAATAAGATTCACGATGTAACATCAAAATCGCTCTCTCTCTCTATATATATAATTGAGTGAGGAGAATAGAATTGTTTAGTATCAAATCTAAACTCTCATGTCTACAACATAATATTATTGCTATTGGGTCAAGAGTTTGTTGGCCAAAATCTATATATTTGTAAACTTTATATAATTTGAATTACATAATATAAAACTATATTATGTCACATGGATCGTTTTAAAGATTTTATATAAACTACGAAAACAAATATAAATATCCTCATGTTGTTTGTTAAAAAGGGTATTTTTAGACTTTTTTCAATTAATATTTGATTAACTTATGATGTCAATTCAACTAAAAACTTTATATTTAATTCGATTATAACACATCTACGATTGAACAAGAATGTAACAAATTATGCTTTAGTAAAAATGGTAATGTTGATATTTTAAAAATCATATTATCTTAAATTTAAATCAAATCATAAATGTATGTTTCAAGTTTTTATATAAAAAGAAAAAACCCGTAAACACAATCTCATTAATAGTTTTTTTTTAACTTTATAAAAGGAACCGAGTTTTTGGTAATTTTACAACTGTATTGGAACTTGATTATTAAGTGATATCAACTCAATTGAAAACTTAAACAATAGTATAATGTTAATATATGCTCAAACTCCTTGTATTTTTCGTATATTTGAAATTTAATCCCTCTATTTTTATTTTCAAGAATTCATTCTTCTACTTTTCAAGTTTTAAAATTTAAGTCCAATTATTGACTCTATTTTTTTTATTAAATTAGCTGATATGACATTTTGAAGAAAAAAAAAGAATACATTTAATAGCCATGTAATCCAAAAGATAGTGTTGTAATGACTTGAATTTAGTATAAAAATTTTACGGTATTAACAATTGAATTTACATTTTTAAATTCAAATAATAGATAAATTAATTTTTTTGATTAAATTAAATTTTAAATGTATGAAGAAGATATAAACTATTACAGACAATTAAGTACTAAGAACAGAATTAAAACATCTTTAATTCCCAATTTTATCTTCGTTTCTTATCATTTTGAGGTTACAAAATTGGACAAGTTTTTATACTCTTCTTAATGTCTAAGATTGGTCCACCCTTCGAAATATTTTAATTTATGTATTCTAATTTTTTCGGATTTATCTTTTTTATAAGGGATATAATGTAGTTTTTGGTCCATAAACTTAGTAATTAGGTCTAATTTGATATTTAAGTTTTGTTTTGTTTACTTTAAAATTATCTTGGTCTGTGAAATTAGACTCCGTCAAGATTTAATGATGTAATCAGTATTTTTTGAACATAACTAGATTAGTGGGTCGAACTAGTATATTGGTCCAAATGAAGGGATTGAATCAATTGAATATGAAACTGTTTAAAATCGATAAAAATCAAAAATTGAGACAAAAATCAGTAATTGAATTGGCTTAATAATTTCCTTTAGTTTTTACGAATTTGTAATTATTTATTTCATTATTGTTTGTCTAGCAATTGAACCAAACAAAGCGATTAAATTTGAAATCAGTGGTCTCACCAATTAACCACTTGTCCGATTATTAAGATACTGTATATGACATTCTAATATTGTACTATGTTAACACCTGAAAATTTCATAATATTTTTAATTTTCAAATGATGTGGCGCAATTTCAAAGTGCCACATCATCAAATTTTTATAATTTTTAAGTTCAGGTTCAAAAACCAAATGAATTTATAGTTACTAAGTTTCGGGACAAAATATTATATTATCCCTAAATATAATTATATTAATTGAAAATCACAAAAAACAGTACATTTAAATTATTATAAACAAAATTAATCAAGTCAGATATAACTTATTCTAAATAAGATCTACCTGTGATGAAATTTTTTTAATACTTTCTTATCACATGATGAAAATTAAATCAAAATAAATCTAAACATAATCTAATTTTTTTCATCAATCAAAATTTTAGATAACTAATTAGTTTAACGATTAAAAATACAAAAGAATAATTGTTTACCACGTTTTCAATTTCTTTTTCCTCTCCAACTTGCGATGATTGTGGCCATTAATTTTACTTTTATCAGTTTTGTAATCTTGTTAGGTATATTGAAATACTAGTTTTTTTATAGGAAAGAAAAGTTCATTTTATTATATGAAAAAAAAAAAAAAGAAAATTACATTCAAGGTCACTAAACTATTAGTAAGTTTTCTTTTTACTCACTCAACTTCAAAATGTTAGAAATAGTCATTGAATTATTTAAAAGTTTTTATTTAAGTTATTAAACTATTCGAAAGTTTTTATTTAAGTTACTAGGCTATTAAGTTTTTTTTTAAAGTCCAACTAGCGAGCTCCAAACGATGATTCAACAATTGGTATGATGGATTAGTGCCCATCGGCAAGTAGAAGAACATACTTTAGATTTAAGTCAATTTGACGATTAATGTTGAAGATCAAAAATGAAAAGTGTTTGGATTTTGGTTTGTAAATTCATGATGTTCAGAGTTATTTTATGAAAAAAATTGAATTGTAGACGAAAAAGAGAATGAGAGTTTTCGATTAGTGTAAGCAGTGTAAATAGAAATAGTGGCAAATCTAGAGGGGGGCTAGCATGGGCTCCGCCTCCCTTAAAATGTAAAATTATTATTTAAACCTTTAATTTTTTTAAAAAAAATTCAAATTAGTAAAGGTAAAATTGTACTTTGTCCCCAAAAATTATAAAAATTTGATTTAATCCTTTAAAAATTATAAAAATATAGACTATAAAAAATTAAAATTCCATTCAGCTCCCCTAAAAAATTGTCCTGGCTTCGCCCCTGAATAGAAAAGACTATATAACAACAATTTTAATAGTTCAATGACTTAAATAAAAAATTTCAAATAGTTCAATGACCATTTTATAACTTTTCTAAACTTCAAAGACTAAAACATAAATTTACTAATAATTTAACAATAGCGTTTTAAGAACTTTAATTAATATTTAATAATAAAAAATAAATTTTAATCTCATTTTTAAAGTTAAAAAAATTCACCACCAATTTACCTAATGAATGACGTCACTAAGGGCAAATATTATGAAAGCCTTTACGTCATCTAAGTTAATTTCCTCTTAAAAAATGGGTTTTTGGTTTGAAAAAACTGAGCTTAAGAAAAGAAGCTAATCATGTAATTAAAGTATAATAAAAAATTATTATCAAAGATGGTAATTATTAATTAACCTAACCTTGTTTTGACTGCCATCATTTTAAAGAAGATAATAAAAAAATTAGCAACTAAGGGGCTGGTTTTTAGGGTGGATTTAGATAGGTGGTGCGTTTATCTACGGTTAGTGTAAAAATAGCGGTGGTGATAAGATTAGATACTATAACAATACTATAGCGTAAGACAAAAAGTAAATTAAAAGTACCGCACCGCTCATCCAAACTAACTCTTAATCTTTTTGATAAGTAGTTAGGCAGTAAAAATATTATGAAAGTTTTTATATTAGGAGTCAGACTTAATTTTGTTTCGAATATCCAAAAAATAGGTAAAGTAATCTTTATACATTATATCAAAGAGCAAATAGATTCTTTGTGTTAAAAAGTTCATCAAATTTTACTATTAAAAACTGACAAAATAATTAAACAGTAATACATGGTGTGCTACATGTACCTCGTGTTGATGTAAAATGACCAATTTTTTACAGTAGAAGTGGGTGAAGACCGTTTGATATAATATATAAGGACTAATTTTCTCATTTTTTTAGTAGAGGGAGCAAAATGCAATTTAGTATATGGGTCTCTATTATACTTTGACTGTAATTAAGTTTGTATAAATTCAATCATATTATTTTCTGTGAAAAAAAAATCCAACTAAAGGCTAATTTAAAATTATTGTTAAAAAATGTTTTTAAAAAGTGTTGAGCAAAAAGTGATTTTGAGGAGTTTGATTTACAAAATTTTTATGTGTTTAGTATTGTTGTCAAAAAAATATTGTGAAAAATTAAAATTTTCATTTTTAAAGATGGTCTTACAAAGTAAAAAAATAATTAATTTAAATAAATTAATTCATTAATATTACAATATATAAAATATAATTTTTTTAAAAAATAATTTGAATATATAAATTATATTTTAAATATTAAGGCTACGATAAACATAACTCTAGTAAATTAATAAAAATTTCATAAGTGATGAAATAATTAACTCAATTGCAATGTATCCTTATTTTTCTGTGTTATTATTATTGTTATCGTTATTATCATTATTTCCATAATACTTTATTTTTATTTTGGTATTAATAAATATTTAACTTATATTACAAAACAAATATAATAAAACAATTTATGGTAATTTATTAATATTATGATTATACAAAATTAAATTTTAAATGCATTTTAATTAATTAATATAAATTATTTATAAATTTAATTTAAATATAAAATCATATTTATAATTTATAATAAATATAAATAGGGGACAAATTTATAATTTGACACTCAAATTGAGCCATTTTACCTAAAAAGGCCCATTTCTAAAAATTTTTACGAAAATGGGCCAATTTTCTGATTATTTACTGAAAATTGCCGAATTTTGCGAAAACTTGTTCACGTCAGCGCATTCTCAAGTGATATGTCAGCAAAACGCTCCCCCATGGACGTATTTTGCCCCTGCCCAACGGCTACTTTTTTTGACCGTTTGGGCTCCAACGGTAAAAAAAAAAAAGCTATAAAAGGCCCCCTTTCATTTTTTTCCACACAAAAGTTCTCTCATAATTCTCTCAAATTTTATCAAAGCTCTCTTTAATTTTAAGCAAAAAAGTTCTGTTTAAATTTTTTTTTGAATTTGTTTTTTTAAAATTAAAAAATATCCGATCATGTTAGCAATGGCCGGAGAATTAATTCGTCTCGATAATAAACACATCTTCGTCGATCAAATTACAATGGTAAGTGATAATTTTAAATTTTCAATACTATTTAATATTTTTTCATTTATGTAATTTTAATTAATTTTTATAATATAATTTTTTATAACAGTCTGTAGATCGGGTGTTGCAATGCTATATCCGTAATATGTCTGGTCCTCCATCGCCGTTGATAGAGAATTACCTGCGAGAAATAGGTTTTTGGCACGTGGCCACGATAGGCCAGGAGTGCAAGTTGGACCCGAAACTAATCAGTGCGTTGATAGAGAGGTAGAGACCCGAGACGAACACTTTTCCATCTTCCATGCGGAGAGTGTACTATCACTCTGGAAGACGTGCAGTTGCAATTAGGATTGCTGGTGGATGGGTACGCAGTCACCGGGTCCACTCAATCTACTGATTGGGGAGCCATATGCTACGAGCTTTTTGGTGCTATTCTGGATAATATTAACGGAGGTCAGATCGAGATGGGCTGGTTACGAGACACATTCCCAGAGCCGGATAATGATTCGATTGAACTAGAAAGAATATGATATGCTCGAGCATACATTCTTGATATGATTGGAGGTTATCTGATGCCAGACTTGTCACGAAACCTCGTACATTTGGTATGGCTGCTGAAACTTGTTAATTTTAGAGTAGCTGAAACTTGTTAATTTTAGAGCAGCTGGTGAATTTAGTTGGGGGTCTGCCGTGTTAGCAACACTGTACCGGGAGATGTGTGGGGCGACGTGACCGAATAAAGCCAAAATCAGAGGTTGCCTATCACTACTGCAATCATGGGCATAGTTTCGCTTTCCATTTTTACGTCCTCGAGTAGACCACCCATATACATTCCACTCATAACGAGGTAAATTTTATATTAGATTTTACAATTATTACGTAGATTTAAAATATAATTGTATGCTAAAAATTTATTTAATTAGGTGGAACCATTAGGTGAGTTATGTTGGAATACCTACCTCTCTTGAAGATATACGGCTTCTATTAGACCAACGGTCGGAAACATAAGTAAGTATTAAATAATATATATACATAATAAAATAGTCGTTTCGTATTTAGTATTATGTATATAACTAATATTTTTATCATGTTCATATAGTTTCAATGGACACCATACGAGGATCCGGCAATTCGGGCAGTAATTCCGGATGAATTCTTTCAAAATCCAAACATTTGGCATGTAAATGTCTCATTGGTCAACTATGCTACCGTGGAGATACACCAGTCAGATAGATTATTGCGACAATTTGGATTCTGACAATCGATTCCTGTGGCACCTGAGGTGTTCGATGATGAGCACAGAGTCGACTTACGGCAATTGAATACAAATTGGCCGAGATACTGGTCAGAATATATCGAAATGTGGGAAAATCAGTATGATTATATACCTACTCGGGAACCGATTATCGTTCCTAAGTTAGCGTGCGTGCCAGAATACATGACATGGTTTAGGATCCATGGTAAGCCACATTTACTGTCAAAAGAGGAGAGACGACAGCAAATTCGTGTCCAAAGGAAACAATAAGGCCTTTTAAATCCAAGAATAAGGGATGACGACGCGGGCCCATCAACAGTGCCCACATATTCACTGGGCCCAACACTTCAACCAACGACACCCATATCACAACTTTTTCAGATTATGCCAGGTGCGTATCCTAGCCCTTACATGTATCCTAACCATTATATGTTTCCTTTTCCTAGTCCTATGGCAGGTTGGAATGCATGGCCTGGTTCATCTCCGTTCCCGATTACTCCGAGTCAACCGCCAATCTAAGGCCACCGTTGCATAAGGGATTGCACGAGGCGCCGTCGGGGAGCTCTTCTTTTTACCAATCCCTGTCGCCTTATAGGATTCAAACACCTCCGTCATGGGTGATGCAAACACCTCTACAGTCATTATTCTATCAAGGTGGGTTATCCTTCCAACACCCACAACCGGATCCCTTGCCGGAGGAGCCACAATCCCCGCCGGAGCAACCACAACCCCTGCCGAAAGCTGAACCAATGAGGAATCCAGCGCTTAACTGTCGATGACCCCCATGTGGCACTGATTTCGACCGGCACCAACATTGATTTTTTTTAATATATTTGTATAAACTTTTTTATATTGTTTCATTTAATAAAATACAAATTATTTTTAATATTTTAATTGTAATTTATTTTTATATTTTAATAAAATAAAAGTTTTTTTTGAACAAGGCAATATTTTTAATATTTTTATATTTTTAATATATTTGTACAAACTTTTTTATATTGTTTCATTTAATAAAATAAAAGTTGTTTTTAATATTTTAATTGTAATCTACTTTTTATATTTTTAATAAATAAAAGTTATTTTATAACTCATCATTCGTAGTATGGCCTCCACACGAAGTCATCCCCGGCCCAAACCTTCATCAATTGTCATTACCTGAGAAGGGTAAGAAAAATGGGTGAGTTACTTAGAACTCAGTGTGTAACCCACTTACCGTGTCTACTGGGCCATAACCATATAAACATATATTTGGGCTTGAGCCCATTTACAAAAGTGCATTATATAAATCAAATATAAAAATGCATGTGATATGCAATTCCCAACCAAACCTAATTTCCATCCGCTACACACCACCCGTACCAACCAACACACCTGTGGGGATCAAGTCAACCCACCCCGCCAATACACCAATAGCAGGCATTAAGCCAATTATAATATTTGTGGCAGAGCCACCGAACTAGATTGTGACAAAGTCACCGAACTAGAGGCATTAATCCATTTAAAATATTTGTGGCAAAGCCACCGAACTAGATTTTGGCAACAGGCCTTTCTTCTCTTCGTCAATTATCCCAACCCATGCAGTCATGTATATATATATAATGCATAAAAGTGTATTCATAAGGTAAATTTCAACAAAAAACCCATATTACAAGTTATCAATTTGGCCCGTTAGTCAAAATAGCAATTTAGCCCATTTAACGATCTAACAATTTTGGCCCATATATATATATATCGATATGACCTATTTATCAAATAACACATTTGGCCCATAAAGCAAATTATCAAATTGGCCCATATAGCAATTTATCAAATTGGCCCATTAAGCAAATTATCAAGTTGGCCCATCTAGCAATTTACCAAATTGGCCCATTAAGCAAATTATCAAATTGACCCATTAAGGGTATTTTCGTAATTCGGTCCATAGGGATATTTCGTAATTCAGCCCATTAGGGGCATTTTTGTAATTTGGCCCATAAGGGCGTTTTCATAATTCGGCAATCGTACCCACTAAGGGTAATTCGATAATTTACCCTCTAAGGGTATGATAGATTTTTCGCAACCTAGGCTTAATTACTAATTTGAGGCATAAAAATCGAAACGTCCATCTGCATTATGTTGACTAAATTGACTATAACTTGAGTTAGGAAACTCGAAATTTAGATCCGTAATTTTTCCCTGAAACTAGACTCATATATCTTCTTACCGAAAATTTTCCAGAATTTTTGGCTTAGCCATTTAGTACAGTTTATTCATTAAAGTTTCCCTTGTTTCACTATTTGACAGTTCTGACCTCTCTTCACAACATCTCTGATATCTCATTGTACAGAACTCAAATAATGCT
The DNA here is from genome assembly GCA_005393395.2 of Gossypium australe. Lineage (NCBI taxonomy): Eukaryota > Viridiplantae > Streptophyta > Magnoliopsida > Malvales > Malvaceae > Gossypium > Gossypium australe. The sequence continues at coordinate 98,234,183 of CM016620.1, forward strand.
TTCATTTGCTCCAAATAAAAATAGACTCAATAAGGATTCTAATAATATAAACCATGTCCCGTAATTATTTTTCTACAATTTATAGTGATTTTTCAAAATTAGAACAGGGGATCTCGAAATCACTCTGAACCAGTCTCACAAAAATCTGAAAATCTCAAAATATACTAATCCTTTGCTTGGTTGGTTTTCTTTATAAGAAAATAGACTCAATTATCTTTCAATCCTTATCTCTTCCACTTTCTAATTCAATTTCCACTATTTTTTATGATTTTTCAAAATCACGTCACTGCTGCTAACCGAAACTGTTTTGTTACAAAATATGGTTAGCACTTCGAACATATGTACGCCCGAGTGGTCGTAGATGCCGATTTTCCGGTTTTCTTTGGTATTTCAACCAAATCACAGAACATTCATGTAAAATTTCAGAGAAGTGTGAGATTACACACCTTGATTACGAGTTGTGCTTTCTACCGATTTCAACACCACGACTGTGATCTCCCTCGATGCACCAAGAATCGATCCTACCAACAATATCAAATAGCCTACCTTCAATCCGATTAACTCAATAACCAAATGGAGATATCGAATGAACTATGAAAGATCTTCCTTACCTTAATCGATTATAATCCCGTTTCTCACGATCGTCCTATGACTAGAGATGATTAGGCGATATTGTGGTATTCGGCAGAAGGGATTTGCAAAAAGAGTTAACACGAAAAGCTTAAAGAAAAGTGCACAAAATTGGAAAATGCCAAGAAGAACCTAAAGAAATTTTTTTGGCACTCTACCTCCCCCAAGATCGAATATGTACACACCACTCCCTAGCCAAATTTCACCTCCCACAAGCTCCCATATTCGGCCAACTAACACCACTCCCACAAATCCCTTGATTTTCTTCCCTTTTTGCTCCACCATTTAAACATCAACATAAAAAAAATCAGATCCTAGCACAAATGCTCCTTAATTTGCCGTGGATGATTGGTTGTCCAACTATGGAAGAAATAATTCCCACGTGGCTACAATAAGCATGGTATATGCTATTTAATTCTATTTGTGCACATGAGAAATTGGCCATGTTTTCTTTTTTTATACCATTAATCATTCTTTATTTTCCATGATAGAATGTCTCCCATTTAAAATATCAAAGTCAATAGCCCATCATTGCTTGTCTTTCAATTATTTATTCCTTGCTCCCAAAGCCTTGCCGTCCATAAGCACCTACTCTTAATAAATTTGGCACATTAGTTTAGTTCAAATTTAAAAATTGTCTTGAGCTCAATCAAATTAATTAAAAACAGGTGGCCATATTATTTATTCCCATGCCATCCTCAATTTCCCATTAATTTTAAAACGCTTATATGCTCAAGGTTCAATGGGCCCAATTCTACTAAGCCCAAATTTCGGGATGTTACATATTTTGAATCAGGCAATATTTTTAATATTTTTATATTTTTAATATATTTGTACAAACTTTTTTTATATTGTTTCATTTAATAAAATAAAAGTTGTTTTTAATATTTTAATTGTAATTTACTTTTTATATTTTTAATAAAATAAAAGTTATTTTGAATAAGGCAATATTTTTAATATTTTTAATAAAATATAAATAATGCAACTTAATTTTATTACAACAACTATCAGCTATTCCGATTTGGACATGATCGAGTTGTATGGCTTGAGTTCCTACACCATTCGCACAACTTCTATTGGTTGGTTGTTTCTTGGATATCCATATTGTTACGTATTCTAGTCGAGCAAGGTCGACCATTTGGTTTGCGACGTAATTCTCTATTCGGTAATAGCTTAAAAGGAGTAAGCAACACAAACGACCACTTACGTTCATCTAGGACCAGTGGGAATACGTGTCTCCACATGTTGTACATGTATTTTATTTTGTACACTTCGTCGACATAGCTCATGGGATCCAGAAGGAGATTCTGACAAGCTACAATTACATGAGCGCATTGATAACGAAGTGCGTCAAACCTCCCATAGTCGCAGGTCCTATTTCTCAAGTGCACACGATATTGCCCGCCAATAATACCTTGGTTCGGTCTGTCAAACTCCGTCATATGAAACCATAGGTTGTCGCGATCGTGATACACTGTGTGCATGGTGTTGGCCCGTGTTTTCGCCTTGTTAATTTCTTACAATACCTTCGCGCACCATACATGGTCTCCATGTATTTGGCCTTTATAACTCACTGCTTACTTTGGAAATAGTGCCGCTAAATGAAAATATGTCTCTCGCACAACCGATGTTATCGGCAAATGACGCGTTCCTTTTAGAACAGGATTTATGCATTCAGTCAGGTTTGAGGTCATATGACTATATCGTAGGCCGTTGTCGTATGCTTGTGTCCACTGTTCGAAAGGTATGTTACAGAGGTAGTCTACGCCTTCTTCGTTAACTGAATGTAAAACCGCCAACATCTCATGAAAACGGTCCTTACTTATCTCATACCCTGCCAATATAAGTTGATAGCGAAAATTACATACCACTATTCCATTCAAAATGAATTAAATATTACAAACGAAATTATATTAATAGAGATTAATTATCCATGTTGTTCACTTGCCGTCGTTCAGTTGTAGATCGATATTGACTGGAGTAGTTAGATGCAACGTGCCTTAGGCAATACCGATGGTGTGTGTGATGCCATAGGCTTCCATGTCGCTCAATTACGGCTAGTATTCCAGTGCCCCGATCCGATATAACACAGATATCAGGTTGAAGGCAAACATGCCTCATTAACCTAGAAAGAAAGAAATCTCAATCATCAGCTGACTTCCCCGGTGTTATTGCAAATGCAACTGGAAGGATTCTCCTACTGTCATCCTATGCCACAGCTAGCAATAGTCGATGGGTATATCTACCATACATAAAGGTACCGTCAATTTGTACCAATGGCTTGCAGTATAGAAATGCGTCTCGGTATTGATTAAAGCTCCAGAAGAGACGCTTGAACACTTGGCATCCACGGAGCAATCAGTCGTTGTAGTACTCAGGTGCCGTTTCAAGGTTTGTTATGCAACCTAGGACATATCTTTCCAGCACTTGACACCACTGCCACACTTCATTATATGAAGCGTCCCACCCACCATGCATCTTTTCCAATGCCTTCTGCTTAGCTATCTAAGCCTTACGATAAGAGGGCATGTACCTCAATTGGCTACGAATATTGGAAATTAAAACCGACACTGAAGTCCTGGGATCCGCTTTCACCGTCGGTAGTATTAAGCTAGCTAACATATCTGAATCCATCTTGGGATGATCTTCTGAAACCCCTGTCAATGAAGTACACTAAATAATGCAACATTACGTAATAATAGTATTATTCAAAAACACTAAACACCTAGTTATACTGTACCGCCAACACATGTATGTAAACCTTAGTACTTTTTTTATCTCCCACAAGCCTGTCATTTTCCTCAACGAGGCCATGATTTTCCTTGAACATGTACCGTTTTGCACTGCACACTTGGCCTCAAATTTATCGGATTTGGATTTAACCACATTGTAGTTAACCCCATTCATGATGCTATGTTGTTTCAATGCACTAAGAAAAATATCCTTATTGGAAAACTCCTTACCAACTTCCAATTCACCCGAATCCAATGACAAACTTGTACGGTCATGCCTTCTGTGTGGTAGATCTGGAAACTCCAACGCATCATCTTGAGATAGATTGACATTATGCATATGGGCTGGAGACGAGTACACCCTAAATCGCGGATCTTCTTTTTCTTCATCTGAACCCCCTTCAACATCTTCAGGTATGGTTGGAACAGGCTCTGGTTTAGAAAATAATACAACTTCTGTACCATTAGGGTCGGGCTCTCCAGGTGAATTCACATCGGACTCATCATCCGACCTACCATCATCTGTAACGAACGAGGTCCCATCGCAGGTGGACACGTGAGGAGTACATCATCCCTTCTTGTGGACGTTTCATAACGTCCCCAATCAGATGTGGATTGCCAACCACTAGAAGTTGATGTCATTCCCTAGTACGTATTTCCAGTATCAAACATCGACCCACCGAGGTGCATGTCCAATCCACTAACGGAGTGTCGTACAGGGGTTGTGTATTCCATACTGCTACCAAACACAGGCACTTCCGTGTTTTGCCACCCATTAACGGAGTGTCGGGCAGGGGTCGTGTATTCCTATCGAACAACAGCAGATATTGAAGTTGCAAATGCATCATTTGGCGATGAAAATTGTACATATAACTCAAGATAGGGTAATCCACTAGCAAGATGAGTCTGCACCATTGCCTCCAAGCTACAAGGACCTTTGATGTCGAATGAGTCATATCTCACGGGATCAACCGAAGTACAAAATCGATACTTAATAGACAAAACTTTCATTGGTGTCGTTCCGAAGATTTTACGCCTAATTCTTTCACGAAGTTTTGTCAAATCTATGTTCTGGTTAAAAACTAGTCGCGCTGGGTTCTCCGATAAAAAAAACAACGCTTTTTTCGGTGTCACGGTCCTCACCATCATAGTAAATAACAGCACTAATTCTGTAACACCCCAAACCCGGCCCACGAGTCTTGACCGGATCTGGTTTGTCACTGCAGAAAAACGTTTAAAATATTTTAACCTTAAAATAAAACATGGAAATTTGTGTCTATTTATAAAACATTGTTTATTTAAAATGCTAAGTAAAAATTTGATGTCATAAAGTATCCAGATTTGAAAACTTTAATATAAATATAAATTTAAGAAAATAATATCATTTGCAAATAACATTTCATCGTCAATCCATAATAAAACATAATAATAAACTTCAAATGCTTAAGTGGCCTTATTACAATAATACTTATCGAAATACTGAAATTATAAAATATGAAAACAAATAAAATTAACTTCTGCATGGGCCACCTCGTATTCACTCCAACTCGGTCCGATTACCTAAATTCATCTGCGATGTTTGATAAAAATTGGGTGAGTCATACAGACTCAGTGTGTAATTAGACCACTGAATTCCATCCACATGTCAAACCATATAATAACCCATATAACATATATTAAGATAATTTAATCACATGCTTTCACTTATTGGGCTTGGCCCACAACCACATCACATTCTTATAATAGTGTAATCAACCACATGTTTCCACATACTGGGCTTGGCCCATTTCCACATTAATTCATATAGCAGACAGATTTATGCAAAATGCACCCAACCCAGCCTAGGGTCCATCCTTTACACCTACCTTGGCAGACCCTCTGCCCAAGGCCGTGGCTAATCCACCGATCACGTAGTGATCCACATATCTTACCTTGGCAGACTTGCTGCTCAAGGCCGTGGCTAGGCCACCGATCACATAAGTGATCCCACATATCAATCAATCTACGGTGATGCACACAGCTATCAACCGCCGAGATGTGGCACCTAGCCAACACCTCCCTTGATGAAGCACATAGCTAACATCAAGCGCTAATGAAGCACAAGGCTAACATTAGACCACGTACATAATGTACACCCTTTCTTCTTTCACATTCAGATCCTATCCCATGCACATGCAACATATGATAATGTCATAACATAATAAAATGATGCATGCACATGCTATTCGGCATACAAACATATTCTCATTGGCATATTCACATTCTTAATATTTAACACTGACCTGATTTTCGATATACCCCTTAAGGGTATCCATTCATAATTGTCACTGCACACATTAGCATTTACACCACACATACAATATAACATAAACCCGGAAAACAGTGGGTTAATCACACACCTTACTATTTAGCGAAATCCTTAGCTACTTGAATTTAACACGATCCCGGAACTTCCTTATGCCTGTCGATTTACCCTTAAAAACCAAAATACACAATCGGTCACCACTTATACCAAATATGGCCTATGTAGCAAATATAACATTTGGCCCATATAGTAATTATAACATTTTGGCCCATAAAGGGTATTTTCGTAGTTTGGCCCATAGGGACATTTCGTAATTCGGCCCATTAGGGCATTTTCGTAATTCAGTAATCGTATCCACTAAGGGTAATTCGATAATTTTACTCTCTAAGGGTAATTCGGTAATTTACCCTACAAGGGTAATTCGGTAATTTCATATTTAACGGTGTTTTCGAAGATTCACTATCGCCTCGAGTGATACAGAACTCTATTTGGGTCTCTACGGAACTATTGGGTCAAAAATCCATTTTAAGCCCAAACGGGGTAATTTCACAACTAAAACTTAACTAGTAATTTGGGGCATACAAATTTAAACTGTCCATTTGCGTCATACTGACTAAATTGCATATAACTCGAGTTAGAAGACTCGAAATCTAGATCCGTAAAATTTCCTTGAAACTAGACTCATGTATCTTCTTACTGAAATTTTTCCAGAATTTTTGACCTAGCCATTTAGTACAGTTTATTCCTTAAAATTTCCCTTGTTTCACTGTCCAATGATTCTGACCTCTCTTAACTTAATTTCAAATATCTCACTATACGGTTTTCATATACTGTTCCAACTTGTTTCTCTTGAAAATAGACTCACTAAGGAATCCATAAATATAAAATATAACCAATAATTCATTTTGTATAATTTTATATGATTTTTCCAATACAGATCAGTGAACCCCGAAGTTAATCAGAACCAGTATCACTAAAATCAAGATATCTCAGAATGTAAAATTCCTTTTCCTTCTCCGTTTCTTCCATATTAAAATAGACACAGTAAGCTTTAATTTTATATCTTATTAACTTTCTAATTCCTTTTCTCCTATTTTTAGTGATTTTTCAAAAACACGTCACTGCTTCTAACCGAAACTGTTTTATTACAAAACATGATTATCACTACCATCAAACGCACGTCCGACTGATCACGGATACCGATTATCAATTTTCTTCGATATTTCTACCGAATCACAGAATATTTCATGTAAACTTTCAGAGAGATGTGAGATTTTCTCACCATTTCAAACATATATTCGGAAGAGTATGAGATTACACACCTTATTCGGAATCCGTAACGGGATGCTCTCCGCGGCACCAAAAATCCGAGTCACTTATAACGAGGGATAGGTTTTCGATTGAACCTTTGATAAAGTACTTCGAGACCTTGCAACCAGCATAAACTCTCTCATGGCAAGTCCCTAGACTCTCAACCATATTACAAATTAGTCCCCTCATTAGCTAGCTTAAGCTTTGGGGCTCCAAAAATACAAAAATTATCAACTAAAGTCATCAAAATCACTTACTTACTAAAGGATTTGTTTGCTGAAATTTTGAGCTCTCCAACCCTTGTTTGCTACCAATTTTAGGTGGTGATGAAGAGAAGAAAAGATGATACTTCTCTTTTCTTTATTTTCATAACCCCTTTTTTTTTATCTCTTCTTTCTTTCTTTCTTTCTTTTTATCTCTCTTTTTTTTTATCCACCTACTCCACTCCACAAATTCTTTTATTCCTTTTTCATCCACCTACTCCACTCCTCAAATTCTTTTATTTCTTTTTCATCCACCTACTCCACTCTCCAAATTCTTTTATTTCTTTTATTTCCTTTTTTTCTTTTTCCTTATTTTCCTCCTTACCATACTTTTCCACAATTTAATAAGTCCACCTTACCATAATTTAAAAATCCAATTTTGCCATATTTACAAGCTTGGCCGAAATTTAGGGAAATAGTACAAAAATAATAGTCAAAATTTGCACACAATGGGATTTGAACCTCTTCCCTCAAGGTACTTCACTTGATGCCATAACCTCCTTGCCATATGCTCATTTATGCTAGCAATTTACTCTTTTATTTCCATAAGCCTTGATGCCACTTACTATCTTTCCTTAATAGGCTTAAACACAAAACTTTACTAATGCCCAACTTGAACTCGAAACTTCATAGAATCCGGTAACTTTCTAAAATCATCTTCTTAATAAGTCCAACTTGAAATAATGTCATTCTCTTGTTCTCAAAAATTTTAAATACTCCTATGCCCAAGGCCCATTGGGCCCATTCCTACTAGGCCCAATTTCGGGATGTTACAAATACATTCACTCATCTTCATTTTCTATTTACTTTAGCCTCAATTTCTCTTGCTGTAACTTATGCAACCTGAGAATGAAATTTGACTCATTTATAGTCTAAGGCCAAATAGGAACTACTGTAGAAAAAAGAGCGTTCACATGGGAACTTTTTCAATAATTTTGCTGACAGTTCATCTTGTTTGAAGCGTTTTGGACACTATTTGTTAAGAAACGTCTTCTCAAAATTATTTTTTCAGATACTACTGTAGAAAAAGAGCATCCACGTGAGAGCTTTTTTCAGTAATTTTGCTGACAGCGCATCCTGCTTGAAGCGTTTTGGACACTATTTGTTTATAAACGTCTTCTCAATATTATTTTTTCAGATACTACTATAGACAAAGAGCGTCTACGTGATAGCATTTTTCAGTAATTTTGCTGACAGTGAATCCTGCTTGAAGCGTTTTGGACACAATTTGTTCAGAAACGTCTTCTCAATATTATTTTTTTAGATACTACTGTAGAAAAAAATAAAAAGTTTTTTATATTGCTAATATATTTTTTCCAAAACCCTAAACACAAAATTATTTTAAAAAAACTAAAACATAAATTAATTAACCCTAATTTAATTGATTTTTTAATTAATAGATAATTTAATTAATTAACCTTAAACCCTAATTTAATTAATTTTCCCTTAAAAACTATAAAACCCTTAAACTCTAACCCTAAAACCATAAACCAAGTAAAAAACTCTAACACTAAAAAAACGGGGTAAAACGCGTCCCTGGGGGAGCTTTTTGTCCACATCAACAAAGCACTCCTTCAAGGAAGCGCTTTGTGCTGACGGGGCAAAATGCTCCCCGGGGACGCGTTTTGCTGACATATGACCTGAGAACGCGCTGACGTGGACGTGTTTTTGTGGAATTCGGCCCTTTCCGATAAATAATCAGAAAATTGGCCCATTTCCATAAATAATTTTGGAAATGGGGGTAAAAGGCCCATTTCCGTAAACCTTAATTCTTTAAAAATTTTTATTTGAAGTAAAATCTCAATTCAAAGACACAATTTTGTTCGAAAAGCCATTCACCATTACTGTTAGCTTAAAATCCTGATTTAGAGTCGATTGAGTCTTAACTCGGTTGGCATTAGTATTATTGTCAGTGCAGGAAGACGTAGGTTCGAGCATACTGAAACGCGAGTTGGAATGAGTTACGAATAAGGGTGAGCAAAACTCAATTCAATTCAAAAAAAATTGAAAAGAATTTCAAATTTGAGTTAATCGAATGGAGTTATTCGAGTTATTTGAATTATTCGAGTCAATTTGAATAACTCGATTTGAGTTTCAAGTTCAAGTTGAGTTGAATTTCACAATTCGAATAATTCGAATAATAGATTGGTGTAAATACCCTTTTGGTCCCTGTCAACTTTGAAAAGTAAGTAAATTAGTCTCTCTTCCAACAAAAATTACAAAAAAAATCAAAATAATTTTCAAAAATCAAAATATTTAAAAAAATTAAATTTTATATTTTAAAAAAATTCTAAAAAATTCTAAAAAATATATAAAACGTTAAATTTTAAAAAAATCTAAAATAATAATTTTGGGAACCTAATTAATGATTCAAGTTTATCATACTCAATTATCTTATTATTATTATTATTTTGCTTTGAATTTTTTTTTTCAAATTTATGTGCTCTAACATGGAACTAGTCATACTGTAACAATATTTTTTTAACACGTTTAATTTTTTAAATTTAACTCGAACAATTTCACTTGATTCGACTCCACTTGAATTTCATTTCACTCTATTCAATTTGAAAAAATTTCAAATTGAGTTAGGATGATAAAGTAAGACTCGTGAACTCGATTAACTCAAAATTTTTTCACTCAATTCAATCGAACATTTACCCTTAATTATAACTTGTTTTAAACATTATATCAACTTAGAAGCTTTGACATACGCTTTTAAAACTCAATATGAAATGAAGTTGAAGTAGTGGAAGATGAAAACCTTGGACATGGTCCACTTTAACTTGGTACATGAATTGGTGAGTTGTATTAATTAAATTTGTTTGATTGGACTTTATTTTTGGTTGGATTTAACTAACATTAATATTGGGTTTGGGCCATTCTAAATAAATAATATTTAGTTAAGGAAAAAACAAAAATTGTTCTATTCTAATATTTAGTTAAAAAGTGTAGATTATAATATTGGTATTTGTTGATGATGTGCACTTAAACAATTAATATTATCTGTAAGTGCTACTTTTTAGGATTTTTTTTTTAATTTTTAAACATCAAATAGTATAACTAAATGCATGCCATATAATATTTTATTTTTCATAATAAGAGGCCTGAAATGACCATTTAGTATTTAATAGGATAAGTTTCTACTTTATTTTCCAAACAATTTTATTTAATATATATCTCATTCATACATTTTAAGCAGGATATTAAACTTAAATTAATAGTTTTTTCTTATATTTATATTTATATTTTATTTATTTTTTATTAAAATTTAATTTAAGTAAATTTTAATTCAAATCTTTTAGCTTCATCTCTGCACAAAACAACTCAATTAGGAAAATATTTAAAATTATTTAAAATTTAAATAAATATTATCTTTCAATATATTTATATAAATTTCATTAAAAAAAAAAAGCTTACACACATGGAGTAACCTTTAGTATATTTACATTTACATATTCAAATTGCTACGTAATATTCACATTTATCTCATTTTTTTTCTTTTTGATGAAAAGAATAGTCAATACAATACTTAGATTAAACTACTAAAAGTTAATGGATTCTCTGCAAATAAATAACTGCTTACCTTCATTCCTGTTAAAGTTAATTTAGCGATGTGATCAACTTCTGTATTCTTTTCTCGAGGAATATGTGACATTTTCAATTGATCCATTTTCGATAATATTATCTGTCGAATTCGTCTAATAAATGCATAATTAAAAGACTTTGAGAAAGCTACTTGAACGGCCTGAATAACCTATATGCTATCTGTTTGAATCGACTTTTTGTCCCAACTTCTGTTATGAAGAACCGTCAAGTCATCTAGGATACTCCATAACTCAACATTAAAAACAGAACAAAGTCCCAATCTCCTATTAAACCCAATTATCGTGATAATCCCTCAACATTTATCCCCATTTTCAACACTTGTTAAACAACATTAGATTAAATTCTACTTCATTTAAATAAAAGTAAAAATTTGAAATAATGAAATATCAATAGTAATACAATTAACAAAAAACTTATAATGAATCAAGTAGCAATGTATGAACAAAAATATAAGCCAATAATAGCAAATATTAGTTGACTGCTCTAATTCTTTTTTATTATTGATAATCATGAAAGGGACAGTTTTGTCTATATGCATGCTTTATTTATATATTTTATTATTATTTTTGTGAATTAAAGGAATTTTGGTATATTCTTCTTCAGTACTTAATTAATGTATAATAATTATTAGGTGACCCAAATTTTAATTTTATATATATAAAATTAACAGCCTAAATTGATTTTATTTGGTGTGCTAATAAAATAACTTCTTTTGTGAAAGACTTTGTCATAGGCTAGGTTGTCACTTCTATTTTATACATTTTCTTTATATTACCAAATCTAACCTTTTTTTTTTAAAGAAAAGTAAAATAAATAACTAGAGAATATTATTAAATTTGTTAGTGGTATTTAAATTATATCCAATTTTTAAATCGGTTCTTTTAAATTGAATTTCAAAAGTATTGATATCATATTAATTAGTTTCTTTCATCAATTTAATATGAGTTTTGATATGTCGGTTTAGATTTGGCATAGAAAATGTAATACCCCTTACCCGTATCCTATGCCGGGACCGAGTACGAGGCATTACCAGACTTAAGAATACATTTGGTCAAATTACTTAACACATATACAAAATGACTTAGTCAAGTCCCTATACATACCATAACTTAAATCATTTATAAATAAAGGTACCCATAGATAACTTGATAGTGTGAAGCGATCTCCAACGACCTCCAACCCGAGCTTGATTAATAGGACTCTCGAATGCCAAAACGACCATTTTACCAACTTTATCGATTTTCAATTTTTCCTCCAGTTCTACATCCAAATCTCATTTTTCGGGATCAATAAGCTAAGAAGCTTGGCTGAATGCTTGAAGCTTTCATGGCTGTTCATCTTTCTCATTTTCGATGGAAGATGATGAATAGAAAGATAAAATTTTGTTTTATTATATTTTATTATAATTATTTGCCTTTTTACTAAATTAACCTTTAAAAATAATCAAATTTACACAAATGCCAAACCAAATATCATCCACTAACTTACAATTGGATTAATTATCATATAAGGACCTTTCCTTTATTGTTTTATCGCTATTTGACACTTTTAACTTATAGAACCCAACTTTTACGCTTTACGCAATTTAATCCTTTTTACCGAATTAACCACTTAAACGATAAAACTTCTTTACGAAAATTTCACACAACTCTAATATCGTGTTGTAAATATTAAAATAATAATAAAATAAAATTTTCAATGTCGAATTGTGATCCCGAAACCACTATTCCGACTAATCCCAAAATCGGGTTGTTACAGAAAATATATACAAAACACGTTTATATTTACTATATGGATAGTTTGGATTTGATTTATTTAAAAAAAATCAGGCAATGACATTAATTTAGGGTATTCATTTTGTATTTTTAATACATGTGATCCAAGATATATATATATATATATATATATATATATATGATAGTTAACAAACATGTTTTAAATATGTTACATGCCAAAATCCGAGCTAACATTTAACATTCAAGCTGATGAGTAGAATAATAAAATAATTTGATCAATGTAATAATGATATTTTAAGGATTCAATTAAAATATTTTGAAGTGTTCAGACTATTTTAGAATTTAAACTATGACATCATATGCAATTAACCTAAAATATAATATATATATATATATATATATTTATATATAAAGCAAAATTATATTGTAATTAAGAGAAAATTATATATTTCTACAAAAAGGAGAGATAAATTTATATAAATGTAAGTATCAGTAAATACAATTATAATAAAAAATCAATTGGGTACCGGCTGACTGATTGATTGAATTAATTTCTTTTTAAATTTTTAATTAGACTTAATAAATTGTTTATATCAATTAAATTAAAAATTGATGATTTGATTTTTTAAAAATATATTTTTTAATTTTTTTCAATTAAACTATAAATGATATAACCAATTCAAACAATCTGAAAACAATTTCATAAATTTCATATGATTTAATATACATATAATTTCTATCTGAAAATGGAATATTTTTTAATTTTATTAAAATGGGGAAAAGTTAAAAAAAATTGATTTCAGTTTTATTACCCAAGGCTGCAGATTTTCTCTTCCTTTCTTTTTGTGTCAACGATTTTCTCTTTTGTCAATTTCTGCTTTTTTTTTTATAAATTTTATTTTTCCAACAGTTTTTCACATTCTCTACTTTTTCTTCACTCTTCTTCTATCTTATGACCCTTTCTCCCTAAATGTTTTCCCTCTTATGGCTTTCATCTGATTTTCACATACTAACTTTGACTTCCCACTGCTAACACATTACTAACATTAATTTTATTTTTCTGGGTTTTTAATTTGGTGTTTGGGTTTCAAAGAGGGAAACCCCATTTCTTTCTCTTTGCTTCTTCCAAAGCTTTTTTTTAATGGGAGTTTGTCACTAGGTTATTTGTTTTTTGTAGTTAGGGTTTTCGGTTTTCTGGGTAGGTGTGAATTTTGCAGGGGATTTATGATGAGGAAGCATGGATGGCAATTACCTGCTCATACCTTTCAGGTAACGGGTCTTTTTTTTTTTTAAAAGCTTTTTGATGCAAAAATATGCTTAAAATTTCTATTTGATCCATGTTTGCTCATTGGGTTTTTAGTTCTTAGCTGTTTGCTGCTGAATTTCATGTGGGTTGCTCTCGATTTAATGATTTTCATCCTATTTAGTAATGAAATTTAGTGTTGAAATATGCTTTTTTAAGTGTAATTTTTGTTTCTTGTATGTTGAATTAGCATTGACTTTCTTCAACCTGATGGGTTAGCATAGCTCTTTGTACTGTGTAGTACTGTAATTTTGAACTAATAGACTGAGGAGGGTTCGACTTTTATTAATTCAAAGTCCGGGTTTTTGTAGTTCAGTACGGTCCATTCAGTTTTAGTAATGTTCTAGTTATTAATTGTATGGATGAGGAAAGAATAAAACTATTCTCATTATTATTCAAATGAAAGATTCTGGATTCTACAGTTCTGGTTCGTTCTTTAGAGTTGCTTATGGTCTTGAATTAGAGGATAATGCTTAAGAAAAAGTAGAATAAATGTTTCCTTTTTTCCTTCATACCTGAGAAGCCATCTGCATTGTTGAGTTCTGTTGCTAGCTAGAGTTGATTTTCGAAGAATATCCTCATGAACAGTTGATCTGGTCGAGGGTAAAAGAAGGTTCGGTTTACTAGGAACATTAGTTTTTAAAGCTGGTTTTGGAAGGACTAAAATGTGGTTGGGCCACTAAATGGTTCCAAACTTTTTCTTGCTTCTCGAATTCTGTCTCCATATGGGTAGAAGTGCCATGGAGGCTCTTGTACTAGGAGTCAGATTACATTTTGGCCCTCTCTACTCAAAAAAATGGGTAAATTAGTTCTTATACGTTAGATCAAAGGGCAAATTGGTCCTTCTATTAAAAGTTTCATCCATTTCTATTGTCAAAAATTGGTCCATGTAAGTCAGCATGAGGCACACGTTGCACGCCACATGTCTTTGTTTGGTTATTCCGTTAGCTATGCTAGTTTTTAACTGTACAAATGGATGATAATTTTTAACAGAAAGAACCAATTTGCCCTTTGATCTAACGTATAGGGACTAATTTGCCCATTTTTTGAGTCGAGGCAAAATGCAATCTGACTCCTAGTACAGGGGCCTCCATGGTACTTTACCTCTCTATATGTTAACTCGGTGAAGGGGGGCCATCTCTGAATTAGGCATACTTCAATTTAGAGTAAGAAACTTTAGGAGAGGAAGCTGTATACAGCACCTTGAGAATGACTGTTGGGGTATCTCCATTTTGAAAAGTTCTACATGTCTTGGTGGTTTATTGTGAACGTTATCTCTATGCCTAATCTGAGAGGATAAGAATGAGGTTCAATCCATGTGTGATTCTCAAACTAATCCTACTTTCTGTCAGTTACTTTCAACTTTCACAACATGTTTATCAAACAAGTATCTGAGTTGGGTACACTTCAATAGTTTTATCCAATCACACTGATCAGAGTAAGAAGAAGACAAATTAAGGCACATGTTTGGTAAAACAAGTGTCACTATCCTAGAGGTTCAGAGGTAAACATGTTTTTTAGGTTCAAAATAGATAAATCTTGGAGGGAGGCTTCATTGGTATAAAAAAAAAAATCCCTTGGGGGTATTGAACTATTTGTCTGATTCTAATCCATAGGTCTGACGTACGGTACTCAATGATTAACGTTCTTCTAGGATGAAGTCATTCATTGGGTTTTGAGATGATCTTCTTGCTTTAACTTCTTTAAAAATTCAAATCTATATTTAACTTCTTTAAAAATTCAAATCTATATGTATTAAATAATCTATGTCTTTTCATGTGTGTGTGTGATAACCTTTGTATTGCAATCACATGCGAATGGCACCTATAAGTAACTCTTTCTGATTACTTTCATATAATTATATTTGCCTGAAGTTGATAACCTCTTTTTTTCTTGATAGGTTGTTGCAATTACTGTGTTCTGCTTGTTAGTGGTTGCATTTTATGCTTTCTTCGCTCCTTTCGTTGGAGGGCGCATTTGGGAATATGTTCTGGTTGGAACTTACTCACTGGTGGTATGTGAATTTCAGAATTTCATTTGTTATATTTATATTAGGGCTACAAAAAATCCTTTATTTCTTATTTTTTTTTTTGCATGAAAGACCTATGCAGATTTCAATTTAGAAAACCTTTAATGCCTGCTTCCATATTAAGATCTAAGTACAAATAATTTTTGGCAACAATAATTTTTGCTTTCAATCTGCATAAAGTAATCTACAACGGTAAAAGTACCATGGAGGCCCCTGTAATAGGAGTCAGATTGCATTTGCCCCCTCTACTAAAAAAATGAGCAAATTAGTCCCTGCACGTTAGATCAAAAAGCAAACTAATCCTTTCAGTTAAAATTCTCATCCATTTCTACTGTTAAAAACTGGTGTGACTGATGGAATAACAAGACAGTTACACATGGCACGTAACGTGTACCTCATGCTGATGTACAAAGACCAGTTTTTAACAGTGGAAATGGATGAAAAATTTAATAGAATGACCAATTTGCTCTCTGATCTAACATATGAGGACTAATTTGCTCATTTTTTGAGTAAAGGGAGCAAAATGCAATCCGACTCCTAGTACAAGGGCCTCCATGGTACTTTTACTAATCCACAACCATAACCATTGAGTCTTATGTCTCTACCATTGTTCTTTTGATTGCAATGCAGGCACTCCTAGTTTTTATACTTTATGTTCGGTGTACTGCAATTAACCCTGCTGATCCTGGTATCATGTCAAAGTTTATTGGTGGATCAAACAAATTTGAAAAGCATGGGATATCGGTGAAGGATTTACCTAGAAAATACGATGAGTTTGGCAGTGGACTGCATTCATCGCCATCAACAGTTTCTAGAAGTTCCAGGGCAGCACCGAACTCAAGTATGAAAGGTTCGGTGGGAGATCCTGGAACAATAGACGCTCCAACAGAGTATACAAGCAGGAAATCTTGTTGCATTGGAGGAATCTTTTGTGCTTTATTTGTTCATAAAGATTGTCGCAAGCAGGAAGCGGCTGCTGAGCAAGGCAGTGAAGATGCTTTGTATTGTACATTGTGCAAGGCTGAGGTATTCTGGAACCTATTTGGCTACCCTTTTTATTATGTTATATCAGCTTTAACTTTCATCATTTTTAGTAATTTTATGTCCATGGTGTCCTTAACATTTCCTGCAATAAATTTGGAAACTTACTTTTATTACTTTGTTCTAATGCAATTACGAGGGTAGGGTAACATGCTTGATAAATTATTGAGTCAGAATTAATGTTCCTGAGATCAAATAAAGGGAAAAATACACTACTTTTTCATTAGCATGTTCATAGTTTTTTTGTCATAACTATTTTGAGTTTCCATCTCCAACACTTCAAGCTGCCTCAGTCATTTTCATGATAGATGATGTATACCTTGTCCGGCCTGCATCACCTCTAATCCGCTATTTTCTACTATGTTTTCTTCACTACTCCCTGGATTTTCATATGACATGCTTAGCACCAATCTTATCATCCCTTGCAAGTCCACGTGACTACTGGCTATGACTTATGTTCGCATCTGTCAATGCTACTGCCAGATGTGTTCTAAGGCAACAGTGAAAGTAATGCAGATTGAAGAAAATTGAACACCATTAACTGAATATATGGATTCCAACAATTAAAACCTATAAACTTGTATGGGATCACTTGAATGTTATATACAAACATTTTGCTGATCAGGATTTGAAAGGTTGGCAGTACCTTAATACGGCGTATGGCTTTCTTTCTCACTTCTGAATGATCTCCACAATGCAGGTGCGCAAGTTTAGTAAACATTGTAGAAGCTGTGATAAATGTGTTGATGGTTTTGATCATCACTGCCGGGTAACTATTTTCATCTTGTTTCGTGTTCTTTAGTCATAATTGTTTGTGGCATAAGCTGTTTATTTGTATGTGGAAATTAATCTCCATCTTATATGTGGCTGCAGTGGTTAAACAATTGTGTAGGACACAAAAATTATGTTACATTCATCTCTCTGATGGCCGTCAGTATTGTTTGGGTATGTTTTCTAGTTGTTTGTTTGTTATATAAAAATCGTACTTCCCAATTCATGATGATGCTTCTCTCCCTCGATCCCCCCCTCCATCGTTCAGTTAGTTATGGAAGCCGGTGTCGGTATTGCTGTCCTAGTTCGTTGCTTTGTTAACAAGAAGGGCATGGAGACTGAGATTATTGATAGGCTTGGAAATGGTTTTTCTCGGGCTCCATTTGCAACAGTAGTGGTACATTCCCTTACTAAATGCTTTGAAGATGATGTGTAATTTGTGTTTTTGTATTATCACAAGTATTTAAGTTGGATCCAAAAATTTTGTAGGCCGTATGTACTGCAGTTTCTGTCCTGGCTTGTGTACCTCTGGGTGAACTTTTCTTCTTCCACATTATACTAATTAGAAAGGTTAGTTTCCGAGAAATGAAGCATTATTGTTCTTTTATGGTGAGCTAGCTATAAGATGATGAAATTTGAAGATATTCACATTTATAGCTAGAATTGCTGTAATTTTGAATTTTGTACATTTTGGTAACCAGATAAGGTAAATAGAGTTGTCATATGAGCAAGCACTAAGGCAATTTTTGTGGCAACCCTTTTGACATTTACATGGAATCAGGGTATTACAACCTATGAATATGTTGTGGCAATGAGAGCGATGAGTGAAGCGCCTGCTGGAGCATCCGTGGATGAGGAGCTGCCCAATGTGGTGTACTCTCCGTCTGGATCAGCTACAACTGGCATGAGTGGTGGAAGTTCGCTTGGCCTTCAGTACAAGGGGGCATGGTGTACCCCTCCTAGAGTTTTTGTGGATTATCAGGTAATTAATCCTGCATGTCGCCTTCTGAATCTATGTTCTCCAGTTAATGGTATTTTTTTAGTATAAAACTGGGTAAAAGTATTATGAAGGCCCTTGTACTAGGAGTGGGATTGCATTTTACCCTCTTCACTTAAAAAAATGAGCAAAGTTGCTCCTGTACCTTAGATCAAAGAGTAAATCGATCTTTCTATTAAAAATTTCATCCATTTCTACTGCTAAAAACTGGTACGTTAGCATGAGGTACATGTGGCACATCGCGTGTCACTGTTTGGTTATTGTGTCAGTCATGCCAGTTTTTAACAGTAAAAATGGGTGAAAATATTAACAAGAAGGATCTAATGTACATGGACTAAATTACTCATTTTTTTAGTAAAGGGGGCAAAATGCAATATGACATCTAGTACAAGGGTCTTTACGATATTTTTACCCATAAAACTGATGATTTTGTTTTTTGAGAATATAAAACTGATGGTTTTAAACCTCTGTTGGACGTGGATACATCAGGATGAAGTTGTGCCTCATTTGGAGCCTGGAATGCTTCCGTCGACTGTTGACCCAGATGCAGCTGGTTTTGCAGAAAGAGAGAATAAGGGGCCTAAAAGGCCAGTTCGTATTAGTGCGTGGAAGCTGGCAAAGTTAGATTCTACTGATGCTATGAGAGCAGCAGCCAGAGCAAGAGCATCCTCATCTGTTCTACGGCCTGTTGATAATCGTCGTATGGGAGATCCTGAACATAGTTCCAGTGGCAACATGAGCATTAGAAGTAGTGTTAGCACAGATACGGGTTTAAATAAAGAGGTAAAGCATGACCAACGATTATCGCCACTAGGAAACTCTTTTGCTCCAAGTCAAGGTAGCCGTGATGAGTATGAGACAGGAACTCAAAGCGTAAGTAGCTTCAGCAGTCCAAGCCATATTCACGAGTCGGTCTCACTTAGCCCATTACCTCAAACTCAAGGTGGTCGTTTTAATATAGCTACCTCCGCTCCTGCCATTCCAGATCGTAACTTTATGTCTAATCCTTCATTTCCTGTTATCAACAATCCCATCAGACCTGGTCCGTCAGTTCCTGATGATAGGGTAATGCATAGGGGTGCAACCGTTGATCCATTGTTGCTTTCTGCTCCTGCTGCTTCTCTTCTTAGAGACGTCAAAAGGACTTCGGTTGTATGGGATCAAGAAGCTGGTAGGTACGTATCAGTCCCCGTTTCTGCAACCGATGCTCGGAATAGATTGTCTATACAAACGGGTTTGCCAAATCCTAGTGGTGAAACTAGCATGCAGGGTAGAAGGGTTGGTTTTCCGCAGCAGGAGTCGTCTCTGCAAGCAAGGGGTCCAGCACAACAGGCAGAGAAGCTACTGTATACAGGAGACTCTATTTTCTTTGGCGGCCCACTTTCGAGTGTTCCGGTTAGGGATAGTTTGAGAAACGATAAGGGTTCCGGTTTGAGGGAAACTCAAGAAAGAGTAGGTCTGAACTTGCCTCGAGAATCTAGATTCAAAAGGGACTCGGTCTCGAACCAACTTCCTGTATTTGTCCCTGGAGGCTTTGAAAACAATTCTGCTGCATCTGTTTCCGGTTTTAAGTAGATTTCTGTCCAACTCCTAACGAAGTTTCTGCACATTTTTCCCCTTGAATCAAAGGGTAACAGAGATCGAAAAAGCCTCTCGTCTGAGATGCTTGTACACTGGAACCTTGCAATTTTGATATGTTGCTGACTAGATTATTGCATGGTTCAAGTGGTCTCTTCCCGAATGATCCGAAAAAGCTCGAGATTATTTATTTTCAGTTGTTGGATTTTTGTATCGTCACTTGTAAGATAATTTTCAAGATTTATGGTTGATGGTTAGAAACATTTGTTGACATTACTGCTATTTATGATCATGCTTCAATCACAAGGAACAACATTGTCAATGGCAGCTCTCAAATTATACCCCAATGAAAGCATATTTTTCAAGAGAAACACATTGGGATTTTGTAATTTTTGTAATCACTTGGGACCATTTGTGCAAAATCAAAAGATACAACTCATCTATTATCCTTCAAAATTTTTGCAACAATGCAATTTTGTGTCCTGAACCTATCTGTACATAAGAACCAACGTTAGAGATAAAAAATTGGATAACAATGGTAGGAGCCTGTAAAAATCTGGAAACTTCCCTAAAAAATTAAATGATTACTCAATGGAGAGGAAAGGAATTTCAACCATTGCCTGAATTAATCTCTCAAAAGTTCATCACAGTCGAGCTGAGGTTGAGCAAAGGCTCCAATGCACTCGGAGCAAATTTTCGAGCAAAGAGATAACATACCGATGTTAGCTCATCGTTATACGAACAAAGCGTTCCGTTATTCCTTATGGATTGTATAAAACCTCCTGTGACATTAACTCCCTCATATTTTGCTGGATGAGGGCCTCCCATTGACCAATCAACCCAGGTTATTGTCCGATTTGCATTCAATGATCCGTGGAACATGTTCAGGTAAGTTGGAATGTAATGCTCGTCCGGATAGCATGCGGGCTTACAATACTTCTTGAAAAGGTTGTAGTACTTGGTGTCTGAGACAATGTATGTTGCAACTGAACGTTGCATCTCGAACCATTGGGATCCTTTTCGCCATTGATAGAGCTTAATGTGAGGAAGCATCTTACGGTTGTACCGACCACGACCATAGCGGGTTGGATCATCGTATGATTCAACGAAACTGTAGGTAGAACCAATGAGATACTTGTAGACAGTTGGGAAGTTATAGACTGGGATGCAGCTCTCAGAAAGAAGAATGAATCGCTCGTTTGAGAAGTCCAGCAGTGCATTGGCTAGTAACCGCCTCTCTGCATCGGCAAGTAAAAAGGACCCCCATTCCACACGCTAAACAAAAGAAAACCGGCACGTCAAATAAACAAATAGTTATATCACTTTGATCAACCAAAACATTACTTCCTAATAATAATACGGCAGCAAAAACAGTTGCTCAAGGAAAAAAAAAAAAAAAGAGGCAGTTGAATAGAAACAAGTGGCCTAAGAAGATAATAAATACATGGTTAGAAAGCAATCATGTCATATGGTCATATGTCAGTGCAGGTAAGAACAGATAGTTATACCTTCCTTGACCTAGGAACAAAAAGTTACATCAGGATGATGGGTAAAAGTATCATGGAGCCTTTGTACTAGGAGTTAGATTGCATTGTATCCTTTTACTAAAAAATGAGCAAATTAATCCCTGTACATTAGATTAAAGAGTAAACTGGCATTTTCTATTAAAAATTTCATCTATTTTTGCTGTTAAAAATTGGTGTGGCTAACAGAATAACCAAACAGTTACAAGCAGCGTAACTCATTTTGACAAATAGGGATTGATTAACAATAAAAATAGATGAAATTTTTAACAGGAGGACCGGTTTGCTTTTTTATTTAACGCACAAGTACTAATTAGCCCTTTTTTGAGTTAAGGGGGCAAAATAAAATCCGACTCCTAATACAAGGGCCTCCATGATACTTTTACCCGGTGTGATGCTACATGCTTTAACCAGTGGAATAAATACACTATGTTCATGTTTACATTGAGTTTTACTCCTTTGTTTCCCATCACCATGGCAGAAGAAATTAAGAAAGAGCATAAGCTTTGGCACTGAGAGGATGGAATAGGGATGAGATGAGAAAAAAAAGAATGAAGGGAAGAAAAGGAGAATGAAGATTGACCAAAAAACATGAAAGGCCATGAAACACCAAGAAAATTAAGAATTAAGGAAAATCGGCCAATTCAATTCGATAAGGTAGTCTCAAAAACCCAACATGGAAGGCCCCATGTCACCTTATATACAATTTAGAAGAGGCTATTAAGTTTCATCCCCTATATTATGTTTTGAAAGAATAAAAAGGATTTTTCTTGTTTCATGACAAAGGTTTAAAGATTTTGATAGACCTTACTCTAGGAAGTTTGAACATGACAGATCATGAAATGTTTACAACAAACTCCAAAGGGGTAAAAGTATCATGGAGACCCATGTACTAAGAGTCAGTTTGCATTTTTCCCTCTTTACTTAAAAAATAGTTAAATCAATCATTGTAAGTGAGATCAAAGAAAAAATTAGTTCTTTCTGTTAAAAATTTCATTAATTTCTATTGTTAAAAATCGATATGGCTGACAAAATAACTAGACTGTTACATTTGGCATACCACGTATACCTTACGCTGACATATAAGGACCAGTTTTTAACAGTAAAACTAGATGTAATTTTTAATAGAAAGACTAGCTTGCTCTTTGACCTTATGTACAGGAATTAATTTGCCCATTTTTTGAGTAGAAGGGGCAATATGCAATCCGACTCTCAACACAAGGGCCTCCATGGTACTTTTACCACTCCAAAGCATATTTCCGCATCCAAACTCTTAAAATGGCTCTAGAGGTATATATTTGCAATAAACAAACAGGTTCAAGTACATCTGAAAATAAAATGGAAGTAAAGCTTATAAATTTTTTTACTTTGAAGATGTAGGGAAGGAATAACACTCGTGTATTTTAACAGTTTCTATAGAATAAAAAAAAAACCTTATGGAAAATGTAGATAGCTTTATAATCCTTACAACATCTTCAGTCTTTATTATGCATGGCATTTAACCATTGTTTAAATCTCAACAACTCCCTAAAAAGCATCAAAATTCCATCTAAAATCTCCTAGCCCCTCATGGTTCTCTAACAATATTGAGTTGTCTCTACCATGTAAACAGCATAATATTCCAAGTTTATTGGTGAAAGGAAGGAAAACTCAACTTTGGGTATGAATGCATTGGTTTTTTTGTATGACCAAGGTAGCTTTTATGTCCATTTTACAGTCTAAGAAGACTAATCCTTTTAAGGTTCTTGATTATCCTCACAATAATATCATTTCCCTATCTCCATGAGTTTCCCTAAGTTTCGATGAAGAATAATTCATTAGGTCTTTTTATGACCAAGGTACCCTTCATGTAAGTTCTACAATTCATGAAAACTAATTCTTTCAGAATTCTTGACTACCTTCCCAACAATGTAAGCTGCCTAAGTTTCCCTAAATTCCGGTTAAGACTAATTCACTGGTCCTTTGATATTTAACAAAATGACAATTTCCCTAAGTTTCAATCAAGCACACAGCTAGAGTTCTTCAATGTTTACCAAAAAAACTCAAGAATCCATCAATCAAAACCATGATGCAGTACAATGAACATAAAAATGAACTAGGGATGAAAATGAAAACTTTGAAAAAGTACCTGACTAGGGATCTGTCTTCCATAGAAAGGAGAGCTAGTAGAGACATTAAGGTAATAATCAGGAGGTGTATGTAGATAAATAGAGAAAAAAATTTCATGGTCCTTAAAGAACCTCTCCCATAAAGGCATGAAAGGCAAAGGACCTCTAGTAAGGAACATGAAAGCCACCTTTGGTACCCTTGGAAATGGGTACTCTTTTTTATAAGGCATCATTGAAGCTCTCCAAAATAACTCGTCATCTGATAATTTATGTGTTAAATTCATTGGATGAATAAAAGCATCCATTGAAAGGTAATCAATCTCTGGGCATGGGGCTTGAGTTTGATTGCAGTTGGCTTTGTTGCTCGATACTTGAAATGAAGTGACCGTCGAAGTTGAAAAAAGCTGTGCTTGAGAAGAGAAATAAGTATTTATATGAGCACTGGTGGCTAATCCGATGATGATTCCAGCGACGAAGACAACCAAAAACGACAGAACTTGAACTAGTTTAAGCAAACCAGTGTACTTCTCAGCATCTTCTTTATCTCCTCTACCTCTCGCCATGGTTTTCGATTCTTCACACAGGAATTTTCACAAACAAATTGGATCCCCCCACCTTTTTTTTTTCTTCAACCACCCAAATCAAAATTTTCAGAAAAAAAAGAAAGAGATCACGACCAATTCAATAAAAACCCAAATACAATCACAAGCAAACAATGAATCAAATCGACTTAGATCCAAAAATACATCATTTTCAACATGAAAAAAAAATTCAAAATTCTTGAAAATGATGATTCCTTGTTAAGACCAGTAAAGAGGGAGATGAAAACGATGGTTTTTTTTTTTTTTTTTTTTACTTCTGATTTTGATTTTCTGGCGTTGATTGAAAGTAATTTGGGCTATTAATTAGCCCAAATCCAATTAAAATGTATTAATTTTCATTATCGACAATGCCGTATAATTTTCATTAAGTTTGAAAGGGAAAGACTATGAGATTGACGAGTAAAAGGCCAAACAGAACATTGTTGTATGAGCATTAAGTGGTCGTGTCCATTAATGTCCATAAAACAGCGTTAATAGATTTGTCTTGGTCGATCAGCCCAAGAATCCCAGGAAAATAGTTTCCGAAAATGAAGGAACATCATTTTCTGTCATGGGATTCGATTAAGAAATTAAATTCGTGAAAAAAATATTTCTTAAATTGATTTAATTAAAAATTGATACAGACCAGTTGATTGGGTTAAAAAATCAATTGAATCGAGTTTTTTTATCTTTTTAATTTTTTAATTATTTTTAATCGAATCAATCAAATTAACAAATCGATGACTTAACTAATTCGACCACTGATCCTATCTTAAAAACATTCGTCTCAGTTCTACTTCCTTAAATATATAATTTTCAGCTCATTACTGATGTTAAATAATAATATGTGACATATCATGTTTTTATTGGTAGATTTTTATTTTTGAGTAAACTAAGACAAAAATAATAGTTTAAATACCAAAGCGGAATAAAAAACATTAGGGTAAATTACACCTCAATGTCACAAAATTGTAACTTTATGTCTTGGTCGTTCAACCTTAAAAAGTTACTAAACTGTCATTAAATTATTTAATAATTTTCATTTAAGTCATTAAACTATTCAAAATTTTTTATTTAAGCCACTGGTACCACAAAATATAGAAAAAATAAAACTTTTATCAAATACAGATATCACATTAAAAAAAAGTGTCAAAATTAAGTATCAAATGATATATTAAACTTAAATATTATGAATGTATTACAGATAAAAAAAAATTCAAATAAACTTCCGAGTCAAATTAAATATTAAAATATCTAAACTCAATTAATTTGATAGCTCAAATTGTCTGAGTTGGAGTTAAATTTAACAATAATCAAATTGAATTTAAATTTTTTTCAAATCTAACTCAAATATTAATATAAATATTTCATTTGCCCTAACAATAACTTTTTTTCCTTTAAATTGCTTGCTATGATATATAGCATTTAAGTGGGCTCTTTTTAATACCAGCCCATCCAATAAAAGGCTTAAACAAGGGGCTTTGGTACATAAATCTGTTTAATATATTACACATTAAATTGAACTTTTACATGAATTAATGTAGTAATTGCAAATTTATGAAAATTTACAATTTTTTCTACAGAATAAATTATTGTATTAAACTCTGATTTAAATTTTTGAGGGTAAAAATGAAAAAAGTAAATTAACAGAAGATCAGTTTGTTCTTTAATTTAATGTATAATAACTAATTTATCACTGTTTTAAATAAGAGGGACAAAATGTAATTTGATTCTAGCCATGGAAGCTATTGTACTGAGAGTTGAATTGCATTTTACTCATTTACTCAAAAAATAGAAAAATTAGTTTCAGCATGTTAGATCAAAGAGTAAATTGATCATTCTATTAAAACTTCCATCAATTTCTATTGTTAAAAACTAATCTATATACATCAGCATGAGGTACACATAGCACACCACTTGTTACTGTCAATTTCATCAATTTTTAACAATACAAATAAATATATTTTATAAAAAAATTAATTTACTGTTTAATTTAACTTGTATATATATATATATATATATGTTAATCTCGATATATTCTAAAAAAATTCCATACTTTCACCTTTTATAACAAACTATACCGTCCTGTGAGCTTCTCAAATACATTAAATCACCCCCCAATCAAATACATTATTGACATCAATGTCACATTTGTGACCGTCTCTCTCTATGGGCACTTGCACTACAAAGAAGTTGACGTGACATGACTTTGAGTGTAAGCAAATGCCTATATTATGGGTCAATTTTTTAGCCTATTTTGTTCACCCAATGAGAAAAGGTGGGGAAAAAGGAAGAAAATAAGTTAGAGGTCCAAAATGAAACTCGCTCCTTATATTCAATACATTGCAAACTTAATTACGAAGATAAGTGTGGATAGTTGAAGGTTAAATTTTAATTTAATTGGTAACGTTATTATTATAATAATTTAAAAAATATAAGTTTAAATAAGTTTTTTTTTTATTTTAGCAATTTAAAAGATCATAAATAGTAATAAAATTTGTATAAAAGAAAAACTATGGGGTGAAATGCAGGGTTATAATAATATCAATATCCCCATTAATATTCTATAATAACCCATCTATTGCTTTGGTTACACATCCTCATCATGAAGTTGATAGGTATAAGCAATTTGAGGATTTTTATTGGTAAGCTTGTCCTCATTAACATTTGATTTTAGAATTTTATTTTATTTTATTTTCATGACAGATATGTTACATTAGTAGTTGTGGGATCAATTGATCTAAAAGAATAAAAATTTATAAAAATTAACCTTTCTTTCTATTAAAATGTAAAAAAATCTCTAATCTTTTTTATTTTATTCATTACATTTATTGCACATTGTCTATAGAACTAGGTGATGGAACTATTAGGCTTTATTGATTAATATTGTAATTTTGTTTGTGATATATTAAGATTTCTATGTAATATTAAGTTTTTGTTGATTGAATGAATTTGATATATTTATTTTGTATATGATTCTTAATATATTGATTAGGTAATAAATTTTAGAAGTCAAGTTAATTTAAATAGGGGCGAATTTAGGCGGATTGGCACATCCAGTACCTTTAAAATGGAAAATTTTACATTTAAACCCTTAAAATTTTAAAAATTTTAAATTAGTAAAGATAAATTTCACTTTAATCCCCTAAAACTGATAAAATTTTGATTTAATCCTTTAAAAATTATAAAAATATATGCTATTCAAATGGTGAAATTACATTTTTACTATCGTAAAAATTACAATTTAATTTTGCCCCCTAAAAAAAATTTCTAGCTTTGTCCCTAAATGTAAATACTATGTTTGTGTTTTTCTTATACTTGAAATATTACATTCTTATGACATTAAAAAAATAATTACATTATTTTCATTTTTGTGAACTTTATATGTTGGATTCGTGAAATTTTTATGTGTTTAAAGTTTAGATTTATCAACTTACTAAATTAATATAACTTTAGTTTTTTATATATATATATATATACATATTTGTACATTCACTTTGTTTATATTATACATTAATTTATCAATGATTAATATATGAAGGGTCAACATCATGCACTAATTTATATGATATTTATAGACATTTTAATTTTTCTAAAATTTGACCTATAATATTTTTTTTTGACTTCACATAAATACTAAAAAACATACTAAATTTGATTAACATGAGTTATTAATTCATGAAATCTTGTATAAACATATATATTATTTTAATCATCACATTTTAAAATATTTGAATATAGAGTCAATATACAATTGGTAAAAATATTATGGAGGTTCTTGTATTAAAAGTCATATTTCATTTTACTTTATCCCTAGTAAAAAAATTTGACAAATTATCTAATGTACATTAGATCAAAGAGCAAATTTATCCTTCTATTAAAAATTAGCCCCTGTACACTAGAATGAGCTATACGTGGCACGCCACATGTAACTATTTAATTATTCGTCGGCCACGCCAAATTTTAACAATAGAAATGACTAGTTTATTTTTTTTTATCTAACATACAATGACTAATTTGTCTATTTCTTTAGTAAAGGGGGCAAAATACAATCTGACTCCTAGTACAGGGGTCTCCATGATACTTTTACCTATACAATTTGTTATATAAGTTTGATTTTAACATTTAAATTGGTACTTGAGTTTTTTTTTTTTTGTCCCAAATTGGTACTTGAATTTGGCGTTAATGTTCAATCTAGTATACTGACCAATCGAAAACATATGACTCAATGAATCTTTTGTAAGGGCCCAATTCTATCCGGGCCCAAACAAAACAAACCAAACCAAAGTCCAAATTAAAAAGGTCCATTTACAAAAAAATATCAAGCCTAAACAGCCTAAAATAGAAAATCCTAACCCAAAGTTTAAAGCCCATAACCTAAACTAATTCAGAAACCCTAAAACCCTAAGTGTCCTCCAGCGCCGCCCCCCTCTGGGCCACTCCATGTGCCTCCATAGATGCACGCTGCCCGAGGTCTGCCTTCCTTGCACTAAAATGGCAAAAAGTCAGAATCTCCACCTTTGACTTCGCGAATCTGGAAAAAAGAACAAAAAGAAGACAGACACAGAGGCAACAAGAACAGTAACAAAGAGAAATAATAAACAATGTAATATTGGCTATAAAGGCTATGGATTGTAACGTTTGAAAGTGGGGGGGGGGATTTTAGACAAAAAAAGCAATCAAAAAAAAGAAATCAAATTTAAAAAAATCAAATTAAAAAAAAGGGTGATTCTCTTAATTTATTTTTATTTATTCTTCGAAAAAATAGAAAAATAATAAAAGAGTTTTTTTTTTCTTTTTACCTGTTTCGGTCGTCGGAGAGAAGAAGAAACTGAAGGGTTTCTCTACTTTTGGCCCGATTTTGCCTAGATTCCGATGTTTTTGACCCCAAAATGGGGCTTTTCTTGAAAAGGGGGTTAAAACGGGGCATTTTGAGTTTTTTCGGCCACTGGTAACGACAGAGCCGTTGCCGGCGACTGATGGCTGGCACGGCGATGACTTGCCGGACTCCTAGGCTGGGCATGGGAGACTTTGAGAGAAAAGGAGGGCTTCAAGTTTTTTTTTTTTTAAATCTAAGCAGAATGAATTTTTTTAAAAAAAATTGGTTTATATAGACAACGTTAAACGACGTCGTTTAGGGCTGGCTTCAATAGCCCCAAAACGGCATCGTTTTGGCCTCTAACCAAGTTGCTGACCCGAGACCCGACCCGAACTGCGCACCATTTTTGGGCTTATTTTCAATTTGGTCCTGATTTCTTTTTTTTCTCTCTCTTTAGAGAACGCACCATTTAATTTTAAATTCCTTTCAATTTCGTCCTCAGACTGCTAACCCTCGAGGAAGGACGCATGTATTTTTTGATGAATTTCTTCAAAGCCCTCGAAGCTTTGTATTGCGTTTTAATTTAGTCATTCGTGTTTTTTTAATTCAAACCTTAGATTTCAATGGACATTCAATTTAGTCCTTATTTTCCCTTTTCCTCTATCATTTTGCGATTTATAATTTGATTGTTATTTAAATTTCAATGTAATTTCTTATTTATTTAATTTCATCTCTTAATTAATTTTTTATTTACTTATTTATTTATTATTGTCTTGCATTTTTATTTTAAAATTCGTATTGTATATTTTTGTGATAATTGCCATTATTATTTCATTTTTTTTATTTTTAGTACTCTCATGCGTAGTCTTTTTAATCATGCATCTTTCGTTTATTTTTATTTTATATAATCTCATCTATTTTATTATTATGATTACATTATTTAATATCCTACCCCTGTAGCTATTTTATTTTATTAAACTACTATATTATTTATACATGTTATTTTATTTTATCCTTGTTATCATCATTTCACTTACTTATATTATTAATATAATAATAATTACTCCGTGATTAGTACTATTATGATAAAATTGACATTATTATAAAATTGATATTATTATTATAAAATTGGTATTCTCATTATTATTGTAGTTGCATTACTATCATCATTTCATGTATTATATCATAACATATTCATTCGTTTTTTGTAATAAAAAATAATGTATATATATATATATATATATATATATATATATATTAAGGGGGTTATCTTCGTTTTATTTAACGTATAAAATGTTCAAAAACGAAGTAATATTCATTATTTTGAAATTAGAAAAGTCGTGTTCTTAACTTACGGAATATGACTTATTTCTAAAATTGAGATAGTCGAATATCTATTTCAAAATAAATATAAAAACAAGGTTTTGGCGGTTGTTCTCGTTTCAAGGATTTAAGGCACTATGTCCTAACTTGACATAAGCTCTTTTTACGAAAATTACTTTAGTTAGGTAATGCCTTAAAACAAAAAGGGATCGTATTTTAATCTCTTCAGATTTTCAATTCTCGATATTAAGACATCAAGTAATCAATTAGGTACCAATTTTGGGCGTAACGAGGGTGCTAATCCTTCCTTGTGCATAACCGACTCTCGAACTCATTTTCTAATTTTGTAGACCAAAAATTCTTATTTTAGTAAATCACACCTTTGATTAAAATAATCAAATTATGAGGTGATCCGATCACACCTCATAAAAAAGATTGGTGGTGACTCCCATTTTCGT
Organism: Gossypium australe; assembly: GCA_005393395.2. Lineage (NCBI taxonomy): Eukaryota > Viridiplantae > Streptophyta > Magnoliopsida > Malvales > Malvaceae > Gossypium > Gossypium australe. Next base: position 98,265,297 of record CM016620.1, read on the forward strand.
TTTAAAATAAAAAATCGATTTCAAAAAAATGGTTTCGACAGCTTGGCGACTCCACTGGGGACAAAATAAGAGAGTCAAGTCGTGAGTTGATTACTTTTGGTCTTTTTGTCGAAAGTTCATAATTTGGTTTAAATTTACAATCCATTCGTTGCATTTTATCCTCCATGTTTTGATATCTCGGGTTGTATAGTGATCTAGCATATATATTTTATTGGTTCGAAAGTTTTTTTTATGTGTTTTTTGCATATTGCATTGCATAATCGTTCGATTTTGCCCTTCTTAAGTGGGGGTGAGAAGCTATTCCTTCGTGAGGTCTTCACCTCCGTATAGGATAGTAGATCACTTTCGGGATACATCCGTACCTATATCTTCGTGAGATTTTTCATCTCCTTATAGCCATAGGGAAATGTATTCCCCTGAACCGAACTTGGTCCTTATGAGCCTATAATGGGTGAGGATCAAGGAACCTGTTGGTTCAGGTACCCTTATTTTAGAACTGAACCGCATATAATGAGCCTGAAGAGCCTACCCTAGATAGAACTATACCGAACTTCTAGTGGTCACCCGAATAGATACTCTATTTATTATTTCTTTCTTACTTTAAATTCTAGCTTTGTATGAAGTGTACTGACTTGTTTCGTTTTATTTTGACTGTGATCGCATTGCATTTTCATCATAGAAAAAGGTGTTGATTCACGTTCAGTTGCTAAATAGAGAGCTTGTCATGGAAAATGGGTTTCTTGATAAAGTGGAAGACAACACAGCCGCACAAATATGGTCCAAGAAAAGGCAACGAGAAATGTGACAGCCTATGAGAGGGGTAGGTCAGAGATATAGACCACGTTATGAGCGAAGTTTTGGTCCGAGTACGTGAAATGACTGACCACTTGAAGTTTTGGTCCGAGCACGTGAAATGACTGACCACTTGTAGACCCTAGCCGTTCAAAGACTAAAATATGAATCGGAGTCGGATCGGGGCCTAGAATTAGCTTTGTTTCTTGGGAAAGTTAAGGTTTTGAGCGTGAAGGCGAGGCCGTATATGTATCCGCTTTATGTAAAGAAACTTGTTTTCTAGTAAAGTTGTTTTAGTGGAATTGAACTAGAATCAACTCCTTTTTGCATGCGTCTTTTCCATTCATTAACATTACATTCTATTGCATGCAATAAATTTCATAAAATCCAAAAGTGTGTTGAGTTCAAAACTCTAGTACAGAGCCTAATGGATAATAAAGAGTTGAAATTTTTTGAAGATATCGAAGGTTTGGAAGGGAAAGATGTTTGTGCCTTTGAAGAAGGAACTAAAAAAACCTCTTATCAAGAATTTATTCCTACATCCCCGGAAGTGTTCTGAAAAACTGGACTGTGGAGAAGATTCCTATAGTTTTTAGGACCATTTCAGAGTAATATTCAGAACACACCTATTGTTCTAAAGCCTGAGAGCAATAGAAATCCTTTTGTGAAAAAGGCACATGTCCACTATTTGTTTATTATTTTAATAAAAATAATGCATCTTGGTGTCCCACTTGGCAAATATTCTTTTTTTTTTTTCATTTCATTCATACTCATATCACACAGATAGTTATTCTTCGATTTATTTGTTCTTTGGGTCTTCATTCGTTCCTATAATAGGTCTCCAGATATCAATGACATGAGCGACGCTACTACTGACTCAGAATCTCATTTTGAGCAAGATATGTGTCTAGAGGAACCTTAGGACTTTGAAGATGAGCAAGATCATAATCTATCTCCTAATTTGTTAAGGGCGGTAGAACAAGAGGAAAAAACATATTCTACCTCACAAAGAGTCAATAAAAATTGTAAGCTTATGAGACGAACAAGAGAAGAAAGAGGTGAAGACCAGAGCTTGTATCACTGCAGAGACAAAGCGAGACCTCATTGAGTTCCTTTAAGAATTCAAGGATGTCTTCGCATGGTCATATCAAGACATGCATGGGTTAAGTACTGATATCGTGGTACACCGGCTCCCCATAAAGAAAGAGTGTAAGCCAATTCAACAGAAGTTCTGAAGGATGAGGCCCGATGTTTTGCTAAAAATAAAGATGAGGTCAAGAAACAATTCGATGCTGGTTTCTTACAAGTGGTTAAATACTTAGAATGGGTAGCTAATATCGTCCCCGTCCCTAAAAAAGATGGTAAAGTACGAATGTGCGTAGATTACAGGGATTTGAACAAAGCCAGCCCGAAAGATAATTTCCCATTGCCACATATCGACACCTTAGTGGACAACACGGAAGGTTACTCACTGTTTTCTTTTATGGATGGTTTCTCGAGATACAACCAGATAAAGATGCATCCTGAAAACATGGAGAGGACCACATTCGTAACCATGTGGAGAACATTTTGCTATAAAGTGATGTCATTCGGACTGAAAAATATGGGAGCGACGTATCAAAGAGCCATGGTAACTTTTTTTCATGATATGATGCACAAAGAAATCGAGGTTTATGTCGATAATATGATTGCAAAGTCCCAAGAAAAAATGAGCATATACAAGTCCTAAGGAAATTGTTCTATAGGTTGAGAAAATTTCAGTTAAAGCTCAATCCAGCAAAATGTACCTTTGGGGCTAGGTCGGGTAAATTGCTAGGATTTGTAGTCAGTGAAAAGGGGATTGATATTGACCCTGATAATGTCAAAGCTATGCAAGAGCTATCTTCGTCGCGTACCCAAAAAGAAGTTCGAGGTTTCTTAGGGAGGTTAAATTACATCGCTCGTTTCATTTCACAATTAACCGAGAAATGAAACCCCATATTCCGTCTCCTTAAGAAACACAATCCAGGTGTACAGAATGAGGAGTGTCAGAAAAATTTTGACAAGTTTAAACATTACATGTCCAATGCCCTAGTGCTGATACCTTCCAGCCCAGTGCTGATACCTTCCAGCCAAGATAAGTCGTTGATACTGTACTTGGCAGTATTCAGGAATTCCATGGGATACGTGATTGGTTAACATGATGAGTCAGGAAGAAAAAAATAGCGATATACTATCTCAGTAAAAAATTCACTAAATGTGAGACAAGATATTCGCCAATCGAGAAGTTGTGTTGCCCCTTAATCTGGACAACTCGAAAACTGAGACAGTACATGTTGTACCACACAACTTGGCTCATCTCAAAACTGGACCTTCTAAAGTACATGATGGAGTCGACTGCTTTGAATGGAAAATGGTCCGGTGGCAAATTCTGCTTTCTGAATTTGATATAGTTTATGTGAATCAGAAGGCTATAAAAGGGAGCACAATAGCATATTTTCTGGCCATTGGAGCTCTAAAAGATTACGAGCCTTTGAACTTTGATTTCCCGAATGAAGATCTAATGTATGTTGCAACCACTGAAGAAGACTCTCAAGAAGGTCATCCTTGGAAGCTAAACTTCAACGGAGCCTCAAACGCTGTGGGTAACGGAATTGGGGCAATTCTAGTATCTCTAAACGGAGATCATTATCCCTTCTCTAGTAAATTGGATTTTATTGAATGAATAATATGGCAGAATACGAAGCGTGCATCATAGGTATCCATGCAGCCATAGAACGTAAGATCAAAGTGCTAGAGGTATATAGGGATTCTACATTAGTGATCTATCAACTCAAAGGTGAATAGGAGGCGAGAGACCATAAATTGATCAATTATCGAAGGCTAGTTCTGGAGCTAATTGAAGAGTTTGATGACATCACCTTCTGCTATCTCCTACGAGATGAAAATCAATGGTTGATGCCCTAGCTGCCTTAGCTTCCATGGTCAAAGTGAACAAACAAGAGGATGTAAAACCTATCCAGATGAGTATTTATGATACTCCAGCTCATTGTTACAACATCGGAGAAGAAGAAAAGGATGATCACAATTGGTACCACGATATACTGCGATATTGTGAAGAGTCGTGAATACCCTGACCAAGCAACTAAGGATGACGAAAGGACGCTAAGAAGACTGGTCAGTGACTATGGCTTAGATAGGGAGATCCTATACAAAAGAACAAAGGATCAGGTGCTAGTAAGATGTGTGGACGCTGTTGAGGCTAAAAAAATCTTGAAAGAAATCCACGAGGGTGTCTGCGGAACACATGCTAATGGTTTTACAATGACCAAGCAAATCATGAGATTCATATATTATTGGTCTACTATGAAAGGGGATTGTATTAGTTATGACTTCTATGTGGGGCATGGATGTCATTGGGCCGATCTCGCCAAAAGCTTCCAATGGGCATCGATTCATCTTTGTGGTTATCGACTACTTCACTAAGTAAGTAGAAGTTGCTTCTTATGCCAATGTTACAAAGACGATAGTTAGCAAATTCTTAATGAAAGAGATCATATGTCGATATGAAATGCACTAAATTTGAACAACAACACAATATCAGAAGTCTGCAATCAGTTTAAAATCAAATACCACAACTCATCATCATATCGCCCAAAAATGAATGGTGCGGTGGAGGCAGCCAATAAGAACATTAAAAAGATCGTGGGGGAAATGACTGAGACTTATAAAGATTGGCATGAGAAGTTACCATTTGCCCTCTATGCTTATCGAACATTTGTCAGGACCTCAACTGTGGCAGCGCCTTTCTCTTCGATTTATGGAATGGAGGCGATTTTACCCATTGAAGTTGAGATTCCTTCTCTTTGAGTTTTGGTAGAATTAAAGTTAGACGAAGCAGAATAGATCCATTCCGGCATGATCAGCTAAACTTGATTAAAGAGAAAAGGTTGAACGTCATCCGTAATGGTCAAATGTATCAAAAGCGAATGATACGAGCTTACAACAAAAATGTTCGTCTTAGAGAATTCCATGAGGGGGACCTAGTATTGAAAAAGATCATTCCTATACAAAAGGACTTCAGAGGAAAGTGGATGCCAAACTGGGAAGGACGTTATGTGGTAAAGAAAGTCTTTTCTGGAGGAGCGTTGATTTTGACCAAGATGGATGGCAGTAATTTGCCCAACCCTGTGAATTCAGATTCAATTAAGAGGTATTTCACCTAAAAAAATGAGAGGCCAAGGCGAAAACCCTCAAAAGAGGGTTTTGAGACCAAAGGAATTTTGAGTTGAAAACCCAAAAAGGGCGGCTCAAATTTTGACCAAAGAATGGGCATGAAATAGTCGTTTCCTCGCAGAGGCAACAATGAGGAGAAACTTTACATCTTGGGGTATCAACAAAGTACTCTAAATATCCTAAACACATATAAAGCTTAAAATTGTCCTTAAGAAGTTTGTGCAGAAAAGTTAATGCTGCGATATTTGGGGCACCTATTTTCATCTTACTCATATTGTATTTTAGCAGCGTTTGCTATCTTTGATTAATCCATTCATTTCGAGTCTTGCTCCCAATAAATTTCAATCTTGTCCATTGTTATAATCTTTTTCAAGCATTTTTTCATTGGAATAACGATTAATGGGCTAATAATATTCAAGTAAAAGGATTTCTACATATTGATCTGAAAGGTTCTAAATAGTATAAGGACCTGAAACAGAACCATTAGTTAGAACTAACCAAATTTAAGAGTTGGAAATATTTGGAAAAAATAATCTAAATTGTGATTATTTCTTCGGGTTCTCTATCAAAGATACCAGTTGAACAAGAGGGTATAGTAATACGTCAGTGATAGAACCTTGGTGAACAACGAGCAGTGTCAACCTAAACATTAAAAGGGGATCATTCTCGAAAAGAAATAACATTTTGCATTCATGCAAACATCATTCATACACATCTAGTTAGGAGCATTTGATTGATTCTGATCATAACATCCTAATCACTTGGCATAAATATAGGCCCATGAAATAGATTCTACAGGTTATGTTCCCCAGAGAACGGTGTAAGAGATCAGTAAAACCATAAATCTTATACCCCTAAAGTTGTAGTGGGACGGATTGAAGTCACTGCGGCAAATCTTATCTCCCTGAAGTTGCAGCGGAACAGATTAAAGCCACAAGTCTTATCTTCCTAAAGTTGCACCGGAGCAGATTGAAGATAGCAAATCTTATCTTTCTGAAGTTGCAGTTGAGCAGATTAAAGCTATAAGTCTTATCTCCTTAAAATTGTAGTGGAACAGATTAAAGCTACAAATTGCAAATCTTATTCCCCTGAAGTTGCAGTGGAGCAGATTGAAGTTACAAATCTTATCTCCTTGAAGTTACAGTGGAGTGGATTGAATATAGCAAATCTTATCTCTCTGAAGTTGAGGTAAAGTAGATTAAAGCTATAAACCTTATCTGCCTGAATTTGCAGTGGAGTAGGTTGAAGTTACAAGTCTTATCTCCCTGAAGTTACAGTCGAGCAGACTGAAGATAGTGAATCTTATTTCCCTGAAGTTGCAATGGAACAAATTAAAGCTACAAATTGCAAATCCTATACCCTTGGAGTTACAGTGGGACGGATTGAAGTCGTGGCAAATCTTATCTCCTTGAAGTTGCAGCGGAACAGATTAAAGCCACAAGTCTTATATCATTGAAGTTGCAGTGGAGCAGATTGAAGATAGCAAATCTTATCTCTCTGAAGTTACAGTAGAGCATATTAAAACTATAAGTCTTATTTTCCTGAAGTTGCAGTGGAGCAGACTGAAGATGGTGAATCTTATTTCTCTGAAGTTGCAGTGGAATAGATTAAAGCTACAAATTACAAATCTTATCTTCCTGAAGTTGCAGCAAAGCGGATTGAAGTAACAGATCTTATCTCCCTAAAGTTGCAATGGAATAGATTGAAGATGGCAAATCTTATCTCTCTGAAGTTGCAGTAGAGCAGATTAAAGCTATAAGTCTTATCTCCCTGAAGTTGCAGTGGAGCAGACTGAAGATAGTGAATCTTATTTCCCTGAAGTTGCAGTGGAATAGATTAAAGCTACAAATTGTAAATCTTATCTCCCTGAAGTTACAGCGGAGCAGATTGAAGTTACAGATCTTATCTCCCTGAAGTTGCATTGGAGTAAATTGAATATAACAAATCTTATCTCTCTGAAGTTGCGGTAGAGAAGATTAAAGTTATAAACCTTATCTCCCTAAAGTTGCAGTGGATCAGGTTGAAGTTACAAGTCTTATCTCTCTGAAGCTGCAGTGGAGCAGACTGATGATAACGAATCTTATTTCCCTAAAGTTGCAATAACAGATTAAAGCTACAAATTGCAAATCCTATCCCCCTGAAGTTACAGTGGGACAGGTTGAAGTTGTGGCGAATCTTATCTCCCTGAAGTTATAGCGGAACAAATTAAAGTTACAAGTCTTATCTCCCTGAAGTTGCAGTGGAGCAGACTGAAGATAGCGAATCTTATTTTCCTGAAGTTACAGTGGAATAGATTAAGGCTACAAATTAAAAATCTTATCTCCCTAAAGTTGCAACAGGACAGATTGAAGTTACAAATTTTATCTCCCTGAAGTTGCAGTGGAGCAGATTGAAGATAGCAAATCTTATCTCTCTAAAGTTGCAGTAGAGCAGATTAAAGCTATAAGTCTTATCTCCCTGAAGTTGCAGTGGAGCAGACTGAAGATAGCGAATCTTATTTCCCTGAAGTTACAGTGGAACAGATTAAAGCTACAAATTGAAAATCTTATCTCCCTGAAGTTACAGCAGAGCAGATTGAAGTTACAGATCTTATCTCCTTGAAGTTGCAGTGGAGTAGATTGAAGATAACAAATCTTATCTCTCTGAAGTTGCGGTAGAGCAGATTAAAACTACTAGACTTATCTCACTGAAGTTGTAGTGGACCAGGTTGAAGTTACAAGTTTTATCTTCCTAAAGCTGCAGTGGAGCAGACTGAAGATAGCGGATCTTATTTCCCTGAAGTTACAATGGAACAGATTAAAGCTACAAATTGCAAATCTTATACCCCTGAAGTTACAGTGAGATGGATTGAAGTCGTGGCGAATCTTATCTCTCTGAAGTTGTAGTGGAGCAGGATGAAGTTACAAATCTTATCTCTCTAAAGTTACAGTGCAGCAAATTGAAGTTACTAACCTTATCTCCCTGAAGTTGCAGTGGAGTAGATTTAAGCGACAAGTCTTATACCTTTGATGTTGCAGTGGATTGGATTAAATCTACCATAACAAGTCTTATTTCCTTAAAGTTGCAGTGGAATAGAATAAAGCTACAAGCTACAAATCTTATCTCTCTGAAATTGCAGTGGAGTAGATTGAAGCAACAAATTCTATACCTTTGAAGTTGCAAAGGGTTAGAATGAAGTTACTAAAAAAAAGGAGCACCAAAAAGGTCGAGATTCGGCGAGACCGAACAAAATTGGTCCTTCTTAAAAGTCTTTGCTCCATTCTCGTTACACGACAACGAGTAAATAGGGGTAGCTGTAAGGGCCCAATTCTGTTCGGGCCCAAACAAAATAAACCAAACCAAAGTCCAAATTAAAAAGGTCCATTTACAAAAAAAATCAAGTCTAAATAGCTTAAAATAGAAAACCCTAACCCAAAGTTTAAAGCCCATAACCTAAACTAATTCAGAAACCCTGAAACCCTAAGTGTCCTCTAGTGTCGAACCTTTCCTAGGCCACTCCATGTGCCTCCGCAGCACACACGCTGCCCGAGGTCTGCCTCCCTTGCACCAAAATAGAAAAAAGCTGGAATCTCCACATTTGACCTCGCGAACCTGCAAAAAAGAACAAAAAGAAGACAGACACAGAGGCAACAAGAACAGTAGGAAAGAGAAATAATAAACAATGTAATATTGGCTATAAATGCCATGGATTGTAACGTTTGAAAGTGGGGGGATTTTTTACCAAAAAAAAGCAATCAAAAAGAGAAATCAAATACAAAAAAAATCAAATTAAAAAAAAGGGGTGATTTCTTAATTTATTATTATTTATTCTTCAAAAAAATAGAAAAAATAATAAAAGAGTTTTTTTTCCTTTTACTTGTTTCGGTCGTCGGAGAGAAGAAGAAATCGAAGGGTTTCTTTATTTTTGGCCCGATTTTGCCCAGATTCTGGTGTTTTGACCTCAAAATGGGGCTTCTCTTGAAAAAGGGGTTAAAATGGGGCATTTTGGGTTTTTTCGACCACCGATAACGGCGGAGCCGTCGTAGGTGACCGGCATGGCGGTGACTCACCGAACTTCTAGACCGATCATGGGAGACTTTGAGAGAAAAGGATGGCTTCAAGTTTTTTTTTTTTTAAAATCTGAGCAGAATGAAATTTTTTAAAAAAATTTTGGTTTATATAGACAACATTAAACGACGTCGTTTAGGGCTGGCTTCAATAGCCCCAAAACGGCGTCATTTTGGCCTTTAACCCAGTTGCTGACTCGAGACCCGACCTGAACCGAGCAGGGTTCGCACGTTTTTAACATGGGGGCTAGTTGTTCCATAGGTCCTTCCGCTTTTGGGTCTATTTTTAATTTGGTCCTAATTTCTTTTTTTTCCCTCTTTTTAGAACGCACCATTTAATTTTAAATTCCTTTCAATTTGGTCCTCAGACCGCTGACCCTCGGGGAAGGACGCGTGTATTTTTGGATGAATTTCTTTGAAGCCCTCGAAGCTTTGTATTGCGTTTTAATTTAGTCATTCGTATTTTTTTTAATTCAGACCTTAGATTTCAACGGACATTCAATTTAGTCCTTATTTTCCCTTTTCCTCTATCATTTTGTGATTTATAATTTGATTTTTACTTGAATTTCAATATAGTTCCTTATTTATTTAATTTCAGCTCTTAATTAATTTTTTTATTTACTTATTTATTATTGTCTTGCTTTTTATTTTAGAATTCGTATTGTATATTTTTGTGATAATTGCCATTATTATTTCTTTTCTTTTTTTTAATACTCTCATGCCTAGTCGTTTTAATCATGCATCTTTCGTTTATTTTTATTTTAAATAATTTTATCTTTTTTATTATTATGATTACATTATTTAATATCCTACCCCTATAGCTATTTTATTTTATTAAACAACTATATTATTTATACATGTTATTTAATTTTATCCTTGTTATCATCATTTCACTTACTTATATTATTAATATAATAATAACTACTCCATGATTAGTACTATTATGATAAAATCGACATTGTTATAAAATTGATATTATTATTGTAGTTGCATTACCATCATCATTTCATGTATTATATCACAATATATTCATTCATTTTTTGTAATAAAAAAATGCATATATATATATATATATATGCATATATATTTAAGGGGGTTATCTTCGTTTTATATAACGTATAAAATGTTTAAAACCAAAGTAATATTCATTATTTTGGAATTAAAAAAGTCGTGTTATTAACTTACGGTATATGACTTCTTTCTAAAACCGACATAGTTAAATATCTATTTCAAAATAAATAAATAAAACATGGTTTTGGCGGTTGTTCTCGTTTCGAGGATTTAAGGCACTATGTCCTAACTTACGGGATATGATCCTTACTTCTCGATTAACTTGACATAAGCTCTTTTTACGGAAATTACTTTAGTTAGGTAATGCCTTAATACAAAAATGGATAGTATTTTAATCTCTTCAGATTTTCAATCCTCGATATTAAGGCATCAAGTAATCAATTAGGTACCAATTTTGGGCGTAACGAGAGTGTTAATCCTGAACTCATTTTCTGATTTTGTAGACCAAAAATCCTTGTTTTAGTAAATCAAACATTTTATTAAAATAATCAAATTATGAGGTGATCCGATCACACTTCATAAAAAAAATTGGTGGCGACTCCCATTTTCATTTTAAAATAAAAAGTCGATTTCAAAATTATGGTTTCGACATATTTAGCACATGTATTCTAGTAAAAAAAACATAAGTAAAAAAAATTAAATATTGAAGTCAAACTCAGATACTAGATAACATAATAACCCTAAATATACAAATTATTGAAAATTAGCCTTGTGGTCCGCCAATTTTGGGGAGTGGGTGGTTTGGAAAATTTCCAAGTCATTTAAAATTGAGTTGGCATTCAGCCGGCCATGACTTAGTCAAAAGTCAAACTATTTTGGCCCTCATTTGCAATTTGCAAATTGCAAATACAATTAAATAGCACAAATCTTTACTTTAATTCCTCTCATTTTAATTTTTAACCCCCTTGGTATTTCACTCTACTGAGTCAAAGTAAAATTCTTCATATAATTATTATTGTAAGAAAATTATAACTATAATCAAATATTATATTTATTAAGAAGCCATGAATCAAATCAGATAGTCAACCAAATCAAATATATAATTGATAACTGAATAAAAGCACAAGTACTTCACCATTAAACCATTTATTAAATGATTTTATGAATAATTTAATTTCATAATAAAAAAATTATATTTGATGTATTAATTTAAATTATATAATAATTTTACAAATATTTTGAATTTTCATTCTAGACCTGGAGTAATTGGTAGGAGTTGAAAGTCTGATTCATATATTTAATGAAATAAAGTTTCTAGAAAATTGTATAATTAGAAGTGAAGATGTAAAGTGAACAAGTTGTATTGTCACACTTTAATAAATAATTCCAGCTGATCATTCAATGTATGGAATTCAAAAGCTGCCTACATTTGACTCTTAGGTTTGGTTTTTTCAACTATTATTTTTCTTCCTTTTTGGGTGCTAAAATAATTAGTCACTCTTTTTTCAAAAATATTTGAGAAAAAAACTTCTAAATATTAATTATTCTAAAAAATATAATTTACTTTACTTTTATAGATAAATTAATAGAAGTTTTATTATTACTAAAAATTTGTGCTTCTAGTGTGTGAAAGAAAATTATAGAATTAAAAATGGTAAAGTATTTAGAGGTTGTATGAATAAAAAAAAATTAGTAAATTAGTCATTGTATGTTAGATCAAAAAGTAAATTGATCTTTTTTGTTAAAAAATTGTTTATTTATACGGTTAAAAATTAGTATGGTTGACAGAATAATCAAATAGTGACACGTGGCGTACGATATGTATCTCATGCTGACATACAAGGACCAATTGTTAACAGTAACAGTTGATAAAATTTTTAATAGAATGATCGATTTGCTTTTTGATCTACATATAAGGACTAATTTGTCTATTTTTTTATAGATGGATCAAAATGCAATCTAACTTCTAATATAAGAGCTTTCATAATATTTTTTCCGAAAAATAAGACATATATAGATACCATTTTGTTATTATTCCAAATTAATTTTTTGATTAAAATTTCATATTGAAATTTAATTACTTATACTAATGAGTCATTGTGGCCTATCTTTATTTATATTATTAATTTTGATAATCATTATTATATAAAGCAGGGTGGGACAAATTTATAACTCAAAGATGACTCATACCACTAAAGTCGGTAATTTGGTCCATTATTGCCAACTTAATAATAATTTTTAGAATAGGTCACGGCATTGGTTCGTTGTTGTAGATTCGATTACTTATTCAATTTCATTAAATAAATTAATAGAAAGTTTATAAGAAAAAAATTTAAAAATTCGATTTAACTATCCAATTCAATCAATCTGTATTGATTTATGAATCAACTAATTTAATGTTCCTCTTTAAATCAATTCTTGATCTAATCATTTTAACCGATTAATTCAGTTTAATTTAAACATTGTTACTTAAATCTCACCAAATAACGGTGGAAGAAAATATAAATAAAGAATAATATTGAAAACTTATTTTGATCGAGTTTTTTTTAATTGATATTATTTTTGTTGTAACAAATTGAAAGAAACAAGTTAAAATACGGTTAAATGTATAAATTAAGTGTAAAAGTAGGGAAGTGGTGGGGTGAATATCTCAAATATACCAAAAAATAAATAAATTTACGGAATTGGGCCAGTTTCTTGAAAATTTACGGAAAATGGCCATTTTCGCACAAAACGCGTCCATGTCAGCGCGTTTTGTGGGGAAATGACAGGAAAGCGCATCCCGTAAGAGTGCTTTGCTGATGTGGCACAAAGCGCGTCCCCAGGGGCGCGCTTTAGCCTGCAACGGTAAAAAAAAGGTCAAAATTTTTTTGACCGTTGGGGGCCCAACGGTAAAAAAAAAACCTATAAAAAACCCCCAACCCTTTTATTTTTTTCACACTAATCCTTACTCATTATTCTCTCAAATTCCTCTCAAAATTCTCTTTAAGTCCTTCAAACTTCCTCTGAAATTTCGAAATAGTCCTTTAATATTTAAAAAAAAGCCCTTTTTTAATTTTTTTAATATATTTTTTTGAAACTTTTAAAATTTTCGATCGTACTACAAATGACCGGGGAATTACTTCGTCTAGACAACAAGTACATCTCCGCCGATCAAATGTAAATGGTAAGTTTTAATTTTAATTTTTCAATATTATTTAATATTTTTTAGGTTTATGCAATTTTAATTAATTTTTATTTTATAATTTTTTAAACAGTCTATAGATCGGGTGTTGCAATGTTATATTCGCAATATGCATGGTCCCCCATCGCCGTTGATCGAGAATTACCTGCGGGAAGCGGGTTTTTGGCACGTGGCCACGATAGGCCGGGGGTTCAAGTTGGAGCTGCCTTTGATCAGTGCGTTGATAGAGAGGTGGAGACCCCAGACGCACACTTTCCATCTTCCATGCGGAGAGTGTACCATCACTCTGGAAGATGTGCAGTTGCAGTTGGGATTGCCGGTAGACGGGTCGGTAGTCATCGGGTCCACAACTTCTGGTGATTGGATGACAGTATGCTACGAGCTTTTGGGTGCCATTCCGGATAACATTCAAGGAGGTCGGATCGAGATGACCTTGTTACGAGACACATTCCCGGAGCCGAATGAGGGTTCGACCGAAATAGAAAGAATACTGTATGCTCGGGCATACATTCTTCAGATAATTGGAGGCTATCTAATGCCTGACCTTTCTAGAAACCTCGTACACTTGAGATGGCTGTTGAAACTTGTTGATTTCAGAGCAGCTGGTGAATTGAGTTGGGGTTTGCCGTGCTATCGAGGTTGTATTGGGAGATGTGCGGGGCGACGCGGCCGAGTAAAGCGAAAATCGGAGGTTACCTATCACTACTGTAGTCATGGGCACAGTTTCGATTTCCATTTTTACGTTCTTGACTTGACCACCCATATTCATTCCCACTGATAACGAGGTAAATTTAATGTTATATTTTACAATTATTACGTAGACTTATAGTATAATTGTATGCTAAAAATTTATTTAATTAGGTGGAACCATTCGGCGAGTTATGCTGGAATACCTACCTCGCTTGAAGATATACGGCTTCTATTGGACCAACGGTCGGAATCACAAGTAAGTTTCAAATTTCGTATTTATAATTTAATATTTAGTATTTAGTGTTTAGTATTATGTATATAACTAATATTTTGATAATGTTAATATAGTTTCAATGGACACCGTACGATGATCCGGCAATTCGGGCAGTAATTTCGGAGGAGTTCTTGCAAAATCCAAACAGTTGGCACGTGAAGGTCCCATTGATCAACTATGCGACCATGGAGATGCACTAGTTAGATCGGGTTCTGCGACAATTTGGATTCCGGCAACCGATTCCCGTGCCACATGAGGTGTTCGATGATGAGCACAAAGTGGACTTATGGCAGTTGCACATGGATTGACCAAGATTTTGGTCAACATATATCGAGACGTAGGAGAACCGGTATGCCTATTTACCTAACCGGGAACCGATCGTCGTTCCTGAGTTAGCGTGCATGCTGGAATACATGCCATGGTTTAGGATCTATGATAAGCCGTATTTGTTGTCGGAGGAAGAGAGGCAACGGGAACTTCATCAACAAAGGGAACGTCGGGGCCCTTTAAATCCAAGGAGAAGGGGTGATGGGACGGGGCCATCAACAGCGCCGACACAGTCACCGGGCCCATCAGTTCAGCCGACAACACCGACATCACAGCCTTTACCTTTTATGCCAGGTGCGTACCCTAACCCTTATATGTATCCTAACCCATATATGTTTCCTTTTCCCAGTCCCACCCCAGGTTGGAATGCATGGCCGGGTTCGAGTCCGTTCCCGACTACTCCGACTGGCTAGCCGATCTTGAGGCCATCGTCGCGTGAGGGATCACAGGAGGCACCGTCGGGGAGCACTTCTTTTTACCAGCCTCCTTCGCCATACGTGATTCAGAGACCCCCGCCGTGGTTTATGCAAACACCTCCGGGGTCGTTATTTTATCAAGGTGGGTCATCCTCGCAACACGCACAACCAGACCCACTGCCGGAGGAACCGGAATCCCCGCCCGAGGTTCCACGACCCCCGCCGGAAGCAGAAGAAGGTGGAATCCAGCGTGTAACCGCCGACCGCCCCCGTGTGACACTGATTCCGACCGGCATCAACATTGATTCGGATGGGCTTTTTTATTTTTTAAATTGTAATAATTTTTTTAATAAAAAAAGTTGTTTTTTTATTTGTGCTTGTAATTTAATTTTAATATCTTCACTAAAATAGAAGTTGTTTATTTTTTTTATGTAATTTAATTTAAATTTTTTAATAAAATAAAAGTTATTTTTTATTTTTTGTAATTTAGTTTTAATATATTTAATAAAATAATAGTTGTTTAATTTTTTATTGTAATTTAATTTTAATATCTTTAATAAAATAGAAATTGTTTAATTTTTTATTGTAATTTAATTTTAATATATGTAATAAAATAAGAAGTTGTTTTTTATTTTTTATTTATTGTAATTTAGTTTTAATATATTTAATAAATAAGAAGTTTTTTTTTTTTTTTTTTTGTAATTTAGTTTTATATTTAATAAATAAGAAGTTTTTTTATGTTTTTATATTTTTGTAATTTAGTTTTAATATATTTAATAAATAAGAAGTGTTTTTTATGTTTTTGTATTTTTGTAATTTAGTTTTAATATATTTAATAAATAAGAAGTTTTTTTATTTTTTATTTTTTGTAATTTAGTTTTAATATATTTAATAAATAATTTTTTTTATTTTTTATTTTTTATTTTTGTATTTAGTTTTAATATATTTAATAAATAAGAAGTTTTTTTTTTTTTATTTTTTTGTAATTTAGTTTTAATATATTTAATAAGAAGTTTTTTTTATTTTTTTTTTTTAATTTAGTTTTAATATATTTAATAAATAAGAATTTTTTTTATTTTTTATTTTTGTAATTTAGTTTTAATATATTTAATAAAATAATAGTTGCTTATATATTTTTGTAATTTAATTTAATATCTTTTATAAAATAGAATTTGTTTATTTTTTTTGAAATTTAATTTTAAAAAATAAAAGTCCAATATTTGTGGAAAGGGAAAAGCGCGCCCCTGGGGACGCGCTTTTCTGCCATTTCCCCACAAAACGCGCTGATGTGGACGCGTTTTGTGGGGAAATAGCACTTTTCCGTAAATTTTCAAGAAATTGGCACAATTCCGTAAATTTATTTATTTTTTGATATATTTGGGATATTCACCAGAAGTGGTGCCTATAAAATATTCAAACAAGTTTGTTAAAAAGCTAAAATCATTTTTATTAAGATTCATCTTTTTTAAATGTTTCACCTCAAGACTTTTTTTTTTTATATATTTTAGTTCAAGTTTTAATATTTTCATCAAGGATTGCCGACGGTTTCAAATTTTAATTATTTTCAATTGAGTGATACAAATTCAATTTTAAATAGAATGGGCTGAAGAGGAAATTTTGAAAAATTAGGAAAAATTTTACTTTGTTTTTGGACACTTTGCTATTTTGTAGCTATGTTGGATTGACGAAGTACAATTAAATTTAAAGTCTGAGTCAAATTGTATCGCTAATGAGAGATAAAAGAAAACTTTCTTAAATTTGAGACCTTGCTTAAGAGGCATCGAGTATTTTATCGGTCTACCTAACATGCTAGATCTATTCAAAGGTTAGGTTACTTGTTTGAAATTTGGGTAGATTTGAACCAAAATATTAAATATGAAAAAGGGATTTGGGTAAAAATATAGGCCTAAGGGTCAAATTCAGGCTAGACTTGATTATGGGCCGAGCCACCCGCAAGGCTCAAAGACTTGCCTAAAAAGTGGGTGGATTTGAGCAAAAATATAGGCTTAAAAAATAGGCTTGAACAAAAAATAAAGCCTGTTTTTTAAATGAGCCGAGCCTCGGGTAGGATTTTTTGGCTTGGCTAGGCTCTGATCAACCTAAACTTTCTTTTTGCTACTGCTTTGCTGCCATTTTGCTATTATATTGTTATTATTTTGTTGTTATTATTTGTAATTATTGTTTTATTGTTAATTTTACTATTAGTTTAGAGACGTTTGCTTTGCTAGGTTGCAACTATCTTAGTGTTATTTAAATATAAAGACTTTTTTTAAAATGTATTTTCAATTCATTGATAAACATTTATTTTAATATTTTTAGTACATTTGATGTATTATATTTTTAACATTTTTAATTGGGGCTGAACTTGGGCAGAATTTTAGACCCATTATTCAAGTCGACCCAAATTCGACTCGACTCATGATAAAGTCTAGTTCAGGCTCTTGGCCATGTTTCAAGTTTATGATATGCTATTTTATTTTATTTTATTTAATATAACATGTAATTTATACCATATAAAAGTTAAATGGTAATATAATTTTTTGCTCTTGAACTTGGCAACTAAATTCATTTTGGTTATTGAATTTGGATTTCGTCAAAATTTGATGATGTGACTAACGTTCTTAGAATATGACTAGATTGGTCAGTCAGACCAATTAGATTAAGAAACGACCATTATACTGGTTTGAACAAATGAATTGATTCACTTGAATAAAAAATTGTTCAAAATTGAAAACTTTGACGAAAATCAGTAGTTGAATAGGTTGAATCGATTTAATAGTTTTTTATTTTTATTTTTATGAATTTTTAATTATTTATTTAATTATTTTTTGTCTAACAGTTGAACCGATCAAACTGATTGAATCGAGAACTAGTGGTCTCATCAGTTCAACCATCAGTCCAATTATCAAAACACTGTTGTAACACTCTAAGATTGTACTACATCATCACTTGAACATTTATATACATCTTTTTAATTTTCAAGTGATAATATAGTACAATATCAGAGTGTCACGTCATCGAACTTTTATAATTTTCAGATTTAGGGATTATAATGAAACTAGTTGCTAAGTTCAAAGTGGATGAAAAATATAAGTACCAAAATGAATCTAGTTGCTAAGTCAAGGGCCAAATATATATTATCCCAAAAGTGTTATAAATTAAATTAAGAAACATTTAAGCCGATCTAGGGATCGAAAAAGAATTTTTTTTTTTAATATATTATTTTGGGGTATAGATTTAAAATAAATAATAAACAAAAAGGGAAAATGTCTTTATCATCCAATGAAAGACAGAGTCAGTCATTCACCTTCGGTTACCCAAATAAAACATAGAAGGGCGGTTTGGTCGGTCATCAATGGCCGCCAAGTTGAGACCAAAAAGAAACACATCCTTTTTCTATGTTGTTCAATGACCAATCAAACCTCCTTTATGTCTTAAATCTCCTCAACACCACTCCTTTTTTTAAAAAAAAAAATATTCATGAGTTATAAAATATTATCATTTTTTAATTTTTATATAAAAGGTGTTATAATCAATAAATAAAAAATATTTATCCATTTTTGGGTTTTCAATTTAGATTCATAAAAAAATTAATAAGCTCTTGATAGGGGAAGCTAATTTTTTTTTTACGGGTAGAGATGAATTATCAAATTTTGAAGGTCAAAGTGTAAATTTATATAATGACTTGTAATTTTTAAAGTTTTGAAGGGGGCTACAAGGCGATAGCTTGCCCCTTCTCTACATTCCTGGACCTCAATCATGTTAGTAAAAGATACGATCCATATCAAATATATTTTGATTATTTGTCAAATTTCGTTCTATAATGTTTGATTTGTTTATAATTAATTGTGTATTAAATTTTATTACACTTGTGATGTGAGTGAAAGAAAACTAAAAAAATATTTTATGTTAAAAATAACTTTTTTGAAAAATTTTCAATAATGAATATAAGTGGAATGGTAATGAATTTATGTTTTAATATCATTTAGTACTTGTTCAATCGTTGGATTTATAATTTATAATTATTTTATTTAAAGATCATATAAAAGTATGAAAGATAAAATGGTCATAATAATAATATTAATTATAATTTAAAATAATAGTATTTATGTGATCTCATAATTGAGTTGGCACAACTCAACCCAAATTCAATTTAAATAATAAAAAATAATTTTTATGTTTACATTTAATTATAAAATATAAATAAAAATATTTTCAAAATTTTTTAACAGCAAAATGGACTTATTGGGCGGGTCAAGCCGACCCACTTTTGGAACCAGGCCTCGGCCCAGCTTGGCTTGACTTGATCCAGACACAACTTTACTGGCAACCCGACTTAAAATAGGAAAATATCAGTTTGATCCCTTTAAATTTTATAAAAAATATAAGTTAGTAAAAAGTCAAATTGCACTTTACACTCTCAATATGATAAAATTTTAATTTAATCTTTTAAAATTTATAAAGATATAAGCTAATACAACGATAAAATTGCATTTTAATTTTCATAAAAATACATAACTCAAATTTCTCCCCAAAAATAAATTTCGACTTACCCTAGTTGAAAGGATTGCAATGTGATTTTTTCTAGCAAGTACAATCAGAAATACAAGTAATAAATAATGCACGTTCAAATAACTGCAATTATAATTAAGCATTATAAAACGCAACGAACTAAAAATTGAAATATTTTTCGAGCTGAAGTAAATCTAGAGAGAGCCCAAGGGCGTAGATAAAACGGTAGGCAATGGACTTGGCCCCTAAAATATTCATGAATAATTAAGAGAAGTAAATAAATAAATATTTTTTTGAACATAATAAATAAATATTTTTTTAAATTGTGAATGATTAACTTAACATTTAATATCAAATTATTTATCTCATTTGTGATTTAATCGAGTAAATTAGATCTTTTTTATTTACTTTCATATGAGTGTAGCATCACGATTTTTAATTTTTATTTTTTTATACAATGTTTAGAATTAACTATAGTCTCTCCCAACCCTTAAATAAAGGGCAATGCACTTCAACGCACTTGAACCCACGTCTTCTTACACTGACAACAATACCAATACCAACTACGCTAAAACTCATTCCACAGCAAATTGGATGTTATTAATACAAAAGAAAATACAAACTATTTAAATAGTGAATTAATAATGGTGAGATTTTTTATTGGATTTTTTGAGATTTACTAGCACCACATTAGCTAATGGTATTATGTGATGTGGATTCTCACCTTAAATGCACTAACACTATTTGCTTAATTCCAAGGTAATTAGATTTTGTTAACAACTACAAAATCTAAAAAAAAATCAAGATATTAATTTAACATTAATATATTTATTTATTAAAAATTAACCAATAATAACCATGAATTTAAATGATAAATCCCCACATGATTTTGTTTTGTGATTGGATAATTATAATATGATAAAATAAATGATAGGTTAAAGAAAATTTTAATAATTTAGAAAATAATTATAATATGCTAAAGAAAAAAAAGTTAAATAAATTGGTTATATTTTATTTATTAGGAAAAAAACTGTTTTTTAAGTAACAATACAAATAATACATGTTGAAACAATTCGCACTAGAATTAATCATTAGAAAATAAAACTGGACTGGTAATCAAAATAATCAAACCTAAATTAATTGATATAGAGCGATTAAACTCGATGGTTGAATTGAATTATTTTAAATATTTTTTTTAAAATTTTTAATAAATTATTTAATCAACCTGAATGAATTATTGAATTGACAAATTGGCAGTTTGACCAATTCAGTTACCGGTTCGGTTTTAAAAACTTTAAACCAGAAAAAATTTAAATAAAAATTCTATGACCTCAAATTATGTAAAAAATATTTAATTGAAAAAAAATCAATATGGTATGAAAAGTAATTAAGAAGAAATCTATGGGCGATATATTAAGTAAACGGCAGCGTTCCGACCCAGGTATTGTGGCATTGGCTGTTAAAAGTGTGGCCCACGTACGCTCTCACTTTATATACCAAAGATTCTCGCAAAATTTTCATCGAACGCCATCATTCTTCACCTTCTTTTTATTTCAGAAAAATAATTTCAAATTTTTTCAGAAAAAGAATTCGCCGTTTTTAGCAAATCGAAATTGAAGAATCACAGCAAAGCAAAGCAAATCCGGTAATTTTCTCAACAGGCAAGAAGATCAAATCTCTTTTTTAATCCTTCTTGCATGTATATATATCGATACAGTATTACTTGTTACTGAATTTTTTGAATTTTGTGTTGTGGCTATGGAATTTATCTGCGTTTCGAACTTTTTTTAGGTAGGTATTTTGGTTGATGATTTTTTTTCTATCAAATAGCGACTGTTTTTAATCCTTCTTGTATGTATATATATATCGATATAGTATCACTTGTTACTGAGTTTTTTTGCTTTTGAATTTTGTGTTGTGGCTACGGAACTTATTTCCATTTTGAACTCTTTAGATCGGTATTTGGTTGATTTTATTTTCTATTTACTTGCCGGATTCGAGAAAGTGGAAGAAAATATCGAAATAGCGACTGTTTTTAATCCTGCTTGCATGTATATATATCGATATAGTATCACTTCTTACCGAGGTTTTTGAATTTTGTGTTGTGGCTATGGATTTTATCTGTGTTTTGAACTTTTTAGATCGGTATTTAGTTGATGATTTTATTTTCTCTCCACTGGATTCGAGAAAGTGGAAAGAAAAGATCGAAATAGTGACTGTTTTCATCGTTTCTTTTTGACTGTTGATTTTGATATTCACAAGATGATCGTCGCTGATCATTATCGCCGATTGCATCTATTTTGATCACTGTTTTTGTTTGCTGCTGTAATTTAATTAAATGAAATCTACAAATCGATGTTTAGTATAGTATTTTTATGTAAAATTATGCACTGTTTTTTAGCTCCCTTTTTTCAGTGTGGCTTTGTTAGGTTAAAAGTCTTTTAGATCTCAAAGGTATCTGTAACGTATAGAATTCCTCTTAGTTGTCCAATTTTTCTTTTTAATTTTTAATAAAAAATTAATAATATTAAAACTCCACTTACAAACAACTCCTTGTGTTGGTTGGTTGGTAGAAGATAAAAAAAACCCAAAAAGAAATAAAAGAAAGTCATTACTCTTTTAAAAATACATTCTAATATCATATTATTATATACTTTGATATTTTATATATTTTAAATTAGTTTGCTATTAGTTTAAAACTTAATCAAAGATATTGTAATTAGACACTATAACGAAAATATCCTTAAATAGCATATCTTTTATAGAATAAAAAGAATATGCAGAATAATATTCAAAGCTAAACCTTTATAGTTTTTACGGTACTTCACTATTTATCCAAAACTTTATTTGTTATTTATATTTTTTTTGTAAATATATTTATTAGAAGATTCTGTTTTATCATAATTTAATTTTTAAAATATTAATGGTAAAATTTGAAACTTTACGAGCTTAGGTTATCATTAGTGATAATTAAGATTTACCAATTACCATCCAAAAATTGGAAAGGAGGCAATAGGGTGAATGATGTGAGAGGTTTTCCTAGAATTACAATTTTTGGTGTCTCGCCTTTATATAAAAAATATTTATTTTTCTAATTAAGGTAAAATTTTAAAAAATCTATAATTGATGTAAAATTTGATTTTATTGAGAAATGGGAATTTAGATAGGGTCCCACAAAGTTATTTCATCTCACATGATTGGTACAATGAAAACAAAATCATCTGTCTATGAGTTGGAAAGTTACAGATGAATACAATAAAACAAAAATAAAAACGATTATTAGAAGACAAAAAGAAAGAAAAAAAACATTTTTACGTTAATTTTAGCCAGCTAGGATCTCGAGCCATTCAAATTCTTAATTGTCCTTTTAATCCATTTATATTTAGAAAAAAAAAATTAATTGCTGATATTATTTTTCTTTTAATTTAGAAAAAGAAGATTGAAATCCACCTTACTAAAACTACAAACGACATGCATTTTATCTTTCAGGATGTAATTCACATAAAATGTCATGACTTAATTTGAATAACTGCTCTCTTATTTTTTTAGCTGAGTTTGATATTTTCTTTACAATATAGTATTTTTTTTTCAATATGTTATCTGTATTTGGAAAATAAATACATTTTAGTACTTATAAGTAATAGTATTAACTTTTTAGTGTTTAATTTGAGTTTAGATGGTTAGTTTGATGAAAGTTAGTTGCTAATATTATTAGATTTAAATTTTAATGATTTTGTTAATAAAATAAATCTAATGTTAAATTTAAATTTGTTTAGTTTTGTATTTAGTTTGTCAAATGATTGATTTTTTCGGGTTTTAAGGTTGGTTTGATTAAAGTTAATTACTAATACTATTAATTAATTTATCATCAACCTTAAAACCTAAATTAAATACTAAATAGTTAATACCAAAATGTATAAAATTTGCCAACATAGTATTTCATTGGAACAAAAATTGTCAAAGCCAGATACTAAATAATGTATTTAGTTAATTTTTTTATGTCAATCACACATAAACACAATAAATTATTAAACACATTAAAATTTTAAACATGAATGAAATCCATATATGACACCTGTGAGCTAATTCATGTTATTTGTGTTTATACAAGTCATGTTTATCACATTGTTTTATAGTTTATTAAACCATAAGTTACATGACGTTAGTAACTTAACATCAGAGGGTACATATTTCTTAGAATAGAAGAATAGATTCTGAGAGTTTTATTTGTTTTCTCTTTCTTATGGGTAATGGGACTATTAGAACTATATTTGCTTCTAATATGATTTTATTCAAATTAACATGTCAATGAAACTCGGTCATTTCTAGATGATTACATATATATTTTTTCAATTCTGAATTGTGAACTCCAATGATCACAGGCGAACATGGAAGGAGACAACCTAGTAAGTAGTGAAATCCCAGTGACGAAAGCTGTTGAGGACACTGAAATTGTTGCCGATGCGGTTAAGGTATTTGCATATCTCTACTTTCTGCAATTTTTATGAGTTTTATCTATTGAATACCGTTTAACTGAAAGCAATTCAGTCACTGTATTACACTCTTGAGTGTTTGAGGTTCACAATTAGTTTATAATAATGGTGAAAAATTACAGGCCTCGAATGGAGACTTGCCGCTAGTAGAAAAGGAAGAAACCACCCTGGATGGAGAATTCATTAAAGTAGAGAAGGAAGCAGTAGAGATGAAAGATGGTTCTAATCCGGCTAATCCTGCTTCTAACCAAGACAATGAATCGACCATCGAAAGAAGCTTGAGCAATCCTGGTAGAGAACTACTTGAAGCTCAAGAAAAGACGAAAGAACTCGAGCTTGAATTGGAAAGAGTGGTTGGAGCATTAAAGCTTTCTGAATCAGAAAACAGCAAATTGAAGGATGAAGTTGTGCTTGCTAAGGAGAAGTTGGATGAAGTGGGGAAAAAGTATGAAGAACTCGAACTCGATCATAAGAAATTGCAAGAACAGATCATTGAAGCTGAGCAGAGATACAGTTTACAGCTAAGCAATTTGCAAGAGGCTTTGCAAGCTCAAGAGACGAAACAGAAGGAACTCACTGAAGTAAAGGAAGCATTTGATGGTCTCAATATTGAGATTGAAAACTCGAGAAAGAGGATGCAAGAGTTGGAGCAAGATCTGCAGAGTTCCATTGAAGAGGCTCGGAAGTTCGAAGAACTGCACAAACAAAGTGGTTCACATGCTGAGTCTGAGACACAGAGGGCATTGGAGTTCGAGAAATTGCTTGAAACTGCGAAACTTAGTGCAAAAGAAATGGAAGATCAGATGGCTTCATTACGGGAAGAAGTCAAGGGACTCTACGAGAAAGTTGCTGAAAACCAGAAAGTCGAGGCAGCACTTCAAAGCACAACAGCTGAACTTTCTGCTGCTCAAGAGGAGTTGGCGCTTTCGAAATCACTAGTGTCAGACTTGGAACAAAGACTTAGTTCAAAGGAAGCTCTTATAAATGAGCTGACTGAAGAGTTGGAACAGAAAAAAGCTTCAGAATCCAAGGCAATGGAAGATATCTCAATTCTTGAAATTACTTTTGCTGCAACTAAAGAAGATCTTCAAGCAAAGGTTTCTGAGTTGGAAGATATCAAGTTGAAACTGGAAGAGGAAGTCAAAGCAAGGGAATTGGTTGAAGCCACACTGAAGGATCAAGAAGTCAATGTTTCGATTGCACAAGAAGAATTAAGTAAAGTTCTAAATGAAAAAGAAGCTTTGGAAACAGCCATTGCAGATCTTAACAGTAATGCAGCATTGTCGAAGGAGTTGTGCAATGAACTTGAAGAAAAATTGAAGCTTTCAGATGACAATTTCAGTAAAACCAATTCTCTATTGTCCCAGGCTTTGTCTAATAATGAAGAGCTTGAACAGAAACTGAAATCTCTTGAAGAGCTACATAATGAATCCGGAGCTGCTGCAGCAACTGCTACTCAAAAGAATCTTGAACTGGAGGATATACTTCAGGCTTCAAATGAAGCTGCAGAAGATGCAAAATCGAAACTGAGGGAGCTTGAGGCACGTTTTATAGCAGCCGAGCAAAGGAATGTGGAGCTTGAACAACAGTTGAATTTGGTAGAGTTAAAAGGCTTTGAATCCGAGAAAGAACTGAAGGAATCTTCAGAGAAAATATCTGAACTTACCAACAAGTTGGGGGAGGCCATGGAAGAAAAGAATCAGCTGAACAATCAAATGCAGGAATATCAGGAGAAGATAAATCAGCTCGAATCAGCTCTAAATCAGTCAACAACACAGAACTTGGAGCTCACAGAAGAGTTGAAGGTTGCTTTAGAGAGAAGTGCTCACCATGAGGACAGAGCTAATATGAGTCATCAACGCAGCCTTGAACTAGAGGATCTGTTCCAGACATCTCATTCCAAATTAGAAGGTGCTGACAAAAAGGTCAACGAGTTGGAGTTGCTACTTGAAGCAGAGAAGTACAGGATTCAGGAACTCGAGGAACAGATAAGCAATTTAGAAAAGAAATGTGGAGATGCAGAAGGCGAGTCTGTTAAGTACTCTGATAAGGTATCCGAACTCGCTTCTGAACTTGAGGCATTCCAAGCTAGAACATTGAGCCTTGAAATTGCACTACAAACGGCCAATGAGAAGGAAAAGGAATTGACAGAGTGCTTAAATTTGGCAACAGATGAGAAGAAAAGGCTAGAAGAGACATCGCAAAGCTCCAATGAAAAGCTTGCGGAAGCCGAAAATCTGGTGGAAATCTTGAGAAGTGATTTAAATCTGACACAACAGAAACTGGAAAGCGTTGAGAATGATCTTACGGCTGTTGGTTTGAGAGAAAGTGAGGTTATGGAAAAGCTCAAATCTGCTGAAGAGCAACTAGAGGAACACATAAGAGTATTAGAGGAAGCTAAGGCAAGAAACTCGGAGCTCAAGTCATTGCATGAAACTTTAACAAGGGATTCAGAGCTTAAACTCCAAGAAGTAATGGAAAATTTCACCAGCAAGGATTCTGAAACGAAATCTCTGTTCGAGAAATTGAAAACATTTGAAGATCAGATAAAGGTGTATGAAGAACAAGTTGCTCAAGCAGCTGGACGGTCTGCATCTTTAAAGGAAGAATTGAATCAGAGCTTACTGAAATTGGCTTCTTTAGAAAGCACAAATGAACAACTCAAAAGCGAGATATCGGAGTTCGAAAATAAAGCTCTTCAGTCTTCCTCAGAGAATGAACTTTTAGTTCAGACAAACATTCAGTTGAAGGGCAGGATTGATGAGATTCAAGAATTGCTTAATTCAGCTCTTTCTGAGAAGGAATCAACTGCTCAAGAGATTGCTTCTCATATGAGCATGATTAAAGAATTATCTGACCAGCATACGAAGGCCTCAGAACTTCGAGCAGAAGCCGAATCACGAATTGTGGAAGCAGAAGCTCAATTACATGAAGCTATTGAGAAATACTCGCAGAAAGAATCAGAATCCAACGATCTGATTGACAAGTTGAATGCGCTTGAAGTCCAAATTAAAACATACGAAGAACAAGCTCATGAAGCATCCACAATTGCTGTATCTCGACAAGTAGAAGTTGAAGAGACTCTTTCCAAATTAAAGCAGCTTGAAAGCTTTGTCGAGGAACTGCAAACCAAGTCGGCACACTTTGAAAAGGAGAGTGGAGGACTTGCTGAGGCAAATTTTAAGCTTACTCAGGAACTAGCCGAATACGAGTCAAAACTTGGTGATTTGGAAGGCAAATTGACTGCAGCCTTGACTGAGAAGGATTACACAGCTGAACAATTTCACATTTCGAAGAAAGCTATCGAAGATTTAACACAGAAGATTACTTCCGAAGGGCAGAGTTTACAATCTCAGGTTTGTTGAAAATTAGTATAATGGTTTTTTCTATTTCGAGTTTGATCTATAAAATTGGTTTCTTATTCTTTTTAATGTTACAGATTTCTTCACTAATGGAGGAGAATAACTTGCTCAACGAAACACATCAGAACACAAAGAAAGAACTTCAATCTGTAATATCACAGCTCGAAGAACAATTGAAAAACGAAAAAGAAAATGAAGAATCTCTAAAATCAGAGATTAACAATCTCAAGGCTGAGATTACGGAGAGTTCCTTACTGCAAACTCGTGTCAAAGAACTTGAAGAACAGCTGGTGACGGTTGAAGCTCAATTGAAAGAAGAGGTGCACTATAGTCTGTTAATATAGAAGGATACCGACCATTGACATGTTTTCTAATAATTTGGTTTCTTGCTCGTAGGTTGAAAGTGTTAAGACAGCCGCCTCTGTAAGAGAAGCTGAATTAACTTCAAAATTAGAGGATCATGCACAAAAGATTAGTGATAGAGATGTTATCAATGAACAAGTGGGTCAACTTCAACGAGATTTACAACTTGCTCAAACAACGATCGCTCAACAGGTTAGACATTTATTAACAAGAATAGATATTATTTTCGATCATTTTGCCATATGATGAATTGATGAATAACACCAAGTTCCGACACCTTCTTTTTTCAAACAGAAGGATGAAGATTCTCAGAAAGAGATGGATCGAGAAGCAGCTTTAAAACATTCCATCGAAGAGCTCGAAGCCAAAAACAAAGAAGCATTACACCTCAAGAAACAAGTCAAAGAGTTGGAAGATAAATTGCAAGAAGCTGAAGCTAAAATGAAGGTCAGTTCATATTCAAGATCATTTTCGCTACATTTTCTTGAGAAATTTTTAAGTTGCTTACCGCAAATCATGTGTTGCAGGTTGCGAGCAGTGCAGCCGAATCGAAGGATAATGTAGAGGTGAAATCCAGAGATATTGACGGATTAACATTTTCAACACCAACAAAACGAAAGAGTAAGAAAAAGTCGGAAGCCGCTTCCATACAAGTTGCTTCCTCTTCTTCATCAGCTACCCATACTGAGGCTTCTCCTTTGACGAACTTAAAGTTCGTTTTCGGAGTAGCCCTTGTGTCAGCGATCATTGGTGTTATTCTTGGAAAGCGTTATTAGTTTAGGGTTTTTTCCCCTTCCTTTTTGTGTTTGATTTTACTACATTGCTGATTTTTGTTTTCTTTGCATTTTCCTTCTTTAAGTTATGAAGCAGAATAGAAAAGCTTTATTGCTCGGGTTTTGAGGTTCGGTTGGGGAACTTGTTTTCATTCTTTCCCTTGCCCGCTTTGTCAAAAAACAGTCAGTTTTATGCATATCGATATTTAAGTTTGTATTCTGTAAAATTGAATCGGAATGATCATGTTTCTGGTTTATATCTCCTATCAAAACTCTATAAACCGTAACTATGTCGGCTCTTCATTTTCCCTAAAGTATCCGAAACCTATATCCATCTCATGGAAACGGGTATGCAGTATGATTTTCCAAATATAGGGAAAGAAGTAAAAAATATCAAACACTCACCTCTCGAGTCTGAGTAAGATCAAAACCTATCATTTTCTCAGGGAAGAAACTTACAAAGCATTCTTAAAGAAATTTCATGTAACCGATCAACAATCGTTAAATGCAAATTAAAGCTATAATTGCAACCGGAAGCAAGAAATTTTAGCCCGGGCTTAGTACAACATTCCGGTTGGTTAATATTCAAATCCCAATTTTTGCAGCGCCTCTGAAAGGAAAAATTGACCCAACCTAAACAAATTGCACAAACGACGATTCTCATGTGAAGTTTGTATTAAGACTTCGAAACTTGCTTAATAATTATTGCAACAGGTAACTATTCGAAGGAGCAACTGTAAATTACAACCACATTTTTCTACAAAGAGCTATCTCTGACACTGTACAGCTTTGCTCCTTTTCGGACCGTATGCAAAAGTGGAAAACTAGACTTTAAAGTAGTAGTTTCAACTTTACAGGAGAAAATTTTCCTAAATCCATACTATTTATTCCGAGCACTCGAGCAAAATTTTCTTTTTTCTCAATTTCTCCTCAACTAGCTATGACATAATTGGCAACAACCACTAATTCTACCATGGAAAAAGCATTTTAACTACAAAGTTCACGTGACGGAGGAAATAATAATCAGCAATCTAAAGTAAGTGAGAATTGAACCGGTTTTGATGCACCATAGCATTGTCTTCATATCTCCTCCTTGACCCCCTTCAATCCATTGAAAATATCTAAATCTGTAAACCCTGGACATGGACCACATGTATGAGTTTACTTCATCCCCGAAAACTTCTATATACTAGGAAATATAACACAGAAAGCTATACTTACTTGTACTCAAGAAGTCTTCGGCTTCATCACCTGGGGGTGTTAAAGTTGTTCTGTTACCAACAGGGGGATCAAGTGACTTCCAATCTGAACTCTCATGATTGTCCAGGGATACCTCATTATCGGCAATCCAATCTTCAAGAATATCTTTGCTGTTAAATGCAAGGGGATCCAGGGAATCCTTTTCTTGATTTTGGAGAACCCTGCAAAAGAAATTAGTGGAAACTCAAAATTTTATCACGACCCTGTTACTGTGAACTTCCTAAAGATTAAAGTCAGGTTTTGTGTTTTGACTTACATTTGTCTCAGATATAAGTTGTATTGAACAAAGACGAGATCGCTAAGCCTTTGACGCTCGAGAAAATTTCTTGTGTTGTGTATTTCTTCGATGGAGATCTTGTTTGGTTTATACCCAATTGAACTGCAAGTTTGACTGAGAATGCGGATGGCCAAACGTTGCAAATTCGGGCAACCTCCACCGTATATAGACCACCATTCACCTAATAATATGATGAATATGACAGAAAACGCGATAAGATCACCGTTGCAACTTAGATACGTATCTCTCTCCTACACTTTTAATCATTAATTCCGAAGTAAAAATATATAATAATTCGAAAAACGGCAGATTAGTTTTCTTATAAAGCATATCGTAAATCTAAGGAATAGTTCCTAAAGTTCGTTAAAAGTATCATGGAGGCCCCTGTACTAGAAGTCAAATTGCATTTTGCCCCTTTTACTAAGAAAAGGGGAGGCAAATTAGTCCATGAACATTAAATTAAAGAGTAATTCAGGCCTTTTTGTTAAAAATTCATCCATTTGTACTGTTAACAGTAGAAATAGATGGAATTTTAACAGAAGGACCAGTTTGCTCTTTGATCTAATATTCAGAGACTAATTTGCCAAATTATTCAGTAGAGAGGACAAAATACAATCCAACTCCTAGTACAAGGGTCTCCATGGTACATTTACCCCTAAAGTTCTAAATAAGCACGAAATAGCAAAATGGCAGTTCCGATCTATGCAAGGATACTTACCGGGAAGTAAATTATCTCGGGCTCTGACTGCCATTGGCCTTCCTAGATCTCCTGTAGCATTCTTGTATAAATTTATTTCTCTAACAACTTGGTCCTGGATGTTCGTATCAGGAACTAACCTCTCTATGCTATCAAATACGGCCGATAGGATATCATTGTGTATATGTTCCTCGGTATTGTAGAAAAATTTCGGGTTAAGGAAGAAACCCGCAGCGTAAAGAGGGAGATGTCGTTGTTGTTCCCATCTATTATCTATAATATTCCAATAGACCATATAATCATCTTGCTTGACAAGTTCTTTCTTAATCGTTTCTTTTGCTCTGTAAATCCCGGCATAAACATATCCCATTGCGGATCTTTTCTTGCTACCAACTATTTCTAGGACTCGTAAGAGGGGATACGTTATACGAGCAATCAACACACATGAATTCCAAAACGACCTATTGTTAACAATATCCGACATTGCTTGACCCCCGGGTTTCTTTGCATACGGACACTCGAGCCAATCCTGAGAATTAACCATAGCTTGTAAATTTAGCTTGAGATCAGCCATTCTTTTCAACGTTGAAAAGTTCGCAGCAAAACAAGTAAGTGCTGGTTCCACAATGTCATTTCCAGAAGTAAATTTTCTCATCATATTCAAAACCGAACTCTGATTGTAGATGAATCTTGTCAGAGATTTAGCTTGTTTGATTGTTTCGTTTATCCACTCGAGGTTACTGAAATCTTGAAGCATCAAATCAATACAATGTGCTAAACAAGGAGCCCAATAAAGAGAAGGAAATGATTCCATCAACCTTTTCCCCGTAAAAAGGTATGGCTCTTCACAATTAGTGATTACTTGCACAACATTCTCGGATCCTACTTCTTCGATCACCTGTTTAAGCAATTCAAACAAATAATCCGCGGAATAAACAGCATGTGATGCATCCACGGATTTCATAAACACAGTTGCTTGAGGACAATAAACCAAAAAACTTAACAAAACTCTCCCGTTTTTCGCTCTACATTGCTCAACTATAATCGAACACCCTGTCTTCCCCCACATTGCTTTATTCCTATCGATATCATCCTTTACTTCCTCAATTACATTCTTCAATATCCATCCCCGAAGATCATGACAAGACGGCGGTACAAACCCAGATCCTCCAGAAGCAATAGCATCAATCATCGGTTGGAAACAAACCGAGTTCACCGCATCCAAATTAACCCCAATATCATACAAGAATCTCCCTATGGCCATATGAATCGGGTTCTCTCCCCCATTTGGAACCAATGCAAGACTGGTTTTCACACAAGGATCGTTACTTTCAATCAAATTCCGATCCCGATCCCGATCCCGACCCCGACCTCGTTTCCTACCTCTACCAACTTTACTAACCACATTAGAATCGCCTTCCAAAGTGTTCAAAACCGAAATCGGTTTAATCCCAAAGTTCATATCATCATGAGAACCCAAATTTTCGACCTCACCACCGATATTCGGATTACTATTACTACTACCACAAGCTAGTAATTTCGGAATCAATTTTTGTTTCTTATCTTGTTTAACTAAAATCCCATTCAAACTTTCTTGCATAACGGACCTAACCCCTTGAGGAACTTGCTCACAAATTGGTCCCTGACCTTTTCGACCTGCTAAATGTTCTTTAAACCTATGAATCCCACCCCCTTTAAACAATTTCCCACAATACATACATTTAATTTGTATTCTTTCACCATTTTTAAACACTTCACAATGGTTCCAAGCAGGATCTTGTTTTTGCCTTGTAATTGATATAGGAACCAAATTCAACTCCATTCAAAAAAACCCTTTTTACAGCATTAAAAAAAACAGATACCCTTTACTCAAAACAGTAAAATTTAGCTGAAATTATAAGAACTTACTTGATTTTTTTTTCTGGGTTTTTGGTGGTTCATCTGATTATATGAACCAATTGAACCGGTTGTTTTGAACCCAAATTAGTTTTGAAGGGGTTTGAGGTTGAGGTTTCAATGGAAGATTTTTACAGCTTTGTTTGTTCTGAAAGGGATTTTTATTTTTTGGATTAACAAAAAAAGATTAAAGCTTTTTTGGGTATAATTGGTTTAGATGTTAATGGCGATTGGTCGGAGTCAGACCGGGTAATTTGGTCTGGTCATCACCAAAGCCAACGAAGAAAACTTTTTTTTTTTAAATTGAGAAAATAAGGTTTTATTTTTTTAAATTAAGGAAATAAGTTAAAATGGAAGTTTTATTTTCTTTTTTCTATCAATTATTACTTAAATTGTGCTTAATTATAAATACTTTTAAAAAATATTTTACCTAGTATATTTAAAAATAGGGTAAACTGCTCTCAAGGTCACTAACTATTTAGTAAATTTATATTTTGGTTATTCAACTTTAAAAAGTTACAAAATGGAACTATTCATTTTTTTATTTAAGTCATTTGGCTGTTAAGTTTTTCTTTTTAATTCCAGTTAGCAAGCTCTAAGCGATGATTCAACGATCGTTATGGTGTATCAATACCCATCGATGAGTAGAAGAACATCAATGTCAGATATCGAAGAAGAAAGTTGTTTGGATTTTGATTTGTAAATTCATCAACGTTCAAATTTGTTTCATGAAAAAAATTGAACTATAGAAGAGAAGGAGAATGTGAATTTTCAAATACAACAATTATTTTAACAACTTAGTGACTTAAACGAAAATTTTCGAATAATTTAGTGACCATTTGTAATTTATTGAAGTTGAGTGATCAAAATGTACACTTATAAATAGCTTAGTGGCCTTGGGTGTAGTTTACCCATTTTATTATAAATTATTATTTAAATTTGTTTAATCATATATACTTCTAAAAACATTTGTACCTAGTATTTTTTATTAAATTTAAAAATAAAATATTAATAATTTTGTTTCACTTTTTTTAAGAAAAAATAAAAAGAATACATTTATGTTTTTTTTTCTCTTATTTCATTTTATTAATGAGGTAGAATTAATGCCCTTAATTAGCTGAAATGTCACTTAACCTAGGCTATATGATAAAACTTAAAATATAAGCTTGGCAATTTTTAAATATATAAAAATGTATAAATATTAATCTAAAAATATATTTTAATTTTTTTAAAATACTAAAATCGACTTTCTGAAATTGTTGTCTTAGCCTCAAGCTTAAGCTTGATTTTTTTTTTTTAAATTAAGATTTAAGCCCCTTCATAAACACCTCTACTCTCTCTATATGATGGTAATAAATTAAAAATATTTTTAAGGCTACATATTTTTTTTTTAAATTCGACTGGATTATTATTAAAACAATAAAATTCAATAACAAAGAATACCCACATGTTGGGTTGGGTCCATTCCAACAAAGCAGGCTTAACTAAAGCAATAAAATAAAAAAAAAAACCTATAACAAAAGGCCCAACAAATTTTAAAAAAGAAAATGAAAAGACAAAGCAATTAAATAAGCCTACACCTAATCATCGAGTCATCAGAATAGTTGATCTCCTTTAGAGTTGTCATTTCCCATCACCAAGATACAGCTGTACTATAGTAGATTTTCTTCAGGTTTTAACTTATCTGCTACGATTTCAAAGTATTAATTGTTTCTCTTTCATTTCAAATGTCATCTTTCTTCATCAATTCTTTCATTTCAGCCCTTGCAGACTCGTTCTTATCCTTCAGCGCAGAGATTAACTTCCTCTTTTATTCCAAAGGTCACCCATTTCCTTCTTCACTAAAAGTTCAAGCCTCACAGACACTCCTTCTCTTTCGGCCTAAATCCTTCTGACCAAGCTGTTCCATTACTCTTCGGATGGGTTCTGGAATCTCTCCCTCCAGGTAATACTCATCTCCTTTCTTAAGCGTATCTTTTGCGATTAGATCGACATATATGTTTTCTGCCCTTGGGATATGCTTAAATCGGACCTCTTGAAACTGGGTCTTTGTTTCTTGAATATCTCTGATCAGTGCTCCTATGTTTGAACTATCACAATTTGCACTTTGACATTTTTTATAACCATTTTCGAATCACCCATTATATCCAGATCAGAAAATCCCATTTGCTTTCCTAACCTTATGGCTTGTAACCCTGCATGCGCTTCCGCCGCAAACGGAGGCGCCACATTGGAATGGAGAACCGACTTTGAAGCTAAGATTCTACCCCCCACATCTTGTACAACCAAACCCGACGCAGATCTGAAAGTTTGTCGATCGTAAGCCGCATCAAAATAAATCACACATTTTCTCTCTGTTCTGAATGAGGGGAGCTCGTTAATGCATCCGAGCTAAGTGTTCTTTCTTCTATACCTTCTAACTCTGATTTGTAACTGGTTATTTGTCTTGTAATGTCCCAACTATTAATCTTTTTGCCTTCGTATATTAACTTATTTCTGTTTGACCATATCATCCAGAGACTGCAACAAAAAAATTGGCATTGTTCATTCGTTCCACGGTTGAAAACCCAGGTAAGCCACTTCCAACATACTGAAGAAGTATTCTCAAGTACCCATTCAAAATTTAACAGCTTCCATATATCTTTTGTTGTAGGACAGGATCGAAAAACATGATTGCTATCCTCCACATCTTGTTGACACCTAAGGCACCGATCCACCGTAATTACTCTCTTCATCATAAGATTCGAAAACGTGGGGATGTAATTCCATGCAATTTTCCAAACTGTAATTTTGATTTTCGAGGGCATGTTTAAGCTCCATAGTTTCTTGTAAAAATTTTTGGTATCGGTTTGTATAATATTAATAAGAATCAGTGTAGCTTCTTGTAATAGTTTATAGGCACTCATCACTGAAAAGTTCCCTAATGGCTCCCCTCTCCAAACTTGAAAATCTTCATAGGCCAATGTCGCCAACGGGATCTGTAGGATTTTCCTAGCAATATTCGCATCAAAGGTATTGATAATCAAATTATTCTTCCAAGTTCTGTTGCTTTCATCAATTAAATCAGACACTAATTTGATGTTTTCGTTTCTGCTATGATTCTGTAACCTGTCTTCTTCATTACCCAACACCCAGAGATCATTCCACATTGAAATGTTGTCTTCCCTACCTACTCTCCAGCAGAAGCCTTTCTCCAGTAACCCTCTTGCTGACCAAATACTTCTCCAGGTGAGTGAAGGTAAATTTCCCAATGTAGCATTTTAAAAATTCGCACTCGGATAATACTTGGCTTTTAAAACTCGAGCTAACAAAGAATCGGGATAATTACTAAGGCGCCAACCCTGCTAATGCAATATTAAATTGGGCTAAACTTCGAAAACCTAAACCACCAAATTCTTTTGGCACGCAAATATCTTTCCAAGCACACCAATGAATCCTTTTTTTTTCTTTTTATTATTTTGCCACCAAAATTTAGCAATTATTCCCTCTAATTCTGTGCATAGAGACTTAGGAAGTAAGAAATATGCCATTGAATATGTTGGAATATACTGCAAAACTACTTTAATAAATACCTCCTTACCTCATTGAGATAGATACCTAATGCTCCAGTTATCAATTCGTTGCCGTAGCTTATCTTTCAGGGTTTGAAATGCGGCTTTCTTTTTCCTACCCACCATATTAGGTAAGCCTAAATATCATTCAGGGTCATTGGAACTGTGAACTCCAAGCACTCTAGTTATTGTTCTTCTGATTTCCTCCTTTGTATTAGTACTGAAAAAAATTGTAGATTTTGAAAAATTGACTCTTTGACCTGAACAAATTTCGTATTCATGAAGTATCCGTTTCAAACAATTTGCGCAACTCTCCGTTGCTGACCCAAATAATAAGCAATCATCTGCAAAAAGTATATAAGAAATCTGAGAACCACTTGTGCTTGCCTTAACTCCTCTCATTGGTTATTCTTGTATCCCAATTTTCATAAGACTGGATAGTCCTTCTCTGCAGAATAAGAATAAGAATGGACTCAACGGATCACCCTGTCTTAATCCTCTTGAAGGGAAAAAAGTTTCTCCACTACTTCCATTTAAGACCACCAAGTAAGATATTGTAGTAACACATTTCATAAGTTGAACCATCTAGCCCGGATCAAAACCCAGCTTTTTCACTATTTCCTCCACAAAATTCTATTCCACCCTATCGTATGCTTTGCTCATATCCAGTTTTACCGCCATTAATCCATTTTTCCCCACCCTCTTGTGTCTCATTGTATGTAGAAGTTCATAAGCCAACAATACATTATCTGAAATTAGCCTCCCTGGAACAAAAGCGCTTTGGGCCAGATCAATACATTTATCCATTACCAACCGAAGACGATTTGCCATAACTTTAGCCAACAACTTATAAATTACGTTACACAGACTAATTGGCTTAAACTGAGCAATATCTGATGGATTTGCAATCTTTGGAATCAGCACAATGTTTGTTTTATTAATTAAGTCGATATTCATACCTCCATTCAGATGACTAAGACAATAATTTGTGA
Source organism: Gossypium australe (assembly GCA_005393395.2). NCBI lineage: Eukaryota > Viridiplantae > Streptophyta > Magnoliopsida > Malvales > Malvaceae > Gossypium > Gossypium australe. Next base: position 98,302,428 of record CM016620.1, read on the forward strand.
CGTCTTCCCCAATTATTGCCCAACACTTCTGGTAAAATATCGCTGGAAGACCATCCTCTCCTGGTGCTTTTGTTAGGCCTAATTCTGCTAGTGCTTCTTGTATCTCTTCCTTCGTATATCTTGCCTTGAGCTTTGAATTATCCTCATCAAAAATACATTGCGAAATTCCTGACAAAATGTGCTCATAATTTCCCCTTCTCCCAGCTGAAAACAAGTTGAGAAAAAAGGATCTAACAATCTGCTCCATTTTATCTATTTCATCTGTTTCTCGCCCATCATCATACTGCAGTTTTCGAATCTGATTTCTCTGTCTTTTCTGTGTTGCCTGTTTGTGAAGAAAGTTGTGTTTTTATCCCTAGATTTTAACCAATTCATTCGTGCCCTCTGTTCCCAATACTGCTCATCTTTTTCAATCTCAAAATTGAGTTGTATTATGGTATCAATGAGATCTGCCAGATTATCATCATTGCTCTCATCTTTCATCAACTTATCCAGTTTGAATGATAACGTCTTAACCTTCTCCTTTCTGTTATACTGAATCTGACCAGCCCACCTCTCTAAACCCCTTTTCACACTTTCTAATTTACTCAACAAATCTCCTGTAGAATTTTCCCAAATATTCTTAACTATATTAAGAAACGATTCCTCCAAAACCCACCATGCTTCGAATTTGAAACTTTTAGATCTTCTCTCCTTCTCTCTTTTTTCTGTATTCATAAGTACTGGGCAATGATCTGAGAATGTATGAGGTAGGTGCTGAATTTGAAAATCAGGAAATAATGAAAGCCACTCCTCAGTTGCCACACCCCTGTCTAGTCGTTCTTGGATATTGGTTCCTGGCAGATTACCCCACTTCCATGTAAACCAATTCCCTGTAAATCCTACGTCCACCAGATTGCAGTCCTCCAAAACCTTACGAAACGCTTCCATTCTTCCTTCTTCGCGAGGTAAGCCTCCCTTTTTTTTCGAAACCATATAAGATTTTATTAAAATCTCCACAAACCATCCATGGAAGCTCTTTAAAATCACCTAAATGACGTAAAAGATTCCAAGCATCAGTTCTATCTTGTGAATAGGGGAACCCATAGTACCCGGTAAATCTCCACTTACTGCCGCCTTCATCTTCTTCTATAGTCATATCAATAAGTCTCTATGAAAAGCTCCTAAGTTGTATTTTACTACCTCCCCGCCACGCCAAACATAGCCCACCTCTAGACCCATTTGAATCAACATATATTCCATGCATAAAACCATAGCTTCTTCGAATTCGTTCCATCCGGCTCTTACAAATCATTGTCTCCATAAAGAAGACAATTTGAGGATTATATAACTTCAGCACATGCCGAAGTCTTCGAATTGTCCGGGGGCTCCCCAAACCCCGGATATTCCAACTTAATATTTTCATTGCGACCGATCGGCTTGCCTATTGGCAACCGCCGATATTAGTTGACTGACTTCCCCTTGCCTCTTATTTCTTCCCTCCAAACTGGTCACCTTGTCCATATCCAAAAAGTCCTCCATCTCCCCTCTATTCCGCTTTTTACCCTCTTCTTCTATCAGCACTCCATCTTCAAGATCATGTTCCATTAAAGTATGAAACTCACCTTCATTTACTTTTTTCCCTCATCTCCATGAGTTTGTTTGTCGACCCTCCAAGTTAATCCCCAATATGAGATCAATGTTACTTCTGCTTTTTATTGTTGGCATTAAAACTCTCCCATTATTCCCCGAAAGTTCTATTCCTTCCTTATGACCACCCCACTTCCAATCTCCCTCTTTACGTAACCACACACTATTCATCGTTAGAGCTCGGCGTGATTGAGCCCTCAGAGATAAATCCCATCCTATTTCAGCAACTTCCACTCCTAATACCATCTTTGCTTTACAAAAAGAATCATTATGTCTCAGTCGTCCACAATAAAAATAAAATAGTGTCAATCTTTCGTATTTGAATTTGACATAGGAACATTTTCCATAACACATAATTTGTTTCTTCCTTTTTAAAGACTTTCGAATATCAATTTGGACTCTTATTCTCATAAAATTTCTATTTTCCTTTCCCAAATTTAAACCGTCATACTCCATGAAGGTGCCAATAAAGTTGCCCATTTGGGCTACAAATCTTTCCAAAAAAACCCAACAAGAACATCATGTAATTGTACCCAAAAAGGAGAAAAATTTAAAGGGACTTTCAAAGGATCCTCCCCCCACTGCAACTTATGTAGGACTAATAAATGATTATTAAAAGTCCACGGCGAACCATTGGTCACTCTCTCTAAATCCATAATGTGAAAAAATTGAAATAATACCTTTTTCCCCCAGATCTCGGATCTGAACCCCTCGAACCGGATGCCATAAGTTTGCCATTGTGCTCTTCATAGCAGGGAAGTGGACCATACTTGCTGTCAAAAAAACCCCACCAGACGATAAATCCCTCCTCCTACTTTCGTAGTGGGTTCATTCGGTATCTGTAAAATTTCATCTTCCTCTTCGTCTATCGTTAACCCCGCAAATTCTGTTTCCATTCTGAGACATCAACTAACTGGTTAAATCAGTTTGCCAAGGCCAAGAGTAAATTTTAGTAAAACCCTGCCGTCACACAGAACAACTAAACAAAAGAAAACCCTAAAATCTGCCAGAGAGAGCAGACATAAACGTGCTAGGATAGCAGACTTTTTTCATAAAAAAATATTTTAAGGCTACATATTCTTTAATTAGATTAAAAATACATTATTTTTATGAAGATTTTATTATTAATGTCCATCAAATTTAAAATAAGTTTGATATACATAATATTTATAATCATAGCCGATTGATTTTCTAATATGCTAGTTTCAACAATTCTCGTTCTTTACATTTCTTCTTAGTTGCTTGGATTGTAGTAGGTATCTGGTTTGTATAAATATAGATTTTGAAGAAGCATTGTAAATCATTTTTATTTATTAATAAAATATCGTAATTCTTTTTCTCTCCTGATTTATTTATTTTTACTCTCTTTTATTTTTTATTTTATAACATGTTATCAACACAATGATTGCCTATTTTTCTCTTCAAAATCTTTGATGGGTGCACAATACTTGATTTCTTTTATCTTATTCCATCCTTATTTTATTTCAAAATAAAGATATCTCGATGAGTTACGCCAATACGAGAAAATATAGAACCACAAAAATGAAAAGGTGTCGACAACAGTTTTGTGCAATTTTATTATTGAGATAATAAAAGAAAATGAAGATCTTAAATAAATTTGTCATAAATATATATATTGGTCAAAATAGAAAGACAACTTAAGTAGAATTAAGGCTCCGTTTGTTTCACTGAAAATGACTTCCAAAAAATGATTTCTAGAAAATGATTTACTTTTCTGGAAAAGTTAATATTTTCTGGTGTTTGGATGAATCTGTGTAAAATATTTTCTGTTGTTTGGTAGATTTCTTAAAATTTTTTCATAAAAGTTGTTTTCAATTAAACAAACATACATTTGAGATTTTCTTATTTTTTCTTTGTTTAATTGAATTTACTTTTATCTATAATTTTATATTTTATATTGTTTTTGCATATATTAAAAATATTATGTTAAATTCAGATTCATTACAACGTCATTTTTTAATTACATGACTACTAAGTGAGTATTTTTTATTTAAAAATGTAACATCAACAAAATTGACAAAAAAATAATTAACGATGTCAACAATTGGACTTGATTTTCAAATTTGAAAAGTAAAGGGACTAAATTCTTGAAAATAAAAGTACAAAGACTAAATTACAAATTTGTGAAGTGTACATAGACTTATGACATATTTTAACCTTTATACTACAAAACATTTATTGTTAATATTTATAATTGTAATAAATATTTATTATTAAAATATTAATATTGAATATTTTCAATAATATGTGAATAATATTATTTAAAAAATTTATTATTAAAATAAAATTGAAATATTAATAATTTATTAAAATAATAATTTATATTTATATTTAGTACTTTATTATAAAACTAAATATAATAATTAAATATGTATGTTTATAATATTGAAAAATATATATTTTATATTTTTAGATATAAAAATAAAATTTATTATCAATATAATAATATTGAGCTTGATTTAAGTTAATTTTTATAAAAAAAATAAAATTATCTATAGATGAGCTCTTCTCTGGAAAATGATTTACGCTTTTCAAAAGGGTAAGTCATTTTACAGGAAAAATGGCTTATTTTAGCTTGACCTGTAAGTCATTTTCCATTGACCAAACTATTTTCTGTGAAACAAATACAGGAAAATGAAGAAAATATTTTCCGTAAAACCTTTTACATATAAACAAACGGATCCTAAATTCATTTAGTTTTTGAATTAGTAGTTCAAATATCTAAATATATGAAGCCAGTGAGGATGCAATGTGTAGTTTAGGGTGAAAATGAAATAATAAAAACGAAAATTTTCGCTAAGTCATAACATTAATTATGAAATATACTCTTTTGTGGTGGATACAATGACCTTTAGATATCTTTCTAATATGGTAGTTTATGAAAATTTAACATACATATAATAATTGTTGTTACAATTTTTATATGAATCATTATATAGTGAAAGTTTATATTAAAATCCTTGAAGGATTTAAAATGTTGGAAGCATATAAAAATCCCAAGGAATTTGTTAAATATATTTGCATAAATGTTTATTGATTTGATTTGAACATGTGTATTTTTATATAACGATCATGATCAATGTTTGCTCAGATTATGGTTGAGACTTCTGAAGAGATTAAAATTTGTTTCCCGAAATTATTCTGGTAGGTATTTAAGATTGAATGCGTAGAATATGAGATATTATATAATGTTGTCACGAGGAGAGTAAATATGTGTTACTCTTTTTACTTTAACCGATGTTTTGTCTCATTGAGTTTTTATCTTAGTAAAATTTTAATGAGGCTACGAATGGACATCAAATGAGGAGTTTTATAAATATTTTATTATTAAATGAATGACCATCAATATCAAAATAAGTTTAATATATATTGGAACGATAATATTTGTTAAAAGTAGAATTTTATTTTATTTATTCCTTTTTTATGTCTATACATGTAAATTTTGGACATTGAAGTTCATTTCCTTCTTCAATTTTTTTTTGTTTTATTATTATGACAACATTATAATCCCATTTGTGAAAATTTTTATTTTTCAATTAGTATATAGAATAATTATCAATAATAACAATAATAAAATGAGATAAAAATAAAGCCAGTTAAAATTTCCAATACATTCATAATAACAACAATAATTTATTTTATTATTTCTTTTAACATTTTCCTTTATAGTTTTAAACTTCTTTTTTTTTTTTGTACATGATGTATTATCATGCGAAGAACTTCAACACCTCTTAAATAAGATTTCAATTTCGAAACTTATAGGTAAAAAAATTAATGTGTAAAAGTCTAATCCTGTGATTATAATTATCACATAAAAGTCTTAGATTAAGAAAAGAAAATGTATTACATAATAATTTAAGTAAAAATATTATGAAAATATTATGTTAATAATTATATTTTGTTTTGTTTCTTTTATTTAAAAAACAATAAATTAATTTTTATGCACTAATTCAAATAATAAATTAATCATTTCGACTGCCCTAGACTCTGGACTGGCAACTACCCGTAGTCGCATCCTCCTCCCCAACCTCCATCTTCACCCCCTCCTCCGTTTTCCACCAAATATTTCTCTTATTTGTTCAGCCATTGGTACTTTGTTTTCAAAGGCCGTGTCGATTCGATTTCTCAAGCCAACAATGGCATGTTCTCTCGAGGCGTTGGTGACTAATTTTATCTTCACTCGGTTTCACGAGACTACGTGAGTTTCGTCGAAAGAACCATAATCATAATTCAGCTCACTAACAAATCAATTAACAATTATAAACAAACATTAAAACTGACTTCTAATATTAAATTATTTAATTCTCCATCTCCCATAGATCTATGAAACATAAAACTTGAAGTCAATAAACCACTCAGAACATTATATGAATTTGTAACAGAAACGAGATAAATCAATAAGAAACCCAGAAAATATATCATTGCACAACAGACTCAAAATTCAAATCCAAAATGTTAAAGAAACTACATAAAAAGCTTTAACACCATTAGAATAAACCATTCAAAACCTAAGTTTAGTAAAGAACCACCTGTTCTTCCCCGTCTTGAACCTCTCTTGAAACCTCCCTTTAGTGGCCTTACAAGCCGCCACTTTCTTGTCCTTGGTCTGGAGAGCATCGGCGGTGACCACGTCTTTCAAATCCACGTCGAGGGTGTAGCGCGTGGGCATCAGGTGCTGGTAATTCACTAGCTTGACGAAGCATTTCACGCGCGATTTCTTCGCCGTTTTCTTGGCCGAGTCCTTGCGGATGACTTTGCTCGGGTACTTCTTTATCCCGGCGACCAAACAATGGCCGTAAGGGCGGTCGCGTGTGCCTTCGTCGAAGGACCTAACGATCACGGCTTTGCGGCCAGCGTATCGGCCTTGGAGGACGATCACGGCCTTGTTCGGTTTTAGAAACTTCACCATTGCGACGACAGCGGCGGCGATGGATGTGATTGTCGAAAATGATAAACTTGAAATTGAGGTGTATATATAGTAGTATGAGTGACTGAAAACCCTAGCGCTTTATTGATGAATATTAGTGGGCTTCTTTTTTGAATAAATTTGGGCCTTAATACCTTTACCCAAAATTTTAAAGCTAAACTTTTTTTTAGTAGCATACTTATTTGTGAATGTGAAATAATAAAAATAAAATCTTTAAAGGAAGATTGTATCTTACCTGTTTTACTTAAAAAATAACAGTTAGATAAAATAGTAAATTAATTTTTCTGTTAAAATTTTTATCTATTTTTATGGTTAAAAATTCAGATATAGTTGATAAAATGACCACGCGTAACTAATGTTAAAATTAAAAAAATAATTTTTTTAACAATAAAAATAGATGTAATTTTTAACAGGATGATCATTTTATTTTTTATCTAATGTTCAAAAATTAATTTATTCACTTTTGAGTGAATGAACATTTACTTCTTTTTTACATATTGTTGTATCTCTAACAAAACAATCAATAAAAGAACCATTGACCCATAAAATTCCATACTTGGAAGTTGGGAAAAAAAACACGTGTTAGAGTGGTGTCATCTCCAAAAGAAGAAAATGTCTTGCATGTAGGAGTTTAAATGAACGATGCTTAAACAAAGAAAGTTTTATTAATGTTTGTTTGTTTATTTTATTTTAAAGTTGTTCATATTTGATTTGTATTCATTAAAAATTTCAATATCAAATTTCGAACTCAATTTATTTATTATTTAATATGTTTAAACTCGATTTATTTAACATTTGTAAACATGCTAAACATACATGTTTATAATCAATAAAAAAGCTGCTATTTTCATAAAAAAAATATATTATCTTTAAATAAACAAATCTATAAGGATAGAAATTTATATTTTTTGAAAACTAGTTGGAATGTATTCTTATTTATTAATAAGTTTTTAAGTTTTTGGTTCACACAACCCGCTGTGGCAAATACTTGTTAAAAATCGTTTGTAAGTAATCGGATAGGTAATTTTGATTTATTATTAAAAAATTTAGGTTTTTATTGGATAACGGGAAGTTTCAAATTTCAAGATTTGTTCAAAATATTTAATAACTTGATTTATAACAATGAGTTTCATTTTTTATTTGTTATTTTATGTGTCTCTTTATTATTTGTCAACGCAGTTGCTAAATCTACACAATTCCTCTTCATGTATGGTTACTTGATGCCATAGAGAGGCCTACTCTTATTTTGGCTCTTATACTGTTGTCACTATAGTAGCTGCGAGAATTTTTCTTGTAGCCCACCTTCATTTTCTTTTTATAGTTACATCTTACATAATAAATCTTATATCTTTAATAGATATAATAACGATATTAGTAGGGACTATCTTAAACCTTGCTCAAAAAGATATTAAGAGGGTTTAGCCCAATTGAATTATATGATGTTAATTGTAAGTATGAGATCTTATCCAACATCTTATTTCATTACTTAATACTTATTCGAAAACATTATTAATTTTAGCATCCGGATTTGAATCGATTATTCGTGAGAATCAAATACACTTTTATTCAAACGCAATCATGAATATTAGATAGAGATATTACTATATTAGGTATTATTGGTAATGGATAAGATCATATGACTTTCATCCTAATTAAAAATAAATAAATTGTTTAAAAAAAGCATTTTAATATATTTAAACTGATTTTTTAAACTAAATATAACTCTCCTCAACTCGTACATTTGAACCTATATCTCCTAAATTAAAGATAATATCCATGTCAATTAGACTATCAATATTTTATCTTTTAAATCCACTAGATAAAATAGATAAAAATTGTATTAAGTACTTTATTAAAAAAAGGACATTCAAAATAATTTAATATTTTAGATAGACACAAATAATGTTTTATTGGATTCTATGCCTTCAATTATATGATAATGGAAGATCCTTCTGGAAATAAATATAGACGTGGAAAACAATAATACTTAATTGAAAAGAAGTGTGGCAAAACAACCACCATAGAAAAAATAATGATACAATAATATAAATTCATTCAAAACATAAATACATGGGTAGATTAACCTAAAAAAGTCATCATCGTCCCCAGTTATACAATCAAATCTGAATCTGTAAAAATCAATAAAAAGAAACCCATAATTTCTATAAAACAATGGAAACTAATATATAAACGCCAATGGAAAGAACAAAAATAAAAGCTTCAAAAGCATGCATCCAGAAGGCAACAACAGCAAAGGGCAGCACAACTGCAATTCAAATGATTCAATTTCATCAGTATATATATATATATATATAAAAGAAAAAGAAGATTTCATTGTGTATATATGTATGTATGTATGTATAGGTATTAGGCAGTACTTACCATCCTTTCCAGAATCCATCACCTCTGGACTTGGTTTCGACAGCAGCCGGATTTTGCTGATTGTACTCGTCTTTGCTCATCGGGTAACCGGCCGGCGGTGCTGTCACGTAGGGTCCTGGCGCCGTGGAGGGTGGTGGTGGTGGGTATGCAGCTGTTTGATCATTAAACAAGTACTAAACCATATTAATATTTCTGGGTTTTTCATGTAAGCTATATAAGAAAGGAAAGATTGAAGGAAGAGAACCGACCTGCTGATGATTGATTGAAGTGTTGCTGGTTGTGATTCATGGCTGAAAAAAGGAGACTTATATATTATGTTCCGAAAGGAAGGAGATGGTTGAGTAAAGTGTAAAAGATTGAATGATGAAGATGAAGATGAAGGGGTTTGATGGATATATATAGAGAGAGAGAAAAGGGAATAGGGAATGGCGGTTTCTTAGAAACCCAACTCTCCTTCCTCTTTCTGAATACCGGTTGGCGGCCTGCACCGCGTGGCAGGTGGAGCCTAAGACCTGGATATATACATGTATAAAATAATAATTCTATGTTTAAAAAAATAAGCTCTTTATTTATTAAATTTTAAAATCCAAAGTATTATTGTAATATTGTTAAATTTATTTTATTAAATTCAAGTTTATTAAGAGCTAGTTTAGTGTTGCTTTTAAAAAATATTATGAAAAACTGATTTTTAGAAGTACTTTTAAAAATTAATTTAAATTGAGTGTTTAGCATTACTGACAAAAAATATTTTTTGAGAAATAAAATGTTCATTTTAAATATGATATTATCAATAACAAATATTATTTAAATAATATTCAAATTAGTTAATATTATAATATTTAGTAAGAATATAAAAAAAATTTATTATAACTTTTTGTTAATTTTTATATATGTTTTAAAATTTTTTTAAACAATAAATATTAATTATTTATAAAATTTAATTAGGATATAAATTATATTTTAAATAATTAAATATAATCATTAAATACTAACACACTTATATTATTTAAAAAATACTTTTTTATTTTTAATTAATAATTTTAACACATTTTTAATTAAGTACCAAGAAGAAAAAACAAAAAGTACCATGTTATTAAATAGATGAAAAAGTAATTAAATATAAAAAGTACTTTTGGTAGAAGAAAAGCTAAAAATTAGCTTTAAGGTTTAGAGTTTAGATTAGTTTTTCCTTTTCTGCTTTTGAAAAGCTAAAAATTTCAGTCAAAAAAACAACTTATTTAATGTAGTTTTTCTTTCAAAAGTATTTTTTTTAGCATTTAAGTGAATTTTTTTATTATTTTAAAATGTCTAAGACCTACTAGGTTCCAAGTAAATATAGAATTAAGCAATATCAAATTGGATATATTAATATATTATTTACAAAATATCAAACTCTTTATTACTTAATTAGATAAAATGTTATGTACGGATATTAATATATTATATTAAAAAAATTAATTTATTGTTAGAGTAAACATATCAATAATATGGTTTTGACTTATAATTATATTATATTATTAATTAATTTTATGTATATATAATTATTCAAAATTAATGGAGTAGGAAAATATTAAGTCATGTTCTTGAAATTTTCAAAGTTTTATTTATTTTTTTCTACACATTATTTAATTTAGTGGACTCGACAAAAAGAAAAAATAGAGTGGTGACATGCTATCTCCGCGTATGAGACCTAACTTTGCTGTCGTGTTGCTTCCTGTCATTTTTTTTTATTAATTAAATATCTTTGTATTTGGATTATAAGATACGATTTTTACATTTTAATTTTGTTTTTTAAAATATTAATATTTTAATTATTTTTTTCCCACAGAGAGGTAACCATTTTTTGGATAAATATATTAACTTAAAAGAGGAACGGCCGTAAAATGCTTTTTTTGGTAAAGCAAAATTTAGTCCCTGAACTTGATATATTTCTCTCTTTGATCCTTCAACTTTTTTTCTACAGACTGGGATTAATGTAGATGTAGATTTAGTTTATGGACCAAAATGAAAAAAATACTAAAGTTAAGGACTAAATATTGTTTTATTTGTATAACGCGTGACGGAAAGGGGAAGGAAAATGAAACAGAAACTTGTTTCATTGTGAAAGTTAAAGAATCAATTGGTCAAAGATACGTGTCCAACCCATTCATATCAAAATTTCACATCTATATTATCCTCACGCATTTCACTTACTTCATTACCAAATTTTTAATATTTATGTTTTGTGATTCATATCTGATATATATTTAATATATCATATTTTTAAAAAACACATATAAAGTTCCATACCTATGTGTTCTTTGGATTTTTGGGCACGTGTACTTGCTCAACAGAGACACCTTTGAGGATGGAATATAAGTATATAAAAGAAATATTTATTTATGGTATTCATCTTGACAACTTTTAAAATCTATATAATTTAACGTTTACATATGGTGTAATCTAAAGTTTTATTTTGTGATATTAAGAATTAATTTAAAAAAAATAAAAAAATAAAAATTATAACGTTGGATTTTTAAGAGTCTCCATTTTTTTTTTTATGTATGCTCGGTCCAATTTCCCTGATAATTTCTATTTAATTTTTTAAAAGTTAAAGTTGTTATTACGAAAGCCGATAAGTACAAGAAAGAAATCAAATTCCAAAATAAACAAATAAGCAGCGGCAGAATCAAAGGAACATTTTCAGTATATTTAAACAACAAATTTTCAATTATTACAAGATTCTGTTTTGCTCAAAGAAGAAGCCCTTTGCTCCCTCAGTTCCCAACAAATAGAATTTTAAAAAGATTGCATCACCATTCATCATACATCAATCTCCTCCACAAACTAACATAATGAAATGAAACAGTATATATTATATATATAAACATAAAACTAAAAAAAAAAAGAAAAAGAAGTTTCCAATTCCATTCCCAAGGTCCTGTACATATTCTTCTTCTAAACCCCACTAAAGCTTTCCCAACATTGGCATTTGAAATGTTTCAATCAACATAGCAACCATTATAATAATCATAAAAAAGCTTCAACTTTTCATTCATTCACTCACCACCAACCAATTCCCCCCTTTGCCTTTGCCATTCTTGGATTCTCCCTCCTTGAAATTCTTTTTTTTTTTAAAGAAAATGATGAAAAAAATTTTAAAAAGGGGAGTCATTTAAACAAGAACCCAAAGTGTAAAAGACCTCTAAAACCCTTTTTTCTTTTAGGTTAGCCCCTTACTGATTCGGAGTTTATTTGGCTATTACTTCCGGCAGGCGAGTTGGATCCATTATCCGGGACAGAACGTTGCGAGAAGTCCATTAAAAGCTTTCTTTGAGCTTCATTGGTGTGAGGGAGACTAGCACGTAAGAGCTCGCAAGGCATTTCACATCTTATAGCTTCTGAACCAATTACTTCTGTGGTTGGTAGAGACTGGTTGTGCATCGATTGTATTATCGACTCGTACTTGGTGATGCAGTATTTGGTGAGGAGAGTGAAGAATTCATCAAACGATGCTCTCCAGAATGTGTAATGAGGCATTGGGAAATTTCCGGATGGATGAGTTAAGACTTGAGTGGCTCTTTCGAGAACGGATTTTAGAATAACTGAAGCACCATCACCGGCAGGGCTTCCGAGGGGTCTGAACGGTGGTTGTTCTGAAGAACAAACAACAGCAACAAGGCAAGCACTAAGTGAACGGATATCCATGTTGTTGATAGATAGGGAAACGGTCTTTGCAAGGTCGGTAGTTGTTTCAGCTGCTTCGGGATCAGAAGAAAGACCGCCAAACAAGAATCTCAAGTGACGGAAAATGGCCATGCATACTATTCGAATAAGCTCACTTCCAGGGATGAGAAGTTTAAGGTACCTGGTGATGAGTTTACGACCCTTTGGAAGAGAAACGATCCTTAGGAACACAATGTCATCTTTGGGAGAACACGTAACCGCATGTCCGCCTTTGCTAAGAGGATCAACGAGCTGAAGCGATTGTGCTAGACTTTCAAGCAGGATCTGCCGCCTCCGTCTAAGTTGAGCTCCACCGTCTTGGGGCTGACTAGATTGTAAGAGCCTGTCAATATCATCAACATCGAAAAGAAGGCCTAGAGAATCTTCAATGGTGATCCTAGCTGCAAGCATCGGTTCCTGTTCTAGAGGCTTCTCGGTTTTCTGTTCAGAACCTCCATCAACTAATGGAGGATCAATTTCAAGCAAAGGACGAGGTTTACGAATGGTAGGGATGGGGACTTTCCCAAGTGCATCAACATGAACATGCAAATGCTGCTCTCCACTACTGTTACGAGATCGAGAATGTGATTCCTTCAAGTGAGACGGGCAAAAAATATGTTTAGCCCTGGATCCCGATGATCTTTTGGCAAGACAAGCTTGGTGGTAATAATCATCTACGTAAGGATCGTTACTATGTGTCGCAGCATGTTGCATCTTAAGAATACTCTCTATTTCTTCAGCGGTCATATGCTTGGATCGGAATTGTACCAACCCACTCTCATTTTTCTGGCTACTGGTATCAGAACTTTGCTGAGAGAACCGCATGCTCTGCCTGTTTCTTGATGATTTCGTCCGTTGCTCCCTATGATCAGCCGTTCCAAACATCATTTTATGCGAAGAAGGATGAGGATTATACAGCTGAGATTGTAACGCGGTCAAATGTGCCAAAGACGGTTGAATCGAATGGTGCAGCCTGTGTTGTTGCGGTGACATTAAATGTGGGGATATCAAGCCATTTTGATGAGGTATTTGATGTTGCAACATATGATGCAAAAGACCAGCATGATCTCCATGTAATAAACCGGAATTGTTAACCCAATGATTTTGCGATCTGCTACTAAAAGATAGGCCTGGAGATGTTGACTGAGACATATTACCACCGTAATGCAATCCATGAGATAAACCAGCCAAACGGAGACTAGAGTTAGACAATGGAGAGAAGGGGGACTGAGATCCACTGGTAAGAGCTGGGATTTTTAGGTGAGTAGGTAAAGACTGCTCGCATCTGTTACCAGGAGGTGGGAAAGACGTGAAGGTTGATTTAGATCCAACGATCGGTTCACTTGAAAAGTGATGTGGCTGTGGTTGCTGCTGGGGATATGTGGAAGTTCTATACAAAGGTGTCGGTTCCAGGACAGGAGGAGCTGTAGAAAGATGTGGTTGCGAGGACCATCTCTTGCCTTCTTGAACATCTTCTACATCGAACATATGCTGATCCATCCAATTTAGGTAGTCTCCATCTTGAGACCAATCAGCAGCAGATGAACCTGGAAGAATTTGTTCACAACTGTAACATAAGCTACTAAAAAGTATAAAGAAGCACCATTGAAAGAAAAATCCTACAAATTCATTACTCAACTAAAGACGAGAACTTTATGTTAAGAGAAAAAAAGGAACTTGAATAAGAATACCAAACTCAAGTTGATCTTTTAGTTAGCAGCCTTCACATAGAAAGATAAAGAATTGTTTGTGCGTGTGTATATAAACATATAGATATAGTGTGTATATAATAAAAACATTCACTTAATTCACCATGAAACTGTGTCTGGATAACAAGAATATAAGTCAGTTGGTTAAAGTACCTGGCAGGTCCCTATATTATAGGGACAAAGTATACCATTAAAAAGAATCCAATAAGTCCAAACTGTAACAGAGTTAACATTTACTGCATAAAAAAATTTAGAAAATTATTTTTTCAAATGCAGTTAAATTCCAAACAAAGGATTTCATTTACAAAACCATAAAGACTTAAAAATATTAACTCAGTTAAACAGTAAATGTTAATTCTATTCCAATTTGACCTTATTTGATTCTTTTTAATAGTACAGGGACTAAATTGATCCATTTAATAGTAAAAAGACTAATTTGATTAAATCCCTACAATAAAGGACCTATCAAGTACATTCACTGTCAGTTTATCTATAGATGGGGGAAGTACAAAATTTCCATTTAGTTCATGTTACTAAGTTATGATGGTGAGGAATGCTTGTTCTGGGGATTTTCAAGCAGAAAAATGGAACGAAATTATTACCCTGTTCATTCATTAGTAGCAATACAAAATTATAACTACAATATGTGGCATACAACAAGGCTTAGTTCTACTCACTTTCCCTTGAAAAAGATCCCGATCGATCACCAATAACTCCTGGATTTCTTGGTCCAGTAACAACCCTATTCAACTGTAGAAGGAAGAGAAATACATTAAAATGCTACGAACATGAAGGGCAATGGTAAAAGTATCATGAAATTCTCAATTTGAGGAGTCAGATTATATTTTGCCCCCTGTACTCAAAATTTGAGCAAATTAGTCCATGTATGTTAGATCAAAGAGCAAACAGGAGTTTTCTGTTAAAAAATTTAATCTATTTCTGCTGTTAAAAACTGATCTAGTTGATGGAATAACCAGACTGTTACCAGTGGTGTGCCACATGAGACCAGTTTTAACAGTAGAAATGGATGGAATTTTTAATAGAAGGACTGTTTGCTATTTGATCTAATGTGTAGGGACCAATTTGCCCTTTTTTTGAATGAAGGGGGCAAAATCCAATCCAACTCCTAGTACAAGGGCCTTCATGGTACTTTTACCAAAGGACAATACACGAATAAAAACAAAATATAGTAGCAAGAGAACAAAAGAAAGTAAACAAATATGTGAGTACGGAGAATTATGAAATTTCATGAATGCTAAGTTAGATGGATTGAGGGACTGACCTTTGCAAAAGTACTAGCCAGATCATCCATGTCAGACAATGATCCTAAACCTACAACCTGAAAATGAATAACAGGAAAATTAGAACTGAAATAGTCATATTTCACAATCAAGAAATATCGAAAGTCGAAACAAGATTTGTGTTTAATAGATGACGGACTATTGCAAATAATGAAATCAATATGCATAAGCACAGAATTTAATGGCATAAATTTCTTCAAAACATGAACAAAATGAAACAGAAAGCTAATTAACTGCTTCATCATCCAAAACAATATATATATATATATATATATATAAAGCTTTAGTTTATGAGCACATCTTTCTTTCTTCGGATATCTCTTGTTAAAAATTAAAGGAACTATTTCTTTTATCACATAGTACCCTTAATTTTGAATTCCAACATAAAGTAATGTGTATATGAGGTTGTATTCGTCAAAAATAAATATCAAGAGTAGGATCTTTTCATGCATGTTAACATCCTCAGATTGATAACACCTTTACAAAAGGGGAACTTCAAATGGATAGAATATAGGTAAAAGTACCATGGAGGCCCCTGTACTAGGGATCTAATTGCATTTTGCCCCCTCTACAAAAAAATAGGGCAAATTAATCCCTTTATGTTAGTTCAAAGAGCAAATTGGTCCTGTTGAAAATTTCATCCATTTCCACTATTAAAAACTGGTCCTTGTACATCAGCATGAAATTTGTCCATTTTTTATACTACAAATGGATGAACTTTTTAATGAAAACGACTAATATGCTCCTTGAACTAATATATAGAGACTAATTTGCCCCTTTTTTTTGAGTAGACGGAACAAAATGTAATCTGACTTCTAATATAAGGGCCTCCATGATACTTTTACCATAGAATATTAACTCACCTCCAAACCAAAAAAACTCCATTCGAGCAAAAGTGTTTGGAACATAAGTCAATTGCGAAAGTGTAAACTGTCTTACAACATTACATAAGTACACTAACCAAACTTCTTATTAAACTTTGTAAAACTTTAAATTCGGAAATAATCAGGGAATAAAACACAATTAAAGTTCAAAATGTGTTTAACAACATAGACTAAAACACAAGTGATAAGTACAAAATTGAAGGCCAACAAACTCGACGACGATGTTTAAGGCCTAATCAAACTCCAATGTAAATAACAATTTAAGGTCATAACATAGGACTTTTCATATCATGGAATGAAAAAGTAGCAGCATCTACAAAGCAATGCGGAAGTAACAGTAAAAATGCCATAGAGGCCCCTTTAATAGGAATTAGATTGCATTTTGCCCCTTATTCAAAAAACTGATAGGTTAGATATAAAAAAAATTTTCAAAAAAAATGATAGGTTAGATATAAAAACAAATTGATCTTTTTGTTAAAAATTCCATACATTTTTACCATTAAAACTGGTCTCTGTACGACGTACATGTGGCAATTATATCTAGTTATTCTGTCAGACATGCAAAGGACTAAACTGCTCTTTAATCTAATGTAGAAAGACTAATTTGCTCGCTTTTTGAGTAGGGGGCAAAATGCAATCTGACTTGAGGGCTGCACAATGTGTAACCAAAGGAATAAAATCTCACCTCTCCTCTATCAAACAAATGGTACTCATCATCTTCAGTGGATGCAAACACAGGAGAATCCTCTTTAGCATCTTCTAAACCCCCCAAGTCCACTTCTTCCACAGCATTTTGACCAAAAAATTCGTACTGGGATGCATCAAAAAGAGCATTATCTGCAAAAAATAAAACCATAAAAGAATAGCGATTAAACAATATAAGCCGATGAATTGATACAATACATCTCAACAAACCATCAAATAAACAAAACCCTACAATTTAACTAACAAAACCGAATTTTTTAATTTTTTTAAATAAAGGTAAATCAGTAATATAGCAAAGAAAGTAAAGCTATAACGTTTGGTAGCTGAGAAAAAAAAGAGTAAAGATCCAAACTTTTCATGGAAATTAATTTTCTTTCGCATCATAAAAACAAAAACAAAATTGAAAAAAATTAAAAAACCTGAGGAAGCTTGAGAGAAGCTGCTGGGAAGTTTACCATCGGATCTCTCCATATTTACAAAAAAAAACAACCTAAAAAGAAAACCCTAAATACAGCAGCAGCAGCAGCAACAGAAGAAGAAGAAGAAATATGAAAGTCTATAATTTGGGGGAATTTTTGTTTTGAATTAAGATGGAGACATGAAGGGGGAGAGTGGCAAGTGATGTAAATAAAGGAGGATGAAGAGGGGTTTTTTTTTTTATTTAAGGAAGGGAAGATAGAAGGAAAAAAATGAAGAAAAGAAAGAACGAAAAATCTCTCTCAGTCTCTGAGAGAGAGAGACGGAGGAGATGAAAGAGAAAAACTGGAAATCAATAAAAAAGGGGGTTTGGTTTCTTCTTTCTTTTTTTCCTTTTGGTTTTTGGTTTCCTTTATTAAAACAAATATTAAATAAAAATTTAGAGTAGTATTTTTTGGCTAATTATATTTATAATTTATATGTTTATATAAATCATAATAAATAAATATTATATGTATTTAGCCAATAAGGTCTAAGAGATTTTTTTTAATATTTACTAATATACTCATAAATAAAAAATATATAAACAAATACAACGTAAATTGGTACTATTTATAATAGACAAAGAGTCGAAAAAATTAGGTAAAATTTGTCCATAGTATTCATACATATTGAGACCCAATGACTCATAGAATAAATCACGTGTGAATTGTCTCGATATTTATTTCGGCTTAAATCTCATTACGTGTAGATCCTCCTTTAAGTTACTATGGTCTAGTTTTAGATATATTTTGGTATTTGGTGGCACTTAGTGTTATTAAAATTGGACAAAAATAATGGTTAAACCAATTAGATTAAGAATCAATCGATATACGATCCCAGCAAAAAAATTCAATCGTGGCTTAAGTGAATAGGTTGAAACTGATAAAAAAATTGAACCTGTTGATTGAAACCAATAAACTAGTTTTCTTAAAAAATTTAATGACTTTTAACATTTTATGATTTTTTAATCAATTGATTTGACTATTAATTTGATTTTTAAAATTATGCTTGATAATATTTAATTTTAATTCCAGTGAATTTGAATGTATATTATTTATAATTATATTTTTACTTATAAATATACATTGTATATTTAAAATATTCATACATTTATATCGTATTTATATAATTTTTATGTTAATATTCATGTTTTATAATTCTTTCAAATCTATAAACATAGAAAAGTTAATAAACAGAATTAATAGTGTTTTTATTTAATTTTAATTCTAAAATTTTGATATTTTAAAATTTTTAAAAATAAAGAATTAAAATAATTGGTAGCTAAACAAACTTGAGTGAGATGAATTGCGTTTTGTGTTTTCGTACACTGATTGACACGTGTTGACACTGAGAAAATGACTGATTGAGATTACTACATTCAACAAACAAACAAAATAAATATATACGAAAACAAAATAAATTACAAAAAAATTAAAAGCTATATTCTTTTTCTCTTTTGTTCCTCTTCACTATTTTTTTTTTTAAATTATTACAGAGAATATTCCAAATTATTAAAATTTAGAATTTTAAGTGAAAAAAAATTGGATGTAAGGAATACAAATTGGAATTTCAAGATTTTTAAGATTTATATTTTAATAAAAGAAAATTAAATTGAATAAATGATGCTTTTGCAACAAAGACGAATAACTTTTCCGTTGAATTTATTATTATTATTAAAAATAAGTAAATTTAAATTGTTTTTTATACATTAAAAAACGTTAGACATGGACCAAATTTAATTTTTAATGAGATTCATTATTGTACTTATATCATAGGGGTACGTAAAAAGAATAGAAAATAAATTTTATTTGGGTTTAAACAAATATCGTAAACTTGTTTATAAAGTAATTATAAAGTCAAAACATGCCTAATCTAAGTGATTACCAAATGGCTTATCTTTATGTTTAAGTTTCATTACATTTGCTGCCAAAAATTTAAAAAAGTGTTAATTACATCATTTTCAAAGGGTTTATTTAACACATAATGTCAATTGTTTTTCGTTATTTTAACTCTATTTTCCTTTTCATTACTTTAACACAAATTTTAGATTTTATTTAGACAAAAAAATTAATTCAAAGATTAAAATTCTAACAATATTAATATTACATAATTTCTTTAAAAATTTTAAAACATTTTTTAATAAAATAAACATGAAAGCTACCGCATCATTATCGTTAAAATTAATAATCCAATCAATTCATTATCGTTAAAATTAATAATCCAATCAATTCATTATGCCTTTTATTTATGCTAAAAAAACTCGCAAACACCACACAAAATTTTTCATAATTAATTAGCAATAAAAGGAGAATTTTAGTAACAATACCCGAAAATTACTTTCAAAATTATTATGCATAATAATTTAACTTTCATTTTAATGTTTGAAAATGATAAAAGAACTCTCTTATTATTACAAATGATCAAATTAACTAATGTGACAACAACATTAAAGTAACAATGAAGATAAGTAGATATTCAAGACTTTCGTCTTTATCCTATCGTCCAAATATTAAAAAAATATTGAGACAAAATTGACTTATCAAATTAATTTCACTGATAACAATAACATCTTATTGGTTTATTTAACTTTCTTATCAAAGATTTCCATCTTCTTCACTTTTCCCACCTTTCATGCCAAATTAGAACTACCAAACTACTTGAGTTCGACTTGAGAGACTCGAACTCAATTTAGTAATTATTCAGCTTAACTTTAGCTTGAGCTATCGTTTCAGCCAAATTTGAACTTAGTAATTCTTGACTCAAACAACTCACGAGCTTTATTAAGCTTTTCATTTTTAATATTATTAAATTACATTATTGCCCTTAATATATATTATTAACCTTAAGCTTAATTATTGAGCCGAGCTCAAGCTTGAATATGAAAATTGATAAACAAGCTTAATCAAGCTCGAGCTTGAGTAATTCAATTATATTTCCTACCAAGCTCAAACTTAAAAGTAGATATTCAACCGAGCTCGAACCAAGTATCGAACTTCAAATTTTGAGTTCAGCTTGAGCTTGAACTTGCCAGTATCCAAGCTCAGGTCGGCTTAGTTACACCCCTAGTACTTGGTATACACATCTATTTAAGCTAAGTTATCCATACTCTTAGGTGAATATCAAATATATCAATATGTCATCAATCGAACCATGAGTAGGGTTAATAAAAGATTTGTTATCAAGTCTTCAGGTCAAACTAGTCCTGGGTTCAATCCCTACCTCTACCTCTTCCCCTTATCAAATATATATTTACACAAACAACAATGTATCTCCAACACATGTATATTCGAACTTTTTAAAGTTTTCCCAATCATACACGTCCAAATAAATGTAAAATGAAAACTTGGGTTAACATCAACTCTTAAGTTGTAACCACAGGAAACAAAATTTTGGTTCAAAACAGAATATGCTGATTGCATAAATCTATATAATTAATCAAAGAACTGATTATGTTTTGTAATAATCCAAACTAACAAGAAAATCTCAGGGGAAATTAAGTCTTACATATAAAAAATATCCAACTGAGGAATAAAACCTGAGAGTATGTTTAAGAGAGGAATGCATATCATCTTCTTGCATGCTATGCTGTAGTTGTTCTTTTCTTTCGCATTGTCCAGAATGCAGCATGGTAATGGTTCTGCAAAGAATATCATAATCAGGAAGTTAAAATTTTAGGACACAACATTTAACTGTACAAATAGCATTATCTGTGATGGCGGCTAAGCGCAAAGCTTGGGTATAATGTTTTTTGGTCTTTGATTGATGTTATAATGAACAGGCTAACAACATGTAAGAATAGGCAAATGGGCATGGATGAACTATTTGATTAGCAAAACCAAGGTAAAATGGTTCTTGGTGTCTTTGATTGACATATATAATCAACCGGCGAAGTACATGCGAGTCATGGGCAAACAGACAGTGATGAACAGTTTGATTATGAACATAATATGGAATCACCAAAGGAAGAAGAGCACCATTTCCATTTAGATTTAATAAGATAGAATGTGACTCCTGGAATGAGAATTAGTGAACAAGGTTAAAACACTTACTTGCATCATGGATCGAGGATTTGTAGTATACGTTGTTTCAATGGTCTGTTCTTTCTGCAGTCATGAATATGATGGTATGATTGAATACATGGCTTGGCCAAAAATTAAAGGGAAAAAAAATTATGGGACATATAAGAACAAAAAGGGTGTACAAAATATTACCTCTAACTCGAATCCGTAGTGAAAAGCAATCTTCTTTACATCTTCCAAACTCAACTCAATTGACATATCCTAAAATGCAGATAAAGGGAGAAAAAGGTAAGGGAGGGAGATAGAATAGTAAGGGGCACAGTAGCAAACTGGAAATCTGTCTTTACAAGCTAATTGAGCTTGACTCGGGAAAACACAAACTCCACTTAAGTTGAGCTTGATTTCTCAAGGAAGCCAAGTTTGAGTATCCTAATTCATGGCTTAAGTTGCCTAACTTGAGTTGCTCGTGAGCCTAGTCGAGTTTTTTATTTATTATTCTAATACATCTTTTTATTATTTTTAATTAGTGAAGCTTTCAATTTGAGCTCATATTCATGCACAAATAATCAAGTTTGAGACGGAGCATGAGAATCAAGCTCTTTTTTCACTAGGTAAACAAACCTATTGAACAAGCTCAAGTATTTTGGTTTTTATCTGAAATCGAGCCTTTTCGAGTCAAGCTTGAGACCGAGCTTCTTACTGCTTAGGCTTCACTCAATTACACCCCTTAAAGTGAGATGAGTGGAGCAAAACATTAAGATCAGCCAATAAAATTGCTTTGGCATAGAAGTGCTCAGAATAGAACTTACGTCTTCCTGCCCGTACATGTCTGCAAAATGATACAATAGAGGTCCGAAGTTTATCCAAACCTGCCATCCAACCAATTGTTTAATCATTAAACCAACTCAAAGCAATGTTAAAGATAAAATGAATAAAACAGTGTTAAGGGTAACTCACACCACCCTCCTTCAAAATTCTTGATATGATTTCAATGTACTCAACGATGTTGTGCGCCGTGTCAATAAAGAAACAAGTCACAACAGCATCCCAAACTCCTATAGACAGCATAAATACACTCCATAAGGTTTTACAATCCGATATACATATGCGGTACAGCTAATATGCACATACGTACATCCATATATATGTATGTGCCAACAACTTAAAAACTGCACTCCTATTGTGGAATGTAGCCAACCCACAAGAACCTCCCCCATTGAAGGATTAGTGCCATCATTGGATAAGTAATAACAAGAAGATAGATTGCAAACCTAAAGGATCATTGTCAGCCACAAAGCGGCTGGTACTCTGCTACCATTTCAATCAGTTTTAAGGAAAGTAGTCCTACCACACCTCGGCCTTAAAGGTATGTGTTCTACTTTATATGTACTACTATTCTAGTTAGTGTAATTAATAAATAAGAAGCATATGGTATAACATTCATAGTCAATAGACAAAAATTACAATATACAGGGAATAAGAAGCGCCAGTAACTTTACCAATCTGGCTGGAATCATTATAGACTTCAACAAAATCCCCACCACACATAGAAAATCCTTCAGTAATCCCTGCACTGCCAGCAACCAGAAAAGCCAATGGCAACTTACCAATGAAATTCACGTAAATATTATGAAACAAAGAACCTCAATGGAATTGACATAAAGTTATAAGCAGCAAGACAAAGATCTGTCCATTAAGTTTTTCGTAGGCTGATAGGTTTTAAACGATAAACTAAGCCTTTGATATTCATAGACTCTATTATATAAGATCATTACCACTAGGAGTTTCATAAAGAAAAAAAAAAAACTAAAAAAAATCAATAATGGACCATCAAGGCAAAATGCTTCTCCTAAGCTCTGGAGTTGACTTGGAAGGTATATTGCAAGGAACAGGTTCAAGAAAAGTAAATTACATAAACCTGTAAAGCGTTTATAGGGAAACCACAGAAGTAAACAATGGCTTAATACCTCGCTGGATGAATATCAGGTATTGAAACAGGACGAAGTTGATCATTGTCTGAAAGTGAATTGCAATTGCTGTGGATCCAAGGATATATTGTCCATTGTCCAGTTGTTTCAGTACTGGAAAATGAAATAGAACAAATAAATTGTATGGCTCTTGGGATTTGGGAAAAGGAATAGGATAGATTTAGCAGACACGCATCTTTACAAAGGGACTCTAGTTTGCATGAATGCACTAGAGGTAAAGTCCTTACTGATTAAGAATAAAACTTGAACATATCATCATGTAGTACGAAAATTCATTTCCTTGACTTATGAAACCTGTTACATGAAATGAGAAATCTCAAAAGAACAATGATAGCCTCTATCAAGTCAAAGACGTAACGGTTTGACATAAAATACATACCAAGGCATGAAATCTCTAGGGCTAGCCGCCCAAGTCCAGCACCAGGAACTAAACATGCAGGAGGGCTGCACAACAAAATATATGGTTTTAATATAATAGCAAAACAAAACAGTTACATACCACAACATAACAAAATACAGTTACAAAAAATATGGTTTTCGTATCAGTCATATTAGATTCGTATACAAACAGGAAGCTCACGGTCTATCTGGATTCTAATCCCAAAATTACAGCAATATGAGTGGTTTGCTACTCTTGAAAAAAATGCATTTTCTAACCAAATTGAAAAATGTTGGAATTCCTAAGATTAAGGACAGATTACTTACCTTATCACTAGGAGATCTTCTGTAAATAGAAACTAATCTTAGTTACTGATTCTTAGGATGTTACTGTTTTTTAGGGATTGTTTCCTTCCTTAGGATAATTTCTCTCTATATATTTGTAAGCTAACTAGTAGAAATACTTACGAATCTGATCTCTAAGTTTCTACATGGTATCAGAGCTCTAGGAATTATTAGATCCTTCTCATCCATCTCTAAAAACTCTTCCTAAACATCCCTCCGATCTAGTTTTTTTTCTCCCATGGATGACCTCAATGAAACCCTGTCTGAAACTGAGATTTCACAAATATCTCAGAATGTTAACCAGGGAATCAATCAAAGTGATCTTAATTCCTCACTTATAATCACTAGTCATCGACTAGATGGGAAGAATTTCTTACAATGGTCTCAATCTGTCCTTATGGTGATCCGTGGCCGAGGCAAATTAGGATACATCAATGGAGAACTTCCACGACCGAACGTAGCTGACCCTACTTATGCTACTTGAGAACTTAACAACTCCATTGTTATGGCGTGGCTGATTAATTCGATGGAAGGCCATATAAGCCGAACCTATCTCCTCTTCAAGACTGCAAAAGACGTGGGATGCAGTTAAAGAAAATTACTCGGATCTTGGAAACGCTTCTCAAGTGTTTGAGATCAAACTTAAGTTAAAAGATATTCGACAAGGGACACTCGAGGTAACTCACTACTACAATAATTTGAAAATCTTGTGGCAAGAGTTAGATATGTACTATGAGGCAGATTGGGGTGAAGGCTTAGAACACACTAGGTTTATGACTCACCTCAACAATGAGCGTCTCTATGAGTTTCTAGCAGGACTGAATCGTGAGTTAGATGAAGTCCGAGGCCAAATTCTGGGCAAATCACCTCTCCCAACCATTGGTGAAGCATTTGAGAAGTTAGAAGAGAAGAAAAGCGTCGTCTTGTCATGATGGGGGAGTCAAAGGAGCCTAAACCTATAACGTCTTCTGGAAACCAACCCACTGAAACCTCTGCTCTTATCTCCAGAGGTCCACAGACACAAAAACCACGCACTGGAAATGATCCTGGATCAAACAGGCCATGGTGTAACCACTGCAACCGTGTTGGTCACACGAAGGAAAAATGTTTCAAACTTCATGGCTACCCTAAAAAGAAATAGAAAGACAAGAAGACTGCCCTGTTATCTTCTAATGCTGCAGATGATGTTCTCGATGTCCGCCTAACCAAAACTCAGCTTGAAACTCTCCACAAGATGCTTGGTACTTCCACTGCTCATGGATCTCTAGCCACTCAAGGTACTGCCCTCAACATTGCCCTTGAACCTAATAATCAATCCTCTTGGATACTAGATTCGGGTGCCTCAGATCACATGACAGGTAACTCTACCTTGTTCCAAACCTACACCACTTGTCATAACAAGTCTCGAATTCGCATAGCTGATGGTTCTTACTCACCTGTGGCTGGAGTAGGAAAAGTTCAAATAACAAAGAATTTCTCTCTTGATAAAGTCCTACATGTTCCAAACTTGTCCTGTAATTTACTTTCAATAAGTAAACTTACCAAGGATGGAAAAATGCTTGCTGAATTTTATGAAATTGGTTGTGTGATACAGGAACAGAAATCGGGGAGGATGATTGGCACTGCTAAAGTTGATGATGGACTATATGTTTGGAATAAAGACAACACACAAGGGGGATTGGCTCTATCCACTTCAAAAGAGGACACAATTATGCTATGGCACCGTAGGTTAGGGCATCCAAATCTATTGTATTTGAAAAAATATCTTCCGCTGTTATTTCATAATAAAAATATAAATTCCTTGAAGTGTGAAATTTGTCAATTATCCAAACATACCCGTGTACCATACCCATTAAAAACTTATATCCAGTCCCAACCTTTTTCTTTAATCCACAGTGACCTATGGGGAGCTAGCCGAGTTAAAAATATTACCGGGGCTAAATGGTTTATAACATTTATCGATGATCACACTAGAGTCTGTTGGGACTACCTACTCAAAGAAAAATCTGAAACACCCAAAGTATTCCAAAATTTTCACTCAATGGTCCGAACCCAATTCAATTCTACCATACATACCCTCCACACTGACAATGGAAGAGAATACTTTAACTCTGTCCTAAGCCCATACCTTTCTCACCAAGGCATCATACACCAAAGCTCTTGCTCGAAATTCCCGAGAGAAAAAATCGACACCTCCTTGCTGTGGCTCGAGCCATAATGTTCACTATGAATGTTCCTAAATACCTTTGGGGAGAGGCTGTTCTCACTTCTTGCTACCTCATAAATCGAATGCCATCAAAGGTATTAAACTTTCAAACACCTCTAAATACCCTCCTAAAATCCTTTCCCCTATTCCGTGCTCCTAACCTTCTAGCCAGAATATTTGGTTGCAAAGCCTTTGTCCATAACCATCAACCAAATCAGTCCAAACTTGACCCTCGAGCCCATACCTGCATATTCATTGGCTATTCTTCCACTCAAAAGGGCTATAAGTGTTACTCACCAGTTTTGCGCCGAATGTTTGTCTCTCGGGATGTGACCTTCTTTGAAGACAAACCATATTTTGGAGCCTCTCATCTTCAGGGGGAGACTTTCAATGAAGATGAAACCCTTAATACTCTTCTTATCATACCTCACGATCCTACCACTACCCTCACAAACAAGCCTAACAACCAAGGTAACCAAGGTGCTACCCTCAATATAGATACTATTTCTCCTATAAACCAAGAAGTTAGCACAATCCTACCTGATCTTAATACCATCACCGAATTGGGACTGCCTTCTGATCAAGGAAAGCAGCAAGAACAGGTGCCCGAACTGCAGGTTTACTACCAATGAAATCGCCATCCTGAAACTGACACAGCAGTGCCTATTCCATCTCCAACTGAGGACTGTTCTGAAACTAAAGTCTCACCTCCATCACCATCCATCTATCTTCCAATTGCAGTGAGAAAGGGCACAAGGAGCTGCACTCAACACCTTATTTCTCGGTTTGTATCCTATGGAAACTTATCTAAGTCTTATAAAGCATTTGTGACTAATGTTGATTCTATAAAAACTCCAAAAACTATAGAAGAAGCACTTGAATCAGATGAATGGAGACAAGCTGTGATGGAAGAAATGGAGGCCCTCAAGAATAATGGAACATGGGAAGTTTCGGACCTGCCTAAAGGGAAGAAAACAGTAGGCTGCAAATGGATTTTTACTACTAAATTCAAACCTGATGGCCATATTGATCGATACAAGGCTCAACTTGTGGCTAAGGGCTTCACCCAAACTTATGGGCTTGATTATGAAGAGACATTTGCACCGGTTGCCAAACTAAACTCCATTCGAGTTCTCCTATCTCTCGCTGTCAATCTTAATTGGCACTTGACTCAATTGGATGTTAAAAATGCTTTCCTCAATGGGGAGTTAAATGAAGAAGTATACATGGATTTCCCACCGAGGTTTGAAGAAAGCAAGGGCCAAGTGTGTAAATTGAAAAAGTCATTGTACGGGCTGAAACAATCTCCAAGGGCGTGGTTCAGTCGATTTGCAAAGGCTATGATGAGCAGAAATTACACTCAAGGACAGGCAGACCACACCATGTTCTACAAGCACTCGGAGCAAGGAAAATGTTGCATTCTCATTGTATATGTGGCCGATATTATAGTGACAGGAGATGATACAAGTGAAATTGTGAGGTTGAAAAAATTCCTTGGAACAGAGTTTGAACTTAAAGACTTAGGGAATCTTAAGTACTTTCTTGGCATGGAGGTAGCAAGGTCTAAAAAAGGTATTTCCATCTCCCAAAGGAAATATGTTCTCGATTTGCTATCAAAAGTTGGTTTGATGGGTTGCAAACCAGCTAAAACTCCTATGGAGTTTAATCTTAAATTGGCACTGATAAGGATGGAGAAGAATTCGACAGGGGGAGATATCAACGTCTAGTAGGTAGACTTATCTACCTAGCTCACACTCGTCCAGACATAGCCTTTAGTGTGAGTGTTATAAGTCAATATATGCATGCCCCAAGGGAGAAGCGCCTAGAAGCTGCATATCAAATACTAAGGTATCTAAAAGGGACCCCTGGCCAAGGCCTATACTTCAAGAAAAATGCCAACAAAAATGTAGAAGTCTACACTGATGCTGACTGGGCAGGTTCTACCAACGACAGACGCTCTACAAGTGGTTATTGTAGCTATGTTTGGGGTAACCTAGTGACATGGAGGAGTAAAAAACAGTCTGTTGTAGCACGCAGCAGTGCAGAAGCAGAGTATCGAGCACTAGCGCATGGTATTTCTGAAGGAATTTGGATACAAAGACTTATGGGAGAACTGAAAGTTCCTTATACTAGGCTTATGAAGTTGTATTGTGACAACCAAGCAGCTGTCAATATAGCTCACAATCCTGTGCATCATGATCGTACCAAACATGTTGAGATAGACCGTCACTTTATAAAAGAAAAAATACACTCAGGAGAAGTGTGTGTTACCTATCTACCTACTAGACAACAGGTTGCAGACGTGTTAACAAAAGGCTTGAACAGAAACATGTTTGAGGAACTTGTTGGCAAGCTAGGTTTGATAAACATCTACACTTCAGCTTGAGAGGGAGTGTTGGAATTCCTAAGATTAAGGACAGATTACTTACCTTATCACTAGGAGATCTTCTGTAAATAGAAACTAATCTTAGTTACTGATTCTTAGGATGTTACTGTTTTTTAGGGATTGTTTCCTTCCTTAGGATAATTTTTCTCTATATATTTGTAAGCTAACTAGTAGAAATACTTATGAATCTGATCTCTAAGTTTCTACAAAAAATAATGCTATCATCCCAATCATTAGACAAGTGAAAAGAAAATTCAGTGTATATAAGGACAAAGTCCAAAGTAACACATTAAAGATTCGTACCTCTCTTTGGAGCGATTAGGAAATTGAGCATCAAGTTCTTCAAGAATGGGCTTATAGCACTGATTTCGTTCTTTTTCTCCCTGCAATAAAGTAATAGTTCCACGTTTATCAAAAGAACATACAAAAAGGAACTTATACAAGTTTGTCCTGAAACCATCCATGGTGACTCGAAACTTGAGAACCATTTAAAATAAAATATAAAAAAGCAATACCTCTGCTGCCCAGTCTCTTACAATATTTCTTATTATGCAACGCACCTGAAGAAATAAAAGAAATAGACATGAATTACAACACTTTTTTTTTTGCAAGTTTAAACAACGAAACTTATTTCATGCTAAAAATTCCAAACCAAAATTCTAACTAAGACAGCAAAGAGTAAATTAGGACAAGTCTATATTATTATAAGACCTTCGTGCAATACTTAAAGAGATAAAACTAATGGATATGCTTAGGACTAACAATTTAATTCAACACTAACACTTAACAGCAAGAGCATGAACACAAAACAAACCTTATCAACATCAACCAATGGAACATTTAACTGCAATGATGGATCCAACCAGTCAAGTGGAGATGAAAATGCCTGAATTTAAAAACAGATAGGCAGAGATAATTAGAAAAGAAAGGCAAACAGAAAATAGTTTCAATATCACACTTCAAAAAATTAGAGACAATGATGACAAAAGTGCACAGATAACTTGCTTCAGAATCTACCAATACAAGAATGAAAGGGAAAAGCATTTTAAAAAAGAAAAAAAAATCTTTTCATAAGACTCTTCAATGAGAGGCCCCATGCAGCCCTAATCATTTCTCATATATCCAGCCTCAACATGTCTGCAAATAGTAGTTAAGAAATTCTATTAACTTCTCTCTAGAAAGGGAAACTTCCTATCAATTATCTCCAAAGTTGTGTCTGTATAAGCACTTGTATGCATCACATGAATGCATTTTGATCAAACAGACAGTAACTATTCCAAACAAGAACCAGAGTTTATACACACATCTTACAACACAAGATCAAATAAGAAGAAAAAGGAGGGGAAGGGATGAGGGACACAGATAGAAAAACATAAAGTTCCCTACTCCTAAATATCATAGAAATATGTAACTACAAAAATTAGGGAGAGCAATTATTTTTCTCTTGGTTTGGGGTAATGGGGAATAGAATCCCACTCTTTGAATGGGGAATTATTAACCCAAAAGTTGAGCCAAATGCTTGGTTGCAGAAAGAAATCATGATAGATCAGAAGATGCCACCCCTAACTTTCATTTTTATACACCTAATTAACTAAGAACTTGTTGAATCTTTAAGCACTTTTTACAAATAAAACTAAATTTTCATCCAGCCAACATCCAACATCTCATTTGTCTTGGCGAAAGATAAAAACAGCATG
This sequence comes from Gossypium australe, assembly GCA_005393395.2. Classification (NCBI taxonomy): domain Eukaryota; kingdom Viridiplantae; phylum Streptophyta; class Magnoliopsida; order Malvales; family Malvaceae; genus Gossypium; species Gossypium australe. Next base: position 98,333,169 of record CM016620.1, read on the forward strand.
TAAAGAATAAAATGTATTACATTCCCATTAGAATCAGCGTCATTGCTGCAACATTCAGCTATCTCATTGTTATTTTCCACTTCTCCAGCACCGCTTCCAAAGATAGGCTCATGTTGCTGTTCGCTTTTCACCTCCTGCAGCTATCTACAAAAGTCAAATTTCTAAATGAAAAGAAATAAATCAAGAACCAACCAAATGGTGGAGTTTTGATATTTATTATACAATTAAATGTATTTCACAAAAAACTGGTGAGTGGGCACCTCTGTTGCTGGATTGCTCATTATGTTGCTTTTTTCCTGAGAACAAGCTTGAGCATGGTTAGAACAACACATTCTTCCGCTGGTTGATGCAGACTGACAAGAGGAAGCATTTCTCTCCTCAGAATGGCAATGCCCATGTTCAAAGTTTTCTAGGTGTGGATCCTTGCAACCATCCACATCCTGGCTCATATCTAAAGGAGGTTCAAATGCCTGTCAAACAGATTTTAATAATTATAGCCTTTTGAGTATATTATCTTCCAATAAAAACTAGTGGAGAAACAGAAATGTTGACACACCTGAAGCATGGTAAATATGAAATACGAATTCAAAGAAATACACCTGCACCAAGAAATGTGAGAAATTATAATTTGTTAAGATGTCAAAGCCATATTTTAGTTGAGATACACAACACAACAGTTTTCTTTTCCGTGAAAGGTTTAATTAGGAATATAGTTAATGCACTTGTACGAATTGTTTAAAAGAAGCAAATCTAGTCTGTGTACTTCAACAAAAGTTTCAGTTAGGTCAAACATAAGTCTCAAGTTAAGATTTAGGACCTGTTCTAAGTTAAGGCAGCATAAACTGGGAACCAGAAATTAAACCACAAATAAAAGCAAGGAAATAGAAATTTACCTTCTTAGATTTTGGAACTTAGAAGGATAGTGGGGCAACAAAGCCTGAAAAAGAACAAACAAATTGAGGACATAATAAAGCAAGGATAATAAAGGTAACCATTTAAGAGCAGAACAATTTGGCACAAAAAGTTCCTATCACTGAAGATCTTGCAGCAAAGAAGAATATTTAAATGACTGCATCCTTGTAGATAAGGCCAGTACATTTCCAAGCAACATTACATATAAAGTATGATGAAGTAAATAGCAAAACACCCTATCGGAATACTGAGAAAGAAAATAGACATAACTGGACAAGAATCTCAATTTCCAGTTTTCTTTCGTTGGGTTAAAAAATACCCTTTGCTTCCACCCTTCCTAATAGCAGCAACTAAGACAACAGCAAAGTCCAATTTGCTTCATAGCAATAGGTAGGCACATTTTTTTTCTAAAAGCGTGTAATTAGTCTCAGTTATGGTTAGATAGAATGTTACACCCAGCTATCTCAAGCACTTTTCTCAGGTTCTGAAGTCTGAATCAGGGAGGCACGTTTATAAAATGTCTCGGAATGGAAAATTCTTGCATCCATCTTTATAGTTGCCTAACTGTGAAGCACACCAGAAAAAGATTTATTAATGTCAAGTTCAATAAAATTCCCTCACTGTTTTGCTTTAGATTCGAAGGTAACCTAATAACTAAAAGACCCATTCCTGGTATTGAGCATATATTTTAAAAAAAACGAAAATTTAGGTTCCTCCTTTTCTCTAACAATAACCACTAATCATCATAATGAACATGGTCTTGAGCATGTTATAGAGTTGCAGGCAAAAGTAACTTTTTAGAGATTAGTCAAGCAAGAGAGAGCACCTTGTGAGCAGGCGGAAGCTTCTTAAATGATTTTTCATATCTTCTGACATCCTCTTCAGCAGCCTCTGGATAACTGCATAAATTATCCATGCAAGAAAGAGGAAATATCATTGATAATTGAAACAGGGTTGGCACTTGGCATGGAAAGTTAGAAACTGTCTATTGCTAGAGATAATTGCTAAGTTAGCACCATATGGAATAACCGAACCCTTTTCCTCATTTAAGGTCAGATCATTCCTTTTAATACTTGCTTTAGATACAGAAACAAAATGGAACGAAGTGCATTTGAAATATAAAAGCACATGCTATTTTTGCAAAAGTAAAAGCTCTTTGTCAGTAGAAATTAGCATGAGTTGTTGCTTTTCATTTTAACCACTGCTACTCTACGTATTGGCGGTTCACAGCATTCCTTAGTTTTATACAAAACAATTATATCTAAGTATAACATTTCAGTCATGTTTAATCATATACTTTCTGTTTTTTTGAAGCAACAACAAGAAAATAACAAATAGCTAGTAGCAAGCAAAATCAACCAAAGAGAGGCTAAACCAAGCATAGTATTCACAACCAAAAGCACATTTAAAATAATTGACGTCGGACTATAACCAAGTAACAACAACAGAATTTGTACATAAAATATAATAACTAGAAATCTAATACTATTTTCGACAGGAATGATGAATCAATAACAGCATATGTAATATTTTTAACTCAACCATTAAATTAGAACATTTTCTTTCTATTTTTCCCCTCTCTTTCCTTCCTGCCAAACTGAGTGTAAATATGCATACAAATGTAATAAAAAAACATGAAATTAGAAGAAGAAAAATACTTCAAGCACGATAATCAACAATATTTTATACTTCACTTCAAACTCTTTAAAGTACCGAAAATTAGTCCACATATTAACCTTCAAATTTAAAATTTAATTTTAAGTTTATACATCGCAGTATACTATATTCAACTTCAATGGAACTGCAGCCGAAATTAATTTTATTTATAAAAAAAAAAACCTAAAAAGCCATCGTTTCTCATTATACCTTTTCCTTTAAAAAAAATGAATCTACTCAAAATGATTCAGAAATCATGCGAGACTACAAAGAAAACTCATAATAATAAAAACAATAAATTCAAAAAAAAAAGAGAGGAAAATCGATAAAAAGAAAAAGGTACTTGAGATAAGCACTGATAATACGGCGAAGGGATTTGACTTCAAGTGCTTCTTCAAGCTTCCTTTGACGACGTCTTTCTTCGTCTTCTTCAATCTCCATTGCCCTCTTTCTTTTTTCCCTTTTGCTGCTTCTTTTTCTCACTGATCCCCAATAAAAAAAATGAATTTTAAAATTTTTTTAAATGTTGCTTTTGATAATAAAGCCCTAATGTGTACTGTGTAGTAGTGTAAGCGTAAGACTGTTTTACTGAGAAAATAAAGTCAAAAGTGAAATTTTTTTCCCCTTTTAGCCTAGATAAGATATTTGTTTTAATTTTGCTTCTTCTATTTTTGGAAAAAATTATCTTTTTATAATAACTCTCTAATTTCTCTTAAATATTTGGCAATTCCAGTTTTATCCCTGGTTTTGTTCCACTGAAAATAATTTTTGAAAAATAAGTTTTGAAAATTTTTATTTTTAAAAAAAGTTAATATTTTCTGAAGTTTAAATGAATTAGTATAAAATATTTTCTATTATTTGACATATTTCTTGAAAATATTTTTAAAAAGTTATTTTTAATAAAACAAACATACAACTGCGATTTTCTTATATTTTTATTATTTAATTAAGTTTATTTTATATAGATTTATATTTATATATAAATTTATATATTTTTAAATTTATTTAAATATATTTGTTATAAAGTATTGTAGTGCAATTTTCTTTTAACAATTGAAATTTATTTTATAAGAAATAATGTTAGAAAAATATGGAGATCACATATATAATAAGTATAATTACATATTATTATTTACTATCATAAAATATTAATTCAAATTAAAAAAGATATAATTTAATTAAGGTTTACTGGGCTTTAGTTATTAGTCCTCAAATTACACCTATAGATAATTTTTCTAATATCCCATATTTTGAAAAGAGAGTCATTTTCTCTAGATTACTTATGTGATAATTTGAAAGATCAAAACCGTAAGGTCTGTAAATTTTAAGAAATCGATGAATTCAGGTACACTTTCGCATCTAGTTTTGTTCTTGATTTATTATTGATGATTTGACATGACAGATCTTGGTTTATGGTTTGTTAAGTTTTATATCATATATTATTTTATGGTTCTAACAAAAAAATATTTAACTAAAACTTAATTTAAATTACATTTATTAAATATATGAGAGTACATATTGACAGATTAGAGTTGTAAGGAATAAATGAAACTAATCATTATTTAAACAAATGCTCATATTTATAGAATTAAAATATTCATATTTTTATACTAGGTTAAAATATTTATAAGTTTTTGTACTTTTCGTAAATTTAAAATTTAGTCAATGTACTGTTATTTTTGGGTTAGTCCTACTTTTTAGATATCAAAATTCAAGTTCAATTGTTATTATTATTAAATTTTTTTTGTTAAATTCATGTTCATTGTAAGTCATTTTTTAGTTACATGAATACCGAATATTTTTTATTTAAAAATGTGACATCAACAAAATCGACAATAAAAATTAACAATATTAACAATTGGACTTGATTTTTAAATCTAAAAAGTAGAGGGACTAAATTCTTGAAAATAAAAGTACAGGGACTAAATTTCAAATTTGTGAAGAGTACATAGACTTATGGTATATTTTAACCTTTATACTACAAAACATTTATTATTAATATATTTATAATTGTAATAAATATTTATTATTAATATTGAAAATTGAAATATTTTTTAATATTATATGAAAAATATCATTTAAAAACATTATTAAAATAATAATTTATTAATAATTTATTATATGATTAGATATAGATAATTAAATATGTATCTTTAGTGATATTGAAAATTATAATATTTTATTAATTTTAAATATTTTTAAAAATAAAAATTTATTATTAATATAATAATATTAAAAGTATAAGTTATTTTATGGGAAAAAGGGGTTTATTTTCTATTGGCTAAGTTGTTTTCTATGAAATAAACACAGGAAAATATAAAAAATATTTTTCGGAAACCATTTTCAATAAAACAAACGGAGCATTAATTTTAAAATTGAGTAATTAAAGATAATTAATCTAAGATTATTTATGTTTTCTTTTATTTGTACATAAATTTAATTGATATAATAATAAATTAAGTCTTTAATATTTATATATTCGATCAAATTGGTTTTGAGTATAAAAAATTATTTGAAAAATATATAAATTTTTAAAAAATCTACAAAATTCAAAAAGTATATTAAAAAAAACCTTTTCTTCAAGTACATATAACTATGCAAAATGTGTTAACTTTGAGGATTAAAAATGTAAAAATGATGAAAAACATTAATGTTGTAATTAATTGTCTTTAGATGATCACTTATGTAATTGTAAATTTCTAAGGGATTAAATTATTCTGATTTTATTTAAAAGGACCGATTTGCTTAATATCAAAATTGAGAGAAACTGAAATTTTTTTTTATGTTTTTAATATCATCGTGAGCAGATAAAATTATACTCTGTGCCACATGGTTGTAATTGTATAGACCCGAATTTGGATTGAATTGCATATGTATATATCAAAACCAATAAAATTTTGATTAAATTCGAATTCAGTCTAATCAAATCTCATTTTACAGAGCCAACTCTCCCAAAACTCTTTTTTCTTTCATTCACAATTAATGTTTTTAATCAATGGTACATAATTTTAATTCAAAAAGTTAGATGACCAAAAATGAAAAAAAATCAAATAATTGAGTGATCATTTTGTAACTTTTCATAATTAAATGACCAAAAAAAATACTAATAATTGAGTCACTACCAATCAGTTTACATTAAAAAACATCTGTCAATGCATTAACAATCTCAAAGAGTCAAATAAAATGTTCAAAAGCTTATATGTTCAACTGTTTCTAACAAAAAAACCTCAGTATGCATTTACAACACAATGCTTTAAGAATCATATATCCTACAACAACAACAACAACAAAAAAGAACAAAACATCTATCTTGTTTCTATAACACTCACGTATCACCTATATATATATATATATATATATATATATAATATGTTTCAAATGATGTCAAACTATGGTGATTAATTAAAAACAGGGTCATTTAAATCTGTAATACACTGATTAGTTCAGTTAATGGCAACTGCTGTACATAGCAAAAACTCCCATCCCCTTTTTCATCCTTGGAGCTAGGCCAGCAGAGAAACATGGTGTTTTTTAGTTGATTCGAATAAGTATGTGCTTAATTCGGACTTGTTCTTGACACCTACAATATAGAAGTAAAACCCGGAATTGGGTTTGTCATTGTTCATTTGAACATCATAGATTTCAACCATAACCTATGCGAGTATTTAGAATTTTGAGTGATTAAATAATGAATACTCTCGAAAATTCACCGATCCATAGCTGAATATTATGCTGGCATATTTAGAAGTTAACAGCAAATGACAACGGATTTTCAATACCTGCTTTTCCGAACTTGTTGAGGTAGGCCAGTACTGATGATGATGCCTTCCTGCCGGTCCATAACTAATAAAAGTTATTGCTCTTGGCTGCACTTGCCTATTACTTGTAGACGGGGCTGGTAGCTCTCTCATGAACCATAGTCCAAAAGCGAAGGGGACCGATGATCCTGCCGGTTGAGGTTAAACATTAACTCGATACATTTTACAGAAACTATCTCATTAAATATTTAATTCAAAATGTAAACCGTTTACTATATCAAAAATCGTAAATATAAACACGATCTTCGAACACTGAATGAAATACCTAAAACATGGTGCAAAATAAGAAGAATCGGTGCTTTTACACCATTAATCTTCTCCAGATTCCAATGATGAAAAAGCTGCCAACAGAAAGAAAAGTATTAGGTCTATAAGAAAGACCACATGCCTAATTCGGGAAAACAGAAAGAAATCTTAACAAAGTAAACTACACTCAAGGTCACAAAACTATTAGTAAGTTTATGTTTAATCACTATATTTCAAAAATTACAAAATGATTACTAAATTATCTGAAAGTTTTCATTTAAATTACTAAACTATTTAAAACTTTTCATTTAAGTCACTGAGCTATTAAGTTTTTTTTTTTTTTTAGTGACCAAAATGTAAACTTACTAAAAGTTTAATGACCTTGGGTGTAATTTACCCAATCTTAGCATCATGTCGAGGTCTTAAGATATCAAGTACTTACAAGAACATCCGTGAAAAGAGCTATTAAAGAACTCGATGTGAAACACAAGACCGAGACAACTGCTAAACCAACCACCTGCAAAATGCGACAAGCTTCTAGAATTTATCGAAATTACTTTACCCCCAAGTTTCTAATGACGTGTTTTTAGCATGCTTAAGGGATAAGAAATCGAGAATACCAAAAAGAAGGCTAAATGAAGAACATATAGCAAGTGCAAACCTTTCGCATTTCAGATGAAGCTTTCTCGGACCGAACTCTCCTCAATTTAGAAAATAGAAGGAAACCTGAAAAACAATAAAAGAAAAATATTCAAGATAAAAACAAAAAGACTTGTTTCGGAAAAGTTTGATGCAACTGTTAAAGATCTTCTCTCAATACTCTTTGTTAGGTAATTTCAATATGACTTGACTAGCTCTATGTTACTCACACTCAAGTGTGAATATTGAATACCAATGTATGCCCGACATAGATATGATTACTTTTTCAAAGTTTTTCTGTGTATTTAGAGAGTCCATAAAGGGTCATATCCTTAAACTCATATCGGAATATGTGTTAATCCATGTGCTTTAAGAAAAACGAAGAATCAATATGAACTCCAAGGAAAAAGTTCTTAAAACCATTAACCAATGCAATATCACCCATATCCAAGGGGGAAAATAACAAACGCTGAAAAGCTCGAGTCCACACATATCATTAGGAAAAAAGAAGAAGTCATTTCTCACCATAGCAACCAAAAGCTACACCCATTAGAAGCACCAACGTGGCAATAAAATCTATATACACCTGCGCAAGAATTGCTGTTACGGACCAATAACTAATAATCACATTGAAAATATAAAAGGTTATATTCTCCTAACTATATAATGTAGTTCCAATGAATTGTAAAAATTAAAAGATTTGGCATTCACAATTTCAATCTTATGCATTCACCATTTGCTATTTTGCTCTGATACCATCTAGGAATAGTTTTATTAAAATGTGTCATAAATCCCTATTCTTTCTAAAATTGGAATTTGGTTCTTATACTTTTATTTTTAAAAATCCAATCCCTCTACTTTTCATATTTCAAAATTCAAATCCAATTGTTAACACCTAAATTCGAGTTGATTACAACGTTATTCTTTTATTTACATGGATATAGAGTGAGTATTTTTTTTATTTCAAAATGTCACATTTTAACAGTGTTAGCAATTAGACTTGAATTTTGAAATCTGAAAAATAAAGAGACTAAATTCCTAACAATAAAAGTATAGGAATAAAATTTCAAATTTGGAAAGAGGACAGAGGCTTATGACATATTTTAACCTTTATATCATAATCACCATATAATAACTAGGGAGTAAAATGATCCATACCCGAGCAAATACTAAAGAATTACTCGGATTCTCCTGTTCAATCCGGATTATTGCAGCAAAGGCAATTATTAAAAGGACATTGAGCACAATGACCTGGTGGAAGAAAGAAATTAAAAATAAACCTACTGACCATAAGATTGGATTGTAAATAGAACTTATTTGTACTCATACCACAATAACGAATTTTTGTCTGCTACCAACTCGAATACCTTGGAACGAGCAACATTTCCGACGAATATCAATGTTTGACAAGCCTACCTTGGTCTTCGAAGTTTCCAACAAAGGCTTTCGACTACTATTTTCTTCATCACCATCCTCTTCATCATTTGCCTGATGGCAAAGGTCGGCCCTATAAAATCATTGCCCATAAAAGCGTACATGTACCTTATAAATTACACTACACTATTTCCTGGCTAAACGCCTCGTATCTAAACAGCAATTACTAGTACATCCTTCAAAAACTTTTGAAGATCAACATGATATTTTTCAAATTCTCATGCAAAATCAACGATAAAAGTACCATGGAGACTCCTCTACTAGAAGTCAAATTGCATTTTGCCCCTTTTACTCGAAAAATGAGTAAATTATCCCCTATATGTTAGATCAAAAGCAAACTGATCCTTTTGTTAAACTATTAAATGTTGGCCTCTGTATGTCAGCATGAGGCACACGTGGCACACCATGTGTCACTATTTGGTTATTCCGTCAACCACGCCTGATTTTAACAGTACAAATGGATAAAAATTTTAACAAAAAGGATCAATGTGCTCATTCATCTAACATATAGAGGGGTAAAATGCAATTTAACTCCTAGTACAAGGGCCACTTTGGTACTTTTACCCAAAATCAACATGAGAGCATATTATAAAAAATCATTAGACATGGTCCGGCTTACCAGAAAGATAGTAGAAGAAGAAATGCAGCCAAAAACAGAATCTTGGGCAAGGCTGCAGTAACGTTTTCACCATTAAACCATGGGAAGATCTCGTTAAAACAGCTATAGAAACAAGTACTAAAGGTAAATATAAATTGTTGTTCACTTGAGAGAAACGTACCCATTAGAACAAAGCCACACACGTTAGACCAGCAAAGCCACCTTTTGCATGTGGCAACAACCATGCACAAAAAATAAATGAAATAACCTGTCAGAAGACAAAAGAAAATCCAAAGATAATTATCTGATGCAGAAAAAAAAACATTTAGACACGACTGCATGTTATAGTTTTGTAAATTCAGAACCAAGAAAACCGGTTTGGAATTTCTTTAGATCATATTGAAGGTAACAAATCTTTCAATGTTCCACATGAAAGGATAGGATAAAGTCCCTTTCCTGGGATCAAAAAGATCGAAACAGAACAATTTTGAAAGGCCGACACACTGAGACACTTGAAAACAAGAAGACATAAAGGGGATCTTGGAGCTTGGAACTCGAGAAATTGTTAGGTTGGCCAACATAGATTAGCTCTTCCTGATGAATCCTGGTTGGAATGAATAATTGGCATTGCAAAATATGCTAGTACAAATTAAGAAATTAACGTATTCATAATAATCATCCCGTAAGTTCATGTTCTTCGTCTTAGAAGAGCTCCTATATATATCATTTCATAGGTTGCTTCTTTGTTCAAGGAAAACTCGCACATTATATCATGGCTTCAAAACTATGAATGCGATATCATTTCCAAAACACTAGATATAAATTACAATTAGATCCATGCCTCTCGACATCTTTTGTCTTACTCTTACCACAATTAGAAGAGCCGATCATGAGATGAAGAACCTGCAATTAGCATTTTGCTCCATCAGTTCAGTTTCATTGAGACAAAAAAGAATAATAGCATCGAGTTCCTTTTCAAAAAAAAGTTTCATAGTTTATCAATTTACACGAATTAGAACAGTAAACATAGCTATAAGTGAATTTCGTGCTTTTTTACAACAATCTTAAGTGAAAAGATGTGAAAGTTAAGCTATACAATATGTAAGAAACAACTTGATACAAATGAGCTATGTTATCGGGCTCAAGTGCGAGTATTAGATACAAGTAAGCATTGTTAAGTACTATGACATAACATACATATATCACAGCTGCACTCTTACATAAGAGTTCCTCCTATGTACACTAGGAAGTGGGAACCTGAAGTTTATTAAGCTGAGGTGAGCAAACTAAGAACCACATGAACAAGTACACATAGAACAACCACATAAACTTACTTTTTGACGTGTCCACCCAACTCGTTGATTCCGTAGGTGAATCCTACAAAGCTGGTTAAACAAAGGTTACAAATACATGTCAAAACATTTCTGATACATATAATTAAGAAAAACAAACTCGAAATATGGATTTGTAATGCTTTTTAAGCTATGCAAGGAAATTAAATCAAGTTAATCATATACGTATCCGACACGGTTGCTTCAAGGAAAATGAAGAATCGAAGCAGTAGCTAAAGGTTTATATCGGCTCACTCTTTTTCTTTTCTTTTTTTACATTTTAACAAATAGAAAAGATTCATTCAAACCCGAGATTTAAGAAAAAATCAACACAAAGAAGGGCCAAAAGGTTATAGTTCCTAGGAGATCCCTGCAATATAAGGACCATATTAAATTAGTCCCTCTACTATTAAATGGATCAATTTAGTCCCTATACTATTAAAAAGAATCAAATAAGTCAAATTGCAGCAAAGATAACATTTACTGGATTAAAATTTTGTTGAAAATTCTTTTTTTTTTCAATTGCAATTCAATTCCAAACAAAATATTTCATTTAAAAAACATAAAAACTTTTTAAAAAATCAGCTCAGTTAAACAATAAATGTTAACTCTATTCCAATTTGGCCTTATTTGATATTTTTTAATAGTATAGGGACTAAATTGATTCATTTAATAATAGAGGGACTAATTTGATACAGTCCCTAAAATACAGGGATCCTTCACCAGGGCCAAAATCATCACTAATTAATACAAAACTTTGAAAAGGCATAAATTTTTCAACTGTATATATTAGGACAGAACCAGCCATTCAATTGATTGATTTGGTTCTAAAGCCAAAACGTACTGAAAAAACTAAAATATTAAAGCAATGCCTATATGCGATTCAATAAGTTTCTATGATTTTTTATTTCCAACATTTTCTCGGGAAGCAAACAAAAACCCAGATTTCCCAATCAAAAAACATTTCAAAATCCCCCATTAAATACAGAAATTCACTAATTACCATAAAAAAAAAGCCAAGTGCATTAACAGAACATAAACAATTAAAAAGAAGAAGCACAAAACAAACCTGGAAAAAGGCAATAAATGCTAGAACAACATCAAGGCAAATCAAAGCAATATTTACAAAGAGAAGATTGAAAGGGTAACACTTAATCATTGCTTAGATTACACAAAGAAATGAATTCCTTTTTTTTCCCTTCTTTCTTTGTTTTCTTTGAACCCCAAAAGGAAAAGGAGTTAGAAAAACAAAGGAGGGGAAGATATGTAGGAAACTGAATCCCAAAAATAACTCTCTCTTTTTTAATATCAGATTTCACTATTTCAGAGCCTCAAAAAAAAAAAAAAACACACACACACATACAGAGTGGAAGACAAAAGGGAGAAAGGCACAGGCTTTGAGGTTTTTATTTGGTTTGGGGGGGGGGGGAGGCTGGATCGTGAAAATTGTGTTGAATTAAAGCATTTGACTTGTGAGAGAACTCTTTATTAGTGATTAGCACAGTAAAGTAGCAATAAATACAGTGATAATTAGATGTACGGTCATATTAGGACAGGATTTATATGTATACACTGTCTGGTCGGATATTCGGTTCTTTGACTGTGTTTGATTCGCTAGTATAATTATGGTTAAATTTTGCTATTAGTCCTTATATTATGCTTAAATTTTAGATTTAGTCTTTATATTTTAATTTGATCAAATTTAATCACTATATTTTTTTGAATTTTAAATTTTCAGTCATAACTTAAATAGTAGCAGGAAAATTGAGTTAGCTATATCTGACCATTTTGAACATTAAAATCAAACTTAAATACCAAAATGAATAGTAAAACTGAATTTAGGTACCAAATAATATTAAGATTATAAATGTTGCACATGGTTGGGGGCGTAGCTGGGGGAGTTGGCAGGGGCTCGGCCTCCATAAAATAGAAAATTTTTCATTTAGGTCCCTTAAATTTTTAAAAAATTTTAAATTAGTAAAGGTAAAATTGCACTTTGACCCCCTAAAGATGATTAAAAAATTAATTAATTAAATCATTTAAAAATTATAAAGATACAAGCTATTAAAATAGTGAAATTGTATTTTTTTACTATTGTAAAAATTATAATTTAATTTCGACCCTAAATTTTTTTTAACGTCCCCCTTGTACATGATATACTTGAGTATTTAGTAAAATTAAATTTCAATAGTTAAAATGTAGATTCAATTTGTATGGTTATTGTTGCAGCAATTTGGAATTCTTTTATATGTTTTTTAAAGGATAAATTATAGTCAAAGTTATTAAATTATTATTAAGCTTAAGTTTTAGATACTCAACTTCAAAAAGTTACAAAATCATCATTAAATAATTCGAAAGTTTTCATTTAAATCATTGAAGTATTCCAAAGTTTTTATTTAAGTTACTAGACTGCTAATTTCAAAAGTCCGACTAGAAAGCTTTAAGCAATGATTTAATGATCAGTATAGTGAATTAATACCCATCAACGAGTAGAAAATATACATTAGATCCAAGTTGATCAGGCAATTAGTGTTGGAGATCAGAGAAAAAAGTTATTTAGATTTTGGTTTGTCTCATGAAAAAAAATAAACTGTAGAAGAAAAAGTGAATGAGAGCTTTCGATTAGTGTAGACAGTACGAATAGAGAAGGTCAATATAGTAGCAATTTTAATAGCCCAATGACTTAGATGAAAACTTTCGAATAGTTCAATGACTATTTTGTAACTTTTTGAAGTTGAATGACCAAAACATAAACTTACTAATAGTTTAATAACCTTTAGTGTAGTTTAATTAAGAAATAATAATATAAAACTCTTGGGGTTCATAGGCGAAACTTCACCATAACATATATATTAATTAGACAAAATGATTTTTTTGGCCTTCCAACTTTACGATAAAAATCATTTTAGCTTTTCATTTAATTTTTCACCTCATTTAATATCGAATTTATATTGTTTGTCAAATTATCCCAAAATAGATGGAAAAGTTAATATTTGTCAATGTTGCTGACATGGCATGCATGTGCGTGACAGCATTAGCAATTAATTATTTTTTATAATTTTTTTTACTTTTTAATTTTTTTAGTTTTTTAGTTTTAAAATAATTTTTTGAATTTTAAAAATTTATTAATTGTCACATGGCATCCATGTGGCAACCCACGTAAGCAAAGTTAATAAACATTAACTTTTCCATCTATTTTGGATGATTTGACAAATAAGGCAAGTTTAAAGATTGAAAGAATGAAAAACTAAATAGAGGATTAAATAATTTTTTTGTAAAATTAGAGGATCAAAAAAGTTATTATACCAAAAAATCAACCATCAAAAAAAAAATCAAAATGCTTTCAACATAAAGTAATAAAAAAATTGAGCTTTGAGGTGTGATTTAAGTTGGACGCGGTGGGCATGAAAACAGGGGCGAAGCCAGGGGCTGGCATGGGCCCCGGCCCCTTAAAATGTAAAATTACTATTTAGACTTTTAAATTTTTTTAAAAATTTTAAATTAGTAAAGGTAAAATTGCACTTTGGCCCTTCTAAAATTAAAAAATTCAATTTAATCCTTTATAAATTATAAAGATATAAACTATAAAAAATTAAAATTTCATCCGTCCCTAAAAAATTGTTCTAGCTTCGCCCCTGCATGAAAATACAAAATTAAAGCCACGTTTCATTTTCAGAATCAAATTAATTAAATGATTATAAAGTGATAGGGATTGTATAATTTAATTTGCTTCCATCTATTTTTAATTATTACTTTTTTTGAAAAAAATTTAAAATTTCCTATTTGCTTTACTTTTCATTTTTAATTGGGTTAAATCATTATTTGAGATCCGAACTTAGTAATAATTTTCATATTGGAGTTTAATATTTTTTGTTAAAGTTAATCTTGAATTTGGTCATTGTTTTTATATTAGGACCTAAACTAGGCAATTGTTTCTCATCCTAAACTTGATAATTGTTCTGACATTAAGGTCTGAACTTTAAGATTTTCAAGGAAACAGGAACTAACTTGGATAAAAAAAGTTTAGGTACTAACGTGGGAACAATCACTAAGTTCAAAAACTAACTTTGACAAAAAAATGTCCAATGGACTAACTTGAACCAAAAACAAAAATTTAAAACCCAATATAAGAATAATTACCAAATTCATACCTCAAATAATGATTTAATTTTTTTTTATTTTACTATAACAACGAAAGATTTTGAAGGGGTAAGATTTTGCTGCAACAAAATAACAACTAATTGAGTTACGAGACTTCAATATCTCAAATTTGATTCTCACTTTATTTAAATTAAATTAATTTCATTTAAGAGATATTTCGATTATTAATTAACTGTATTTTATAATATTTTATTTTGGTTATAGTTGATTTTCACATGTATTGTTTATAACTGTAATTTAAAAAAAAAAAGACAGCTAATTAATTGCCAAAATATAGTATACAAGCAGGTGCTTGTCTCTGATCTTGGTCAACTGATCTACTGATTATAAAATATTTAATTTCGGGATAAGTTAATTAATTTCAGAGTTGAATATATGTTGCCATATTTTAAAAAAAAAAAACCACCTTTCATTTTACAATTTACATGTATTAAAAATAACATGGGATAAAAAAAAAACTTAGATGAAATAAAAAAATATATATTATTTTTATACTTTTTGCTGCATTGAATTGTAATTTGTGAATTTTCAAACTTAGATGCAATCTTTAATAAAATTTGGGTAATGAATTTATTTATCAACTTTCAATAAAATAAAAATATTAATTTACTTTATATATGAATTTTGAATGCTTTTTTTGAATATTATCTCCAGTATTTTGACATGAGTGATTAAATTGATATTTAAAAAGATAAATTTTTATAACATGAGAGAGTTTTCATTATCGATAATCAAACTAAAAAAATCTTAATATATAAGGTAGCTTCAAATATATATAAAAAGTTTTATTCACAATTTAACTCTTAAATTATACATATTTTTTTTATTTTAGTACATATTTTTATCTAATTCAATATTTAGATTATCATTTTTCTCACAATTTATGACATCATACATCACATATAACGTTTTTATTGGATGATATTAAAATTTTTAAGATAGATAAGGACAAATAATTTAAGTACCAAAATGAATTTAAAAAATTTAAATACCAAAACGAAAAAAAAGGTTAAAAGTAAAACCATGTATGAAGCCTTAAAAAATATTAATATTTCTATTAAAGAAATTTAAAACCCTCATGTTTATTATTATGCAAGGTTTTGATAGGTGTCCATCACCAGATTTTAACCCATCTCATCTAATTTTTTTCGTGGTAGATAATAATGCTATCTTTAAAATTTTTACAGAAAAACGTTTCTTGTTAGAAGCGCTTTCTTGACTTGTTATGTTCAATCTTTTCCAACTTTTTGAAATTATGTTTCATATCCGGTGGTAGAATTTCCTATAAGTTGAAAATACATTGGGTAGAGGTTTTCCTATTTCGAGCAAATTGTTTTCATAATTAGATTTGAGTAATGAGGCTTGTTGATGCTAAAAATCTAAAATTTAAAAATCAACCCAAAAAGGTAAATTAGTTCAAGTAAGTTACGTCGTTTTAATTTGGATAATGAGTATTTATTTTTTATGTATAATGTTTTCATTTTAAACATGCGAAACAAGTTATTTGGGCGAAGATGAGTAGATGAATTAGAGCCGTTATTTATTACGACGATTAAATTTGTGACACCAATATTGGGTTCATTTTTGTATCAGCTCAGTCTATAAAATTGGATTTCAATTGGAGCATAAAATTGAATGAGCTTCGGTTAAGAATTAGAAGGAAAGTGTCGACTTTAAGCTGGAGGAGAATTACAAGCTTGAAGTATAAATATCTAATGTCACTGAACCCTATTAGATATGATATATTTGAGGTCAAAGGTGACATGGATGTCTAGGTGATGCTTGATAGGCATTGCTCTAGTGAAAATGTTATACTAGAGTTATATGCCCACTTTGTCAATGTCGAGGAAAGTGGTCCGAGTTCAAAATAGAGTTAATCAGGAACAAGAAGCAAAAAGTCCAACCACACGGTTGTGTAGTGGTTTCACGGCGTTATTACAAAGCTACTATCAAGAAATGTCAGAATCATCAATAGGAATACATTTTTCGGTTTCAGCCCTCGATTTCAACTTTAGCGTACAACCAAGGTTAGTTGGTAACTCGAACTTGGAGACCCAAACACGACATTCTGTGAGTGCTTTCGATTTCAACTTCCCAACGTCAATGTTCTATGTTGGAAACACTTATGCGGGTATGCCATCAAGTTACACTGGTGGCCAATCACAAATAGTTTTAGTTTTAATGTAGGGTTCACAAGAATGAATGATGTACTCCCTACAACCTACACTGATGAAAGGACATCCAACCCTTGACATGCAACTAGGGTTGACAAGGAAGAGGAAACTGGAAATGAAGAAGAAGCTGGGAACGAAGAGGGAGAGGTAGCTGAAAACGATGATGATCCAATTCGGGAGTACGGACCGGATGGTTTGGAAGTTGTATTATTTTATGAACCAGAAGTTCTTCCTACTGAACCAAAAAGGAGTAGTTTTGACAATGAAGGTCCGGACAATGCTAGAGGAGCCCATCTAGATTTTATGACATATGCACCTCCACCCCACATGCTTAATGTAGACCTTAATGTTGAAGGTGAGTTAGAATTTTCAGAACTTTCTCATAAAAGACTGGACCATGCGAGTTCTTCTACACGTTTCGATAATTTACAAGTTGGAATGGAGTTTTTCGAATATGCCTTGTTGTTGTAGTAAAGCGGTATAGCATAAAGCATGGGGTAAACTTCCATGTTATGAAATCTCGAATCAAAAAAATATGAGGCCACGTGCGCAATGCGTGATAGTAGATTCCCATGAAAAATCATGGCATCTGTGAGAAAGAAGATAAGGTTATGGACAATAAAGAAAATATAACGCTACACATACTTATGTTGTTGCAGGTACGTCTTAGAATCATCTGAAATTGGATTCTGACCTGATCTCTAACATTGTCTTATGTATTTTGAAATACTTGTGTTGTTGTCGGTATGTCACAAAATCATCCAAAATTGGATTCTAACATGATCTCTGGCATTATTTTACTTATGGTGAAAGCAAGCTCTAGGATTTTGGTGTCGATTTTGATTGCCAATATTCGTAATCAGTATGACCACACTATGTTGTACTATATGGCATGGGTTGCATAATTGAAGGTTATGAAAAAGATGCATAACAGGTGAGATAAATCGTATAATGATTTGTGGCAATGGTGCAAGGTACTGAATCAGTACGTACCAGGTATCGTCATCGATCTACAAATAGAACCTGCATATCATGACAATTGAATAGTCAAGAGAAAATAATTTTCCATTTTTTTGGACATTCAAGCCATACGTTGAAGCGTTCTAGTATTGTAAGCCATTAGTCCAAATTAATAGAACATTAATGTACGAGAGATATCAACACCACTTTGTTGTTGGCTGTTGTGTAAGATGGTAATAGAAAAATCCCGCTAATAGCTTTTACAATTGTTGAAAAAGAAACCGTTGATGCTTGAGATTTCTTCTTGACTAAACTGAGAAAGCATGTTGTGCCGCAACCTGATATATGCATCATTTCTAATAGGGCACCAAGAATATAGACCACAATTGATCGACGTGGAAGCCTATGGGATCGGGCACACCATAGGTATTATATACATCATATCGTGTCTAATTACATGGGCCAATTGTTAAGGATGCTGAGTGATGACATGTTCTTAACATGCGTACATAGCAAATATTATTTTCTATATCATTCTTTAATATATACATTGCTTACATTGATGGATATACTCTTTATTTTATTTGACTGGGTATGAGCTCGTCCAATATCAATTCCAAGAAATGTTAGAGAACTTGTGGGCTATAAACTTGTACGGTGCGAATTACCTCGACGGGATACCTAATAAACAATTGACGCAATCATATAATGGAGGTTTACAATATAGACACATGATAATGAACCTAACGGAATGCATAAATTTCATATTGAAAGGGACGTGTCATTTGCCGATAACTTCGATGGTCAAATAAAATATATTTCCCACTTATCAACCTTGTTTCCAAAGTGAGCGGAAAAATATATTGGACAGATAAAGGATGATCGCATTTGGTGCAATGAAGTGATGAAAAATATTACAGAAAATATAAAAAAAAGCAAACTTTATGTTTATAGTATGTCACTCTCGTCCAAATCATATATTTCGGGTTACGAAGTTCCATATATCTAACAAAGGTATTATTGGAGGATCGTATCGTGTATACCTGAGATAAATGACCTGCGACTATAGGAGATTTCAAGCACTTCGTATTCCATGCGCACATACTATTGTTGCATTTGCCTTAGCACATTTGGATTGCATAAGCTATGTTGATGATGTTGGATCTAGTGCCCTAAGTGTAGTATTTTTGTCTAAGTACACTTGTAATTTTTTCGAACAGATCGGTTAATAAAACAATTCATGGATTATATTAATACTTTGTATATTGTCCTCGCGTGATTATTGCAGTAAAGCAAAATAGAAGCAAATATTAACTCTCTAATTGCCCAATATTTAACTAATACTAAGCGGTATTACATGGTTGGATTGTAATACAGAAAGATAAATTATATTAGTAGACGAACCTAAATATGTCCTTAATTTAACCAGAAATGTGCAAACCGATTGAAAGACTAATATGCCATCTATCAAGTCCAATTAAGGAGATGCCTTGTATTGGGCATCGGAGTAAATGACTCCTAGAATATAGAGACATAAATGTGACTGATAGTACATCAGACTGGATCCAAAAATAATAGATCCTAAATCCGTTTATGGATTTATTTAATTGTGACGTTCATAGTGTGGCATACCTAAATCTTGAGTAGATGACAGACTATGTATGCATGACTCGTATATTTTGATGTAAGTAAAAACCTGAGTTCAAATAGATAAAGAACCGAAAGCTGGTGCGTTAGGTATACGACTTATGCAGTATGTAGCATCATTCACAATAGTGGAATTCATAACCCGAGACGTGGGTAAATGATATCCTCTTATTGGCATTACATGGTTGATAAAAAGTAAACGTGATCACGAGTCATTCGTTTTTGTGATGAATGACTTGATTACTATTTGATAGTAATTGGCTCTTCGTGAAGGAATATGTAATGATTATCATGAGATAAAATATGATTATATTAGTAGAACAGATATTACCCCAAGGATATTAAGGATATCCTATGAGGGTAACATACTTATGACAAAGGTCATTGGATAAGCATTGATCAAGTTGCTTTTGTAACGGTATGTTGTTGGGGAGAGCTTAGTCACGATACTATAGTGGAATGACTTCATGACTAAATTAGTTTATAATTAATAGGTGAAAAGTTGAAACTTAATTATAAACCACTTAAGCCTCAATTGCATATGTCCAATCGGTCCCTTCGCTAGCTCGTTGAAACCAGAAATGAACTGCATGTTGAATCAAATGAACACAAATGAATAGAAATGGTGAAAATGGAGAAATGAGAAACATTTGGAAATGATTATGGTTTTCTCCAAAATGAAAATGAAAATAGAGAAATGAAACCATTTGGAAATGATTATGGTTTTCTCCAAAATGATTATAACTTTCTCCAAAATGAAAATGAAAATGGAGAAATAAAATCATTCGGAAATGAATGTGGTTTTCTCAAAAAAGAAAATGAAAAAGAAAATGAAAATGACCTGGAAAAGAATTTATGTTTTTTGAATTAAATGAAGTTTAAAAATGAAAAAAAAATCATTTGATCATAGTGAATCGTTGAATGTAGAAATATCAAATATATTTTCTCATAGATTCTTTTACGGTAAAGTCGTCATGCTTTTAACGAAATTAGAATTGAGTTGAAAAGATTATTTAATTGGAAAAATATTGAGATGTTTATTTTGGAAATAATAAAACAAATATCAGGTTGGATCACATTATAAAGTACTAGATTAAAAGTTTAGGAAGTAGTTGTAATTGGACTCAATAGGGGCACGACAAACCCTAGTATTATTAACTAGGGTTGTTGCCCCCTATACTCCTAAATAGACTAAGAGTTCATTTTTATAGTTGAAATAACTTTCTACAATTCAACAAGGGTTCTACCTCCTCTTCCTATAAATAGATGGCATCGGTAGAGCTATTTACACAACTTTAATTTATTGTCACTCTGCCCGGAAATAAATAGAATTTATTCTCAACTATTAAATCTATTTTTGGAATAACAATTCAACCGGATTTTATTTGAGAGAGATTTTTCATTTTCACACTTAAACAAAGAAAATTATTTCTAGTTCCATATATTGATATGAACCGTTCGAGCCCACACTTGAAGTAGTTCGTGATACGAGAATAGCAAAGAAGGCCGTCTGGTTCAAAGCCAAGAATGACAAGGATCCGTCTATCCAAAAAACACATGTGCGAATTCAATTTAAGGTTTATTATTATAAATATCACAAATCGGCACCGCCACCAACCTTTAATTTATTCACAGTGTCTAAAACTAATTAGTAGGATTAATATAATTTTTAACCCTTAATTTTGGCAATTAAACTTATTTTGGTATTTGTATTTTTTTTTTGTTTATAATGATATCTAAGCTAAATATTTTTGTCCATTTTAGTAATTTGAACTTATATTTTGTAAAAGTTTGACAACGTGGTTCTTTGAGATTCTGCCATGTTATCACTTGGAAGTTAAAAAAATTATAATAATTTTTATTTTTAGATTATATATATTATTTTTAGATGATGGCATGGCATAATCTTAAAGTGCCATGTTATATCGATTTTTCACTTTACTTTTGTAACAGTCCGGTTTATACCCTAGTCGGAACAGTGGTTTTGGGACCACAAATTCGAGTCCGTATAATATTTTAATATTATATTCTGTGTCGTTGATATGTGGTTTAGCATATGTTAAATTTCCGTAAGTTAATTTGATTGTCTGTGTGTTTAAGTTGACAAAAGGATGAAATTGCATTGAATGTGAAAGTTGCTTGCTATTGTTAAAGTATCAATGTGATATGGCTTTTGAATGTTGTGGCCTTAATAGGCAAATAAGCCAATAAGTGGTTAGTGGATGGCTAAGGTCATAAATGACCTTGAATTATACGTTTTGATATATTTATTTTAAAGGTTAAAAATGTCTTTTGTCATAAATGATTATATGTTTAAGAAAAAAAAAACATAAAAATGGCCACATTATCATCCTTGTTAGCCGAAAATCAAAGAAAGAAAAAGAAGAAAACCTTGAGCTAGGCATTCGGCATTTTCAAGCTCAAATTAAGGTATGATTTTGAGTCGATTTTCGATGATTTTTACGTTTTTGCAATCGTTGCTTCTTCTACTATCAAACCCATGTCTCAATTTTGTGAATTGATGATGTTTGTGAGTTATGCTATTGTTGATATGTTCAGTTTTGTGATGTTTTATGGTGTTAAATGAAATATCTAAGCTTGATGAACATGTTTTGTTCTTGAAGTTTTGTTGAATTTAGCTAAATAGGGCTAAATTGAGAAAATATTGTTTTGGGTGACTAATTTGTGAATTTGATGAAATATTTAGACTTGTATAGTCCCTAGGGATATTCGGCTAAGCATGAGCTTTGGTGGATTTTGTGAATTTGGTGTTTTGTGAAAAATGGACTAGATTGATAAAATGTGCAAATGTGAGGGCTAAATTGCAAATAGCCCTAAATATATGTTTTTGGATTGAATTGAATGAACTAGTGAATAAAAGGGTTAATTCTGAATATGTTTAGATCAAGAACCGAGAAAACGAATTTAGATCGCGGGAAAGCGAAAATAAACAAGTAGCCGTTTTTATTCCGATAAACCAAATCTGAGGTAAGTCATTATGCAAATAAATGTATATGTATGCAATTGTAATTGTTCATATAATTATGATGATAGTGAATGTTTATGAGAGGTCTTGCATTTGAATGCCGAGATAAGTTCGATATAGTGATTAAGTTCAAGAAGCCTCGTATGAGCATATGAATAGATGGAATTGACTAAGTCACGACATAGACATCTGTTCTGTTGAGATTCATGTAAGACCGCGTCTGGGACGTCGGCGTTGATTTGAAATTCGTGTAAGACCCTGTCTGGGACAGTGGCTTCGATATCTGATTATGTGTAAAACCACGTCTGGGACGTTGGCATCAATATGAGCTTTATGTATAAGACCACTTCTAGGACGTTGACATTGTTATAATCATTACGTGTAAGACCATGTCTGGGACATCGGCATCGTACTGATTCGTGTAAGACCCTGTCCGAGATAGTGGCATCAATATCTGAGTACACGTAAGACCTCATCTGGGACGATGACATTGTACGATCTTTCCGAGTTTCTGAATATATTACTGGATTTCTTTATGGTTCCACAAATGAGTTTGAAATGCAATTGGCAACTCCGAGCTTTATTAGATTGAGTAAATGAATGTTCGATTCAGGTACGTGATTATACACTAATGGTGTATTCAAGGTAAGCATTTAATTGATCCTACTATGAGGATATGTATATGGAATTTGTGATATGATTTAGAAATGGTGAAAATGGCTAAGTGATTGAGATGTGCTAATGTATTTGTTTGCACATATGCATTTTTTTTATATACCAAGTTTATTTGTATATGACTTACTAAGCTTTTGGAAAGCTTACTCTGTGTGTGTGTTTAATCTGTTTTATAGGTCGTCAAAGCTACTGAAGGCTCGGGACCGTCACGGATCGTCATCACACTATTAAAACTTAGTTTGGTACTCTTTGAAAATGTATATAGCTCAATATGGCATGTATAGGCTAGTTTTGGTATGAGTTGTATAATGAACTTAGCCATGTGATTTGGCTAATTATGTTTTGGTAAGTATATATTGAAGAAAGAAGCTTGGTATAATTTAGATTTAGTCATGCAAATTGGTATGTTTGGAATTGGTTTGAATGGTTTGTAGTGTGATTACCTTAGTTGGCAAATGTGCATGAGATATCTTGTTAAATATGGCTTGTAGGTTTGACCCTTATGGGTGGCATCTTGGCCTTGTAAATGGCCTATAATGTCACACGGTTGTGGCACACGGGCATGCCTAACGACCGTGGATGAGTTATAGGATGCAGTTTAGTATCACACGGCCTCGGCACGGGCGTGTCTTCTGGCCGTGGTGGGGAAGTCAGTATATGACCTTAAAGTACACGGCCATGGCACACGGGCGTGCCTAATGACCGTGTTGGTATAGTTAGTATATAGACACGGTTGGATACACGGGGGCGTCTAGAAGCCGTGGATGACACACGGTCTCCTCCCACGGGCGTGTCTCCCCTGTAGTTTAGTAAAGTTTTAAATTTTCATGAAATCCCATATGTGTTTCAGTTTAGTCCCTACTCCACTTCTAAGTTTGATTAAGGTCTTGAGGACCCGTTTAAGGGACATTATGTCTGAGAATGATGATTGAATGTGTGATTTTGCCTGTGAATGTTTCCAATCTGTCTGGTAACGCTCCTAACCCTAATCTGGCAACAGACACGGGATAGGGGTGTTACAACTTTTTCATATGCTTTCTTTTGTAATAAGTTTTCAAAGTAAATTTGTTTTTAATTTTAATTTTGTGATTATTTTAAATAAATTTTTGATTATTTTAATATTGTGATTTAAATAAATTTAATTTGATTTTTTTTGAATAATTTAATTTGATATTTCAATATTTTGAGGTGCAGATTATTTGATTTGATTTATTTATTAAATTATTAAATGTTAAAGTTAAATCGAAATAGTGATTCAATATTAAAGTGGACATAGTTGTCAAGTTCAAATATTAAAGTGAGTTAGAAAAAAATTACAATAATTAAAATGTAGGAATGTTCAAATAGTAGATTCGGTTGATACTCGAACCGAACTACCATTAATCAAATTACTCGAAAATTTGAAATCCGTAACCATTGACCAATTAAAATTTTTTAAAATTAACCAAATTTAATTAATAAAAAAAATTCACGGTGGTGTAACTAAAAAATGAACTTGAGCTAACGAGGATGACTAAATTAAAAAAAAAATTCAAGTGACCAAAGCAGGAACCCATTAAAACTTGAGTGACTGTATGATAAATGTACCCAAAGTTCAAATGATTTTATCATATGATAATTGTTGTGAAAAAAAAAAATCGTGCTTAAAAGCCGTTAATTGAACTTTGTTCAAAGATTCGTTAATTATTTTATTATTATTATTACTTATCTTATGGATTTAGATACCTGAAAATAGAACTTACCATAAATATATTATAATCTTTAAATGCAAACTACAAACTTCGGAATATACATTGAATTGCTAAAATTATAAATGAAAAATCTTGGTAAAAAATAACTTTTTCCTTTTCATTTTTTATATTGAATAAATTTTCTTTCTAAAAAAATCAGAATAATTTAATCATTGTTAATTTAAAACTTAAGTATATAACAATAATTAATTACAACATTAATATTTTTCTTCAATTTTACATAAATTAAATTGATATATAAATTTAACCTTTAAAATTTGAACAACGTTCTTTTTGAAAATTTGAATTTTTAAAAATTTTATACATTTTTTTCGAATAATTTTTATAGAATCAAGATCAAATTGATGGAATATATAACTATTAAGGGCTTAATTTGTTATTATATCAATCAAAACTATGCACAATTGACAAAACACATTAATTGTGGTGATTTGTTGTCATTAGTTGCTCACTTTTAAAATTGATATAGTTTAAATTACTCCGATTTTAATACCAAACAAAATTTCATGATAAAAAAGCGTTGGTCATTGGTAATAATAATTGGTATAATAATAACCTTAACCTTCAAAGTTAACATTTCTGTCTCTCTCTATATATTTGAAGCTATTGTTGCTTTTTTAACATTTTCTTTTTGGACTTTTTAAATTTTAA
Organism: Gossypium australe; assembly: GCA_005393395.2. NCBI lineage: Eukaryota > Viridiplantae > Streptophyta > Magnoliopsida > Malvales > Malvaceae > Gossypium > Gossypium australe. The sequence continues at coordinate 98,358,808 of CM016620.1, forward strand.
AAGTTTTATACATTTTTTTCAGATTTTTTTTAATTAGAACCAAATTGACAAAATATGTAAACACTACGAGTTTAATTGTTATTATATTAATCAAAATTATGTACAATTGATGAAAATTTATTCACTTTCGAAATTACGAAGGATTAAACTGTCCTGATTTTTTATAGGGATGAATTTGCTTAATATTTAAATTGAGAGGGATTAGATAACAAAAATTTGACATAATAATAAAGGTTTGGTCATCAGTCGTGTTTAGTAAGAAAGGAATTCTTATTATGGAACAAATCTGGTTTTTGTTAATAAAAACATCATTTTCAGCATCTTTTCTTCATGTCCTATGACTAGGTTCTTGTCCGTTACCTGCAGACGTTTATATCCAATGAATTGGAAACTTCCATATATATATACAGCTATGGTTACATGATTTTCATGAAACAATAACAATGGGGAAGAAGAAGGTAACTCAGCCGGCAACGGCATCTTTAAAAACATCCAAGAACGAGAAGCAACTTCACCGGCTGGAAAAAGTTTTAAGGCCTAAGGTTTACATTACAGACAGCTCGAGTTTCAAGCAGCTTGTTCAAGAGCTAACTGGATATCAGACCCGAATTACCAATATACCTGAAGAAGTTGAAAAGGTCCCGAACATGGAAAACATCGAAATAGCTTCCACTGCTATGGAGTCGTCGATCTGTATGTTCGATTCATTTGAGCAAGCATTTCAGCCAGAAGTAATAAACCAGGAAAGTGCCCTGATGGAGGTGGCTGATCCGGACTTCTCGATGTTTAATCATGTGCCTTTATCGACAAGCCAACTACAGACAAACTTGATAGCTTACCAGAATCTCGAGTCATGGCTTTTTGATGCCAATGATCACGAGCCGTCATGGCATACAGGTTGCTCCCTGATTGAACCGGAGACCGGCCTATTCGACTACATTGATTGCTGCATGTATAATCAAATGTGAATAACAATGAAAGCACATAGAAAATGAACATATCTATATATTTCCAGGAAATAGGGTATACATTTGTTGATATCGATGAACAAGAGAAACCAGTAAAGCCGACATATCGAAAAACATGCACACATATTATTGTGAAAAGACCAGAAACAATCTATAAAAACCAAATCATTTGCCTTTTGTTCTTTATCTCGGCCTTTTCGTGACTTGCGAAGCCGGGAGGCTGTATAAGGATTTCAATTGCCTGCTTATCAATTTGCTCTTATTTATAGCAAGCTGAAGATCCAAGTCATCCGACCACCATTGCTCTAAACCGTGAGCTTCGAGAAACTTTTGTTTCCCTTTCGACATCACAAACAACTTCGCCGCAACTTGACCGTTTGTAGGACCGGTGTTCTCTTTGTTCGCCTCATTTTCCTCTGTTGTTCCTTCGGGATCGGTATAGTGGCAACAGATATAATCACTATTGTTTACATATAAATGAGGCACCCATTGTTTCAATCCCATAGAAGCTTTATCCCCATATATATTGCCTAACCAACTCTTTAAAGAGTTATCTTTGATCTCTTCATCACAGTCAGCTTGAGGTTCACTACTCGAAGGAAGCATCGATTTAAGTCTTTTCCAAGCAAAACCTGCTTTTTCTCCGAAATTTCTTAAGCTCATAGCTATTGAAATTGAGGGCGGGTTAAACAAATGAGCATCGACGTATATCCCTTCTTTAGCCAATGCTTTTCCCACTTGTAAAGCAAAACCAGCTCCCAAAGAATGACCTGCAATACATACATTGCTACTACCGTACCTTTCAGCAACTGTTCTTAATGCTTCCAATGCACCTTTAAATCGAACAGAACCTTTCAAGCTTTCCCAAGCTAGAAACCGAAGATCATCCTCAATATCTCGTCTAATAGTTGGACCTTTGAGTAAAGTTCCACGAAGTACTAAAACGGCTTTCGGTGCTCCACTAGGCCTAATGAGCACAAAATCAGCCAAGGCTGCCGATTGATCCCATTCTAATACTGCTCCGAATATCGATCCGTCCCTTTCGTCGATCAAAGTTTGTGTCAACTTGTACTTGAAAGTCATCCACCATTTCGGTGCAAGAGCGGTTTCGACAGTTCTATTCTCTTGTCTGTCCAATTCAAGCAAATAAACTGCTTGTATGAAACAAGCAATTACCGATCTCTTATAGTTTGTATCTTTCCTGCAAATTATGAATCATATTCATTAACATAACAAACAGATTATACAAAATTATGCCTTTTCTAGAACTAGATATATGGTACATATATTTACATATCATGGTTTCATTTAAAGACAGCTCGGATTTGTGCTCGATCCAACATAAAATAGTTCCTTCTTCAACAGGGGCAAACGGAGGGAGGGCAGGAAGCCCCCTAAAATGGCAATTTGCTTCTTTAGACTCAAAATTTTATAAAATCTTAAATTAATATACGGTAAAATTATAGTTAGCTCAAAAAAGTGCTAGAATTTCAGTTTATTCATTTTAAACACCATAAAAATATAAGTTAATACAGTTGCCAAATTGCATTTCAACTCTCATAAAAAATAAAAAAATAACTTGATCTCGGCCCGCACCTGTTGTTCAATAATCAACTAGATCTCAAATTTCAAAGCAACCCTTTTTCATAGCTTTGAGATGTTAATTAAAAATAAAAAATTCAAAACCCTAAAACTTTGCATCTAAATCTAGGTACTGCAATAATGTAATTGAGATCATTCTTTAGTTTTCCCTAATCACTCAGATTAGTATCATAAAGGCTCTATTTTCACCAAGTACTGCTCCCCTTCAGAAAATCATTACAAATTTGAGAAAAAAATCACAAAGATTTGGATCAAAAAAGGAAATGGGTATCTTAAAATCAAGCATTTAAAACATAATTTATTTACCAAAATTGCATGTTACCAAAAAATAATTAAAACTACACATTAGAACACAAGAACCTTGTTGACTTACCAAAAACAAAAAATGAAAAGAAAAAGCACAGATTTAGATAATAATAAAAAGGAAATGGGTAATCTTAAATCAAGCATATAAACTTCATTAAATCAACCAAAAATGAAAAAATCGTTGAAATTACTTACCAACTAGAATTGATAAGGTCTCTCCAATTAGGCTTAGCTACATTACGAGGACCAGATACATGAAATGCATATGGATGTGCTTCTTCTTCTTCTTCTTTTTCATTTTCCTTTTGTTCTTTTTTTTCTTTTTCTTCCACCACCACCGCCATGGCTCCTCCTTTTTCCTCCAAAGTTACCACCACCACCTCCTCTACTCCACGCTTCGCCATTAATATATATAAAAAAGCTTTCCAAAACAATATAAACTAAAAAATATATATTGCTTCTTCTTGAAATTAGCTTGATTTCTTTTGCATGGAACAAGAAAAGAGAAAGCTTAAACGATGGGTTTCTTTCTGGGGGGGTTTCCTTCTTTGGTTGTGTGAAGTGTTTTTGCTTGAAAGATGAGGCTTATAATAATTAATTTTTAAATTTAAAAGAAAAAAGAGAGAAGAATTTTGAGTAATTTGAAACGCCTGGATTTGTAGAGAGATCTATAACGGTCATATTTCTTTCGTGATGTCGGTTTTCTTTTGAAATTACCGTAATGCCCTTTTCGTTCATTTTGGATTACAGTTGGATAATGATTTAATTAACGTGAAGCTCATAATCCTTAACTTAATTCATCCGAGGTGAGTTAAATTCAGTTCGGTTGAATCACTATATTCAAAATTGGGTGTCCAATGGATGAGTTGGATCGGAATTTGATTAAAGTATAAGTTCAAAATAAGGATTTGGAAAATTTTTTTTTATATTATGCATGTCCGTTTACGGTATATGTTTGAGGTTTGTGATTGTCTCTTTCAACAATACTATCTCTAAAGTTTGGACCTACGTTCTTCCTAGACCTATCCATGGGTCGGGTCACCCGGCCTGACCCGAAAATCCGCTCGAAAAGTGAGAGGATTTGGGTAAAAATATAGGCCTAAAAAATGAGCTTTCGCAATAAGGCTTGTTCAAAAAACGAGCCAGGCCTCAAGTAAGACTTTTTTGGCCCAGGTCGGCCCGAATATGCAAAAAAAACTATTTTTTATTGTTTTGTTGCTATTTTCTCGTGTGTGTTTTTCACTATTTTGCTACCATTTCACTATTATGTTGCTATTATTTTGTTGTTATAGTTTGAATATTGTATAACTCTTATTTTATTGTAAATTTTGTTACTATTTTAGAAACGTTTGCTTATTAAGTTGTATTTATTTTAGTGTTATTAAAGTATACATATTGTATTTTAATTTACTTTTAATTTGTTGGGAACATTTAATTTAATATTTTAGATGTATTATATATATTTTAAAAATTTATATAAAAATAATAAAAAATTTTAATACGAGTGGACCGAGTCGAGCCTGAGTTTTTGTATTTTTAATAGGGTCGGGTTTAGACAAAATTTTAAGCACATTTTTCGGGCCAAGCCTAGGCTTAAGATTTTGTCCAAGTCCGCCTGAACCTGACCCAACCCATAAACACCTCTAATTCTCCCTTTAAAAGTGTAATGTACCTTACAATTGAATAATTAAGAAGTAATTTTAAAAATAATTTCTAATTATAAATACAAATATAAATAATTCATATCAGAATAATATCATTATATTTCGAATGAATCTAACAAATCACACAATATTATTAATCAATGTTTATTTTAAAAATATGTTTTTATAGCTTCAATTGAATAATGTAAATAATCTAGCATTACCTTAATGTTTATTTCTTTCTACTTTGTGAAATAATGCGCTTTTAGCTATTTTCTAAGTTGGTTGAAAATAGAGATATAAATTATTATTTTTTAGATCTAATTTACCCCCAATCTTTCTATTTTGTAATTTTTAAAATTCTTTTTTTTTTTTACTTTTAATTCCATAAATTCAGTTTCTTCACTTATTTGATTTAACAATTAAAATTGATTTGATAATTTTATTACTTTAAAATTTTATTAAAGTTGAATATGTTATCAATTGGACATCAATTTTTAAATTAAAAATTATCAAATTTAAAAAAAATCACATATTCAAATTTTAATGAAAATCCATTAATAAATTTATCAACTTTAATTTTCAAATAAAATAAGTAGAAAAATTAAATTATCGAAAATGAAAAATAGAGACTAAATTTTAAAATTTTCAAGTATTACAGGGATTAGAGGCAAAATTAAACCTATTATTAACTACTTGTGCGGTTGTGCCACCACGCATAGGAGGCGGGGGGATAGCCACCACGCATCACGTAAGGGCCTCTCATATGAACATGTGGAGGACATCACTTTCCAACAAAACCAAAACTTGAAAGCTCAGGCAACTCAAAGCAAAATTCAGTCTCAACATTAACAAAAGATTAAAATGAAATCCCTGCTTCAGAGCTTGATCGGTTGATCCCCAAAACCATCAATATATAAAAAAAAAAAACTTTGGTTATGGCTTTGTATTTCATGGCTACTTCACTTAATCCAAAACCCTGTTCAAATTCTAATGTTATTGTTGTTTCTCCATTGCTTTACTCAAAACCCAAACACCCTTTCAAGCTCATCTCTTCTTCTTGCGGTAAAACTTTTGCTCAATCTGAAGGAAAAGAAGGGGGAGTTAAAGAGGAAGACGCTCCTGCTTTCTCTGGTATCAGTTTACTTCTTTAAATTCTTTAGCTTTAGTTGAAAAGTTCCTTGTTTTTTGGTTTATTTTTGCTGGGGTTTGATTGGATTTACATAATATGTGATTGGGAGAAACCATGTTTTGTTAATATTTGGTTTAATGGGTTTGCTATTTAGAACTTGATTCAACTTGGGTCTCTTTTGCCTAAGCATGTGAAGGTTCCTTTTCATATATATAGATATATATTGAACTGTAAAGCATATATACCCTTTTCTCCCTTGTCAAAGCAGTCATGTTTTGATTGAATTTCTAGGTTGTTATACTATGGTAGAAAGAAAACTAAATTGGTGGATAGATTTTTGGTTTTGTGCTTGAAGTCCTATATGTATGTTACAATACAGAATATGGGGGTGGCATGTAATCGCTATTTACACTGTAAGGTTTTGTGCTTGAAATCCTATATATATGTTACAATACAGAATATGGGGGTGGCATGTAATCGCTATTTACACAGTAAGGGGTGCGGAAAGTCGTTAAGATGAGGACGGGTCACACGTTAGAAGGTAGTAGAGACACTAGGAATGGTGGTTTCAAGGGTCTCATAAGTTTAGAGAGTTTTTTTTCTGGAGAAATTCTGCAAAGTTTTCGTAAGGGGGTGAAGTCATTCCGCAAAGTTCTGGTAGGTAGGCCTCCTCTAGGGGTGAAGTCAAAAAAGAATTTCTGCTACTAAAATTAAGTTTCATATTTTTATAAAAGTTAGAATGTAATTTTATAATTTTAATAATTTAGATTTTTATAATTTTTATTCTTTTTGGATTGGTAGCATGGCGTCTATGAAAGAATAAGAACTTACTTATCTTTCAAAGTTTTGCATGGAGCTTATCGGAGACTATTAAGATATCAGTTTGTTGAGCAAAATAGTTTCATGCTACTCATGCATGGGATCCCTCCAAAGAACCAATTGTGGAGTCTTAATGATCGTTAGGAGAAGCATTAGGCTAAGTTAGTATAGTATTATAGTTTTTCTTTTAGTTTAGTTAGGCTTTTCAAAAAAAAAAAAAAAGAAAAAGAAATGATTAAATCAAAATTTTATTAATTTTACTAATTTAAAGTTTTATAAAATTTAGAAGGCCAAAATGAAATTTTACATTTTAGGAGGCTAGGGCCCTTGCCAACCCCTTTGATGCCACACCTGGCCTTCTTGAGCTCCCCTTATTCTTATAATGGAGAGTGTTTATTGTTCTTGTGATGGAGAGAGCTTTTATACAGGAGGAGTTTTGACATGGGTTCCAACGCATAGGGTGTAGGGGAAAGCATTCGTTTTTTTTTTTATTAAATCGATTTAATCGACCATAATATATAAAAACCGACTTGATCAAGTTAAAGCTTAAGAACTGACATTCTATTCATTTGATAACCAACTTTAGTTATTGGTTTTGAATAATATATATTATAAATTATAAATATATTTTAAATAATTAAAAGAAAATATTAAACTAAGTTGGGGTTTTTTTTACCAGTGGGTTTGAAAATATAAAAACAGATAACTGACCAAAATAGGCATCCAAACCGAACCCATATCTGAAAAAACTGCACAAACTGCCCAAACCAAAATTGGCTAAGCCGATTGAGTTGTTTAATTAAACTAAAATTGCTCTCTCCTAGTAGGATGGCTGTAGAGGTAGAGGTGCTTTATTAATATGTGACGAGGTGACTTGATACTAGGTGCGAGAATGAATATAACAGTATATCCTTCCTTCTTGCGATGAAAAGAGCTTTTATAGTAGAAGAGCTTTAGCATAGGTCCAACTGAAATCATGTAGGGTGACTATAGAGGTACAGGAGCTACTACTTCATTAGTATGTGACGAGGTGACTTGATAGTAGCGCGTGGGAATGGATAATATTGAACATAAAGTTATCGCCATGAATAGCTATATGTTTGCTCTCCATGCCTCGTACTTCTTTACTATTTGTCATGGCATCAGCTCATGGTGTTGATACTTTTAAACATCTATTGAGATTCAATAAATCATTAGATCGCTGATTTCATGTATCGACATTTTTTGTTAAGGTTCATTGTCTTCCACACGCACGCAGCTCGATCTTTTGGACCAGCTAAGTTCAACGAGCTCCACTGCCGACGGTACGTCGATCTTATCCCTAGTAAATGCAACTTGCAAGGCCTAGATTGAACAACAGTATGATTTATGAGGTTGTGACTGATTTGTTTCTTTTACGACCAGGGTATGAGAGTGACGGTAGGTCTGGCAAACTCACGATTCGTGAGCAGCTCGTGCGGTTAGTCGGTGATAGAGACGATGACTTTACTATTCCATTGGGTAAAAATTTGAAGAAGGTTAGTCCAAAGTTTTTAACCATCTCACAGAAGAGAAATATCAGGAGACAGGCATATTTGAATGAAGTTTCTCAGAGAAATGATTCGGTTTTCTTTGCAACGATCGGAGCATTCGTACTTGTTCCGCCGCTTATAATATTAGGGATTGCTATATTAACAGGTTATGTCCAGCTTTTTCCTTGATATACATACACATTCTCAAAGTAAAATAGAAATATCGAGGTTAGACCGAACCGAACTTATGTTCAGCTTGTTATTGCCGTTTCTTTTCGTTTTCGTTATTGCATGATCGGTTTACTCCCGAAATTGAGTCGTCCTTGTTGGTTCCGTTGTTAAGAGCTTATTCATAATTTGTAGTTGTTCCTACATGGATGAGTATGACATGAAACGAGCATCTCATCGAACACATCCATAGTTCTCCTAGGCTTAGAATCATATATGCTTGCAAATTCTTTGAAACGGAGAGGGATTACGGGAACATCGACCGAAGTTGGAATGCTTGCAGATGAAACAGGGGAGTTGCTGGAACATCGACATGTTAATAACTTAAGTGAAGATAGGCTGTCTCAACGGTATATACGAAGATGCCGGAATCTTTTGCTGCTAATACAAGTTCATGTTGCATATATACAATTCTATGGTACTGCAAATGACTTAAAAATAACTCCAAAATGGAAGTACCAAGTTCAATTTTCCACTCCAAAACTTAACTATGATCAAAGTATTAATAGGAAAATCAAACTAATTAAATTCTGCTGTTAGTCTCTGTGCTCTATGTAAGTTGTAGATTTAGTTTTTATACTTTAATTTGATCAATTTCAGTATCTATACTTTTTGAATTTGTTAAATTTAGTCCATGTACTTTTTGAATTTTAAAATTCTAGTCTTGAACAAACGATTGCAGTTAAATATGTTTGGTTAAATTCTACAATTAGCGTAATAAAGTTGCAAATTTGATCCATATTATCCAATTGAATCATTCTTAATCGTTATATTTTTTAAATTTAGAAATTCTATTCTTGATGTAAACGACACAGTTGTTGAATTCATTAACTAGTTTTTTGTGAGTAATATGTAGAAATAATAAATTGCGCATCAAACTTTGAAAATAGCAAAACTTAGTAAATATAATAGCTACCATAAGCAAAAGGACTAAATCCATAATTTATGCATTTTATAAAGACTAATATCAGAATTTAACCAATCAAATCTTGCATGTCAATCCAATCTGATTGAAAATTCCTGAAGTGGAGTAATATATGATTTTTTTTCTCTAATATTTCCTTTTGCAGAAAATATTGACTTAATGCATAAGAGTATTATATACTTCTCATGACCATAGCATAATCTGAAAGTTCACTATAAGAATATTTTGTTTATTTTAGGTTTTTTCATAAGTTTTGAAATCATAGCAGATGAGATTTTCTAAAGCATCATAAGAAACTTTTAGACTGATTTATGGATAGTGGATGACCCCATTTTATGGTTTTTGAAACTGTTGCCATCTTTTTGCTTTGTTCAAACATTTGAACATGTTTTGGTTCTAACAGTAACAAAAGATTGATCCAACATTTGAACATGTTTTTTTTTTCTAACACCAACAAAAAATGAAATGTGTTAGTAAATTTAAGTCACTTCGTAACCCTTTTTTGTTTCTTCAATAATGCTCACTTGTCGGTTCCTTTTTCATTACCAATTGAACTGTGTTCTTCACTAGGTCTCACTGGTACACCTTGGTTTTGTATATGCACCCATTTGTCTTGAAACAAGTAAATCAACACAATCACAGTGATCTCAACTGTAAAAGCTATGGTCCAAAGCTTTGTACTCTTTGATGTCTTGTCATAATATGCTCCCAATCCAGTGTATATGCTGATTACACCTAAAACACACACTGTAGTTCCCAGAAACCAGTGTGCAAAAAACCAGACAGTTCTTCCCTTACATCCCCTGCAAAGAGAAAAAGTCTTTTACGTGTTATAAAAAAACCTAGTAACCCGATGTACCATGGAAGCCCCTCTATTAAGAGATGAATTGCATTTTGCCTCCTCTACTCAAGAAACGGATAAATTAGTCACTGTGTATTAAATCAAAGAACAAATTGATCATTCTGTTAAAAATGTCATCCATTTTGCTGTTGAAAATTGGTTATTCCGTCAACCACGCCAGTTTTTAATAGTATAGAGACTAATTTACTCGTTATTGACCATAGTATAAGAACCTCCAAAATATTTTTACCTATTTATTCGAATATGGGGTCGGGGTTCGGGTTTACCTCCATGGACGTAAAACTCCGGTCAAGGCTTGTAACCAAATGATGCCATATAAAGCTACACCTAATCTTTGATGATGATTGTTGAAGGAATTGTTGAAGTTTTTTATTGACATTATTGCTCCTGTTGTAGCAAGAAGTACTGAAAGTATCTGCCATACATGAAAATAAAAATGTTGGATATTTGTATCCGACATAATTAAAAAACGAGTCTTGGTATCAAAATCCGGATAATATAAACTTAATGTGAAGATAGCTTGTTTTTGTAGCTTCTGATCTGTGATTATATCAATGCAAAAACCCCACATAATGAAGATCTAAGACTTTTTATTTGTATAAAACCATTGGACTTTTCTTGCTTCTCAAGAATTCATGATAATCCCCAATGTTATTTTATATTATATATATATATATATATATATATTGTCCAACGGAGAAAGAGTTTTGGCTTAAGTTGATTCATTTAATTACTTTAAAACATGATATGATATTTAACGAATTTGTGAATCGATTTCTTTTGTCGAATGCTATAGTTTTTCATGTAGAGATAACATTGGGAAAGTGAAAGAAAAATAAAGATATAATATCAAATTTAGTTCTTAACGTTTATATTTTTTGTCAATTTGACCTTTGTTCCTTTTTTTTAGTTAAATTTGACTATTAACCTTTCAAAAAGAACTTAATTGCTTTTTTTTTTCAACAAAACCCATACGATAGTCCACATGTAGTTCATGCTAACATAACACTATTTGTTTTATATGTTATATCAACATATAATTTAAAAATTCAAAAAAATAAAAATTCAAAAAAATAGCATGTAATACATATGGATTATCATGTTTAAAATTTAATATTTTAGTCAACATTTTCGTTAAAAAATAACAATTCAACTCTTTTTTTGAAAGATTGATTGTCAAATTTGAATTATTTTAAAGGGTTGAGGGTCAACTTTAGCTAAAAAAAGGAATAAAGGTCAAATTGACAAAAAATGTAAACATTGAGGGCTAAATTTGACATTATGCCAAAAATAAATTATAACCTATGTAGGGTATGTAGTTTTCGGTTAAACTATGCTTTAGGCCCCTGTACTCTTCATACATTCGAAATTTAGTTTTTCCACTTTTATTTTAAGAAATTTAATCCATCAACTTTTCTAATTTAACAATACAAGTCAAATTATTAACACCGTTACAATTTTTTAGTTAAATTCAGCTTCGTTACAACATCATTTTTCTTACTTCATGGCTATCACTTGAATATTTGTTTAATCTAAAATGACACACCAATAAATTTAATAGAATACATTTAACGGTATCAATTATTAAACCTAAATTTTAAAAATTAAAAAGTAAGAGACTAAATTCTAAATCTACAAAGAGTAGAGGAATTTTTCGGTAAAGAGATGAACTTGCCTGTGAAACTGCGTGAACATAGAAATGAATTTGAAGCTTTCTTCCACATTCTTCTCCATTTGACATTCTAATAGCAAGTATCCCAATAGGCATTAAAAACCCCATTGATGCCCAAAGGAGGAATCCATGCACTGTAATCTCAAACATCAGTTTATGACTTATCACCTGTTTGGAAAAACAAAACACATATCTGTAATGAAAAAAACAATGTAATAAAACTCCATCAAAGGACATGAATCCAATACCTTTTTAATGTTGTCATTGTTGTCTTCATCAATTGAGCTTACAAATGATGGGACGAGTAGTATGAACATGGTGAAAGAAACCAGTTTCCCCGCAAGAACTTGCATTGTTCTTCAAGCGAAAAGCTAAAGAAAAACACAGATGAGGTATGGTGGTGTGTTAGAAAAAAAAAACAGCAATAACAAGAGTTGGCAATGGTGTAATTATAAGATGACAGGCTTATACGCTTAGACCAGAGACCAGCATACTCAAATGCATAGTACTCAACCCTTCTTTTTTCATGAGAATTATCAATAACTTTTTTTCCTTTTCTTTTTCCAATATATAAGCACCCCATTTTCAAAAGAAAAAGGTCTTTTTCGAAATGAATACGATTTTACATATTCTTTGTGGAATAAATTTCAAAAGCTGATTCTTCAGTATTCCTTTTACTTCAAAACATTCACGTACATACAAATATACAGGTGAATGTATTTAAGAAGACGATTAAATTCATCAATTTAGTCTCTATACTATTTAAAAAATATTATGTACTCTTTGTAAACGAAATTTTTTATTTGGAATTAAACAGTAATTGAAAAAAACATTAAGATATTTTTTATACAGTAAATGTTAATTCTATTACAATTTAATCTTATTTGATTCTTTTTAATAGTATAGGGGTTAAATTAATTCATTTAATAATATATGATTTAGGGTTTAGAGGATTAATTTGATATAATCCCTATAATACAGAGACTTCCTAAATGCTTTAACCCAATATATAAGCATCCCATCTCAAAAGAAAAACACCTTTTAGAAATGAACATGATTTTACATATTCTTTTTAGAATAAATTAAAAAAAAGCTGATGTTTAGCTTTCTCAATAGAATTCCTTTTAGTTGAAAAGATTCACGTGTCTATATATATATATGTATGTTAAAAGTACATTGTACTGAATTAAATTAATTTTTTCTATTATTAAATAAATTAATTTAATTTCAGTACTATTAAAAATAATTAAATAAATTCGAATTGTAATAGAGTTAATATTTATTGTAAAAAAAATGTTTAAAAATTATTATTTTCAATCAAATTAAAAATATATATATTTATAAAACCATAAAAAATTTAAAAATATTAACTCCGCTATAAGTAAATGATATTCTAAAAAAGAAGTAAAATTAACTCTATTTCAATTTAACTTATTTGATTGTTTGGAATTATGGATTAAATCAATTTATTTAATACTAAAAGAACTAATTTGATGAGATCCGAGGAATTCCGTATACATTCACCTATATATATTGTATTGTTGTATCTATTGTTGCATGGAGGTGGATGGTTTGAGGCAAAAAAAAGTTGTGATTGGTGTGAGCCAAAGAAAGAAAGTGGTGGGGGGAATTGAATAGATTGCAGCTTCAACCATGTGGGGTTCTTTTTTCTTTTCTTCTAGACTAGCTTTTTGGGAGGTTGTTGTTGCAGACGGTGGAATATAAGGGTTAATATAACACTTTAGTCCCTAAGTTTTGCAATTTTTCTCAACTTGGTCCCTAATATTTTCACATTGGTCCCAAAACTTGATAAGTTTTAAAATTTGATCCCTAAATTTGGATTCTGTTAAGATGTGATGATGTGAAACTTTGAGATAATGCCATACAATCATATGGAACTTTAGAAATTTGATATAAAATCTAAAAAAATTAAAAAATATATAAAATTTGTATTTTTAAAAAAGAATGGGTGATAATATGGTATAATCTTAGAATACCACATTATTATACCTTAAAAAAATTCAAATTCAGAGACCAAATTGAGAAAAAACTATCAAGTTTCAAGACTAATGTAGACTAAAAGAAAAGTTTAAAAACTAATGTGGAAAATATTATTAAGTTCAAAGACTAAATGTTATATTATCCTGAATCAAAAAGGGAAAATGGGATGTCAGAATAAAGTGGAAATTGGCAGCCTACACTAACCATTATCAAACACTATTTTCTGCTTCCCACTACTTTAAATGGACCGTATAGTTTAATACCAAAATACATTACACTGTTATTCCAACTCCCAATAGTATATATGATAGGCTTAAACATTTCCAACGGGGTAACATTGACTATAAGAGATGATAAACCATTGTGTCAAATCTCATTGGTTAGACAAAGGCAATAGTTGTTAATTATCATTACCATAAATTCCGCCAACTTGTGTTAGAAAATATTAGACCATATTGCATAATGTAATGAAGGAAATTGGGTTTGTTTTGTTTCCATTGATGCTTTCAAATTCCAAAAGCAAATTTGTGTTGTATATATATAGTGGGAGACAAGTTGAGGAAGACAGCTTAGGTTATAGCAGGCTTTTTCTGTTTGTGGGAAATCTTTGAGCTATGGTGCAAAAGCTGCATGTGGATTGTGGTCCTATTCACCTCATCAAATACTGCTCTCTATGGTCCATTCCTTTATTATTACGGATAAATCGATATTTAGTCCCTGAATTTGGTAATTTTTTTATTAGATCCTTAAACTTTTTTGTTTACAGTAATCCCAGAATCTTTGTAACTTTTCTCAATTTTAGGTTATCATGTGGCACAATTTTTATTCTATAAAATAATTTGGTTGGATTCAAAATCGACATTTTGTAAAGATAAGGCGTTTTCAGATAACTATATTAAGAATAGTTATCTTCCCTCCATGTGCAGAAGGATCAAGAAATACTATTCCCATGATACAATGCCTTTACTTGAATAGAATAATTCATATTGCACTACCAATTGTTTTAAATCAGAATAAGATCTAGAGATACACAAGAAAGAAACAATATAATTTTAATGGTGTCCTTCTCTTATAACTCAATTCCATTATATCAATTCTCATTTTTTGTGTCTATATAAATTGAGAAAATTTATCTAATTCCAGAATTAATGTTTTCCAAATAAACATTTTAAGAACTAAAGTGAAAAATTATTAAATTCAGGGACTAAATATTACATTATCCATTATTATTTCTATTTTCTTCGTAATCTAATGAATTTTTGAATTCCCTCACAACTTTTATTGCATTCTACAAATATATATGTTTGATATGATATTATATATATATATATATATAAGTTTTTTCTTATATTTTTTTAATATATTATCGGAGAGTCATTGAATTCCTTCAATTTCGAAAAAGTTTATAAATATAATCACAAATAAAATATAATTGTAAATAATATATTTCAATAATTATAATTAGAATAAAATTAATACAAAGTTGAACCGTAATCATATTGAGAATTAAAATATATCAAGATTTGTATTAGAATAAATTTGAATAAAATCACACATAGTGTGACCTAAACCTAAAATAAATTTGGAATAGAACTCATATATAATATCTACATATGGTGAGAATCGAACTTAGAACATCAATTCCACACGAGTTAAAATATACTATATTATGGGGTAAAATATATTAGTAGTCAGCCAACTATTAGTAAATTTCTTTTTTAATCACCTAACTATGAAATGTTACAAAATTGTCACCCAACTATTAATAAATTTCTTTTTTTGGTCACTCAACTATGAAATGTTACAAAATGGTTACTCAACTATTCAATTTTTTCTCTTTTTTTTTTGTCACCCAACTATCTTGAATTTTTGGGTGTTTCCATTTGTACGTTAGTCAGCTAATGACCAAAAAGAAAAAAATTTAAATAATTAGGTGACTACTAATATAGTTTACCTTATATTATAACTAGTATTGATTTGGTTTTAAGAATTGTCCTCCTAATGATTTTGTTGCTATTTACTTACCCAAAGATATTAATGCATCCTGTTTTTATCAAGAGAAAATATGAAAAAAAAAAACACATAAAAATAAAAAATACAAAGAAAAAGGACTAGTTGTTAATAGTATTGCAAAAATCTACATATAATGAGTTTGCTTTTTATCATTGAACTTTGGATCCATCTTTTGTTTTCAAAAAGGAATAAAAAAAAAAAGAAGCAATTGGCATGACATACAACCATTGCCTTCATTGTTTTTGTATTATTATCATTACATATTTTTAATCATTTTTAGAATATGTGTTACTCAAAAAAATTAATTTTTTTTAAAATTTTCATTTTTATGTTTATAGGTTCTAATTATATATGTTTTTTTTTACATAATATCTAGAACTATTCATAGTTCCTCCCCAACCCATAAATAGGAGGATAATGCGCTTCAGCGCAATTAAACCCACATCCTCCTGCACTAACAACAATGTCCATGCCAATCAAATTAAGATTCAGTCGGTCTTTTTCAAACTATTATATATTATTAATATCGTATTTTAATTTTATTGAATTATCGATTTAAGGTTTAAAATTTAAAGTTTAATCTATTTGAATAATTTTTTTTTTTACAAATTTATCTTTTAAAAAAACTCAAAATTTTTCAGCTCTCTTAAAGGATTTTGATATGGAACTATTAAGTTCATGATGAAAGAAAAGAATTGTAATCAACGTATGATTAATTTTCAACTTGTTTCTTTGATTAATTATGGTAACAAAGACTTGAAGTGGTGATTGTAAGTCATAATTATATCTTAATTGAAATTGATTATGAGTTGTTTATGCATGGTTGGCTTGATTGAAGGAAAATTAAGTCCAACCTAGGTACAATGTAGGGATAATATATTATTTGGTATCTAAGTTCAGTTTTAATGTTCAATTTTGTATTTGAATTTTTTTTTTGTCTCAATTTGGTATCTAAATTTGGTTCTAATGTTCACTTTAGTACCTAAGTTTTTTCAATTTGATACTTGAAATTTTTTTATCCCAATTATGGATAATTCCTAGGGAGTTATTGGAATAATAGGGCAGCTACATGATAGTGTTAGGAAATTAGATTTTATTAAAAAAAAAAACTCAAACTTAAATATCAAATGGTATATTAACTCATTAATCTATTCAATTTTGTGCCCATCATAACAATTTAAAGCTCTCACATGTGACTCAACAACATGGCTCTTTTTGTCCAACCCATAATCATCAACTTTAAAGAACAAAAATATCATGACCCATTTTTGCAAAATATATTTAGATGAACCGTAAACTTAAAATTAATGACAATAATAATATGCTGTAAATGAATAGAAAATTTGATTAATAATTTATAAAATATTCAATTAACGAGTTTATAATTGAATTTGATAATAAAATGAAAAAAAAAATTCCCATTTTTTATAATGATTTCTTAAATATCTTTGGTTGACAAATTGTGTTTGAAGCATAATCAAGTGCATGTATGGTTTAGGGTTTTTCATTTGATTGAACTCACTAACCATCATATTATTTTTCCTAAAGAATGTGTTGATTGATTTGATGTTTTATCATTTTACATTCATTAATGAGTTGGAAAGTAGATATAAAAGCCAATATAGTTGAAAATTTCATTTAAATGATTTAATTTTATAATTTTATAAGTTAGTTTTAAAATAAACCCAAAGAGATTTGAATAGATTAAAATATTAATTATTAAAAAAATTGAATTCAAATTTCATTTTAATACTTGAAAACACTTCAATACAATTTAAAAATTATATACTAATTTAAAAAATCATAATTACAATCCATATTAAATAAATTTAAAATGTGAATCTTAATTCGGTTCATATTATTGTTGCAACAATATGAAAAAAGTGAAAAACGTGAGTTCAAACACATTTAAATGTGTTATATTGTCTGTTTTAGGAATTGAAGGGCTTATATTGTATAAAAAAAATCTTAAAACTCAAACTATTTAAAAATATATATAATATGAAAATATTATTTCATATTTATATTTATACATTTTCATAAATTAATTAGAATTTCTTTTGAAATTATAAGTACAGTGAGAAATATAATCACGATTGCAAGTATAAATAATACATATTCAAATAATTAGAATTAGAACCAACCATTACAAAAAACTATCAGATTGATAACCGAAATATATATATACTTATATTAGAATAAATATGAATAAAGCTCACAATAATCGGATTTAAGTGAAAATAAAATCTTAATTGAAAACTCACACATAAAGAACTTGAAAACTTTTAAAATCGAATTTGTTCAAATTAAAAATGTCATATCCAAACTGAAATTAATTTAAATTAAATTTATCGAACATGATAAATAACCCAACACAGGAACAAGTGTAACAGTGGGAGTTCGATTTTCCACTCCTTCGCTCAAAATAGCTAAAGTGGGCTATCCTTAGGGTAAGGCTTTTGAACCCAAAATGCCAAGCCCAAAGTTTTGGGCTTGTAAAACTGAAGTGGATTTTTCATTTTTGGGCTCTTGTTGGATTTTTCATTTTGACTTGAAACTCTTGTATTCGATATATTCAGATATTAGTATGATAAGAGATCTTCTAAACAAATGAAAAACCTTTAAGATTATCTTATTTGATACATATTCATATTTGACTCTTTTTTTTTAAAAAAAATTAAAGGGTAATTGAACTTAGGGTGTTTAAATGATCATTTCGATTAATACTTCAATCAAACTATCATTAATCGAATTAATGAAAAAAGTTAACTCTTAATCGTTACCCGAACCGATTTTTTTTTAAAAATTCATTAACCAAAGCCAACTTAGTACATGTTTATTTTTCTTTTAGTTCAAACAAATTTAAATGTTTGTTTGTTTTTTCAGTTCAAAGATATAAAAAGACAAAAAAAAAAATCACACAATAACAGCACTACATTAAAAATATTACATTAAAAACATAATAGCTTAGTGCTTTTGTTAACATTTTATTTTATTTTTATAATATTTTTTGGCCAATTATATTACTAGCCATAAGTCCATTTCATTTATATATTGGGATTATATATAATATATTTAACTTATAGATGTATAATGTGTATTTTTAATTTAATTTAATAGATTAATTTGGTTAATTATTTGATTTTGAATTGAATTATTTTATAATTGAAATTTTATAATATATTGACTCTAATTGAATTAATTTCGGTGGCTAATCAATTAATCAAATTAATTTGATTTTGCTGATTAATTCGATTTTAACCGAATTATGCACACCTCTACTTAAACTAATCTGATGATGGTTGGAAAATAAAATTTATTTTTTTAATCCTTTTTTGTTTCCGAATCGATCTCAAGTTGGTCGTGTTATCTGTACTCCTAAAATTGGATGAGTGTTTGATACAAATACATATCAATATATGAATATTTATTTTTTTAAAATTATTTTATTATCATTCAAATATGTTTATAGACAACATTGAGGACCCTAATCTTTTACTTTTTAACATTTGAATTATTCTGTATGAGACCCTAATCCTACCACATTTTGGTCCTCCCATGATGGAAAAATATTCTGCTAAGAACAAATTATTAGTATTAAAGATAGGTATAATGACTTTTTTGGTCCTCTAATTTTACAAATATGTTATTCTAGCCCTTCATTTAATTTTTGCCTCTTTTAGCCCTTAAACTTGTATTTTTTTTGTCAAATTACCCAAAAATGGATAAAAAAAATTAACGTTTGTTAACTTTGCTGACATGGCATACTCGTGGTTTGCCACGTGGATGACATGTCAACATTTAAATAGTTTTTAAAATTTAAAAATATTCAAAACAGTTTTTATACTTTTTTAAATAATTTTAATGATTTTTAATTTTTAAAAATAAATTAAATGTCGATGTGTCATCCACATGTATGTCATGTAACACCCCTTACCCAAGTGAACTCAAGCAAATAATGTTACATTGAACATACATTTACGATTTCAAACACTTTTAAATTGATCTTTTAACTGTGAATTCAATACCTTTTTACACTTTTGAGAACATAATTAGACTATTAATAAAGGTTAATTGTAATCAAAGGCTTGGAATCAAGCTTTCTTCTTCGTCTTCTACTCTTTGGCTATCTCTTTGCCTTTGTCCTCAACTTGTTGATCACTTCTCTTCTCTTTTTCTTCATTTCCATATCAAAGCATTCAAGATTTACTTATCAAATTATAATCAAACAACATATTTATGTTCTTTAAACAAAACTAACATGAAATTCATGAAAAACTTATTTTACTTAACTTCTTACGATCAAACCCTAATTCTTATTTTCTCTCTCTTCCAAGACAACTATGGACGTACTTCTCATTAAACTAAAATAGTTATTGGGTTTCTCTATTAATTTCACTAAAATTCATACAAAACAATTGGAGGAAATAAGTTTGGAAGGCTTAGAAATAGTGGGAAAGGACTAAAATGAAAGAAATGAAAAGTTTGTATTTTTATTCTTTATGGTGGACGGTACTAGTATGATGAAGATAATTTTTTCATCTTGTATTTTACCTACTTAACAATTAACCAAAAAATAAAATGATTCTGAATTATTCTAACCAATCAATATTTTTCGCAATTTAATCCTTAATCATTAGTCATACCATAATTATATAATTTAAATATTGACCATTTAGTCTCTCAACTTTCTCTACAATACCATTCATGAGTCACACTTCCTTTTGGTAAAATTTCACCTCTAATCTCTCCTCCTTTTTCCTTCAATTCAATCTAATCATTCTATCTCTTAATTTTCTCACATTTACCCCAATACTTTTCACTCTCTTACAATTTAGTCAATACCCCGAATTTATTTCTCACAACATACGAGCCTTTTCAATTACCTTCAATATGTATGTCACCCTCTACTAATTGCCTTCAATATGTATGTTACCCTCTACTAACACTGGTAATTTCTATTTTATAACATTCTCAAATTCTAACATATTTACTCTCAATTTAACATTATTCCTAGCTCAAGGGTATTGGGGATGTTACATGCCACATCAATAAAGTAAAATAAATGTTAACTTTTCCATCAATTTTGGAGTAATTTGACAAAAAAAATTTAAGGGCTAAAAAAGGTAAAAAAAATTAAATAGAGGGCTAAAATAACTTTTTTTATAAAGTTAGAGGACTAAATAAGTTATTATAACTTAAAGATAAGAGGCACATTGCATTTTCTGGGAGAGAATTTAAGTTAAAACTTTCAAGACGACATTATTAGAAAGTGCATCTATGAACCTCAAAATGATTAATTTTCATGGACTATAAAATGTACATAAAAGATATTTTAGTTCTAGAAAATAGGACAAAAAAATACAAAGTGGAAATGGTGAGAGAGTTGTATTTTAGTTTTATAGGTGGGAAATATGTTAGAAACATTCCAAAATTATAAGCAATCAATTTACTATGTTCAAACAATTGGAGGCTCTTCAATAAAATAAAATAAAAAGATTATGGGACACCTTAAAAATGGAAAATTATTGCTTTAGTCCATTCAAAATTTATAAAATCTTAAGTTAATAGATAGTAAAATTATAGTTTACCTCTCAAAAAAATGTTAAAATTTTAATTTAGTCCTTTTAAAAACCATAAAGATATATTAAAATAAATAAAAATAAAATTTTTTTAGTAATTTCACAATTGAATAAATAACACAAACTTAAAAAAAAAAAAAACTTAAGTATATATATAACATCCATGATATGATTACATGAAATAAACATTATAAATGAAAGATACCCTACCATGTTGGAAACTTCCCAAAAAAGTATAAGCAATCAATTTACTATGTTCGGAGACTCTCAACTATATATATATTATATATAATATCTGTACAATTAATACGACTAATATTTTTACGATTCTATTGCCATAATATTAAATTAATTTAATGAAAATTAAAAATTTTTAAAGTTGAGTTTGTTTCGCTGAAAATGATTTTCAAAAAATATTTTTACATTTTCCTGTATTTGTTTCATGAAAAACAGTTTGGTTAATGAATAAAAGAACTCTTTTATAGTGATTTTATTTTTATATAAAAATTAACTTAAGTCAAGCTTAATATTATTATATTAATAATAATTTTTTATTTTCTAAATTATTTAAAATTAATCAATATTAATATAAATATTATAATTTTCAATATTATTAAACATACATATTTAATTATCTATATCTAATCATATAATAATTTATATTAATAATTTATTTAATATTTTAAATTTATTTTAATAATAAATTTTTAAAATAATAATTTTAAAAATATTCTTCATATATTATTGAAAAAATTCAATATTAATATTTTAATAATAAACTTTTATTACAATTATAAATATATGAATAATAAATGTTTCGTAGTATAAATGTTAAAATATGTCATAAGTCTATGTATTCTTCACAATTTTGAAATTTAGTCCCTGTACTTTTATTTTTAATAATTTAGTCCCTCTACTTTTCAGATTTGAAAATCAAGTTCAATTGTTAACATTATTAAATTTTTTTGTCAATTTTGTTGATGTCACATTTTTAAATAAAAAATATTCGGTATTCATGTAACTAAAAAATGATGTTATAACGAACATGAATTTATCAAAATATTTTCAATAATGCTAACAGTTGAACCTGAATTTTGATATTTAAAAAGTAGGACTAACCCAAAAATAAAAGTAAATGGACTAAATTTCGAACTTACGAATAGTACAAGGATTTATGACATATTTTAACCTAGTATAAAAATATGAATATTTCAATTATATAAATTTGAGTATTTGTTTAAATAATGCTTAGCTTCATTTATCCCTTACAACTCTAATGTGTCAATATGTACCATCATATATGTAATATATGTAATTTAAATTAAGTTTTAATTAAGTATTATTTATTATTAAGTTTATATATGACATTGATTATTATAAAAATAAATTTAAATTGTTAAAAGGAAATTGCACTATAATATTTTATAACAAATACATGTAAATAAAAAGTACATTTATGTTGTATTTGTTTTACAAAGAACAATGTAAAATATAAATTTATAGATATAAAATAAACTCAATTAAACAATCAAAAGATAAGAAAATATCAAATGTATGTTTATTTCATTGAAAACAACTTTATGAAATATTTTCAATAAATTTGACAAACAACAAAAAACATTTTACACATATTCGTCTAAACAACAGAAAATATTAGATTTTCTAAAAAAGTAAGTCACTTTTCGGAAGCTATTTTCGGTGAAACAAACAGAGCCTAAGTATGCTTCATGTAAAAAACTTTCAACCGTTTAGTAAATATTAATATATAATTATTTTAGATCGATACATTAGATATATCGGATACATAATAAGTACAATTATAATATTTAATTTAATAATTAGATTTAATTACATGAAATAACCATGATAATGACATGCAATATTTGATTACATGAAATAAACATTATAAATGAAAAAAGAAACTTAAAATGCTATATAAAACATGATATGATACCAACAAAAGTTATACAAAGAAGACAAATAGATACGAGTGTTTCAAAATATATTTAATATGAATCATACACATAAAATGCTTTTAACATGATTATGGGCTTATAATAAAACACAAATTTTCGAATATTAAAAAAATTCAGTAAATGTCCAAATGATTTTTGAGTTTAAATTTTGAATCATATTTTTTTCTTTTATTATTTTCTTAAAAAGCAAATATGATTGACCCTTCACCCTTTACAGCCACCACAAAAAATTCCAAGTTCCCACAAGGCGAGGAAGGGCATCTAAAAGGTGGTTCTTCTTAGGTTAAAATATGTTATATGTTATTATAAATTTAGAGTTTTGTTTTTATATTTTTATTTTTAGAATTTTTATATTTTAAATTTTACAATTTAATACGGTTAAAATTATATTATTAAATTTAAGAGTATTACAACGTCATATTTTTAGTTACATTATTACTAAGTGAGTTTTTATTATTATTTCTAAACGCCACGCCAATAAATTTAACAAAAAAAGTATCAGTGTTAACAATTGGATTTAAATTTTGAAATTTGAAAAGTATAGAGGTTAAATTCTTGAAAATAAAAGTAAAGAGAGTAAATTCTAAATTTGTAAAGAGTATGCCATATTTATTATTATTAAGTAGTACCCGTTTGGTTTAGTTTCAAAAAGTTATGCTTAAGAAATCTGCAATCGAATTGATTTGTATCAAATTTCACCAAATTTGATGACTTCTGTTAGATTTTTAGATTTAAAAAATTATAGTATCTTGAATTTTCTTTCACTAATTTTTAAATAATATATTTACTTTTTATATTATAGAAAAAATTACTGAATTCAAATATTTATATTTATAATTTTATAATTTGATAATAAAATTAAAAGAAATATATTTGAATATTAGTAGACTATAACATATGAATGAAAAAAAAAATATATGAAAATATATTTATTTAAATTTTATAAAAGAAACTTAAATTAGCTTTAATTGAAATGATATTTGAAGTTCTTAAAAATTATAATCTTCTAAGTTCAAAATATCAATTAGGTTTTCATTTATAATTTATAATATAAGAAATAATATCAAATTTAGTCCTCAATATTTACCCTTTTTGTCAACTTGGCTCTCATTCTTTTCTTTTAGTTAAATTTGATATTTAAATTTTTTTAAAAATAGTTAAATTTGACCATCAATCTTTCAAAAAAAGTAAATTTGTTGTTTTTAATGAAAATATAATTGAAACATTTAATTTTTAAACATGACAACCAGTTTGACATCCACATGCACTCTTCATATTTTTTTTAAATTTGATTTTCTTTAATATTTTTATAAATGTTAAATTATTTGTTGGCGTTATGGGTGATTATTCGATCGAGTCGAGTCGAATCGAGTCAAAAATTTTCGAGTTAGTCGAGTTGACAAATCCTATTTCAGCATCCGAACTCAATTTGAATTTATTCGAATCGAGTCAAAAAATTTTGAGTCAAATCGAGTCGAGTTAACAAATCCTATTATTTATATTTAATGCTGCATTTTGATGGACCAATTATTTAACTAGTAGACGAAGTACAATATTATTTAACTACATGAACAATATAATGATTTTGCCTTTTAACTTAATGGGTAAACATTTATCAAACCGAATAGTTTTGCCTTTTAACTTAATTATTTTGAATTTTAACTTTTAAAAAAGTAAACATTTATCAAAACGACGTAGTTTTGTCTTTTTTTTTATTCGGATTTTTGGATAACTCGAATTGTGTAATTCATATTCGAGTTAAACCGAAAAACTTAATTTTTTATTCGAGTTGATCTGAATAATTTGATTAACTCAAATAACTCAAACTATTAAATTCAAAATTTGAATTTTTTATAGAGTTTTTCGAATCGAATCGGATTTTACTCACCCTAGTTGGCGTTACATTTAGGACAAATAGTGTCATGTCAGCATGAAGTACATATGAACTGCCATACAAATTGTCACACCAACATCCTTAAAGAATTAATGTTTTAGTTATCATTTCTATTAAAAAGATGATTTAACTCTTATTGAAAGGTTAATAGCTAAATTTAGCTAATAAAAGAAAAAAGAGAATAAAAGTTATATTGACAAAAGATATAAACGTTATGGGCAAAATTTGACATTATGCTAAAATATAAAAAAACAAAAACATCCTCTAATATATATATATATATATGGTAATTATTCGGTCTTGTAGGGAAAACTATTCGATATTTTCTTTATCTTTACTTATAATTAAAATAAAAATGACTATTAATATAATAAAAGATTTTTTTTCAAAATTGTGCATCCTTTAACAGATTAATTACGAGTCTCATTCGATTTTAGTTAGAAAATAAAAATTTTGCATTCTCTTTCTTCGAGCTTCACCAATTACCAATTTATGGAAAAAACCAAAATGACCAATTTAGACTCGCTTGTAGAATTTTTTTTATTCCATTCACAGTGTGGGATAATTACCCATATATATAATATTATATATATTAGTGATTTTTCAATTGCTGCCTCAATGAATTTTCAATTTTATTAGATGACGACGTATGGGATACGACGCGAGCCAACCACGCAAATTTGGAACTGCCTTTGTTGAATAGCACAAATCGGTGAGTCCATGGCTCATCATTCATTCATTTAAGTAATATTATATTTTTTTCAGAGATTTTTCGATATTCAATACCTATATTGGTAAAAATATTATAAAAATTTTTATATTAAAAGTCAGATTGTATTTTTTTCCTTTATTAAAAAATAAGTAAATTAGTCTCTATATGTTAGATCAAAAAGTAAATTGATCATTCTGTTAAAAATTCCATCTATTTTAAAAATTAATCCCTTTATGCTAAAATGAGATATAACATGGCACGCCACATGTAACCGTCTGATTATCCCGTTATCTATGTCAATTTTTATCAGTAAAAATGTAGCATCCCAAAATTTAGGGACAAAAATTCTTAGAATAAATAAGAATTAAAACATAGTATTATTAGTAAGAAGTCTAGTAGAAAGTCTTGAGATCATAGGCTCAAGTCTTAAAATTTTGTTTTTATCTCTTTAAATTTTCATGTACATGTAGAACCTAGGAAATATGGTTTATGTATTTATTTGTGTGTGTTTTGAGCATGAAAGTGGGCACTAGTCCGGTGGTTAAAGGCTTTTCCAAGTTCTCCCCCGCACCCAAAGTTCTGTCTTATTTATTTTTGATTATTTTTAGACAAATGGGCTATTTGCCCATTAGCCCTCAAACTTTTTAAATCATTTCCTAATTCTACTAAAATTCCCTATTTGTTATTTTATCAAATTAAAACCCCAACTCTCTCTATTTATACCCTAGTTTTCTCTCAAAATTCTCTGTTTCAAAACTTTTTTAAGCCCTTAAGTTTTGCTGAAAAATATTCTTTAAAGTCTTTGGAAATTCAATCAAGTCCTCATCAATTGTTCTTATCCAAATGGTTGAAACCTTTGTCATTAGATCGTTGAATTTCTATTAAGATCGATAAGTATCTTGTTCTCTGTCAACTAAGATCTTTCAATTCTGGAAATTATTGTGTTTTGATAAAACTTTCAATCCGAATAAAAATCCTTAAACGTTTTGTTAAAAATCTATACAAATATTGAAAATCCGCTCTTGATTCTTGTATCCTGTCAATTGAAAGACCCTTGTAGGTGATTGGATCGAACTTGAACATGGGAGAGTTGTTTGAGGTCTCGGAAAATTTAGGTGGGTGACTTTTTATGAAAAATTGGGTCAAAATTTGAAATTGCCCAGGTACACACGGGAGTGTGGCTCACCCATATGGGACACACAGATTCTCACACGATCGTGTCCCCTGTTTTCCCTTTACATTCGCGCTTCGCACATGGCTTGGAGGCTCACACGCAGCCTGGACACATGACCGTGTGGCTCTTGCACCTTTCCCCCTTTGCGCGCACACGACCTGAACACACAACTTTGTGGCTCCTGCTCCTGCACCTGCACCTCTTTGTTTCACACACAGCTTGGACACATGGCCGTATGGCCCTTGAAACCTAAAAATTACAGTTTTGCCTAATCTTTACTTATTTTATGCAATTTAGTTCTTGATTAGGTTTTTAATGGCATCTAGAGAACTAGATTATACAATTAGGTCTCGGATTAGGATAGAATAGATAAATACATGGATGAATGATTTTATTATTTATATGTTTATGATTATTGACATAAATTCGTGAATAATTTAATGATTATTGATAGAACATCATTGCTTAAGTATGACCATTTAAATCTGTGATTGATAATGTTATGTTCATAATTACCGATGGAATATGATAGCTTAGGAATGATTATTTTAAGTCATGATTGACTATGTTTATACTCATGATTATCAAATATATATGATTGCTTAAGGAATGACTATTTTAATCCGTGTATAACTATGTTTATACTAAATGTTATGTATATGCCGAGTGAATGCTTCGCTCATTAATATGTTTCTGCTATAAGACGGAATTTTGAACGATCACTAAACAATCGAACTATAAGATCTGATTGTTTTGTATATGCATGGGGGGATTATGAAAGGTGGAAGGTACGACAGTTTATATTGCATATGATCGTCCGCTGTGTATTCACAGGTTAGTAGATTCCAACTGGGACTATATGTACCGAACATCCACGATTTTCTCTAATAGCTTTCATCTGCGAGGAATTATGGGTCCTCAACCATACGATAGCTTGTTTGCACTTATATGTATAAGCGGAGTGAAAAGGTAGAGGTGGTTCTGGGGAACTACCTGCTTGGAGAGCTAGTGGTCAAGGGTAGGATTTTCAAATGTCATATGATATGTTATACGACTGTTGCATGAACATACTTTGCATTCACATGAGAAAATACATGATGGAATGTCCAAAATAATAAGTGTGCATAATTACACCATTAAATTTGTTAGTATGTTGATTGTTCTGCTGATTTAGAGTAATGAACATTGAATTAACGAACTGTTAGGATTTTTATGTAAGTATAATTATTATGATTGATCTGCATGTTCGAATATTGATTGGATTTATTGTAAAAGGTCTCCCACTGAGCCTGTTAAGCTCACTCCCTTGTTTTCCATCTTTTCAGATAACCCAACGAACTAGGACGCGGACTTGACATGCGGAGGGGCTCGACTTATTCTCACCAATGAATTATTATTACGATTATCGTTTTATTTTATTAAAAAACTATGGTATGGGACAATTACTTTTAATCACATTAATTAAGATACATGTTATTTATAGGTATTTATATAGACGGAATGGTTCATACTTAATATTACTTATTGACAATGATTTTAGAATGTGATTAATTTATTATACAAAGATTATTGATTAATTTTCCACTGCTTAGTGAATGTTAGTTTTTAATTGATTAATATGAGATATTCGCTTTTATAAAACAAGTTTGGAATTGAGAATAGATTTGAAGAAAAGACAAGATCACTTCGGTGAGTAATGTGACCTTTTGGGCTCGGGTCTACCGTCTAGGTCGGGTTGAGGTGGTTACAAAAAATATATTAAATTTTTAATAGAAAGGATCAATTTACTCTTTAATCTAACGTGCCCAATTTTTTTTAATAAAGAAAGCAAAATGCAATCAACTCTTAATATAAGGACCTCCATACTACTTTTTACCTAATTATATTAAATTCCAATTAAATTTGAAGTCAAGCTAAACTGAGTCTTTATATAAAGGACTACTCTTACATAGCTATTTTTTTATCCATAAAATTCAAATTTTAAACCCTAGTTAAGAGATATTAAACATGTAACAAATGTGGGTGTGCTGACACTATTTTCAATTAAATTTGTCTAAAAAAATAATAAGTTTGGTTTTTAAATGGTATAATGATAAATTTAACACTTAATATTTATATCTTTTATCAATCTGGTCATTATTTTTTTAGTTAAATTTGGCTCTCAATTTTTTTTAAAAAAAATGAATTTGACTACCAACCTTTTTAAAAAGAGTTATATTGTTTTCTTAACGAAAATATTGATTAAAACGTTAAAGTTTTAAACATGATAATCCACATGTACATAATAATTTTTTTTTGAATTTTTATGAATGTTATATATATATATATTTGGAATTATTTATTTAATATTTTATAAATATAAAATTATTTTTAGGTGACATATAAGACAAACAGTGTCATGTTAGCATGAAATATATTATCGAAACCATTTTTTTTTTGGAAAACGGGGTCGACTTTGAAAACAAAAATGGAGTCGCCACCGACCTTATTTTGAGGTGTGATCGGATCACCTTGAAATTGATCATTTTAACAAAACTTTGATTTATTAAAATGTATTTTGATCTACAAAAACTCGAAAAAACGGGTTCAGGAGTTGGTTACGTACGAGGAAGAGTTAGCACCCTCGTAGCGCCCAAAATTGGTACCTAATCAATTATTTAATGTCTTAATGCCGAAAATTTAGAAAGATTCTAGATTACGATCCGTTTGCGTAAAACATTTGAACGGGATTACATTGAATGCCAAAAACCCTCTTATTTCGAAGAAATAAAATGTCATACTCAGTAAGTTAGGGTACAACAACTTATATTGTCGAAATTAAAATTATCTTTTGATTTTTAAAACCCTCGTAATAAAGTTTGAAAAGGGTATTCGGTTATTTGGACTTTATGAAAAATTAGAACCCAGTAAGTTAGGGTACAATTTCTCAAAATTCCCGAATACAAAATATTGCCTTTGTTTTTTGAAATTCTTACCTTGAGATGATAAAACATCACATCCAGTGAGTTAGGACGCAATATCTCAAATTCCCGAGAATAAGTTTTTTATTTAAAATATTTCAATTTAAAAATGAAAAGGAGACTCGGTTGATAGGTTTTAACAAGAAGAATCGGAACCCAGTAAGTTAGGGCACGATTTTCTCGAAACCTCCAAACACGAGCATTGCTTTATTTTAAAAAACTTTGAGTAATATGATTTTAAAACTGAAATGACATTAAAACACAACATTTTTTTAAAGATACAATGGAATAATAATATATAAAGCAAGATATTAATCCATACATCAAATGTTACACTAGTGCATCACAACAACCAACCAATAATTAGGAACTACAAATCACATAATAGCAATAATTACACGATATACAATTTATCTATTAATAGTTGACAAAAACAACACACAAGATATACACAAAATAAAGGATAAAAATAAAAACGAATGGTATAGAAATATCAATAACAAATGAAACAATTAAAACAGGGTCATGAAACAAATAATGTAACAAAAAAACAATATAAGTACGAAAAATATAACTATAGCGAGTAAATCTTTAAGATAACAATATATATATATATATATATATATAAAATACGCTTTAATGAAATATTATAAATAGCAATAATACAAAGTAATTTAAAAAGTTTGCTAAACGATTTTAAGACAAGACAATATGTAAAATATTTCAAAATAGTTAATAAAAAAACAACTTAAACTAACAATTAATCTTAATTTACTAATATATAAAAAAATTTGCCATGAATAATATATATATACAAAACAATTTTAAAATAAATAATACATAAAGAAGAATTTAAAATAATTTGTAGAAATAATTTAAACAAACTAATATATATATATATATATATATATGAATGTTCAAAGTAAATAATATATAAATTTAATGTAAATAATATACATAAAAGA
Source organism: Gossypium australe (assembly GCA_005393395.2). Classification (NCBI taxonomy): domain Eukaryota; kingdom Viridiplantae; phylum Streptophyta; class Magnoliopsida; order Malvales; family Malvaceae; genus Gossypium; species Gossypium australe. The sequence goes on from CM016620.1 coordinate 98,389,753, forward strand.
AATTAAAATGAAAAATGGCTACAACAGATAGCATAAGATTATTTTTAAAATAAACTATAATAATAAGACAAATAAATGACAAACAAGCAAGTTAAAATAGATTAAGGGCTAATTTAGAAGTAAAACAAAATTCGGAGTCTAAATGAAGAATATTAAAACAATGAGGGGACCAAAATGGAATGGGCGCGCAAAGAACAGGGGCTGAATGGGTAATTACCCCGAAACCTCAAAACGTAACGTTTCAGCGCAACCCAAATGAATTAGAAGCAAAAATCCAGAGGCTGAATTGCAAAATAAAGAAAAATACAAGACCACATTGCACCACGCCACAAAAACGGAAGGGCTTGTTACACAAATATACCAATAACCGAAAACGCGTGGATCCTCCCCGGGTTGGGTCACTCGCGCGGGTATGGCCGTTAAACGACGCCATTTTGGTCATTAACAGACCATATCAAAACGTCGTCACACCGAGGGGCAATAAATACTAAAAAGGACCAAAAAAATTTTCATTTTAAACACCCTCTCTTCAAAAAAAGGTTTAAACTCTCTGAGAAAACCTCTGCCCTCCGAGCACAGGCCAAGCTCTGATCATCGAGCCGCCATACTCCTCCACCATTCGCTGTCGTGCGCGGTGGTCAGAGCTCGCAAAAAGGGCTAAATCGGCCTTTAAAAATCCCCTAGATCGGAATCAGACCCCAAAACACTCTAAATCCCTACCAGAAAAAAAAAAAAACAACCACGAAACGCTTCGTATTCGGGACTCCAATCATCACAAAAAGGTAAAAGTTTTCATTTTTATTCTATTCTCAGTGCATGCATGACATTCAAAGTAACAAAATAGACTAAAAAAACTGAAAATACCTCTGCTTTTTTGTATTTGAAAATCGTGAAGAAGCCTTTACAAATGTTTGCTTCGGTTTTTATAACCGAATTCAAAAAAAATAAAAATAAGAAAAAATACAATCATTTTCTTTTGATTTGCTGTTGTTTGTCCTTTCTGTGCAGGTACGGGCGTGCGTGGCACTGTACGGAGGTGGGCCGACGTGGAGGAGCGAGCGCGTGGTGGCGCGCGTGGTGAAGTACACGGAGGCACGCGCGCGGCGCAAAACTGCCTCTAAAACGCTAGGGTTTTTGTCTACCGAAAATATTTGGGCCATTCGGGCCGTGTAATTGGGTCTGTAATTGGGTTTAATAATTTGGGCTCGGGTTAAATATAATTTGGGCTATTGTAAATTAAAACCTGATGGATTGTTTATTGGACTCTTGATAATTTGGACCTATTTCATATATTATTTTTATTTAATTTCTAACGGGCCCGGGCGAAATGAGCCTTCCACAGCTGCCCCTCTTTGCTCATTGTCGTGTAACGAGAATAGAGTAAAGACTTCAGAAAGGACCAATTTTGCCCCGTCTTCGAATCTTGGACTTCTTTCGGTGCTTTTCTTCTTCGAGTAGCTTCATTTCATCCCACTGCATCTTCAAGGGTATAAGAACTAGCGCTTCAATCCAATTCTAGGAAATTAGACTTGTAGCTTTAATCTGCTCCGCTGCAACTTCGGGGAGATGAGATTTGCTATCTTCAATCTACTCCACTGCAACTTCAGAGAGATAAGACTTGTATGGTAAATTCAATCCTACCTATTGCAACTTCAGAGGTATAGGATTCATTGTTTTAATCCGCTCCACTGTAACTTCAGGGAAATAGGATTAACTGTCTTCAGTCTACTCCACTGCAATTTCAGGGAGATAAGACTTGCGATTTCAACCTGCTCCACTGCAACTTCAGGGAAATAAAGTTTATTTTGATCTGCTCTACTGCAACTTCAGAGAGATAAGATCTGTAATTTATGGCTTCAATATGTTCTACTGCAACTTCAGGGAAATTAGATTCGTCGTGGTGGATTTGATTCGACCTACTGCAACTTCAGAGGTATAGGATTCGTCGTTTTAATCTGCTCCACTACAACTTCAGGGAGATAGGATTAACTGTCTTCAGTCTACTCCACTGCAACATCAGGGAGATAAGGCTTGTTTTGATCTGCTTTACTACAACTTCAGAGAGATGAGATCTATAATTTATAGCTTCAATCTGTTCCACTGCAACTTCAGGGAAATGAGATTTGCCATGGAGGATTTGATCCTACCTACTGCAACTTCATAGGTATATGACTTGTGGATTTGTCGATCTTATTACACTATCCTCTAGGGAATATGACCTGTAGAATCGATTTATGGATTTATGCTTATGCATAATGATTAGGATGCCAAGATTGAAATGAATCAAATGCTCCTAGCTAAATGTGTTTTGCATGAATGCAGAATTTCATGAGGATGATCCTTTGTAGAATGATTAGGATGTAATGATCAGATTGAATCGAATGTTCCTAAAATGTGTTTTGCACGAATGCAGAATGAGAATGATCCCTTTTTAAACGTTTAGGATTGACATTACTCATTGTTCTTCCAGGTTGTATCATTGACGCAATATCCTGTCTTCTTGTTCAACCGACATTTTTTGACAGAAAGTTTGAAGAAATGGTCACTATTTAGAGTTTCCCTCTCAAATATTTCCAACCCTTAGGCTTGGTGAGTTCTAAAAAAAAGTTCTGCTTTAGGTTCTCGTATTATTTAGAAGTTTTCAGAGTAATATGCAAAACTCCTTTTGTGAAAATATTATTAGTCCATTAATCGTTACTTCAATACACAATGCTTGAAAATAATCATAAATGATGGACAAAATGGAATTTATCAGAAACGAAATCTGATAAGAATAAGTTAATTAAAGGAAGCAAACATTGTTGGAATACAAAATGATTAGGGGACAAGATAGGTGCCCCGGATATCACAGCCTAAGCTTCTCTGTACAGACTTTCTGAAGACCATTTTAAGCTCAATATGTGTTTAGGAGATCGAGAGTACTTTGTTGACGATCCAAGACGTAACATCTCTTCTCCTTCTTAATTCAAGTATGGCAAGATTACAGCATGCCCCAGTGTTGATTGCAATTTGAGCCGCCCTTTTCGGGTTTTCAACTCAAAACCCTTTTGGTCTCAATGCGCCTTTTGCGGGTTTTCACCCTGGCCTCTCCATTTTTCATTTTCATCATTTTTTTGTAGAAGGTCTCAAAGCGCCCTTTGCGGGTTTTCACTTTGGCCTCTTTTCCTCTTCAAGTATAGTATTTCTTAACTGAATCCGAATTTATAGGATTGAGTAAGTTTTTCCCATCCATCTCAGCCAAGATCAGTCTCCTCTAGAGAAAGCCTTTTTCACCACATAAGGTCCTTCCCAATTTGGCATCCATTTCCCTCTGAAATCCTTTTGTATGGGGAGGATCTTTTTCAAAACTAGGTCTCCCTCGTGAAATTCTCTTGGGCGAACCTTTTTGTCATAAGCCCACATCATTCTCTTTTGGTACATCTGACCATGACGGATAGCCCTTAGCCTTTTTTCCTCAATCAAGTTCAACTGATCGTATCGAGACTGGATCCTTTCGGCTTCATTTAACTTTAGATCTGACAAGACTCGAAGGGAAGGAATTTTAACTTCGACGGGTAACACTGCCTCCATTCCATAAACCAATGAGAAAGGAGTTGCCCCGGTGGAGGTCCTGACTGATGTTCGATAAGCATAGAGAGCAAATGGTAGTTTCTCGTGCCAATCTTTATAGGTTTCAGTCATTTTCCCCACAATCTTCTTAATGTTTTTGTTGGCTGCTTCCACTGCACCATTCATTTTTGGACGATACAGTGAAGAATTGTGATGTCTGATTTTGAATTGACTGCAGACCTCCGCGATTGTGTTGTTGTTCAAGATTAATGCATTGTCAGATATGATCCTCTCAAGCATTCCATATCGACATATTATTTCCTTTTTTAGGAATTTGTTGACTGCCGATTTAGTATCGCTGGCATATGAGGCAGCCTCTACCCACTTGGTGAAATAGTCGATGATTACAAAGATGAACTGATGCCCATTGGAAGCTTTTGGAGAGATCGGCCCGATGACATCCATGCCCCACATAGAGAAAGGCTACGGGGAAGTCATAACAAGCAGAGGCGAAGGAGGTACATGAATTTTGTTTCTACAGATCTGACATTTGTGACATGTTTTAGCATAATTGATGCAGTCTCCTTCCATGGTTGACCAATAGTATTCGAATCTCATAATTTGTCTAGCCATTGTGAAACCATTGGCATGTGTTCCACAAATACTCTCGTGGACTTCTTTCAGAATTTTCTTAGCTTCAACAGCGTCAACAATCTCAACAGTATCTGATCCTTTCTTCTTTTATACAGGATCTCCTCGTCTAAGACATAGTCACAAGCTAGTCTTCTCAATGTCCTCTTATCGTTCTCAGTCGCTTGTTTAGGATATTCATGATTTCTCACATATCGCAATATATCTTGGTACCAGGAGGGATCATATCTTCCTTCTTCCTCCACATTGTAACGATGAGCTGGGGCCTCGTAAATACTCATTTGAATGGGTTTTACATCCTTTTGCTTATTCACTTTAATCATGGAAGCTAGAGTAGCCAAAACGTCAGCCATTTGGTTTTCGTCTCGCAGGAGATAATTGAAAGTAATGTCATCAAACTCTTCAATCAACCCCAGAACAATCCTTCGATAATTAATCAATTTGAGGTCTCTTGTCTCCCATTCACCTTTCAGTTGGTAGATCACCAATACAAAATCTCCATATACTTCTAGCACTTTGATTTCGTGCTCCATGGCTGCCTGGAGTCCCATGATATGCGCTTCATATTCTGCCATATTATTTGTACAATCGAAATCCAATTTGCAAGTGAATGGATAATGATCTCTATTTGGGGATACTAACACTGCCCCAATTCCATTACCGACAGCATTTGATGCTCCGTCGAAATTTAGTTTCCAAAGATGACCCTTTAGGGTGTCTTCTTTTACAGCTGCTACATACATTAGGTCCTCGTTGGGGAAATCGAAATTTAATAGCTCATAATCCTCTAAAGCTTTACTAGCTAGAAAATCTACTATTGCGCTCCCTTTCACAGCTTTTTGACTCACATAGATGATGCTGAATTTAGAAAGTAGGATTTGCCATCTGGCCATCCTTCCATTTAAAGCAGTTGACTCTATCATATACTTTAGAGGATCCAATTTCGATATCAACCAAGTCGTGTGGTATAACAAGTATTATCTCAGCCTCTCAGTTGTCTAAATTAAAGCGCAACACAATTTCTCAACTGGTGAGTATCTCATCTCACACACAGTGAATTATTTTACTGAGGTAATATATTGCTTTTTCTTTTCGTCCTGATTCGTCATGTTGACCTAGCACACATCACATGGAGTTGTTAAACACCGTCAAATACAATATTAACGGCCTATTTGGGCGTGGAGGAGACAATATGAAAGACTTGACAAATACTGTTTAACCCTATCAAAAGCATTCTGACATTTATCATCCTACACGCCTGGATTGCGTTTCTTCAGAAGACGAAATATGAGATCACATTTTTCAGTCAATTGTGAAATGAAACGAGCAATGTAATTTAACCTTCCCAAGAAACCTCAGACTTCTTTTTGAGTGTACGGTGAGACAATTCTTGTATAGCTCGGACCTTGTCGGAGTCAATCTCGATTCTCTTCTCGCTGACTATGAAGCCCAGCAATTTTCCAGATCTAGCTCCAAAAGTACATTTCGTTGGATTGAGCTTTAACTGGAATTTTCTTAACCTCAGGAATAGTTTCCTTAAAACTCGGATGTGTTCCTCTTCTATTCTAGACTTCGCAATCATATCATTAACATAAACTTCAATTTCTTTATGCAACATATCATGGAACAAAGTCACCATAGCCCTTTGGTATGTAGCTCCTGCATTTTTCAGCCCAAATGGCATCACTTTATAACAGAATGTTCCCCACAAGGTTATGAAGGTAGTCTTTTCTATATCTTCAGAGTGCATTTTTATCTGGTTGTATCCTGAGAAGCCATCCATGAAGGAAAACAAAAAATAGCCTGCCGTATTATCCACCAGAGTATCAATGTGGGGTAACGGAAAATTATCCTTTGGGCAAGCCATATTTAAGTCTCTATAATCTACACACATTCGCACTTTCCCATCTTTCTTAGGGACAGGCACGATGTTGGCTACCCATTCTGAATATTTGATTTCTTGCAAGAATCCGGCATTAAACTGCTTTTTAACTTCTTCATTTATTTTTAGCACAATATCCAGTCTCATCCTTCGGAGCTTCTACTGGACTTGCTTGCAATCCTCTTTTATGGGAAGACGGTGTACTACAATGTCAGTGCTTAACCCCGGCATTTCTTGGTATGACCATGCAAAAACATCTTTGAATTCTTGAAGTAAATCTACGAGGTCTCGCTTCATTTCTTCGGTTATGCACGTTCCGATTTTCACTACCTTTCCCTCTTCCAAGGTCACGACCTCTACTGTCTCTTCATGAGGTAAAATTTGTCTTTCCTCTTGTTTTACCATTCTTAACAAGTCAGGAGATAAGCCACAGTCTATGCCATCTTCAAAGTCCTGGGATCCCTCTAAACACATGTCTTGCTCAAAAGGGGATTCTGATCCAGTAGCAGCATCACTCATGTCGTTGATATCCGGGAATCTGTCGTAGGTATAAAGGAATATAAAAAAAAACGAATAAATTTAAGAATAATTATTTGTATGGCATGATCATGAATGAAGAATAAAAGAATATTTGGAATAAAGGATGATTGTCTGTATGATTATGGATGAATTGGAAATAATAAAGAATATTTGCTCAAAAAATTCAAAAGCATTTTCATTGAATTAAAGATTTTTGGGACATAAGCCTATTTCATGAAGGATGCTTATTACTCCTAGGCCTAGTAGAGCAATAAATGTTCTGAGACATTACTTTAAAATAGTTCTAAACACTATAGGAATCTCTTCTGCAGTCCAATTATTTAGAACACTCCCAGGTCCATAAGGGCAGATATCGGACAAGCTCCCCCCTTCAATTGCCTCCTCGGATATGGCATTAATGTAGACATTGCCCAACATTGCTATAATGTCTTCTTCTTTTGGCGCCTTTTGCTCAGCATGAATAACCCCTCTCGACACAAAGGTTTTGGATATGTGTGGAATTATCATGGGTTCCCACTTGATTTCCTTACCACTCAAACGAGTCCTTCTTCTTTCTTGCCTTTTTTTCAACTCTTTCTTTCTTTCTTTGTCTTGCATCTGGCCTGAATCCTAAGCCAAAGCGATCTTGCTTTTCTTTCAACATCGGAGCCATAACTCTCTCCTGAAGATGTTTTCCAAGCCCTTTTCCTGGCAAAGCTCTTTTTCCTACGGTTATCTGCAATCCCATTCTCGTGGTTTTAGAGATTTTTGGTACTGGAATTTTGTTTCCTTCTGTAATGAAGGTTGTATTCACGAATTCCAAGGATCAAAAAGAGTACTCGATCGCCTCGTCGTTCGTCTCCAGATACGGTGCATCACTGGTTACAGCTACGATAATATCCTCTTAGGCATTTATTGTCACTAGCTGACCCTCTGATACTAGCTTCAATTTCTGATGCAATGATGAAGGTACCGCCCCCGCTGAGTGGATCCACGGTCTTCCTAACAAGTAGTTGTAGAAGGGTTTGATATCCATTACCATGAAGTCCACCTCATATATTGTCGGACCGATTAGCAGCGGTATTTCAATCCTCCCCATAACTCTTCTTTGCGTGCCGTCAAATACCCTAACTATGTTCTGGCATTCTTTCATGTAGGAACTATCCACAGGTAATCTGTTTAATATGGACAATGGTAATACATTTAACACCGACCCGTTGTCTATCAAAACCCCTGGCAGTGTGTACCATTTGCATCTAGTAGTAATATGCAAAGCCTTAGTGGATCCCTTGTCGCCTGGCGGAATTTTATCGTCGTTGAAGTAAATGAAATTATTAGAACTTATATTGTTGACTAGCCGGTCCAACTTACTAACTGAGATATCATTGGCCACATATGTTTCATTCAAGACCTTTATTAGTGCATTTCTGTGTATCTCTGAACTGTGAAGCAAAGTTAACAAAGATATGCGCGCTGGCTGTTTGTGCAGCTGTTCTACAACACAATATTCACTGTGTTTCAAAAATTTTAGGAACTTCCTAGCTTCCTCCTCTCTCACTGGCTCATTGAGGGGCGACCCGGGCTCGACTGATTTTTCTTTCTCTTGCTCCACCATTGGAGCTTTCCCTTTTACCAAATCGTAGCGTCTCCCACTATGAGTATGAGAACCTACATCTTAATCCTCCTTTGAAACACTAGCTGGATTCTTTTTTTCTTGGATCGTCACATTATAATCATAGTTCCAAGGGACTCTCTTGCTATCCCTATACTGAAAAACTGCTGGCTTTTGAATTATGACTCGTGGTGCTACTTGTGTTCTGGCCTCATTGACTCTTGGCTTCGAGATGATTACTACTAAGCGGTTTTCCTTTTAGACCCATTCCATTGATCATTCCTCTGAAGCATAAACCTCCATTTCTTCTGATCCTTCAATCTCCTCGTAAAATTCCATCTCTTTATTATCCATCAAATTTTGCAATATGGCTCTAAACTCAGTGCATTCATGGATTCCATGCCCCTCTCTATTATGGAACTCGCAATGGTTCCTCTTTCCTTCGGTCCTCTCTTTCGAATCCGATATGATTAGTCCTCTCTTCACCATTTCCTTCCAAACTTGTCTCAATGAGATTTTGACTTCTGCAACCTCATATTTGACTTTCCTACCCCCCACCTTCATTTATTCCATTTACTCCCTGATCAGTATGATTAGGAAAGGGTTTCTTTCTACATTTGGTACGGGTAGGTCGTCAAACTTTACAATCCCTATTTTTATTAGCTTTTCGACTACTTTCTTGAATGCGGTGCAATTTTCAATTGAATGCCCCACGATTCCAGCATGATATTCGCGTTGGGCGTTTACGCCATACCACTTGGGAAACGGGGGTCACAGCTGTGTTAAGTAGAAAGGGGACACCACATGTGCATCGAAGAGGTTCTGGTACAGCTCTCTATACGTTATAGGTATAGGTGTGAACTGTATCCTTTCGTTGTTCACCCTTGTGATGGATTCCTGTCTCAGGGGACTCTGATGATTAGTGGTTGTTGCTTTTGGCTGGCTCACCGTGATTGCTCTCCAATGACCCTTGTTATACGTACTCGTGTTATTTACCTCATTCTCCCTCCTTCTCGGGGCTGATCTCTTGGTGCCTTCCCCTGCTTCAATCTTCCTACATCTTATCGCGTTTTCTATCATCTCCCCAGACATTACGATATCAGAAAAGCTTTTAGTAGTGTTTCCCAACATGTGATTGATGAATGGAGCTTTCAAAGTACTGATGAAGAGCACGATCGTCTCTTTCTCTAAAAGTGGTGGTTGGACTTGCGTCGCCACCTCCCTCAATCATTGGGCATACTGCCTGAAGTTCTCGTTTGTCTTCTTCTTCGTGTTCTGGAGTGTAATCCTGTCGGGTGCTATGTCTGTCACGTAGTTGTATTGTTTTATGAATGCTTGAGCCAAATCTCTCCATGAACCAATTCTGGCACAACTCAACTGGTTATACCATTTGGTTGCTGCTCCCACCAAGCTATCTTGGAAACAATGGATCAATAGTTGATCATTATTAATATACCCCGTCATTCTTCTACAAAACATAGTAATATGAGCTTTGGGGCAACTTGTCCCATTATATTTCTCAAATTTAGGCATTTTGAATTTGTATGGGAGTACCAAGTCCGGGACCAAACTTAAATCCTTGGCATCAATTTCATAACAGCCATCAGCACTTTCTATCGCCTTAAATTTCTCTTCCAACCATTTACATCTATCTTCTAGCTGCTTTGGTAATTCTACTTTTGTCCTCTCTCCCTCCGCAATTTCATCCAAATCAGGGACATTAGCATTGATTGGATTATCTCTTGAACCTGAGCCAGTTTGGAGATTCATACCAACTTGGAATTGTTGAGGTCTGATCATGACAGATGGCCTTTGTAAAGTTACTTCAGGTCGTGTTTGCACATGTGGTGGAGTAAAACCAGGGGGACATTAAGGATACTCAGTATTCTCCTCAACGTTAACCATGGGGCTCTTTTCTTTATCCATAAGCCCATTTAATAGCTGCGTCATCTGAGTCATTTGAGTTATCATATTTCGCTGCGATTCCATCATTTTCTCCATCATATCTTGCTGGATCTTAACCAGCTGCTCTTGCATTTGTGCTTCCATCTGTTCTTGCATCTCTTTCTACATTTGTTATAACCTTTCTAGTCTTTAATCCATTGCTTTAGTTTTCCTTTGTGTACCGTAAGGATGCGTGTTTGGTTGATTTTGGTCGGTTTCCAGATTACTGAAATTATTATTAATCAATTAGAGTCTTTTATTGACCTTTAATGCATATGAATGAAATGAAAACGAATGCAAATGCTCACAGATGCATGAAATGCAAAAGACGTCGATTCTGATTCAATTCCATTTAGAAAAATTTATTAGAAAACAAAGCTCTTTACATAAAACGGATTACAAATACAGCTTTGCCCTAATGCTCAGATTTTTAACTTTCCTAAGCAACGAAGCTAGTTCTTGACCCCTGTCTGATTCCAGCTCGTACTTCACACTTAGCGTGTCGGCCTGAACTGCCAAGGTTTGCAGATGATCAGCTACCTCCCAAATTTGAGGCACGGCTTTACCCATAATGTAATCTCTATCCTTAACTTGACTCTGAGAGTGATGAAGTTGTTCCTTCCAACGCTCCTCATTTACTTCAAGAAGCTCTACCTGAAGCTCACAACTTTACAAAGCAGACTCTAGCTCTTCTATTCTTCCTTTCATTTCTTCAATCTTGCTCAAACTTGCCCTTAATTCAATTACATAATTCCGATTTCTATGCTGGTAAAGTGATTTTTCAAGCTTTGCCACTCTGGCCTTTAATTCCCTTTTGTCATTCTGGGCTTCTGATAGACTCCTTTCTAGAGCCTCTCTCTGAGCTTGAGCCTCTTGGAATCTTCTTTTCCACTGATCAGCTTTGGCCATTTCCGCTTGAATTTCCTGTTTCCATTGCTCTGAAGTTTTCCCCAATCCGGCGGTTCTCATCGATAGACGCGATTTTTTGTAATCCGTCTTCAAACTATCCAAGTCTTCCTCAGCTTTATTTTTTCCTTTCTTTTGCTTCTCAGCCTCTAACTTTTGGACGTCGGCATCTAATCTTAAATGCATATTCTCTTCCTCTAATCGCTCTATCCTCTTCTCCAACTCCCGATTCCTCTTTTCAAAATCTTGTTTTAATATCTTCAATTTTGATGGGACTACCTGTAAGTATTCTTCCATCGATCGTACGCCTTCCAGACTTGGCCTCGGGATGTTATCATTAATCCTTCTACTGAATCATCCGCTATACTCAGGAGTAGTCATTGATCCTACCATCAACTTTTTTATCCGGCGAGTCTGATTCCAAGTAATGGAAATCTCTTTAACCCTCTTCTTGTAATTATCTCCTTTATACGAGAACTCGCATTACGTTAGACCATGTGTTGCCGGTATAAACTGCCTTGATCCGTATTGTCTTAGTACTAGTAAAGGAGCGTAACCAATGGCTCCTCAAATTCCAAGCAAAGGGACCCAATTAAAACTCCTGCATCGGAACAAGATCTCATTGGGCACCAACCAAGGAGCTCTCCATTCAATATCCTCTTCCTGAAGATTTTGGAGAAGTGCAACCCAATTCTCTTCTGACACGTCGTCTCTTCTTGGTGTTGCTGCTATTTCTTTCAGTGGGGAATACTTATCAAAGAAGACCAGATAAGGAATCTTATCCACCCTCCAGAAGTGGCTGTGAAACCAAACCAACAACAATTGTGCGCACCCTACGAACCTGCCCTCTCCAGATCTTCTACATGTGTTCAATAACCTAAAAGTCTCAGCCAAGATTGCAGGAACTGGCGTGACCCCTTTATTGAGTCGGTCAAAGAAATCTGTGACCGCTTCATTTACATACCCTAAAGCTCTAAGGAATAGCATCAATCTGTAGATGCTCAATGCAAAGACATCAACTCTCTTATTCATATCAGGATGAGCTAGAATCAAATCCTTCAAATTCCTCTACGAGATGCACTTGCACTCGCCCTTTTGCTTAATCCTGGCTGTAATCGACTGCTCACTCATTCCCGTAATGCTCATCAACTTCTTCCAAAAGGTTGGGACATAGACAGCTCTCGAATAAATTCCATCAACTTGAACCTTCGGACAATACAGTAGAGCCGTGTATTCTTCTATGGTGGGTACTAAATCCACTCTCCCAAAGGTAAAGTAACAATATGCGGGGTTCCAATACTGAGTGAGGGCTCGGAATAACTACTTGTCTACCTTGATTCCAAGTAAGTACAACAAATCCCATAATTATGGTAGAACAACCTCTTGGTCTCTTCGCACCACTGATCCCATATCACTTTTAACTCTTGAAGATTATTTTGTGTAACACTAATACGAGTGTAGTCCCGTAACTAGACTATCCCTCTTCTCTAATTGTGTTGTTTCTGACTAAGTTCGGATAGTCGCATTATCTTCCACTTTATCAAGAAAGTCGTTTTCCATGACCAGCTCTCTAATTTAATAATTGAACCCGAATAGACACCTTTTAAATATGGAAATGCATGCAAAATAACAAAGATAAAACAAAAAGTCAGTACAATATACAAAAACAAAATTCAACGCACAAAAAAAAAAACAGAAAAAACAACCAAGCACCTATCTGGGTGACCTGGTAAGGCTTAGCGTAGCTCTTCCTAGAGGGCTCTTAGGGCTTTCTATATGCGGTTCGGTTCTAAAGTTGAGGTACCTAAACCAGCAGATTCCTCGATCTTCACCCATTATAGGCTCATATGGACCGAGTTCGGTTCAAGGGGACACATTTCCCTATGGTTGCACGGAGATAAAAATCTCACGAAGACATAGGTACGGATGTATCCCGGAAGCGATTCACTATCCTGCACGGAGGTGAAAACCTCACGAAGGAGTAGCTTCTCACTCCCACTTAAAAAGGTGTGACCCAGCAGTCATGCGATATGATGCAAAAGTATTCTACAAGACTCAAACCACAACAATCAAATGAGATGACGCAAGCGAATGCAATAAAATGATCATAAATTTTTCAAACAAAATTATCAAATTTTCAATAGAAAGACAGAAAATAATCAATTTTACGGCTTGACTCTCTTATTTTGTTCCCCAGCGGAGTCGCCAAGCTGTCAAAACCAATTTTTTTTTGGAAAACGGGGTCGACTTTGAAAACGAAAATGGAGTCGCCACCAACTTTATTTTGAGGTGTGATCGGATCACCTTGAAATTGATCATTTTAACAAAACTTTGATTTATTAAAATGTATTTTGATCTACAAAAACTCGAGAAAACGGGTTCGGGAGTCGGTTACGTATGAGGAAGGGTTAGCACCCTCGTAGCGCCCAAAATTGGTACCTAATCAATTATTTAATGTCTTAATGCCGAAAATTTGGGAAGATTCTACATTACGATCCGTTTGCCTAAAACATTTGAACGGGATTACATTGAATGCCAAAAACCCTCTTATTTCGAAGAAATAAAATGTCATACTCAGTAAGTTAGGATACAACAACTTATATTCTCGAAATTAAAATTATCTTTTGATTTTTAAAACCCTCGTAATAAAGTTTGAAAAGGGTATTCGGTTATTTGGGCTTTATGAAAAATTGGAACCCAGTAAGTTATGGCACAATTTCTCAAAATTTTCGAATACAGAATATTGCCTTTGTTTTTTGAAATTCTTACCTTGAGATGATAAAATATCACATCCAGTGAGTTAGGACGCAATGTCTCAAATTCTCGAGAATAAGTTTTTTATTTAAAATATTTCAATTTAAAAATGAAAAGGGGACTCGGTTGCTAGGTTTTACCAAGAAGAATCGAAACCCAGTAAGTTAGGGCACGATTATCTCGAAACCCCAAACATGAGCATTGCCCTATTTTAAAAAACTTTGAGTAAAATGATTTTAAAACTGAAATGACATTAAAACACAACATTTTTTTTAAGATACAATGGAATAATAATATACAAAACAAGATATTAATCCATACATCAAATGTTACACTAGTGCATCACAACAACCAACCAATAATTAGAAACTACAAATCACATAATAGCAATAATTACACGATATACAATTTCTCTATTAATAGTTGACAAAAACAACGCACAAGATATAAACAAAATAAAGGATAAAAGTAAAAACGAATGGTATAAAAATATCAATAACAAATGAAACAATTAAAATAGGGTCATGAAACAAATAATGTAACAAAAAAACAATACAAGTACGAAAAATATAACTATAGCAAGTAAATCTTTAAGATAATATATATATATATATATATATATAAAATACGCTTTAATGAAATATTATAAATAGCAATAATACAAAGTAATTTAAAAGTTTGCTAAACGATTTTAAGAATATAACAAGACAATATGTAAAATATTTCAAAATAGTTAATAAAAAAACAACTTAAACTAACAATTAATCTTAATTTACTAATATATAAAAAAGTTTGCCATGAATAATATATATACACAAAACAATTTTAAAATAAATAATACATAAAGAAGAATTTAAAATAATTTGTAGAAATAATTTAAACTAACTAATATATATATGAATGTTCAAAGTAAATAATATATAAATTTAATGTAAATAATATACATAAAAGAAATTAAAATGAAAAATGGCTGCAGCAGATATCATAGGATTATTTTTAAAATAAACTATAATAAGACAAATAAATGACAAACAAGCAAGTTAAAACAGATTAAGGGCTAATTTAGAAGTAAAACAAAATTCGGAGTCTAAATGAAGAATTTTAAAACAATGAGGGGACCAAAATGGAATGCGCGCGAAGAACAGGGGCTGAATGGGTAATTACCCGAAACCTCAAAACGTGACGTTTCAGCGCAACCCAAATGAATTAGAAGCAAAAATCCAGGGGCCGAATTGCAAAATAAAGAAAAATACATGACCACATTGCACCACGCCACAAAAGCGGAAGGGCTTGTTGCGCAAATATACCAATAATCGAAAAACGCAGATCCTCCCAGGGTCGGGCCACTCGCGCGGGTATGGCCCTTAAACGACGCCGTTTTGGTCATTAACAAGCCATACCAAAACGATGTCGCACCGAGGGGCAAAAAATACTAAAAAGGACCAAAAAAGAATTTCATTTTAAACATCCTCTCTTCAAAAAAAGGTTTAAACTCTCTGAGAAAACCTCTGTCCTCCGAGCACCGGCCAAGGTTCGGCCGAGCTCCGATCATCGAGCCACCATACTCTGCCACCGTCCGCCGTCGTGCGCGGTGGTCGGAGCTCACAAAAAGGGCTAAATCGGCCTTTAAAAATTCCTTAGACCCGAATCTGACCCCAAAACACTTTAAATGCCTACTAGAAATAAAAAGCAACAACCACAAAACGCTTCATATTTGGGACTTCAATCGTCACAAAAAGGTAAAAGTTTTCATTTTTATTCTATTCTCAGTGCATGCATGACATTCAAAGTGAAAAAATAGACTAAAAAAACTGAAAATACCTCTGCTTTTTTGTATTTGAAAATCGTGAAGAAGCCTTTACAAATGTTTGCTTCGGTTTTTATAACTGAATTCGGAAAAAATAAAAATAAGAAAAATACAATAGTTTTCTTTTGATTTGCTGTTGTTTGTCCTTTCTGTGCAGGTACGGGCGTGCGTGGAGCTGTACGGAGGCGGGCCGACGTGGAGGAGCGAGCGCGTGGCGGCGCATGTGGTGACATGCGTGAAGGCATGCGCGTGGCGCAAAACTGCCTCTGAAACGCTAGGGTTTCTGTCTGCCGAAAATATTTGGGCCATTCGGGCCGTGTAATTGGGTTTAGTAATTTGGGCTTGGGTTAAATGTAATTTGGGCTATTATAAATTAAAACCTAATGGACTGTTTATTGGACTCTTGATAATTCGGACCTATTTCATATATTATTTTTTTTGATTTAATTTCTGACGAGCCCGGGCGAAATGGGCCTTCTACATATATGTAGACTGGTACATGGGTTATCATATCAATATCATTAAAAAAATGTTTTAGTGACATTTCATCAAATAAAAGTAATTTTACTCTTTTTGAAAGGTTAATGGCCAAAATTAACTAAAAGAAATGAATGGAATTAGCAAAGGACTAATTTATCATTATACCTTTTAAAATAAATATGATTGAGTTATTTGACCAATATTTTAAGGTATAAATTTTAACTTTGAATTTAATTTTTGTAAACTAAACTTATCGTACATAGCATTATTTTATTATTACTCATGCATCCCATGGTTAAATTTTTTAATATATTTATTTGAAAATTTTAAAAAATTATGTTTATATCATAAAATTTCTATAAATTTTCTATCAAAGCCACACATTAATTAAACTATTATAACCTCTTATTAAAAAAAATCAAACTATTATAACGAGATTTATATTTGTGAAATTTTTGTAATTAATATAAACCTATCTCTCTATGTTTAGAGTACATGTTTATTTATTTATTTTTGAATTTGTTTGTGTTGGATTAGGTTGATTCAGAATTTTAAAATTCTATTCGTGTTTGTTTATTTAAAATAATATGTGCTCTTATTTATTTGTTTAACTTAACATTAAACGAAAATTTTTATATTTATGAATATAAGATCAAACTTGTCTGCAAACAATTATAAATCTAATCATGAATAATAAAAGTAAATATGCATATTTATTTTTTTAGATATAAAAAAAACACACAAGCAATAGTAAATTATTAATTATATAAATGAGCGAGTTTGTTCATGAAGATGAATGAAGAAAACATGATTAGTATAAAAAGTTAATATGCATAAAAAAATAATAATACAAGCATAAGCATTCATTTTATAAATTACAACAACAAAATTAAATATTTCAACTAGCTTAAATCAGTTCAATTGGTTTTTAATAGCTTTGATCAGTTTAACAAGTTTTGCACCGGTTCACTCCTCCAATTTTATAGTATTGATTGAACTGATTAGATAACCAGTTCCCAGTTCAACCTATTTAATCGGTCGATTTAGTTCGATTCTGACAACTACAGTGGACATTAAGATAAAAAACAACAAATATTCAATTGATATTTTTATTAAGGGTAAGGTACATCATTAGTCACTTAATTATGTATAAGTTTTCATTTTGGCTACTCAACTTCAAAAAATTTAAAGCTCGGGAGACAAAAAAACATAATCCCAAATAGTTGGGGTAATCTAATTGCAACTTTTTAAAGTTAGATAATCAAAACGAAAACTAATTCATAGTTAAGTGAATAACTATATAGTTTACCCTTTTATTAATTTTATATATTTAAAATTAAGCATAAACTTAACAGAAAAAATGCTAAATACTAAATAGAATTTAAAAGAAAACAATTAAAGGGAAAAGATTTGGCCTTAAGGGTGTTACAAATTACATAAGCGGTTTTTTACAAAAATAATATTTTTTTTTTAAAGTAAGAAGCTTTGAAAAGCAATTTAAAAGGTCAACATAGAAATTAATTAAAATCTTTTAGTTTATATATATATATATATATATTTATATTCTTAATGTCGGTTTTATTATCCATATTCAATGTTCGTAGTTACCCTTCCTAATAATATTAATATGCTCTACTAATTTAAAGATTATGAACTTGAATATAATTAATTGGGTAATATCTTTCAATTTAAAAATTTAAAAAAAATTAATCAATAAAAAATTGAACTAGATATAAAAAGAATATAAATATTAATAATTGTAGACTGGGTAGGCCCCTAGTGTAAATGCGACGACCGCAAAATAAACTGATAAACGAAATAAGAATAAAGAAAGTTTGGTGCTTACCTAACAGTTGACTAAGTCTAATCTAATACCATTATATCATATGACAGTATTGCATTTATACACCAAATAATTGACCCATTCTTTTTATCAATTTATGATTTTTTTTAATTTAAGCAAAATTAATATTCCACCTTTTCCTATGGTTAATTTTTTAGTTAAATTTTATTATTAATTTTTCTTTTTTGTATTTTGTGAAGTTATTTATGGGGCATGAAAGTTGTAGACGGTTTGCCCAATGAGGATGGAGAGCCGCAATGTGATTATATTGTTGGAAAAATTATATTTTTATAGAAACTTTGATGCATATTCTCAATAGATAAAGGTGAAGAGTTGAATCATAAAATTATAATTTCTTATTTTATTTCATAGATTTTTACAACGATATATCATATGTTTAAAATAATTAATTTGTGTACTCTTGACAACCTAGTGGAACAATTCTAGCAGCGGAGGAGAGCATTGGCGAACAAGGTTAAGTGGTGGAGGCGGTAGTCTAGCAAAGTTAGGTGTTAAAGGGTACCCTTGGGGAAGGTATTTCTGGTAGCAAGGGTGTCCTTGGGAAGGTATATTTCATAAGTTTATATTTTAATTTATTCAAATTTTGTCTTTGCACTTTTTGCATTTTAAAATTTTGATTATTACCCAAGACTTTAGCAATTGAATTTGTTTAGTTGAATTCTCTTATTAATCCCTATACTTGTCTAATTTTGAAACTTCAATTCAGTTTTGAAACAATAATAATTAAATCTATTAACTAGTTTTTTTGTGATTAATATGTAGAAATAACAAATTGGAATGACATTACTCATATAAATAATAAGACTGCCATATAAAATTTTAAAAATAGCAGAATTTAATGAATTTGACAACTATACTTTGATCAATATTGAAATTTTTAAATTTGAAAATTAAATAAACTAAAAAATATCAAATTAAAGTATAAAATCTAAATCCAAAATTTTTGCTACTAATAGCAAAATCTAAGGGAACTTTTTTTTCATTTTTTTATTGGCCCAGCAGCAAGTCAAGTAGGCAAAAACAAAAGTTTTCATTCAACAAATAAGGTAAAAGTACCATGGAGGCTCTTATACTAAGAGACAAATTGTATTTGACCCCTCTATTAAAAAAATGAACAAATTAATCTTTGTACGTTAGATCAAAGAATAAATTGATCATTCTGTTAAAAATTTCATTAATTTTTACTATTAAAAATTAGTTCATGTACGTCAACATGAGGTACATGTGACACACCATGTGTAACTATTTAGTTATTTCATTAGCTATACCAATTTTTAACAATAAAAATAGACGGAATTTTTAACAGAAAAGACTATTTTGCTCTTTGATCTAACGTATAGGGACTAATTTACCTATTTTTAAGTAAAAGGGACAAAATTCAATCTAACTCCTAATACAATGACCTCCGTAGCAATTTTATCAACAATATGCAAAGCCTGCAATGATTTTATTATGATAAACAAGGCTAGGCAAAAAAGAAAAATCTAATGTTTTAAAGGCAATAAATAAAGAAGGCATTTTACAAGTAAATTTTGATTTTTTTTTATTATACAACAATTCAAGAATGTTTAAATTTCATTTTTTTAATGTATAAACTGAAAATCTTACAAAAAAAGAAAAAGAGTAAAAAAAAAAAGAATTTTGATTTCTTGTATATGTTATCTAATCTAAATAATCTGCCATTGTTTTACAATGTGAATGAAGCTTTTAAACATCAGCACATTTCATTGGTGCATATCCCAACCTTGATTTCTTTGTATCATATAAGATATGAAAATTTTGTTGTTGATAGTTCCCTATAATTGAAAGTGCTGATCTTGGCGTCCCCAATATGGCTAAACAAACCACGTCGTCTTCGAGCCAAATGAAGTAGTTTTCGACCGGGAAATTCCATACGGCTCCGTCGAGGAACTCGATACCGAAATCGGGTAGCTCTACATTTTCGATCCCGGACACATTGTAACATGGATTCAAGATTGGGAAATCTTCCAACAATGGATACCCTTTTGTTTTATTCACAAATGCTTCTTTGATGATCTTGTAAGTAGGGTCTGCAAAGTAACTTAAAGTAGTACCGGAATCGACGATGGTACCACCGGTACCATCGGTCGATAATCGCCATGTTTCTTCAGGTATAGGCAAGATGTCACCGCCGACTAGGATGGATTTTATTTGAACATAGTAAAATGTATCGACCGAATTCTCCTTGCCGGTAAGCAAAGACGTGAAATTCAAATTGGGGTGGTTGAGAAGAACTTTATCCTCCCCGAAAATCAACTTGCTACTGACATTCGTATCACTGTTCCGATCAACGAGACAATACGAAAATGAATGACCGTATAATGATTGTAGCTGCGAGGCAAACGAGAGTGGCCCTCTCCCAAGGCCTAATAACCCTGCGGCACCGTGAAAAAGACCCCTATTCCAATGACCACAACCGAACATCACATTCTCGACCGGTTTAAACTCCGAGTTCCCGTTCGACGTTAAATTGACGGTAAACGTCTCGACAGCGAAATCACCGGTCGTATTCGAACTATCACCATACCAATAATAATAAGGACAAGTTTGATTCTCTGTTTTACAAGGCGGAGGAGGATCAGGGGGTGAAACCAAAATGCACCTAGGATCTTGACAACTTATATTCCGATACGAACTCGATTCGTTCGGATCATAATACGGGCCGGTTTGCTCGAAACAATCATAACAGGGAACACATTGAATCCAATTAAGATCACTACCAGTATCAAGTATTAAAGAGAAATGTTTAGGAGGTGTACCAATAAACACATCAATGAAATACTCCCCTGAACCAAGGCTAACACCAGATTCCAAAGTCGCTACGAGCTGTCCGGAAAACCCGTCTGTGTAAGATTCTGGTGCGGCGGCTTTTTCGATCACCGGCCTCAAACTGGATTGCTTGCTTAGCCTTGAAATGGCATTTTGATTCTTTTTCTCAATGACCCTTGTATGAAGTGCTTGAATCCTAATGGAATCCCTCATGGTTGATTTTAAAACAGAGGATTTTGGCTCTGTTTTTGAATCTATTTGTCTCTGTTTCAGGTGCAACTTAACAATCTTCTTTGACCCATCATCATCATCATTAAGATAAGGACAACCATTGGTACTTGCAGAAGAAGAAACTGCATTGAAGCTCATATGATCAGGGAATTCAATTCCAGCCAAACTGGAAATATTGGAATTGGAATTGGGATTCCCAGTTTTGATTCGATCATAATGGATTCTAGCAGTAGCTTCAAAAGCAGCATATGAAATCGAAAGAAAAAGAACAACAAGACCTAAAGAAACTCTCACCAACATTGCACTGATCTTTTTTCTTGTTTGGTTACTGAGAAAATCCTACATGAAAGTGAAAAGGCCAACAACAAACCAAAAACCCCAAAATTTGAGAAAAAAACCAAAACCTAGAAAGGAAAATTACTTAAAATTGATGGGTTTTTTTGTTGGGGGGGGGGGGGGAGAGGAGATATAAAAAAAAAAAAAAAACCAAAGTAAATAAGAAGCTAATAAAAGGGAAAGGCAAAGGGGAAAAGCTAAAGAAGAAATGTAAATATATATTTTTTTCTAGGTGGTCATCTTTGAATCAGTGTTAAAGACTTTGAATTTTTTTTTAAAAAAAGAAAAACAAAAAGGAAAAAAATATTTTAAAAGTCTACTTTCTTGAAAAACGCGGTTTCATATGGAACAAATAATAATAATAATAAATGCAGCCCAAAATTACCAACCACTTAAATAAATAAAGGTTAAATTTTGCTATTAGTCCCTGTACTTTTCATATTTTGATATTTTAGTCATGACCCTACTGGTAGTAGTTAAATTTGTTTGATTAAATTCAATCATTACAAATCATGTACTCCTTGCGTACACTTCTAGATTTAATCTAAATTTTCTGATTAGATTTGAAATTTGAATTTTCAATCTTGACTCTAAATGACATTCGTTAACCCATTAACTAGATTTTTAGTGAGAAATATATGGAAATAACAAACCGACACGACATTATATATATGACAATATGTTTATCGTATCAGAATTTGAAAGTAACAAAACTTAATGAAATTTAACAATTATCGTTTAGTGAGTATTGAAATTTTATAATTCGACAAGTACAAGATTAAAATTGACCAAATTGAAGTATAAGGATTAAATTCATAACTTTTGTAAAGTATGGAAATTAATAATAGAATTTACCCAATAATAAATAAATAAAATATGATTTACCTGGTCTTCTTGTTCTTCATCTACTTCGTGGGTTATTTCCTCTTTGTTTCCTGCTCTTTTTTTTTTTTTTTCATTTTTTTACATTAATTTAAAAAATAAAAACTCCATTGATTTCTGGGTCCCAAGCAAAGGGAAGTTCAAATTTACAGCTCTCTTTTTATTTTTATTTTTTTTTCTAATTTAAATTTACATAATTTTACTAATGCTCAAAGTCAAAGCAAAGCTTTTTTTACTTTCTGGATTTCATTTCCATGGTTTTTTTTTCTAATATTTTCTTTCTTGTGTTTGACATTTTTCTAGCTAGAAATGTTTTATTTTTTGACTGAAGAAAGTAAAAATAAAAATAAAAAAATAAAATAAGTGCAGCTTCAATTTTACGCACTTGTCCAAGGGCAATGGAAAAGTTTTTTGCTGTAAAAAGAAATAGAAATTTTGGGGGTTATTGACTTATTTTTTCTAGTCAACAAAAAAAACTATTATTGAATCGGATCGGTTAATTGAATTGATTGAATTGATTGAATTTTAGATCAATTTCTTTATTATTTTGAACAAAAAATTCATTATATTTTGGTATTTTATATCTTTAATTTTTCTTAATTCTTAATATTTTAAAAATATTTAAAATTTTAAAAATTATTATTAATTTTTTTGAAAATAGTTGAATTGGGAATATGATGTTTAATCGGTTTCACTTTCAATCCGATTTTTATAAAATTGATATTGGTTATATTTATATAATTCAAAATTTGGTAATATAATAATTTTGAAAACATATGTAATTCTTTTTGACGAAAATATCATATCATTAAAATAATCTAAAAAAATAGAGATATGAAGAAAAACAAAACTATCCTATCCTAAGCCAATAAACTTACCCAATATATCTCGGTCCTTGCTTTCCTCATTATCACCATTATTGACTTATTTCCCGTCAACAAAAAGATTTATAGCATAAAAAGAAAAAGAAAAATATTTTAAAATTGATTTAATTGTTTCAACCAGTTAAATTATAAATCAAATTTTAAACATAAACAACTAAAAATTGAAAAAAAAAAAAATAAACCAAAGCCTTTTCTTTTATTTCTGAACAAAATAAATTGAAATTTTCATTATGTTTGGGTTGTTTTATATCCTTAATATTTTTTGTAAATGCATTTTTAATTTCTAGTAATTTTAAAAATGATTTTTTAACTTATTTTAAATGATTTGATTAAGACATTTAACCAGTTTAATTTTCGATCCGATTTTTATGGCAATTATATCGATTGTAATTTTATAATTCAAAATGTAATAATTTTAAAAATAGATGCAATTATAGTTTATTTAAAAATATTTATATCATTTTGAATGAATATGGTATAAAACGTTATTCTTCTTTGACAAAAAAATCCATTATTTATTCTTGCTTGTGGTAGCAGCCACATAACATTGAAAATATTGGCATTTATTTTTTTATTTTAATTTTTTAACCTAATTTTTCCATCTACTAAAGAAACATTGTAATTGTAAGTAAGATTTGCTTAAGAGTTGAATAATCTGTTTCTTCATCAGCAATTTTTGAAGAAAGATTTTTCTATATTTAGGTTGACTTGCCTGGACTAAAATAAAATTAAACAATAAATTTGTCTATTTAAAATTAATTAAAATAAATCAAATTTAATTCAAGTGTAAACATAAAAGTGTTTTTTTGCTCAGACCACAACTTGCTGAATTTATTTATTTATTACGAATTCGAACCATAAACATCTCTATCCGCTAATAAATTTGTTTATGGGTTGGGTTTGGGTTTATATTTTTCAATCTTGAGCTCATTTTATTGTTCATAAATAATAAAAATATAAAAATAAATTTTTATTTGTATATTTTATAGTTAAATTAAAAATATTATTTTTTAAAACTGTGAAATGAACTTTTTGAGTGGATTTGGACAGGGACGAATCCGAGATTTTACTCCAAGGGGAGTGAAACTTCTAAATCTGTACGACCTTTTTTTTAACGTAAAAAATTGTCAATTCTTCTCGGATACTTTTTTTCCTTATCAAACAAATCGATTTAATGTTTTTTAAGAAGCATGAACAATTTAACTGTAAAAAAATTAAAAGAAAAAAACCACACTATATAAAATTAAATATTTCTTTCCAATATGCAAAAAAGAATAACTAATATTATACTAAAAATTTCATAAATATCATTATAATTTCAAAAATTAAATTAAATAAACTTGGCCTTAGTCTTATTTCTCAATACTAGTCATCCTAAACCGCACCCTCTGCTTTTTTCATAAAATCGAATTCATCAATGATAGAATATGTTGAAAATTCTCGAGCTATCTCTTTTTCGATATATGCCACCATGTAAGTTGAAAGAAAATCATCATCCATTCTATTGCAAAGCTTTGTCTTCACAATTTTCATTTCTGAAAATGCTCGTTAGGTTGTTACATTAGACACGGGAAGAGCTAGCACAAGACAAATAATTCTATCAAGAAGAGGATAAATACTTGACTTGTTTGTTTTAGCTAGCACTTGACACAACTCGGCAACTCTAGAAGCTTTTTGCAACTCCATGCTTTGATGAGCATCAAGTTGAAAAAGCTCCAATTGAATCTTCATGTGTAGCTTTTCTTGCTTCGTAAAATCGTTTGGATAAAAATCATTCATAAGCTTGTAGATATCTTCCACCCGAAGAGCTTTCTAATTATCGCGTGGATCCAAAGCGGAGCTAAGAACAAGTTACTCCACTGCCTCATCATTGAAGCGAGAATTCGTTTCTGTTAGTAATGAATCGATACCAACAATGAATATATCAAACTGATAGTGATGCTTAATTGTGAGGTCATCTCTCTAGATGCAAGATCAACCTCGACCTGCTTTGTACAGAACACTTAAATTGTGGACTTCTATCTCATGATCTTTACAAAATAACTTCATTTTCTCAAATAAAGGATCCCACCCATGTTCTTTGAATTTCTGGAGAAGCGTTTTAATTGATGACACCAGCTGCATTGCATTTAGTATATCCTACGATTTATACTGTAATGCTTGACAGAGATCATCAGATATTCCAACATCTCAATGTAACACCCTGAATTTGGGCCTAGAATAAGTGGGTTCGTGTGTCGAGAGAATGGATTTTGTCGTTAAAAAAAAAGAATAATGAATTAAGTGTGTAAAAGAAAATTATTATTGCATGTTTAGTTTAATTTTTAGGAGGTTTAGGAAGGGTTGGTAGTGTTGGAAAAGTCCTAGGCTCGATCTAGGGCTTTAGCAAAAATGTTGTTTTTTTACCCTTAAGGGAGGTTGGTGGTAGTCATAAGGCTTTTAAAATGTTGTTGGGTTAAAAGATATCACAAAGAAGTAGGTGGTCTGGTGGCTTGGGGCGTTTTGAATAAGCTGGTGGTCAGAGGTTCAAGTCTTGGACTTGGCAAAAAAAAATTTATTGTGCATAAGTTAGTATGAAGGCTAGAGTTTACGCCTTATAATTAGTTGGGGCTGATTACCAACACAAAGAAACGTCTAGCCCAGTGGCAAAGGCGTTAGGAGCAGGAGGGGGAGCAGGGTTCTAGTTGCGGCGTGCGCTAAATGTTGGTTTTTTTTTAAACCTGGAGCGTGGCAGAAAGGGTTATAATTAATTAGGTAGGAAATATGACTCAAATAAAATAAGTGGCACAGTGGCAAGGGACGTGCCTCATAGTGAAGAGGTCGGAGGTTCGAATCTGGGTGTTGGCTAATATTTTTTAGATTTTTTGAGATGATTCAGTTGCTGGAAAATATGCTTTAAAACAAGTTGAGAATGGAATATATCACAAGAACGGTTGTGGTGCAGTGGCGAGAAGCGTGTGGTGGTGCTTCGAGGTCTTGGTTTTGAGTTGCCTTGTGCACAATAATATGTTATTTTGCTGCTGGCGTGGGGAAGGTATTTGAAGTGGACCAAAATGCCAAAAGATGGCTGCTGTTCGGGGAAGCTATTTGAATGTAATTCAAATTGAATTTTTGACAAAATAAAAAGAAATTTTCAGGATGAGGATGAGGATAAATTTTGGAGATAATAAAGGAATTTAATTGGTGATAAGTTTGAGTTGATTAGGGAGTGTAGGTTTATTCTATTTATTTATTTATTTTAGTATATATATGGGTGCCGAAATTCTCTTTAAATAGAGGGGATATCTCTTCAATTCCGGCATTTGAACCCCATTCTCTCAATCTTTTCTCTCATTCTCTTCTACAAGCCAAAACCCTAGTTGCTTTCTGCAATATTTTCTTTTGAATTCTTCAGAAGTTGAAACCTTTTATTTCACTCTCTTCTTCATTCTTTTTCTCTTGTGCCGATTTCTCCATTAAGCCAAAATCCTGCTAGTTTCTCTGAAAGCTTTCTCTCAGTTTTCTCTGCTGCCGAAATCTTTTTCCATTCTTTTTCTTCCTAGCCGAAATCTCCAAGCCTCTTTCTTGTTTTCTTTTCTTCTTCTCTTTTTCTGCCAGAAACAGAAACTCCTCACTCAGTTCTTCTAAAAGCTGAAAACGCATCAGCCTTCCATTGTTCATTCTTTTTTCGGGATTTTCTTAAAAGCCGAAATTCCTGGATCTCTTCTCTTGTGGTTGCCGAATCTTCCTGCAAGGGGTAGCCGAAACCTTTTTAAAGAGGTAAGTGTCGATTATGTTATTCTTTCAATCTTTTCTGGCTTTTAGAGACCATAGCCGAATGGCTACATGGTGGATTGATCTTGTGTTTTCTTTCATGGGCGGCATCCCTGGATTTGAAGGGGATCTAATCGCATAGGTTTATAAATCGGTAGCACCTGAATCACCCTACTTCCGGGATCTAATCAATTTAGGTAAGGAGATTTGTTTATTTAAATATATAAATTCGGATAAATAATAATCCTTGGCCGAATGTAGGGGAAGCTTTATCTTCGCGTTCTTCCGGCTTTTGAGCAAAGTGTAGACAAAGGGCAGTAGATCCGATTAGCGAGGGTATCGACATAGAGAGTAGTACTACGTGTTATCAGGTGTGTAACTTCTCACACCATTTAGATTGTCTGTTAGTATGTGTATATAAATCTGTTTATATTCTGTTAAATGCTGAAATCCCGGCATAACGATTGAAAACCCGAGGAGGGTAAAGGCGAATCACCAGGTTAGTGATTTCTGTCATTCATAAGTGAATGTTTCTGTTGAGATAATATGTTTTATATGTATGCCGATTTCTATGTATGCAAGGGGTTTGGTGATTAATGAAAGGGGAAGTGTTCTGTTGTAGTGGCTCTGCCACGATCTGTTCTGGTGACTATGTCACAACTCTGACGGTGAGCAGCTAACTGCAGCATGACTGCCATCGATGGTGTGTAGCGGTGTGGGTTGATTGTAGAAATCCCCAATGGTGTGATTGGCAGGTAAGGGTGGTGTGTAGCGGATGGAAACCTAGGATTGGGTTGGGCTTTGCATAAATTTCTGTCATATGGTATTCTGATCTGTGGGGCTAAGGCCCAATCTGATTATTTTTAATATTTTTAGTTAATTTTGGTTTATTATTTCATTGTAATAAAGCCATGGGCCATTAGCTTTATATTTTCGGTTTTTGGGCTTTACTTTCAGACACTTGAATTATCCGATAAAATTGGAACTAAGGCATGTACTAAACTTCGGTTTTAAATTCACAAAGGCATTTTATAGAATTTATATCTTATATAAACTATCAAATTAGTAAGTTTTCCAGTATAAATGTTTAAACTCGACAAATGTTTTTCCAAAAATGCTATATGTTTTACTAAATCTTCTTAGTGACATGTTAGATCCGGTCGTGGTGTTTGGGCCGGGTTTGGGGTGTTACACTCAATCACGAAATGCAAGATGAAAACAAATTCAACAGATGTCATTCCATCATATATTCCATCAACTTCACTCCTTTGAGTAGGGTTGCCCGATTTGATGATATCTTGTAATACAACACAGACAGAATCAAACATCCTCATCAAGCTATTGAGAGAAGCTAAATGAGATCCCCATCGGGTATCACCTAGACGTTGGAGAGGACCAACTTGATTTTTCCCTTTGCAAATTTCAAGCTCACCACTGTCAATCAAGTCCGCGATATGAGATACCTCAGTGTCTCTTAATTGATCATGCCGCTTGCTTGAAGAAGCAATCAAATTGATTAAATCAGTCAAGCTTTAAAGTGTATATTGGGCCTCTAAGTTTAGTCTGTCAAGGCCAATCATACATTAATATTTGATTATTATTATTATTATTAAAGTTATACAATTAAAAACTGAAAAATTCTTTATTAATATAAGGTATAACCTTATGGCTTAAGGAGGTGAATTATATGAAATACAATTTGGCCAAGGGGGTGAATGTTATATAATGTGGACACCAAATCTAAAATACATGATAATTTATATATAAAATTCAAAAATCTGAAAATTCCAAAGGGGCGACCGCCCCCTGCGCCCCCTAGATCCATCCCTGGATTTGGATAAGTCGAACTTGGACCTAATTTTTTTTTGAAACCAAACCTCACTTCGGCTTGACTCATAAACACTGTTATTTGCTAGCAATAGCATTAACCACGAGAAATAAAGAAGATTCAAAGTGGGGAAATTATTATTGTTATTATTTTTATTATTAGAAACTTGTATTTTCTTTTTCTCCTTTCCTTTAGTGTTTTTAGCAATTTTTTTTTTTACCTTTTCACTTATCTTAGATTGTAATTAAACAAAATTCTATTAGTTTATTCAATAATTTTGGAAAATGGGAGTTTTAAAATGAAAAAGAAAATCAATTTTCTAACCATTTGGAGTTTAATCTAAACAACCACGTTGCAAAGACTAGGGGATAATAAATTAATAATGCATAAAATAAGACATTTACAATTAAAAAGGGGCAATTTGTTCATTGACTGCATAATTAATAAATAATTTCACAATCTTCCAAATAAAAAAAATAAAGGGAATGAATGTCACTCGTTAGTATCTTTGTGCAATGTTGAAAGACCCAAAAGCAAAAATTCTAAGGTCAAATTATGATTTAATCCCTGTATTATGTGTAAATACTTTTTAAAATTTGAAATTCTAATATTGATCAAATGGTAACGAATTAAATTCGTTAAGTTAAATTATACTATTTTTCAAAATCATATGTGGTAAATATATTATTATATGTGTAATGTCATATTAGTTTGTTATTTTTACGTAACACTCACAAAAAAAAAATGTGATTTTAGTTAATGGTTGTAATAACTATCGTTTGGGTCAGGGTTAAAATTTTAAAATTTGAAAAGTACAGAGACTAAATATAATTAAATTAAGAAACATTAATTAAATCCACAACTTACACATAATACACTTACATGACTAATAATGAAATTGAACTTAATAGATTTAACTGCTATCGTTTAAGCTATGATTTAAATTACAAAATTCAAATAATGCGGAAATTAAAATTGACCAAAATAAAGTATAGAGATTAAATCTATAATGAGATAATTTAACCTAAAAATAAGTAGCACATGACAATGCATGCTTTGGAACTTGAAAATGCAGGATTAATGTTTTCAATTATTTTAAATTTCACATTTTTCAAAAGTCTTGGTTAATTAATTAATTAGAAACTTAACAAAAATATTATTTTCCGTAAATCTGACAAAATTACTGTTGATCAAAGAGTTAAAAGAAAAGCAAATTATTTCTAAATTAATAAAATAAAGAAATGCCCCTAGAATCACACAATACTTTCATCTTGTTTATCGTTATACCTTTGGTAACTGTAATAATTAATTCTCCTCATGTTAATTTTATATTTTTAGTACAATTTTCATTAAAATAGGATTAATATAACTTTTAGTCTTTGAATTTAGCAATTATATCTGTTTTGATATTCGTATTTTTTCGTTCACTTTTGTATCTAAACTCGACAATTAAGTCTATTTTGATCATTGAACTTGGATTCATCAAAATTTGATATGAGATTGTGCCATGCTATTGAACTTTTACATTTACTAAGCTCAAGCAGGGCTAAGGAAGAACAGTTTTTTAGGGGGTCGAATGAAATTTTAATTTTTTATAGTCTTAATCTTTATAATTTTAAAAAATTAAATCAAATTTTTATAATTTTAGGGGGACAAAGTGCAATTTTATCTTTATTAATTTAAAATTTAAAAAAATTAGAGAGCTTAAATGGTAATTTTTCATTTTAAGGGGGCCGGGCCCATGCCAACCCCCTAGAATCGCCTCTGAGCTTAAGGATCAAAAGTGGATCTAATTGCCAATTTAAAGTATAAAAGTAGATCTAATTGTTAAATTCAAGGACTAAAAATATATATTAATCCTTTAAAATGTACCAGTTTAATTGAATTTTAAAGAAGTGGATAATTAATTACAGCTTTTATAAGCTTGCTTAAATTAATTCATTAAAAAATTTAGTTACGAATTTAAAATGTTTTCATTTATTGTACTAAAATAAAAAAAATGTAATTACTTCAAAGAAATAATTCAATAAAATTTATCATTTTAACTAAAATTTTCTTTTCTTCTTTAACATCTCATCAAATTAATTTATTTGAAAAATAAATATAATAAAATTTTAGATTATTGACGGATAAAGTAATATTTAGTCCTCGAACTTAACAACTTTTTACAACTTGGCCCTTAATTTTTTGGTCTACACTAATTTCGAAATTTGGCAACTTTTTCCAATTCAGTCTTTGAATTTGGATTGAACCATGATATCGCTTAAAATTTAAAAAATACATAAAATATAATTCATTATTAAAAATATATAAAAATTTTGATTTTCTATAAAAAATTCAAGCGATAATATATCAACCTAAGATTGTGTCATATCATCATACTTTAATGGAATTCAAGTTTAGAGATCAAATTGATAAAAACTACCAAGTTCTTTAACTAATTTAGACAAAAAAAATAGTCCAATGTAAGAAAAGTTGGTTTAGGGATTAGTTGTTGTTTTATCCTTATGATTAATATAAGAACATTTTAAAGTTATATATATATATATATATATATATATATATTTGAAATTAATATATTTTAAATAATAAAATGAAAATTTTTAAATTTTATGAATTAAACTACATTTTATTGTATAGGTTGAATACGTAATTTGGTATTTAAGTTTGACATTTTTTTAATATGGGTACTTGTTTTAATACTTAAAGGTAACGATGTTAACCTCTTAGCGTCTAATTCGGGTTTTAAAGTTGATTTGATGAAAATTCATAATTATTTAATAATATTAGCAATTAATTTTTATTAAATAAACCCTAAAACTTGAATTAAATCACATTCATCGGACTATATTTGAGAAATTAAATTCAAAATTAAATAAATTCGTAATTAACACTAAAATTATTCTATTAACAAAAACATGAAAAATTCAAACCTAATAATATTAGTAATTAACTTTCATCAAATCAACCCTAAAACCCGAATTAAACACTATAAATAGTTAAAACACTATTACCTTTAAGTACCAAAATATATAACTTATGTTAAATACAAGCGACAAGAAAATAACACATGTACCACATTAAAAAAAATGTCAAACTCGAATACCAAATGATATACTAAACATATTTTAGATGAATTAAATTATATTTTAAATGAATACATTTTTTTAAAATAATGTTTGACCAAAACGAAAATAAGGAAATTTAAATAAATTGGGAATGGGGAATGTGTGGAGGAGGCTAATGCTTGGAGTTCCCATCACGCAATCACGTTAGGTTTGCCTCAACCTCAAGAAATTACTACTAATACCTCTTTTTTTTTTTTTGAATTTTGAACCTACCAATTAAAAAAAAAATCAAATGGCAATTTTCAATTAAAAAATTATACTCTGGCATGAGTTTTTTACATGAGAAAAAAAACCATAAAAAATTGTGTCAAAAGGTTTAAAATTCTATTATGTTGTGTTGCTGTTCTTATATATTATTATTTGTCAACTTTTTTTTTTTCAAGTTTACACATTGGGAGAGTTTATTTACATCATATCAAATAATTTTGTGGTCTTTGTACCTAATTTCAAAGTTTCGGATGACAACGAAGTCATCATTTTTTTTATTAAGGGTCAAGATGAAAATATTAAATTATTGGGGGCCGAATCTAAAAATTTTACTGTGAAAAAAAATTGAATTGATAATTTTTAAGAGGTCTAAAATTGCAATATAACCATTTTATTCAAAAGGGCTATTTTTATACTTTAATTAATTGTTTTAAACATTTATAATACTTTATAACATTTTACCTGTTTTATATATTTTTATTTAATTTTCAAATAATAATATAATATAAAAATTTATTTAATATTTCGGACAAGTCAAGTTCTAGTTGATCTTTTTGGTAATCGGTTCAAATATTAAAATTAAAAAAAAAATCCTAATTCGATGCAATCAAAATCAAGGCAAGAAAAAAAGAGGGTATTTTGATGGGGCAAGCGGGTTTCATCTAAACCTAACACAAAGCTAGGGGTAAGCAGGAGGTTTGGCCTTCTCCTAAGGCGGAGTAATTGCATTTTTAGTCCTTCTCCTAAGGTTTGACCTTCCCGACTTGAAAATTTTAATTGAAATCCATCCCATCCTATCTCGCTCCACCCCAAATCCGATTTTCATAAAATGCCTTTTCTATAGGTGATTCGGATTATTTTGCCATCACTATGCGTGTAATATTTAGTTGAAAACATGTTAAATGATGTTAATACATATCTATTAGACGGAAACTTTGTAGTTTTTATTTTTATTTTCCTTTTAAGTATGTATTACAATGTCAACATAGAAACCATGCATATGGCTTTACTTAAATTTCACATCACATTTTTCAACCCTTCTTCTACTTTCAAAGTTCACCCTCTCACGTAAGCAAAACCAGTCATCCCACCTCTTCCCCGAAAAACAGTAGAAAACTTATTGATAATGACCATGACGACGACGACCAAGACGAGGACCGGCGAATGCAATGTGGATAGGATTAAATTGAAAATGATATACATTCAAAGTCATATAAACACATGTTTGGAAATTAATGAAGAAGAAATTAACTTTGAAGATGACATTGAACTTTCTTTTTGATGGATGGTTGGGAAAGGAATTAAGTGCAAAAAGTTACAACTCCATTACTAATAGTCAAGAATCAAGATATATGGTGAAGAAAGAAAGCAAGTTACAATTTCTTGGGTATACCTAAGAACAAATAATAAGTGAGAGAGACGTAATAATATAGTTGAAGTAGGTGGCAGGGAATGTAGATCTAAATATGGAAAATCTAAGTCAAAAGTAGTTTCATTCTTAAGTTCCTTTGGAAAGATGGAAATGGAAAGCTATTTACGCTGAGGCAAAGTTAGGAAATTGTTTTAGGAAGATTAAAAATGAATAAAATGTTTTAAAGGATCAAAATGTAATATTATTATTATATTTTTAATTTTCTAAAAATTAAATAGATAATATAAGCAATTTTTCATTTTTGGTTGTCCTTGATTGTGATTGTAGACTTAATGAATATTGTCATTAGGGGTGAAGTTAAAAATATTTTTAGAGGGTGGAATGAATTATAAATTTTTGAGAGGTAAAGCATAATTTTTATCATTTATTTAGTATTAATTTATGATGGCACCATTTTTGAAAGGATTAAACTATTTATTTAGAGAATAAAATGCAATTTTACCGTATATTAACTTTGAATTTAATAATTTTTATTAAAAAGTAAATTTTCTGTTTTTTAGGATCAAGACCCCTTGCCTCGTCACTTGAATTTGCTTTTTGATTATCATGATCAATTATAATAAGGTAAATTATACATAATGTCACTAACGTTTTAGTTACTTAACTTCAAAAAGTTACAAAACCATTATTAAATTATTTGAAAGTTTTCATTTAAGTCACTTAACTATTCAAAAGTTTTTATTTAAATCATTGGGTTGTTAAATTTTTTTTTTAACCTCGACTAGCAAGCTCCAAGCAACGATTTGGCGATCAATAAAGTGGATCAACATCCATTAACAAGCAAAAAAAAACATACCTTAGATCTAAGTTGGTATGATAGTCAGTGTTAAAGATCGAAGAACAAAACTGTTGGTATTTTGATTCGCAGATTTGTGACGTTTAAAATTGTTTCTTGAAAAAAATTGAACTGTAAAAGAAAAAAGGAAGGAGAACTTTCAATTAGTGTAAGAAGTGCAAACAAAGAAGACCATACAACAACAATTTAAACAATTTAGTGACTTAAATGAAACGATAAATAAAAAGCTAGAATTGATACAGATGGAAGTGAAGAAAAAGTTCATAAGAGATAACTAAGAGGGGATGACTTGGATTAATTGAAAATTATTAAATTCAAAGTCATATAAAACATGTTTGGAAATTAATGAATAAGAAACTTTGAAAATGAAAATTAAAAAAATTGATAGATGGTTGAGGGAAAAGAATTAAGTGACTCCATAACTAATAGTCAAGAATGAAGATATATGCTGAAGAAAAAAAATTAGTTACAATTTTCTTAGGTATACCTAAGAGAAGATAATAATTAAGAGAGACATAAATAGTTCGCTTTTTTATTATCATGATCAATTATAATAAATATCAAAGATGCAAAATATGTCGTAGTTATTTGAAGAATTTTCAAAATATTAAAACTTACACGTTTAGCTGCATTTTGCAATTGGAAAAGAATATCATATTTATACTCACATGGCTCAAGTTATCTAAAACCTCGGGAGTAGTTGTTTAATGTGTTGGATACAAGTATATATTTATTGACGTATAAAAGAGATAAGAGATGGAAAATGGTTATGAAGTGTTGAGATAAAGGGGAGAAAAATGTATAGCATATAAAAGTAGAGAGTTTGGAGGGGAAGAAGATCTATCCTAAGGCCAAGGACGGATATTTATAGGCAATGATGATTGTTGTTTGGCCTTAGTCCTTAACATGTGGTTTGTATCTATCTTATTATTGTTAGCCACTTAAAGAGCGAAGTAGCTTTCTTTAAGTCTCCACGTGTGATCCATACAAGAATAATCCAACATCTGTTCCTGGTGAGGTGATAATCCATTTAAGGGCGGTGGTGAAGTTGAGTGGGAAGGTGCGAGTGGAGGGGAAGGAGGAGAAGAGGGTTCATGCGGATGAGCGGGAGATGGCGAGGGTTCGGCGTCACCTAGGTCAATGTGTTGGGGTGCCGAGAACCAGCGCCGACGCCTGTTAATGGTGAAGGAGGGTTTGGCAGCAGCACGACTTCTAGTTCTAACCATGGTGGTGGGGGTAGGTGAGAGGGATAACGATGGCTTGAGGGATTTTTGGTGAAAATGGGGGAAAAATTAGGGTTTGAAGGTGTAGAAGAAAGGGTGTTTGGACGTAGGTTTTGGGTACGTTTAGAGCAGGGATGCGCTATTCCTACATGGATTAGGGTAAAATATGGAGTGTTTGTTAAAGCATGCCAATTCCTTCAAGATGCCATTCCGAATTGAATTTTTTTTTCTTGTCGGTTTGCCTAGACAAAAGAAGAGAAATTTATTAATATGTAAACAAAATAAAGTAATAAATAATAAAATAAAATAAAAATTGGGTTGCCTCCCATTAAGCGCTTGTTTTACATCGTTAGCTTGACGCCCCGATTGGTATTATGAAGGTTCTAGCTGAATTTTTTCAACCGTGTGGGCTTGAAAGTTCTCGTAAAACGGCTTCAATCGTTGACCATTGACTGTGAACCATTTTCCCGACTCTTCACTTTCTATTTCAACTGCACTATGTGTGAATAATTCGGTTACAATAAAGGGTCCTTGCCATCGAGACCGAAGCTTACCTGGGAACAATTTTAGCATGAGTTCTAAAGTAACACTTTTTATCCTATAGAGAAATGCTTCCAAGATATTTTCTTGTCATGGAACAATTTTGTTTTATCCCTATAAATACGAGCATTCTTGCAGGCATCATTATGAATTTCCTCTAATTATTGGATGTCTAATTTCCTTGCCCTCCCCGCGGGTTCTAATTCCATGTTACATTGTCGTACAACCCAATAAGCCTTATGTTCTAATTCTACCGGAAGGTGGCAAGCCTTGCCAAAAACAAGCTGATACGAGGTTATGCCAATTGGTCCCTTATATGTCGTCTGATAGGCCGAAAGTGCGTCATTTAGCCGAAGACTCCAATCTTTTCGGTTAGGTCGAACTGTTTTCTCCAAAATGGTATTGATTTCTCTATTCAAGGCTTTCGCTTGGCCATTCGTTTGGGGGTGGTATGCTGTAGCTATACAGTGGTGAACTCTATGTTTTTTCATAAGTGCCTCCATGACTTTATTGCAAAAATGGGTTCCACAATCGCTAATTAAGGCTCGAGGTGTGCTAAACCTAGAAAAAGTAATTCGTTTAGAAATTCCACAATAGTTTTAGCATTATCATTGCGAGTAGGCTATGCTTCTATCCACTTAGAAACATATTCTACCGCAAGAATTATATACACATTTTTAAATGAGGAAATAAATTGACCAATGAAGTCGATGCCCCACACATAAAAAATCTCACATACATGAATTGGGGATAGGGGCATTTGGTTTCGCTTAGTTATGTTACCTGTATGTTGGCATTTATTGTAAGACTTACAGAAATTATATGTGTCTCGAAAAATTATGGGCTAGTATAGCTCATACTCTAATATCTTATGAGCAGTCTGTTTAGGGCCAAAGTGACCACCACAAGCTTTAGTATGACAAAAAGTAAAGATAAAAGCTACTCGATTTCAAGAACACATCATCTTATTTTTTGATCTGAGCAATGTTTCCACAAGTATGGGTCATCCCAAATGTAATATTGAGCTTCTCTTCTAAGCTTGTCCTTCACGGAACGTGCTAATCCAATGGGCAATGATCTTGTGGCAAGGAGATTTACCATATCCGCGTACCATGGGAAATGTGCTTTAGCCGCCCTTATTAGGAAACTCGTCCTTTATAGGAGTGTCATCACAAGGTGTTTTTAACCTACTCAAGTGGTTAGCCACCAAGTTTTCGCATCCCTTATTGTCTCGAATCTCAATGTCAAATTCTTAGAGTAGTAAAATCCATCTAATGAGCCTTGGTTTCGATTCTTTCTTTACGATCAAGTACTTAAGAGCTGTATGGTCAGAAAAAATAATCACTTTAAATCCCAATAAATAAGACCAAAATTTATCCAAAGCAAATACAATAGCTAAAAGTTCTTTTTCTGTGGTGGTGTAGTTGCTTTGTGTAGCATCTCAGGTTTTTGAGGCATAACAAATGACATGGGGCTCTCTGTCTATCTTTTGCCCTAATACGGCCCCTACGCTTCGTTCACTTGCATCGTATATGATTTCAAAGGGGGAATTCCAATTTTGTGCTTGTACTATAGTAGCGGAAACCAAATTCTGTTTGAGTGTGTCAAAAACCTCCTTGCATTTTGGGCTGAACTCAAATTCCTTATCTTTTTGCAATAATTCGCATAGTGGTTCAGAAGTTCTTTATAAAGCGCCTGTAAAACCCTGCATGGCCAAGGAAAGAACAGATTTCCCTTACAGTTGAAGGATATGGCAAAGAATTTATATTGTCAGTTTTGGCCTTATCGACCTCAATCCCTTTAGCTAAAACTATATGTCCTAGAATAAAACCTTTGTCTACCATAAAATGACACTTTTCGTAATTCAAGACAAGATTAAATTCTATGCATCTACTTAATATTATCGTAAGATTTTTAAGGCATTCATCAAAACAGTTCCCATACACAGTAAAATCATCCATAAAAACTTCGATAATGTTTTCTACATATTCAAAAAATATACTCATCATACATCTTTGGAAGGTGGTCGGTGCATTGCAAAGTCCGAATGGCATCCTTCTGTACGTAAATATGCCAAATGGGCATGAAAAAATGGTCTTTTCTTGGTTGTATGGTGTAACTGGGATTTGGAAGAAACCTGAGTATCCATCAAGATAGCAAAAATGAGTTTTACCAGCTAAACGTTCAAGTTTTTGATCTATAAAAAGAAGAGGGAAATGGTCTTTTCTAGTATAAGAATTCAACTTCCTGTAATCAATACAGACACACCACCTATTTTGTACTCGGGTTGGTACCAGGTCGCCTTCAACATTTTTCTTTACTGTCACACATGTTTTCTTAGGCACGACCTGCTCCGAATTTACCCATCTGTCGTAAAAAATGGGGTAGATTACGTGAGCATCCAGTAGCTTAATTATTTCTTTTTTTTACCACATTCACCATATTAGGGTTTAATAGTCTTTACGCCTTTAGATTTGGTTTTGTGTTTTCCTCCAAATAAATCTTGTGTGTCCATGTCAAAGGGCTTATTCCTTTTAAGTCGGCAATGGTCCAACCAATCGCCTCCTTATGGTTTTTTAGTACCTGTATCAAACTTTCTTCTTCGAGCTTGGAGAGTCTATTTGAGACTATGATCGGTAAGGTATTATCTTTCCTCAGAAATGCATATTTAATATGCTCAAGAAGCGGTTTCAATTCCAAATCTGGTGCCTACACAACAGAAGGTAAAAGTTTAGTGTTAATCGGAGACAACAATTCATTAACAGATTCATAATAATCAAATATCATTTCAAGTTTATCTTCATAAGGTGACTCAAAAGTTTCTCCTACTAATGAGCCAATTATGCCGACACGATTTACGTTCAAGATTTCACTTGGGTGACTAATAGCATCGTAAATGTTAAATTTCACGATCTCCCCATCAAATTCTATTGTGAGAGTTCTGCTACGCACGTCAATCTTAGTGCTAGCGGTACTAAGGAAAGGTTGGCCTAGCAAGATGTTCGAAGATCTAGGAGTGTTATCTTCTTCCATTTTCACTACATTAAAGTCTGTATGAAAGATAAGCCCGTTGACTTTCACTAACACATCCTCAAGGGCTTCTTCGATATGTACAATAGACCTGTCTGCCAACTAACTGATAACACCTGTTTTCGTCAAAAACCCGCGTTAAGTGATTCATAAATGGAAAAAGACATTACATTTATAGAAGCTCCTAAATCACACATGGCTTTTTTAATTCCTAAGTAACCTATTTTGCATGGTATTGCGAACATGCCCTATCTTTGTATTTTGCTGGCATCTTCCACTGTAACACCGCAGATACATTCACACCAACATTTACTCTTTCATTACCAGTTAATTTTTGCTTGTTGGTGCAGAGCTCTTTAAGGAACTTGGCATATTGCGGAATTTGTTTGATGGCATCTAGTAGTGGTATGTTGATCTCGACATTTCTGAATATTTAGAGGATCTATTTGTCCTTTTTACCTTTTCGAGGTTGGTTCAACCTTCCTGGAAATGGAGGTTGTGTAACATCCTAAATTTATGGGCCTATGCATTTAGTGTAGGAATATGTTTAATATGTTAACTTAGGTGAAAGGGGTCTAAATTTGGGCTTAGAATTAGGCAAAGGCCCAGATTAAATTATTTTAAGGTGGCATCATTAACAATTAAAAAGGAACAAGTTTTGGGTCGCAAGGAGCCCATGTTTTTAGGCCAATTTCGGCACTTTAAATGAAGATAGGGTGACGCCATTCACAAGGGATTTAGGGGCCCAAAAATGTAAGTTTAATGAAGCCCAAATCTTTTAATTTAAATGAGTTAAATTTCGGCATTTAGAATTAATGAGGTGGATGACTACAAGGCTTAAAAATAGGAAGATATATATGGATTTTTAAGTGATAATATCATAGATAAAAAGGAGAAAAGTTAGGAGCTTATCTTCAAAGGAAGTGTTGGCCGAAAATCCACCACCTAGAGGAGTGTAAAATTCAGCTACTGCATGGCATAGAGGGTGCCGAAATTCTCCTCTCTTCTAGCTTAAATTTTAAGGGCGTTTTCGGTATTTAGCAGTAGGTGTCAAAAATCTATAAATAGGGGCGCTATCTCCTTGTTTCTGACATTGAAAACCCCTAAAATCCTCTCCTTTGGTGCCGAAATTCCCTAGCCTCTCCCTCTCCAAATTTATTTCTTCAATTTCTTCAAAAGCCGAAATTTTTCCCCACTTTCTTTTTCCTTGTGCCAATTTCTCTAAAAAGCTGAAGCATCCATCGCTTTTTCTTTTATTCATCCTATTTGAGAAATTATTCTATACTTCCGGCATTTAAATCTTCCATTGGCATTGCCGAATCCTCTCTCTAGTGCTAGCCGAATCTCCTAAGCTAAGGTAAGAGTCGATTTTTGTTTAGTTCTCATAATCTATTCCCGGTTTTTGAAAAACAAAAGTCGAAAGCTAATAGTTTAATGGTTTTCGGGATTTGAAGGAAGCTTGGTCGACTAGATCAAAAAGCCGAAAATCATTAGTCTTCAATTTTGGGATTTTAAGGTAAGAAGAGTTGTTTATTCAAATACATAAAATTGGGTAGAACACTAATCATGGCCGAATATAGGAGAGGCCCTAGTTTCACATCCTTCCAGCTTTTTGAGCAAAGTTGTAGATCAGTTTAGCAAGGGTATCAACATTAATCAGGTGTGTAGATGTCTAACACAGTACTAATAAACCTGTATGTAAATCTATTTATGTATGTTATGGGCTAAAAGCCGGAATAAGGCTGTATAGACAGTCGAATGGAACCCTAAAAGGGTTAGGCAAGGATGCCAGGTACGTAAACATAGAACTCCCTATGTGTATCGAAAAATATATATGACTGCATGATATTTTCTTTATGTGTGTATGCATGGGATGGGATATTGATATGATGAAGGGGAAGTGCATGATAGGTCACGCAGTGATCGGTGGTAGAAAACCCATAAATATAAATGCTAGGTCACATTGTGATCGGTGGCTATGCCACGTTTAATGATTCCTACTTAATAGGAATAGGCAGTACGGATGTCGTTTTGGTGTGTAGCGGATGGAGGGTCGATTGTAGAAATCCCCAATGTGTGATGGTTGGTACGGGTTGGTGTGTAGAGGATGGAAACCTAGGATGGGTTGGGTTAATTATTCTTTATTGTTTATTATGTGATTATGATTGATGCCTTCCTGTATGGGCCAGGGCCCATAATGTGTTTGTGGGCTCAGGTCGATGCGTGTTTTGGGATTTATACACTGAGTCTTTGTGACTCACGCTTTCCTTTTCTCTACTCTTCCAGATGAACAGTAGATCGTGGACATGGGAGCCGAGACGGACTCGATGGGCCATCAAGTTCTATTTCTACAAGTTATTTTCTTTTGGGATTTCTTAAAGTCTATTTGATTTCACTGTTATTTCGAAAATATTTATGTAATAAGGCCCCTAGTTTTCATTCAACTCAGCAATTATCAATGTTAAGTAACTTATGAATTTTATGATAAGGTTTACTTATACTTAATAATAAAAAAATACAAAGAGGTTTCTTTTCAAAAAGTCTTCATTTATTCAAAATTTAATTAATTTAACTTGTGTTTTCAAAATCTGATAAAATGTTAAGTGTTCGATAACATGCCAGATCCGGTCAAAACGCATGGGCCGGGTTTGGGGTGTTACAGGTTGAATTTTAGGTAATAGAGGTTTCGTTCAAACCTATTCATCGTTCTCGCGCTTCTCTTGGGCGGATTCTTGGCCAAGATTTTTGTCACGAATTGGTTCTAATTCTCTTCCACTTCGTTATGTCACTGTGTTTTCGTTTTGTCTTGGGTTAGGTTTCGTTTGTGACGGCATCTTCTCTTGTGAGTTCATTTTCTCAATTGATGTGGTCAACTCTCTTATAGACGCATCGGTTTTCTGTTGAAATTC
This sequence comes from Gossypium australe, assembly GCA_005393395.2. Classification (NCBI taxonomy): domain Eukaryota; kingdom Viridiplantae; phylum Streptophyta; class Magnoliopsida; order Malvales; family Malvaceae; genus Gossypium; species Gossypium australe. Next base: position 98,431,690 of record CM016620.1, read on the forward strand.
AAGCATGTTAGCTGTTAATTTATTAACTATGGTTTTTAGAGAAGTACCTGAATCGCGCGACTGTTGTGGAAATCGATTTTGGTATGGCTGGTTATACCGTGGGTTGGCCCTACAACTCAAGTTAGGATGGTCTTTCTATCCTGGGTTATAGGTATTAACGTATGGGTCATATCGCCTTTGTGGTGGCCTAAGAAAGTTCCCCACTGCATCTAAATGGGCCGTAGTATCATCATACAAACTAGGACATGCATCAGTTGTATGTTCAGGTGTTGCACAAATTTCGAATAGTCGGGCTAGTCTTATTTTTTCTGCAACAAGAGAATTCACAATATTAGTAAGTCTATCAAATTTATCTTCTAATGTTGAATTAATTAGCTAGTGAGCCCTTCTAGTGGGTTCAGGATTGGCTCGAAATTGCTAAGTATTTGCAGCCATCGTGGATATTAAGTCCCTTTCTTATTGGAGAGTCATGTTGACCATCGCCCCTCCATTGGCTGCATCTATCATGTTCATTTCTGTGGGCTTCAAGCCTTCATAAAAGTATTGGAGTAAAGATTGTTTTGTTATACCATGTTGTGGGCAAGTTGCATACAACTTCTTAAATTACTCCTAATAGTCGTAAAGATACTATTTCTTTTTGCCTTATCCCAACGATCTCCTTTCTTAATTCAGCTGCATGCGATACTGGAAAAAACCTGTTGAGAAACAAATGGGAAAGATTAGTCCAAGTTGTAATAGACCCAGGGGGTAGATAAAATAATCATTCCCTAGCAGAATCTGCTAGGGAAAAAGGGAAAGCATGCAATTTGATCTGATTCTCAGTTACACCCTGAGGTTTCATGCTAAGACAAACCATATGAAACTCTTCCATATGTTTGTAGGGATTTTCGTTTTGCAACTAGCGAAAAGTCGGCAGTAACTGGATTAATCCCGACTTCAGCTCAAAATCAGTATCCATAGGATACGCAATGCATAATGGTTACTGTTCTGCAGGAGTTTCGACCATTTACCGGATTGTTTGAGCCATAGGTTGATGTGCTAGATTTGGGTTTTCGTTAACCCTAGCATTAAGCACTTCTTTTGGTGGATCGACTCCTACTCTTTCATTTTCTAGTGTTTGAGTAGGGTTTTCGTTAACCCTAGACTCAATTTCGACGCCTGCTTCTGTTTCTAGTGATGGGTTACTCTGAGTCCCTACCACCTCTGACTGATTTTTCCGTAACTTCGTTTCCTTGCGATTAGCTCTCCCAGACTTCTCTATTTCTGAATCAAACGCAAGAATACCTGGAGCAGACCTGGTCATAAGAAACAAAAGAAATAAGATTAGTACATTACCAGTCCCCGACAACGGCGCCAAAATTTGATGTGTCGTTGAAAGCACTAAAAATATCTTATCCATATGAAATAACGAAAACGAATAGTATAAGGAAAGTAGGGTCAAATCCTCAGGGACTAGATTTGCACAACTTCTTATTCCTCGAGATCTCGAGCACAGTTGTGCCCAAGAAAAAGTGGCGTACTTGGAAAAATAAAAAAATTAAAAATATGGAGGGATTGAAATTGTATAAATTGAAATCGAAATCGTAAAGAGAAACAAAATTGAGAAAAGAGATTCTTTGATTGAGAGATTCCAGCCTCCAATTATCTCGATCTTCCTTGGGTTCAATCCTAGGCTTTTAGATGATCATTCTCATGACAAAATAAGCTAGTTATAGTGAAAAAGGACACCTACGACCACCAACTCCACTTAGATTTTAGACTTACGGTATAGAGGAACCTAACTTTAGCCAACAATCACTTTCGTGGGACCATATTACACTAGATCATCACTTCTGAATGACGAATGCCACGCCATTTTGTCTCTTGGGCTCGACAATCACTGACGTAGTAAGCTAACGAACCGGTTGTGCAACCTTCCCAAAACATACGAAGTGGCCGCCTTTGCACAAGATGAAAAGATCACTTTTAGAGGGACATGGACGGAAGCATCAGTCCTGTAGTGCGGAGAAACAATGAATACTCGTTGAGAAGGCTAAGTGCGAATCCTAAGCCTCATGAACATTTTTTGGGGAATCTCGACAACCTTTGACTAGATGAGTTTAGTGGCTCATGCTTTTGGGGAAAAAAGAAATAAGTTTAATCAAATGGAATTTTATTGAATAATAAAAGGAACAAAAAGCTAAAGCTTTAGGGAGACAGAATTTTTATAGAAAAGATGAGTGTTAATTTGTGTCACTCCATCCCCTATTTATAGTACATGGAGTATTAAGTTTGTTCCTATTTAAACTCTAAAGGATAAATGAAGATAAAAGATGATATTAAGTCTAAAAAATAATCTTAACAATAATCCTAATAAAATTCAAATTTAAATAGAGTCTTATGTTTATAAATCTCTTCTTTGAATTTTTGCCCCCAAGTCTTCTACACTTTGTATTTTCGACACCACTTCTTTCCTATTTCGCATGCTGGTTCATTTTGTCTTCAAATTAACGCTTTTTGCCTTCAATTTAATCGCTACCAGATAAAAAACCAATAGCTCAAATTAGTAGAATCATACTAAAAAAAATATGTAATTAATATATAAAAATATGTCATTCCAGAATATTATTGTAACACCCCTTACCCGAGATTGTTGTCAGAGTCGAGCACGAGGTATTACTAAACTTAACTAAATTTTTTTTTTATACTTATACATACCCAAAACCAAATCAACCAAAACCACAACCAAACATGATAATCAAACCAAAATATAAATCCCAAGATTTAACAAGATGGGCAAGCCATTTTCGCATGACTTAGACATATATATACAACTTCAACCATATTCAAAAAGTACTATAGCCTATACATGCCATAAATTTCTAATTCAGCTTTTGAAAACCTCGAAAGCAGTCGATAGTGATATAACTTCGCTAATGATCCCCGAGCTTGCAACTAGTCTCCAAAATCTATAAATAAAGGTAAAAATACACACACAGGGTAAGCTATCATAGCTTAGTAAGTCATAAGCAAATAATAACCCAATAACAATAATAATCTAATAAAACGTAACTAAACCATACTTGTAAATTCAAATATCCACATGTAACTAAACATGAAATAAGTTTTGTCCAAACAAGCATCTCTTTTCACTCGGTAGCAATAGAAATTTCATTTAACCGAACACATATTATCATAATACATTTATACAATTCACATTTCCTTAGTCATAATCTTGCATTCAATTTCCTTATAGACAAATGCACATATAAACTTTGGCATGAATATGAATTTCGCATTTACATATCATATATATATTTATAACATTAAACCGAATATAACCAATCATATGCTTAAACATATGGTTTAATTCACTTAATTCATAGCTTAATTTAATTCAAATATTGCCTCCATGGCATTGATAATTTATTAAGGTACAACAAGCCATACTTATGAAATTTAACTACCAAACATTTATCCACGCCTGAATTATAACATTTCCAAATACACATTGATCATTAATATGTTTAATATCCCATAGACCTTAATTTCGCCAAATATATATATATAGACATAATCCCTATAAACACGTTAAAGGTTCACATTTGAAATACTTACTAATCGAATGCACATAAATCTTTTAATATTAATATAAATTTTACAATTCAATTCATTCCTCATGTAACATTAGGCCGAATATAAGCTCAAAAATCAAACATTAATATCACATATTTGTGCATTAATCCATATATGGCTTTTCATGTACACATTCACTACCATTAACGTCATTTTTAACTTATATCACATATCAAATAATTAACTTACCTTATTTCTAGAAAAGAAATAAATTGTTACATACCTGTTCACTTTAACTCATTTAGCACGTTTGATTATTTTTACCTTTGCTCCCGTAAAATTTGCTAGGCATAAAGCATCATGTAATACACCGGCACAGAGCCTGCTAGGCTTAAAGCCTGTTATTATACACCGGCACAAAGCCTGCTAGGCTTAAAGCCCGATATTATCATATTTATAAAGCTGTTTCGCAACCAATTCATATATCGAAACTTTTATATACTTCATGATCCTTGTACGAATTTTTCGAACATCATATCTCAATCGAACTAAACGTAATCATATTAAATTATACTTTTAAAATAATGATCCATCTAAGCCACCCTTTAACATACATAGTCACATATTATAAATATGAACATATACCAATACGCACATTCAAACCAACTCTTTCTTCCTATCATTTATCATCACATTCAGTCACACTCAAATAAACACATATTTATTTGTTCAGTCACCGCCATCACATATTTCATGGTCCACTATTAAATACTAATCAACTCATAATTATTTATCCAGTCCAAACATATCAAAATTTCATACATAAGGCAAATATGCATTCGGCCAATATCAATATTTAGTCTTATACCCTATCACGTTGGTAACATTTATATATATATATATATATTTATACATATTTCAACCATCCAAGGTATTTATATAATAAACACCTGTTCATGATACTATCATATTCGGCAAACACATTTAAAGTCACCATACCACATTTGGCACCATAAAATATATATATATATATATATACACTCACACATATCCGAATATTTATTTCCCATACATATATATATATAATTATATATTTCTATCCCTTATCACAAGTGCATATATTTTGCCAACTCAATTATTCAAAGGTTATAGATATATACATGTATTTATTAATCCGCATTCGGCTATCACATATAATAATTCCTATGCCTTATTCGGCAATTTGACAATAAAATTTGTTATGTCACTCAAACATGCACAATTTAATATAGCGATAATTCAAATTAATCCGATTGCTTAAAAACTTACCTCGATAGTTGTCGAATTAAGCTTCCCGGCTACTAGTAAATTTTTCCTCGATCGAAAGCCTTTCCCTTTTTGAGTACTTGATCTAAATAATTTAAATTAAACTCAATTAAGCACATTATAACAAATTTTGGTCCCAACACATATAAATAGGCAATTTACGATTTTGCCCCCTTTATAACACACTTTTACAATTTGGTCCAATTTGGACACCACACCAAATACACCAATTTTAATCACTTATACCCAAGGCCGAATATTCATTGACCTCATATAAGGCCTTGCATGTTATTTAATTCATGATTAAGACCTTCAAGAATTTTCATTTTCCAATTTAACCCTTAACAATTAATTTCACTAAAACTTTAAATGATAAACATGATAGATTAAGCCTTATCATTAATAATTTATCAACAAACATTATTCACTATAAGGATACTTCAATGGCCGAATGTAAAAGTGCCATAAACTCGAAAATTTCACCATGGGTTATGTAGTATTTAAAACAACCCTTCCAAAAGTGTAAAAATAATTGAAAGCAAAGCATAAAACATACCCCAATTTGAGTTCTCAAATGCCGAATCCCAAGCTCCAAAAATGGAGTTTTCTTTCTTCAAGTTTCGGCCAAGAAGATGAACAAGATACCTTCCCTTTCTTCTCACTTTGTTTTATTATTATAAGTGTTAAAATGATACTAATATTTTATTATTCTTTAACCACCAAACATATTATAATAATAATAATAATTTAAAACAAAATTTCATCAAGTTGCCGTCCACCTTGATAACATTGGCTAAATTGTCCTTTAAGGACTTTACCTTACAAAACCATATCCATTTAACACTAAATCCATTAAAAGGTCACTTTTAACCATTACACAATTTAGTCCTTTAATCATATTACTCACACAAATAAGCAATTTAAATCACCAAAATTTAACACATGCTCAATCATAGATTATAGACCTAATATGGAATATTAAAATATTAAAATATTCTTTGTAAATTTCGGCAAGAAGAACATCCATGGAAGATGAATTTTCTATCTTTCTTTTATGTATTTCCCTTATTTAATCACATACTAAAATATTATTATTACACCACTTACTAAAATAACTAATATAGAAACATTAATCAAACACCATGCCGTCCACCTACTAGCATTTTGGGCAATTTGACATGCAAAACCATTTATTCAAGAAACAATTCAATTAGGCCCTTCAACTAAATAAATACTATTTTAACTATTCAATCCTTTCACTTAAATTGGTCACCCGAACACACAAATTAATAAATAATAATTTAACACATACTTATCCACATAACATAAACATCAAAATAATATATATATATATATATATTTAACACATAAGCAAACATATTAATAGACCATATTACCGTCCACTATCAATTTCAAAAAGGTCAATTTGCAACTAGAATACTCATATCAAGAAAGACCACTCAATTTAGCCTTATTCACTCAAATTTACCAAAATCTCAATACAAAACATATTAATCTAACATAAATCTTTCATAATTCATCAAAATCAAAAATTCAAGCATGAATCTTGAAGTATTCAAAACAATGATTTCAAAAACGAAGGAATTATTGAAAACCGATTAAAAACTAACCTTTAATTTAGTTAACAAAATGGCCGAATGTATCAAGCTCCATCATTCTTTTCTTTTCTTTGTTATTCGGTGGAAGAAGGGATGAATAAATCCCACTTTCATGTTGGTTTTATTATAATATAGTTATAAATTATAAAACAATTATAATATAATCTTTAACATATAAAATAATACTTAAAAACATGTGCATAAGACCACATTGCCGTCCACTACAATTTAAAATGGGTATATTACCCTTTAAGGACTTCACTAAAATAAAGCCACATCAATTTAACCATAAATCAAATAAAAGGCCACTTTTACCAGTGACACGATTTAGTCCTTTTTAACTAATTGAGCACACAAACAGTTAAATTTTTATACGAAACTTTTCACACCCATTAATTTACATATAACCAACTCTAATTATAATATTAAATTATTTCTCAGACTCAGATTCATGGTCCCGAAACCACTGTTCCAATTAGGGTCAAATTCGGACTGTTACAATTATCATAAGGTGGATTGAAGGAGCTCTAAATTCAAGTTCCACATTTTGAGCATGCATCTCAAATTCTAACATGCCTTACACCTTAACTTCAATTAAGGTTAAAGTATTCGCACCTTAACTTCAATTAAGGTTAAAGTATTCGAGAGGTTCATGTATTATAAGAATTGTATTTAGTCTTTTTATTATTAAATAGATCAATTTAGCTCTTATACTATTAAAAAGAATCAAATAAGTCCAACTCATAACAAAGTTAACATTTAATGTATTATAAATGTCTTGACAAACAAAAAGATTTCATTTACGTAATCATAAAAACTTTAAAAATATCAACTTTGTTAAACATTAAATGTTAACTCTATTTCAATTTGGCCATATTTGATTCTTTACAATAGTATTAAATTGATCCACCTAATAGTAAAAAGACTAATTTAATCAGACCTCTCAAATACATTCACCCTTCAATTAAACTATTCATCATGATACCTTAAGATCATTATCCATCTCAATTGCTTCACCAAAATTTGTTAATCCCGAAATTTTATTTTCACTCAAGTATCACTATCCGAGATGAATTTAAACATGATCATAAAAATACAATCCTTTAGATAAATTAAAAAAAACTCGTGCTGAACTCGATAAATAAAAATGGCTGCCAAATATACCTATTATCACACTCAATTTCTAAATTCTAATAATTTAAACGAATTAATTTAAAATGTAAAGATGCTAGCAAAAGATAGAGTTCTATGAGATCATACACAATAGATAGCTTATAATTATGTTTATAGTCGATTGAGTCTTAGTTCAATTAGCATAGGTGTTTTGTTAATACAAGAAGACGTGTATTCGAGTACGCTGAAACACATCATTCTCCTATTTATGAGTTACAAGTAATTCTAGGTATTATGTCAAAAAGAGTAAATATAATCAAAACCTATAATAAAATTGTTCAAAAAACAAAAACTATGTCTATAAGATATTTATATTCAAATTCGAATAACATGGGTAACATAAAGTTTTATATATATAGCAAGAAGAAGGCCTTTTTTTTTTTTTTTTTTCAATCAAGTCATGGATTCTGGGATTGTTTAGCTTCAAGAGATTTCTCATATTCTTCAATGGATTTGAAGAGCTCAGAAAAGTTGCCTTTCCCAAAACCACCACATCCACCTTTTTGGTATTGCTTTCCTTCTTCATCCTTCACCATGCACCCAATTCTTTGTATTATCTCTATGAAGATGGTTGGCCTAAAAATAAAAGGTTCCCACTTTAGTTAACCAAACAAGAAATAATATACATATATGCCGATGAGAGCTTGATTTAAGGACAAGGTTGAAGCTTGGAAAGTTTGAGATTTTAGGTTAGAGTGCTACAACATATGTAGATGTATGTGGGTTCATCTAGATTTATTATTGATTGGTTAGTTTGTTTTCATTACTTGTAATATTCATTTTGATCAGAAATATTGGTATAATTATATTTGTACCTTAAAAAAAGAAAAAGGAAAATATACATTTAAAGGGCATATGAACTAATTTTCCTCGATAAAAGTATTATGGAGACACTAGTATTGAGGGAATTAGATTGCACTTGCCCCCTTTGCTAAAAAAAGAGACAAATTAATCCATATACATTAAATAAAAAAACATACTGATTTTTTTATTTAAAAATTTCATCAATTTTTATTGTTAAAGAACTTAAAAGTTTGAGTTCCAATGTTAATATCCCTAAATTGTAATGTAAACTTAGACTGTACCAAAGAAAAATTATGCAATAATCAAATTAGTAATTTCATCCCCTAAATGCTAGAATTCGATCTAATCCTATACTTAACATCTAGGATGATATTAGTAGGTCGAAATTCTAAGTGAGCTAGATGCCCGAATTCAATCTGATTCTGATTTTAATCCCTTAATTATGCAGAAATGAAAGATTTAATCCTATTTTTATAATGTTATTAGTAAGGTGGAAATTAATAACCTCATTAATCATTATTATTGGTTGAACATGCAACAAATTAGCACTTTAACGGTATTATCCTTTCGTACCTTCTAATAATATTATAATATTATAAAAGCAGACACACCAAGTTATACCAATTAAAGCAAATACAGGGACTAAAACAAAAATTAACCCACCCAACTTCATTAAATTAAAGGTTAAATAACTACTTGGGTCTGAACTTAACAACTAGTCCTACATTAAGGTATGAAATTGACAATTGTTTCTAGATCGGGACTGAATTACGTAATTATTCACACATTAGACCTCAACTTTTTTTATACAAACAAAAATATATTCAAATCTTAAATAAAAAGAATTCAATCCCAAAGAATAGGTTAAAGTAAATCTCAGCTTTGAATCTAAAAATCATCAACTAAAGTTTGTCTGAAGTTATCAGTGTTTCACTGTCATGTCATCCATAATTGTAAGAAGCGAAGAAAATAAAATGAGTAGTAAAGAGAAAAACTTGCCTATCACCAACTGGCTTAGTGAAAATTTGCAGCAAAGTCCCTTGATCATCTCTATCAACCAAAATCCCCAGTTCTTCACACTCCTTAATCTGTTCATCACTCAAAATATCCCCTGCCCTTTGCTTCAATTTTTTATAATAAGTCGGCGGCGGCGATGGCATGAACTCAAAACCACCGACGAAGCTTCTCTTCCTCATTTCTCTTAATGTCTTGAATATATCTTCACTCACCAATGCCAAATGTTGAACTCCGGCGCCTTCGTTGTGTTCTAAATACGTTTGGATTTGGCTTTTCCTTTTTGTTCCGAACACCGGTTCGTTCATCGGAAGTAATACCATTTCTTCGTTGTTAGCTAAAACGACGGAGTTTAGTCCACTTTCGCTAGTTCCGACGTCTTCAGCTGTGAATTCAGCGAATTCGTGGAAACCGGTGAAGGATTTGACGTACGAAACAGCGGGACCGAGTTCTGGGACGTTGCCGACGGCGTGGTCGAGTCGTCGGAGTCCATAATCTAAAGGGTAAGAAAGGGCGTCTTCGATTTTCTCGAATCCCGGCAAGAAATCATGGTCGGGGTTTATGCTGGTGGTGTAACTGACGTAACGCAAAACGACATCGCCATAGAGTTTGACTTCGGCGATGGTGGCGACGTCGCCGAGTGGGGTAGGAGGGGAAAAGGGTAACGCGCCGTGTGTGACACTGGTGGTGAAAGCGGTTTCGGCGTCGTCGACTTCGATGGCGATGGCGCGAACGCCTAAGCCGTGGGTGGCAGCAAAGGAGCGGCAGAGTGAATGATCAAAAGAAGGGATGGAAGCGGTGGATTGAGGGGAGAGGTTTTGAGCAACGGCAATAGAAGGGGAATAAGGGGCAGTGAAAAGGAAGTTCAGGTCACCGGAACGGAGGAGATAAGAAGCATGGGTCAAATTTCCGGTGGATAAATCCGATTTAGCTACAAATTGCATACCGAGACCCCATGAAAAACGGCGAGCGACGTTAGTGGCGTCGGTACACCAAAACTCGATGTGGTGGAAACGTTTGACGGTGAACCGATCGGATTTCGGATTTGAACGGACGAAATTCGAGAATCCGACGAGTTTGAAATCATTGCCGGAACCGGACTGGTTTGTCTGGACCATTTTTTGGGGTCGGGTCGGGTGTTGCTGTTGAGATAGAAGAAGAAAAGGGGGTATCGATGGGGTATTATAATCCGTGGGCGATGGTTTTGAGGCGCTGGTTTATTTGGGGGATAATTATTAATGACGTGTCCATTTTGTTGAATTCCGTTGGGTATTAGACAAGTGTGTAGTGTGAGCAACGATGCATGGGAAGATGTGGTTCTGGTGACGTGGAAACTTCTAATTGGCTATTAAATAAATTATTTTTTATAATAAAAAATACAATGAACTGATCCGTTAGGAGATGAGGTTTATGACAATGATCCGAGTTGGCCAGAGCCGTGACGTAAGAAATATCATTCGGGTAAACTACATCAAACACCCACTCAACATTTGTTATTTATTTTTTATTTTGAAAAAAGTTATGTAATAACGTAAAAATAAAAATAAAGAAATAAAAACGGGTTTTTTACTAAAATAGGATAAAAAAAAATATTCGAAAATAGGATGGATTTCCGGTTATTTACCAAAATGGGTGAAGCAGGGTGGTCATGCCACTCCCATAGGCGGCACCACCCTGCTGTCAGCCGCAAAAGTAAAAAAAAAAACATAAAACAGTTAGGAAACAGTGACACTCTGAACAATGTTCATGCATAGGCGGCACCGGATTGAACAATGCACATGCAGAGGCGGCACCAAAAGCAAATAATGGCCTGCGACAGGCGGGACTATGGGGACCTTAAAATGGTCCTCTCCCCGCCGAAACTTGAAGAAGCAATAGCAGAAGAAGCAGCAACAGCAGAAGAAGAAGAAGAAGAAGAAGGAGGAGGTGGTGGCGCCGGCAAAAGAAAGAGAAAGAAGAAAGGAAGAAGAAAGAAAGAAGAAAGGGAGGTTACGGGGAAAAAAGTTTTAAAAATAGGTAGATTTTTTTTTTAAATAATATTTGTGTTGTTTTTAATTGTTATTATATTATTTATTATATATTAATTATAATTTTATTAATTATTTGTTGTTAGTTACTTTAGTTTAGTTTTATTATAAGTATTGTGAGTTAGGATTAGTAGGTTAAGTGTAGTAATTTAGTTAGTTAGTAAGTAGTTATTATATTGTTAGGTAGTTGGAAACCCTAAAATTATTTTGATTAGTTAGTAAAGTATATATATGTTAGTTTTTAACTCTAACATTATTTTAGTTAGTTATTATTATTAGTTAAACCTTAATGATTACTTTATAGTTAGTATATAAAACTGTTATTATTATTATTGTTAGTGTAATATTGTTGTTAGTAAAAAATGGTAAATGTTATTTTATTTAGTATATTATTATTGTTAGTAAAGAAATATTATAAGTATTGTTAGTATAAAAGAACATGAAAATAATACATGAAACATTATGATTTAAAATAAATAATATAAAATAATAAAATATGAAAATAATATATTTTGAAAGTAATGTAATTTGAGAAAAAGGAAAATACAAGTAAATGGTCAAAATAAGTGATTTTACTAAATCTAATAGTATTTATTGAAAATTATAGGATTTGAACACTTAGGAATACGAACGAACATAGTGCCAAAATAGTGCCAATTTTTTAGTTTTGTTTTAAAGATATTTTGTTTGTTTATTTTGATTTGTTAGTAATTTATGTGTTTATATTAATTAATTTTTTATTGTGAATGTTATGTTTTAAATTTTGTTTGAGAATTTTGTTTATTTTTGAACAGATTGACCATTGAAGATGGATGATCAGTTTTTCGTATGCGTTTATTTCGATGGAATCATCTTGACAACAACCGTTGGATGCATATTTGAATGTCGGCAACAAATAGCAATGAGATTTAATAGAAATGTATCGTTGGATGATATGAAGCGAAGGATAAACGCAAAAATCGTTAGACGGTGTGGGAAAACGATGTCGAGAATTTTCTACAAGTTTCCAATTTCGGCAGATCCGATCAAATTCACAAAAATGGAACTTGTAGACGACGAAGACGTGGAGACAATGATCGCGTTTTACTGTGGGAATGAGAGTAACAGAAATGCACCGATTCACTTATTTGCTGAGTTAGCCGGTATTGAGGCAAATGAAGACACCAATGCATATGGTGAAGAACATGGAGCTCAAGAACCGTGCGTGGTACCTCCAATATCGTATGTTGATGACGAATCGAATATACGTCGGATCGATATCGATTTTAATATTACACCCGATATTGATGTGGTTGGTGATGATGGACACGACAGTAGTGATCATTGTGAGGAAGAGGTCGATATTGGCAGTGATCCCGATATGGATGATATACCTGATGATATTGACGATGAAGATGTGAATGACGATGGGAACATTAGTGCGTCTTCTGTCAGGAACCATATGCGATGTATTACGATACACAATAATCCTGGGCCACACATGTCACTCATAGACCCCGACGCAGCGCGTGTAACCGAGTTTCCAGAGTACCCTGAAATATATCCTGCTCACCGGCTCACCGTAAATTCTGATTATGAGGAGTTATTCGTAGGCCAGATATTTGGAAGTAAAGAAGAGTGCGTATCTGCTATTAAACGGTATAGCATGGATATATCAGTGGATTACAAAGTCGCAGAGTCTAAATCGACAGTATATATTGCAGAGTGTTGGAAGGCAGCAGACGGATGCAATTGGCGGATACGAGCTGCATTCATTCAAAAATCGCAGATGTGGGAGATAAGAAAATTGGTTGGGCCTCACACATGCAGATCGACACGTATGACAGAAGATCATCGAAAACTTGATTCCAAAACTATATGTACGTGTATCATGCCAATGGTGAAGGACATGCCGACTATTAAAGTTTCGGTACTGATTGCTGAAATACAAGCACGATTCCAGTATCGAGTATCATATCGAAAGGCGTGGATAGCTAAACAGATGGCAATGGAACAATTGTATGGGGATTACGATTCATCGTATAATGAGGTACAGGGATGGATAGCTGCTATGCAGGAGTACATACCGGGAACTGTGATTGAGTTACAGACACGACCTTTTTACGGCCCAAATGACCAATTACAGCCGGGGAAAAGAATTTTTCATCGAATGTTCTGGACGTTTGATCCATGTGTACGGGCATTTCCACATTGCAAGCCGTTTGTGCAGGTGGATGGGACATGGTTATACGGAAAATATACACAGATCTTACTTATTGCGGTTACTCAAGACGGCAATAGGAATGTACTCCCAATAGCGTTTGCAATAGTAGATAAGGAGAATATAGAATCCTGGGAATTCTTCCTTACCAACCTGCGGAGGTATGTTATTAGCAACGATAATATTTGCATCATCTCAGATAGAGGGAAAGGATTAATTGCCACAATTAGGCGTTCCGGTGTGCCATGAAGATCCGTTTACTGTATCCGTCATATTGCGGCTAACTTTCTTCGAGAGTATAATAATGCAAACTGGAAGAGAGAAGTGGTGAAAATGGGTAAAGGATAACCTTATATTTTCAATATGTATAGTTTAATGTTTTTATGTTATCCAGATACCGTAACTGATATTTTTTAAAACATGTACAGCGTACGAGTTAGAGCCACATATTTTTCGCCAAATGATGACTCAACTCGAGAGTGACATGGAAGGTCAAGCGAACAAATTTTTTTGGGAGTGGTTGGGTACAATGGAGCCGTGGCAATGGGCTCAAAGTTTTGACGAGGGCTTTCGTTATGGTCAAATGACCACAAACTTGGTGGAGGGGGTCAACGCTGTGTTGTTGAAAACACGACATCTTCCGATTTCATCTGTCTTCTTGACAACATTCTACAGGTTGGCAACCTTGATGCCAAGAATGGGTGAACAACAAGTCAACCAGATGGATGCGGGACACGTGTTTGTGGAAGATGTGAGGGATGCATTGATTGCAAACCGTCGGATTGCGAGGTCGATGACTGTAGAAATATATTCACGACGAATGGAAACTTTTCGAGTTACGGAGTCCATCGGTCGTCGACCCGGTTTGCCACCTAGGTCTTATGGAGTTGATCTTCGGAACAGACAGTGTGAATGCAGGAGGTTCCAAACACTTCATTATCCGTGTGCACATGTTGTGGCAGCATGTGCTAAAGCGAACCTTAGTGTTGAACATTTTGTGAATGATGTGTACACGCTAGAGCGTACGTTGCTTGTCTGGGAAAATGAGTTCCCTGTCCTGCCCGACCTGTCTACATGGGAGGTGCCCCAGACGACTTTCGAGCTTGTCCCAGACAGAGCGCTACGCAGAAATTCGAGAGGTCGTCCGCAATCATCCAGAATCCGTAATGAAATGGACATTATGGAGAAATCCGACGGTAAGCGCTGTGGAATATGCAGGTTAGGTGGTCATAACCGAAGTAAATGCTCGCAGCGAAACTATCATGTTGGACAATTGTCACGAGCGACTGGGAATTGAGCTTATTAATATTAACATGTGCTATCTATCAATATATGATGGTGCTATATGGAAATAAGTAATGTATGAGACTGTTGATTCGAATGAATAAAGGAAACCATTGGATCAAATATTTGAATGCTTGGTTATTTGATAAATTTGATTGATATATATAATTGTATACGATAATAATTATGGAACTTCCTGCTAAATTATTTGCGAATGAATTGTTTGAATCTTACTAAGCTGTGGAAGCTTATTTCGTTTGTGGTTGATGGTATTTATTTGTAGATTCATTTGGAGAGTTTGTCTTCTGCTCGGAACCATGGTTGAAATCCAAACATTTACCGCATAGTCAAATCTTGTTACGAAATTTTAAAGCTCCAAATAATCAAGTTAATTTTATACAAATAAATTACAAACATCGTAATATTTACGAATACGAAAATACAAGAAAATCAAAAACTGCAATAAACACCTAAAATTGATGGTTCGATGGTGTAGTCCTTGGTGTGTACTTCTGCGGTGGTCGACGTTCACGTCGTGGGTGTCCGCGCCGACCAACATCCTCTTCAGTCTCCGGTGGGGGTCCGGGTGGGGGTCCAGGTGGGGGTGTGCTCAACATAGCTGAAAAATAATGTGGCTCGAACGGCATAGATGAACTCGAGCTAGAAGGAGTGCCCTGCTGCAGTGGATACGACCCAGGCGGATACGAGTCGGGAGTGCTGTACTGCGGTGTATACGAGCTGAACATATCAAACTCGTACTGGTATCCACCTCCTGATGAGCCCGGAAAGTAGTCATTGCTCGGCACATATGGATGATACGAATGTGCATCCGAATGTGAATGTGATTGCTCGGGCTCCGGCTCCAGCTCGGCCTCGGGCTCAGGATCAGGATCTGCATCTGCCTCGGCCTCCATATCTGCCACTGGCTCGTATGCCCCATGTCGCTGCATGTGTGGGGGGACTACAGTCGACTGCCCTCCGAGTATATATGGCTTCCCCATAATAGAGTACCATTGTATGTACTCTAATAGAGGCTGAAGACCGGAAGCCATATCCATCCGGGGCATTCGGGACATACGATCATTCCACACCGCAATAAATTGCCATGCCTAACCCCTCTAATCTAAGTCTTGTTTCCCTCTCTTATTTTTGCAATGAATCTCTCCCACCTGGCATGGCGGATCCGGGATATACTGGACGCAACCAAATTATCGCAGCACTCGGTCCCCGTAATACCACTCAACTACATTGAAACATACAATTGGTGCGTTTGTGCACCACATATATGAGTGGATATAGGCGGATAGGGGTATAACAGCTGTAATTTTCGGTCTACGGTATGGCATCCATATAAACTGCACGATTAATAACATTGTTAAAATTAAACACGGTATGCGTAAGATATACAAACTACCACGTAACTAATATTGGAATCGCTTACCCTTTCTCCGGCATGTTGCTCAATCATAAGCCGGTATATCGGGACAGTGTACGACCTCCCGATACCCGGATAAATACTCCACCTACAAAAAAAATAATATTTAAGTCAAATAGTATCAATATAAATAAATTTTCAATTAATAACAAGTTATATTTTATCACCTGTTTACTAATGGATATACGTATGGTTGGTGGGTAACTGATGCCAAGAATGGCATCCGATACAAAGCCCAGGACTGCAATAGTGTAAGGCATCCGCCTATGTCTACGGTTGATGGATTTGTCGTCCGACAAAGCTCACGGTACAACCACGCAAGAACTGCGGAGCCCCAACTATACGAGCGAGCATTGCTCAAATCAGCCAATAAGGGTAGGTACTGAATGTGAACCCTATTATTGTTTGCACTGGGCATCAGTACCCCCTATGATGTGCATAATGTACGATCGACTAGCGCACATCAACTCGCCTTCAGTGGCATCAGCTGATAAATGTTCGTACCTCGCTCTCAGCCATGTAAATTTCAATTCTGTAAAATTTTCTCCATTTTTGCCGTACGAGTCCCCTAGTAGGCTCTGGCAAAGTGTAAGCGGGTCAGCTATCGCACTGACGCCCGTAATGGGACTCTCGTTAATTGGAAGCCCAAGCTGCAGTGCAACATCCTCTAGAGTGACTGTGCACTCTCCACACGGGAAATGAAAAGTGTGGGTCTCCGGGCGCCAATGCTCGACTAATGCGGATATCAAATGATACCGCAAGTCAAACCTCTGGATCAGTGCTGCAGACCCGAATCCAGCTTGCTCTATATACGGCATCAGTCGTTCATCCGGGGGATTTCTTAAGCCATTCACCCGGGCCCTTAATACACGGTACGAGTCCTGACAGTGTTAAATCAAAAAAAAAAAATTAATACTTATGATTAATAACATAATTTATTATGTAGCTATTTTGTTAATATAACCCGTGATTAATAAATAACAATACATTACCATATTATTAGCAGCGTCGGATATGTGAGGAACTTTACTAATCAATGAAGCCATTTCCGTCTCAAATAAATTTTTTACCTACATAAAAAACAACAAATCTATATTAAATTAGTAACAATTAACATACCAATACTAATAATATAACAAGAACATCATGTAAACGACGCATAATAAATATAATATTTTATTATTTATACAAACATCATAATATTAAGTAAAATAATATTTAGAGTTTTTTACAAACAATGATAACTAATAATAATATTTACGATTTCTTAATAATAATATTATTATATTAACATAGCTAAAATAATAATAATAATAATTTAGCATTCCTTAATAGCAATATTACGTATACGTATACCGTTTTCTAATAAACCAATAATTAACAAATAATAATTTAGTACATAATTTCTTTTATATATATATATATATATTACGAGCCTTTGTCCGTTTTATTTTATATTATTTTCGTACATAATGATTCAAATATATTATTTAACTGTTCATTTTAGTACAGAATAATTCAAATTTATTATTTTACTATTTTCGTATTTTATTACTTTATATTATTTCTTTTAGTACGTAATATTTCAAATGTATTTTACTATTTCCTATATATCAATTTAGTAAAAACCACTTATTTTAACCATTTATTCGTATTTTCTTTTCTCTCAAATTCTATTAAATATTTAAAAAAATTTCGTATTTCATTATTTTATATTATTTATTTTAATACATAATGTTTTATATATTATTTTAATGTTTTTTATACTAACAATAGTTATAATATATTATATTACTAACAATAATAATATAATACTAAATAAAATAACATTTACCATTTTTTACTAACAAAATAACAATATTACACTAACAATAATAATAACAATATTATTGTTTTATATATATACTAACTAACTTAATCATTAAGGTTTAACTAATAACAATATACTAACTAAAATAAAGAGTTAAAAAACTCTAATTAAGGTTTTATATTATACTAACATACTAACTAACTAACATAAATATTTTTTAGGGTTTATATTCTAATTACCTACTAATAATAATATAACTAAATTACTACTTAACCTACCTAAGTAAGTAACAATACTAAACTACTAAGTAATAAAATAAAAATTAATATATAATAAAAAAAATCAAATACACAAACATTATTTAAAAAAAATTATACCTAATTTTCCCCTATTTTTTTTCCCGATTTTCTTCCTTCCTTCCTTCTTCCTTTCTTCTTTCTTTCCTCTTCCTTATTTCTTTCTTCTTCTTCCTCTTTCTTTCTTCTTCCGGCGCCACCAGCTTCTTCCTCCTCTGCTACTTCTGCTGCTTCTTCCTTCCGGTGTGGGGGGTGGGGGGAGGAGGGGACCATTTTAAGGTCCCCATGTTGCAGAAGGCGCCAAAATCCCATGCAGGTGCCGCCTCTGGAAGACCATTTTCCAGGTCTGGTGCCGCCTCTGGCAGACCATTTTCCAGGTCTGGTGCCGCCTCTGCCATGACATTTTCCAGGTCTTGTCGTTTTTCTCTGCATGCCTCACTGTTTACCCTGCTTGCCTCACTATTTGCCTGCATGCTGCTGCAGGAGGAAGCTGCCAGCAGGGTGGTGCCGCCTATGGGAGTGGCGTGACCACCCTGCTTCACCCATTTTGGTAAATAACCGGAAACCCGTCCTATTTTCGAATATTTTTTTTCTATCCTATTTTAGTAAAAAAACCCAATAAAAACATAAAAAAAGAAATTAAATAATTTAATATTAAAAAAGAAAGAAAATAATTTTTGTAAACATGTGGCACATTTAACGTGCCATGTTAGAGTAATGACACTAAATGGTGAAATGACATTTTTGTAATAACGTGATAACGTTAGTGGCATTTTTGTAAATTTTAAAAGTTAAGTGACAAATAAAAATTAACTAAAGTTAGGTGATATTTGATGTAGTTTATCTTTTAATTTTTTTAATTATAATGAAATAATATTTAATTAGATTTTGAAACATACACCAACATATTGTAAATTTAAATATATTTGCATTTAAACTAACATATAAAAATACTAACATATTTGTCAATTAAAATTGGTACCTAGTAGATTACTTGGTGTCTTAGTGTCGAGAATTGAAAATTCAAAAATTTAAATATGATCCCTCTTTACATTTTTTTTATTAAAATCATTTAGGTAAATCAAAACTTATATAAGAAGCTTTCTTATTTCGAGATGACCAAAACGAAAAGGTCATATCTCGTAAGTTAGGACACGCATCCCAAATTCTCGAAAATAAAATTGTTCATTATTTAATTATTGTTTAAATCTCGCGTGTTTTTAGTTTTAAAAGGATGTTCGGTTATTTAGGTTCAAAAAGAAAATCAAACCTCGTAAGTTACGACATGACTTCTCGAATCTCTAAATAAGAACGTTGCATTGGTTTTGAAATTCCCCTTTTTATGCGTCGAGTAAAAATTAATGTAACACTTAAAGTGATGTATATTTAGTTTATTCGGGCAGAGTATGAAACGGACAAATGTTTAAACATAATGTATGATATAATAATATAAAATGACTATGTGGGTAGAATATTATAATGATAAATAATA
The DNA here is from genome assembly GCA_005393395.2 of Gossypium australe. Lineage (NCBI taxonomy): Eukaryota > Viridiplantae > Streptophyta > Magnoliopsida > Malvales > Malvaceae > Gossypium > Gossypium australe. The sequence goes on from CM016620.1 coordinate 98,451,704, forward strand.
AGTAAATAAAGGAATACGATAATGATAATAATATAATTATAATAATGATAATATTAATGATCATATCATAATAATAAATAAGGTAACTTAAAATAAATAAAAAAAAGGGTGATGCATGATTAAAAAAAATAAATGGACATGACATGAAGGTGCCAAAAATAATAAAAGAAATAATAAAATAACAAGAACACACAAAAAATAATAATGACAATAATAATAAAAATGCACCAATAAAAGTATGTATATAATCTAATTCTTAAGTATGTATAAAAATAAAGAAGTAATAAATAAATAAATAAATAAAATAAAAAAACAATTTGTAAAAAGGTTGAAGTAAATAAACAAATGATTAAATTGAAATTTAAATGAAATTAGGGGGTATAAGACGTAAATAATAAGAAAACAAACTAATAAAACGGAATAAAGGACCAAATTGAAATGGCGAAAACAAACAGGGACTAAATGAGAAATTATCCCAAAACTCCTAGACATGCGTCATTCCCCATGGGGTCAGCATATGAAGGACTAAATCGAAAACAACTTAAAATTAAGTGATAAAATAAAAAATAGAATAGGACTGTATTGAAAACCGCTTAAAAAGCGGAAGGACTAGGATAGCAATTATACCCTTGTCACAAAAACACGCGGATCCTAGGGGTGGTTCGGGTTGGGCTTCAAGTCGCATCAAAACGACGACGTTTTAGGGCGTTTAGGGCCTGGACGAAACTATGTCATTTAGGGGTCCCTATTTAAGTAAAAAATGTTTCAAAAAAAAATCATTTTTAAACAATTTTTTTAAAAAAATTATTTTCTCTATTTTTTTCTCTGAAAGGGGCTTCTGAGTCCAGCCATAGGAACAGCGGACTTTCGTCATGGCTGCTAGGTGCCGACGACAATGACCGCCATCTTCGGTGGCCGAAATATTGCCCAAAAAACCATTTTAACCCCCTTTCTGCGTAGATTTCTAATTCGGAGTCGAAAATACCAGACTAAAGCCGAAACTCCAAAAAAAAAAAGAAAAACCTTTTGGTTCCCAACGTCCTCCGCCACGGTCTTGGCCGAATCCTGAGGGATACGACGACCTTTCAGACTAGAGGAGACACCGACGGTGGCGCAAAGACCAAACGACAGGTGAAAGTTTTTATTTTTATTTATTACTTAAAAAAGAAAATAAAAAAAAGAGTAAATCACCTTTTAATATTTGTATATGATTTCTATTTCAAAATCTTTGTTTTTTTTGTATATCTTCCTTCTTTTTTTTACAATAGGTGGTTATGGCATTTATAGCCATATGTTACATATTATTTTTTTTTGTATTTTCCCTGTTGCTTCTGTGGTTTCCACTGTTTTTTGCTACTGCTTCTTTGTTGTTCCTGCGCTGTTACTACTGTCCTTTTTTTCATTTTTTTGCAGGTAGCGGTGGAGTTAATGGTGGAGAGAACCGATGCTTTTGCTGATTTGGTGTAAGGGCGGCAAAGGTGCGTTAGGCCTTGGGACAAGGAGCCTCGGGTGGCATGATCGAGGAGAGGAGCGGCGCAGAGGCTAGGGTTTTTTTTTGTTTTCTAAAAGTAGTTTAGGCTATTGAGCCACTGGGCTATTAGGGTTTTTTTTTTTATTTTGGGCCATCTGTAATTGGACTTAGACTTTATTAATGGATTCTGTTATTTATTATTATTATTATTATTATTATTATTATTATTATTATATATTTGGTTTCTGTTTGGGCTTGGGCTAAATTGGGCCTCTACAGCTACCCTTTTTTGCTCATTGTCGTCTAACGGGAATGGAGCAAAGACTTTAAGTAGGACTAATTTTGTCTGGCCCTGTCGAATCTCAAATTCTTTGGTGCCCTTCTTTTCAAGTAGCTCATCATTTCCATCCACTGGTTACTCTACTTTACCGTGTCTGCTTTGCTATAACTTCGGGAAGGCAAGATTTGGTATCATGGCTTCATCTTCCTCTATTGCCACTTCAAGGAGATAAGGTTCGTAGATTCAATCTGCTCCACTGCAACTTCAGGGAGATAAGGTTTGTTCTGGTGGATTTAATCCAACCTGCTTCAGCTTCAGGGGTATAGGATTTTGTAGCTTCAATCTGCTCCACTACAACTTCAGGGAGATAAGATTTGTAGCTTTAATCTGCTCTACTACAACTTGAGGGAGATAAGATTTGTTGTTTCAATTTGCTCCACTGCAACTTGAGGGAGATAAGATTTTTCGTTTCAATCTGCTCCACTGTAACTTCAGGGAGATAAGATTTTTTGTTTCAATCTGCTCCACTGCAACTTCAGGGAGATAAGATTTGTTGTTTCAATCTGATCCACTGCAACTTCAGGGAGATAAGATTTGTTGTTTCAATTTGCTCACTACAACTTTAGGGAGATAAGATTTGTTGTTTCAATCTGCTCCACTGCAACTTCAGGGAGATAAGATTTGTTGTTTCAATTCGATCCACTGCAACTTCAGTGAGATAAGATTTATTGTTTCAATTTGCTCCATTGCAACTTCAGGGAGATAAGATTTGTTGTTTCAATCCGATCCACTGCAACTTTAGGGAGATAAGATTTGTTGTTTCAATCTGCTCCACTGCAACTTCAAGGAGATAAGATTCGCCATGGTAACTTCAATCTGCTCCATGATCACGTCTATCAGAATCTTAAAAATTTATATAAAGAATGATTGAGCCTAAAACTAATTGCGACAACGATTGAGGCAAGTGCACCTATCGAACAGTAGTATAGCTATGGCAAGACTGAATTGTCGAACCCAAAGGAACCAAAAGTACTAATACTAACTTTCTTTTTATTATTTAGCCTAAGAATTAAAGGAATTTGTTATCTAATCTAAAATTAACTAACAACTAAGCTAAAGATACAAAGATAAAGAGAATGAATTGGGGAAAAACTTGTGGAGAAAAACTAATTGATTAAGACAATACCCGAGGAAGAATCCACCTAGGCTTCACTTGTTATCTAACTCTGAACCAGATGATTTATTCACTTGTCTTGATCCGTCGGATTCCCTAAGTTATATTAATACCTCTTTCGAGGCTACTAATGTCTAACCCTAGGTTGATTAATTTAAATCTCTTTCTAATTAAAACCCCTAGAATTGCATTAACTCGATCTATGGACTCCCATATTAGGTTTGACCCTAATCCGGCAGATTTTCGTCACCCTATTTCTAGGCGCGCGAGCAACTCCGCTTAACTATGCTAGATCTACTCTTAGGCAGGGACTTCTGCTCCACCACCTAAGCACATCAATACTTGAATCAATATCCCAAAAATACCAAAACAAGAATTAAGAACACATAGTTAAGAACAAATCAAGTATTTATCATATAGTTCAGCAAACGATAACAAGATTCATCTTAGGTTTCATCCCCCTTAGGTATCTGAGGGTTTAGTTCATAACGATAAAAGAATACATCTTAAAAGAAAAGATAAAACAAAACATAAGAAAACCCTAAAACCCCCTGAAGGAATTGAAGGAGAGATCCTCTGTCTTGAGTATAACTCCGGCTTTTTGAGATGAATCAACTGGCTTTCTTCGAGTGAATCCCATAATTCTGGCCTCTTTGGCTCAGTTCCTTGGCCTAGCTGGACGCCCCCAAAAGGTTGGCCTCTAAGGTTTTTATATAGGCTTTTAGTATGGCTTTCTTTACCTCTAAGTACCGTAACCCGACTGAAACACTTCTTTCTCACGTCAGGGACACGCCCATGGCACACACCCGTGTGAATCGTGGCCAGGCCGTGTTCGAGCCTGTTAAGGAGGCACGACCGTGCGGTCTTGGGCCCAGGTCGTGTTGATTTCGTGATATGGCCCATTTACTCCGTTTTGGGCCTGTTTCTCGTTCTTTTCATCCTCCGGTGCTCTTCTGAGTATAAAATATGAAAACAAAGGATTAAGAGCACCAAATTACACAATTCAAGGCTTAAATCATCCAAAATTATGCTACATGTGGGATTAAAATATGTTCATATTACGGTTTATCATTCCACTACAACTTCAGGGAGATAAGATTTGCTATGGTGACTTCAATCTGACCCACTACAACTTCAGGGGTATAGGATTTGTAGTTTCACTGATCTGTTACACTGTTCTCTAGGAAACATGACTTGTAGAATCCATTTCATAATCCTATACTTATGCCAAATGATTAGGATGTTATGATGAAAATGAATCAAATGCTCCTAACTAGATGTATATGAATGATATTTGCATGAATGCAAAATGTCATCTTTTGAGAATGGTCCCCTTTTTAATACTTAGGCTGACATAGCTCGTTGTTCGTCAAGGTTCCATCATTGACGTGTTACCCTACTTTCTTGTTCAAATATGGTATCTTTGACAAGAAACCTGAATAAGTAATCGCAATTTAAACTATTCGTTCATCGATATTTTCAACCCTTAGATTTGGTTAGTTCTAACTAGTGGTCTTGTTTTAGGTCATTGTGCTATTTAGAAACCTTTCAGAACAACCTGCAAAATACCCTTTTACTTGAATATTATTAGTCCATTAATCGTTATTTAAAAAAATACTTGAAAAAGATCGTAACAATGGACAAGAGTGAAATTTATTGGAAGCAGAGCTTGAAATGAATAGATTAACCAAAATAGTAAATGTTGCTAAAATACAAAATGAGTAAGATGAAATTAGGTGCCTCAAATATTGCAGCATGAGCTTCTCTGCACAAACTTCTTGAGTACCATTTTGAGCCTGATATGTGTTTAGGAGATCCAGAATACTTTGTTGATGCCCCAAGATGTAACGTTTCTCCTTCTGAGAAGACCCAACCATCACATGTTCAATCTTCAATCCAAATTTGGGCTACCCTTTCTTGGGTTTTCAACTCAAAACCTCTTTTGTCTCAAGTGCCCTTTACGAGTTTTCACATTGGCCTCTCCCTTTTTTGTTTTTAGGTGATGTATTTTTTGACTGAAATTAAATTCACAGGATTAGGCAGGTTTTTGCCATTCATCTTGATGAAAATTAGCGCTCCTCCAGAAAAGGCCTTCTTTACCACATAAGGCCCCTCCCAGTTTGACATCCACTTTCCTCTAAAGTCTTTTTATATGAGAAGGGTCTTTTTCAATATCAGGTCCTCCTCATGGGATTCTCTAGGGCGAACCTTTTTGTCATAAGCTTGCATCATTCGTTTTTGGTACATCTGACCATGATGGATAGCTTTCAACCTTTTCTCTTCAATCAAGTTCAACTGATCATATCGAGATTGGGTCCATTCTGCTTCATCTAACTTTAACTCAGACAAAACTCGAAAAGAAGAAATCTTCTCTTCAATGGGGGAAAACCACCTCCATTCCATAAACCAATGAGAAAGGCGTTTCCCTAGTTGAGGTTCTAACAGACGTTTGATAAGGGTAGAGGGCAAATGGTAACTTCTCATGCCAATCTTTATAAGTCTCTATCATTTTCCCCTTGATCTTCTTAATGTTTTTATTGGCTGCCTCCACTGCACTATTCATTTTTGGGTGATATGGTGACAAGTTGTGGTGTTTGATCTTGAATTGACTGCAAACTTCTAATATAATCCTAATTGTTCAAATTTTAATGCATTGTCAGATATGATCATTTCTAGCATTCCATACCGACATATGATCTCTTTTCAAGAATTTGTTGACTGCTGACTTCGTGACGTTGGCGTAAGAAGTGGCTTCTACCCACTTGGTGAAGTAGCCGATGACCACAAAGATGAATCGATGCCTATTGGAAGCTTTTGGCGAGATAGGCCCAATGACATCCATGTCCCACATGGGTCATAGCATAAAGAGGTGAATGAGGCACATGAATTTTATCTCCATAAATTTGGCACTTATGGCATTTCTTGACATAACTGATGCAATCTCCTTCCATAGTGGACTAATAATATTCAAATCTCATTATTTGCCTGGCCATTGTAAAACCATTAGCATGCGTTTCGCAAACACCCTCATGGACTTTTTTCAAAACCTTCTTGGCCTCAACAGTGTCCACACATCTCAGTAGTACCTGATCCTTTCTTCTTTTGTATATGATTTCTCCATCTAAAACATAGTTATTGGCCAGTCTTTTTAACGCCCTTTTTTCATTCTCAGTTGATTGGTTGGGGTATTAACGGTTCTTCATATATCGCAGTATATCGTGGTACCAAAGGTGATCATTCTTTTCTTTTTCCTTGATGTTGTAACAATGGGCTGGAGCCTCATAAATACTCATATGGATAGGTTTTACATCCTCTTGTTTGTTCACTTTGATAATGGAAGCTAAAGTAACTACTGCGTCAGCCATCTGATTTTTATCTCGCGGGAGGTAGCAAAAGGTGATGTTATCAAACTCTTTAATTAACTTAAGAACCAGCCTTAGATAATTGATCAATTTGAGGTCTCTCGTCTCCCATTCTCCTTTGAGTTTATAGAGCACTAGTGCAGAGTCCCCATATACCTTTTGTACTTTGATCTTGTGTTCTATGGCTGCATGGATACCCATGATGCATGCTTCGTATTTTGCCATGTTATTAGTGCAATCAAAATTTAGTTTACTAGTAAAAGGATAATGATCTCAGTCTGGGGATACCAAGACTACCCCGATGTTGTTACCCATAACGTTTAAGGCCCCATCAAAATTTAGTTTCCAGGGATGTTCTTCTTGAGTACCTTCTTCAGTAGTCGCAACATACATCAGATCTTCGTTTGGGAAATCAAAATTTAAAGGCTCGTAATCTTTTAGAACTCTACTGACCAGAAAATCTGTTATTGCACTCCCTTTTTTCACCTTCTAGTTCACATAGATTATATCAAATTTGGAAAGCAGAATTTGCCATCGGGCCATTCTTCCATTCAAAGCAGTCGACTTCATCATGTACTTTAGAGGGTCCATTTTTTAGATTAGCCAAGTTGTGTGGTACAACATGTACTATCTTAGTCTCCGAGTTGTCCAGATTAAGGAGCAATTCAACTTCTCAATTGGCGAATATCTTGCCTCACTTTTAGTGAATTTCTTATTGAGGTAGTATATCGCTCTTTCTTTCCTTCTTGACTCATCGTGTTGGCTAAGCACACATCCCATAAAATTCCCAAATACTGTCAAGTACAGTATCAGTGACTTATCTGGACTAGGTGGCATCAGCACTGGGGCATTGGACAGGTAATGTTTGACCTTGTCAAAAGTTTTCTGGCATTCCTCATCCCATATATTTGGATTATGTTTCTTAAAGAGACGGAATAGGTGGTCGCATTTCTCGGTTAGTTGTGAAATGAACCGGGCGATGTAATTTAATCTCCCTAAGAAACGCAAACCTCCTTTTGAGTTCGCGGAAGAGACGACTCATGTATAACCTTAATTTTGTCTGGGTCGATCTCGATCCCCTTTTCGCTGATTATGAATCTTAGCAATTTTCCCGGCCTAGCCCCGAAGGTACATTTTGCTGGACTGAGCTTTAACTGGAATTTTCTCAACCTCAAGAACAGTTTCGTCAGGACTTACACATCCTCCTTTTCTGTTCGGGATTTTGCAATCATATCGTCAACATAAACCTCAATTTTCTTGTGCATCATATCATGAAACAAAGCTACCATGGCTCTTTGATATGTAGCTCCCGCATTTTTCAGTCCGAATGGCATCACTTTATAGCAAAATGTTCCCCACATGGTTACGAATATGGTCTTTTCCAGGTCTTCGGGATGTATTTTTATTTAGTTGTATCCGGAGAAGCCATCCATGAAGGAGAACAGTGAATAACCTGCCGTTTTGTCCACTAAGGTGTCGATGTGAGGCAACGGGAAATTGTCATTCGGGCTGGCTTTGTTTAAATCTCTGTATTCTACATACATTCGTACTTTCTCATGTTTCTTAGGGACGAGGACTTTATTGGCTATCCATTCTGAGCATTTAACCAATTTTAGGAAACCAGCATCAAATTGTTTCTTGACCTCTTCTTTTATTTTTAGCAGGACGTTAAGCCTCATCTTTTGGAGTTCTGTTGGACCGATTTCCATTCTTCCCTTATGGGAAATCGGTGTACCACGATATCAGTACTTAGACCAGACATGTCCTGATACAACTATGCGAAGACCTCTTTGAATTTTTGGAGTAACTCAATGAGGTCTCACTTTGTCTCGCAGTGATGCAAGCTCTGATCTTCACCTCTTTATTTTCTTGTTTATCTCCTAAGCTCACAATTTCTACTGACTCTTTGTAAGGTATGATTTGTTTCTCATCTTGTTTTACCATTTGTTTATCATCTTACTCTACCATCCTTAACAAATCAGGAGATAGGTTACAATCGCGATCATCTTCAAAGTCCTGAGGTTCCTCTGAACACATATATTGCTCAAAAGGAGACTCTAAGTTAGTAGCAGCGTTGCTCGTATCATTGATATCTAGAGACCTATTATAGGAACAGAGGAAGACCCAAAGAACAAATGAATCTAAGAATAATTATCTGTGTGGTATGAGTATGAATGAAATGAAAAAAAATAAACGAATATTTTCCAAAATGAGACACAAAGATGCATTTTGTTGAAATAAAAATATTGAACATATGCCTTTTTCACAAAAGGATTCTTATTACCCCCAAGCTTAGAGCAATAAGCGTGTTTAAAACATTATTCTAAATTAGTTCTAAAAATTACAGGGATCTCTTTCGCAGTCCAATTGTTCAGAACACTTTCGGGGATATAAGGACAAATGCCTGATAGGTTTCCCCAATTCCCTCTTCGGATATGGCATTTTTTCCCAACATTCTTTTCGAGTTTTCTTTTTCTGACCTCCTTCGTTTAGGGTAAATGGTTTCTGCTAACACGAACGTTTTGGATATATAGGAAAAGGTCATCAGTTCCCATTTGACCTCTCCCCCACTCAGTCGCACTCTTCTTCTTTCTTGTTTCTTCTCCAGCTTCTTCTTCTTTTGCCTCGCATCTGGCTTTTATCCTAAGCCAAAGCGGTCTTACTTGTCCATCAGTATTGGTGCCTCGACTCTTCCTTGTAGGTTTTTTCTGAGTCCTTTCCCATGTAAGACTCCTTTTCCAACAGCCAACTGCAGGCCCATCCTCTTAGTTTTTGATATTTTGGGCACTGGGATCTTGTGTTCTTCAATAATAAAAGTTGCAGTAACAAATTCCAACGATTGAAAGGAACATTCTATTGCCTCTTTATCCGCTCCTATGTATGGTGCGTTACTAGTTACGGATGCAATGATATCCTCCTTAGAGTTTTTGTCACCAATTGACCTTTCGTTACCAACTTTAGTTTTTGGTGTAGTGATGACGGCACTACCCCAACCAAATGAATCTAAGGCCTACCCAACAAGCACTTATAAGAGGGCTTGATATACATCACCAAAAAGTCTACCTCATATGTGTTTGGGCCAATTAAGAGAGGTATTTCAATCCTTCTTATTACCTTCCTTTCTGTACCATCGAATGCTCTCACTATATTTTGACACGTCTTCATGTGAGAGCTATCCACTAGCAATCTATTCAGTGTGGATAGAGGCAAGACGTTCAGTGCGGATCCATTGTCGGTTAACACCCCTGGCAGCGTATATCCTTTGCAACCGGTAGTGATGTGTAGAGAATTCGTGGATCCCATGCCTCTTGGAGGTATCTCATCATCATTGAAAAAGATGAAATTGTCAACACTCAAATTGTTAACCAGACGGTCTAGCTTGTTTACAGAGATATCATCAGCGACATAAGTTTCATTTAACACCTTCATCAACGCACTACGATGTGTCTCTAAACTCAAGAGCAAGGCTAGTACTAATATGTGAGTTGGTTGTTTGTGTAGCTGTTCTACAACACTATACTCACTATGCTTCAAGAATTTCAAGAATTCCTTAGCCTCATTTTCAGTTACCGGCTCATTAACAGATGATTCAAGTCTAGTCGTCTTTTCTTTCTTATGTTCAACAGCCAAATTTTTTCCTTTAACGGGCTCAATTCTTGCATTTACAAGGTCAATGCGCCTCCCACTGCGTATGTAGAAACCAATATCCTAGCCCTCTTCTGAAGTGCTAACCAAGTTCTCTTCTCTTGGGATTATCACGTTGCAGCCATAATTCCATGGAACCCGTTTATTGTCCTTGTAGGGAAAAGCCATGGGTTTTTGAATTTTGACTCTTGGCGTAGTTTGTGTTCTTGCTTCATTATTTCTCGGTTGCGAAATAATCACCACCGGATGGTTGACCTTGAAGATCTTCTCTGTCGACCCTTCTTCTGAGGCACAAACCTCTCCTCTTTCCAAGCCCTTGATATCTTCAAAAAAATTGATTTCTCTGTTATCTATCAGACTTTCCAAGCCACACGCCCTTGTGCTAGGCCATGTCAGCATACTAACTTGTAAAAATTAAGGTGCAGGGGTCACACGGCCAAGCCACACGCCCATGTGCTTGCCCGTGTGTCACACATGGCTGAGACACACGCCCGTGTCTCTGCTCGTGCGGACTAAAGTAGGCCATTTTAAGACCACATTTCTCACCCATTTAGGTATCAACCTAAACAAAACATTTTTAACACATTAATATACCACAACAAAGAATTCAAAACAAGCCAAAGTCATGTATTATATACAATATATTATCACATATACCTTAAATACTCAAACTTAACTATTTAGTCTATTTAACAAATTTTACTAAGATTTACTACTAACTAAATACCTATAAGCATATATCAATCATAACTACATCACAAATGTACTTCATTTCCAAATCCACATAAATATATTTAAGTTGATTATATAAACAAATTTCATTCCTAACATTTACACAAGCCAAACCTTGGTCAAATCCATGCCAGCCCTATACATGCCATATAAACCATATTGAATGTTTCAGAAACTACCGGAATAAGCTGGATAGTGTGACTTGATGTGCTGATCTGATCTTCTGACCTCACGAAAATCTACAGAGACATTAAACAACACAAGTAAGCTTAATGAAGCTTAGTAAGTTCGATGGGTTAAACATAAATCTTACCAAACCTATTATAACACATCAATTAAATAAACTCATTCAAAGTAAACTCCCTGCCAATCACAATTTCAATCAATGAATACACTTATTTCAAATCAATACCAATAACAAACAATATGTCTTTCAATTTCAATTACATAGTCATTTACGAAATCTTCCCAAATCGGAGAACGGCTTATGGATAAGAGTACATCATTTTCAGAAGCCTGATGGCTGAACAAAAGCTCATGAGAGCTAAACAGAAACCCATAAAGGTTAAATAGAAGCTTGTAAGAGCTGAACGGAAACCGATAAGGGTTAAACAGAAGCTCAAAAGAGCTAAATGAAAAGTAAACACTAAAGTTCACAAAAAATGCTGAACCTCGGTTTACTTGGGTAATTTGCTGTCATTTTCCTCCAATGCCGTCAATTTGTCGAATGCCAAATGTACTCAAATCCAGTGTTCCATTTAATCCGAATATTCAATTCAAATTTATAACTTTAACAATATTTTATTTTCAACAATAGAATAAATACATAATACCATTCATAAATTCAATATAAAATTAAAGTTTAACTGTACGAACTTATCTGGGTTAAATTGTAAGATTTGTAGAAGTTTAGGGACTATTCTGCTAATTTTCATTTTTCACGAGTATCTACGAGCTCTTGATATAAAATATAAAATCACTCATTCATTAGCATATATTTCAGCCCCAATTCACTTCACAATTAATACCCCTCAATATTTCAAATTTACACAAATACCCTAATATTTACAATTTTTACAATTTAGTCCCTTAACTAGTTAGTCTATCAAATGAACTAATTTTTCTCAATTGATAATTTATCTAAATGTTCTAGGCTATCATACATCCCTTGAAAAATAAAAATTTAATACCAAACCCTAATATTTAACCTTTTCACAATTTGGTCCTAAAATTAATATCTAACAAAATTACTATGTAAAATCATCATACAACAAAATTAAAGCCCTAAATCCATGTTATTTCATCAAAAATATCCAATTTCATCAATGGTTGCTTTCAAAATTTCCAATAAAATCAAAAACTAATGAAATAGTTAGTTGGACCTAATTGTAAAAGTCTCAAAAACATAAAAATTTCAAGAAAAGGGCAAGAATTGGACTCACTTGAAGTAAAAATATGAAATCAGCTCCTTAAGCTCTCTCTTATGGTGTTTTTAGGCTGAAATTTTGAAATGAAATGTCTAGAAATCAATTTGGCCATTTGTTTTATTTTTAATTTTAACTAAAATTACCATTTTACCCTTAATTCACTTTATTTTATTATTTTTTTCACACTTATGCCGCCTCAGCCATCTCCTTTAGGCCTAATTGCTTCTTAAGTCCTCCCTTATTTATCATTTAAGCCATTTAATCACTATTTCTTATAATTTACAAGTTTTGCACCTTTTTCAATGTAGTCATTTTTAATTAATTAACTATCAAAACGTTAAAATTTTCTAACGAAACTTTAATACTACCTTAATGAAACTCCGTAAATATTTATAAAAATATTTACGGCTTGGTTTATTGAATCGGGGTCTCTATACCTCATTTTTTAAACCACTTGACTTAATAAATCCTTATAAAACACAAATTACTAATTCAAAAATCTTTCTAAATCCACATTTGACTCGTAAGTACCAAATAATAAAATTTATGAGCTTACTCATCAGATTTGGTGGTCTCGAACCATTGTTTTCGGCACCACTAAAAATCGGGCTGTTACAACTCTCCCTCCATTTTAGGAAATTTCGTCCTTGAAATTTGTTTCCTGAGAATAGATTCAGATATTGTAATCTCATTGATTCTTTGGTTTCCTTTGAACCATGTCCATGCCACAATAATTTTACAAATGGTACTTGTTTATTTTGCAATTCTTTAACCTCTTGAGCTAAGATTCTCATTGGTTCTTCCGAATACGTCATATTTGGCTGTAGCTCAATCTCACTGTGAGGAATCACGTGTGAAGGATCAGATCTGTACCGTCTCAACATCGATATGTGGAACACGTTATGAATTTTCTCAAGTTCAGGAGGCAAAGCTAATCTATAAGCTACAGGTTCGATTTTTTTCAACAATTTCATACGGTCTGATAAATCTCAGACTCAGCTTCCCTTTCTTACCAAACAGTAATACTTTTTTCCACGGAGAGACTTTTAAAGAATACCCGATCACCAACAGCAAATTCTATATCTTTTCTTTTCAAATCTGGATACGATTTCTGACGATCAGAAGTAGCTTTCAAACTGACCTGGATAATCCGAACTTTATCCTCTGTATCTCGGATCAAATCATCTCCTACTAGTTTGGATTCACTTAGTTCAGAACAATACAATGGTGTCTTACATTTTCGCCCATACAGATTTAAACGGTGCCATTTTATACTGGATTGATAACTGTTGTTATATGCAAATTCAGCTAATGATAAATACCTTTCCTAGCTACCTCCAAATTCAAGTATACAACATCTCAACATATCTTCTAGAATCTGAATCACTTTTTCTAACTACCCGTCAGTCTAAGGATGAAATGATGTACTGAAGTTAAGCTTAGTACCTAAAGCCTCATGAAGTTTGCTTTAAATCTAGATGTAAATTGCAGATCTCGATATGAAATAATGGACGTCGGAACTCCGTGTAACCTTACAATCTCAGATATATATAGTTCTGCTAGCTTCTCAAGTGTAAAGTATGTTCTAACTGGAATAAAGTGTGCCGATTTAGTCAATCTATCAATAATCACCTAGGTCGAATCTTTCTTTCTCGGAGTCATAGGTAAACCAGATACAAAATCCATCATGACCAACTCAAGATCACGTGTAGGATAATTCTTCTCATGCGACTTTAATTGTCGAAAACTATAGGCTACCACCTTTCCTTACTGCATCAGTACACAACCAAAACCATTTAGAGACTCATCACTATAAACAACATACGTTACACAAGATTCTGGCTGAGTCAAAACTGGAGCTTCCGTCAACATCTTCTTCAGTTGATCAAAATTCTGCTGACACTCATCAGACCAGACAAACTCAACCTTTTCTGTAATAATCGGGTCATTGGCAAGGCAATAATCGAAAAGTTTTTAACAAAGCGTCAATACTACCCTGTTAAACCCAAAAAACTACGCACTTCTGAGATATTTTTCGGATTTTTCCAATTTACCACATCAGATACTTTATTCAGATCAACTCGAATCCCATCAGCTGATACTATATGACCTAAAAATCCAACCTTATGAAGCCAGAATTCACATTTGCTAAACTTTGCGTATAACTGCTTTTTTCTCAAAGTCTGTAACACAATCCTCAAATGTTGTACATGCTCGGATTCTGTCTTGTAATAAATTAGTATACCATTGATAAACACAACCACAAATCTATCTAGATAAGGTTGAAAATCCAATTAAAAAAATTCATGAAAACAGCAGGGGCATTAGTCAAACTAAATGACATCACCAGGAACTTATAGTGACCGTAACGAGTTCTGAAAGTAGTCTTTGGCATATCACATTCTTTAACCTTCAATTGATAATACCCGAATCTGAGGTCTATCTTTGAGAACACTGCAGCACATTTCAATTGATCAAAAAAATCATTGATACGTGGCAAAAGGTATTTATTTTTTAATTGTGACTTTGTTCAACAGTTTGTAGTCTATACACAATCTGAAAGAACCATCTTTCTTTTTCACAAATAAAACAGGTGCACCTCAAGGAGACATACTCGGTTTGATAAATCCTCGGTCTAATAACTCTTGCAACTGTGCTTTTAATTCCTTTAGTGCAGCTGGTGCCAGACTGTATGCTGTTATTGATATCGGAGCAGTTTCAGGAATCACATTAATTACAAACTCAACTTTACGATCAGTGATAAACCGTAATAATAGAATATTTTAAGCCCACGTCTAGCATGCTTTTGGATGATTTATCCCTTGAATTATGTAATTTGGTGCTCTTAATCCTTTAATTTCATGTTTTATACTCAGGAGAGCATAGGAGGATGAAAAGAACGGAAAATGGGCTTAAATGGACCAAATGGGCCAAAGTAACTTAGGGAATCCTACGGATCAAGTCAAGTGAATACATCGTCTGGTTTAGAGTTAGATAACAAGTGAAGTCTAGGTGGATTCTTCCTCGGGTATTGTCTTAATCAATTGGTTTTTCCAAAGTATTTTCCCAAATTCATTCTCTTTGTCTTTGCATCTTTAGCTTAGTTGTTAGTTAATTTTAGATTAGATAAAAATTCCTTTAATTCTTAGGCTAAATAATAAAAAGAAAGTTAGTATTAGTACTTCAGGTTCCTTTGGGTTCGACAATCCGGTCTTGCCGCTAAGCTATACTACCGTTCGATAGGTGCACTTGCCTCAAGTCATTGTCACAGTTAGTTTCTAGGCTCGATAATTCTTTTTATAAATTTTTAAGACTCTGACACACGATCAATCAGGAGGAAAACCCGACAATTCTTCAGGAAATAAATTAACAAACTCACTAACAACTGGAAACTAATCTAGCTTTGATTCTAAATTTCGGGTATCAAGGATGTATGCCAAAAATGCTTCATTTCTTTTCCATATCAATATCTAAGCAGAAAAATACGAAATAATTCTAACACCTATCGGATTCTCAGATTCAACTAAAATCTTCTCTCCTGTTTGACATTTCAATTCAATATGTTTCTATCTACAGTTTACCACAACATCATGCAAAAATAACCAATTCATTCCCAGAATAACATCAAATTCCCGAAAGGGTAGCAACATCAAATCAACAGGGAATTCACAGCCTTTCACTTTCTGTGGACAATTACGACACACTAAATTAACTATCACACTTTGACCTAATGGATTAATAACTTGAATATCATAATTAGTAGATTCAATAGGTAACTTTTTTTCAGCTACTAATGCAGTGCAAATATAAGAATGATTGGATCCAGGGTCGATGAATACGTACACAGTAACATCAAAGAGATAGAATGTACCAGTAATCACATCTGGAGTAGTGGCTTCCTCTCTAGCTTGAATGACATAGGTACGTGCAGGTGCTCTAGCCTCTGACTGAGCAGCAGTGTCTTTCATTCCTAAAGGAGCAGTCCAGTAGTACTATTTTGGCCCCGAACGTCTACTTTTCTGAGAGGTAGACATTTTCTTTCTTTATGTTCTTCATCCTCTTTTTGTAATTGAGGACAATTTTGAATAAAATGATCAGTTGCTCCACCTTTATAACAAGCTTCCGTTCTACCTCTATATTCACCAAGATGATATTTCCCTCAAAATCTGCATTTAGGTTTTGAAGTATTTTGCACACTACCCACACTAACCGCGGGTCTAGTAGATACCCTGAAATCTTGTTGAATCGTCTTGTTTTTATTTGAACATTCAGGCATTGAGGTAGTTAGATTTAAATCATCTTTAGACTTTCTAACCTACGATGTCGAAAATAATTAAGAACCTCTTTTGTAAGATTCTCGATTTTGTCTATCTCATTGCATTTTTCTGTTGTACACCTCTTCCATATTTTGTGCACGATCTGACAAAACAAAAAATTCTCGTATTTCTGTAATAGCCCATTTTTAGTGAAATCGAAACAGTGGTTTCGGGACCACAAATCTGAGGCGGAAAGAAAATTTATTTTAATATTATTGAATGGTTTGCATTATGATAGGAATGTTATATGAAAATTCTGATAAGAAAATTTTACTAATTATGTGCTTAATTATGGAAAGGACCGAATTGCATGAAATGAAAAAGTTGAATTCTAGTAGTTAGAAGGATCAAATAGCTATGGAATTCAAAATAAAAGGTCATTTTATGGTAATTAGATCATTAAAGAAAAGTTACTAGATATTTTTGATGAATCATCCATGGAAAAATTAAAAAATGACAAGGACTAAATTGGAAACTAAAATAATTCAAAGATGATAATAGAAAAATCTCATCATTTTATTTCATCTTCCCCAAATTAAGACATGGAAAACCTAGGAAAGAGGAAAGTGTTCAAGCAAGCTTAATTGGTTCAATTGGGTAAGTATTCTTATCTCGTTTTTAGTAATTTTTATATTTTTGAGATCGGAATAGCTTAATCTATCTATTTTGGGGATTAATTTGAAAAAATATCAAAGTATAGAAATTTTTCCATGGATGAATATGCTGAAATTTTGAAATTTATGATAGAAAATGAAAGGTTGTTAATAGATAAACAACTTTTACTAAGAGAATTTTGATGAAATTCTGATTTAGGGACTAAATTGTAAAGATGTAAAGGTTATGGAAAAATTCTGAATTTTGTGAAATATATGTGCTGTAAATGTCATATGAAAATTTTGGTTAGGCTTGGAATAAGGATTAAATTGCATGGATTTCATTTTCAGAGCCTAGGGACGAAATTGGAATTTATGAAAAGTATAAGGGCAAAATGGTTATTTTGCCTAGGGTGTAAATTGAATCCAATTGAATATGAATTGTATTAAATTGATGATTAAATTTCTTTCTATAGATCTAGATAACTCAAATTTGAAGTTAGATCGGGGGAAAAAGTGCCAGATTAGTAGATTTCGATATACGAACAAGTATCGAAGTAAGTTCGTGTAACTTAATTATTTGTATTAATATGTCTGAATCAAATGTTGTATTTGTGTGAACTGAATAAATATTTAATGTATGAAATTAATCACATGCCCGATATTGCTCTATAAATGATAAGTTCCATTTGAATAATGAATTGCGATGGATACAGTATTTTCCTATATTGATTATGGTCCTACATATGTTGTGGACATTATAGATCAGACGAGCATCCTGTTAAAAACCTTCTCGAGCATCCTGTTATATAGTTCCTGCGAGCATCCTGATCGGTAGTGATTCTGCAAGTGTTGCGCACTACCGCAGCTCTTTGTGAGTGTCCTATTACATGATTTGATCGGTTGTGATCCAGCATATAATGCGGACACAAACGCAGCTCTACGTGAGCGTCCTGATATAGGCTCTTATGAGCTTCCTGACATGGCTCGCTTGAACTCTCTGTTACCTTATCTGATACTCCCTGATAATAACTCTTCGGAGTTACCTGTAAAGCTCTATGAGCTCTCTGATTAAAACTTTTATGTGTTTCCTATTTAGCCCGGATAAGTGTCCTGTTACATGGCTCATCTGAGCATCCTGATATGTGGCTCGAGAGCGTGCTCCCTGATTATGTGCCCTAATAGGTACCCCTGATTATGAGTTGACGATTTATAGTTTTGTACACCTTGTGTGTACTACTTGAGCATCCATCGTTATTTCAATAATTCAACGGATAAAACTCATGATATGAAAAATTATGAGATTAAAAGAATTATATCTTTAATGCTTCTAAAATACCTGAAAGTGTGAAACATGATGAGCTCATCCATGTTTATTTGATGTACATGTGAATTATGTGACTAACTTACTTAATTGAGTGTATGTGATTAGGCAAATTGTCAATTTGTTTGGAAGCATGTTATATGAACTTACTAAGCATTAAATGCTTACTAGGTTTTCTTTTCTCTATTTTATAGTGTTGGAAGCTCACAAAGGGCGGAGATCGGTCGGAGTATCATCACACTATCCACTAGCTCGTTTTGGTATAAATTGTAACACCCCTAACCTGTACCCGTTGTCAGATATAGGGTTACGAGGCATTACCGATCAAATCACAACATACAACATGCATTTATGCATCTATTCTTAAACACCATTCAATCATTATCACATTGTCCCTTATAAGGGCCTACGAGGCCTTAAGTATGCTTTAGAAGTGGTTCGGGACTAAACCGATAACTTACAAAAATTCTCGAAAACTTAGAAATTTTCAAACATACAAGGGTCACATGCCCGTATGAACAGGCCGTGTCAAAACAAGGTATACATACTGACTTGGGTCACACAGCTGACCATACGCCCGTGTGCCTTTCGAAATGGCCACACACACTCGTGTGCCATGCCGTGTGTTAGGCCGTGCCAATCCTGTAGGGTATACTGACTTATGCAACACGGTCAAGTCACACGCCCGTATGCTAAGCTGTGTGCCATTTAGGGAGTATACTAACTTGTGCCACACGGCTGGTCACACGCTCGTGTGTGAGGCTGTGTGGAGCATACTGACTTCAATTTAATTCCAACACCAGGGGACACACGACCGAGTGTCATGATCGTGTGTGGCACACGACTAAGACACGCGACCGTGTCTCTGCCCGTGTGGACAAGAATAGGCCATTTGCAAGGCCAATTTGCCACCCTTTCTCATGCTCACCTAAACAAACAAAGTAATACCATTTCTACACATTTATAAGCAACCAAAACATGCCAATTCATATACATATCATGCCATTTCATCTTCAACCATTTCACTACTCAAATCATAACCTTAAACATACCGAAACAATATATCATCACCAACCATTTCACCTATCTTCCCTATGCATTTTTCTCATCATTTTATCAACTAATTCATGCCACAAAATATACCAATTCCTTATCCCTATATCATACCAAATCAACCATGATATATCATTGGTAATTAATTAAAACAATTTACCACTTAGCTATCACAACAACCATACCAAACATGCCAAAACACAAGGCCATATATACATCATATATCACTTACCAAATTCATAAATTAAGCCAACTTAGATGACCAAATACTCACCAACATGTACATCATTTACAAGTTAACTCTAATGGCTAAAATCACAACTCAAAACATATCACCTTAACACTAGCCTATACATGCCATATACCTTATTTATAAAGCATCAAAAGTACCAACAAGTTGTTCGATAGTGTGATGATGTTCCTGATGATCCTCAAGTCCGAGCTAGCTTCGATTATTTATAAATAGGAAAAGAACACACAAAGTAAGCTTTAAAAGCTTAGTAAGCCATATACAAATAAAATTACCACATGAATCAATATCATTTTCATTAATAGGCAAATCATGAATAATCATATAAAAACTCACAAACCTTTCCCATTGAACACATATTCAAATTCATAAGAGAATTCATCAAATACTTCCTTTTTCAATACTCGTATGAATCTTCTACATACCTGAGTCACTTAACTCATTCACACATTCTTTCTCGACTTAACTTTGCCCGTTGAACCATTCGAAATCGTTAAGGATACTCGGAAATCACATATAACTCGTACAATGCCATATCCCGGATATGGTTTTACATGTTATCACATATCAATGCCACTGTCCCAGACAGGGTCTTATACGAAATCATATAACGATGCCAAAGTCCCAGACATGGTCTTACACGTAATCACATCTCGGTAATCCTAATGTCATGACATTTGTATCCTACACTATTCCTAAGGTTCGTACAGGACTTTCGGATATTGTAACCTTGTCGATTCTTTCTCATATTTGATCATTCAACATTCATAACAATTCAATGACAATTAAACATATATAATTCAATTTAAAGATGTTTATTTGCATATGAACTTACCTCGTATATACGATGAATGAATCGGATCGACTACTCAACAACTTTTGATTTCCCCCGATCTAAATCCAATTTCTTTCTTTCTTGATCTATATGAATTCAAATTTAACTCATTTATTCATAAAATCATTCAATTCAGTCCACAAATACATATTTGGGCATTTTTACATTTTAGCCCCTAAAATTCCATATTTTTACAACTTAGTCCCTAATTCACAAATACACATAATTTATGAAATTTCATTAAAACCAAGCCTAGCCGATTTATACTTGAATCTCTAGCAGCTCAAAACTTTCATTTATTTCACATTTTAACCCCTCAATTTACAAATTTCACAATTTAGTCCTATTTAGGCATTTTCATCAAAAATTCCTTTACCCAACATGAAAATCTATCAACAATTATTCATTTTCCATAATCAGACATTCAAAAGCTCAAGTATTCATCAATGACATTTCATGAAATCATCACCATTTTAAAAAATTAGGGCATGGGCTAGCTAGTACATGAAGCAACAATCACAAAAACATAAAATCATTAAATACCGAGCTCAAAACATACCTTAATCAAGCTATATGCTAGCCGAACCCTAAAACAACATTTTCTTCTTCTTTTTCTCTTGATATTCAGTTATGGATGATGATTATGGAGCTATTTTTTGTTTTGTTTTATTAATATTAACACCATTTTACAATTTTAACCTTAATTAAAACCATTTAAAAGCAGTCATTTAATGGCCATTTATGTCAGATTCCACTATAAATGGTATAATATCAACATAAGGACCTTTCATTTAATAAATCATATAAATTTGACACCTTTATCAAATAGAATACAACTTTTGCATTTACGCGATTTAGTCATTTTCTCAAATTAAGCATCCAAACGATAAAATCATTTCACAAAACTTTCACACATACATGCTATCATGCTGTAAACACATAAAATAATATTAAAAATAATTTATGACCTCAGATTTGTGGTTCAAAAACCACTATTTCGATTTAGCTAAAACCGGACTGTTACATAAATAGTACTTATTTTGGTATAATGGCATGTATAGGTTAGCTTGGCCAATTGTTAGCTTGTAAATTGTTGTTTATAATCTGGCCATTGGAATGGTTAGTAATGGTTTAAATTGGTATATTTATAAGGTTATATCATGGTGATTACATATGTGTTTAATATGGTTTGATTGAGTTATGTTAACCATGAATGTCTATAAAAGGTAAGATTATAAACATGAATGCATGTGATGATATATCGAATTAGATGTTAGAGTTGGCTTGGTTATATTTCTTGAATTGGTTGGTGTATGTTTGCAAGTATTGGTGTAGGTCATTGAAAAATTTGGGTGAGAAATAAACCTAAGAAATGGCTTTATTTTGTCCACACGGGTAGACACACGGGCGTGTGTCTTGACCGTGTGTGACACACAGCCTGACAAATGGGCATGTGGTTTGGCTGTGTGTCCCTTACATCTTAAAATTGAGAAACATAATACTCAGAATTGGGCACACAGGTAGAGACACGGGCGTGTGTCTCAGCCGTGTGTAACAGATGGCCTAGAACACGGGCGTGTGTGTCTTAGCCGTGTGAATCTTGCACCTAATTTTTGAAAATTAAATTAACCACATAGCTTAGTAAACGGGCGTGTGGCAGGTTGTGTGACTCAAGTCAGAGAGTTACACGGGTAAGGACATGGGCTGGGACACGGCTGTGTGCCTAACATCAAATGCCCACATGGTCTGAAACATGGGCATGTCACTTGGCCGTGTAAGCCACACGGCCTACTCACATGGGCATGTGACATATGTATTAAATAAAATTTTTGAAATTTTGTGAAAAATTCTCTGAGATCCCGTTTTAGTCCCGACTTGTTTCTAATGTTTAAATTGGGCCTCGAAGGTCCATTCAAAGGACGGTATGATTATTTTTTGACATGATTAGTAAATGACATGAATTATCTATAATTGTTCTGTAAATTTCTATAATGCTTTGTAACCCTGTTTCGATGATGGATACGGGTTAGGGGTGTTATGATTTCAGTGCCTCCAATCATCGTTTGAATTTCATCATTCAACCCTTCTTCAAACTGAATGCACATTTCTTCTTCGGTTGGCACAACTTCCCGAGCATATTTACCGAGGTATACAAATTCCCTCTCATACTCAGCTACTGATCTGTTTCCTTGACACAACTCAAGAAAATCCCTCTTTTTCTTGTCTAGATACCTTTTTCTGACATATTTCTTCTTCAATTCGGTCTGGAAGAATTCCCAGGAAATTTTCTCCTTTGGCACTACAACCATTATTGTCGACCACCAATTATATGCTTCCTCTTTCAGTAATGAAACAACACATCTCAAATAATCATCAAGGGAACAAGCCATTTCTTTAAAGACCCTTATTATATTTTGGAGCTAATACTCAGCTTTTACTGGATCATCCTCTAACCTACCCCAAAATTCTTCAGCCCCACTCTTTTGGAGTTTCTCTATCGGAGTACGTTTACTAGATCCAGCCACTGGAGGAGGTGGAGGTACAGTCGGAGGCACTACAGATGGTAAGTAAGTGGTGGAGGTTGCTGAGTCGGATTTCTTTCCTGCATCAACTCACTAAACCACTGGTTCATATATCCAAAGAACATGTTTTTAAGTTCTTGTTCGTGAGCTTGAGGAATCAGGACATTACTACTCGTCCCATGTTCAGAAGTTTGTACTCTACTATTAACCTCAAAATGGTCAGCACGTTTAGATCCGTCTGACATCTTTACAATCTATAAGAAAACAAAGGTTAGATCGGATCATACACATCACACTATCACAGATTTATATGGCATGTAATTCTAGACATTTCACACACCATGTTCAGTCCGAGAGTTGACTAAACCGTAGCTCTGATACCACTAAATGTAACACCTTTAACCATTATTCGTCGCTGAAACAGGGTTATAGAGCATTACCGGACTTTTCAGATCAAATACAAACATTTCATATCATTTAACATACATATCAGAAATTAATCATAAATCACTCATATTGTCCCTTTTATGAGCCCTCGAGGCCCAAAATATACATTAAAACAAATTGAGACTAAACCGGAAACTCAGAGAATTTTTTGCAAAACTTCAAATTTTTTCTTAGCTGCAGTTGACACATGCCCATGTGGCTCACACGGTCAAGAGACACGTCCGTATCTCAGGCCATGCGGGCATTCAAAATAAAGGCACACGATCGTGTCCCAGCCCGTGTCCGTGCCCGTGTAACTCCCTAACTTGGGTCACACGGCCAAGCCGCACACCCGTGTGCTAGGCCGTGTGAGCATACTAACTTGTAAAAATTAAGGTGCAAGGGTCACATGGACAAGCCACATGCCCATGTGCTAGGTCGTGTGAAAATACCTGGGCATTCTATTTCTCAGTTTTAATGATGCAAGGGACACACGGCCAGACCACACGCCCATGTGCTTCGCCGTGTGTCACACACAGTTGAGACACACGCCCGTGTGGACGAAAATAGTCCATTTTAAAACCACATTTCTCACCCATTTAGCTATCAAACTAAACACAACATTTTTAACACATTAATATACCACAACAAAGAATTCAAAGCAAGCCAAAGTCATGTATTATATTCAATATATTATCACTTATACCTTAAATACTCAAACGTACCTATTTAGTCTATTTAACAAATTTTACTAAGATTTACTACTAACTAGATACCTATAAGCATATATCTATCATAACCACATCACAAATTTACTTCATTTCCAAATCCACACACACACACACACACACACACACACACATATATATATATATATATATTTAAGTTGATTATACAAACAAACTTCATTCCTAACATTTACACAAGCCAAACCTTGGTCAAATCCATGCCAACCCTATACATGCCATATAAACCACATTGAATGTTTCAGAAACTACCTGAATAAGTTGGATAGTGTGACTTGATGTGCTGATCTGATCTTTTGACCTCACAAAAATCTACAAAGACATTAAACAACACAAGTAAGCTTAATGAAGCTTAGTAAGTTCGAGGGGTTAAACATAAATCTTACCGAACCTACTATAACACATCAATTAAATAAATTCATTCAAAGTAAACTCCCTGCCAATCACAATTTCAATCAATGGATACACTTATTGCAAATCAATACCAATAACAAACAAAATGTCTTTCAATTTCAATTACATAGTCATTTATCAAATCTTCCCAAATTGAAGAATGATTTAAGGATAAGAGTACATCGTTTTCAGAAGCCCGAAGGCTAAACAGAAGCTCATGAGAGCTAAACAAAAACCCATAAAGGTTAAACAGAAGCTCATAAGAGAAGAACGGAAACCCATAAGGGTTAAACAAAAGCTCAAAAGAGCTAAATGGAAACCCATAAGGGTTAAACAGAAGCTCAAAAGAGCTAAACGGAAGGTAAACACGAAAGTTCACAACCAATGCTGAACCTCGGTTTACTTGGGTAATTTGCTGTCATTTTCCTCCAATGCTGTCAATTCGTTGAATGCTGAATGTACTCAAATCCCGTGCTCCATTTAATCCAAATATTCAATTCAAATTTATAACTTTAACAATATTTTATTTTCAACAATAAAATAAATACATAATACCATTCATAAATTCAATATAAATATTAAAGTTTAACCGTACGAACTTACCTGGGTTAAATTGTAAGATTTGCAGAAGTTCAGGGACTATTCTACTAATTTTTATTTTTCACTAGTATCTACGGGCTATTGATCTAAAATATAAAATTACTCATTACTTAGCATATATTTCAGTCTCAATTTACTTCACAATTAATACACCTTAATTTGTTTAATTTACACAATTACCCCAATATTTACAACTTTTACAATTTAGTCCCCTAACTAGTTAGTCTATCAAATGAACTAATTTTTCTCAATTGTTAATTTATATAAATATTCTAGGCTATTATATAGCCTTTGATAAATAGAAATTTAATACCAAACCCTAATATTTAACCTTTTCACAATTTAGTCCTAAAATCAATATCTAACAAAATTACTATGTGAAATCATCATAAAATAAAATTAAAGTTCTAAATCCATGTTATTTCATCAAAAATATCCAGTATTAATTAATTGTAACTTTCAAAATTTCCAATAAAATCAAAAACTAATGAAATAGTTAGTTGGACCAATTTGTAAAAGCCTCAAAAACATAAAAATTTCAAGAAAAGGGAAAGAATTGGACTCACTTGAAGTAAAAATATGAAATCAGCTCCTTAATCTATCTCTTATGGTGTTTTTAGGTTGAAATTTTGAAATGAAATGTCTAGAAATCAATTTGGCCATTTGTTTTATTTTTAATTTCAACTAAATTACCATTTTGCCCTTAATTCACTCTATTTTATAAATTTTTTCACTTATGCCACCTCAGCCATCTCCTTTCGGCCTAATTGCTTCCTAATTCCTCCCTTATTTACCATTTAATCCATTTAATCACTATTTCTTATAATTCACAAGTTTTGCACCTTTTTCATTTTAGTCATTTTTAATTAATTAACTATCAAAACGTTAAAATTTTCTAACGAAACTTTACTACCACCTTAATGATACTCCGTAAATATTTATAAAAATATTTACGGCTTGGTTTATAGAATTGAGGTCTGGATACCTCATTTTCTAAACCACTTGACCTAATAAATCTTTATAAAACACAAATTACTAATTCAAAAATCTTTCTAAAACCACATTTGACTCGTAAGTACTTAATAACAAAATTTACAAGCTTACTCATCGAATTTGGTGGTCTCAAACCACTATTTCTGACACCACTAAAAATCAGGCTGTTACACTCTTGGTAGCACTTCCCAACATATAGTTAATGGACGGGGCTTTCGGAGTGTTTATGAAAAGCATTATTGTCTCTGACCGCTGAAATCAGATTTTTAAAATTTATAAAATGAATGATCAAACCTGGAAACTAACTCTGACAACGATTTAAAGGCAAGTGTACCTATCGAACAATAGTATAGCTTAGGCAAGACCGGATTGTCGAACCCAAAGGAACTAAAAGTACTAATACTAACTTTCTTTTTGTTATTTAGCCTAAAATAAAGTGAAGTTGCTTTAATCTAAATTAACGACTACTAAGCTAAATAAGTAAAGACAAAAAAAGAACGAATTGGGAAATAACTTGACGAAATACTCAGTTGATCACGACGATACCCTCAGGAAGAATCCACCTAGACTTCACTTGTTATTTAACACTGAATCATACGATTTATTCACTTAGTTTGATCCGTTGGACTCCCTAACGTATATTAAACCCTCTCTCGAGGTGAATAACGTCTAACCCTAGGTTAATTAGTGGAACTATCGTTCTCTTATAATAACCCTCTAGAATAGCAGTAAATCGATCAATGGATTCCCATATCAGGTTTCACCCTAATCCGGCAAAATCTCGTAACCCTATCTCTAGGCGTTCGATCAACTTCGCTTAATTATGCTAGATCTACTCTTAAGTAGGGTCTATTCCTCCTCCACCTAAGCACATCAGATTTGGATTAAGCATGCATTATTAAGAACAAGCTAAGTATTTATCATATAATTCAGGAAACAATAACAAGATTCATCTAGGTTTCATCCCCTTCAGGTATCTGAGGGGTTTAGTTCATAACAAATAAAGAAAACATCTCAAGAGAAAAGATAAAACAAAACATAAGAAATCCCTAAAACTCCCTGGAGGAATTGAAGGAGAAATCCGCAGTCTTGAGTAGAATTCCGACTTCCTGGGATGGATCAGCTGGCTAACTTCGAGCGATTCCCTCAATTCTGACCTTTCTGGCTTGGCTCCTTGGCCTAGCTCGACGCCCCTTCAACGGTGGTACTTAGGGGGTATTTATAGGCTCTTGGAATGCGATTTTTTCTCCCTAAGTATCCTTTTTCGACTGACATTGTCTAAGTCCACGATAGGGGCACGGCCATGTCACACGCCTGTGTAACTCGTCTTCAGGCCGTGTTCGGATTTCTAAGTTGAGGCACGGTCGTGTAAGTCAGGGTGAGGTCGTGTTCTAGATGCATGACAAGGCACGACCGTGTGCTTTTTGGACCAGGCTATGTGGATTTCGTGATATGGCCCATTTACTCCGTTTTGGGCCCGTTTTGTGTTTTTTTCATCCTCGGGTGCTTTCTTGGGTATAAAACATGAAAAGAAAGGATTGAGAGCACCTTTTTACATAAATTGAGGGATAAATCATCCAAAAGCATATTAAATGTGGGTCTAAAATATGTTATAATTACTGTTTATCAAATACCCCCACACTTAAGCTTTTGCTCGTCCTCAAGCAAAATTCTCAACTTACAATTAAAACGAACTTTCCATAATTCACAATTCCTATCAACAATGTCTCATCATAATTCATAGATAATTTATACATGGATAATTCAATTCATAGAGTCTTAAAGATTCAAACAAGATAAGTCATTTATTTGTATTTCGAAAACGTAGGTGTTTCCCTTTATTTGAAATATTACCTTTGATTCGAAATCAACAAGAGTTGACATCCTCACTAAAGATTCATTCAAATCACTCAAAGTGTTTAAGGGTTAGGAAAAGAAGCACTAATACGTTGAACCTGAAAAGTTAATCCCATAGGCTTGCCTGAAAATCAAATCTCCACCACTGTAAAATGAGATGATAAATAGATTAAAAGGTCTTTGTTAGGGTTGTAACGGGGCTAGGGTTAAGGTGTGGATAAAGGCTGAAGTTAGAAGGTTAGAATCGAGATTGAATTGACAAGTACCTACCTAATGAATACGGAAATAATATTTACATCGACTAATAATAATAATCCTAACAATACGAGCTTTTCTTTCAGAATATAAACTTTAACTGTATAAGCTCACCACTAATACCGGATATACTTCGATTTTTTTTTAAGAACAAACTAATAATGATGAATTTAATTCATAGCATAATATAATTCGGTAACTAATCAAATCATATCTCGATTAAAGGGTGGTCAAAAGAAAGGGTGATAACAAATACAAAAGGGGTTTTTGGGTTATTAATAGGTGAGTCAATAAAGAGGGTTGTTAGGATCAACGGGGTTCACTAAGGGTTAATTTATGAAGGTAGGCTATTTAGTGGAGTGAGTGGGTTAAAACGTAGGTGCCTTTATCATCTCTGTATATCAAATCATAAATGTGGTCTCAACATGTATAAACGAGGCAAGTTCTAGAATAACAGTTCAAGGTTGACACACTCATAATCAAAAAGTGAGTACGAAAAAGAATATATGCTCTATAAGGCTCAAAATCTCACGAAAATTATGGGTATTTTGACATCAATCTCATAAATTTCAAATTTCAAAGCAATATTCAAATTTAGGTTAACAACCTAGCAAAAAAATTTTATTCTGAAAAATAGACTTATCATGCTTGATTCTCAAGTATCTTAAAATTTAATCATCAATGCATAATTATCAATGACTTAATCCAAAACATATCAATAAAAATCATGAATCAAAGGAATTTTCATTCTAACTAGTAATATGAGAAACTTACTTTAAGATCAAGGCATAATTCAGGGATTTTAAAATAGTACTATAATTAACCCCCCACACTTAAGATGTACATTGTCCTCAATGTACAAAGATAAATAATAGCAATATAATCATAAAATCATAAGATGGGGAGAGAAGTAAAACTTCCTGAATTTTGGATGAAGTCATTGAAAAGAAATCGGATAGGATTGGAGGTGAACGTGGGGAAGCGTCTCGAACCGTTTGAAATTGAATGCTTGAAGTAGCCGTCCTAATTTTATTGAATCCTAAGCTAAATCTAAATGGCATGAAGAATAATAAGAAAGTAATAATAAAGAAAATAAAATAAAAAAGTAAAAATAAAAGTAAAAGTAAATAATGGAAAATGAAAGACATCTAGAAAAGAAAAAGGAAGAAGGATGTTTAAATAGAGATGTAGCCCGTGTTTTGGGATTTTGAATTTTTAGTGCGTTCAGGTATCTGGCTACGGCCGTGGGTATAGTGGCACGCCCGTGTCTTTCTTCACACAGTCATTTAAAACTGGCGTGCTCCTCCTGTGTTCGTCAAGTTGAAATGTTGGAACGTTTAGGCGGCACGGACGTGTTCCGCACGTGTTTGGTAAGTCAGTATGTAGGCACGGTCAGAAGGCATGGCCGTGTTTATCCCATGTTTAACAAGTCAGTAATCTCGCACGGGAGGTCTGCACGGGCGTGGGATATTATTGCCGCTCGTGTATGGGAAAAGAAATTTTTCTCTGTCGTGCACGGCTACTGGCACGCCCATGGATCGTCCCCTGGCTTCCACACGGGCGTGGGCACGCCCGTGTGCAAGGCCGTGTGGTCTGGAAATCTGCTTTCTTGGTTAGTTCGGTGCTAAAAAAGAAGAAAATGAAAAAAGAAAAAAAATAAAATGTAAAAATAAATAGGGTTAGTGCTCGGGTTGCCTCCCGAGAAGTGCTCGTTTATAGTCTTAAGCTAGACTTTACCTCTCATTCGTATGGTCATGGTGGTTTGAGGAGGTGAAAATCCTTTCTCATGCGATCAATTCGGTTATGGATATATAGTTTAAGTCGAGTAGTGTTTACCTCAAAAGTGTTGAACTTAGGCTGGCTTACCTCGACGGTGCCGTATAGGAGGACATTAAGTACCTCAAAAGTGATTTCTTCATTTGCCTTGAGGTATGAATTGGTGATTCGAAGGTCTTCCTTATTCAACAATACCTGATCCCCTATTTTGAAGTGATTTGTTGTTCCTATCAGCTTGTCTGGGGTTTTCTTTGGTTTCACTTCGTGTATTCCTAGTTTCTCTTTGAAGTGTGACTTCCACTCGTCTGGTTCATCGATCTGAAGCCTTCGTTCTTCATGAATTTCTTTATGGGTACAAGGTCTAAGATCTGGCTCAGGTAGGTAATTTCGTGAAGCTTCCTGTAAAGAAGGTTGTACAAAATGGTTATCAATAGAATTAATGTTCATACCTTTATTACTCGATGTCCTAGCAGAGTGAAGAGCTTGAAGAGTGATTGTTTCATCGTCTACACGAAGTGTGAGTTCACTGAATTCTTCCTCTATGTGATCTTTATTTATTGCATCGGGATATGGCACATGAGCTTGGTACTCTGTATGTACCGGGTTTGGTAAATCATGGCTTACCTCAACCTTACCTTTACTTACCACAGGTTCTTGCCTTGGGTCAGTTTCAGTGTTGCTTGGCAAGCTTTCCTGCAGTTGTTCGGAAACCTTTGATTGAATTTCAGAAACTATCTTAGTCAGCTGTCTAACTGACTTAGTAAGTTCCTCCACTTGGCTCTCGATCCCTTTGATTGATGCTTGTTGATTATCGAGCGTTGTCTCGATTTTTTGAAGACGGGTTTCTGTGGCTTCCATGACTTTTGTCAGCATCTCTTCAAGGTTCGACTCCTCTTCTTGTTGGTGAGGTGGTTGTTGAAAATTTGGAGGAAGTTCCAGTCTTTGGCTATTTTGATCATCCCACGAGAAATTGGGATGATACCTCCAACTTGCATTATAAGTGTCACTATAAAAATTATTTTGAGGCCTAGAATAGTTACCCGTATAGTGAGCTTGCTCGTTTTCCATGCCATATCCGTAAGGTGGGTACTCAGGATTCACCGCGCCTCCTAGATTCGAATCATATTACATTACTGGGTGTACCTGCGAGAGACTATACAAACCATCCATCTTTTTATTCATCATCTCTAGCTGGTTAGATAACCTGGTGACCACGTCGACGTTGAAGACACTGGCGGCTTTTGTTGGTGTTGTCCTCATAACTTGCCACTGATAGTTATTCAGTGCCATCTCCTCTATAAACTAAAATCACCTGTCAAAGCAAATAAAAGAAAAATTAACAAAGTAAAAAAATGAAACTAATAATAATAATAATAAATTGCAAAAAAAAGGCTAAAGTAATAAAAATTAAGCTTTCTTAATATTTTAGTTCCCCTGCAACGGCGCCAAAAACTTGATCGCTGAAATCAGAGCTTTAAAATTTATAAAACGAATGATCAAACCTGGAAACTAACTCTGACAACGATTTAAAGGCAAGTGTACCTATCGAACAATAGTATAGCTTAGGCAAGACCGGATTGTCGAACCCAAAGGAACTAAAAGTACTAATACTAACTTTCTTTTTATTATTTAGCCTAAAATAAAGTGAAGTTGCTTTAATCTAAATTAACGACTACTGTAAGAGCCCAAATTTGCCCGGCCCATTAAAGCCCAATATAATAAAAAGTCCAAAAAGAATAATCCATTTTGACTGTCTTTACAGGCGCAAATTTAATACAAATAAACCAGTCCATTTATAGAACAAATTCGGAGCCTAATTACAAAGACCAAATACCAGGCCTAATAAAATACAATAAACAGTCCATGAAGTGTCCAGTTACAAAAACAAATATCAGATTGCAAAACCAATCAAACAAGGCCCAACCTAAAATCCAGACCCCAAAACCTGACCGGCCCAATATGGCCCAAACGTTAAACGGTCAGGAAACCCTAGGGTCTCCCTTTCCAGCGCCGCCACCGCGTCCTTCGCACGCGCGCCTCGCGTCACTTCAACTTCCCTTGCCTCGGTCAGCTCCCTCACGCGTCTGGCCAGCCCCAAGCACCACTACGCACGCTAACCAAAGGACTCCCGCACGCCTTTGCCATCGCCCATATCCTGCAGACATAGAACAAAGCAAGCAACAGCGAAGTATGGAGCAAAAACAATGGAATAATAAAAAAACAGTTTGTGTTCTCCAGCTATAAAGCCATTTGAAAGACACTGTAAAAGGGGTTCGCTCTTTCTTCTAAAGAAAACCGCACATTATTCAGAAAATCTCTATTAGGATTCAGAAATCAGAAAACCAAAAAAAGAAGGTTGAGTTGGAATTTTCATCGTCTACTGTTTTACATTTATTTTCCATTTTATTTTAGATCTTTTACATACATAAAACAAAAACCAAAATAGGAGTTTGTGGTCTCTCTTTTGTTTGAGACATTGATTAGAAGTCAAAAAGCATAAAAAGAATAATAGAAGCGTATAAAAATAAATAAAGTTACGAAAGAGGAACATGGGTTTTCTTACCTGTCATTTGGTGCCGATCTAGCCCTCAAACGACGGATCCTTGTGGATCTGGTCGAAATGGTGTCGGTGATTGAGGGGTACTGGGCACTGGCGAAACCCACTGAGCAATTGAAAGGTTGTGGAGGTCAAAGGTTTTGAAAGAGGTTTCGAACCAGATTTGAGGGTAGGTTTTGGTGAGTAAAGGAAATGGCAGATGACCATTCAGTTTCTCTGGGATCTAAGTGCAAACAAAACGGCACTGTTTAGTCTTTGGGAATCAGACACCAAAACGGCACCGTTTGATACCCAGTTCATGCGTTCAGGTGCCGAAACGGCGTCGTCTAGTGCTCAGCCCATCGACCCGATCCGATCCGACCCATACCCTAAGAGGATCCACGTGTTTCTTCGATTAATGGGGAATTTACGTGTTCGATCCCTTCTAGTTCAGCATTGTTTTTAATTTGACCCGTCACATGTCACCTTTATTGTTTAGTTGATCTCAGAAGTTCACATGCACCCCAATTTGGTCCCTTTTACTCTCTTTAATTATTTTCGCTACATTTCATTTAAACATTACTATAATTATTATTATTATTATTATTATTATTATTATTATTATTATTATTATTGGTATTTTTGTTATTGTCGTTACTGTTATTATATTATTTGTATATATATATATGTATTTTTATAGTTATTATTTATTACTCTTAGCTAAAAATTATTTTCATTAAATATCTTTTTATATGTTATATGTTTTCAAATTGTATATTATATAATATTATATTGTATATTACTTTTTAGCTAAAATTTATTTATGTCATATAATGTATTCTATTTATATATTTTTTATGTAATTTAATACACTTATTTACAATCGCTACATATTATGTCCATATTGGCTCCATCATATATATATATATGTCTTTTTATCTATTATTTAGGAATGCGTTAAATAGGTTTATGTTTGTTTATTGTCTATTATATTGTTTATGCTTCATCGTGTATTTACAATTACTTAGGCGTAGGAACTATCATTTATCACATTTTGTGTTATCATTGTTTTATTGCCTTTTTAAATGTTAATATGTCATAATTGCTTTTAATAATTTTATTCAATAGTTTGTAATATACAAATAGAAACATATAATTGTCGTTTAAAATAAAAATACCTTTTCGTAAAATCAATACCTTTAAAACATTTCTTTAAAAAATAAGGCAATATTCGTGTGTTTAGAAGTTCAAAAGATTACATCCTAACGTGCTGGGTGTTGATTTTTTTTTCGTTCGACTAAATATTCAAATACCCTTCTTCACATGATTTGAAGATTAAAGATGATCTCGACATCAGAGTATAAAAGCGCCATATCCTAACGTGCTGGGTATGACAATCTTATTCCTTTGAAACGAGTTAATCTTGAGATTCAATCCCTATTTAATTAACCCATTCCTTTAATTCTCCTTACCCTAAATATTTTCGTTTTCAGCATTAGGACATTGATCAGTCAATTTGGTACCGATTTTGGGCGTTGCAAGGGTGCTGATCCTTCCTCGTACGTAACCGACTCCTAAACTTGTTTTCTCGAACACTCGTAGACCAAAAGCTCTGTTTTAATAAACCAAAATATTTTTATTAAAACAAGGTGATCCAATCACACCTAAACAAAGATCGGTGGCGACTCCCTGTTTTTTAAAGTCGATTCCCGTTTTTTCAAAAAAAAAATGGTTACGACAACTACTAAGCTAAAGACACAAAGACAAAAAAAGAACGAATTGGGAAATAACTTGACGAAAAACTCAGTTGATCACGATGATACCCTCAGGAAGAATCCACCTAGACTTCATTTGTTATTTAACACTGAATCATACGATTTATTCACTTAGTTTGATCCGTAGGACTCCTTAACGTATATTAAACCCTCTCTCGAGGCGAATAACGTCTAAACCCTAGGTTAATTAGTGGAACTATCGTTCTCTTATAATAATCCCCTAGAATAGCAGTAAATCGATCAATGGATTCCCATATTAGGTTTCACCCTAATCCGGAAAAATCTCGTAACCCTATCTCTAGGCGTTCGATCAACCCCGCTTAATTATGCTAGATCTACTCTTAAGTAGGGTCTATTCCTTCTCCACCTAAGCACATTAGATTTGGATTAAGCATGCATAATTAAGAACAAACTAAGTATTTATCATATAATTCAGGAAACAATAACAAGATTCATCTAGGTTTCATCCCCTTCAGGTATCTAAGGGGTTTAGTTCATAACAAATAAAGAAAACATCTCAAGAGAAAAGATAAAACAAAACATAAGAAATCCCTAAAACTCCCTGAAGGAATTGAAGGAGAAATCCGCCGTCTTGAGTAAAATTCTGACTTCTTGGGATGGATCAACTGGCTAACTTCGAGCGATTCCCTCAATTCTGACCTTTCTGGCTTGGCTCCTTGGCCTAGCTCGATGCCCCTTCAATGGTGCTACTTAGGGAGTATTTATAGGCTCTTGGAATGCGATTCTTTCTCCCTAAGTATCCTTTTTCCGGCTGAAATTGTCTAAGTCCACGACAGGGGTACGGCCATGTCACACGCCCGTGTGACTCGTCTTCAGGCTGTGTTCGGATTTCTAAGTTGAGGCACGGTCGTGTAAGTCGGGGTGAGGCCGTGTTCTAGATGCATGACAAGGCACGGCCGTGTACTTTTTGGACCAGGCCGTGTAGATTTCGTGATATGGCCCATTTAATCCGTTTTGGGCCCATTTTGTGTTTTTTTCATCCCCGGGTGCTTTCTTGGGTATAAGACATGAAAAGAAAGGATTATGAGCACCTTTTTACATAAATTGAGGGATAAATCATCCAAAAGCATATTAAATGTGGGTCTAAAATATGTTATAATTAAGGTTTATCAGTCTCTTTCTCCAAAAGAGGTGGTTGAACTTGTGTTGCTACTTCTCTCCATCTCTGGGCGTATTGCCTAAAGTTTTCACTTTGCTTCTTTTCCATGTTTTGCAGTGTAATTCTGTTGGGTGTCATGTCGATCACATGGTTGTATCTTTCCATGAGTTGATTTTGGCACGGCTCAACTGGTTGTACCACTTGGCAACCGACACAATCAATCTATCCTAAAAGTTGACGTATCCTGTCATTCTTCGGCGGAACATTATGATATGGGCTTCAGGACAACTAGTCCCATTATATTTTTCGAATTCTGGAGTTTTGAAATTTGGTGGGAGAACTAGATCTGGGACTAAAATCAATTCCTTGGCATTGACCCCACAAAGGTAATCAGCATTCTCCAATGCTCTAAATTTCTCCTCTAACCACTTGCACCAATCTTCTAGCTGTTTTGGCAATTCTACTCTTGCTTTATCCATTTCTGTCACGTCGTCCGAATCTGGAATGACTGGGTTGGTCAGATTATCTCTGGGATTAGAGCCTGAACCCGTTGGGTAATTCACCAGTGTTGAAGTGCCGGCCTGGTATCGTTAAGGTCTTATAGTAACAGGTACCATTCATGGATATGTGTCTTGTTGGGCTTGTACATTCACTGCGGTAAAGCTTGGGGGTGTGTAGGGTCTTTATTAACATCCCCAGAGTTAACCACGGTACTTTTTCCTTTTTCAATCCCTCCGGCCAGCAACTGAGTCAACTGGCTTATCATACTTCGTTCGGATTCTTGTATTTGATCCCTTATGTCTTGCTATACCTTAGCTTATTGTTCCTACAACTGCGTTTGCAACTAATCCTACATGTCTTTCTTAATTTTTTCTAATCTCTCTAATCTTTGATCCATGGCTTTGGTTTTGTCGCGGGTACCGTAACGATATTCAGTTGGTAGATTCTTGTTGGTTTCCAGGGTAATTGTCATAATTTCGATTAATTACGGTCTTTTTATGAAATTTAATGCATATGATGAAATGTAATGCTGATGAATGAAAATGAATGGAAAAAGAGGCACTGATTCTGATTCAATTCTATTAGAACAACTTTACTAGAAAACAAATCTCTTTACATAAAACGGATACATTTTACATATACGGCTTTGCCCTGATACTCAAAGCCAGCTCTTTCCAGTGTTAATTGTTTGTTTCAAGAAGCTTAACTCGAAGTTCACAATTTTGTAGTATGGTCTCGAGCTCTTCTATCTTTCCCTTCAACTCTTCAATCTTATTTAGGCTTACTTTCAACTCAATTGTGGAGTTGCGACTACGATATTGATGCAGTGACCTTTCTAATTCTGCTACTCGGGCTCTTAATCCAACCTTTTCATTTCGGCTTTCTAACAAATCCCTTTCTAGAACATATTTTCAAACTCAAGCATCTTGGAATTTCTTTTCCCACTGATCAGCTCTAATATTTTCTTCTTTGATTTATTGCCACCACTGTTCCGATGTTTTACCCAACTTGGCAGTCCTCATCGACAAACGCAGCTTCTTATAATCTATTTTTAGACTGTCTAAGTCTTCCTCAGCCTTGTTATTTCCTTTTCTCATATTCTAGGTTTCTAACTTCTGGACGTCGATGTCTAATCCTAGCTGCATCTTTTCCTCTTCCAACTTCTCTATCTTTTTCCCCAGCTTCGAACTCCTCTTTTCAAAGTCTTGCTTTACGATCTCTAGCTCAGACAGGTCACTTGTAAGTGTTCTTCTATTGCCCGAGTGTTTTCTTAACTTGACACAAGGACATTGTCATTAACTATTTTACCCCACCACCAATAATATTTGGGGGTCGTCATGGGATTTGCGGTAAATCTTTTCATTTTGTGAGTTTGGTTCCAAGCGTTCGATATTTGCAAACCTTCTTCTTGTAATTATCACCTTTATACACAAACTCACACTGAGCCAACCCTTGCATTATCGATATAAACTGCCTCGACCTATATTGTCTCAATACAAGTAGAGGGGCATATCCAACAGCTTCTCATATCTCGAGTAGAGGGACCCAGTCAAAGTCTCCACATCGGTACAAAATTTCATCAGGGATCATCCAATGTGCCCTCCATTCAATGTCTTCATCTTGGAGACTCTGGAGAATTGCCATCCACTTTCTTTAGAAATGTTGTCTCGCCTTGGGTTAGCCACGAACTTTTTCAACGGAGAGTAGTTCTCAGAGAATACTCAATAAGATACCTTTTCTACTTTCCAAAAGTGGCTATAAAACTAGGCTAGCAAGAGTTGTGCACACCTGATAAATCTTCCTTCACTCGCTCTTCGGCATGCACTTAAAGATTTGAAAGTTTCGGCCAAAATTGTCGAGACGGGCGTGACCCTTTTATCAAGCCGGTCAAATAGATCTAAAACTACCTCATCTATATGCCCTAGTGCTTTGAGAAAGATGATCAACACGTAAATACTCAAGGTGAAAACGTCGACTCTTTTTTTCGTATCTGGATGTGTCAAGATCAAATCCTGCAAACTTTTACAAGGGACGCATTTGCTATCTCCCTTTTGTTTAATCTGGGCTGCGACCCATTGCTTACTCATCCTCGTTATGCTCATTAGCTTTTTCAATAAAGTCGGGATGTTGGCGACTCTAGAATAAGATTTGTCGGCATGGATTCTCGGGCAACGGAGCAGAGTTGTGTACTCTTCTATGGTGGGCACCAAATCTACCTTTCCAAAAGTAAAGCAGTTATAGGTGGGATTCCAATATTGGGGCAAAACTCGGAATCAGTGCTTATCCACTTTGACATTGAGTAAATAAGGCAAATCATCATACTCATAGTAGAATAACTACTTGGTTTCATCATCCTATTGGTCCTATATTTCTTTCAACTCTTGAAGATTATTCTGAGTCACACTGATGTGAGTGAAATCCCACAATTCTGACATGTATCCCTCATTCAGGCTGTCGCCCTTCTCTTATTGTGTCTTCTCAGGCCATATTCGTACGACTGCAT
The DNA here is from genome assembly GCA_005393395.2 of Gossypium australe. Taxonomy (NCBI): domain Eukaryota; kingdom Viridiplantae; phylum Streptophyta; class Magnoliopsida; order Malvales; family Malvaceae; genus Gossypium; species Gossypium australe. Next base: position 98,490,169 of record CM016620.1, read on the forward strand.
TCATTGTCTTTCACTTTATCAAGAAAACATTTTTCCATGACAAGCTCTCTATTTAGCAACTGAATGTGAATCAACACCTTTTTCTATAATGAAAATGCAATGCAATCACATTTAAAACAAAACAAGTCAGTACATTTCATACAAAGCTAGAATTCAAAGCAAGAAATAAAACATCTATTCAGGTGACGACTAGGGGTTTGGTATAGTTCTACCTAGGGTAGGTTCTTAGGGCTCATTATGTGCAGTTCGGTTCTAAAGTAAGGGTACCTGAACCAGCAGATTCCTTAATCCTCACACATTATAGGCTCATACGGATCGAGTTCAGTTTAGGGGAATACATTCCCCTATGGCTATACGGAGATGAAGATCTCACGAAGACATAGGTACGGATGTATTCCGAAAGCGATCCACTATTATATACGGAGGTGAAGACCTTACGAAGAAATAGCTTCTCACTCCCACTTAAGGACAAAAACGAACAATTATGCAATGCAATATGCGGAGTTATACCAAGAGAAACTCGAACCAATGAAGCAAACATGTAATAAAATGATGAAAACTTGATTTGCCACAAAAATGAAGGATGAAATACAAGGATGAGATCGTTACTTTAAACCAAATTATCAATTTTTGACAAAAGACCAAAAAGTAATCAACTCACGGCTTGACTCTCTTATTTTGTCCCCAGTGCAGTCGCCAAGCTGTCAAAACCCTTTTTTTGAAATTGGCTTTTTATTTTTAAAGGAACTAAAATGGGAGTCGACACCAATCCTTTTTATTCGGTGTGATCAGATCACCTCAAAACTCATTTTAATTAAATGTTAGATTTAAAATGATACTTTTCGGTCAATAAAATCAAGGAAATAGGTTCGGGAGTCGGTTACGCACGAGGAAGGATTAGCACCCTCGTGGCGCCAAAAATTGGTACCTAGTAGATTACTTGGTGTCTTAGTGTCGGGAATTGAAAATTTGAAAATTTAAATACAATCCCTCTTTGCATTTTTTTAATTAAAATCATTTAGTTAAATCAAAACTTGTATAAGAAGCTTTCTTATTTCGAGATGACCAAAATGAAAAGGTCATGTCCCATAAGCTAGGACATGACATCCTGAATTCTCGAAAATAAAATTGCTCATTATTTAATTATTGTTTAAATCTCGTGTGCTTTTAGTTTTAAAAGGATGTTTGATTATTTAGGTTCAAAAAGAAAATCAAACCCCGTAAGTTAGGGCATGACTTGTCGAATCTCTAAATAAGAACGTTGCCTTGGTTTTGAAATTCCCCTTACTATGCGTCGAGTAAAAATTTATGTAACACTTATAGTGATGTATATTTAGTTTATTCGGGCAGAGTGTGAAACGGACAAATGCTTAAACATAATGTATGATATAATAATATAAAATGGCTATGTGGGTAGAATATTAGACTGATAAATAATTAGTAAATAAAAGAATACGATAATGATAATAATATTAATAATCATATAATAATAAATATATAAGGTAACTTAAAATAAAAAAATGGGTGATGCATGATTAAAAAGATAAATAGAAATGTCATGAAAGTGCCAAAAATAATAAAAGAAATAATAAAATAACAAGAACACTCAAAAAATAAAAATAAAATAATAATGACAATAATAATAAAAAATGCACCAATAAAAGCATGTATATAATCTAATTCTTAAGTATGTATAAAAATAAAGAAGTAATAAATAAATAAATAAATAAAAATTGTAAAAAGGTTGAAGTAAATAAACAAAGGATTAAATTGAAATTTAAATGAAATTAGGGGGTATAAATCGTAAATAATAAAAAATAAACTAATAAAATGGAATAAATGACCAAAATGAAATGCGCGAAAAGAAACAGGGACTAAATGAGAAATTATCCCAAATGTCATTCCCCAGGGGGTCAGCATACGAAGGACTAAATTGAAAACAAATTAAAATTAAGTGATAAAATAAAAAATAGAATAGGACTGTATTGAAAACCGCATAAAAAGTGGAAGGACTAGGGTAGCAATTATATCCTTGTCACAAAAACATGTGGATCCTAGGGGTGGTTCGGGTCGGGCTTCGTGTTGCGTTAAAACGACACAGTTTGGTGTGTCAAAACGACACCGTTTGGGGCGTTTAGGGCCTAGATGAAACTACGTCGTTTAGGGGTCTTTATTTAAGTAAAAAATGTTTCAAAAAAAAACATTTTTAAACTCTTTTTTTTAACTCTTTTCTCTCTTTTTTTTTCTTTGAAAGGGGCCTCTGAGTCTGGCCATAGGAACGACCGATTTCTGTCATGGTTGCCGGTCGCTGGCGATGGTGACCACCATCGCTAGTGGCCGAAAAATCGCCCAAAAAACCATTTTAACCCTCTTTCTGCGTAGAACTCCGATTCGGAGTAAAAAATACCAAACTAAAACCGAAAGTCCCAAAAAAAGAAGAAAACCTTTCGGTTCTCGACATCCTCAGCCACGGCTTTGGCCGAATCTCCAAGGATTTGACAGCCTCTCGAACCAGAGGAGACACCGACGGTGGCGCAAAGACCAAATGACAGGTGAAAGTTTTTATTTTTATTTCTTACTAAAAATTAAAATAAATAAAAAAGAGTAGATCACCTTTTAATATTTTTATATGATTTTTATTTCAAAATCTCCATTTTTTGTATATCTTTTTTTTTTACAATAGGTGATTATGGGATTTATAGCCATATGTTACATATTATTTTTTTGTATTTTCCCTGTTGCTTCTGCAGTTTCCACTATCTTTTGCTACTGTTTCTTTATTGTTCTTGCATTGTTGCTTCTGTTTTTTTTTTCATTCTTTTTGTAGGTAGTGATGGAATCAACGGTGGAGAGAACATTTACCTTTATCGTTTTGGTGCAAAGGCGGCAGAGGCGAGTTAGGCCTCGGGACGAGAAGCCTCGGATGGCGTGATCGAGGAGAGGAGTGGCACAAATGCTAGGGTTTTTTTTTTGTTTCCTGAAAATAGTTTAGGCTATTGGGCCATTGGGCCATTAGGGTTTTTTTATTTTGGGCTATTTGTAATTAGACTTGGACTTTTTTTAATGAATTCTGTTATTTTTTTTATTTTTTTATATTTGGTTTCTGTTTGAGCCCGGGCTAAATTGGACCTCTATAAGATATATTGTGCATTTAAATATTGGGATAGATTTAACGCTTGGTTTATTTGATATCCAAAACCAATAATCAATCAAATAATTTTAATTTATTCAATTTAATCCACATCTTACCCACGTTTAGTTATATACGGTACGAGAGTTGAAACATGCCTAACACCGTTATAGTTCTGTGTGGTGTTAAGAGTTACTATATTTGGATTTTAATGTGGACCAACAAATGGTGCTATTATTATATGGTAGCTTATTTAGACCCAGTTATCCAAAAATTAAATCCAGGTAACACTCGTGGGTCAAGGGCCCTGTCATTTATTCAGTTTTCTAGATTTCGTATAGGTAAATTCATTAAATTATTAATAAGTTTAAGTATTAGTCACTCAACTTTAAAAAATTATAAAATGATTATAGAATTATTTGAAAATTTTCAGTTAAGTCACTGAGTTATTAAAATCGTTGTTGTATAGTCTTCTCTGTTCGCAACACTTGCACAAGTCGAAAACTCTCCTTCTCTTTCTCTTTTACAATTCAATATTTTTTCAAAAAACAACTTTGAACATTACAAATGTGCGAACTAAAGTCCAAACAGCTTTCTTCTCCGATCTCAAACACTGACTGTCAAATCGATTTGGCTCTAAGGTAGGTTCTTCTACTTGTCAATGGGTACTGACCTACCGTTTTGATTGTCGAATCATTGCTTGAAGCTTACTAGTCGGACTTAAAAAAAGAAGTTCATATCATAGTGACTTAAATAGAAACTTTCAAATAGTTCAATGATTTAAATGAAAACTTTCGAATAGTGTAGTGACTATTTTGTAACTTTTCAAAGTTGAGTGATCAAAACGTAAACTTACTAATAGTTTAGTGATCTTAGATGAATTTACCTTTTTTTATACAATTTCTAAATTACTTATAATCTCCACCACTAAAGAAGATAATATTACATACTTAAAGCATATTTGAACTCATCATCTTCATATTATTACAATAATAATAACATTATTAACCGAATTAAAACTCAACCAGCATACTTTTCCAGTTGGTTTTATATAGCTTTCTCGATTTTGGTTTAGATGCAATATATTTAAAGTTAAAAATATTACGTGCTAGATTAAATTAGTTTGAATCTATGAACTTTAAATTGTTGTACAACAAAAGTGTAAACTAAACAAAGATTCAACTACATAGTTGGTTAAATTAGATATTTTGATAAATATTCATAAATTAATTTAAATTTAATGCATTGAAATCTTAAACATAAAATATTAATCAATATAAATTTAAAAATTTTAAAATGTTTATAATTTTTTAACATGAAATAAAAAGATAGCAATTAGATATTATTAAACCAGTTAAATAACCTAATTTAATGAACCTATACTAGAAATTGATTAAAAAAATTCAATATCCATTAAAATGATATTACGTAACCAAAAATCATCAACTAAAATATATTAAGTGAACAAATATCACCACGGCAGTGTATAGTAACACCTAACAACCTATATATGTATATAATCATGTTCATAATACTAGAGAAATCTAAAGTATTCTTTAAACATTGCCTCTGAAAATACACTCAATTAACATCATCTCCTTCATTTCATCTTCCAAATCATTATATATATATACCTTCATTCTCCGGCAACCCCATTTATGTATAATCAAAGGCATGGCTGGTATAGGGTTCAAGGGCTACCTCGACCACTGGTCTCAACTCGTCCCAATTTCCATTACTAAACACATCGACATCGCCATTGGGGTGGTTGCAAAAAGTGGGGAAATTCGTGGCTGTAAATGGAGCTTGCTGCGTTGACAATGGAAGAGTGCCGCTGTAAAGGAAGTAGTTTCTTGCATCAACTTGGTCCATGAACATGTCCGGTTTGTTACCCTTTTGTTGGATGATTGTGTCACAAAGGCTCTTGCACTTGTCGTAGCTGTTTTGGCTTTGAGAAACATCTTCGAAGCTGCTACAACAAGTTGTGGGAGATTCAGTTCCGTTTTGTTTGATTGTTGTGGTAGCACTGAATTTCCAAGCCGCCGTTGATGCCACCGTGGTTGGTGGGTACTTGTTGTTTGGCGGGGTTCGTTTGAAGATTCGACAAAGCGTCCAAACTTCCTGCATGCATGCAACTATTAAAACACTGAGCTGTCCTTTTCCCTAGGTTTCGAATAGTCTTTTTTTTTTCTGGCCACATGAAATTGAAAGACCTAACAGCGAGGAAACTTCGTAATAATCTAGTACGACCAAAGTACTTATTACGAAAAAAAAAGTACAATGTGACAAGGAAATGTGGATTTATAAAGTCAAGAAATTGAGATTATAATTGTATAAAAATTTAGGGATTATGGTTAAAATTTATATAAAAGTAACATTTTTATTTCTATTTTCTTTTCAGATGAATTTGATCTTCAACTTTTAAAATTTAATTAAATTTTTTTTAGATGAAAAAGTTAACGAGGCCATTGAAATATTAATGGCACTAACGTGACAACTAGTGTGATAATTTATGTATACTTTATAAAATTTTAAAAAAAACATGAACAAATTTTAAAAATTTTCAAAAAAATTTAGAAAATTTATTCAAGTTAAAAGTGAAGTATTCATAAACTGTCGTGCAAGCTGACATATTATTGTTGTTAAATTTTTAATGGTTCAATAAACTTTTTCATCCAAAACAAAACTATTTAACTAAAATTTAAAAATTATGGGCTAAAGTAAAAAAATAATAATTAAAACTAAAGTGACAAAATAAACAATCATGTTAAGAACTAATCTTTATGAAAAAAAAAAAACCCCTCAATGTTTGAGAAGTATAAAATAGACATTTGTATGCTATTATCCTATTTATAGACAAAGACATCATAAATATATACAGACATAGTTAATATGTTAATAATTCCATGGTGGAAGGTGCGGATTTCACTTTAACTTTTACTAGCTAAGCAAAAAAAAAAAAAAAAATTGTTCAATGCAAGAACCCTTTGATAAAACATAATCAATAAAATTTAAGAAGCATTTTTTTTACATATCTAAATTCAACCGTATAGTAAGTATATTAATATACATAATTTTAAATATGTTTCACTTTAAAATTGAGCCCGCATTTAATATTCAAAGTTATGGTTAAACTGATACTGATTTAGAATTTAAACCATAGTAAAACAAAGTAGAAGAATTAAGAATGTATATGCTTACCGCTTCTTGGGCATTGGTGGCGTAGTTCCCATTAGGGGGAAGGCGAAACTCATGCATCATCCAATCGGTCTTGGTGCCCTTGCCGGCACAGCCTCGATAGTAGACAAGGGATTTCTTGAGCCCAATGCATGTGCATAAATACTGGTGCTGATGATGATCATGCTGATGATGGTGATAGTGATGATGATGATGATGATAATGGGGTTCTTTGGTTGACGATGAATAGATGGGCTTGTCGATGCCGGTTGCCTTCCAAAACCCTGAACCGGTCACCCTATTTGGCCTTATGCTGTTTCTGTATTTTCTTCCTCTCTTGCAATAGAAATACCATTCTTTTTCTCCCACATTGCTAACTTCTTCCTCAACCATGCATAAAAAACACACTTCATCATTATCATCATTCAATATTAATTAATGATCAGCTTGTATAGGTTAAAATATGCTTCAATTTTTGTACTCTTTTTATATTTAAAATTTAGTCCTTTTACCTTTTAGATTTAGGTATGCAGGTTCAATTGTTAACGTCATTAAAATCATTTTGTTCAATTTGCTGGTGTGACATTTTGAAATAAAAGAAATATTCATTTAGTAACCGTGTAATGAAATAATGACATTATAATGAACCTGTAATTTAAGAGACGAATTTTAATTGCGACAACAATTTGACTTGCTTTTTTAAACTTGAAGGGACTAAATTTCTTGAAATAAAAGTAGGTGGTTAAATTCCAAATATGCAAAAACTATAGGGACCTAGCAAGGGCAAAGCCTAAAGTTCTTTTAGGGGTGGAATTAAGTTGTATATTTTTTATGAGAGTTAAAATGCAATTTCACCATTTTAATAGTTTATATCCTTATAATTTTTTAAGGACTAAATCAAACTTTTATCATTTTAAGGGGGCAAAGTGTACTTTTACAATATAAAAATTTAAAATTTTATACATTTTAAAGCACCAAAAGTTAGATTTTCCATTTTAAGAGATGGTTGGGCCTGCTGCCGCCCCTGAGACCTAGGGCAAATTTTAACCAACTCTATATAATACAATGCATTAGTGTAATTTAAGATGTCATGTTGGAGTATTATAAATAGAGAAAATAATACTAATAGAGTTTGATCCCTATTTAGGAAATCTATTTGATTTGATTTTGAGAATTTTTTTTCTTCTAAGGAGTCAAGACTGAAATTTCCCTTTTAGACCATGATAAATGCTTGCTATGTTTGAATTGATCCAAGATGTTAAATTTTTCTTAGAAAGAGAGGAAAAAATATAATAATGTTGAACCATTAATTGAATTAGTTCAACTAGGCAGAAAAAAGGTTTTATTCATTTATTGGACATTTACAGTTATGGAATGGTAGGCCCAAAGTATGATTAAATCCATCATTTTAACCACAAAATGTTCAATAAGTTCGTACAATTTTATTTATGGGTTGTTATTTGATGTTCTATGTATATAAATAAATCTGATGATAATTGATAAAATTATTAAAAATAAATTTTAAAATATTTAAATATGAGTAATCAAATAAAATTATTTTATTATAATTTTAGTTTGTCAAGCCATATAGGAAGTGGAAAAAAAATCCTATAAAATTTCCTTGTTGAGGGTGGGTCGATTTCTTCGAAAGAAATTTTCAAAGTGTTGTCAATCAGACAATTGACCGAACCTTCAATTGTCCTCAAGAGGGTTTTGTCTCCGGTGCTTTGTTCAAGGCTAATGTAATGTGAGCAACTACCTTGAGGACCTGGTTAGGGGCTTGAACCCCACCGACGGTGAAACACTCACATCCCCTTGATGGGTGGCTGTATGGTGGAGGTGCTTTGGCTCTCTGAATCAAGCTTTCAGGACAACCACTCACAACATGCTGCTTTTGGCAGAACACGTAAGATAAGATTCTTCTCAAAAGATAATACATTCAATTGTTGAAGGTTTGATTAACTGCTTAACGAACGACATTTTAAATACTTCTAAAGAAATCGGCCCACCCTCAATTGTTATCATTTTTTTCCTTGTTAAACTGAAGTTGGAGATTAAATTTTTTTAATTTATTTCCAAAAATTGGTGAGGATTTCCTTTTCTTCAAAGCAAAAAGGTTTAAACAAAGTTTAATTTTATTTGATGAATAGAGAGTGTGTAAAGAATATGATAAGGAATTACCTTTCTTGTTTTTTCGGCCAAGGAGACAATAAATTATAAGAAGAAGAAAAACGTTTTCCCATTATTTATTTCTTTGTCAAAATAATTTAAATAAAAAATTAGCGAGAATCAATTAAGTAGAGGTAATTACGTCATCAAATGATTATGTTAGTCAACTTTTTAGATTCTTAAAGTAAAATTAGTAGGGATTAGAGAGATATTTTTTTATTAAAACATTTTATATAAAATATAACAAAGTATTATAAAAGTTTAACGGTAAATTTTTACCCATAATTCTTTTTCACCTTTAAATTGTTCATTCAGACTAATAAATTTTTTTATTACTAATTGTTATAATTATTTTAAAATTGTAAATTTACGACAGGTCTTTGTATTTTTTTATAAGTTTGAAATATAGTTTATCTAATTTTATTTTTAAGAATTTTTTTATTTTTTGAATGTAAAAAATAAAAGTCTAATTATTAATATCGTAGCAATTCTTTTAAGCTTATTACAACATCGTTTTTTAACATTATTACAACATCGTTTTTTTAACATTACTATATTAAATGAGTATTATTTTTATGTTTTTTTTTTAAATATCACACTAACAAATTTAATCTTGAATTTTAAAATTAATAAAAAAAGAACTAAATTCCAAAATTTTGAAGTATAAAGACTTGAACCATAGTTTAAGCTCAGTTTTATAAATATTTACTTTGTAATATTCAATCAAATATTAATATCTATAAAAAGGAGATTAATATAATTTTTTACTCCCTGAATTTGACAACTGTGTTCACTTTGGTACTTGTAGTTTTTTTTTTTTTTACTCATTTGAGTTCTAAAATTGGATTCTATCAATATTTGATAATGTGACCCATGTTACTAGAACAATACCGAATTAGACAAATCGAGAGTTGATTGATATAACAGTCTAAACAAAGGGGTTGAATCGATTGACTTAAAAACTATTTGAAATTGATAAAAGTAAAAAATCGGGACAAAAATTGAAAGTTGAACAAGTTAAACTAGTTTAAAAAAACTTTTATTATTTAAATTTTTATAAATTTTTATTTAATTATTTAGGTGATGAAATGGTGCAATCTCAGTATCATGTAACAAATCTTTTATATATTTCAAATTCATGGATTAAGATGAATTTAGTTATTAAATTTAAATGTTAAAATAGACCAAAAATATATATAAATACCAAAATTAACTTAATTACGAAGTTGAGTGGAAAAACTATATTATCGAAAAAAAAAATAGTTTCAACTGAAGAAACGATCAAAGATGTTAAAAAAAATAAAAAATCAGATACTTACTTGGAAGATCCCAAGGATCATATTGATAGATATCAATCTGTTTGATTAGTTCAATACTGATCGGTTTCTTCTCCACCTTTCTTCTCAGATAAAACCCCACGAGTTCTTCGTCTGTTGGGTGAAATCTAAAACCTGGAAGCTTAATTTCTTCCTCGTCTCTTTTCTTTTTATTGTCATCAATTGAATCCTCCATTAATCTCTCTCTCTCTTTCTCAGTTTATGGTATATAGTTTTTTTCTCGGTTAACCCAAGTCTCTCAAAGTGGCAGGAGTGTTTAGCTTATTATAAACATGGGGGTGGGGGGTTAAGTCAAGACAAGACTTTTTGATTAGCAAGTCTTCCATTTACTGATAAAGTAACCTTTTTTTATTCTAGATGTGATTATAACAAAAGAAAAATAAAAAGCATGAATGTTCTTTTCTTTTTTTTTCTCCTATTAGATCAGGACGAACACAAAGAATTGCTTAGAAGGATCAGATATGAATCGTAATTTATTTAGAATATCATGTGTAATTTTACTATTATATTAATATATAATTTCATAAAATATTTAAAGGATTAAATGATAAATTTATTATTTAGGAGGGAAAGACATTACCAATCTCCCTTTACCTTTGTCACTAGGTCTAAATTACATTAAATTTTGATTAAATCTAAATGAATAATAAATTTTCTTATTGATGTTTTTTAATCCACAAAACTTGATGAATATGAAATCTTGCTTGAAGGCATTAAATTTCTTATCATGCGACTCAACAAAGCTTGGTAAATGATTTTAAATTTTAAGAGAAGTGTTACATTGATGTACAATTAAAGAAGTTTTTACATCCATTCATATCTTTTTGCATGATTAATATTTTAATAATTTATTTATTGAATTTATTAATATAAATTTTATCAGTCATACATATAAATCATAATTACGTTTTTTTTTCAATTAATACATGATTCACTTTATCATTTTAGTATCAATTATCAAGATTTTATAATTAAACATGTATATTGTCATATTTTAATTTTTAATTTATATTACCTGTAAAATGTTATAATTTTAAAAAAAAATCTAAAATAAATAAATAAACCAGAATAGTGTATGTAAGTCTAGTCAAGTGGGCAAAGACAATTGACTATTTAGAAGGCATATGAGATGTCACTTGGCATTTATGGGTTGAAATTGTAAACGGGAAAGTTTCAAAGCTTAGGAAAATATCTTCGAAAATTCCTACATCAAAATGCAGATTTTAATACAAAAATAATGGGCTCTCAGCTTCATGGAAATTGCTAAATGTTGGAAAATAAAGTTTCTTAAGTTTTTTTTTTTTGAATTTCAATAACGAGTTGTAAGAAGATTTTTGTAAGTGTATTCTACAAAATAATTTCATAGCATCATCATTGTGAATTTCAATATTTATTAATAAGATGGTTTTAAATATTTCCTTTAATTAAACACTCGTTAGTTAGTAATTAAAATTGTAAGTATATTTTATTAAAAAAAATGTTATGTTTGATAAACTGAAAAATTAAGTGCTAAAAAATAAATGTTGGAAAAATAAGTATTAAAAATTAAGTGTAGAATTTGAGTTACAAAATTTGTTTGGTGTATTACTTAAAATAAAATGTGGAATATAATTAGATTTTTTTGATAAAAAACAATATAATATTAAATTAAATAGAATAAAATAAAAATAATTGAATTTAATCTCTATTAAATGATAATTAGGTCCCTATCTATTTATAAATTTTCACAATTTTTGTAGAAATAATTCTATTTAATAATTTTCATTGTCAGTTATCGAACATGTTTAAAAAAATTAATTACTAAAAATATTAATTTTCAATTGATTGAATTTTTAAAACACTTTATTAAATAGAGCATAATAATAATAATAATAATAATAATAATAATAATAATAATAATATCCATTTAATTATTCTCCTAATTAGTTAAGATTTTAATGATTTTTTACATCAAAATTTTGTTAATGATTTGGAAATCAATTATTATTTACAAGCATTTAATTTGAACATAGTATAAGGACTAAAGTCAAAATTTGAGGTCTACGTCATGTTGATATCATATGTTTTATGACATTTGCAATTAACAAATTTTATACATTTGATTTTCCAAAATTGATTTGTTTGATGTGTAACGGAAGTTTTGTTGTAAGCATAACTAAGAGACAAGTGAAGAGATGAGAGAGTCGTCCATATGACTTTTTAGAGAGATACAAAGAGGATATTGGAATTTGATTTCAATACGGAATGGCCATTGTCCAATCATTTTTAACCAAACTCTACATGATTTCTTAACTAACTATGGTTTAGTTAAGTTTCAAATAATTCAACTCATCATTTACTACATTTCACTTTAATATTAACATAACCTTGGTTAAATTATCCCTTAGGTTTTAAATTAATTTTTCAACTTTAAAATGTTGTAATTGAGTTTTCAAAATTTTTGTATTGCAATAATCAGGTCTTTATTTGATTAGTCTAGTCGTAAATTTAGATGTTGAATGTCAGTTCGAATTTGACATGAATTTTTTTTAAATACATGGATTCAATTGTAAGTAATTATATACGTATTGTATAAACAATGTAGTTTTAATGTGTTAAAAAATAACGTCACTAAAAATTAGGAATATTTTGTTTTAAACATGTCAAATTCAAGCGGTTCTTGTGATAGGTGCACATATAATTTCAGCGTGAGTTATGTGCTTTAATTATGCTCCATGCTAGAATTGAGTTGGCAACAATGCTATGTTGGTGGAAAAAATCCTTACTGGAGGTGCAGCTGAAAGCATATTGCATGAGTTGCGGAACATTCACCAACTCCTTCGCCACAATTGGAAGGTGCATGTCCGACATATCTCTCGATTTCATAATAGAGTAGCAGATCACATGGCCAAGATCCCAGTCGCTAGTACCAGCAATATGCAAATATTTGATACGGCCCAATTCCAGTGTCGAGTTTGCTGATGGAAGATCGAAATAATTCTGATACTTTTTTATCTTAATTTTTTATTGTAATTGTTTTGGTTGTTTCTTTACAATAAAAAAATAAGATAATGTATTTTTAGAACTCAATTAAAATGTTTTTAATTTTGGGAATCAATTTAAAATCTGAACTTCTGTTTGGAGATATCTTACGCGATTAACCAAAAAGAATGAATGTTTTTTTAAGGATACAAGTACACTGTTAAGAGGTGATGAAGTGGCATTCTCAGAGTGCCATGTCATCACTTGAATTTTTTTAATTATATAAATATATTTTAAAATTTGACATAATGGTTAATTTAGCCCTTAATATTTACATATTTTGTCATACTGACCCTTATTCCTTTTTTAAGATAAATTTGGATCTAATCTTTTAAAAAGAGTTGAATTTGATCATCAATCTTTCAAAAATAGTTGAATTGTGATTTATTTAAACATGACAATCCACGTGTACTTTATGTTTTTTTTTATCATGATTTTTTTCTATATTTTTATAAATTTTAAATTTTTTGTTGATATGACAAATAGTGTTATGCCAGCATGAAGTATCCGTGGACTGCAACGCAGGTTTCCATGCCAACATTATTAAAAAAATTAATGTTTTAGTCAACATTTCGATTTAAAAAAACAAATTAACTCATTTTGAAAAGGTTAATGGTCAAATTTAGCTAGAAAAAAGAAAATAAGGGATATAAATTGACAAAATATATAGAGGTTGAGGGCTAAATTTATCATTATGCCTTTATTTTATATATATATTTTTGAATTTTTTAGATCTTTTATATAAATTCTTTTAGAAAATCAAGTGATGACATGATACAATATTAAAATGCCACATCATTATCTCTTAATGGAGTTAGCAAAAAATTAAATCATTCTCTCTTAACATAGTTAACAAAAAATTAAATTATTTAATAGAATCCAAATTCAAAGATAAAAAAACTTTAATGATGAAATTAAAATAGTCAGAGAACCCCGTATGTTAGTTTGATGGTCAAGGTGTTTACTGTCTCAGATTTGGTCTAGGTTTGAATCGCGCTAGTCGCATTATTGTTAGGGCTTTACCTTCTTCTTATAATTCAAAATGAAAATTAAAATATTGAGAGATTAAATATTTTATTTTTTTAAGACCAACACGTAGATTCTTAAGCTAATTACAAGTTCACACATCACCACATCGAGAAGTCACTAATTATAGCCAAATAGTTCGTTAAATTTCCCAATTATGTTGATAAAAAATTATAAAACAAGCTTGGTCAAAACCCAAAACATAGAATAAAAGAAATATGAAACAAGAGTTTGGGCAGAAAAGGAAAAAGATTTTATTGGGATTTTATATAGTAATTAAACTTGTTGATTGTGATTTTAACCTAAAATGAAGGAGATTCATTTGAAGGAATAGGTGGGTTCCCATAAATTTATGAAGTAGGTGAGATTGCATGGGATTTTTATAATTCACAAGTCTAATAGTTTTGATGCTCCTTCCACCTTTTAGCCGGCAATCATATGATTAATTTAATCATTCTTTAAATATCAATTTACATCAATGTATTATGGTAAATTTTCATCTACATTTTTTTTGTGATTTCAAACTTTTTCTACGAGGTGTTTATAGTATTTTTTTTGGGATTAATTTATTAAAGGTCCCTAAGATATTGTTGATTTTTTAAATTGATCTCTAATTTTTTTAATTGAGTTCTTAAAGTATCATCAATATTATATCAATTAAGTTTTTCTTGTTAGTTTACACATCAATTTCGGTGTTAAATACTAGTTTGGAGTTGATGTGGAGCACATTAAAATACTAGGATCAAATTGCAAATAAATGTTCACTTGAAACATAGAGGTAAAAATGCCTCTCCAGTCCCTCTCAAAAAAATTAGAGCAGTTTAATCCCTTCCAATTTCAAAAGTAAGCAACTAAGGACGATTATATCATGGCATTAATATTTTTCGTCAATTGTACATAATTGTGATTGATGTAATAACAAATTTGCCCTTAAGGTTTGCACATACTATTAATTTGGTCTTAATTGAACAAATTTAACCAGCAACATTTGTGTAAATGTGTAAAAATTAAGGTTAAATTGGTTGAATTTTTAGAACTAAGGCCAAATTGAAAAATATGTAAACATTGAGGCTAAATTTATTATTATATGAATCAAAATTATGTACAATTGATGTAAGACATTAGCGTCGTGATAATTGTCCTTAGTTGCTCACTTTTAAAATTGACATGGAGTAAATTGCTTTGATCTTTTTAGAGGGACCAATTTGCATAGTTTCAAATTTGAAAGGGACTTGAAAGGTCTTTTTACTTGAAAAAGCCTTTAGTTAGTAAGGCAAGGAGCAAAGTAAGGAGAGATAATGCACAATGTTTGTTAACGCAATTCAAACACAATGATCCTATGTCTGCGAAGCCTCGCTCAGAGAATGATTTGATTCAACAATTCATCCAAGACAACTATTAGCTAAAGCCCAAACTACTCTTTACACTCACAAATATTTGTGGCCCCAAAGTCGAACCTAAACCGTTACAAATCACTCTCCCAAATACCTCACAATACAACCAATAGAACTTTCCAAAAGATACCTAAAAGAGTGTCACAAAATAACAACAAAAAAATTTCAGTAAAGGCACCACAAGCAGTCTATTTATAAGTTGATATAATAATCCATCCAACAGGGTTTTAATAAACTTTAAAATCCTATTTAAAAGCCAAAATTATCCCATCAATTATCCTGAGTAATTATCACATCATAAATCAATCTTTTGATAGCTCCAAAAGTCTCTTAAGAGATAAGGATAAGGATAAACATTTTTTTTTCACTTTAAACTTCTCATTATGACTATTTAAAGAGTTGAAAAATCCTAGTCGAATTCCAACTATTATTTTGTCCAACATGCCACTACTGTGAAGGTTAAAAACAACAACTGTCCATGAGGTTTAAACCTTCCACACAGCCCAAACAAAAAACTCGTTCTCGTTTTAACAAAATATGAAACTAGCAAGTGAAAAACCCCAACATTACCAAACATAAATGGTTTGAATTTAATGTGTTGAAAGAAAACATATAGTGTCAATAAAATATAGGAGAGCTATTTTTTTAATATGTCAAATTCAAACTGATAATATAATAAGTACACATGTTTTTATAATTTGATCAATGTGTTTTAATTTTGCTTCACTCCATATTTGAGTAGGCAATATTTAATGCTCAAGCTAATGGTTGGATTGACATAATGACTTAATCAATATGATATTGATAATTTTAGGATTCAATTAGAACGTTTTAAAATTTGAGAACCAATTTAATATCAAACCATAATTTGAAAACATTTTATGCAATTAAGCCAATTAAACAAAGAGAAATGGAGAAAATTCGTGGTCAAACACTTGCACAATTCCTCTTTCGTTATCAAATAGGTCCCTAGTTTCTATTCTAAAATTTTATAATGTCAAAAGTGTCAAAATTTACGTAATATTTTATATACAATAGTGGAATTTGTGGTTTAGAATGGAAAAAACAAGACATACCAAAGACCAAGAATATTGCTACAATTAAACTTGCTTTAAAGGGTCAACATAGCAAAGAAAAAAGGGACTGCTATTTGGTATTATAATTAATGCATTGTTCAAAAAAGTCCCAAGTTCTTCATATATATATATATTAAGAGTCTAATTTCTTGGTTTCGATTAGGCACAAATAGTCAAGTCTTGAAGAACCTTCTTCTTGGGGACAAACCAAATTCAGTTAATATCCTGTTCCTTTCTAAATCTTCTAATTTTTTCTCTATTTCTTAGGTAACACTTTATATATATATATGATGACTTTTCCCCTAGTTGCCATACAAACCAGACAAAACTTTTTATACTTAATTTATATTTATATCAAGTTGTCCCCTAATACAATATAATTATTTGATTTTTAATTGAGAAGGTTGATATAGAAGTGTTAATCAGGTGGAGTCAAACTCAAATAGAAGCAAGTTTGAGCTCGACTCGAAATTTAATGTTTAATTTTCAGTTTAAACTCAATTAAATATCAATTTTTAAATTTGAGTTCGATTAAACTCGTTTATAAATTTTTGAGTTCAAATAAGATTGATTGTATTCAAGCTTGAACTTGTTTCTACTTAAGTTGTTGCTATATAATAAAAGTAAAAACATAATTTCATAATATAAAGATATATTGAAGTGGAAAATTTGATTAAATTCACGAATAGTTTCAATTGAGTATGATGCAAACCATGAAAACACAAAGAATGCTTCACAAATGTTTATTTTATCTAGAGAACTAGAAGTTAGACATGTCAAATGAAATCAAAGCGGAATTTTTTGCTCAAAACATAATTTCTATCCATTTTAAATTGATTCATGATATGTGGAAAGTTAAAATTTGTAAAAAGAAAAATTCATTGAAAGAATTTGACTGTCCTTGGAACCTTCCAATTTAGGAAATTTTCATTTTTGGAACTCTTCATTTTTTTTTTATTTTTTAAATTACTTGGAAACTTTATATTTTGGAAATTTATATCTTTTTGAGACTTTTTTTTTTTTTGCAAAAAATATTTATAAAAGGGTGGAAAACAACCCACTCATCAATTTTTAGGAAGCTCATGCTCGGGGTCCATTGAACCTCGTTTCGAAAATGTGAATAGTTCAACAGACTTGTTCCAGAAAGTTCGATCCACATGTCCGCTAATCCAAGAAGTAGCAAAAATTAGCATTTTTAGGAATTTTACTTGGTCAATGAACTTTCCATTTTTGTTTCTTTGTAATACATTTTTCATTTTTGATATTTTAAGATAATATTTTTATATAATATTAAAATTATTTATAATCTCCCTATAACTTTAAAATAAGATGATAAATGCACAATTTTTTGTACTTTGTATGGACTCGGTTCATATTCCGTAAGATTGATGTGTATGGTTGGTTTGATGTATATGGACTTGCCACCCATACATCTTAAGTAATTGGACTTAATTCTTACTGAATTTTTGCAGGCCTTGAATGCATACTTAGAGGACTAGTCAATGACATTTTGGGCAGCATGGGAGTCACATTTGCAAGGTTCAAATTTGGCCACACTTGACCCAATTGATGGCCAGGTATAAAAAGCTTACTTGGATATGAAGTATTAGAGTTTTGATTGAATTGATACAACAAAGATGATAAAACCTTATCACACTTTGTTTTAAGCTAGAATAATCCCTTATTTATCATTTTTTAAATTCATTTATGATGTAAATAAACTATTTATCTTGCATTTCATTGGTTGTTAGCTGATTATACTTAGATAATTAGCTTAATTTTCTTATTAAGGCGTTATTTGCATAAGATTTTGGAATTGTACACTAAAGTATTATGGTGCTCAAATTTGATTGATAGTTCATGTTATTTGACTTTAAGTTTAAGAATTATTGAATCAATTTCAAGTTTTTTCTGTCAAATTAAACTCAAAATACTGTTTATAAGTATCAATATCTCATTTACAATTTTATGATTTATGAGGTATAATGGGTATTCACTATAAAATTTTTTAATAAGATTAAAATTATCAATCTTTTTTGGTAATGTAATTTGTTATATTTACGACATTGAGTTAACTAGAAATTGATTATTAGGTAATTATTATATATACAGTGTTAGTGTTGTGACTTTATATTTTATATAATTTATTATTGTAATTTAATCTGAGAAAAAAACATTATTTAAATTTTTAGTTTGAGCCGTTGTTGAGAGCCAAACCACACCAGTGTAGGAGTGATAAGGGATTGGGTAATTCTTTACCGCTAAATGTAAAACAATAAATAAATGGAATACAAGAAAGTTATTTACTCAGTTTGGTTTTCTTTAAATTTGTGGAGCTTAGCTTAATGTGAAAAATATCTCCTCTCTTCAATAAAAACAATAAGTTGTTCTTTTGTTCCAAAAAAAAAAAAATTGTTCTATTAAAATTAAAAAAATAAAATAATAAGTTGTTCTAATTTATCATACCCTGTGACAATTTCTTTCACCTCTCTATCTTGAAGACTCGGTACTCTTATCACTAAATTCAGGAGCAAAACCAGGGGGCTGGCAGGGGCCCCGTCGTCTCTAAAATGAAAAATTTTTCATTTATGTTTTTTGAAATTTTTGAAAATTTAAATTAGTAAAGGTAAAAGTGCGCTTTGGCCCCCTAAAAATGATAAAATTTTGATTTAATCCTTTATAAATTATAATGATAGAGGTTATTAAAATAGTGAAATTTTATTTTTACTATCGTAAAAATTATAATTTAATTTCGGCCCCCTAAAAATTGTTTTTGGTTTCGCCCCTGACTAAATTCACCCTTTGTGAATTCAACGAGTAAAATCACAACACAAAAATTTTACTATCAAAATGCACTCATACAATAAGGTTTTTCACAAGAACAAATTAAGTGCTTAATTTTCTCCATACAATCACATATATAAGTCTCTCAATTATATAAATGAGAGATTGCAAGCCCCTTTTTACAGAGGAAGAAGTCATACTGGCATTGAAAGGGATGGGGCCTACAAAGGCACCAGGTCCAGATGGATTTCCAGCTATTTTCTTTCAAAAATATTGGCACATTGTGGGAAAGGAGGTACTGGGGTATTGTTTAGAAGTGTTGAACGAAGAAAGGGAAGTTGATACAGTAAACACAACCAACATAGTACTCATCCCCAAAGTTCATAAACCCACATCTCTTGTTGATTTCAGGCCGACCAATCTATGCACCGTCTTGTACAAGTTAGTAGCCAAAACAATAGCAAACAGAATGCAGGAAGCAATGGCTATTTGTATTGATCAGGCTCAAAGTGCCTTTGTCCCGGGTCGACTGATTTCAAATAATATTCTTCTTGCTTATGAAATCTTACACATGTTTAGGCAGAAGAGAACAGGGAAGAAGGGATATATGGCAGTTAAACTAGACATGAGCAAAGCATATGATAGGGTGGAATGGGATTTTATTAAAGAGGTGATGAACAAGATGGGGTTCGCCAGTAAATGGATTGAATTGATTATAAGGTGTATTTCTAGTGTCTCCTATGCAGTGATTATAAACGGAAGCCGAGGCAGAATTTTCAAACCATCTAGGGGATTAAGGCAAGGGGATCCCCTCAGTCCCTACCTTTTCCTCATTTGTAGTGAGGGGCTTTCGGCGCTGTTGCGGATAGCAAAGAAGAAAGGGTTGATTAGAGGAGCAAAGGCAAGTAGGAGAGGGCATGAAATTTCGTATTTGTTATTCGCGGATGATTGTATGCTGTTTGGTGAAGCAACAGAGAAAGGGGCGAGGGTTTTGAAAGATATTTTGCTAGCCTACGAAAACTGTTCAGGGCAATGTGTGAATTTTGGCAAATCTACAGTCTTCTACAGCACAAATACTAACGAGGATTCAAAAATAGCAGTTTTGAGATTATTGGGAGTTAGAAGTTCGTCTAGCCCAGAAAAGTACTTGGGCTTGCCTAATATGGTGGGAAAACGAAAAAAGGAAGCCTTCCAAATTTTGGCTGACAGAATTGTTTCGCGAGTTGAGAGCTGGAGTTCTAGACTATTGTCCTTAGGGGGGAAAGAAATCTTCATCAAGTCCGTATTGTAGGCAATTCCTACGTTTGCTATGTCTTGTTTTCTTCTTCCTAAGGTTTTATGTGAAAAGATTGAGAGCATTCTTGCAAGATTCTGGTGGCAAAAGGGGCCTGGCAAAAGGGGCATACATTGGTGCCAATGGCGATTTTTATGCAGATCAAAGGAGGAAGGGGGACTAGGTTTTCGACGAATGGATCAATTTAACATTGCCCTCTTAGCAAAACAGGGGTAGAGATTATTAAATTTCCCAGATTCATTAGTTACAAAAGTGTTTAAAGCCAAATATTTTCCAGACAGTAATTTTTTACAGTAAAGGCTCGGGAGTTCGTGTTCATACATTTGGCGTAGTATTTGGGCAACCAAGGGTATTTTAGAGAAGGGGTTGCTGTGGAAGGTTGGAACGGGTGAGAATATTTCAATTAGTCAAGATTATTGGATTCCAAATTATGTTAATGGTCGATTGATGTCCAGATTTGATAATTTGCCATGCGATAAAGTTGTTGGCATTATCAGCAGTACTAAAAAAGAGTGGAATAATGAGCTGATTGTCAATACCTTTCCCGAAGATGTTGCAGAACTGATCCTCAAAATACCTCTGGCGACAGTACCTCATGAAGACTTTCTGGCATGGAGCGGAGAACCGCCGGGTGTTTTCTCAGTAAGGAGTTCCTATAAACTATTACAAAGCAGGGATCTTACAGCTTATGCTTTACATAACAACTACAGGGATTTTTACAAGAAAATATGGCAAGTTGATGTACCCACTAAAGTCAAAATTTTTATCTGGAAACTCTCGTGGAACTATATTGCTTCTAAGGTGAATTTGCACAGTCGGAGACTGGGGAATAGCAGGTTGTGCCCTCGATGTAGTGGAGGTGAAGAGTCTCTGAACCATCTCTTTCGGGAATGCCCTGTTTCAGCAGAGATATGGCGATTGTTATCAGCTGTGGATTTACTAGGGAATACTAATGTTGAGTTTAGAGAGTGGCTTACCACGGTCCTGGTTTCTTGTTCACTGGAGAGGTGCAGGCTTATCTGTATAGCCTTATGGAGTATTTGGGGCGATAGAAACTCCCGCATTCACGACAAATCATCAAGATCCAGCCAAGAAATTGTCAGATTCATTATCGGTTATTTACATGAACTCGATGGCATCAGAACAAATAACTCAAAAAACTCGAATGAAATCAAAAAATGGAAATGCCCACCTGAAAACAGACTCAAGATCAACTTCGACAGGGCATTCAATGGGAAAAATAAGGCCTCAGCATCAGGGGTGGTTGTTCGCGATAGTAGAGGAAACGTCATCATCTCATGTGCCATCATTCACAGAGGGGTCCAAATCGCGTTTGAGGTTGAATGTAGACGCGCGACATAGATTGCTCTCGATATGGACAGAAAAGACAGTATTATTGAAGGAGATTCATTAACGGTCATAAAAAAGTGTCAAAGTTCAGATCAAGACAAATCACAAATAAGCCCATACATTTTCGATGTTCATAGTATGAAATCCAGAGACAGAAGTTTGAAATATGATTACATTCCAATATCAGCAAACAACTTAGCGCATGTCTTAGCAGTGGAAACTTTGAGAAGGAAAGAGGAGTTTTACCTGATTAACAAGATTCCAGAGTTCGCAGAGATCCAGGCTTGGAGAGAAAGTGTAAGAGAGCCAGATTGAGATTCAGGGACGAAATGAGAAGGAGAAAGGCTTCCAACGGATTCAAAGCAGAGCAATAAAGAGTCATTAATGCCTTTCTCGGAAATGAAAACCTCCATTAAGTGTGATATGACAGAAAGGAAAAGTCTGAAGAGGTTACACGCATTGATTGGGCGATAAGGGCGGCTGGTTTCCAGCTAATTTACAGTTATTTTTTTATTTGTTTTATTTATTTATTTTATTTAGGAAACTTACTCTTCTAGATACTTCTTGAATAAGGCCCTTTTGGGCTAGGCTGAACGGGCCATTAGTTATGGGTCATGTTTAGTTTTTTTGGTTTTTAATACAAGCCCAATCTGTTTTACTCAAAAAAAAAGTCTCTCATAGATTATCTCGAGACTTGATAACATATGAAGATCTATCACAATCCCACCAAAGCATCAATAAGATAAGCTAAATACATTATAATAATAGTAATCGAGGTAATATGGTCTCTTGGCAGCTAAGTAATTAAAGTTTCAATCCAATCTAATATCCATAATCTAAGAAATTGACTTGGGTGATTTGATTCAATCTGATCTCTAATATATAATTCCCATAATGATATGATTTTCAATGATGGATTAGATATCATCTTTATACTCAACATAGTCCATATAAACTGTTTAATAAATATTTTAAAACTTCATATTTAAATGTATTATTAGGCTGTTGTGAGTAATCTGAGTCTGCCTTTTGGCACGTTTCTCTGTTTGCCTATTGGCACGTTTTCATTATTTTTCAGATCTGCTCTAGTAGTTGACGTTTTCTTTTGTCCAATTTCGTTTTTTTCGGCGTTCTAGTGTTCTTGATAGCGATTGGTCTTTTGGTATTGGGTATTCTTTCAGTTTCGGCTTCATGGACGAGAACTTGGCAAATCTGAGCATTATTGACGACGAAGAAGAAGCTTTTCATGAGGATGAGCAAGTGGTGGAAAGGGTTTACAAATACTGTTTGGTTGGTCGATGTTTAACGGACAGTGTAGTCCACTTTCCCTCGTTGAAAAATGCCATGGCGGACTTATGGCACCCTATTGGAGGAATTTGCATTACGGATCTTGGGGAGAAAAATAACCTCTTTCAATTTTTTCATGAAATTGATCTGCAAAGAGTTCTTGATGGGACCCTGTGGTTTTTCAATAATCACCTGCTTATTATTCAAAAAATCTCGAATGGAGAAAATCCATCATCCATGCCGATTAATGTTACAGAGTTTTGGGTGCAAGTCCATGATTTACCAACGGGTTTGATGACAGAAGTGATGGCAAAACAGTTTGGTGATTTTTGTGGTAAGTTCATTGAATATGACACTTCTACTATTTCTTTGGGGATTATGGCGTTCATGCGCATTCACATTTCATTGGATATAACTGCTCCATTGAAGCGTAAAAAGAAGGTCCAAATTGGGAAAATGTTGACAGTTTATGCCCGGTTTAGATATGAAAAACTAAGTTTGTTTTACTTCATATGTGGTAGACTGGGTCATGGGGAAAGCTTTTGCCCCTATCGTTTAAGAATTGAGCCCAATAGAATTGTATTTGGCTGGGATTTGTCTTTGCGCGCCAAGCCACGACGGAGAAGAACGGTGGAGAGTCGATGGTTGCGAGACGCTAATGGCTCTTCGAGATTTGATGGTAATTTAGAAAGTCTCAGATATGGTAAATCGTCATTTACAGGGAGAGATTTTAGGGGACAAATGGAGGTAAATATGGGGAAACAGATTGTGAATCCAAACTTTTTTTCTTTAGGCGCCAATCAGCAAAATTTCCTTAATGAGCGAGTTCAAAGGGACTCTCAGGTTCTGGCGGATTTGACTGAGAAGGATACACTCAATGGGTCTATGGAAATGGGCTTTGAAGAAGAACATGATCCGATTGCTATTATAGAAGGGAAAAAACGTCAGAGGAGTATGGTGGGGGACTTGATTTCGATGGTTTCTAAGGTGGGAAGTGAACTATCTATTTTATCGGCTAGCTCTGGTGCTCAGAGCAGCCAGAAACAGTGAAAATACTTAGCTGGAACGTTCGTGGTTTGGGGAGACCACGGACCGTTGGTAGGCTCAAGAACAAATTACGAGCCATTAATCCCCGAATTTTGTTTCTAATTGAAACAAAATTAAGCGCCAAGAAGATGGAAATGGTCAGACGTAAATGTGGCTATGAGAATGGTATTGATATTGGATCGATGGGTTCAAAGGGTGGACTGTCATTGGGATTGAGAAGGAACTCGTTGATTTCGCTCATTAGTTTTTCTTCATTTCATATTGATGTTGAGGTTAACGATACTAATTGCGGGAATAAATGGAGATTAACAGGGTTCTATGGTAATCTGGATGTTAGGGGTCGAAGCGAGTCGTAGAATTTACTCAAGCATTTGAGTACCAATAATAGCCTTCCCTGGGTGGTTCTGGGGGATTTCAATGAAATTACTAACTCATTTGAGAAGAAAGGTGGTCGTCGTCGTTCGGAACATCAGATGTCGGCTTTTAGAATGGCTTTAGAGGATTGCAACTTGAATGATATTGGATTCCGAGGACGGTGGTTTACATGGGAACGTGGTAGATTTAGTTCAACAAACATTAGAGAACGTTTAGACCGTGGGGTAGCTACACTCGGTTGGATGGAGTTACTTCCAGGTGTTCAGGTTGATCATTTGACTCATTCGTTTTCAGACCATTGTCTGATTCTGTTAGATACCATGGGCATGGAAAGGTTCGAATCTAAGAGTCATTTTCGGTTTGAAGCGAAATGGTGTCTAGAGCCAAAGTTTGAGGAGCTAGTGAGAGATTGGTGGATTGATTCATGTGGAGATATTCCTAATAGATTGGAGCAATTAGGACAAAAAATGCAAGCGTGGAGTAAAAATAGAGAAAGGGCTGAAAAGAGGAAACGGGTCTGCTTGGAGGATTAGTTGGATTATCTATATAAATAGGACATCTCAAACGATATTTTAACCGAAATTGCTGAAGCTCAATTGGACCTTAATTTGGAGGCTGACAAGGAAGAATTATTCTGGGAGCAACTTGCAAGAGTTAATTGGTTAAAGAATGGTGATCGAAATACGAGTTTCTTTCACAAGATGGCTGGTCAACGTCATACCCGGAACATGATTAATGAGCTAGAAGATGAAAATGGCAGTAGGGCTTCAACGACGGATGGCATGCTCAAGATTGCGTCGGACTACTTTGAGAAGCTATTTTCTGCATTTGAGGCGGGAATGGATGATCGTATTTTCGGTTTGGTAGAGAAAAGAGTGACAGAATGTATGAATGCAAACCTCACTAAGCCATTTTCTGAGGAAGAAGTTTGCAATGCAGTGAAATCTATGCCAACTTTAAAAGCCCCAGGAATCGATGGCTTTGCAGCAATTTTCTTCCAAAGGTACTGGCACATCGTTGGTACGGGCATTGTTGGGTATTGTCTTGACATCTTGAATGGACAAAGGGAGGTTAGTGATCTAAATAAGACGTGCATTGTGTTGATTCCAAAACTCGACAAGCCATAAAATATGTCGCAATTTCGACCTATAAGTCTTTGTACTGTCATTTATAAGATTATTGCAAAAATAATGGTAATTCGTATAAGTGACATACTGGGTGATTGTATCAACGAATCCCAAGGTGCTTTTATCCCAGGGAGACTTATTTCTGATAATGTTTTAATAGCTTATGAAGTTCTACATTCTTTGAAAATGAAGAAGAGTGGAAGAAAAGGAAATTTTGCGCTCAAATTAGACATGAGCAAGGCGTATGACCGAGTGGAATGGGACTTCTTAGCAGGTATGATGAAATCTTTGGGTTTTCATGATGACTGGATTGTGTTAGTAATGCGATGTGTCTGTTCAGTATCCTATTTGGTGCAACTTAATGGAATTTGTAGCGACTGGTTTTCTTCTTCAAGGGGCTTGAGACAAGGTGACCCTCTCAGCCCCTACTTATTTTTGATTTGCGCTGAAGGCTTTTCTTCCCTATTGGAAGAAGCGAAAACAGTGAAGGTATGCGGGGTGCAACTATCGGAAGGGAAATGATCTCAATTAAATACTTTTTTATTGCAGACGATTGTATTCTTTTTGGCGACGCTACAAGTGAAGGTGTTCATACTATTCGTGATATTATTCGCGAATATGAAACAAATGCTGGGCAAAGGGTTAATTATGATAAGTCATTTATCTTTTTTGGAACCAATGGACAAGAAGAGATGAAAGAGGAAGTTACACGAATTTTGGGGGTTCGGGTTGCATCAAGTCTAGAGAAGTATTTAGGATTGCCAATGATGGTGGGCCGAAGAAAATCATGGGCTTTTGATAATTTTAAAGACAGATTCCGAAAAAGGATTGAAGGATGGAGTCTGAGATATCTTTCGATGAGGGGAAAAGAGGTTTTTATAAAATCTGTCTTGCAGGCTATTCCTCTTTACGCAATGCACTGTTTTCTCTTCCCAAAGAGCTTGTGTGCACAACTTCAGAATGTTATGAACCGATTTTGGTGGCCAAACAACAAAACGAAGTCTGGTATTCATTGGAGTAATTGGGATGCGCTGTGTCTACCGAAGTCTGCTGGTGTCATTGGTTTTAAAAATTTATTTTTATTCAACAAGGCCCTTCTTGCTAAACAGGCTTGGCGTATTTTAACTAATCCGCATTGTCTTTTAGCAAAAGTGTTAAAAGTGTGTTATTTCCCGGATTCTGATTTTTTAGCAGCTAAGGTTGGGTCTTACCCTTCTTTTACCTGGCGCAGCATATGCAGTGTTTGTGATCTGATTGAAGAAGGTATGGTGTAGAGAATAGGCAATGGCGAATGTGTCAATATTTGGAACGATCATTGGCTTCCTGGAAAGGAGAAAAACAGGATTTCAGGTCACGGAATTAGAGTACAGTGGACATCTGTTAGTAATCTAATGCATCATGATTCCAAAACCTGGAATGCTGACCTGATTTGAAGACTGGTTGATGATGCTACGGCAAGGCGAATCCTTTCAATCCCGCTCTCAGGAGGAATCTTATTGGATACAGTAGTGTGGAAATTCGAGGGTTCAGGCGAATATTCAGTACGGAGTGGGTATAGGACCTTAGCCTCCTCTCTTGTAAGTATAAACTCTAATAACTACAATAATGAAGCTTTTACAGATTTCTACAAAGATTTATGGGGCTTGAATATCCCCAGCAAGATTAAAATACATGTTTGGCGGCTTTTTAACAATTGGATTCCTCACTATTGTAATTTTGGCGAAAAGGAAACTGTCTGCTGAATCTTTGTGTCCTCTGTGTAAAGAAGAAATGGAGAACTTAAATCACCTACTATGGTCATGCGGTGTTCTACGCCAGGTATGGGCCTATTTCCAGATCAGGACTTACCAGTTTGAAAATCTTGGGGATCCCAAAGTATGTTTCGCTCGTTTCTTCACTGCTGCAGAAATTCAACAGAAAAGCATTATAGCAATTTCTATATGGAGTCTTTGGTTTCGCAGAAACAAGCTAACTCATGAAGGGATGAAATTCAAAATTGAAGAGGTGTTGGGCTTTATTCGGGGATATACACAAGACATTATATTAGCCCATTCAAATCTTCAAAACAAGGTCAATCACTCTTTGCAGGATAAATGGCAGGCTCCGGAGATTGGTTTTATAAAACTAAATTTTGATGCTTCATTTCATAGTAAAGATAAAACAGCAATTTCAGCAGTCATAGCCAGAGATTCCACAGGAAATATTTTGGGGGCAGAGACTTATCTGTTTGCTGATGTTGCAGATTCGTTTGTGGCTGAGGCGCGAGAGTGTGAGAGGGCGTTGATATTTGCGAAAACTATGGGTTTTAGTTGCTTGACTGTTGAGGGAGACGCTTTATCTGTTATTAAAAGCATAAAGGGGAGGGGCATCGACAGATCAGTGATTAGATCAATACTCGCCATATTTTTCTTATGGGACTGACTTTTGAAAAGGTTTCTTACCGATTTGTGCCGAGGAACGTTAATGGAGTTGCTCACGCGATGGCTTTGGAAGGGAGACGAAGCGGCTTCTCTGGGATATGGAGTCAAAATTTTCCAGAATCGGTGTCCTTTCTTGTAGAGAAGGAGAGGAAGCAGTTGAGATAGAATGGATTTGGGGGTTTGTTTGCTATGCTCAGGGGAAGGTTCATTGAATCCTCGTCTCAATGAATGCAGGATCGCTGAGGCTTTGGACTCGGAGCTAGAGTTGGAGTTGGACATGGTAATGAATTCTAACATTGTTAGAATCCTTCAGAGCGGTAACACACTGGTAACCAGTAACACGGGAAACCGGAATACGCCGGTGCAACAGAGTTGCCCGAGTCCTCAGTGTGCTAGTTGTCTTGCCACAGAAGGTAGAGCTAATTGTAGGGGAACTTACTGCCGTGGCTAATCTACCTTTTTATGTGATAATTTTGTATCATTCCTCTTCTTATTATATGGGCAAATGCTAACATCCTGTTTGGTTCAATGTAAAGACTATTCCATTACGACACGGTTCAAAACTCTACAGGAAAACAGTCGTTTGGTTGGTATGAATGCTCAAAACATCGAATGGCGATTCCAGGCTCATTCTAAAAATCGTCGAATAGCCATTCAGAGGAGGAGGTGCCAAATTGGCTATTCCAACATCTCTATCAAATGACCCTTATTTTCCCCTCCGAAAATACCCTTTCTTAGACTGAAATTTCTCAACGGTTTCAACTTTTTTTTTTCTTTGGTCATTCGACAATCTCAAGCTCAAATCAACCTAAAAGGAAGCAAATCAACTTGAAGGCCAAATCAACTGGATTTTGTTGTAAGTTCAATTCAACTAGGGTTTGTTTTGCATTTTGATTGATTGATTTTTTTTTGTTTCTAATGATTTGTCCAAGAGGAATTGAAATGGATTCTGCAACTGTTCACAAGGAGATCGATTCATTCTTCGAGTCAACTCCTCATCTCAAAGATTCCGCTAAAATCAAAGACAAATTGAATCAGTTCATCCAATTTGATTCTCCTTCAGGTACTGTTCCTAAAGCTAATAATTCTGCATACGTTTTCCCTACCAGATATTTGTTTGTATATGTATAGTTTCGTATTTTTCAGGAGAAGGAAAAGGGAGGAGGGTTGAGGAGCTGCTAAAACGATGCCCAAATCTTAAGAAAATTATTATTTTTAGGGTTATTTCAAAAGCCATGTCACATAAGAAATGTCAGGTATTGGCCAAATTCACCTCATCTATTATTCAATTCATGAGGAAATACATGCATGTAGATGCAATTTGAATGAGTAAAGTTCTCTCAATTGAATTTCTAAACTCAAGTTTTGTATCAGTTGTGAATTATATGAGCAGATATGCAGGTAGATTTTACAGAATGTAAATCCCAAACATCTTCACTTGTGTCATTTTTAATATAAAGTAAAATCCCCAATGTTCTTTTGGGTCCAAACTAACTGTTTCTTTTAGTAATTGTGCACTTGTGTTTTCGTCTTTTTTAGCCAACTTTTAACACACTACTCATTTAGCTTGAATTCTTGTAGAGTAGCTTAAATTGATCAATTAGAAATTTAAAGTTGGTTTTTAGGGACATCTGATGTTTATTGTTACTGCAGATTTTGTGAGAATTGAAGCTATCATCATTAAGAAAATTAAAATAGAGCATAAATATGTTTTGATGCAATGGGTTGATATTTGGTTAGTTTTATTGCAGTAAAAGCCTTAAATGAGATAAAAGCATCACTTGGATGGAGAGTTGTATATGCATGGACCGGGGACGGTCCTTGTGGTGATGGTGATTTACCGCATTGGTCTAGTGTAACATGTTCAACTCAAGAAGTTGTTACTGAACTGTATGTATCATATCTGCTATGCATTCTGTTTTTGCTTAATATGCTTATTAATGAAAGGGATGTGTCTTTGCTTCACAAATGCCATCTAATGAACAATGCAAATGCCTTTTGCTATTGATTCTTGTTCTATATTTCATTCCAACTTGTATCTATATCTTATGTTACGGTTTAGGGGGAAGATGCCGAAATGAATACCGCTCTGCCATGATTGAATTCTAATGCCTTTGTTTATCTAATGAACAATGCAAATGTATTTCACCATTGATTCAACATTCTGTGTTTCATTCACATTTATGTTATATCTTACATTACAGATTGAGGGAAAGATGCCAAGGTGAATACTGTTTTTCTGCCATGATTGAATTCAAACACTTTTTGGTTTCACATTCTATGTGTTCTTTTTTTTTCGATTTGTATCTTATCTCATTTTAGAGGCTACTTGAAAGATATTCAAGTGACTACTTTTCTGCCTTGATTCTCTATTGTATGTTATTCTGTTGGCTTGTATTGACCCTGGCCTTGAATTGTTATTATTACTATTTTCTTTTACAGGGAAGTGTATGCAGTATCCATCGTTGGTCGTTTTCCTATTGTTGTAACTAATTTATTGGATTTAACAAGATTGTGAGTTCACTCTTTCTCATGTAGTAAGATAAAATATTTGTTTCTCAGATGTGAAAAGAAACATATTCTTTTTTTTTTCTTGACTGTGATCCGAAATGGTAATCAGATCCTTGTTAACACAAACCTGTAGATTACAAGATCAATTCTGATGCCCATAAATTCATTTTGGAGATTTTAGCATGGCTGTTGGAACCGGGCCAGACCTACTAGTTGGACCAGAAATCGGCCAATATACCGGTTTGACAAAGGGGTTGAACTGGCTTTTAAGCGAACCACTCGGGACCGATTGAACAAAGATAAATAACTAGTTGAATCAGTGCTTGAACCGGTTTTATAATTTTTTTAAATAATTTTGTTAAAATTTTTATGAATTTTTAATAATTCATTTAATTAAAACCGGACAGGCGGTCGAACCGGGAACCAGTGGTCTAATTAGTTCAACCACTAGTCCTATTTTCAAATCATGGTTTTTAGAAGTTAGAATATTGCATGTGCTTTTGATCCATAAAACATGCAGATGAGATTGGCATAAAAATTGGAAAAAAAAAAAAAACCCTCAAAAGCTTGATGCAAGCATGGAGTCTTTTTTATAATATCCCCATAATCTTCTCACCTGCATCTATCGCCTTGCTATGCCTGATGCATATTTGCATGTCTGTATAAATTCATGTATTGGAAAATTTATAGAGCATTCTCTATATTGGGTATAGTTTTTAGTTATAGTATGTATTTAGTATTTAAAGATAAAGATATACACTGATTCTATAAGTAAAAGTAGGTTTCTCAACTTCCCAATGAAAAAGAGACAGTTTATGGAGCATTGGACAAATGGGTAGCTTGGGAGACTGAGTTTCCATTGATTGCAACTGCAAAAGTTTTACAAATTTTCAAGAAGAGGAGCCAATGGTTGCATGTTATTCAAGTATATTCAATCTATTAGTGTTCTTGCTTTGTATTTTCCAGCTTCTAAAATACATTCATTGATGCAGGGAAGCTTTATATGTTCAATAATTTTCCATTAATATATATTATATTAAAATAGCATTGTATTATCATATTTGATTCTATAGAATACTCTCAGTCAGTATTTTAAAGGAACCTTAATTCTATTCTCGGTGAATAGATACTTTCAATCAATATTCTTTATGAAGTTTGGCACATGTAAAAATGAAGTTGCATGAGAGTTTGTGATTATAAATATTAAATCTATGATATTCATTTTTACTTTTACATGAGATTCTTATATTATACACGTCTAGCAGCATAAATAAATTAATGAAAATGAGTTAAAAATATATATATACAACAAAACAATTTTATTAGTTCTTTTGTTGTATTTCAACATCTATTTGTGAGTAAAAATATTTGAGACAAAATATTCTTTAAATTACTCTTTTAAATTATTCTTTAAGTAACATATAGATTGTGATATATATGTTAAATTATTTGTTTTGCTAATAATATTTTAACACATTAAATATGTATTATATTTTAAAAATAATAAAGTACGTTGTATATTATTTCTTTGTAATATTATATATTTTTTTAATTCATATTTTAATAATTGTTATATTAAGAATATTATTAAATTATATATTATTATTGTTAAATTATATTTAATAATAAATTTATTAAAATAGGATTAAATTATATATTATTGTTTTTATTAAATTATATTTAATAATAATCCTATTAAAAAAATTTAATAACAATAATCATTCTTTTAACAAAATTTCTGTTAAGGGTACCTTGATCATTTCAACTTCTTTTCTTATGCTATTATAACTTTTTTCCATTCAACCAAACACAAGAATATTATTACAATTCTATTCCATTCCATTCAACCAAACAATTGAATTGCTATTACAGTTCTATTCTATTACAACTCTATTCCATTACACTGAACCAAATGTGGCCTGCCAAGAATAATCCAAAATCATGCTTAGAGTTGTATTACTTTATGTTGGATATAAAATGTTTTTGAATAAGTAATGATAATCAATGTGGTTGAATAGGTCGGTTTATCTGGTTGAATCAAAAGTTAATGAGTGTATCAATTTAAACAAGATTATCGAACTGTTTTTTAAGTGAGCCATCATTGAACCGAGAAATGAAATCGGTTAAAAACCTCTAAAACTGTGTTTTGCTATATTTATTGGGTTATTGATAAAATTTTGGCTCAATTAACATATTTTAGCAATGGGAAGAAACCCAACATAAAAAATAAATAAAATGTAAAAATAATCTATCTATAATATATATATATATATATATATAAAATCACGAATTTGAAATTTTTTTGAACTAAATAGAATACCATTATTTTTTTATATTATTAAATTCATATTTAAAAATAATTATAATATTTAATTTAAAATTAATAGTTTGAAAATTTATGATAACTATACATTTAAAAATAATTATAATTTAGTAGAAGTTGTGATAATTACACATTTAAAAACAATTAAAATTAAAATTACAATTATTAGTTAAAAAGAGTTGTACTAATTTTAAAATAGATGTATTGCTTAAATAGAACTTTAATCATAAAATATATGAAAAAAGTTGTGATAATTATAATTATATATAATTATAATTTACAATTATTAGTTTAAAATTTTTTACTTAAATAAAAGTTGTGCTAATTTTACTGATGTGAAATATAATTATTACTTAAATAGAATTCTAAGCATATTAATTATCACTTAATTAATATTAAACTTAATGATGTTAATTAGTTATTATTTTGAATACTTTGCCTTAATTACACAAAGTAAAACTGTAGAACTATATTGTATGTTTAATATGTTAAAAATGCTTTAATTATTATTTGAAAATTTCTATTATAATATTTGGATTGATAAGTTAATATATTTTAATTATTTAAATAAGAAATATTATTTTACGTTAATTATTACAATTAAAACTACAAAATTTAAAAAATTAATTAAATATTAAAAGTATAAAATCACATTTAAGGTATATGACATTAGAAACAAGTTGGGAAAAAAATGTGAAACTGGTTGAACACCCAATAGGTGTTGATGACTTGGATTAATTGTTATATAATTTTATTTATAAAATTTTCAATAAACTTTTTGTTTTCTTTTTATTTTTCCAATGAACCAGTAGTTTAATCGGTTTGATCACTTATCTGGTTTTGAAAATATTGATGATAATTTAGCATTTTATAAAATAAGTTAAGTGTTAATTATACCAAATATCTTCAAATTATAGCTTATATTTTAGATTGGTCTACAAACTTCAAAGTATTTTTTGAATTTTTAAATTATCAATATCGTATATATCAAATCTTTTTATCACCTTAACCTTCAATTTAAGTGTTAAATGTCAACCATTAAAGTATCAGTTTGATGGGCAAGACAATACATTACTGCCCATGCGTGGGATCCTTCCAAAGAATCAAATGGAGTATTTGAACAGTCTTTAGGACAAAAATATGTAAATCAAATTATAAATATATGTATTTATGCGTTGAGGTTAATAAAATTTTAATTAGTTTTTTTGCGTAAATTTTGTATGCTACTATTTGTAGTATGTCAACATCTTCCTTCTACCTTCCCATTATTTTTTATAACTTTTTGAGAGACGGTGTAAAAATCCAACTAATAAAACACAAAGCGAAAACAACAGCATCTTCAATGCAAATAAACCTAATCCATGAAAAGTATGCGAATAGTTTTTTTTTTTTTTTTTTGGTTAATAATTGTTCTATTATTTAATTAAACCAATTGGATTTTGGTGGGGCATCGTTTTCTTCGAGGAAGTGTTGAATTTTCAAATTTCACATGCTACGACTGTCGGCTATGTTTTCAATACAATCAAATTCGAAAAGGTTACTGAAAAATTGCACTCCTTTTTGCCATTATTTTTGTTACAACACAAAATATTAAAGGTTGTTTGATAGGGTGCGTGGTTTATATCTTGAGGTGTAGAGAACTCTTGGAATCACATCGTGAAGGTGCGGAAAGCCGCAATACTTGGTGACCAAAAGATGTTAAGATGTGCGTATGTGTCCGCTTTATTTTTGGCTTCTATAGATGAATTAAGTCGATGATTTTGGTATTGCATTCAATAATAAGCTCGATTTAGGCTGGAAGCTGGATTTGACCTCTTAACGTAGGAAATGAGCTAGATGAGACCATCATGGGGTTGATGACTCCAAGAAATTGGGATCAATCATTAAATGATATCAAACTCGATTTCACAGCTCCTTGGCAACATTCTAGTATTGCCCACTAACCCATTTGTATTGGCATGACATGAGCTCTACTTCTGGGGCATAGGGAGAATAGCATAGAAATTTTATGGTGTAAGGTATAACAATTTTACTTTTAAGGCTAAATCTATTTAACAAAATATATTTTTTACTCGATGTAAGATAAGGACATATTTTTTATATTAGTATATATTCAATTATGTAAAATTTTTATGTAATTGAAGGTTGTTTAAGCATTATATTATTATATTCATATTTAAAAATATATCACGGCATATATATATATATAAAGCGAAAAATAATTTCAAAAGAAGCCTACATATATAATGAAAAACAGAAAAAAAGGGGAAAAACACAGTCAATAATTGCAAATTCAATAAACATGATGATTATTCGAACATACCAATATGTAATGAACCCAATTCAACAGATTGAAAAAGAGAAGATGAGAGAAATTCACAGCTAATAATTAAAGGAACCAAATGATAAGAGGAAATCACTCGTTGGATTTCCATGGTTCGAATCACCAAAGGCTTCTAACCTTAGACAAACTATACCAACATACATTTTACGGCCTTTTACCTGCCGCAGGCACGGTTGTAAGTCCCACAATTTTGAGGAGTAGCGGGGCGGTTCGGGTTCGGAAGGCAGCTATCATAAGACTGACCTCTACCACAATCTGCCGCCGGTTGACCAGCATTACCGGTGTTGCTGGTCACACTTCCGCTACTCTGTAGGATCCTACTGAAATGCGAATCCAGCAGAAATTCCAACTCGTTGTTGTTGGCGATGATGGAGATGGTGGTGGTGCTGCTGTTGGTTTCCATTGAAATAGCTTTGGAGGGATCCACTGAATTGAAGAATACCAGCCCTAAAATCGCAAGAGAAAGACATAATTTCTTCATTTTGGCTTCCATAATTTGTGTGCGTGTGTGATTGTACGAAACTGAACAGGATTTAAAGGTCGTGGAATCTTTTTATTATGGCCGAAATATTATAAAACGTCTGCTATTGCCTACCTTCCAAAGAAGGTGGCACGTTACATCACACAGTTTTAAAATAATGAAAAAACTTAAGTCACACCATTTTCACTAGGTACTTAAAAAATGGATATAAAAATTAAATTTGACTTTAGTTGATATAAATTTTGTGAATTATGCAAATTAAATATTTTAAAAAATAATACATTAATTTTTTTATATTATATAAATATAATTATTTGTGTACATAATATATAAACATAAAATGATGTTATATTAATAATAATGCCAGTAGTTTGTGAAAATTAAATCAAATTTAAAATGTTACGTATAAAATTGTACAATATCAAAATTCATATATAACATTGCACATTAAATTAAAATTTATGTGTAGCTTTAAGATTTATCTCTATTTTAAATTATTAAAATTTAAAATTATAAATTATTGACTGCTCTTGTAGCACGTTTTTTCTTTAAGCTCATGTTTTTTTTTTTTTTTTCTTTAATTGCTTGTGTTATTATTATTATTATTATTATTATTATTTCACTTCTCCTACCGAGTTTTCAATGGAGAATGAGATGGCATGTTTATCTATTGATGATGGGGAAGGAGCCTGACAGGTTAATTTGGAAGGTGAGTTCAGTTCAAACTTTGAGTTTTGCCTAGTGGGTAGGTTTTTAATTGCAATTTTTATTTATTTCTAGCCCATGCGCAACAATTTGGCGAACCTATGGCATCTTTGATTTTTATCAAATTTTGGTGGGTTTACTGATTATTTTGGCCTCAGATCAGGATTGAGGGAAATAAAACGGCCAAAATGGGTCTTTTTCATGAACTCCGGCCACCGGGGACAGTGGCCACCGTCGCCGATGACCAATGGCTGTGGCGGAGCAATGGCAGCTCCCATGGCATGCCTAAAAAAATTTTCAGAGAGAAAAAAGGGCAAAGGAGATTTTTTTTTTAAAACAAAAGGGGAAATGATTTTTTTAAAATTTTTTTTTTGACTTATATAGGCATATCAAAACGATGTCGTTTTGGCGTGGGTCCATAAACCCCAAAACAGCGTCGTTTTGGATCTGACCCAATGATCTGACCCGGATCATCCTAGGATCCGCGTGTTTTTGAAGGGAGGGTCTAATTTCTGCTCCAATCATTCAGCTTTTTAATTGTTTTTCAATCTGGTCCTAATTCCTTTATTTTTTTCATTTAGATTGCGCCAATTAATTTTATTTTGTTTTCAATTTAGTTCCCTGGTTTGCCAAAGAAACGGTGTGTTTAATAGAGTTTGGTATATTTTCCCATTTAGTCCTTATTTCTTTTCACGCATCTCATTTTGGTCCTTTGTTTTGCTTTATTAGTTTTTTATTTAAAATCTGTCCCCTAAATTTCATTTAAAATTTGATTTAGTCCTCTATTTATTTATTCTTTTATTTTATTAAATTTTAGCCCGTTTATCATTTATTTTATCCCGATTTTCCCCCAAAATTCCACTTAAGTTTTGATTTAGTCTTTCTTATATTTATGCATTTATTTTATTGTAATTTAGGCTCTTAATTTTATTTCAATTTTGATTTAATCCTTATTTATTTAATTTCGACCATGTATAGATTTTTTTATATATTTTTTTACTTATTTGCTTATTTATTATGCCTTCAATTTTCAATTAAAATTGGTTTTTTTTATTTTTTTCATCAAGCATTTATTTATTTGTTTTATTATTTTATTATTATCTATTTATATTTATGTATTACTTCTTTTTACATATACTTAAAAATTAGATTGTTTATACTCTTTTATTTGCACAATTTTTTATTTTTATCGTTATTATTTTTTATTCTCGTTATTTTATTATTTCTTATATTTTCATGTCATGTTTATTTATCTTTTAATCATGCATATTCTATTTTTTAATCTTAAATTACATAATTTATTTATTATTACCACGATATGATCATTAATATTAATGCTATTATTATAATGATGATTATTATTATAATATTCTTTCATTTATTTATTATTTATCATTCTACCTATATAGTCATTTTAAATTATTTCATTATCATTATATCATACATTAGGTTTAAACATTTATTCATTTGTATATCATGCCCGGATAAATTAAATGCATATCACCTTAAGTGTTACGTTCGTTTTTTTTGCACGATGCATAAAAAAGGAGAATTTTTGAACCAAGGTAAATGTTCATTATTTTGGAATTAGAAAAGTCGTGTTCCTAACTTACGTAATATGGCTTCTTTCTAAAATCGAGATAGTCGAATATCTATTTTAAAATAAATATAAAAAAATAAGATTTTAGCGTTTGTTCTCGTTTACGAGAATTTAAGACATTGTGTCCTAACTTACGGGACATGATCCTTTCTTCTCGATTAACTTGAAATAAACCTCTTTTCATGAAAATTAATTTAGTAAGTAATGTCTTAATAAAGGATTGTATTTTAAAATCTCTTCAAATTTCCAATTTTCGATACTAAAGACATCAAATAATCAATTAGGTACCAATTTTGGGCGTAACGAGGGTGCTAACCCTTCCTTGTGCGTAACCGACTCCCAAACCCATTTTCTGGATTTTTGTAGACCGAAAAACATTATTTTAATAAATCAAACCTCTTATTAAAATGATCAAATTATGAGGTGACCCGATCACGTCTCTTAAAAGTGATTGGTGGCGACTCCATTTTTGATTTGTTTTTCAAATAAAAAGTCGACTTTCAAAAACATGGTTCCGGCACTTGGTTTTGTTCAAGGTCTAGATGTTAAGCAAATGAATTAAGAGGAGGATTGTTGTTGGGCTGGAGATAGGGTTACTTTGTTACTCTCGAAGCTTTTCAAGTAGTCGTATAGATGTTGATATTGAAGACGACTATGAAGGAAACTCGCGGAGATTTAATGGATGTGTAAACGATAAATTTTTTGGACCAATTATAAAGCGTTACGTGTTAAGCCTAAATTACCATGGGTCAAGTCAAAATCATCAATATCAAGTTAAGACAATTCTTGGATCAAAGCCCAATAGAGAGAAAAATCAAAGGAGTTTTCTTTATAGAGAAATATCTGGATTTGTCACTTCTTTTCAAAGTCATAAATAAAATTTGTTGCAAATTTTTAAGTCAATTTCTGACTCGAAGTATGTGTGTACAAATTTCTGGCACAGTTGCTGGAACAATATTTATCTTTCATCTCTTTCTTTTCGAAAGTTAAAGTTCAAAGTTCTAATAGCTTATAAGAAGATCATCATCACCAAACCAACTCGCAAGCTTACTCAAGCCAACCTTGCAACCCGTTCGACTTAATTGTCAAGCATCAACATCCCTATTCATCCCTAGGGCACTAGGTAGAAGACAAAAGTTCTTTTAGAGTTATTCTGTCAGATATTTTCAATCCTCAGTAACAATCCATTCCATGATGCTTCTTGACCAGCTTATAACTTAGAAGTTTCTACTCATAGACTAACTTATGAAATTTATTTTTTTAACATTTAATTTTAAGAATTTAATATCTCTACTCTTTTGATTTAATATTCGAGGTCCAATTAATAACACTATCGAAGGGATTCTCGTTAAATAAAATTATGTGACATTTTAAAAGTAAATAAAATAATGTTCATGTGATCAACATTACACGCCTTAAAGCCCAAATAAGCAAATAAAAATATTAAATTTCAAAGTTGTAAGTTTTTAATTTTTAATTTTGCTTAGTAAGGTTCTCCTACATACAAGAATGATAATACTCTAGGATGACATATTTTTATGTAGTAATTATATGTTTATTTTGAGTATGATCCTACTAATTTGAGCTATTTATAATTTTATATCTTACAGGGACTAAATTGAAGGCAAAAGGAGGAGGCTAAAAGCGTGAATTTAATGTTACATTGGGCCAGCATGCGAAGTAGGAGAGAAGTGGTGCCGAAAATGCAAAGTATGGAAGATTTTGGGAGCAAAAATGCAAAAGAAGAGATTTTATAGCACAAGACTCTATTCAAATTTTAATTATATTAGGATTATTATTTAGATTTAATTTTAGCATTTATCTTTCATTATCTTTATTTATTTGTATTCATCTTTTAGAATTTAATTAGGAATAGACTAGGTTTCTTAGTACTATAAATAGGGGATGGAGTGACACAAATTTAACACATCTTTTTTGTAAACACTCTCTCCTCCATAAAGTTTAGCCTTTTGTTCTTTCCATATTTTTCAATAAAAATCCCATTTCCATTACATTTATTTCTTTTTCCCCAAAAATCATGAACCACTAAATTTATCTAGCCAAAGGTTGTCAAAAATTCCCAAAAGGGTTCATGAGGCTTAGAATCCGCGCTTAGCCTTCTCAACGAGTATTCATTGTTTCTCTGCATTACGGGGCTGACGCATCTGTCCACGTCCCTTTAAAGGTGATCTTTTCAACATGTACAATGAACGACCGCTTTTTATATTTTGGGAAGGTTGCACAGTCTGTTCGTTAGCTTACTACATTAGAGGTTGGCGAGCCCAAGAGACAAAATGGCGTGGCATTCGCCATTGAGAAATGATGATCTAGTATAAGATGGTCCCATAAAAGCGATTGATGGCTAGATCCAGGTTTCTCTAAATCGTAAGTCTAAATTCTTGGAGCTGGTGTCGTAGGCGTCCTCTTCCACTATAACTGGCTTATTCTATTTGAGAAGGATC
The DNA here is from genome assembly GCA_005393395.2 of Gossypium australe. Lineage (NCBI taxonomy): Eukaryota > Viridiplantae > Streptophyta > Magnoliopsida > Malvales > Malvaceae > Gossypium > Gossypium australe. Next base: position 98,530,609 of record CM016620.1, read on the forward strand.
ACCTAAAAGCTGAGGATTGAACCCAAGGCGGATCGAGACAATCAAAGGTTGGAATCTCTCTATAAGAAACTTTTTCTCAACTATATTTATCTCTACTATTTTGATTTTAATTTTCGCACTTCCAGTTAAATCAAAACTTTTAATTCTACTTTTTTATTTTTTTCAAGTACGTAGGTTTTCTTGGGCATGATTTTGTCCAGGATTTTGAGGAACAAGCAATTGTGCAAATCCGGTCCTTGAGGATTTGACCCTACTTCCCTTATACTATCATTTTTATCATTTTATAAGGGATAGGATATTTTTGGTGCTCTCAACGACCGCATTAAATTTTGGCACCGTTGCCGGGAACTAGTAACGTACTAATCTTGTTTCTTTGTTTCTTATAACCATATCTACGCCAGGTACTCTTGCGTTTGATTCAGAAATAGAGAAGACTACGAGAGCTAATTGTAAGAAAACAAAGTTACGGAAAAAATAGTCAGGAGTGGTTGGGACTCAGAGTAACCCACCACCAGAAATCGAAGTAGATGATGAAGTTGAGTCTAGGGTTAATGAAAACCCTACTCAAACACTTGAAAACGAAAAAGTAGCAATTGATTTACCAGAAGAAGTGCTTAACGCTAGGGTTAACGAAAACCCGAATCTAGCACATCAACCAATGACTCAAATGATTAAGCAATTGGCCGACGTTCTGGCAGAACAACCGCCATTGTGCATCGTGTATCCTACTATGGATACTGATTTTAAACTGAAGTTAGGTTTAATCTAGCTACTACCAACTTTTCATGGGTTGCAAAACAAAAATCCCCACAAACATCTGAAAGAGTTTCATATGGTTTGTCTTAGCATGAAATCTCAGGGGGTAACTAAGGATCAAATCAAATTGCGTGCTTTCCTTTTTTCCTTAGCAGATTCTGCTAGGGAATGGTGTAACGCCCCGAATTTTGGGCCTAAAAGTTTTGGGATTTAGGCATAGGGACAGTGAGGAGGCTGCACATATGTGTTTAGTCGTGCAATTTAGTGGCAGAATGGGCCTGCTGGTCTGGTGGGTAAGTGGAGTGTTAGTGTACCTCTGGGCTTTGGGTTCGAGTCTTGGGGTGTGCGTTTTGGGAGAGCTTTCTTAATTTGTTTTGTTTTTATTTAGTTAATAATTATAATTATTTATAATTATTAAATTATGTTCTTTAAGATATAAGTTTGTTTCTATTTTTATTTTATTTTTTCGGTTTTCCCTATTTTCATGTTTTGCTACTTCTCTGCTCTTTTTACTTTTGGAAAAATTACTCAAAGATCTGTTTTGGTTTTTGGCGTCGAGGATTTTTGCTTAACTGTCATCTTCTTCGTCATCGATTCAGGTGTGGGAATCAAACTTCTACTACACTGTATTATATTTTTTTTGTAAAGTTTATGTTTGGATTTTCTTGACCGTAGGCTAAACTGTTGGTTTTGGGTTTTTAGTCATTGGAAGTAATGGGAAATTATCACTTTTTGATATATGTTGATAGGGCAAAGGTTGGGGATGAATCTGGTGGTTGAAATGGTGGTTTTAGGGCTGTTTTAGGGTGGTTTCGTGACCACCCCGACTGCCACATAGGTGTGTGTCGACCCACACGGCCGTGTGAAATTGGGCATTAGGGTTTTCAGGCTATATTGGGTGCCACACGGTCTGGCCACATAGCCATGTGGCCAGTTTGGGGATTTTGTCAATTTTCACATGGTCGTGTCCCTTGGGCACACGGGTGTGTGGGTTTGGAAATTAGGATTTCGGGGATTTGGTGTCATATGGCATGGCCACACGACCATGTGGCTGATTTAGAGATTTAGGGATCCCACACAGGCGTAGTTTCAGAAAACACGGTCGTGTTTGGTGGCACACGGGCGTGTGAGACCCTCACACGGTCGTGTCTGCTCTGCACTTGACATTAGCGAAATTGGGCAGAAAGTTACACGGTCGTGTCCCTGCACCACACGGGCATGTGCTTTTGTCACACAGCCGTGTGTTACCCTTCACACGGGCGTTTGAACCCCCACATGGCCGGAGTAGATTGGCGTGTGGCCCTATCTCGACAGATTTTGGTTCTAGGTCAATTTAAGTGTATTTGTGACTCTGTGTGTTTCAACCCTTGGCTAAGCTTTAGTAAGGGTAATTATGATTCTGTTTCGACTTCGATTTAGGTGAGGTTCGTGATTGGTTGCGTAACATGTTTGTTTTTGAACCCGACTAACGGGGTGTGTGTATGCAATATGCTTCTATTTGATTGTCTGACTAGGTGTCACTGTTCTGTGAGGTTACATAGCCATTGAATCTGAATCTGGGTAATTGAGTATACTCCTATCTGAATCTGACTGACTGGGTGTGAATGACTGTCTGTAATTTCTACTCTGATTCTGTTCATCCATTTGCACACATATATATGCATATAATGTTTTTGGGTGGGATTGTGAAGAGAAGGAAGACTAAAACTGAACTGAACTGGCAGCTGATCTACTGGTTGTTAGCCCCTAATACCCAGAGGGTCGTAGGCAGTCCCAATACCCTGAGGGTCGTGGACTATGCTTTTAGCGGGTTACCGCATTGCACCGTACATCTTATACGTCAGCCTTGCTGTGTGTACTTATTTGATCTGGCAGTTTAACTGCACTTTACTGGTATAGCGGTTTACTGCATTGCATTGTACCTCTTATACGTCAGCTTCGCTGCATATCATCACTATCTGATTAGGCAGTTCATACTGCATGTCTATACTGCTGTTTATCGCATGGCACTGTACAACTTACTGATAGCCCCTAATACCCAGAGGGTTGTGGGCAGTCCTAATACCTTGAGGGTCTTGGACATTATTTGAGTGCAGGGATGGATGGGCATGACGAGGTCCTATGTGGTGTGATTGGTTGGATGAGCTCGAATAGCTTTCGTGTGGAGTGATGGGGGATGGAGTGGTGTGTTGGCTGGTTGGGTGGGTTTTATAACTTAATAGCATTCATAAGCATTTGATTGACTGTTCTATGCGCTAGAATATCTGATTGTTCTATTTGACTAAAAAGAAATTTTGTGGTTCTACGTACATTGTAACTCCCATTGTATCTAAATGACTGGATAGAACTAGTGACTCTTTTGAGAACTATGATTATCTGATTGAGACTTTTTTCTCGAAGTTACCGTCTGATTTTGTAAGTATGTTCCCTTTCTGAACTACTACGGGTTTTCTGTTTCTGATTATGTAGTAGTTGGTTTTGAACTCATACGAAGCTTAACTGGGCAACAAATCCTATACCTCTGAAGTTGCAGTGGGTTAGAAGGAAGCTATTTAAAAAAGAGAAATAGTAAAGATGTCAAGATTCGATGAGACCGAGTAAATTTGGTCATTCTTAAAAGCTTTTGCTCCATTCTCGTTACATGATAATGAGTAAAGAGGGGCAGTTGTAAAGGCCCAAATTTGCCCGGGCCCATCAAAAGAATAAACTAATAAATAAAAAATAATAAACAAGCCCAAAAGAAAAATTATTACAAGCCCAAGCTAAAAGAACCCTAAGCCCAATTAATAAGCCCACAGCCTGAACAGTTTCGGCAGAAGCAAGAAACCCTAGCTTCCTTTCTGGCGCCGCACCCTTCTGCTGCCACCCACGTGCCTTCGCAGCACACCCACCTCCCGAGGCTTGGCCGCCTTGCACTAGAATAGCAAGGTCTTCTCCATTGACCCCAACACCTGCAAAAAAGGATGGGAAAACAGAACACAGAAACGGGGTAGAGCAACAGTAACGAAAATGAAAGAAAACAGTAGTATAAATAGTGTAATATTGGCTACAAAAGCCATTACTTGATTGTAAAAAAAAAGGGGGAAATACAAAAAAGCAACAAGTTATACAAGGTAGCAGTTTGATTTTTTCTCCATTCTTGAAGCAAGTAAATATATATAAAAAAACAACAAAAAAACCTGTTTACCTGCCTTTTCGTACCTTGCCGCCGTTGGAGGTTTTCCTCTACCCATAAAAGCTATGGAAGCCCTTTAGGGTTTCATTTGGGCTTCGCAAAAAGGGCACATGAAATGTCGAAAGGCTAAAAAGGGCGCCGACCAGATTTTTTATTTTTTTCTTTCCTTTTTTAGGCTTTTCGCCTTAGATCTAGAACTAGGGTTTAAAAAAGGGCTCAAAAGGGCCATTTTCGACATTTTTCGGCCATTGGGAACGATGAAATCCGTCGCCGATAGCTGGTGACCATCGTGGAACTCGTCAGAGCCCTAGGCTGGAGCTCGGAGAGGGTGAGAGAGGTTGAGAGAGTTTTTTTTTGTTTTTTTCTAAAGAAGAGTAAAAATGATTTATTTTTTAAAAATTGATTTATATAACAGAAGTGAAACGGCGTCGTTTCACTTAGACTCTTTAACACCAAAACGGCACCGTTCTGAGCTTGACACGCACGCGACCCGACCCGCTCTTGAGGATCCGGGCGTTTTCAACTTTTGGGCTATTTGCGTTGTTAGCCCTTCCGCTTTTGCGGCGCGCTTCAGTTTAATCCTGCCCTTTTTTTTCCTTTTTAAATTTTGCCTTTAAATTTTATCCCTGTTGCGATTTGGTCCTCAGACCATTTTAAAAGGCAGATCCCCCGAAACGCTGTTGTTTTGGTCGCGACCTAAGATCTAACCTGGTTCACCTAGGGGGCCCGCGTGTTTATGTTTAGAGGGATAATTTTGCAGGTGATCCTTCTGCTTTTCTACCCTGTTTTGATTTAACCTTATTTCTTTTCTTTTTCTTTTTAATTTCACCCTGTGTTTTTGGTTTTGTTCCATTTCAGTCCAAATTGAAACGACGCGCTTTGTGGGCCTAGAGATAATTTCCCAGTTGGCCCCTGCCCTTTATCGCGCATTAAATTTTAGTCCCCTATTTTATTTAATTTACTTATTTTATTATGATTTTTACTTTAAATTTTGCTTAGATTTTGATTCAACCCCCTACTTTCAATCTTTTATACTTTATTTTTCTTTGTATTTATTTATTTATATTTATAAATTTGTTTATTTTTACTTTTCTTTTTCACTATTATTATTTATTTATATATTTTATTACAAATTGTATCTTTAATTTCATTTATATTTTAACTTGGTTCTTCATTTTCAATATTTTATAAACTATCTTCCCTTATATTTATTTACGTATTTATTTCTTTGACTTCATTATTTTTTATTGGCATTGTCCTTTATGTGCATACATTGTTGCTATTATCATTGTTATTATTTACTTTATTTATCTTTTGATTGTTCATATTAATCTTAAAATAGTGTACATTATATGACTCTCGTAAATTGTTTTTATCAGTATATTCATTATTGTCATTTATTAATGCGACATTTAATTCATATATCATCGTTCCGTTCTCTACATCACCATTTTATTTTGATAAAATCACGTCAAAAATCGTGTTTAAACGTATTTATCCATAATAGGCTGTCTTATATTATATCCTAGATAAGAAAAATATACACTGTTTAAATAGCGTGTTTGATATTATTCAAAAAAAGAAAGTTTTCAAAATAAGGCAATGATCTGTATTTGGAAACTCGAGAAAGTCGTACCCTAACTTATGGGGTTTCAGTTTTTCTCGTTATTGCCGTATCTGGCAATGTCACACGATAGTGTTTTTAAAACCTCATTGTTACGATGAAAACATTCCATGTTATTATCTTTAGTAAACCTTTGTTAGAACTTAAGAAGTTGTCTTTATTCATTTAAAACATTTGTTTTGAAACATCCCTCGTTACGGAAGCTTTAATAAACAGTTTAGGTGATCATGCATTTAGAAATTACTTTAACTTTTTGAAAACAGAATTTCCTACGAGCAGCAGGTATAAATCCATAAAGTAAAATAAATAAATGAAAACCCAAATTTAAAACCAAAGTCCCATAGGGTCCTTAAATTACAACCCAAATAATCAATAATAATCAAATCATAAATCATAATTTGAAAACCATGAAGTCCAAAAATTACTGTGGTCACCGCTGAGTCCTCCGTCTCACCAATTCGTCTAATTTGGGGATTACCTGTGCACGTTAAACAAAAAGGGTGAGTTTACGTAAACTCAATGTGTAATCCTGCAGAAACAAACAAACAACCATTATTCACAGTGCACAGTTGAACAGTCTTTGGCTTAAGCTCTCTTCAGTATAAGTGACAGTTTGGGCCTTAGCCCATCTTAGTACAGTGTAAAAAATGCAGTAGGGCCTTAACCCATCACAGTATCAGTAGCAGTAACATTTATACAATAGCAAAATCCTACTCAACTAGCCTCTACACACCATCTCCATCCAACCCTACACTCAATGTGGGGATATAATCAACCCACCCATCCCTACACTCCAAGTAGTACCGAATGCAGCACAATACAGTAGTTTGCAGCTGAGCTGCCAGTAAACTAGGCTTAAAGCCTTTCAGTACACTTCCTCCGAATAACAACCCCCAACCCAATGCAATGCAACACACAATGGATGGCATGCTATTATGCAATTTCAGTACATATATTCAGTTCAGATATTAACATGCCCAGTAAAGATATCATTCAGTCAATTTCACACATTTAAGGGTTTAAGTAGCGTTTACCGACCCTACAGTAGGTTCACAGTCGACTTGGGCGACCTGTGCAACTTTAAAAACATTTTGGTAAAAATGGGCCCACATGCCCATGTGATCTGCCCGTGTGGGCCCACACGCCTCTGTGGCCCACTCAGCCCAAATTGGCTTTGGCTGTGTGGTCCATTTTTAAAGTAACCCATGCTAGCTCAATACTCATATATGTTTTCACTATCTACTTATATGTTCATTCAAAGCTGTCTACTTGAGTCATTATCTCTAAATTATTTATATCTTAAGCTACAGAATTCCAAATTAAGATCCACTTAATGTTTTTGAAACTAGACTCAAATACCTTTCTACCATAAAATTTTCAAAATTTATAGTTTATCAAATAAGTACATTAAAATCTCTAAAGTTATCCCTATTCTGCTATTTGACAACTTCATCCTTTCCTTACGAAAAATTATTTATCTCTTAGTAAAAAATTTAGATGATGTTTCCGTTTGTTTTTCTTGAAAATGGACTCATTAAAGATTTAAAAATAAAAATTTAAGCCCCTAATTATTTGTTTACAATTTTTGATGATTTTCCTAAGTCAGAACAGGGGAACCCAAAATCATTCTGACCTTATCTCACAAAATTTATTATATCTCATGATTTACAATTCCATTTCTTACATTATTTATTCCATGAAAAACTAGACTAAATAAAATTTAATTTCATATTTTATTCAACCTCTAACTCAATTCCCACTATTTTTGATGATTTTTCAAAGTTAGACTACTGCTGCTGTCCAAAACTATTTTAGTGCAAAATGTTGATTTCCAAGTTTATAACACCCTTATTTCCTTTCTCGACAAATTTTCGCATCATTTTCTCTTATTTCTCGAAAGCAAGCAATTTCAAATATTTTCCGAATCCTGTTTTCTGTGTTTCAAGTACACACCTAGTATCATTTCTGATGCGTAAGCACTCCTAAGCCTCCAGAACCTAAAAATCGACCAACATATCTCCAAATTAATCACTTAATTCATTTTTAATCAACCAATTTAAGAAGGAACTCGATTAAAAACATAGCAAAACCCTTATCTCGCTTGAGTAATCACGACTTCACACAATCACAGTGTCGATTCAAAACCACCACCCCATTGATGAACTCCTAAACACCAAAAAGGAATCCCCTTTTAGAGATTAACCAAGAACGATTAACAATAGACAAAATCGTTACTTACCGAACACGCGCAACCAACGATGAACAACCGAATCAATTGGAAAAAAAAGAAAGAAATGGAAGGGGTAAAGATAATGGAAATTTTGGCAGCAACTAGGGGGAAGAATCGGCAGAGGAGGGAAAAAGGGAGAATAAGAAAACATCAGAAAAAGTTTGGGGAATTGGAGAGAAAACTGAAACACTACTTTTTTTTAACAAAAAGATAATCAGATTATTTTTTGTTAACCTCTCCCCAATTATCTCCTAAAGCCATTCCCTATTAACCCACTAAAATACAACTACTCAGAATTTTGCCCCAACACAACTCTTAGCCGAAATTGGAGCAAAAATACTGTCTCCACGCCATCACAAAGAATTGAACACAGGACCTCCAAAACTCCACTTAACCACTAGACCAGCAGGCCCATTCTAATATAAACTTATCAACAATTAAACTTAAGCCCTTTGCACAAGGTTAAGGCTTTATTTATAAAAAATACCAAAATTTGCGCAAGTAAGGCTAAAACTTGTGACCTCTCACACACACCTAGAACGCATAACCACTGAAGCAGATAGACATTGTGTGTCACACATACACAAAATTAAAAATTAAAATTTTGGGGCATTACATAAACCCTTTATTAAAAAGATCAAGTTTCGAGGTGATTCGATCACACCTCATATAAAAAGGATTGGTGGCGATTCCCATTCTCGTTTTCAAAATAAAAGTCGATTTCAAAAAAATTGTAACATCTTGAAATTGTGGGGCTATGCATTTGGTGTGTGTTACATATAATGTGTTGATTAGAGTGTTTAAGGGGTTCAGATTGGGCTCAAGGTTGGGCCGAGGTCTTAGTTAGAACTTTCTGTTTGGACACTCTAGTGGAAAGCCTGATAAGATAAGGCTTAAAAGATGAATATCTGTGTTTTAAAATATAAAATGGGCCTGTGGCCCAGTGGTAAAGTGGCGCCACTAAAAGAGCAGGGAAGTGGCGTCAACTGGGAGGCCCAAATTCAAGTTGTATGAAGCCCAATTCTTTTAATTAAAATTTAGTTAATTTTTGGCATTTAAGTGGGTAAAGTGGGACGGCAATGAGGCTTGAAAATAGGAGGATTTAGTTGTTTGGATAATGTGGATAATATGGCTGATAATGTGGCAGATAAAGGAAGGAAGAGGTGGTGTTATCTGGGGCACTTGTGGATAAGAGATCAGATAATGATAAGGGAGAAAGTTTAGGAATTATCCATTGGTCAAGGTGGTGGCCGAATTTCTATCCCTTGGAGGGGGAGAAATCGGTCTTAGTATGGCTAAGGGGTGCCAAAATTTCCCTTGATTAGTAGCTTAGTTTTAGTTTTAAAAAGAGGCATTTTCGGGATTTAGGTAGTAGGTGCCGAAATTTAGGTTAAGTAAGGGGAATATCCTTTTTTTTCGGCATTTAGGGTTTTATTCTCCCATTCTTTTTTCTCATTCTCTACCAAAGCCAAAATCCCTAAATCCCATTCTCTCATCTTCACTTTTATGCAAAAGCCGAAACTCTTGAACTTAATTCTCTTCTTCATTCTTTTTCTACAAGCCAAATATTCATTGTTCTTTGCTTCTTCTCTTTTGCCGATCTCTTCACAAAAAGCCGAATCTACATAGATTTCTTCCTATAATCTTCTCTTTTTGATCTTCTCAAAAGTCGAAATCTTCTAGGAGTTGCCGAATTCTCTGTAAAGGTAAGTGCCGATTTCTTCTGATCTATTCTTTTTCTCTTTCAGTTTTAGAAGACAAATCCGAAAGGCTAATGGATTGTTGTTGTCTTGTGTTTAGTGTTGGGTGACATTCGGGAATTGAAGTAGATCGCTTAGATCTAAAAGCCAGAACCGTTAATCTCTGAACCTCATATCTCTCTTTTTGGGATTTCAAGGTAGGGGGTTCTCTTTAGATTCTCTTTAGATTCGCTATCGTAATTGTGATCTTAACCATATGTTATGATAAGGTCTTTTAATGGAATCAAATAATCAGGCGAAGGAGGGGATTGGATCTGTAAAACCAATCCCTAAGTTTAAGAAACGAGCGGTGTCAGCAGTACGGGATTGGCCACCGGGTTGTGGACCGGCTTCAGAACAAAATCTTAGGCAGTTAGCAGTCGTATCGGCTTCTGATAGTGTCGACATAGAAGGTCTCATCTTATTGGTAATCAGGTGTGTAACATCCTGAATTAATGAGCCTATGCATTTAATGTGTAAACTTGAGTGCTACTGGTTCAAATGGGGTTCAGGTTTGGGCTGAAGCCTTAGTTAAATTTTTTGTTTGGGCATTATAGGGTTTAAAAGGTAGTATCTGTGTTTAAAATACCAAAGTGGGCTTGTGGCCCAATACTAGGTGGCGCTGCAAGGAAGCTAGAGGGTGGCGTCACTAGCAGTTGAAAGAGGCCCAAGTTTGGTCGCAAGGAGCCTATGTCTTTGGGCCATGTTTGGCACTTAAAAGGGGAACAAGGGGGACGACAATGGGGCTAGAAAATAGGAGGATTAAATGATGTGGATAATAAGGATAATGAGCTGATAAAAGAAGGAAGAGGTGGTGCTATCTAGGTTTCTTCTAAAGGTATGAATAGATTTAGATAAAGGAGAAAAGATAGGAGCTATCTGCAAGGCTAGGTGTTGGCTGAAATTCCATCACCTAGAGGAGGAGGAATCGGTTTTTATTTGCCATAGGGGGTGCCGAATTTTCCCTTATTAATTGCTTAATATTTAGTTATCAGGAAGGGCACTTTCGATTTTTGATAGGTAAGTGCCGAAATTCTCTATAAATAGGGGGATATCTCATTAATTCTGGCATTTGAACCCTACTCTTTTCTTCATTCTTTGTGCCGAAATTCTCAGTCTCTCCCTTTGCAATTTCTGTTAACTTTCTTTTAAAAAGCCGAAAACTTTCTTAAGCCATCTTTCTCTTCTTACTCCTAAAAGCTGAAACCCCATAAACCTTTCTCTATATTTCTTTTGATCCTTGCTAAGGCCTAACCTACCCCTAGTTTGCTGAAATTCTCTTTTCTTCTTCCTGCCGATTTCTTCATTAAAAGCCGAATCTACATAGACTCCTTCCTATCATCTTCTCTTCTGATCTTCTTAAAAAGCCGGAATCTCTAAGGGGTAGTCGAATTCTTTGTGTTAAGGTGAGTGCCGATTTTCCTATCTCTTTGATTTCTCTTTCGGTTTTTAAGAGACAAGGCCGAATGGCCACTTGGTTGTTAAGGCTGTCGATTGAGGCTAATATTTTCTCTCTTTCTGCATTTGGGCGGCATTCCAGAATTTGAAGGAAACTTGTTCGTTTAGACTTAAAAGCCGAAAGTCGCTAGTCTCTGATTTCGGGATTTTAAGGTAAGGGATTTCTTTAGATTTCTATTAGATTCGCTATCATACCTGTAATCTTAATCATAGGTTATGGTTTAACAACCCTATCTCGTTATAGTAGTTCTGACAAGGACTTTTGATGGAATCGAATATGGATTAGGCAAAGGAGAGGATTGGGTCCGTAAACCCAATCCCTAAGTCTAAGAAACGCGCGGTGTCAGCGGTTCGAGATTGGCCACCGGGTTGTGGACCCACTTCTGAACAACACCTTAGGCAGATAGCGGTGGTGTTGGCTACGGATAGCGTCGACTTAGAGGGTCTCGTTCTAACGGTAATCAGGTGTGTAGATCTCTAACACACTAGTTATTTGTGATATATATATGTTATGGGCTTAAAAGCCGGAAAGAGGCTGTGTAGACAGTCGAATAAAACCCGAAAAAAGGTTTGCAAAGGATGCCAGGTACGTAATCATAGAAACCACTCTATGAGTACCGATATATATGAAAACCTGTTTATTGTTTTTAAGTATGTATGCATGGGGTGGGACTATGATCATGAAGGGGAAGTGCATGATAGGTCACTTGGTGATCGGTGGTTAAACCACAAAATCTAATGTTAGGTCACATAGTGATCGGTGGCAATGCCACGTTTAATGACTCATGAATAATAGGAATAGGCAGTGCGGCTGTCGTTTGGTGTGTAGCGAGTGGAGGGTTGATTGTAGAAATCCCCAATGTGTGATGGTTGGTACGGGTTGGTGTGTAGAGAATGGAATTCTAGGATGGGTTGGGCTATTCATCATTCATTATTTTCATGTAATTATGATTGTTGCCTTTATGTATGGGCCAGGGCTCATAATGTGTTTGTGGGCCTTAGGTCAGTGTGTCCGGGATTTATACACTGAGTCTTGGTGACTCACCCTTTCATTTTCTCTACTTTTTCAGATGAGTAGTAGATCGTGGACATGGGAGCCGAGACGGGCTTGAGGGGCCATCAAGTTTTTATCTTTATAGATTATTTCGGCTTTTCTTTAAGTTTTTAATTTTGGGAATATTTATGTAATAAGGCCCCATGGTTTATATTTCACTACATAATTTTTAATATTTGCAACTTATGAAATTTTGTCAAAGGTTTAATTATTCAAAATAATAATAATACAAGGTTTTATTTTCAAATGTCACCTATTAATTCAAATATTTTCTAATTAACTTACGATTTCCGAAACCAACAAAGCAAAAGTTTTCAATGTACAACCCGTAGCAGAGCAGATCTGGTCGAAACGTATAGGCCGGGTTTGGGGTGTTACAAGGTGTGTAGATCTCTAAACACACTAATTAATCTGTACTAAATATATGTTATGGGCTAAAAGCAGGAAAAAGGCTGTATAGTAATCTGTACTAAATATATGTTATGGGCTAAAAGCCGGAAAAAGGCTGTATAGACAGTCGGATTACCCAAAAAGGGTAGGCAAGGGATGCCAGGTACTTAATCATAGCAACTTTTCTATGTGTATCGATGTATGTGATAGACTGTGAACTTTTAGGTAGTATATTGTTTTGATTCTGCATGTATGTATGCATGGGATGGGGTTGATATGATGAAGGGGAAGAGCATGTTAATAGGTCACTTGGTGATCGGTGGTTAAACCACGAATTATAACGTTAGGTCACAATAGTGATCGGTGGCTAAGCCGCGTTAAATTTATTCCTGACTGTTAGGAATAGGCAGCATGGCTGTCGATATGGTGTGTAGCGGTTGGTGGGTTGATTGTAGAAATCCCCGAGGTGTGTTGGTTGGTACGGGCTGGTGTGTAGAGGATGGCTTATTAGGTTGGGTTGGGCCATGTTGCATGTAAATATTTTGTTGCCATTCTGTATGGGCTAAGGCCCATAATGTGTTTGTGGGCCCAAGCCTTTTATGTGTTTTCAGGATTTGCACACTGAGTCTTGGTGACTCACCCTTTTATTTTCCTGACTTTTCAGATGAGCAGTAGATCGTGGGCATGGGAGCCGAGGCGGACTCGAAGGGGCATCAAGTTTCTATTTCCATAAATTATTTTTTTCCGGTTTTTCTTTAAGTTTTAATTTTGGGAATGTTTATGTGATAAGGCCCCATAGCTTAGGTTATCATTTTATAATGGTTACTGTTTTCAATTTTTTTAAAAATTTAAATTGAAAGACTTATCTACAAGAAGTAATAAAATGGGATTTCCAAACACATTCGAAGAAAGAGCAAAGTTTTTTTTTCCAATATCACTTATTTAACGAACACCTAAACAAAGAAACTGAATTTCTAAAAATCATCCAAATGAAGTTTGACGTAAACCCGTAGCATACCAGATCTGGTCGTAGCGTTTGGGCCGCGTTTGGGGTGTTACAAAAATGGTTTCGACACACATGATTATAGTATTTTTAAAATTTAAGAATGTCCGTTGTCTCCATATTTATTTGTGTTATGCATGGAATTGTTAAGATATGATATTCACTTGGATATCTCAAGTGGTTAGTGGAATCCTATTAAATTGTGTCGTTCGGACCCTGAATTGTCACACTTGTTTTTGTTGATGATCTCGTTATTTTCTCCAAGGCTGATTTGGATCATGCTATTGTAGTAACCCAATTTTGCCCAGCCCAATACATAAATCCAATCAAAAACAAAATAAAAATAAAATAAATAAAACCCAAATTATAAGTCCAAACCAATACAAAATCCTAAAAGTCCAATCAACTCAAGTCTAAAACCTTAAAAAACTAATAGAAACCTTAACAGCTCCAGCGCCGTTCCCTCGCCATGTCAGCCAATGCGTCACCCGAGGCCCTTCCCCCATCCTTTCACCAAAATGGTAAGGCGCGGCTCCCCAATGCCATTGACCTTGCCCCAAATACCTGCAAAAAAAAAAAAGGGACAAAGAGCAAAAAGCAGAAATGACAGATAAAAAAAGAAAAAAAGAAAAAAAGCAAAAAGATAAAGTATTTTGTAATATATCGCTATAAAAACCTTAATAATGGCATGTAATCTTCTACAGAAAATACAAAGACAAAAAAACAAGAAGTTTTTTTTTTAAAAAAAAAGGTAGTTCATTTTATTTATTTATTTTTACGAAAATATAAATAAAATTATTATTTCTCACCTACGTCGTTTTTTTCTTCGTCGTGCGAGGCCGAGGCCACTGTCTCTGATGAAAGATAGTATCGTCAAAGTTTCGTTGGAAGAGAGAAACAGAAAGGTTTCTTAAAAATATTGTCAGGGTTTCATCGTTTTACTTTAAAAAGGTCAAAAAAGGTTTAAAAATGGCTTTTTTTCCACTTCGGCCACCAGAGGCGATGGCCACCGTTGCCGATGACCCATGGCCACGATGGCCCATGTCGGTTGAATGGTTGGACTGAGGGAGGGTTGAGAGAAAAAAAAGAGGGTTTCAAAGTTTTTTTAAAATCTAAGTTGAAATGATATTTTTTTAAAAAATTGGTTTAAATAGGCATCACCAAAAGGCATCGTTTTTGCTAGGGTTCATAAGTCCCAAAACGGTGTCGTTTCAGGCTTGCCCCACCAACTAGACTCGAATCCCCTAGGATCCGCGTGTTTTCTTGGGAATAGTCTATTTGCTGCCTTAGTCCTTCCGCCTTTGAACCCTCTTCGATGTGGTCCAAATTCCTTTTTTTTTCTCTTTTGTAGATTATACCCTTCAATTTTAACTCTATTTCAATTTAGTCCTCAGTTTGCTGACCTTCTAGGGAATGACGCGTGTCCTGAGGTTTGGGATAATTACCCGTTTGGTCCCTGTTTATTTTACATTTTTTTAGTCCTTTATTTATTTTTGTATATAATTTTTGCTTTTAATTTCATTTAAATTTCAATTCAATCCTTCATTTATTTAATTTTACCCTTTTATGAACTGTTTTTTTTTAAATTTTTCTTTACCTTTTTAAATATTTAGAATTTATGTTATTTATATTCCTTTTTTATGTACTTTTATATTTTATCATCATCATCATCATCATCATCATCCTCCTCCTTATTATTATTATTAGTATTATGATAATGGTTATGATGCGATTATCGCTATTATTACTATAAATTGATGTTGCATTATTATTATTCGCTAGCATGGCATTTTTATTTTACCTTTTATTTGTTTTTCTCCTTATTCATTTATTTATTTATTCGTTATTCTAATATCATTTTATTTTACCCATCACTACTTTGCTTTATTTTGTTAATTACCATGCCGTCATGTTAAAATATATTTATTCATTTTTAGCCTCTGCCTAAATAAATTAAATGTATGTCATTTTACAAATTTATCTTCGTTTTATCTAATATATAGAAAATACTTAAAATCGAGGCAATGTTCATTATTTTTGGAATTCGAGGAGTTGTGCTCCTAACTTACGGGGTATGGCATCTTCCTAAAACTGAAATAATCGAATATCCTATTTAAAATAACGAAAAGCAAGATTTAGGTAACGATCAAATGGCGATTATTCTGGTTTTCGAGAATTCAAGGTATCGTGTCCTAACTCATGGGGCATGGTCTTTCTTCTCGATTAACTTGAAATAAGGCCTTTTCCATTTAATTTAATTTAGTTAAGTAATATCTTAATAACATTATGCAAAGATGGATCGTGGTCTAAATTCTCTTCAAACTTTCAATCATTGACATTAAGACATCAAGTAATCAATTAGGTACCAATTTTGGGTATTGTGAGGGTGTTAATCCTTCCTCATATGTAACCGACTCCCGAACTCATTTTTTGAATTTTTAAGACCAAATATTATCGTTTTAATAAAATTTAATGAGTCTTGAGGTGATCCAATCACACCTAATTAAAAAGGATTGGTGGTGACTCCATTTTTCATTTTTTAAAATAAAGGTCGATTTCCAAAAAGGTTTCGACAACTATGATTCTCAAGGAAATTTTAGACCGCTTTTGCTCTCTATCAAGTCATTAGGTTAATGTTAGTAAGGCGAACACTTTTTTTTTTTGAAGTAGCGGATGAGGAGAATGTTAAAAAGATAAGTACTTTTCTTGGGTTCTAGAGAGTTCAGAACCTTGGAAAATATCTAGGAGTCCTTCTTTTTCATGATAGAATAACTTGTGGCACAGCGGGGTTTGTGGTGGAAAAGGTCTAGAGTAAGCTGAATAATTGGGATGTCAGGCAGCTTTTCTTCGTAGGTAGAGCTACTCTTGCACAACTGGTTCTTCTATCCATCCTGAATTGCTTTATGCAATCTATGATTATGCCAAAAGGTGTTTGTGAAGAGATCGAATGTATTGTTACACAATTTTTATGGGGAACTGCTAATGGTTGGAAGAAGATGTCTTCGGTTGATTGAGATTCTGTCTATCAACCTCGTGGTCGTGGAGGTTTAGGATTTAGACATTTGGGGGACCAAAATACTTCATTCCTATTGAAGTTGGGGTTTAATTTAGCTTCAAAGGATGACACACTTTGGGTTTGTGTTCTCCGATCCAATAATGGGATGAATGAGAGATTGCTTGTGAGCATTGCGCATGGAAATTGTTCTTTCGTCTAGAGAGCCCTTGCCAAGGTATGACCTTTATTGTATGAAAATTTATTTTAGTCAGTGGGGAACGAGAATTTTATTTCATGTTGGAAGGATCACTAGATTCCGAACATAGGGTCGTTGTTTAATCACATGCCTACTCAGAATAATTTTGTCTTCGATTGTACTCTTAGTAACGTGGTAATAGAGGAGGGTATGTGCAATCTTGACTTGTTCAGAGTTTGGTTACCATAAAATGTTGTTAAAAAAATTGTGAGCATCCCCCTCCCCATCCTTTATTTTTCAGAGTTCGTTGTTTTTATTTTCTTTACCTTTTTAAATATTTAGAATTTATGTTATTTATATTCCTTTTTATGTACTTTTATATTTTATCATCATTATCATTATTTTTATTATTTTTATTTTTATTAGTATTATGATAATGGTTATGACGCGATTATCGCTATTATTACTATAAACTGATGTTGCATTATTATTATTCGCTAGAATGACATTTTTATTTTACCTTTTATCTATTTTTCTCCTTATTTATTTATTTAATTATTTGTCATTCTAATATCATTTTATTTTACCCATCACTATTTTGCTTAATTACCATGCCGTCATGTTAAAATATATTTATTCATTTTTACACTATGCCTAAATAAACTAATTGTATATCATTTTAAAAAGTTATCTTAGTTTTATCTAATGTGTAGAAAATACTTAAAATTGGGGCAATGTTCATTATTTTTGGAATTGTTGGAGTTGTGCTCCTAACTTACGGAGTATGGCATCTTCCTAAAATCAAAATAATCGAATATCCTATTTAAAATAACAAAAAGCAAGATTGAGGTAGCGATCAAATGGCAATTATTCTGGTTTTCGAGAATTCGAGGTATCGTGTCCTAACTCACGGGGCATGGTCTTTCTTCTCGATTAACTTGAAATAAGGCCTTTTCCATTTAATTTAATTTAGTTAAGTAATATCTTAATAACATTATGCAAAGAGGGATCGTGTTCTAAATTCTCTTCAAATTTTCAATCATTGACACTAAGACATCAAGTAATCAATTAGGTACCAATTTTGGGCGTTATGAGTTTGTTAATCCTTCCTCATACGTAACCGAATCCCGAATCCATTTTCTAAATTTGTAAGACCAAATATTCTCGTTTTAATAAAATTTAATGAGTCTTGAGGTGATCCAATCACACCTAATTAAAAAGGATTGGTGGCGACTCCATTATTTGTTTTTTAAAATAAAAGTCGATTTCCAAAAAGGTTTCGACAACTATAATTCTCAAGGAAATTTTAGACCGCTTTTGCTCTCTATCAGGTCATTGGGTTAATTTTAGTAAGACGGACACTTTATTTTTTTTGAAGTAGTGGATGAGGATAATGGTGATAAGATAAGTACTTTTCTTGGGTTCCAGAGAGTTCAGAACCTTGGAACATATCTGGGAGTCCCTCTTTTTCATGATAGAATAACTTGTGCCACATTGGGGCTTGTGGTGGAAAAGATGTAGTGTAACACCCCAAACCCGGCCTAGATGTTATGGCTGTATCTGCAATGTCACACGATAATGTTTTTGAAACCTCATTGTTACGATGAAAACATTCCATGCTATCATCTTTAGTAAACCTTTGTTAGAACTTAGGAAGTAGTCTTTATTCATTTAAAACATTTGTTTTGAAACATCCCTCATTACGGAAGCATTAATAAAACAGTTTAGGTGATCATGCGTTTAGAAATTACTTTAATTTTTTGAAAACTGAATTTCCTACGACCAGCAGGTATAAATCCATAAAGTAAAATAAATAAATAAAAACCCAAATTTAAAACCAAAGTCCTAGAGGGTCCTTAAATTAAAACCCAAATAATCAATAATAATCAAATCATAAATCGTAAATTGAAAACAATGAAGTCCATAAATTACTGTGGTCACCGCTGAGTCTTCCGTCTCCCCGATCTGTCTAAGTCTGGGGATTACCTTTGCACATTAAACAAAAAGGGTGAGTTTACGTAAACTCAGTGTGTAATCCCGCAGAAACAAACAAACAATCAGTATTCAGAGTGCACAGTTGAACAGTCTTGGGCATAAGCCCTTTTTAGTATTTGTGACAGTTTGGGCCTTAGCCTATCTCAGGACAGTGTCAAAAATGCAGTAGGGCCATAGCCCATTACAGTATCAGTATCAGTAATAGTTATGCAGTAGCAAAATCCTACCCAACCAGCCTCTACACACCATCTCCATCCAACCCTACACTCCATGTGCGGATATAATCAACCTTCTCATCCCTACACTCCAAGTAGTACCTAATGCGGCACAATACAGTAGTTTGCAGCTGAGCTGCCAATAAAATAGGCTTAAAGACTTTCAATACACTTCTTCCGAATAACAACCCCCAACCCAATGCAATGAAACACATAATGGATGGCATGCTATTATGCAATTTCAGTACACATATTCAGTTCAGATATTAACATGCCCAATAAAGATATCATTCAGTCAATTTCACACATTTAGGGGTCTAAGTAGCGCTTATCGACCCTATAGTAGGTTCACAGTCGAATTGGGTGACCCGTGCAACCTTAAAAACATTTCGGTAAAAATAGGCTCACACGCCCATGTGATCTACCCGTGTGGCCCACTCGGCCCAAATTGGCCTTGGTCGTGTGATCCATTTTTAAAGTAACCCATGCTAGCTCAATACTCATATATGTTTTCACTATTTACTTATATGTTCACTAAAAGCTGTCTACTTGAGTCATTATCACTAAATTTTTTATATCTTGAGCTACAGAATTCCAAATTAAGATCCGCTTGATGTTTTTGAAACTAAACTCAAATACTTTTCTACCATAAAATTTTCAGAATTTATAGTTTATCAAAAAAGTACAGTAAAATATTTAAAGTTATCCCTATTCTATTGTTTGATAGCTTCATCCTTTCCTTACTAAAAATTATTTATCTCTGAGTACGAAATTTAGATAATGTTTCTATTTATTTCTCTTGAAAATAGATTCATTAAGGATTTAAACATATAAATTTAATCCCCTAATTATTTTTACAATTCTTGATGGTTTTCCTAAGTCAGAATAGGGGAACCCAAAATCATTCTGACCTTTTCTCACAAAATTTATTATATCTCATGATTTACAATTCCATTGCTTACACTATTTCTTCCATGAAAAACTAGACTCACCAAAATTTAATTTAATATTTTATTCAACCTCTAACTCAATTCCCACTATTTTTGATGATTTTTCAAAGTTAGACTACTGCTGTTGTCCAAAACTATTTTAGTACAAAATGTTGATTTCCAAGTTTATAACACCCTTATTTCCTTTCTCTACAATTTTTCGCATCATTTTCTCTTATTTCTCTTATTTCTCGACAGCAAACAATTTTGGCTTTTTGCTGAATCTTGTTTTCCGTGTTTCGGGTACACACCTGGTATCGTTTCTGATGTGTAAGCACTCCTAAGCCTTCAGAACCTAAAAATCGACCAACATATCTCCAGATTAATCACTTAATTCGTTTTTAATCAACCAATTTTGGAAGGAACTCGACTAAAAACCTAGCAAATCCCTTACCTCGCTTGAGTAACCACGACTTCGCACAATCACTGTGTCAATTCAAAACCACCAGCCTTGGTTATCTCCTAAACACCAAAAAGGAATTCCCCTTTTAGAGATTAACCAAGAATGATTAATAATAGACAAAATCGTTACTTACCGAACATGTGCAACCAACGATGAACAATCGAATCAATTGGGAAAAAAGAGAAAGAAACGGAAGGGGAAAAATTAATGGAAATTTCGGCAGCAACTAGGGGTAAGAATCGACTGAGGAGGGAAAAAAAGAAGAAAATGTCAAAAAAGATTTGGGGAATTGGAGAGAAAACCGAAACTCTACTCTCTTTTTTTGCAACAAAAAGATAATCAGATTATTTTTCTGATAACCTCTCCCCAATTATCTCCTAAAATCACTCCCTATTAACCCACTAAAACACAACTACTCAGAATTTTGCCCCAACACAACTGTTAGCCAAAATTGGAGCAAAAATACTATCTCTACGCCATCATAAAGAATTGAACACAAGACCTCCAACACTCCAACACTCCACTTAACCACCAAACCAGCACCCCCATTCTGATATAAACTTACCAACAATTAAACTTAAGCCATTTGCACAATCTTAAGGCTTTATTTATAAAAAATACCAAAATTTACCCAAGTAAGGCTTGAACTTGGGGCCTCACACACACACCCAGAACATATAACCACTGAAGCAGATAGACATTGTCTGTCACACATACACGAAATCAGAAATTAAAATTTTGGGGCGTTACATGCAGAGTAAGCTGAATAATTGGGATGTCAGTTAGCTTTTCTTCACAGGTAGAGCTACTCTTGCACAACCGGTTCTTCTATCCATCTCGAATTACTTTATGCAATCTATGAGGATTCCAAAAGGTGTTTGTGAAGAGATCGAATGTATCGCTACACAATTTTTATGGGGAACTGCTAATGGTTGGAAGAAGATGTCTTCGGTTGATTGAGATTCTGTCTATCAACCTCGTGGTCATGGAGGTTTAGGATTTAGACATTTGGGGGACCAAAATACTTCATTCCTATTGAAGTTGGGGTTTAATTTAGCTTCAAAAGATGATGTACTTTGGGTTTGTGTTCTCCGATCCAATAATGGGATGAATGAGAGATTACTTGTGAGCATTGCGCATGGAAATTGTTCTTTCATCTGGAGAGCCCTTGCCAAGGTATGACCTTTATTGTATGAAAATTTATTTTAGCCAGTGGAGAACGAGAATTTTATTTCATGTTGGAAGGATCACTAGATTCCGAACATAGGGTCATTGTTTAATCACATGCCTACTCAAAATAATTTTGTCTTCGATTGTACTCTTAGTAACGTGGTAATAGAGGAGGGTATGTGGAATCTTGACTTGTTCAGAGTTTGGTTACCATAAAATGTTGTTAAAAAAATTGTGAGCATGCCCCTCCCTATCCTTTATTTTGCAGAGTTCGGTGTTTTTATTTTCTTTACCTTTTTAAATATTTAGAATTTATGTTATTTATATTCCTTTTTTATGTACTTTTATATTTTATCATCATTATCATTATTTTTATTATTTTTATTTTTATTAGTATTATGATAATGGTTATGACGCGATTATCTCTATTATTAAAACTGATGTTGCATTATTATTCGCTAGAATGACATTTTTATTTTACCTTTTATCTGTTTTTCTCCTTATTTATTTATTTAATTATTTGTCATTCTAATATCATTTTATTTTACCCATCACTATTTTGCTTTATTTTGTTAATTACCATGCCATCATGTTAAAATATATTTATTCATTTTTACACTATGCCTAAATATATTTAGTTTGGTTGCCATAAAATGTTGTTAAAAAAATTGTGAGCATCCCCCACCCCATCCTTTAGCAGGAGAAGATAGAATTAATTGACTTCATACTTCCATTGGGTCATTTTCAATTAAAAATGCGTACTGGTCTCTTAGAGAAACCACGTGGAGTCCAAAGGATAGGTGTAACACCCCTAACCCGTGTCCGTCGCCAGAACAGAATTACGGAGTATTACTAGAACATTTAGAATATTTTTATATAAATCATGTCAATAACTATTCATTAACCAAAATCATTCGTAACGTCCCTTAGATGGACCCTCGAGGTCCAATACGAACATTAGAATCGATTCGGAACTTAATTGGAAACTCTAAGAATTTTTCCTGACATTTCAAAAATTTTCCAAGGTTCAGGGCTCACACGCCTGTGTGGTCCAAGGGACACGCCCGTGTGACCCTTAGACACACCTGTGCCTCAGGCCGTGTTCAATTTAGGTTGCTCTCTGACTTGTGCCACACAGCCATGCCACATGCCCGTGTGCTAGGCCGTGGGGTTAATTAATTCAATTCAAATTAGGTGCAGGTTTCACACAGCCAAGACACATGCCCTTGTTCAAGGTCGTGTCACCCACACGGCTGAGACACACGTCTGTGTCTCTGCCCGTGTGCTTAATTCTGAGCATTCTATTTTCTAAATTTTAGGGTGCATGGGACACATGAGCAGATCACATGCTCATGGTGTAGGCCATGTGTCACACACAGTCTAGACACACGCTCGTGTGGATAAAATAAAGTCATTTCCTAGCCTCATTTGTCACCCAAATTTACCATTTTCCTGCACCAAAACATACCAAGTACAATCCAACCATTCCAAGCATTCAAATAAGCAAATTTCATCATACAACATTGCCTATCGTTGCATGCATACATGTTTACTAACTTACCTTGGTTCAATTCATGTGTTAAACATGATTTGAACAACTACTTGACATACATATATAGTTACCATAGCATAACATTACAAGTATATCAAAACAACCATTACTAGCCATTCTAATGGCTAGATTTCAAGCATTATTTACATTTACATGCCAATATGGCCAGCATGTCCTATACATGTCATTACAACCGTAATTGATTTACCATATTGTACTGTCATGGGCCGATGGGTAGTGTGAGTGATCTCCACCGAGCTTCTAATCCAACGAGCTTTCGATTTACTCTAAAACAGGGGAAAACAAAATAGGGTAAGCATTGTATGCTTAGTATGTTCGTATAACATGGTACTTAACTTACCATTCATTCTATTTTGAGATAACTATGTAAGGCACATTCATTCAATTTGACATCAAGCCCTACACATATCCTCATTACCCTTGTTAGTCATATATTCCATAATAACCTCAAAACATGTTTGGGCTCAACAACAATCAAGTTTCCATGCACATTTGCATTTCATAACATTTGTTCGTTTAACATGCATAAATCATCTCTTTATATTACAAGTATAATTTCATAATAGTTCATCTCAAGTTCAGATTATTTCATATCAGAACTTTATTCATATTTCTCGAAATATCAATGTCACACGAGTCTTAGTACACTCAAAGTATACATGTCTATATATAAAGGATGATATATTCATCAAATGAATTTCATGTACAAGTATCATCATCTCATGTTTTCTTATATCAATCGTCACATATAATCACTTTCGTGTATTTCAGACATTTACGTGTAATAACTCATTTCTTATTCATATTCATCTCATGTCAAGAGTTTTACCCGTTGAGTTTATTTGGAATATCGATGGATACACCGGTAGTACACTCAAGGTGTACAAATTAGAATCTGTCAATTTATACTTAGTAGTACCTTGTAGGTACACTCTCGAGCCACGTATCATACAGCTAGATTACCAGTCCAGGCTAAATTCTAGCTGCAACATATACTCTAAGGGCTTTGTCGGATTATCAGTCCAGGCTAAATCATTTATATGACAAAGTATTCCCTATAGAGTCCAATCTGGATTACCAGTTCAGGCTAAATCCAGTCAATTAGGATTACCAGTCTAGGCTAAATCCTAATTGAAACATATACTCGAGAGACTCATTTTGGATTACCCGTCCGAGCTAAATCCATTATGCAACACATGCAGTTTTATCAGGGAAATCACGTTTATCCATCAACTTCCATTTATTCAAACAGGATTGAAAATATATCAGGCAATTTTCGAGTATATGTTCAATCTCATAAATTTATACATTCATACAATTCAAGTGTTCACATTCAACTCAAGTATAAAATTTACATTTTTATCATTTATCATTTATCGAGCATTATTACTGATTGGACACATTTCATTTATCGGGCTTTGACGAATATGTGATCATTTCAAAAAATTAAGGCATTTATACAATTCACAAGCACAACATTTAATTCAATCATAAAGATATATACAATTTAGTTACACGAACGTACTTCGATAAAAGGTTCGTGTACAAACATCTACCAATCCGACATTTTCCTCTTTTTACTTGTTCTAACTCTAAATTTGGCATATCCGGATCTATACGAGAAAATTTAACATTAATTTACCACATTTCACATTCAAGTGGACTCAATTTTCATCCTAGGCAAATTACCATTTTGTCCCTCACTTTTCCATAAATTCCATTTTTGTCCCTAGGCTTGGAAAAAGAAACTTGTGCAAATTACTCCCTATTCCAAGCCTAACCAAAGCCCCATTACAGAATTTACAGCAAATGTATTCATAAAATTTTAGAATTTTCCTTCAATTTCACAAGTTTACATTTTAGTCCCTAAATCATGTTTTCATCAAAAATCACTTTGTAAAAGTTGTTTATCTATCAATAATCTTTCATTTTCTACCATAAATTTCTAATTTCTAGCATATACATCCATGACCCATTTTCATACTATGATAGCTTTTCAAATTAATCCCTCAAATAGAGAGATTAAGCTATCCCGATTTAAAAAAATATCAAAATTACTAAAAATGGGACAAGGAAACTTGCCCAATTTGGCCATGAAAGTCTCTTCCCTCTCTCCTAGGGTTTTCAGGTTTATTTTGGGGAAGAAGATGACATAAAATAAGATGATATCTATTTTATCATCTTTTAATTAATTACAATTTTCATTTTCCAATTTAGTCCCTAGCCTTTTTCTCATTTTCCATGGATGAGTCACCAAGAAAAATACACATACTTCTTAATGGTCTAATTACCATATAAGGACCTTTATTTTTGAATTCCATAGCTATTTAATCCTTATAGCTACTAGAATTCAACTTTCACATTTTATGCGATTTAGTCCTTCTCGTAATTAGGCACCAAATCGATAAAATTTTCATGTTAACATTTTCACATGTCACGTTTATTATATTACAAACCATATAATAAAATAAAAATAAATTTTATTTTCGGCTCAGATTTGTGGTCTCGAAACCACTGTTTCGATTTCACCAAAATTGGGCTGTTACAATAGGTGGTGGAAAATCGTTTGGAAATTTCAAGGTCCTCAACGTGTTTGAATATTCTTATGGCCTGTGTTTCTCACAAATATGGAGAGGATAAAGAGGGGCGTTGGTAATGATGGTGTTTGCTCAAGGTGTAATCATGAGTTAAGACATTCTGCATGTGCTTCGGGACTGTCCTGCTACCAAAAAAGTCTGGTTATATGTTTTGCCAACCAAAAAGCAAGCTAATTTTTACTCTGGCAATCTGCTTGATTAGATGGAATCTAATTTATGTAGTCCTTTGAGGATGTTAAGTATGGGGACCACTTGGTCGAGTCTTTTTGGTTTAATTGTTTGGTGCATATGGAAAAATAGAAATCTCTTTGTATTTCAAAGAATTTCTTGGGCTTCTTCTAAAATTGTTAGTTCATTTGTTAGTTGGGCTAAATAGTTTGATTTAGCTTATAAGAAAGATTCACCAAGACAACTTAGAACCACTATTAATTTACCTTTATTAGGTAATTGGGTTATCTTACATACAAATGGTGCTGTTATGTAACATCTCTAACCCTTATCCGTCTCCAGGACAGGGCTAAAACACTCATATTATCCCTTAGATGGGCTCTCAAGGCCTGATATACACTTTAGAAGTGAATTGGGACTAAACCAAACACTCAAGAATTTTTTTCCAAAATCTCAAAATTTTTCTTAAAAACAGGGAATACATGCCCACGTGGCCAGTCGTATGAGCATGAGACACGCCCATGTCTTAGGCCATGTGCAAAGCGCATGGTTCACACAGCCAAGTCACATTCCTGTATGCAAAAACCTGGCATTCTGTTTTGAAATTTCAAGGTGCAGGGGACAGACGGTCTGTTATAATCTGTTTTTAGCTAAATTGGAACAGTGGTTTTGGAACCACAAATTTGATGTTGGAAAATTATTTTAATATCATTTTTGGTATTAACAGCACATTATTTGATATGTGTGAAAATTTTGTGAGCTAATTTTATCAATTGGTTGCTTAATTCGATAAAAAGGACTAAATCACGTAAAGTGAAAAAGTACTGTTCTAATAGCTAAAAGTATCTAATAGCTATAGAACTTTAAATTAAAGGTCCTTATTTTGTAATTAGACCATCTCTAGTGTAAATGGACATATATGGACAGATATTAAGGTATTTTGATGGTTATTAATTAAGGATAAAAAGGTAATTTAATTAATTAAGTTAAAATAAATAAAACAAAATGAAACCATTATCTAATATCATCATCTTCAACCAAGTATAGCAAAGGAGAAAACCATTTTCAGGGCTTGTGATATTCGGCCATTTCATTGCTCAATTGTAAGTCCATTTTAGCTCGATTTTTTATATTTCTATGTTTTTGTAATCGTTGCAACTCAATCTAGCTAGCCCGTACCTTTAATTTCGAAACTATTAAATATTTTGAGAGTTGCCATTGTTGAATCTATGTATTATTTGATGAATTATGATAGATTAAGAAAGTTTGTTGATAGTTAAACTAGTTTTGTAAAGTGATTTTCGACAAAAATGTCAAAAAGAGATTAATTTGTGACATGTGTAAATTGTGAGGTTGAAATGTGAAATAAATGAAAATTATGGGCTTTTAGGGGTATTATGGTAATTCAGCTAGCATGGGTTAGTCTTGAATTTCATTAATTTGTGATTTTATTAAATAAGGACTAAATTGTGAAAAATGTGAAATTTGTGGGGTAAATGTGTAAATGTGTTTTAAAGTGTATTTTGGACTAAATTGAATGAATAGATGGTTGAATAAATTAATTTTGAATATAATTAGATCAAGAAAAGCGGGATACGGACTTGGATCGGGGAAAGATAAAGTTATCGACTAATTGACTCAATTCGTTATTTTAGCATCCGAGGTAAGTTCGTATGCAATAAGCATTGTTATAATCATGCTTTTTAATGCTTTGCTATTGTATAAATTGTATATACGGGACTACATTTGTGTTCGACGAAAAATCGGCTATATGTGGCACTTAGTGTGCGATTCGACATAGATTCGGCTAAATATGGCACTTAGTGTGCGATTTGAGATGGCTTCGGCTATGTACGGCAGTTAGTGTGCGAGACATCGAGTATGCCACTTAGTGTGCGAGACATTGAGTATGCCACTTAGTGTGCGAGACATCGAGTATGGCACTTAGTGTGCGAGACATCGAGTATGGCATTTAGTGTGCGAAATATTGAGTATTCAACGACATTCCGTGTATGTATGAACTTGTTATAGATTGGTACAAGTATGTATATATATATATATATGTATATTATGAGTTTAAAAACAAAGAATTTACAAAGTTTTTATATAAGCTTATGAATAAGCATGTGAAAGGTTTGTTAGTAAATCTTGAATTTTATGATAATATGTTTAGATTGATGAATGTGTATTTGTGATTAGTTAAGTTTATATCATATGAGCTTACTAAGCTATAAAGCTTACTTTGTATATTTTTCCATGTCTTATAGTGATTTCAAAGCTAGCTCGGATTCGGGGATCGTCAGAGATTACGTCACACTATCCAACCATCACTTTGGTGCTTTTGAGCTCATGGATTGGTCATATAGCATGTATAGGGTTATGGTCATTTTGGTTATGTTTTGAAAGTGAATATTGCCATTTGAGATGACTTGTGAATGGTTATGTTTTGTTGTATTTATAGTCATGAGATTTGGCTTAATTTGGCTAGTTTGGTTGTAAATATAAGTGTGCTTATGGTTTATATTATGAGATTTGTGGAATTGGTGTTATGCTTGTGAATTGGGAGCAAAATGATGTAAGTTTAGTATATGTTGATTTGATATGTTAGTGCCATTTTATAATGTGTTTAATGATACTTGGAGTTGGTTAATGAATTGATGGTGGTTATGATTGAGATTTAGGCTAAGAAATGTTTAGATGAAATGGTAGGAATTATGGTTGATTTAGTTGTTTTGGATTGCCTATTTTGTTTGTTTTTGTGCCAAATGTGTAAGTGAAGGTGTGTACCAAATGGGGTGGCAAAATGGATTGGAAAATAGCCAATTTTTGTCCACACGGGGCATAGACACGGGCGTGTGTCTCAGCTGTGTGTGACACACGGTCAGGTTACATGCCGTGTGTCCCTTGGTGTTGAAATTAAATTGAAGTCAGTATGCTCCACACAGTCTCACACACGGGTGTGTGACTAGCCATTTGGTACAAGTCAGTATACCATCTAATTGGCACACGGCCTAGCTCACGGGTTGTGACTTGGCCGTGTTGCATAAGTCAGTATACCCTACAGTTTTTGCACGGCCTAACACATGGCCTGGCACACGGGCGTGTGTGGCCACTTTGAAGGGTACACGAGCTAGACACACGGGCGTGTGGTCGACCATTTGACCCAAGTCAGTATGTATGTCCTGTTTTCACACGATCTTAGACACGGGCGTGCCTACTAGCCGTGTGAGGCACACGGCCAGTTCACACGGACCTGTGACCCTTGTTTACATGAAAAATTTCTAAGTTTCCAAAATTTTCGTATGATATTGGTTAGTCCCGAACCACTGCTAAAGCATGTTTAAGGCCTCGTAGGCCCTTATAAGGGACAATGTGATTGTGTTGAATGATTTTTGAGAATGAATGCTTATCGTTGCATAAATGTATGCTATATGTGTTATGGATTGATCGGTAATACCTCGTAACCCTATTTCAGCATTGAATATAGGTGAGGGATGTTACACGGCTAGACCATATGCCTATTTGCTAGGCCGTGTGTCACACATGGCTGAGACACATGCCTGTGTGTACGAAAATAGGCCATTTTAAGGCCACTTTTCTCACCCTTTTTAATATCAACCTACACACAACATAGACATACACTAATATATCCCAATCAAGCAACCAATTCAAGCCAAAATCATGTATTAAACATAAAATGACATCGTAAAAACTCATTTATATAAACTTACCAAAATAACTCCATTCATTGATTTACTAATATCTACTGCTAAATACGTGCAAACAAACATATGTATATATATGCATCATTCACATTCATATTTCAAGTTTAACTCATTTCTATCCAACCCTATACATGCCATATAAACCATAGGTTGTATTCCAAAATCTACCAGAGAAATCTAGATAGTGTGGCCCATTGTGTTGATCCGATCCTCCAATCTAACGTTAATCTACAAGAGACATTAAATAACACGAGTAAGCTTAAAGAAGCTTAGTAAGTTCATTGGTTTTAAAGTTAAATCTTACCGAACATATTATAACAAATCATAAAACATGTAATTCACTAACACTTCCTGCCAATCACAATTTCAAATGATGAATTCATTTGATTGAGCTCAATATCAATAACTACTTAAATTCTATCACTTTAATCCATATGATACTTACCAATCTTTGTCAAATTAGAGTACGTCTTACGGAATTGAGTACATTATTTTCTTGATGCCATAGTCCAAATATGGTCTTACACGTATATTGCTATGGCCCTGCCATGGCCCTGCAATGGTCTTGCACTCGTAATGCCATAACCCAGCTATGGTCTTATCATCATGATGCCATAGCCCAGCTATGGTCTTACACATATACATATACTACCGTGGTCCAACCATGGTCTTACGTTCACGATGCCATAACCCAGTTATGGTCTTTTCACTAAAATGCCATAACCCAGCTATGGTCTTACATTTAAACATTTCCATGGTCCCATCATGGTCTTATCCGTCAATTCGTCTGTTGTCACGGAACGATCGTACTCAATCCTGCGTTCACTTAATTTGAACTTTCAATTCGATTTTCATAATATTACTATAATCATAATTCAATAACAAAGATATGAAATAATACATTATATCATTCTTAAATTAACAACTAATCATGAAAGTTTAACCATATGAACTTACCTGGAGTAGTTTGTAGAAGTTGTTGAAATTTAGGGACTAAGATGTTAATTTCTCTTTTCCACGTTTATCTTCGGGTTCTTGATCTATAATATAAAATTTTCCATTCATCAGCATCAAATTCAATTCTAATTCACTTAACAATTTATGCTCTTCAATTTTCAAAATTACATATTTACCCTAATTTTTACAGTTTTTACAATTTAGTCCCTAATTAATTAGCTCATCAATTGAGCTAATTTTTCTCAATTAACACTTTATCTAATTATTTTACGCTAATATACAGACTTTGATATTCAGAATTTCAACACCGAAACCTAATTCTAAACTTTTTCACAATTAGGTCCTAAAATTAATTTCTATTGAAATTACTTGATAAAATCATTATATAATAAAATTAAAACTTCAAATCCATGTTAATTCATCATAAAATTCCAGCACTCATCCATGGTAATTTTGAAAATCACTCATGAAATCAAAAACTAATGAAATAGACAATTGGACTTAATTGTAAAAGTCTTAAAAACATAAAAATTGCAAGAAATAATTAAGAAGTAAACTCACATGGTGTAAAACTATGAAAACCAGCTTCTTAGAGATTTCCTATGGTGTTTTTGGCTGAAGAATTGTGAAGAAATGTCTAGATTTCTTTTAAGTCCCATTTTTATCTAATTAAATTTTATTTTATTTCCCATTTTGCCCCTTAATCATCCAATTTCTTTGTTTTTTTTTCTGCTTTTACCGTTTCAGCCACCCACTTTGGGCTAATTTTCCCTTTAAGTCCTTCTTTATTTATCACTTGAGCTATTTAATCATTATTTTCTTAATTTTCAAGTTTTGCACCTTTCTCAATTTAGTCCTTTTTAATTAATTAACTATCAAAACGTTAAAAATTTCTAACGAAACTTTAATACTAACTCAATAATACTCCATAAATATTTATAAAAATATTTACTGCTCAGTTTATGAAATCGAGGTCTCGATACCTCGTTTTAACCCAATTTACTTAATAAATTCTTTTAAATCACAAAATTCACTAGTTTAAGAATATTTCTAAAATCACGCATGAGTCGTAAATATTAATTTGTTAAATTTTGTAACTTACTTGTCGGATTTGGTGATCTCGAATCACTGTTTCCGACACCACTGAAAATTGGGCTATTACATGTTAAAGTCAGATGCAAGTTTTGATGTTGATGCTGGGGTGTGGTGAGAAAACAAAATGAAGATTGGATCTTAGGTGTCGAAACCATTTTTTTTATTTTGGAAAATGGGGATTGAATTTAAAACGAAATATGGAGTCGCCACCAATCCTTTTTGTTTAGGTGTGATCGGATCACCTATAAAACATTTTATTTTAACTAAATATTGATTTTGGCCTGCGAAATTAAAAAAAAAAAGGTTCGAAAGTCGGTTACGTACGAGGAAGGATTAGCACCCTCGCAACGCACAAAATTGGTACCTAATTGATTAATTAATGCCCTAATGTCAAAAATTTAAAAAAATTTTAAAATACAATCCTTTAAAAAATGTTTGGAAGACTCGGATTGGATATTGAGATTCTCTTGTTCCAAACAAATAAAATATCATATCCAACACGTTAGGATACGACATTTCAAGTCCTCGATACCAAAATCATCTCATGATTTCCAAAACTCATGCATTGAAATTTTTAAAAGGATTTTTAGTTATTTAGTCAAACAGTAAATTGAAATCCAACACGTTAGGGCACGATTTCTCGAATTTCCAAACACGTTCGGGCATTTACCAAATCATAGCGTCTTCCACTACCCGTGTGGGAACCTATATTTTGATCCTCAATGTTGGTTGAACTCTCCTTTCCCGGGACTGTCACATTACAATTGTAATTCCAAGGGACCCTTTTGTTATCCTTGTAAGAGAAAACTGCTGGTTTCTGAATTATAATCTTCGGTGTCTGAATCCCTACTTCATTTTTAGGACGTGAAATAATGACCATAGGATAATTGACTTTTAAGCCCTTCGTCGTTGATTCTGACGTGCATAAACACCTTTCCTCTTTAACCTCTTTAAAAAATTCTATCTCCTTGTTGTCCATCAAGCCCTGAATCAAAGCTTTGAACTCCTCACATTCTTGAATTCTATGCCCCATTTCATGATGAGACTCACAACAGTTTCCTATCTCATCATAACTTCCTTCTGGATTCGACATAAATAACCCCCTTTTTGCCATTTCCTTCCAAACCCATTTCAAAGGAGTTTTTACTTTTGTAATATCTGCCTTAATCCTTCTTCCCATAGTTCCATCTATCGCATTTACCCCACTATCAGTATGATTAGGCAACGGATTTTCTGCACTGGGTGCATTGTCAAACTTCACAATGCCCATTTGAATAAATCTTTCAACTAACTTCTTAAAAGTAGTGCAGTTTTCTATCGAATGCCCTGTGATCCCTGCATGATATTCACATTGAGCGTTGGCATCGTACCATTTAGGGTATGGGGGCTGTAATGGCTTTAAATAAAAAAGAGCCACCACATGTGCATCAAACAAACTTTGATATAACTCCTTATACATCATGGGAATTGGTGTAAATTGGAGTTTCTCAACATTCTGCTTTGCTCCAGATCCTTGTCTTGATGAGCCCTGACTAGTAGCCATCGCTTTTGGTTGACTTACGGTAACATTTTTTGATTACCCCATGTTTTCATTGTTCACCTCATTTTCCTTTTTTTTTGCGGGGCTAACCTTTTGGCGTTCTCCCCTGCCTCTATCCTTCCACTTCGTATTGTATTCTCAATCATTTCTCCAGTCATTACCACATCTGAAAAGCTTCTTGTGGCACTTCCTATCATGTGGGTGATGAAGGGAGCCTTTAGAGTATTAATAAAAAGCATCGTAGTTTCCTTTTCAAGGAGCGGTGGCTGGACCTGATAGCCACTTCCCTCCATCTCTGTGCATATTGTCTAAAACTTTCGTTCGATTTTTTCTCCATATTCTGCAAAGTGATCCTGTCAGGAGTCATGTCCGTCACATGACTGTTGATCGCTAGAATTAAAGTCTTAAAATTTATAAAGAGAATGATCGAACCTGCAAACTAACTCTGACAACGATTAAAGGCAAGTGTACCTATCGAACAATAGTATAGCTTAGGCAAGACCAGGTTGTCGAACCCAAAGGAACTAAAATTATTAATACTAACCTTCTTTTTATTATCTAGCCTAAAATAAATGAAGTTGTTCAGACTTAACTACTACTAAGCTAAAGACACAAAGGCAAAAAGAATAAATTGGGAAATAACTTGAGGGAAGACTCAATTGATTTAAGACGATACCCTTAGGAAGAATCCACCTAGACTTCACTTGTTATCTAACACTGAACCATACGATTTATTCACTTGACTTGATCCGTAGGACTCCCTAATGTATATTAAACCCTCTCTCGAGGCGAATAACGTCTAACCCTAGGTTAATTAACGAAAATCTTTCTCACTTAATAACCCCCTAGAATAGCAGTAAATCGATCTATGGATTCCCATATTAGGTTTCACCCTAATTCGGCAAAATCTCGTACCTTATCTCTAGGTGCGCGAATGACTCCGGTTTAATTATGCTAGATCTATTCTTAAGCAGGGACTTTTGCTCCTCCACCTAAGAACATCTGACTTGAGTCAATATACCAGAAACATTAACACAAGAATTAAGTGCACATAATTAAGAACAAATCAAGTATTTATCTTATAGTTCAGAAAAAATAACAAGATTCATCTAGGTTTCATCCCCTTCAGGTATCTGAAGGGTTTAGTTCATAATAAATAAAGAAAACATCTCAGAAGAAAAGATAAAACAAAACATAAGAAATCCCTAAAACTCCCTGAAGGAATTGAAGGAGAGATCCACCGTCTTGAGTAGAATTCGGGCTTCTAGAGATGGATCAACTGGTTATCCTCGAGTGATTCCACAATTCTGACCTTTTCGGCTTGGCTCCTTGGCCTAGCTAACCACCCTCCTTTTAGGTAACACTTAGGGGGTTTATATAGGCTCTTGGAATGTGTTTCTTCGCCCCAAAGTATCCAAATCCGAATGAAATTGCTTTTTGCCACGATAGGGACACGGCCATGTCACACATCCGTATGACTAGTCTTCAAGCCGTGTTCGGACTTCTTTAATGAGGCACAGCCGTGTGACTCGGGGGTAAGGCTATGTTCTAGATGATCCATGTGGCACGGCCGTGTGGGCTTAAGTCCAGGCTGTGCGGATTTCGTGATATGGCCCATTTACTCTGTTTTGGGCCCGTTTTATGTTCTTTTCATCCTCAGGTGCTTTCATGTGTATAAGACATGAAAAGAAAGGATTAAGAGCACATTTTTATATCAATCGAGGCTTAAATCATCCAAAGGCATACTAAATGTAGGATTAAAATATGTTGCTTTTACGGTTTATCAAATACCCCCACACTTAAGCTTTTGCTTGTCCTCAAGCAAAATTATCAACTTACAATTAAAACAAATTTTCCATGATTCATAATTCCTATCAATAATGTCTCATCATAATTCATAGATAATTTATACATGGATGAGTAATTTATACATGGATGAGTTAACTCGAAGAGGCCTAAAGATTCAAACAGTCAAAGTCATATATTTGTAGCATAAAAACGTAAGTGTTTCCCCTTATCTAAATAATTACCTTTGATTCACAATCGACAAGGATTGACATCCTCACTAAAGATTCACTCAAATCACTCGAGGTGTTTAAGGTTTAAAATTAAGCTCTCAGAAGTCGAACCTGAAACTTTAATCCCATAGGCTTGCCTGAAAATCAAATCTCCACCACTGCAATATGAGATGATACACGAATCAAAATGTTTTTAACAGGGTTGTAACGGGGCTAAGGTTAAAGGTGTGGATAAAGGCTAAATTAGAAGGTTAGAATCGAGACTGACCTGACAAATTGCCTAACTAAAAAATTAAACTAATCCTAAATAATTACATCAATTGAAAACTAATAATATGAGCTTTTTCCTCAAGATGTGGAATTTCAACATGTAAGCTCACTTAGTAGAACTAATACTGAATATACTTCGGTTTTTTTAAGAACAAATCATAAAAGATGAATTCAATTACTGAACTAATTTAATTAGGTAACTTAATCAAATCATATCTCGATCAAAGGGTAGTCAAAAGGAATGGTGATAACAAATACAAAGGGGGTTTGGGTTAATAGTAGCTGGTGAGTCAAGAAAAAGGGTTGTTAGGATCAACGGGGTTCACTAAGGGTTAATTTATGGAGGTAGGCTTTTTAGTGGAGTGAGTGAGTTAAATCCTAGGTACCTTTATCATCTCTGTATATCAAATCATAGATGTGGTTTCAACATGTATAATCGAGGCAAGTTCTAGAATAACAGTTCATAGTTGACACACTCATAATCAATAAAGTGAGCATGGAAAAGAATATATGCTCTAATAGGCTCAAAATCTCACAAAAATTATGGGCGTTTTGACATCAACCTTGTAAATTTCAAACTTCCAGATAATATTCAGATTCAGCTCAACAACCTAGCAAAGATTTTAATTCTGAAAAAATAGACTTATCATGCTTGATTCTCTAATATTCTTCTAATTTAATCATCAATGCACAATTAACTATGACTTAATTTAAAACATATCAATAAAAATCATAGACCATCAGAAATTTCATCCTAATTAGTAATATGAGGAAATTACTTAAAAATAAGACTAAATTCAAGGATTTGAGAATAATGAAGAAAGTTAGGCTAGATTTAAGAATAATGCAGAAAGTTAGGCCCTTTCTTCAAATAAAGATTCACCCCCCACACTTAAGATGTACATTGCCTTCAATGTACAAAGACAGATATAATATTTAAGAGAAAGGGAGAGGTGAAACTTCCTGAATTATGGATGAGATCCTAGAGTTGGAGGAGTCGGTCTGGATGACGATCCTGAGCTAGATGAAGAAATTGGGGAGCTCGTAAATAGTTAGCCAGTAGTTATTAAGACACATTTAAAATAAACGAAATATATAACTAAAAACAAGAAAGAAAAAGGAAAAGAGACTAGGAAGGAAAATAAACTAAGACTGGAAGATAAAAGGGCTTAAGAATCATTATTGGTAGATAGTTCGTGAGGTGGGTGTGACTTCGAAGGTGACGGAGGTGCTGGCGGTGGCGGAAGTGCCGTGATTCCCAAGCAGCCTTTACAATCGAACACTAAGAAATTAAAATATATTAAACTAGATTAAAGTATAAGATTGTCAAAGAGACGGAAATTGAAGCAAAAGAGAAAAGAAAAATAAAAACTAAATGGTCTCAAAGACCCTTGGCTTGTTGTTTGGATGAAGCAGCCGACATGAGCTTATGTATAGGGGTCACCCTTGGTGAGATTATGCTTGGCTTCTTCCTCTTCTTCAGCATGGTTTTGGTGTAGCTCAAGGGTTGGAGAGACTTGTTATGTAGGGGAAATCTGAGGATAGGGAAGAAGAAAAGAGGTGGGAAGTAGAAGAATGGGGAGGGGGGTTGGTGTTTAAATAGAGGCTCAAATCTGGTAAGTTCCCACGCCCGTGGTGTGAGGGCGTGTCGATGCACACGGCCACTTAGCACGACCGTTTGTCTAGGCGTTTTGTTTCTCCATGCCCGTTTTTTAGCCGGCCACGCCCGTAGGGTACAAGTCAGTATGTTGGCACGATTTTAAGGCACGGGCGTGTTCTGCCCGTGGCTTGCAAGTCAGTAACTTCACACGGTCGTACGGGGGGGAGTGGTTGGATCCATGACGTCGAGAATTAGGTGGGATTTGATTCGAACTACCTCTTCTATGTCAGTATGGGGATTCTGGTGGTCCACACGGCCACGGCCAAGGCCATGTGGCTTGGAAATCTGCACTTTTGTGTAAGTTTAAAACTAAATTTTCAGAAAAGAAAGAAGGAAAGAAAGCCAAATGTGAAAATACAGTGGGTTAGTGCTCGGGTTGCCTCCCGAGAAGCGCTCGTTTATAGTCTTAAGCTAGACTTTCCTTGTAAAAAAAATCAGGGGGTTTAAAGGTTTGAGTATCTTCCCTCATGCTTACCTCGACTATTTCGTGTGGGAAGATATTGTGTACCTTAATAGGAATTTCGTCGTTTACTTTCAGGCCTGATGTGGTGATGTGAGGGTCGGCTTTGTCTAACAGTACTTGGTCTCCTATTTTGACGTGGTTTGATCTTCCTATGAGCTCTTCTGGGGGCTCCTTAGGTTTTACTTCGTGCGGTTCCTGTTCCTCTTTGATTTGTGTTTTCTGCTCTTTTAGTTTGTCGACCCTAAGGCTTAGTTCCTTATGTAGTTCTTCCTTGTTAGCTTGGGGTCCATGACTTGGCTTCGGTTTGTATCCTTGTGGTGTTTCCTGCGATAAAGGTTGCACAAATTGATTATCAACTGGATTGAGTTTCTTACCTTCATCGATTGTTGTCCTGGCCGAGTTAAGAGCTTGAAGACTGATTGATTCGTCACCTAGACAAAGTATAAGTTCTCCTGTTGCAACATCAATTTTAGTCTTGGCAGTTGCTAGGAAGGGTCTTCCTAAAATTAAAGGGATTGAATTATCCTCATCCATGTCTAAGACAAAAAAATCTACTGGGAAAACAAATTTATAGATTTTGACAAGAACATCTTCGATAATGCCCTTAGGAATTCTAACAGTTTTATCAGCTAATTGAATACTCATCCTAGTTTGTTTGGGCTTCCCTAGACCTAGTCGTTTAAACAATGTATAAGGCATGACAGACATTTATACTTGCCCCTAAATCAGCTAACGCATTATCAACATTTAGTCTACCAATTAAACAAGGAATAGTAAAACTCCCTGGATCTGTTTGCTTCTGCGGTAGTCTATTCTGTAACATTGCTGAGCATACTGCGTTCAATTCCACATGTGGCTCTTCATCTAATTTGTGTTTGTTCATTAAGAGTTGTTTTAAAAATTTCCTCGAATCTGGCATCTGAAAAAGAGCTTCAAGAAGAGGTAAGTTAATATGTAATTTCTTTAAAAGTTTAAGAAACTTACCAAACTGTTCTTCTGTATCATCTCTTTTCATTACTTTGGGGTAAGGTATGCGAGGTTGGTATTCTTTGATTTCTAGTTTTGGCTTTTATTATGTTGCCTCAACTTTTCCTTCATCTACCTCGTTCTTTTGTATTGGATTAGGTTCGTCTACCCCTGTGCTATTATGAGCTGTGATGGCTTGGATTTGCTCCTTTGGGTTAATCTCAGTGTTACTCGGTAGACGTCCTTGCAGTTGTTCGGACATTAACTTTGCAAGTTGTCTGACTGCTTTAGTGACTTCCCCTACTGACTTAGTAAGTTCCCCGATTCGGTTCTTGGTCTCCTCAGCCGATGTTTGTTGACTTTTAAGTGTTTTCTCGGTATCTTGGAGACGATTTTCTCTGCTTGCCATGAATTTTTTCAGCATCTCTTCGAGGTTTGGCTTTTTCTCTTGTGGGTATGGCTGATTTTGGAAATTTTGAGGAGGTTGTTGTCTTTGATTTCCTTGACTCCCCATGAAATATTTGGGTGGTTCCTCTAACCTGGATTGTAAGTATTACTATAAGGATTATTATTGGATCTGAAATTATTACCTATATAGTTCATCTGTTCGCTCTCTGTGCCCAGTTGCTAGGGTGGGTACTTAGGATTCGCCACAGTTCCACTTGCGTCGCATTGCATGACTGGGTGTACCTGCGAAGAACACAAACTATCAAGCTTTTTATTTATTATCTCTATCTGTGTTGATAGTGTGGTCACTGCATCGAGGTTGTAAACTCTAGCTAATTTTGTCGGTTTAGTCCTTGTCACTTGCCACTGATAGTTATTCAGTGACATCTCTTCAATGAACTCACAGGCTACTTCAGGAGTTCTGTTGTTCAGAGTTCCATTGGCGGTTGAATCAATTAATTGCCTCCTTAAGGGGTTTACACTGTAATATCCTAAATTAGGGGTTATGCGTTTGGAGCATAACTCAAGTGTTAGTAGGTTTTAAGTGTGGTTGAGTATGTTTTAAGGGTTTTTAGAACTCTAGGATGAAGGTGGAAGCTTTGGGAAAATGGTGGATTTTAAGTCAAAAAAAGGGAGTTAGGTGAAAGAGGTCTTTAAGAGAAATTGTGGGGAGTTTATGGCACAAAAGAGCTAGCAGCAGAGTGGCAAGGGACGCCACCTGGAGTGCTGGGGAGTTTGCGTCAAGGGAGTTTCAGGGGGAAGAGGTTCGAGCAACGTGGGAAGCATTGGAGACTTTTATTTTTGCGTTAAAAAGGGGAACTGGGCTAAGAAGGCTTTAAGGAAATTTGTAGGCATTTTTGGACATAGAGACAGGCCTTGGTAAAGTGGCTGCAAGGCGCTACTTAAGGCCTTGGTGATGACGCCGTGTGCAGTAGGGATAAGGGCCTTGGTTCGAGTTGCGAAGGAAGTAGAAAGGAGCATTTATTTTTGCGTCGAGAAGGCGCCTGGCGAAAGAGGTTTTAAAAGAAATTCTGGGTAAATCATGTCACAAACAGCGCCTTGGCAGAGTGGCCTGGGGCGTTATCTGCAGCTTGCATCCAAGGGCTCCAACAGGTCTCGGGTTCGAGGCTTGTGAGGAGCAAGGGGAGTGTTTTTATTTTGCTTTTGCGTCAAGGTAGAGTTGGAAGAAAGTGGACGGCACTTGGGATTTTCAATTGGAGGAGGATTTTAATTCTCCCATTGATTTTCGGCTAAGGTAGGATAAATGTTATTTTATTTGTTTATTTTATTTATTTTAGATAGGTAGATAAGAGATAAATGAGGTGATAAATTAGTGTTTTATTTTATTTTTAATAAGTGATTAAGAGATAAAATAGGAACTTGGTGAAGGATAATTGTTGTGTTTATTTTTTTTAATTATTAAATGAAGTGATAATAGGAGATTATTATGGGATTTGATAAGGAATGGAGGTAGTAGTCAAATTCGGATCTCCTTGGGTTGATAATTTTCGGTCAATTAGGGGGATTAAATGCCGAATTCTTCTTTTAATAAGCACCCATTCTCTTTTTCTTTCTCTTTTAGTCTTTGGCCGAATTCTCCTAAGCTGTTTCTACCTCTCTTTTGCTCTTTTATTTTGTTAAGACCGAACCCTCCTTGTCACCATAGCCAAAGTTCTTC
Source organism: Gossypium australe (assembly GCA_005393395.2). Classification (NCBI taxonomy): domain Eukaryota; kingdom Viridiplantae; phylum Streptophyta; class Magnoliopsida; order Malvales; family Malvaceae; genus Gossypium; species Gossypium australe. The sequence goes on from CM016620.1 coordinate 98,571,158, forward strand.
AAACTCTTCTTCTTCTCTATTTGCTAGTTTGGCCGAACCTACATCTTTTGTTTAAGCTCTTTCTTTTATGTGGGTGTTAGCCGAAACCTTGATTTAGTTCTCTCCTGTGGCCGAATCTCTTAGTGATCAAAGGGGGGAGGTGTCATCGATTTCTTTTGGTGCAAGTTATCCAATCGGTTCATTATAGAGGTAAGGTGATATGTGCAATGCGGCCATAAGTCTTATTGGTTATTAAAGTTAGCCGTTTCTAACAGTTAGTTCATATAGGGATTTCGACAGTTCGAAGGCAAGGAGTGACTTTTCGAGATTTGGTAAGTGTAGATTCGATTCGATATATTTGGATTAAAGTATTAGTGGTTAACCGAATGTTTCTAATTAAGATATCATTAATGGATTCGAGTGCCAGTCAAGGAGGACAAGGAATAGTCCCTATTCCTAAGTTTAAGAGGAGAGTAGTTTCTGCAGTTCGGGATTGGCCACCGGGGTGTGGACCAGCGTCAGAACAAGAAAGTAGGCAGATAGCCGTAGTCTCGCTTAGTGATAGCATCGGTATCGAAAGCGTAGTTTTTCAAGTAATCAGGTGTGTAGTTAGCCTACTGTTTTCCGGGTTTATGTTATGTATGTGATATTGTGTATGTGCTATGAATGTGCTAACTAGTGCAGTGGAAATTGTGATATGGATACCCTCAAGGGGTATGTCAATAATCCGGCAAGTACTCAATCTGATGAAATGTGACTATTGTTATGAATATGTGATAATATGTTAAATAACATGTACATGCATTATCATCATGGCATTATTTTATGTTGCATGTGCATGGGTGGGATATGATATGAAAGAAGGACAGGGTGTACTTCGAGTACGTGGTTTGATGAATGGCTCTGTGCCTCATCATGGTTGATATCGGCTATGTGCCATATCGTGGTTATTGATGGCTTTGTGCTCATCGTGGTTTTGATGATAGCTTCGGCTACATCGTGGATTGACGTTGACTGAGGTCACGTTGTGGATTATTTACGATTAAGTTCGCGTGGACGACATTTGTTGCCTTATTGGAGTAAAAAGGGGAGGGTGATTTAATAATCCCCTGGTGTGTGGTAGGCTGGATACGGGGGTGTGTAGAGGATGGACCCTAGGCTGGGTTGGGCTTCATAATTGCATAATTTTGTATGTGAATAAATGTGGAAATGGGCCAAGCCCAATATGCTATGTGAATTAATGTGAAATGGGCCAAGCCCAGTATGTGGAAACACGTGGTTAAATATGTTATTATACGAAATGTGGTATGGATATGGGCCAAGCCCAAATCATGGAATTATGTGAACAAGTTGAATTGTTATCTGATATGTGATCTGATAATGGGCCAAGCCCAATAAGTGAAATCATGTGATTAAGTGCATTGATATCTGATTTATGGGTTAATATGTGGTTTATATGTGGGTGGATTTCAGTGGCCTAAATGCACACTGAGTCTGTATGACTCACCCAATTTTTATTAACATCGCAGGTGATGCTTGGACTGGGTTTGGAGTGGATACAAGGTGGCCCATGCAGAAGAAGTTTTAATTGATTTAAGTATTTTATATTTCTAAGATTTATGAATTATTATTTATTGTAATAAGGGCCACTTAAAGTATTTGAATTTTGCTATGTTTCCGTTGGATTTGTAATTAAGTTAATATTCTGTAAGTTTAATGTTAAAAGCTATTTAAATCTCAAAAGTCATTAAAGTTTTGAATCCGGTATTTTTATAACAACTTAATTTTTACTTAGAATGTTTTAAATTACGAAAATGTTTTATCAAAGGCGACAAATTTTTAACGATTTTTACTTTTAAGTAAGAATATTTTCAAACGTTTTCCGCAGTGGCATTTCAAATTCGGTCGTAACGAATGGGCCGGGTTTGGGGTGTTACAGTTTGGTATCAGAGCCCAGTTCAAAACTCGGCTTTGAGGGTTTTGGGTCCAAAAACATTATTTCAAATGGGCTTTTCAGAAATATGGACTTTTAAGAACTATTTTTCAGGTTATTCTGGCATGGCACCTGTATCTACGACCCGAAGTCCACCAGGTAAGTGCCTCTAAATTGTTGAAGTGATTTGTATGTGAAATGTTATGGGCTTAGTTGGGCTCGTAGATTAGAAGATTATGGCTATTGAACCCTAGGACTAGTGCACTCAAACATATGCATAAGACTTAAGTGCAATCAAACAAACCTGTGTCTAAGTCGCCGAGATAAGGTGTGGCAACCATTGTGCGCATGTCTAGGAGTGGATTCAGTAAGAGCTTGGTACTTAAGCAGTCCTAGCGACTCACCTCCTCTTTACTCGAATCGTACCTGGTGCGTAGCTACGGTTCACCCTAACCAAGAGGACTTATTCACGGGCTAAACCCGATAATTAAAACCCGAAAGGGACTAGCCATACTGTTTATAAAAACCTTAGTTTTAAAATCACTAAATTACCCTTTTGATCTGTAAAAGCTATTCTATAAATTTTTTTCTGAAAAATTTTCGATTTACAAAAATTACCTAAATACCCCTAGTGGTAAAATTACTAAAATGCCCCTAGTTTCTAAAACTACCACATTACCCTTGACTTTCATAAAATTTTCTTACTTTGCAAAAATATCCAAAAACCCTATTTTGTGAAAACTCAAGATACCCTGATTTGGGAAATTTTACGAAAATGTCCCTTACTTCTAAAATTACCAAAATGACCTCAATTTTTCTGAAAATTTCTGCAATACTTTCGATTTAGAAAATTTTCAAGATAACCCCCGAGGTTTGTAAATTCTGAAATACCTTTGATTTGTAGAACATTTCCGAATTGACCCTGATTTATTACCAAAATACCCTTATAGGAAAAATGACGAAATTACCCCTGGGTTGGGAATGGACAAGAATGCCCATAATAGTGTGTTGAATGATGTGAATGAATGAATGTGTCTCTATCGAGATGGATGAATATGAATATGAATGTGTGATTCTCTAAATTAGAATAGAAGCTTGAACTGAAACCTTGATTGATCGAAAGAACTACTTCTAAAAACTTTTTTTCATAAAACTGTTCGCGGGATAAACAGTGAAACAAAATTTCTAATGCATAAAACTTTCTAATCAGATTAAATCGCGACGGTAGACATGAGTTCTAGTGGATGCGGTCGAGGTAAAATGACTGTATCGGAACCAGTAGGGTCTAGTCATGGGTCAGAAAACAATGTGCCGCCGCCAACAGTGGGCGCGGAGGATCAGGAACAGACTGAAGGAGATGATGCAGTATCGTTAGCTATGCTGCGAGTGTTAGAACGAGTTGCGGGAGTCAATGTGGGCAATGGAGCTCGGAAGTCAGTACCGGAGAGACTTAAGTCAAACGGAGCCGAGATTTTTAGAGGAGTATCTGGGGTAGCTCCGAACGTGGCGGAGTATTGGCTAGAAGCAGTTGAAAGGATTATGGATGATTTGGATTTAACTGCTGAAGAAAAGCTGAAAGGTGCTGTCTCGTTGCTTCGAGATGAAGCTTATCGATGGTGGCTTACTGTCAGGCAAGGTACCCCTGCAGATCGAGTGGATTGGAAGTACTTTAAGGTTAAGTTTGAAGGAAAATACGTTGGAGCTAGTTATTTAGACTCGCAAAGGAAGGCGTTTCTGAACTTGGTACAAGGAAGCATGTCGGTACCGGAGTATGAAGCAGAATTTGTGCGGCTAAGTCAGTATGCCAAGGGAATCGTGGCTACTGATTATGAAAGGTGTGTCCGATTCGAAGATGGATTGCGGGACGAGCTACGTGTGTTGATAGCTCCGCAAAGAGAAAGGGACTTTGCTGTTTTAGTGGAGAAGGCTTGGATAGCTGAGGAAGTTAAGAAGACTGTGAAGCAGAATCGAGAAGAGAATAGGAAACAGAATAAGAGAAGTTTTGGATCGTCAGAAGCATCTGGAGGTTTTCAGAAAAGGCCAAGGATTGAGAATGCTGTACGTGCACCTGAGCCAGTTGCTGAGAATCGGAGTCGTCTATGTGCTCAGTGTGGAAGAGCTCATGTAGGAGTGTTTGGGGAAATAGTAAGGAATGTTTCCGGTGCGGCTCTAAGGCTCACTTGGTTAAGAAATGTCCTCAAGTGATGGATAGGGCTCGAGGTCAAGGTCGTGGAACCCCGAGCAGAGGTGCTGAAGGTTCAGATGTGAGGCAACCAGGGTTGGCTTAAGCAATCAGTCATAGCAAGAAGGAAGTTGGACCGAGTATGTTCCCTAATCCTGGAATCTCTTTATTGACTTGATTGTTATAGAAATAGTTCGTGTTTGTATGCTAGTGAAGTGTAAGGAACTTTGAATGCGAATCTTGAGATAGTATTTAAGGAATGTGTTAGTTTTGTTAAGATCAGAGTGCGCAGCAGTAGAATAGTGTGATGAATTATGGATGCACGATTGTTCGATAGTAAGTAATTTCGAGGACGAAATTATTTTTAAGGAGGGTAGAACTGTAGTATCCTAAATTAGGGGTTATGCGTTTGGAGCATAACTCAAGTGTTAGTAGGTTTTAAGTTGGTTGAGTATGTTTTAAGGGTTTTTAGAACTCTAGGATGAAGGTGGAAGCTTTGGGAAAATGGTGGATTTGAAGTAAAAAAAAGGGAGTTAGGTGAAAGATGCCTTTAAGAGAAATTGTGGGGAGTTTATGGCACAAAAGAGCTAGCAACAGAGTGGCAAGGGACGCCACCTGGAGTGCTGGGGAGTTTGCGTCAAGGGAGTTTCAGGGGGAAGAGGTTCGAGCAACGTGGGAAGCATTGGAGACTTTTATTTTTGCGTCAAAAAGGGGATCTGGGCTAAGAAGGCTTTAAGGAAATTTGTAGGCATTTTTGGACATAGAGACAGGCCTTGGTAAAGTGGCTGCAAGGCGCTACTTAAGGCCTTGGTGATGACGCCGTGTGCAGTGGGGATAAGGGCCTTGGTTCGAGTTGCGAAGGAAGCAGGAATGAGCATTTATTTTTGCGTCGAGAAGGCGCCTGGCGAAAGAGGTTTTAAAAGAAATTCTGGGTAAATCATGTCACAAACAGCGCCTTGGCAGAGTGGCCTGGGGCGTTATCTGCAGCTTGCATCCAAGGGCTCCAACAGGTCTCGGGTTCGAGGCTTGTGAGCAGCAAGGGGAGTGTTTTTATTTTGCTTTTGCATCGAGGTAGAGTTGGAAGAAAGTGGACGGCATTTGGGACTTTCAATTGGAGGAGGATTTTAATTCTCCTATTGATTTTCGGCTAAGGTAGGATAAATGTTATTTTATTTGTTTATTTTATTTATTTTAGATAGGTAGATAAGAGATAAATGAGGTGATAAATTAGTGTTTTATTTTATTTTTAATAAGTGATTAAGAGATAAAATAGGAACTTGGTGAAGGATAATTGTTGCGTTTATTTTTTTTAATTATTAAATGAAGTGATAATAGGAGATTATTATGGGATTTGATAGGGAATGGAGGTAGTAGTCAAATTTGGATCTCCTTGGGTTGATAATTTTCGGTTAATTAGGGGGATTAAGTGCCGAATTCTTCTTTTAATAAGCACCCATTCTCTTTTTCTTTCTCTTTTAGTCTTTGGCCGAATTCTCCTAAGCTGTTTCTACCTCTCTTTTGCTCTTTTATTTTGCTAAGACCGAACCCTCCTTGTCACCATAGCCAAAGTTCTTCAGACTCTTCTTCTTCTCTATTTGCTAGTTTGGCCGAACCTACATCTTTTGTTCAAGCTCTTTCTTTTATGTGGGTGTTAGCCGAAACCTTGATTTAGTTCTCTCCTGTGGCCGAATCTCTCAATGATCAAAGGGGGGAGGTGTCGTCGATTTCTTTTGGTGCAAGTTTTCCAATCGGTTCATTATAGAGGTAAGGTGGTATGTGCAATGCGGCCATAAGTCTTATTGGTTATTAAAGTTAGCCGTTTCTAACAGTTAGTTCATATAGGGATTTCGACAGTTCAAAGGCAAGGAGTAACTTTTCGAGATTTTGTAAGTGCAGATTCGATTCGATATATTTGGATTAAAGTATTAGTGGTTAACAGAATGTTTCTGATTAAGATATCATTAATGGATTCTAGTGCCAGTCAAGGAGGACAAGGAATAGTCCCTATTCCTAAGTTTAAGAGGAGAGCAGTTTCTGCAGTTCGGGATTGGCCACCGGGGTGTGGACCAGCGTCAGAACAAGAAAGTAGGCAGATAGCCGTAGTCTCGCTTAGTGATAGCATCGATATCGAAAGCGTAGTTCTTCAAGTAATCAGGTGTGTAGTTAGCCTACTGTTTTCCGGGTTTATGTTATGTATGTGATATTGTGTATGTGCTATGAATGTGCTAACTAGTGCAGTGGAAATTGTGATATGGATACCCTCAAGGGGTATGTCAATAATCCGGTAAGTACTCAATCTGATGAAATGTGACTATTGTTATGAATATGTGATAATATGTTAAATAACATGTACATGCATTATCATCATGGCATTATTTTATGTTGCATGTGCATGGGTGGGATATGATATGAAAGAAGGACAGGGTGTACTTCGAGTACGTGGTTTGATGAATGGCTCTGTGCCTCATCGTGGTTGATATCGGCTATGTGCCATATCGTGGTTATTGATGGCTTTGTGCTCATCGTGGTTTTGATGATAGCTTCGGCTACATCGTGGATTGACGTTGACTGAGGTCACGTTGTGGATTATTTGCGATTAAGTTCACGTGGACGGCATTTGTTGCCTTATTCGAGTAAAAAGGGGAGGGTGATTTAATAATCCCCTGGTGTGTGGTAGGCTGGATACGGGGGTGTGTAGAGGATGGACCCTAGGATGGGTTGGGCTTCATAATTGCATAATTTTGTATGTGAATAAATGTGGAAATGGGCCAAGCCCAATATGCTATGTGAATTAATGTGAAATGGGCCAAGCCCAGTAAGTGAAGTGGATAAATGTGATAATGGGCCAAGCCCAGTATGTGGAAACACGTGGTTAAATATGTTATTATACGAAATGTGGTATGGATATGGGCCAAGCCCAAATCATGGAATTATGTGAACAAGTTGAATTGTTATCTGATATGTGATCTGATAATGGGCCAAGCCCAATAAGTGAAATCATGTGATTAAGTGCATTGATATCTGATTTATGGGTTAATATGTGGTTTATATGTGGGTGGATTTTAGTGGCCTAAATGCACACTGAGTCTGTATGACTCACCCAATTTTTATTAACATCGCAGGTGATGCTTGGACTGGGTTTGGAGTGGATACAAGGTGGCCCATGCAGAAGAAGTTTTGCTTGATTTAAGTATTTTATATTTCTAAGATTTATGAATTATTATTTATTGTAATAAGGGCCACTTAAAGTATTTGAATTTTGCTATGTTTTCGTTGGATTTGTAATTAAGTTAATATTCTGTAAGTTTAATGTTAAAAGCTATTTAAATCTCAAAAGTCATATTAAAGTTTTGAATCTGGTATTTTTATAACAAATTAATTTTTACTTAGAATGTTTTAAATTACGAAAATGTTTTATCAAAGGCAACAAATTTTTAACGATTTTTACTTTTAAGTAAGAATATTTTCAAACATTTTCCGCAGTGGCATTTCAAATTCGGTCGTAACGAATGGGCCGGGTTTGGGGTGTTACATACACCGTTATAGAAGGTTTGGACTTGGAGCCATAAGGGTAAACCGTGGTGCGGACACCTTCTCAAGAGATCCTTGTATCTCTCCCATGCATCGTATAATGTCTCTAAATTCATCTGCACAAAGGAGGAGATATCATTCTGTAATTTGGCCGTTTTGGCTGATGGGAAATATTTTAAAAGAAATTTTTCGGTCATTTGTTCCCATGTAGTGATTGACCCTCGTGGTAACGAGTTTAACCACTGTTTGGCTTTATTTCTTAATGAAATGGGAAATAACCGAAGACGTATGGCATCATCAGAAACACCATTTATTTTAAAGGTATCACAGAACTCTAAAAAATTAGCTATATGAGTGTTTGGATCTTCGTCCAGTAAACCATCAAATTGAACAAATTGTTGAATCATTTGTATTGTGTTAGGCTTTAATTCAAAATTATTAGCAGCTATAGTAGGCCTAACAATACTCGATTCCGCTCCTGTTAAATGCGGTTTAGCATAATCAAACATAGTACGTGGAGCATTGTTTTCTCCCACATCATGTGGTTGTGGGTTATTCTCGTCCATCCCTTCAGTAGGATTGGATCAGCCTTCTTGGTCTTCCTCTGTGTAATTTAGGGCTTGCCTGATTTCTCTGCGAGTCCTACAAATGGTAGCTTCAATTTCATTGTCGTATACTAGGGGTCCTCTCGGGTTCCTTCTAGTCATAAACTAGAGGTACCTGCTAGGAGAAGAAAGAAAGAAAATTATCAAAATCAAAATTTAACCTAAAAAAAATAAAAATAAAAGTAAATTGCGAAAAATAAAAAATAATGGCTAAAGTAATAAAAATAGAGTTTTCTTAATATTTTAGTTCCCCGGCAACGGCCCCAAAAACTTGATCGCTGGAATCAGAGTCTTAAAATTTATAAAGAGAATGATCGAACCTGCAAACTAACTCTGACAATGATTAAAGGCAAGTGTACCTATCGAATAGTAGTATAGCTTAGGCAAGACCGGATTGTCGAACCCAAAGGAACTAAAATTACTAATACTAACCTTCTTTTTATTATCTAGCCCAAAATAAGTGAAGGTGTTTAGACTTAACTACTACTAAGCTAAAGATGCAAAGACAAAAGAATAAATTGGGAAATAACTTGAGGGAAGACTCAATTGATTTAAGACGATACCCTCAGGAAGAATCCACCTAGACTTTACTTGTTATCTAACATTGAACCATACGATTTATTCACTTGACTTGATCCGTAGGACTCCCTAATGTATATTAAACCCTCTCTCGAGGCGAATAACGTCTAACCCTAGGTTAATTAACGGAAATCTCTTTCTCACTTAATAACCCCCTAGAATAGCAGTAAATCGATCTATGGATTCCCATATTATGTTTCACCCTAATCTGGAAAAATCTCATCACCCTATCTTTAGGCGCGCGAACGACTCCGATTTAATTATGCTAGATCTATTCTTAAGCAGGGACTTTTACTCCTCCACCTAACAACATCTGATTTGAGTCAATATCCCGGAAACATTAACACAAGAATTAAGTGCACATAATTAAGAACAAATCAAGTATTTATCTTATAGTTCAGAAAACAATAACAATATTCATCTAGGTTTCATCCCCTTCAGGTATCTGAAGGGTTTAGTTCATAATAAATAAAGAAAACATCTCAGAAGAAAAGATAAAACAAAACATAAGAAATCCCTAAAACTCCCTGAAGGAATTGAAGGAGAGATCCACCGTCTTGAGTAGAATTTGGGCTTATAGAGATAGATCAACTGGTTATCCTCGAGTGATTCCCACAATTCTGACCTTTTCGGCTTGGCTCCTTGGCCTAGCTAACTGCCCTCCTTTTAGGTAACACTTAGGGGGTTTATATAGGCTCTTGGAATGTGTTTCTTCGCCCCAAAGTATCCAAATCCGAATGAAATTGCTTTTTGCCACGATAGGGACACGGCCATGTCACACACCCGTATGACTAGTCTTCAAGCCGTGTTCGAACTTCTTTAATAAGGCACAACCGTGTGACTCGGGGGTAAGGCTATGTTCTAGATGATCCATGTGGCATGGCTGTGTGGGCTTAAGTCCTGGCCGTGTGGATTTTGTGATATGGCCCATTTACTCTGTTTTGGGCCCGTTTTATGTTCTTTTCATCCTCGGTGCTTTCCTATGTATAAGACATGAAAAGAAAGGATTAAGAGCACATTTTTATATCAATCGAGGCTTAAATCATCCAAAAGCATACTAAATGTAGGATTAAAATATGTTGCTTTTACGGTTTATCAAATACCCCCACACTTAAGCTTTTGCTTGTCCTCAAGCAAAATTATCAACTTACAATTAAAACAAATTTTCCATGATTCATAATTCCTATCAATAATGTCTCATCATAATTCATAGATAAATTATACATGGATGAGTAATTTATACTTTCCATCTTCCATGTCACACGCCCGTGTGATTAGTCTTCAAGCCGTGTTCGGACTTCTTTAATGAGGCACGGCCATGTGACTCGGGGGTAAGGCTGTGTTCTAGATGATCCATGGGGCACGGCCATGTGGGCTTAAATCCATGCCGTGTGGATTTCGTGATATGGCCCATTTACTCCGTTTTGGGCCCGTTTTATGTTCTTTTCATCCTCGGGTGCTTTCCTGGGTATAAGACATGAAAAGAAACGATTAAGAGCACATTTTTATATCAATCGAGGCTTAAATCATCCAAAAGCTAAATGTGGGATTAAAATATGTTGCTTTTACGGTTTATCAATTGTACTGCATCATGAATGCTTGTGCTAGATCTCTCCATGAACTAATTCTGTTTCGACTCAACTGATTGTACCATTTAGACGCAGCTGCCACCAATCTATCTTGGATGCAATGAATCAGCAGTTGATCGTTGTTAACATACCTAGTCATTCTTTTGCAGAACATAGTAATATGTGCTTTTGGGCAACTCGTCCCATTGTACTTCTCAAATTCTGGCATTTTGAACTTGTAGGGAAGTACAATTCTGGAACTAAACTCAGATCTTTAACTTTGATCCCATGATTGCTATCATCACTTTCCATTGCCCTGAACTTTTCTTCTAGCCATTTACACCATTTTTCTAATTGCTTTTCTAATTCTGTCCTTGCCCTTTCCTCTTCTGCCATTTCATCCAAATCAGGAACAACTGGATTATTTGAATTATTACAAGGGTTAGAGCCTGAGTCAGCCTAAAAATTCATTGGTATCGAGGCCCCAGCTTGAAACTGTTGGGGCCTGATCGTAACAGATGGTCTCTGTGGGTTTATCTTAGGTTGTGCCTGTACATGTGTTGGAGTAAAAACAGGAAGATATTGATGATCTTCATTACTGTCCCCGACATTATCCATGGTGCCTTTCCCTTTGTCCATCCTTCCTACCAACAGTTGGGACAGTTGAGCCATCATGTTTCTTTGGGACTCCATCATTTGATCCATCATCTCTTGTTGGATCTTAGCTAACTGCTCTTGCATATCTGCCTGCATTTGGTCTTACATATCCTTTTGCATTTGCTCCAATTTCTCTAATCTTTTGTCCATTGACTTGGTCTTTTTTCTTGTGCCGTAGGGATGCGTATTTGGTAAGGTTTTGTCGGTTCTAGGTTAGTGAAATAATTTTTAATTAATTAGGATCTTTCAATGGCCTTTAATGCACATGCATTAAATGAATGAAATAAAAATAAATGCAAATGTACATGCATGAGATGAATGCAAAGAAGGTGTCGATTCTGATTCAATTCTGTTTAGAAAACTTTACTAGAAAACAAAATTCTTTATATAAAATCAAGTTATAAATAAGGCTTTGCCCTAATGCCTAAAGCTTTAATTTTCCTAAGCAGTGAAGCTAGCTCCTGTCCCCGATTTGACTGCAACTCATACTTCACACTCAGTATATCCGTTTGTGCCGCCAAAGTCTGCAAGTAGTCATCTATCTCTTGAATTTGGGTTACGGCTTCTCCCATAATGTAACCCTTGTTTCTAACTTGATTCTGCGAATGATGAAGCTGCTCCTTCCAACGTTCTTCACTTGTTTCAAAAACTCAATCCGCATTTCACAGTTCCATAATGCTGCCTCTAGTTCTTCTATTTTCCCTTTCATTTCTTCTATCTTACTTAAGCTTGCTCTTAATTCCTTCACAGAATTATGACTTCGGTACTGATAAAGAGATTTCTCGAGTTTCGCTACTCTAGCCCTTAACTCACCTCGTTCATTTATGCTTTCTAAGAGGCTTTTTTCGAAGGGTTCATTTCGTGCTTGTGCCTCTTGAAATTTCTTTTCCCATTGATAAGCTTTAGTCCTTTCTTCTTGAACCTCCTGACGCCATTGTTCTGAAGTTTTCCCTAACCCAGCGATCCTCATCGATAGACGCAACTTCTTATAGTATATCCTTAAACTATCCAGATCCTCTTTAGCCCTATTTTTCTGTTTTCTTAACTTTTTAGTCTCTGACTTCTGCACTTCCACATCTAATCTCATGTGCATTTTTTCTTCCTCCAGCTGTTCAATCCTTTTCCCGAGCTCGGAACTCTTTTTTTTCAAAGTCTTGTCTTATAACCTTTAGCTCTGATGGAACAACTTGTAAGTATTCTTCCATTGATCGAGCACCTTCTAAACTCGGCCCAGGAATATTATCATTAATCCTTTTGCTAAACTATTCGTTATATTCAGGCGTCGTCATAGAACTAATAGCCAATCTCTTCATCTAGCGACTTTGCTTCCAAGTATCCAAAATCTCTTGAACCTTTTTCTTATAATCGTCCCCTTTATATGAGAACTCACATTGAGAAAGCTCGTAAGTCGCCGGTATAAATTGCCTCGACTTATACTGCCTTAATACAAGCAAAGGAGTGTATCCAATGGCCCCCCAGATTCCAAGCAAAAGTACATAATCAAAACTCCCACACCAATAAAGGATCTCGTCAGGGACCATCCAAACAGCTCTCCATTCAATATCCTCCTCATTGAGATTTTGAAGAATTGCCATCCATCTTTCTTCTAAAATATCGTCTCTCCTTTGCGTAGCTGCTTCCTCCTTTAATGGGGGAATAACTCTCAGAGAAGACCCGGTAAGAGACCTTGCCCACCTTCCAAAAATGTCCATGAAACCATACCAATAACAGCTGCGCACATCCAGTAAATCTACCTTCGCCTGCCTTCCGACACAGGCTCAAAGATTTGAATGTTTCAGCTAGAATTATAGGTACAAGTGTGACTCTTTTATCAAGACGATCTAATAAATCAGTGACTGCTTTATCTATATGCCTTAGAGCTGTAGGAAAAATCATCAAACCATAAATGCTCAAGTCGAAGATGTCAACTTTCTTCTTTACATTCGGATGTGCTAAGATCAAGTCTCTCAAATTCACCCAAGGAATACATTTATCATCCCCTTTCTGTTGAATTCGAGCCGTAACCCAAGCCTCACTCATCCCAGTAATATTCATTAACTTCTTCACAAAAGTTGGGACATTAGCAGCCCTAGAGTAAGCTTTGTCGACTTGGATCTTTGGACAACGAAGCAAGTCGTATATTCCTCCACAGTGGGCACCAAGTCCACCTTTCCGAAAGTGAAACAGTTATAGGCAGGGTTCCAAAACCGAGTCATAGCCCGAAACAAATGCTTGTCTACCTTGACATCCAGCAAATAGGGTGATCGCTGAAATCAGAGCTTTAAAATTTATAAAAGAATGATCGAACCTAGAGACTAACTCTGACAACGATTAAAGGCAAGTGTACCTATCGAACAGTAGTATAGCTTAGGTAAGACCGGATTATCGAACCCAAAGGAACTAAAAGTACTAATACTAACTTTCTTTTTATTATTTAGCCTTAAAAATGGAGTGAAGTTGCTTTTAAACTAAATTAATGAAGACTAAGCTAAGGACACAAAGACGAAAAGAACGATTTGGAAAATAACTTGAAGAAAAACTCAATTGATCACGACGATACCCTCAGGAAGAATCCACCTAGACTTCACTTGTTATTTAACCCTAAACCATATGATTTCTTTACTTAGCTTGATCCATAGGACTCCCTAACCTATATTAAACCCTCTCTCCAGGCGAATAACGTCTAAACCAAGGTTAATTAGTGGAACTCTCGTTGGCTTATAATAACCCCCTAGAATAGTAGTAAATTGATCAATGGACTCCCATATTAGGTTTCACCCTAATCCGGTAAAATCTCGTAACCCTATCTCTAGGCGTTCGATCAACTCCACTTAATTATGCTAGATCTACTATTAGGCAGGGTCTATTCCTCTTCCACCTAAGCATATCAGATTTGGATTAAGCAACATAATTAAGAACAAACTAAGTATTTATCATATAATTCAGAAATCACATAACAAGATTCATCTAGGTTTCATCCCCTTCAGGTATCTGAGGGGTTTAGTTCATAATGAATAAAAAGAACTTCTCAAGAGAAAAGATAAAACAAAACATAAGAAAATCCTAAAACCCCCTGAAGGAATTGAAGGAGAATTCCGCCGTCTTAGGTATAACTCCGGCTTCTTGGGGTGGATCAACTGGCTATCCTTGCGTTATTCCCGAACTCTGACCTTCTAGGCTTGGCTCCTTGGCCTAGCTTTTACGCCTGTTTCGGCTTCTGCCGAACTCTCCTTTCAAGTTGCCCCATTGGGTGTTTATATAGACTTTGTGATGCCTTACTTGGCCCTTAAGTATCCTAATTCAAGTAGGATTCCTAATAGGGTGTTTGAATAGGCTTTGGCATGTGTTTCTTTGCCTCCAAGTATCCTTTCCCGAATGAAATTTCTCTTTCCAGCAACAGGGACATGGCCATGGCATACGCCCGTGTGGATCGTGGCCAGGCCGTGCTCGGACTTTTAATGAGACATGGCCATGTTAGTTTTGGGCCAGGCCGTGTCGATTTCTTTCTTGCCCAATTTGGTCCGTTTTAAGCCCGTTTCTCATTTTTTTATCCTTTGGTGCTTTCCTGAGTATAAAACATGAAAAGAAAGGATTAAGAGCACCTTTTTACATAAATTGGGGATAAGTTATCCAAAAACAAGCTAAATGTGGGATTAAAATATGTTATAATTACGGTTTATCAAATACCCCCACACTTAAGCTTTTGCTTGTCCTCAAGCAAAATTCTCAACTCATAATTAAAACGGACTTCCTTGATTCATAGTATTCATCAATAATGTTTTATCATAATTCAAAGATAATTCATACATGGATAAGTCAACTCAAAGAGTCCTAAAGATTCAAACAATCAAAGTCATGATATTTATAGTATGAAAATATAGGTGTTTCCCTTTACCATGAATAATTACCTTTGATTTGAAATCAACAAGGATTGACATCCTCTCTAAAGATTCACTCAAATCACTCGAGGTGTTTAAGGTTCAAAATTAAGCAGTCAAAAGTCGAACATGAAAAGTTAATCCCATAGGCTTGCATGAAAATCAAATCTCCACCACTAAAATATGAGATGATACACAAATCAAAAGGTCTTTACATGGTTGTAATGGGGCTTGGGTTAAAGGTGTGGATAAAGGCTGAATTAGAAGGTTAGAATCGAGATTGACATGACAAATTACCTAACTAGAATAATGAACTAATCCTAAATATTTACATCAATTGAAAACTAATAATATGAGCTTTTTCTTCAAGATTTGCATTTTAAATATGTAAGCTCACTTAGCAAAGCTAATAATGAATATACTTCATTTTTTTTAAGAACAAACTAATAATAAAGGATAAATACTGAAATAATATAATTAGGCAGCTGACCAAATCAAATCTCGATGTAAGGGTAGTCAAAAAGAATGGTGATGACAAATACAAAAGGTTTTGGGTTAATATTAGTGGGTGAGTCAAAAAAAAGGGGTTGTTAGGGTCAACGGGGTTGACTAGGGGTTAATTGTGAAGGTAGGCTTTTTAATGGAGTAAGTGGGTTAAAACCTAGGTGCCTTTATCATCTCGGTATATCAAATCATAGGTGTGGTCTTGACATGTATAATCAATGCAAGTTGTAGAATAACACATCAATGTTGACACACTCATAATACAAAGTGAGCATGAAAGGATGTATGGTCTAAAAGGCTCAAAATCTCACAAAAATTATGGGTATTTTAATGTCAACCTCGTAAATTTCAAACTTCAAAGTAACATTCAGATTCAGGTAGACAACCTAAATTTTTTTTTTTTGAAAAATAGATTTTATCACGCTTGATTCTCTAGTATTCTTCAAATTTAATCATCAATGCACAATTATCAATGACTTACTCCAAAACATATCAACAAAGATCATAAATCATAGGAAATTTCATTCTAATCATAATATGAGAGACTTTACTTTTGAACAAGGCATAATTCAGGGATTTTCAAATAATACTATAGTTAACCCCCCCACACTTAAGATGTACATTGCCCACAATGTACAAAGATAGATATAAGCAAAATAATCATAAAAATCATAAGATGGGGAGAGAAGTGAAACTTCCTGAATTTTGGATGAAGTCAATGAAAAGAAATCTGTAACAGCCCGATTTTGACCCCAATCGGACACAGTGGTTTCGGGACCACGAATCTGAGTTAGAATATATATATTTTAAAATTTATTTTCTGTGTTTATTATGTTTGAATTTATTTGTGTGAAAAAATTTCGTGCTTTAATTTCGTCGTTTGAGTGTCTGATTAAATAAAAGGATTAAATCGCGTAAAGTGAAAATTAGGTGGTTATTTCTGAAAGGGCCGAATAGTGGCTGTCTTTATAATTAGGAGGTTTAAAATGCAAATAACCCACTATGTAAGTTAGTGGGAGACAAAGGACTAACGTAACCTTATTATATAAGTTATATTTATTAATTATTAAAGGTTAAAATAGTAAACTAATAATAATGTTAATAGTTGTTATATTACATGAAATTAAAAACCATTTTTTTTAGTTCTTCATCTTTCATTGCCGAAAGTTAGAAAACAAAAAGGGGTTTAAAAGCTTTGAAACATTCGGTCCTCATCTAGCTTAATTCAAGGTGTGTTTTACTTCGGTTTTTGATAATTTTTACGTTTTTGAGATCGTTGCTTAGTAATTTACAAAGCCCATGCCCTAATTTCTGAAATTGGTGATATTTTTTAAATGTTTCTTGATAAATTATTGATGGTTGTTTATAGATATACAAGTTTTATAAAGTGATTTTTGACAAAATTAAGTATTTGGGATTAAATTGAAAAAGATAGAATTTTTATGGCTAGAAATGTAAATAAAATAAAAATATGGGTTGTTTTGATGCAATAGAAAATCCGGTTATGAATAGGTATATGAAAATTTTGTGTAATTTTGCATATTTATGTATTATGGATTAAAATGTTAAAATGTGATAGTATAAGGGTTATTTTATAAATAGGTCAAATTACATGTTTGTGGATTGAATTGAATGTGTTGGTGATTAAATGGGTTGAATTTGAATTAATATAGATCAAGAGAAACAATTATCGGAATTAGATCGAGGAAAACGGAAAGTAGACGAATAGTCGACGGATTACGAGGTAAGTTCGTATAGCTAAAAAATCGAATTGTTAGATATGTGTAATTATTTAAATTGATTATATATATGTATGCGTAATGGATAATTTACTAGAAATATCGGATCTATGAATATGTTGCTGCCACCGAATTATATGATTAATTGATACAAAAATTATATGTTACAAGTATCGGAATACAAGTTTCCTGATATATGATTATATGATTAAATATATTATATGGTACAATAACTAAATGAGTAAATGAGATATGGGATGAATTTGTACTTGAAAAAAAAATGTTATAGATGTTATATATGTACAGGAATTCAGCTGGATAATAAACATGGTTTATGCAAACTGAGTATTTGAATATATATGTTTTAATTGAATTGAAAATATATGAATTGAGAAATTGTTGTAGTAAATATCGTTAATTTTGAATTTAAATTAGTTTAATATGCTGTTTTGAATTTTATAGAGTTATAATTGAGATAGTTGAATATGATTATGCATGGAAATAATATATTTGAGTTTAATTCGACTGAGTTACGACATTTGAAAGTCTGTATGAACTTTATGGAATAGCTAGAATTTTCAATATATGAATTATGTATAAGATGACTTTATAACAGTGATATTCGGGCTTTGAGCCTAGCAAGCCTTGCGCTGGTGAATTAAATCAGGCTTTGTGCCTAGCAGGCTTTATGCCGGTGTATTAAATCAGGCTTTGTGCCTAGCAGGCTTTATGCCAGTGTATTAAATCAGGCTTTGTGCCTAGCAGGCATTATGCCGATGTATTAAATCAGGCTTTGTGCCTAGCAAGCTTTATGCCAGTGTATTAAATCAAGCTTTTTGCCGAGCAGGCTTTATGTCGGTTATTAAATCAGGCTTTGAGCCTAGCAGGCCTTGTGCCGGTGTGTGATACAGGCTTGTGCCTAGCAGGCTTTATGCCAGTGAATTATTATAAGCTTTATGCCTAGCAGACTTTATGCCGATATGGCATCGATATGTGATTGCATGTAAGACCACGTCTGGGACGTTGGCATTGTACGATATGTGTGATTATCCGTGTATCCTATCCAATTTCGAATGGATCGACGGGTAATTTACTGACTTGCAATATAAAAAGTAATTTTTATAAGAGATATAAGAAGTACATGATATATGTTACATAATTTATATGAGATTATATGCTAAATGAAATATGAATTACATGGATTATATGTTACAATTATATGTGTACATGATACATAATACTTGGTATACACGATTTATATGTTACAGGAATTTCATGATTTATACGAATACATGCTATACGAATTACATGAATTATGTAACACCCTGAAAATTTGAGTAATTTATTTTCATTGTGTGCTTTGAATAATTATCCTGGAAGGTGGAATTTCTTTATTTATTTTTGTGTTTATTATAGTCCTGAAGAAGAGTATAGAATTAATTGGGTATAGAATAATTTTTAGTTTTAATTATTTATGGAAGTGGATTAAGTGGCTATGACACATAAATTAATTTAAGTGTCAAAGTGAAGCATAAGATGAGTTATTGGACAAGTGGTGATGGCGCATGGGTTTAGGCATGAGGGAGAAGGTTCGAATCCCTTGTTTAGCATCTAGGTGAATTTTATTTTGAATTTTTCTGCACATGTATAGCAAGTGTCGGCCAAGAGCTTATATGGTAGGTGTTGACTTGTTATTTTTGGTTAGAATATCAAAGGAATAAGGAAATTATTAACTTAAGGAAGGGAATCAAGAAATAAGGAAAATGTGAAGATATGAGGCAAGAATCAAGAAATTATTTATGGAAACAATATCTTGGTCATTAGACCATGCATTTGGACGGCAATATGGCTAGGGGGGAGGTTGGCCGAATTTTTGCTAGTAGCTTGGTAAGGTTTAGGAGTTTACTTTTGGTCATCTTTAGTTTTTGTGCAAAATTTTGCAAATTTCTCTTCTCAACCTTTTCTCCCTTTGGCCGAATTTGAGCATTGGTAAGTCTTAAAGTTTTTGACCATTTGGTCATTTTTGCACATCAATTGGTTTCTTTTGTGCCTTATTTTCATTAGTGCCGAAAATCACCTACACCAAAAGCCTTTCTCTTTCTCTTTTCTTCTCCCCATTGCCGAATATACATCTCTCTCAAGCTCATCTCTTTCTTTCTTTCTTTTTCTTCTATTCACTTTGAAATCAAAGCAACATCATCACCATCTTTCTCCTATTTTATTTCTTTTCAATCGAAATTCTCTCCACCTACACTTTCATGGCCGAATGCTAAGGTGTTTATAAGCCAAATTATTTTCTCTTCTCCTTAATCTTTCATAGCCGAATCTTTCATCAATCAACCACCATTCTCAATCCTTTCTTTTCGACGTGGAAAATAGGTAAGAGATTCTTTTAGTTTCGATTAGTTAAAGTGGTTATGGCCGAATATTGATGGTTTGAAGGCTTTATTAGATCAAAATAAACGTTCATTCTATTAACGTTTATTTTGTTATACTTTAGTGCGATGACGGAAGTTTGGAAATCAAGAGGTCGTGGGTGACACAAATCCTTGGAATCGATATTTGTGGTAAGGAAATCACAACTTTAAAAACCTTGGTATTATTTCGAAAATTTATCTTAGATTGGAGTAACGATCTTTGTCTTTGAAGACATTCAAAATAGGGAAGAAAAGGGCAGTGTTTAGTCTTCGGAAGAGGGGAGGTTCTGTTATTCCCCCTAAGTACAAGCAAAGGACTATTTCGGGAATCCGAGATTTTCCACCGGGTTGCGGACGTTCAACAGAGGAAAATCAACTGTTCGAAGTCGTTCGTACTCCTGAACCATTATTCGTTCGTGGATTCGATTCGGTTAGCGAACCATCAACCGGGGAGAAATCGCAAGTAGAAGTACTACGGAAATCCAAGGGTAAATTCTAAATCGCTATATTTAGACCGATTTTATTATTAGATTATAGTGTTCTAATTATCGCGATACGTATAGGTGTTGAAGAGCGGGAAAGTGTAGTTCTCTCAATAACCAGGTGTGTAACTTCACACTCATTTTCGGGTTAGACATCAAGTTGTGAGTACTGTGCTAAAATCGTAAAAATAGTAAAAACGGGAAAAAAATACGTGGTAATTCATATTTTTGAGTAAATGCATGAAAACGGTTAAAACCGAGAAAAAAATTCAAAAATACTCTAGTTCGATAAATTGGGCCAAAATACTCTAGTTCGATAAATTGGGCCAAAATACTCTAGTTCGATAAATTGGGTCAAAATACTCTAGTTCGATAAATTGGGCCAAAAATACTCTAGTTCGATAAATTGGGCCAAAATACTCTAGTTCGATAAATTGGGCCAAAATACTCTAGTTCGATAAATTGGGCCAAAATACTCTAGTTCGATAAATTGGGCCAAAATACTCTAGTTCGATAAATTGGGCCAAAAATACTCTAGTTCGATAAATTGGGCCAAAAATACTCTAGTTCGATAAATTGGGCCAAAATACTCTCGTTCGATAAATTGGGCCAAAATACTCTAGTTCGATATATGGGCCAAAAGTGCACTAAACTGTTAAATGGGCTAGTTGCTAAATTATTATTTATATGGGCCTAATAAAATGTTTAATGATAAACCCACCGATGATATGGAATAATTGAAAATTTGTTATATGACTATATTTTGTTATACACGCATAATTGCATGGGGTGGGATATATGAAGAGAAGAATGGCCAGTTGCCACAAATATGGCTCAATGCCTCTAGTTCGGTGGCTCTGCCACAATATGGCTCAATGCCTCTAGTTCGGTGGCTCTGCCACAAATTCGGCTAAATGCCTCTAGTTCGGTGACAATGCCACAATCTAGTTCGGTAGTGCACTACAAAATTATTTAAAGGCTTAAAGCCTATAATTGGTGTGTTTGGCGGGGTGGGTTGACTTGATCCCCACAGGTGTGTTGGTTGGTACGGGGGTGTTAGCGGATGGATATTAGGCTTGGTTGGGAAACTCATCTTACATGCATTTTAATTTATTTTAATTTACATTATGTTATATTATTGAATTCTGTAAATGGGCTCAAGCCCAGCATGAGATCTTGACGATCTGGCCCAATAATGGTGGTAAGTGAGTTGCACACTGAGTTCTTTGTAACTCACCCAATTTTTATTAACCATTTCAGGTAATGGAAATTGACGTGGACTTGGGCCGGAGATGACTTGGTGGAGGCCATACTACAAACTTGGGTTTTTATAAACTATGACTCTATTTAAGTTATTATTTTAAATTTCTGTTATGGGTTTTATGTAATAAGGCCTCTTATTATGTTTTTATGGATTTAATGTGTGGATGGTTTTGAATCTTATTATCAAACTTTTAATATGGTTTTATCTTAAATATGTTAAGTTTTCTTAAGAACATTGGTTTTATAACAAAATTTCTGGACACTTTAATTATTTTAAATTCTTTCAAAGTTCTTTTAAACTATCATAAGAATTTGATATTTATATTTTGACGATAAGTTTTCAAACAAGTATTTCTCTTAAGCCAAAAAAAATTTACAAATCCTCGAATTTAATTTTATTAAACTCTATTTTCAAAAAGTTTTGTAGTACTATTCTATTTTAACCATTGAGAATAAACGAATGTTTGATTTGTGTGACAAACCAAATCTTGTCTAAACGTATAGACCGGGTTTGGGGTGTTACATTTAGTGGTATCAGAGCCTTGTTCAAAACTCGGCTGTGGTTTGGGTACGACAATGAAATCTGTTTGAAAAATAATTTAAATTTCTAGACTTTTTGATTTAAAGGTAGTATGGCACCATGAGCATCCCGCGCCAAGTCAAGTAAGTATCTGTATACTGATTGTTTATTATGATTGTGATATGATCTTAAGAAACACTCTAGAACTTCTAGTTTTAGGTGTTGAAAACCGTAGAGATTGAGACAATAGGATATGGTTGCGAAAACAACTCTATCTCTTTCATATCATAATACATCGTTAATAAACAACTGAAATATTATTCTGATTCATAAAACTCTTAATCAGATTAAATCGAATTAGTCGCTATGAGCACTAGAGGACGTGGTCGTGGACGCGGTAGACGTGGCCGTGGTAGAGGACGAGGTGTTAGGGGCACAACTGAAGCACCGGGTCATATGCCGGAAATGGATGCACCTGCGTCACTCGAGAGTGAGACGGGATCGCATGACCATATGGAAGAGGATAATGCTGTGACACGAGCAATGCAGCGAGTACTTGAAAGGGTCGCTGGATCCAGAACTGGGCCAACAGCTCGTGGGTCGATATCAGAGCGATTGAAATCCAGTGGAGCTGAGGTTTTCAGAGGTGTCTCTGGTGTAGCTCCCAATGTCGCTGAATATTGGCTTGAGGCAGTGGAGCGAATTATGGACGATCTTGAGTGCACTGTGGAACAAAAGCTAAGAGGAGCGGTATCTTTGTTAAGGATGAAGCTTACCAATGGTGGCTTACTGTCCAAGAAGGCACTGATGCTGCATTAGTTAATTGGGAATTCTTCAAGGCTTCCTTTCAAGGGAAATATGTGGGAACAAGCTATGTGGATGCTCGAAGGAAGGAATTCTTGAACCTGGTGCAAGGAAATAAGACGGTGGCAGCATATGAGGTTGAGTTCTTACGTTTGAGTCGCTATGCTCGAACTATAGTGGCAACGGATCATGAGCGTTGTGTGCGCTTTGAGGATGGCTTGAAAGATGAGTTGCGGGTTCTGATAGCCCCACAGCAAGTTAGAACTTTTGCCACGCTCGTGGAGAAGGCCAAGATAGCCGAAGAGGTTAAGAACTCGGAACGTCAGAATCGGGAGCAAGTTCGAGGCAAGAGAGATCTGAAGAATTCGGGTTCTTTAAAAAGGTTTCCGAAGAGGTCTCGGAATGATGAGCCAGCTCAAGGTAGAACACCTGTAGCTGTTAATCAGAGTCGAGATTGTGCTGATTGTGGGAAAAGACATTCTGGAGAATGTTGGAGGAAAACGGGTGCTTGCTATAAATGTGGATCGACGGATCATCAATATAGGAGTTGCCCTCGACGTATGGATACAACTCAAGAAGTTCGTACTACTGATGCACCACCGGCAAGAGGAGCTCAGCAACCACCGAGAGGTCGTGGACCGGGTCGTGGTGGTAATGGGGCTGGACATGGTCAAGGTGCAGCGGGTCGAGGCAATGGTCCTAGAGGCAACGCGGATGCAAGACAGCCAGGACTAGTGTATGCAGTCAGACGCCGTGAGGATGGCAATGCACCTGATGTGATAACTGGTACGTTCTTCATCTCTGATGTACCCGTTATTGCCTTGATTGATATTGGTTCTACTCATTCGTACGTTGCTAGCACCATAATTGGAAACTTGAATTTAGACTCTGAAATTTCCGATAATGAGATGAGGGTGATTAGTCCCTTAGGACAGTCGGTGTTGGTTAATAAACTATTTAGAGACGTGCCCTTAGTAATTCAGGGAGAAACATTCCTGGCAAATTTGATGGAATTGCCATTTGGCGAATTTGATATTATTCTGGGCATGGATTGGATGGTTAAGCACCGGGCGCAGCTAGATTGTGCTGAAAAACGGATGTCGATAAGAACTGCGGAGGATAAGGAGATAGTTATGATAGGCGAGCGGAGAAATTACTTGGCAAACGTGATTTCTGCGTTAAAGGCGGAGAAGTTGGTGCGAAAAGGGTACGGAGCATTTTTAGCATTTATTAGTGCTTTAGATGCCAAAGAGCTGTCAGTGGAAGATGTGAGAACTGTGAAGGAGTTCCCTGATGTCTTTCCCGAAGAATTTCCTGGTGTACCTCCAGATCGGGAAGTGGAATTTGGTATTGAGCTTTTGCCCGGAACTGCTCCAGTGTCCATTGCTCCTTATAGAATGGCACCGAAGGAGTTGTCGGAGCTTAAGGCCCAAATTCAAGAACTGCTAGATCGGGGTTTTATTCGACCGAGTGTGTCTCCGTGGGGAGCACCGGTTTTGTTTGTTAAGAAGAAGGATGGGTCGATGCGTATGTGTATCGATTACAGCCAATTGAATAAGCTGACGATCAAGAATCGGTACCCTTTGCCGAGGATTGATGACCTATTTGATCAATTGAAGGGAGCTTCAGTTTTCTCCAAAATTAATTTAAGGTCGGGTTACCACCAGCTTAAGGTGAAAGAAGCGGATATTCACAAGACGGCATTTCGAACCCGTTACGAACATTATGAGTTTTTGGTGATGCCGTTTGGGTTAACCAATGCACCAGCTGCATTTATGGATATGATGAACCGGGTCTTTCAACCATTCTTAGACCGGTTTGTGGTGGTATTCATAGATGACATTCTAGTTTATTCGAGAAGTGAAGAAGAACATGACTCGCATTTGCGGATTGTATTGCAAGTACTTCGAGATAATCAGTTGTATGCCAAATTCAGTAAATGTGAATTTTGGTTAAGAGAAGTGACTTTCTTGGGTCATGTGGTATCAGCCGAAGGAGTAAGGGTGGATTCTCGAAAGATTGAAGCTGTATTGGATTGGAAACCACCAAAGTCGGTAGCTGAAATCCGGAGTTTCTTAAGTTTGGCTGGTTACTATAGACGCTTTGTTGAGGGGTTCTCGTTGATTGCTGCACCCCTAACTAAGTTTTTGCGGAAGGGAGTGCCGTATGTATGGACCGACAAACAGCAAGAAAGTTTCGAGAGATTGAAGAAGGTTTTAACGGAAGCGCCAGTTTTGATTCAACCTGAGGCTGGAAAGGAGTTTACAGTTTATTGTGATGCGTCACATACGGGTTTAGGTTGCGTATTGATGCAAAGTGGGAAAGTGGTAGCTTATGCTTCTCGTCAGTTGAGACCGCACGAAGTAAACTACCCTACTCATGATTTGGAGTTAGCAGCAGTGATGTTTGCCTTAAAGATTTGGAGGCATTACCTCTATGGTGAAAAGTCTATCATCTATACGGATCACAAGAGTCTTAAGTATCTCCTTACTCAGAAGGAATTAAACTTGAGACAACGAAGATGGGTGGAGCTGTTAAAGGACTATGATTTCTCAATTGAGTATCATCCTGGAAAGGCTAATGTGGTGGCGGACGCATTAAGTCGTAAGGTGGTATCTGATTTGAGAGCTATGTTTGCCCATTTGAGTTTGTATGAGGATGGTAGTTTGATAGCGGAACTTCAAGTGAAGCCTCTGTGGTTGGATCAAATCAAGGAAAAACAGATATTAGATGAGAAGTTGGGACTTTTACTTCAGCAAGTTAAAAATGGTGAAATAGAGGATTTTGGAATAAACCCGGAAGGTGTGTTGTGTTTTCGTGGAAGGGTCTGTATGCCTAAGGACTCAGATCTGAGGCAAATGATTTTGAGGGAGGCGCATGTAGCCCTTATGCTATGCACCCCGGAGGAAATAAGATGTATCGGGATCTTCGTGAACAGTATTGGTGGCCTGGGTTGAAACGTGAGATTTCAGAAATTGTGGGAAAATGTCTAACTTGTTAGCAAGTGAAAGCGGAGCATCAATTGCCGTCAGGACTTTTACAACCGGTAAAGATTCCTCTTTGGAAATGGGAGCGGATAACAATGGATTTTGTTAGTGGGTTACCTTTAACACCTACTAAGAAAAACTCTGTTTGGGTAATTGTTGATCGTTTGACGAAGACTGCTCATTTTCTACCAGTGCGTACGGATTACTCGTTGCAGAAGTTGGCGAAGCTGTATGTATCTGAAATCGTGAGGTTGCATGGGGTACCCGTGTCGATTATATCGGATCGGGATCCTAGGTTTACATCTCGATTTTGGAAAGCTTTGCATGAAGCTCTGGGAACAAAGCTAAACTTCAGTACGGCTTTTCATCCTCAGTCAGATGGTCAGTCGGAGAGAGTGATTCAGATTCTGGAAGACATGTTAAGGGGATGTGTGATTGATTTTAAGGGTAGTTGGGAGGATTTTCTACCGTTGGCAGAATTTGCGTATAACAACAGCTACCAGTCTAGCATTCAGATGGCACCCTACGAGGCATTGTATGGTCGTAGATGTCGTTCTCCTATTTGTTGGACTGAGTTGGGCGATCGGCAGATGTTAGGTCCTGAGATGATTTCTGAAACGGAAGAAAAAGTGAAAGTTATTCGAGCACGGTTAAAGGAAGCTTCGGATAGACAGAAGTCGTATGCGGATCTGAAGCGTAAGGATATCGAGTATGTCGTAGGAGATCAAGTTTTCTTGAAGGTCTCACCTTGGAAGAAGATTTTTAGATTCGGGAAGAAGGGCAAGTTGAGTCCCAGATACATTGGACCATATCGTGTGGTGAAGCGAGTTGGTCCAGTGGCCTATCTGATCGAATTACCTCCAGAATTGAGCCAAATTCATAATGTTTTTCATGTTTCCATGCTGAGGCGCTATAGATCGGATCCTTCGCACATAGTACCGGTAGAAGAAGTGGAGTTGAATTCGGATTTGTCTTTTGAGGAGGAACCAGTGGAAATCTTAGACCGAGATGTTAAGGTGCTAAGAAGGAAGACTGTGCCGTTGGTCAAAGTGTTATGGCGTAATCACGGAGTGGAGGAAGCTACGTGGGAGCCTGAGGATGCAATTCGGCAACAATACCCTCACCTTTTTCAGCCAGGTAAATTTCGAGGACGAAATTTTCTTTTAGGGGGGTAGAGTTGTAACACCCTGAAAATTTGAGTAATTTATTTTCATTGTGTGCTTTGAATAATTATCCTAGAAGGTGGAATTTCTTTATTTATTTTTGTGTTTATTATAGTCCTGAAGAAGAGTATAGAATTAATTGGGTATAGAATAATTTTTAGTTTTAATTATTTATGGAAGTGGATTAAGTGGCTATGACACATAAATTAATTTAAGTGTCAAAGTGAAGCATAAGATGAGTTATTGGACAAGTGGTGATGGCGCATGGGTTTAGGCATGAGGGAGAAGGTTCGAATCCCTTGTTTAGCATCTAGGTGAATTTTATTTTGAATTTTTCTGCACATGTATAGCAAGTGTCGGCCAAGAGCTTATATGGTAGGTGTTGACTTGTTATTTTTGGTTAGAATATCAAAGGAATAAGGAAATTATTAACTTAAGGAAGGGAATCAAGAAAATAAGGAAAATGTGAAGATATGAGGCAAGAATCAAGAAATTATTTATGGAAACAATATCTTGGTCATTAGACCATGCATTTGGACGGCAATATGGCTAGGGGGGAGGTTGGCCGAATTTTTGCTAGTAGCTTGGTAAGGTTTAGGAGTTTACTTTTGGTCATCTTTAGTTTTTGTGCAAATTTTGCAAATTTCTCTTCTCAACCTTTTCTCCCTTTGGCCGAATTTGAGCATTGGTAAGTCTTAAAGTTTTTGACCATTTGGTCATTTTTGCACATCAATTGGTTTCTTTTGTGCCTTATTTTCATTAGTGCCGAAAATCACCTACACCAAAAGCCTTTCTCTTTCTCTTTTCTTCTCCCCATTGCCGAATATACATCTCTCTCAAGCTCATCTCTTTCTTTCTTTCTTTCTTTTTCTTCTATTCACTTTGAAATCAAAGCAACATCATCACCATCTTTCTCCTATTTTATTTCTTTTCAATCGAAATTCTCTCCACCTACACTTTCATGGCCGAATGCTAAGGTGTTTATAAGCCAAATTATTTTCTCTTCTCCTTAATCTTTCATAGCCGAATCTTTCATCAATCAACCACCATTCTCAATCCTTTCTTTTCGACGTGGAAAATAGGTAAGAGATTCTTTTAGTTTCGATTAGTAAAAAGTGGTTATGGCCGAATATTGATGGTTTGAAGGCTTTATTAGATCAAAATAAACGTTCATTCTATTAACGTTTATTTTGTTATACTTTAGTGCGATAACGGAAGTTTGGAAATCAAGAGGTCATGGGTGACACAAATCCTTGGAATCGATATTTGTGGTAAGGAAATCACAACTTTAAAAACCTTGGTATTATTTCGAAAATTTATCTTAGATTGGAGTAACGATCTTTGTCTTTGAAGACATTCAAAATAGGGAAGAAAAGGGCAGTGTTTAGTCTTCGGAAGAGGGGAGGTTCTGTTATTCCCCCTAAGTACAAGCAAAGGACTATTTCGGGAATCCGGGATTTTCCACCGGGTTGTGGACGTTCAACCGAGGAAAATCAACTGTTCGAAGTCGTTCGTACTCCTGAACCATTATTCGTTCGTGGATTCGATTCGGTTAGCGAACCATCAACCGGGGAGAAATCGCAAGTAGAAGTACTACGGAAATCCAAGGGTAAATTCTAAATCGCTATATTTAGACCGATTTTATTATTAGATTATAGTGTTCTAATTATCGCGATACGTATAGGTGTTGAAGAGCGGGAAAGTGTAGTTCTCTCAATAACCAGGTGTGTAACTTCACACTCATTTTCGGGTTAGACATCAAGTTGTGAGTACTGTGCTAAAATCGTAAAAATAGTAAAAAGGGAAAAAAATACGTAGTAATTCATATTTTTGAGTAAATGCATGAAAATGGTTAAAACCGAAAAAAAAATTCAAAAATACTCTAGTTCGATAAATTGGGCCAAAATACTCTAGTTCGATAAATTGGGCCAAAATACTCTAGTTCGATAAATTGGGTCAAAATACTCTAGTTCGATAAATTGGGCCAAAAATACTCTAGTTCGATAAATTGGGCCAAAAATACTCTAGTTCGATAAATTGGGCCAAAATACTCTAGTTCGATAAATTGGGCCAAAATACTCTAGTTCGATAAATTGGGCCAAAAATACTCTAGTTCGATAAATTGGGCCAAAAATACTCTAGTTCGATAAATTGGGCCAAAATACTCTAGTTCGATAAATTGGGCCAAAATACTCTAGTTCGATATATGGGCCAAAAGTGCACTAAACTGTTAAATGGGCTAGTTGCTAAATTATTATTTATATGGGCCTAATAAAATGTTTAATGATAAACCCACCGATGATATGGAATAATTGAAAATTTGTTATATGACTATATTTTGTTATACACGCATAATTGCATGGGGTGGGATATATGAAGAGAAGAATGGCCAGTTGCCACAAATATGGCTCAATGCATCTAGTTCGGTGGCTCTGCCACAATATGGCTCAATGCCTCTAGTTCGGTGGCTCTGCCACAAATTCGGCTAAATGCCTCTAGTTCAGTGACAATGTCACAATCTAGTTCGGTAGTGCACTACAAAATTATTTAAAGGCTTAAAGCCTATAATTGGTGTGTTTGGCGGGGTGGGTTGACTTGATCCCCACAGGTGTGTTGGTTGGTACGGGGGTGTTAGCGGATGGATATTAGGCTTGGTTGGGAAACTCATCTTACATGCATTTTAATTTATTTTAATTTACATTATGTTATATTATTGAATTCTGTAAATGGGCTCAAGCCCAGCATGAGATCTTGACGATCTGGCCCAATAATGGTGGTAAGTGAGTTGCACACTGAGTTCTTTGTAACTCACCCAATTTTTATTAACCATTTCAGGTAATGGAAATTGACGTGGACTTGGGCCGGAGATGACTTGGTGGAGGCCATACTACAAACTTGGGTTTTTATAAACTATGACTCTATTTAAGTTATTATTTTAAATTTCTGTTATGGGTTTTATGTAATAAGGCCTCTTATTATGTTTTTATGGATTTAATGTGTGGATGGTTTTGAATCTTATTATCAAACTTTTAATATGGTTTTATCTTAAATATGTTAAGTTTTCTTAAGAACATTGGTTTTATAACAAAATTTCTGGACACTTTAATTATTTTAAATTCTTTCAAAGTTCTTTTAAACTATCATAAGAATTTGATATTTATATTTTGACGATAAGTTTTCAAACAAGTATTTCTCTTAAGCCAAAAAAAAAATTTACAAATCCTCGAATTTAATTTTATTAAACTCTATTTTCAAAAAGTTTTGTAGTACTATTCTATTTTAACCATTGAGAATAAACGAATGTTTGATTTGTGTGACAAACCAAATCTTGTCTAAACGCATAGACCGGGTTTGGGGTGTTACAAATTACATGGATATTATATTGCTACAAGAGTTATATGATTTACATAAACATATGTTATACAGGTTACATGATTTACAAGAATTGACTGCTACTCGAGTAGATGAATTATAAAGATGATGTGTTACATGAATTATATAAGTTACAAGATGAAATCTTATATGAGATATTTGATGGGTATAAATGAAATGAGAGATGAATTAGATATTAAATAGATATTATAAGTTTGGTTTCTTCCTTGTGAATGAACTATTGTTCTTACTGTTGAATTGATGTTATACGGTATAATTCTGCTATCGGTTATATGAATGTGTTACAGGTCATTTGAATGGAAATAAATTGATATGAATATTATGTGAATTTAAATGCTTATTATTTTTACTCATGATGTTTTGATGAAATATGAATAGGTAATATTTATATGGTATAAGTATAGATGGCTACCAAGTATATGGTTCTTAATGAGCAAGATACTGAGTATTCAATGATAGTTTCATTGATTTGACTGAAAAAATGACGATGTGAAAATAGAAATGCGGATACGAATTAGTACAGGTATATGTGTAATACTCGACAAGTAAGTGACATTGATAAATTCATGTGATACGTGAGTAGATGTGATAAATTACGCATGGATTACATGACTATTAAGGAAATAAATATTGAATTAAATAAGGTTGGTTCAAAAGCAATCAAATTGTTTAAAATGGCAAGCTAATTGTTAAATCTTTTATAAAGTGCTGTTAATTATACGAGCTTACTAAGCTTATTAGCTTACTCTGTTTATTCTCTGTATTTTACAGTGATTCAAATGTTTGCTTGGGTTGGAAGTCATCGAAGATTTCATCACACTATCTAGGGAGTAATTGGTATTTCTAAACTCTTTGATGTGGGATAATATGGCATGTATAGGCTAGTTAATAAGTTGAATTATATGGTCACTTGTGTATATGAATGAGATATGATATGTGGTATTTTGATCAAGCTATGTGATATGGCTTGAGTGAAAATGGTTGATTTGATATAGAAGTATTATATGATGTATTCATCTTGTGATAGTTTTGTTAATTGGCATTTTGGTATAGATGATATACATACTTGAACATGTTATGCAAATGATGCTTGTAGGTACATGTCATAAGAGTTGTGAAAATGGCTTAAACCAAGCCTGTTTTGTGCCACACGGTCAGAGCACACGCGTGTGACTTGACCGTGTGACCCTATTTCGTAAGTTTTCTTATATCTTTTATATGTTATTGAATTGTTCCCCGTTGAGTAATTAGAATTTTATATGCTCGTTTTAAGCATGCTATGAATATGAATGTTTGATATTATTGAATTGAGATTATGTTTGATAAAAGTTTAAAATTTTACTGTTTCAAACTGTGTTACAAGTCTAGTAATGCCCCTTACCTATTCCGGCGACGGTTACGGGATAGGGGTGTTACAAAATCGGATAGGATTGGAGGTGAACGTGGGGAAGCGTCTCGAACCGTTTGAAATTGAATCCTCGAAGCAGCCGGTTTGATTTTATTGTATCCTAAGCTAAATCTAAAATTATAAAGAATAAGAAGAAGAAAACAAAACAAAGTAAAAAAATAATAAAATTAAAATTAAAATTAAAATAAATAATAGAAAATGAAAGACAACTAGAAAAAGGGAGAATGAGGTTTAAATAGAGATGTAGCCCGTGTTTTGGGATTTTGAATTTTGGGTGCGTTTACGGTGTTCGGGCACGGGCGTGGGTGCAGTGGCACTGTAACATCCCCAAACCCGGCCCACGAGCCTTGGCCGGATCTGGTTATGTTACTGTGGAAAGACGATTGAAAATCTTTTTGACTTTAGAATTAAACATGAAAATTTGTTGACTTTTGAAAATAGTGTTTATTTAAAAATACAAGTAAACTTTGTTATCCTAAAATGTTTGGGTTAAAGCCTTTATTATGCATACATATTGAATAAATAGTTTGCTAAAATAAAATCATTTTCACATAGTAATTCAAATTAATCAAACCATAATTAAAATGATAATAAAATAATTCCAAAAATAATAACAAGGCCCTTATTACAACCAATACTTACAACCAAATACTTAATATAAATAAGCTTAAAATAATTAAACTTCTTCCTCAGCATGGGCCACCCTGCATCCTCTCCTAACCCGGTCCAACTTTACGCATCACCTGAAATTGTTAAGAAAAATAATGGGGTGAGTCCACAGACTCAGTGCATAATCATAACACATGTTCCACACGTATGGGCTTAGCCCATATCCATGCAATCCACGAACCATTTATGCAATCATGCATCACAGCCCAACCTAGGTCCATCCATTACACCAACCTTAGCAGACTCCCTGCTCAAGGCCGTGGCTAACCCACCGATCACCATCGAGTGATCCCACATATCCTACCTTGGCAGACCTGCTGCACAAGGCCGTGGCAGAGCCACCGATCACATCGTGATCCCAACATTAATCCGTCTACGGTGATGCACACAGCCATCAACCACCGAGATGGGCACCTAGCCAACATCTCCCTTGATGTAGCACACAGCTAATCATCAAGCGCTAATGTAGCCCGAGGCTAGCATTAGACCACGTACATAAAGATGTACTCCCTTCCTTCCTCGATCAAGCCCAACTCCCATGCATGTTTGTAAATGCCTCATATCAAATCATCACATAAAATAAGTATACATCTCATATCATTACCACATCTTATATATACATAAATATATACATGTATACATTATAATAACTTAATATCACAAACTTACCCACCTGATATCCGATTACCCAAACATAGCACTTACCACTTAAGCCATTATGATCGGCTACCACACATCATACATAGGTATAAACGTTAGCAAGCAAAAACCAAAGAAACAGTGCGATGACTACGTACCTAATCACTTGGAGTTCTAAACTCTCGATCCCAACGCTATCGCTCAACGAGACTACGGCTATCTGCCTATAGCTTTCTCCTGCTGCTGGCCCACACCCCGGTGGCCAATCCCGAACCGCTGAGACAGCTCTTTTCTTGAACTTTGGGATAGGGATTTTCCCTTGCCCACCTTGACTGGTATTGGCCTCCATCAAAACGCTTAATCAGGACAAAGGTTAAACCTCCAAGCCAATAAACTAAGTATTTAATCTTACTAAATATTTCTTACCTCAACTGATCGAATCCCGATTGCTACTAAATGCTTCTGCCTATTTGCCCCTTACCTAAAAGGCTGTCGAAAACCCTGCATGGTCCATGTTAGATTCGGCTCTAACATAAGATTACTTAAGAAAACCCCTCTTGACCGAAACTAGCCTTTACCTTATGAAATCAAGCCTCAAAAGATCCTTAGCGTTTCCTTCCCTTGGCTACACACGAAAGAAATACCATATTAAGACCATAAAAACATTCGGCCAACTCCAAACACCAAGACCACCCTTTGATTTCAGCACCCCTCAAGAGAAAGAACAAACCGAAAACAAGGGAAGAGCTTACTTACCACCCCAAGCTTGCAGAGACTGAGAGAGAGAGAGTACTTGACGGCCTCAAGAATCGGCTTAAGCAAGATGACAAGAGAAGGGACAGGTTTCAGCTAAGAGTGTTTTCGGCTTAGGTGAGAATAGGAAAGAAAAGGAATAATAATGGGGCTTACAGAGGTTTGACTATTGATAGGAAAAGAAGAGAAAACAAAAGCTGCCTAAAGGTGAAACGGATTCGCAAGAAGAAATAGAAGTAATGTTTGAGAAGAAAAAGTGAAGGTTTTAGGAGCAAAGAGCTAAAATTCGGCAACAAGGAAGCTCACACCCTTTAAATAGAATTTGGCTACTCCTCCAAACCCTTCATGGCCGAAAATGCCCTTAAGAGAACCCCCCTAGCCGTCCAACTCCTTTACCTCTCACCCAATCCCTTGATTCCCTCCTAAAAACACTCCACACCAACCTTTCAAACAAATTCAAAATAAAACCAACCCAAGCCTTCTCTTAGCAACTCATTTAAAACGATTTGAACAAGTCAAAATCCTCCTTTTAAGTGCCAAAATCGAAACCAACTCCTCCCCCCTTCTCATGACGCAAAACAAAACCAAAATGCTGCCTTTGCAGCTCGAACCTGAGACCCCTTAGCACCCTTGAGGCGTCACTTCTCCATGCTCTAAGTGGCGTCTCCCTTGCCACTCTACTAGCTCAATTCTTGTGTTTAAACCTCCCAAATATTTCTCTTAAGACCCCATAAAGCCAAGCTCCCCTTCTTATCACTAAAAATCAAAAATTTCCTAAGGCATACCACTACCTTTTTGAGTTCTCAAGACCCCTAAAACTCACCTAACCACACACTGAAGTATGCCAACACCTGAGTTATGCACTAAATGCATAACCCCTAGAACTCGGGTGTTACAGGCACGCCCGTGTCTTTCTTCACACGGTCATTTAATACGGACGTGCTCCTCCCGTGTTCGATAAGTCAGAATGTTGGCACGGTTGGAAGGCACGGCCGTGTTTAGCCCATGCTTAACAAGTCAGTAACCTCACACGGGGCGTTGGCACGGGCGTGGACTATTATCGCCACCCGTGTTGGGAAAAGAAATTTTTCTATGTCGTGCACGGCTGCTGGCACGCCCATGGTTCATCCCCTAGCTTCCACATGGCCACGGCCACGCCCGTGTGTAAGGCCGTGTGGCCTAGAAATATGCTCTTTTGTTAGTTTATGGTTAGGTGCTAAAAAGAAAAAGAAAAGAAAAAAATAAAAAATAAAAATAAAAAAAATGTAAAAATGGGGTTAGTGCTCGGGTTGCCTCCCGAGAAGCGCTGGTTTATAGTCTTAAGCTAGACTTTACCTCTCATTCATATGGTCATGGTGGTTTGAGGAGGTGAAAATCCTTTCTCATGTGACCACTTCGGTTATGAATATATAGTTTAAGTCGAGTAATGTTTACCTCAAAAGTGTTGAATTTAGGATTGTTTACCTCGACTGTGCCGTATAGGAAGACATTAAGTACCTCAAAAGTGATTTCTTCGTTTGTCTTGAGGTCTGAATTGGTGATTCGAGGGTCTTCCTTATTCAATAATACCTGATCTCCTACTTTGAAGTGATTCGTTGTTCCTATCAGCTCGTCTGGAGGCTCCTTTGGTTTCACTTCATGTGGTTCCGGTTCTTCTTTAAGTTTTGTTTTCCACTCTTCTAGTTTGTCGACCCTAAGGCTTCATTCCTCATACGATTTTTCTTTGTTGGCACGAGGTCTAAGATCTAGCTCAGCTAGGTGATTTCGTGATGCTTCCTGTAAAGAAGGTTGAACCAAATGATTATCAATAGAATTAATGTTCGTACCTTTATTACTCGATGTCCTAGCTAAGTCAAGAGCTTGAAGAGTGATTGTTTCGTCGTCTACACGAAGTGTGAGTTCACCGAATTCTTCCTTTGTATGGTCTTTCTTTATTGCATCAGGATATGGCACACGAGGTTGGTACTCTGTAATTGCTGGTTTTGGTATATCAAGGCACACCTCAATTTTACCTTCACTTACTACAGGTTCTCCCCTTGAGTTTTGTTCGTCTAGCCCTTCACTATCGTAAATGGCTTGATTTTGCTCTCTCGGGTTAGTTTCAGTATTGCTTGGCAAGCTTCCTTGTGGTAGTTCTGATATTAGCTTTGCGAGTTATTCGACTGCATTAGTGACTTCTTTGACTGACTTAGTAAGTTCCCCGACTCAGTTCTCGTTGCTTTTGAGTGTTTTCTCAGACTCTTGGAAGCTGTTTTCTGTGGCTACCACTAGTTTTGTTAGCATCTCCTCAAGGTGCGACTCCTCTTCCTGTTGGTAAGGTGGTTGTTCAAAGTTTGGAGGAAGTTCCGATCTTTGGTTATTTTGATCATCCCACGAGAAATTGGGATGGTACCTCCAACCTGCATTATAAGTGTTACCATAAAAATTATTTTGAAGTCTAGGATAGTTACCCATATAGTGGACTTGTTCATTTTCCATGCCATATCCGTAGGGTGGGTACTCAAGATTTGCCACGCCTCCACTTGGTTCGTACGGCATAACTGGATGTACTGGGTCGAGGTTGTAGATATCGGCTGCTTTTGTTGGCTTTGTCCCTATGAATTGCCACTGATAATTATTTAGTGCCATCTCTAAAATTATCTGCCAAAAAATAAAAAAATTATCAAAAAAAATGAAAAATAAAAAATAATAATGAAAATAATTGCAGTAATAATAATAATGGCTAAAGTAATAAAAATTAAGCGTTCTTAATATTTTAGTTCCCCGGCAACGACGCCAAAAACTTGATCGCTGAAATTAGAGCTTTAAAATTTATAAAAGAATGATCGAACCTGGGGACTAACTCTGACAACGATTAAAGGCAAGTATACCTATCGAACAGTAGTATAGCTTAGGCAAGACCGGATTATCGAACCCAAAGGAACTAAAAGTACTA
Organism: Gossypium australe; assembly: GCA_005393395.2. Taxonomy (NCBI): domain Eukaryota; kingdom Viridiplantae; phylum Streptophyta; class Magnoliopsida; order Malvales; family Malvaceae; genus Gossypium; species Gossypium australe. The sequence goes on from CM016620.1 coordinate 98,607,746, forward strand.
ACACTAACTTTCTTTTTATTATTTAGCCTTAAAAACAGAGTGAAGTTGCTTTTAAACTAAATTGACGAAGACTAAGCTAAGGACACAAAGACGAAAAGAACGATTTGGAAAATAACTTGAAGAAAAACTCAATTGATCACGACGATACCCTTAGGAAGAATCCACCTAGACTTCACTTGTTATTTAACCCTAAACCATATGATTTCTTTACTTAGCTTGATCCGTAGGACTCCCTAACCTATATTAAACCCTCTCTCCAGGCGAATAACGTCTAACCCTAGGTTAATTAGTGGAACTCTCGTTCGCTTATAATAACCCCTAAAATAGTAGCACATCGATCAATGGACTCCCATATTAGGTTTCACCCTAATCCGGTAAAATCTCGTAATCCTATCTCTAGGCATTCGATCAACTCCGCTTAATTATGCTAGATCTACTCTTAGGCAGGGTCTATTCCTCCTCCACCTAAGCACATCAGATTTGGATTAAGCAACATAATTAAAAACAAACTAAGTATTTATCATATAATTCAGAAATCACATAACAAAATTCATCTAGGTTTCATCCCCATCAGGTATCTGAGGGGTTTAGTTCATAATGAATAAAAAGAACATCTCAAGAGAAAAAATAAAACAAAACAGAAGAAAATCCTAAAACCCCTTGATGGGATTGAAGGAAAATTCCGCCGTCTTCAGTATAACTCTGGCTTCTTGGGGTGGATCAACTGGCTATCCTCGCGTTATTCCCAAACTCTGACCTTCTAGGCTTGGCTATTTGGCCTAGCTTTTACGCCTGTTTCGGATTCTGCCGAACTCTCCTTTCAAGTTGCCCCATTGGGTGTTTATATAGACTTTGTGATGCCTTACTTGGCCCTTAAGTATCCTAATTCAAGTAGAATTCCTAATAGAGTGTTTGAATAGGATTTGGAATGTGTTTATTTACCTCCAAGTATCCTTTCCCGAATGAAATTTCTCTTTCCAGCGACAGGGACACGACCGTGGCACACGCCCGTGTGGATCGTGGCCAGGCCGTGTCGATTTCTTTCTTGGCCCAATTTGATCCGTTTTAAGCCCGTTTCTTGTTCTTTTCATCCTTGGGTGCTTTCATGAGTATAAAACATGAAAAGAAAGGATTAAGAGCACCTTTTTACATAAATTGGGGATAAGTCATCCAAAAACAAGCTAAGTGTGGGATTAAAATATGTTATAATTACGGTTTATCATAGGGTATATCACCATAATTTTGGTAGAACAACTGTTTAGTTCCCTCATCCCAATGGGCCCATATGTCTCTCAATTCTTGCAGCTCATTTTGTATCACACTGATGCGGGTGAAGTCCCACAACTCTGATGCATATCCTTCAGCTAGACTATTCCCTTTCTCTAGTTATAACTGCTCTGACCATGTGCAGACGGACACCTTATCCTCGACTTTATCAAGAAATTCATTCTCCATGCTAAGTCTTCTAACCGAACACGAATCGACACCTCTTTAAATATGCAATGTCATGCAATCACAGCCCAAAACAAAACACACAAGTCAGTATCAAATACTAAGATTCAAGGCAAACGGAAAATAATCAAACACCTATATGGATAACCACTAAAATTTAGCATCACTCCATCTAGGGTGAGTTCCTATGGTTTACTATATGAGGTGGGGTTCTAAAGAAAAAAGGGTACCTGAACCAGCAGATTCCTCAATCCTCACCCATTATAGGCTCATATGGATCGAGTTCGGTTCATGGGAATACATTTCCCTATGGCCATGCGGAGATGAAAATCTCACGAAGTCATAGGTACGGATGTATCCTAGAAGTAATCCACTAGCCCATGCGGAGATGAAAACCTCACAAAGGCATAGTTTCTCACTCCCACTTAAAAGGTGTAACCACAAAGGTCATGCAATGCAATGCAAGAGTATTCTACGAGACTCAAACCACAACAATCATAAGGATCACAAACAAATGCAACAAAAGAATCATGATTTTTCAAACCAAATCTTCAACTTTCGACAAAACGACGAAAAAAAATCAATTTTACGGCCTGACTCTCTTACTTTTCCCCAGTGGAGTCGCCAAGCTGTTGAAACCATTTTTTTTATTTTGGAAAATGAGGATCGACTTTAAAACGAAATATGGAGTCGCCACCAATTCTTTTTGTTTAGGTGTGATCGGATCACCTATAAAACATTTTATTTTATTAAAATATTGATTTTGGCCTACGAAATTCAAAAAAATGGGTTCGAAACTCAGTTACGTACGAGGAAGGATTAGCACCCTCGCAACGCACAAAATTGGTACCTAATTGATTAATTAATGCCCTAATGTCGAAAATTTGAAAAGATTTTAAAATACAATCCCTTAAAAAATGTTTGGAAGACTCGGATTGGATATTGAGATTCTCTTGCTCCAAGGAAATAAAATATCATATCCAACACGTTAGGATACGACATTTCAAGTCCTCGATACCAAAATCATCTCATGATTTCCAAAACTCATGCATTGAAAATTTTAAAAGGATTTTCAATTATTTAGTCAAATGGTAAATTGAAATCCAACACGTTAGGGCACGATTTCTCGAATTTCCAAACATGAAATATTGCATTGTTTTTTTAAATTTAAGAAAACACGGATGAAATTTTGAAAGGATATTTGGTTATTCGGCCAAACGAAAAATCGAAACCCAGCGCGTTAGGGCACAATTTCTCGAATTTCCAAACACGAAATATTGCCTTATTTTGAGAAGCTTTCTAATAAACGATTATAAAACCTGCTCAAAATATATTTATTTAGTTTGTTTGGAACAAAAATGAAACGACCAATATCAATTAAAATGTTAAAATTTGAATCACGATGCGATAATGTGAAAAAAGCAAAGTTACAAACATGGAATAATATACATGGATAAAATATTATACAAATGGATGACCATAATATGAAATTTGAAAGGAACAAATTTGGGTACATGGCAAGCAAATTAACACAAATAACATATAGCAATTTTTAAAATGAATAAGCAAATGATATATATAAAATAATGTGTCAATCTAAATAATACACATGTAATAAAAAAACTTGATATAAAATAATGTATATATAAAAATAATAATGATATATGAAAGTGTTTGGAATAAATAAATATATAATTTAAAATTGGGTCCTTTAAAGAAAATTATATACATAAATAGATTTAAAAGAAGATATATGTGTGTGTATATATATATATACACATATATGTAAATAAATTTAAAAGAAAATATTTACATAAAATAATATGAAATCAATAATATATATTTAGAATAAAAATAATTATGTATATGTAGGTATAATAGCATTAAATTAAATATCATGTAAATCTTTAAAACATAGAAAAATATAAAAGAGGAATTTAAAATGGACAAATTATAAAATAATACAAATTATATATATATATATATATGTAAACAAAAGTATATAATAACAAGCTAGAACAATGCAAAATCAGTAAAATGATTCAAGATAGAGATGAATAATAAATAAATTTTTTAAAGAAAATAAAAGAATTACAAAAGAATGGGAAAAAAATAAAAAAAATACTCCATTGAAATAAAAATAAAATCAAATAAATAATTTACAAATAAATAAAACTATTAAAACAATATGGAAGACCAAAATACAACACGCGCAAACCAAAGAGGACTAAAAAAGCAAATGAACCAAATTCCAAAATGAAACATTTAAACGAGGACTAATTTGAAACAACATATGAATTCCAAGGAAATATTTAAAAAACAAATGAAACATAATCGAGGTATAATTAAAGGTTAGCGCAAGAGAGAAGGGACCAAGCGCGCAAATAACCCATTTCAATAAAACACGTGGATCTTTCTAGTTTTCGGGTCGGGTTATTAGGTTGCTGTGAAACGACGCTGTTTCCACACTAACCCTCACGGCTTAAAACGACGTCGTTTTAATCATATATATGAACCAAAAAATTTGCCCTAATAACTTCACTTCGCCGATTATTCTCTCAAAACAGATTTCAAAACCTTTTTTCTCAAATCTTTTCAACCTCTCCGCCCTCTCAGTCGACCCGTGGGCTTCATCGGCGCCTAATGCACCTCCACTACCGTCGCGGTTTTAACCAGATCCACAAGGATCCGTCAACCTTTGGATCGAAGAAGTAAACATTGGCTAGTTCGACACCAAACAATAGATAAGAAAAACCCTTCTTCTTTTGTATATATTTTTTTATGCAACAAATGAAAATCAAAGAAATAAGAACTAAATTCCAGAGAAAAGCGAGATCTAAAATCACCTTTTTAAAAACTGATTTTGCTTGATTTCTCTTTTTCCAGTATGCGTGCGTAAAAAAAAAAACCCTCTCTACTGTAACAGTCCAATTTAAACCCTAGTCAGAACAGTGGTTTCGGGACCACAAATCCAAGTCTGTATAATATTTTAATACTATTTTCTATGCCATTGATGAGTGTTTAAGCATGTGTTAAGTTTTCGTAAGTTAATTTGTCCGTTTGTGTGTTTAATTTGACAAAAAGATTGAATTGCATTAAATGTGAAAGTTGCTTGCTATTTGTTAAAGTACCAATGTGTTATGGCTTTGTAAAGGTGAAGGCCTTATATGGCAATTAAGCCATTAATAAGATAATGGACAGTAAATGGCCGAATATACCCTTGTTATCTAATGGTGTCAAATGTCTTTTAAATGGCTAAAAAGGTAAATGAATTATTAACAAATTATTAATGAAACCAAAGATGAAAGTGTTCATCTTTTATTTTCTTTTGTTTTGACCGAAACTAGTAAGAAAAAGAAGGTTTTAAAGCTTTGCATATTCGGCCATTTCAAGCTTGAATTATGGTATGATTTTGAGTTGGATTTTGATGATTTTTATGTTTTTGAGGTTGTTGCTTAGTCTACTATCAAGCCCATGTCTCAATTTGATGAATTGATGTTGTTCATGAGAAATGCCATTGATGTTATGTTGAGCTTTGTGATGATTTATGGTGTTAAATGAAAGATTTGAGCTAGATGAACATACTTTGCTCTTGAATTTTTGATGAATTTAGCTAATTAGGGCTAAATTGAGAAAATAGTAATTTGAATGGCTAAATTGCAAATTTGATGGAAAATATGGGCTTGTATGATATATATATGCATTCGGCTAAGCTTGGATGTGTGATGATTTTGTGAATTTGATGTTTTGAGAAAAATGGACTAAATTGATAAATTGTGCAAATGTGAGGGTTAATTTGTAAATAGCCTTAAATGTGTGTCCTTGGATTGAATGGAATGAATTAGTGAATAAAAGGGTTAATTCTGGATATGTTTAGATCAAGAACGGAGGAAAACGGACTTAGACCGCGGGAAAGCAAAAGTAACCGAGTAGCCGTTCCCGTTTCAGTTAAATCGAATCTGAGGTAAGTCATATTGCAAATAAATGTAATTGTATTGAATTGAGCATATTCATATGACTATTGATGATAATGAATGCTTATGGGATGTTATGTATATGAATTCGGAAATAAGGTCGATATAGTGATAAGTCTGAGAAATCCCGTATGAATTTAGGACTACAAATGTATCTATTCTATTTTATCATGTAAGACCACGTTTGAGATGTTGGCGTTGATTTGATATTTGGGTGAGACCACGTCTGGGACGTTGGCATTGATATGATCTTTACGTGTAAGACCATGTCTGGGACATCGGCATCGTATTGATTCGTGTAAGACCACATTTGGGACGTTGGCAACGATATAAGCTTTACGTGTAAGACCATGTCTGGGACATCGGCATCGTATTGATTAGTGTAAGACCCTATCTGGGATAGTGGCATTGATATCTGATTACATGTAAGACCTCGTCTAGGACGTTGGCATTGTACGATTATTCTGAGTTTCTGAGTATCCTATTAGATTCCGAACGGTTCAATAAGCAAATCCAAGCTATTAACAATTACGTGAATGAATATTCCTTTCAGGTACATTCGGAATGTACACTAAGTGTGTATAAAAGGTAAGCACCTATATGACTTTGATTTGAAGAAAAGTATGATTGAATATGAGAATGAGAATGAGATGCAAGAATGATTATGAAAGAGTTATGTATATACATATGATTCTTGAATGGATGAATGTGGCAATTGTGGCCAAGTATATGAACCAAAGCAAATATGTGATAGTTTGCTAAGTAAATGTTATGTGCCAATCTACCTTATGCATATAGGCCTTTTATGTTAAGTTTATTTGTATTATGACTTACTAAGCTTTTGGAAAGCTTACTCTATGTGTGTGTGAAACACCCCAAACCCGGCCCACGAGCCTCGACCAGACTTGGTATGTTCCTTAGGAAAAACCGGTTCAAATTCGTTGGTTCTTTGAAAAACATTTAAGTGATTTTGGAAAAATGTTTTGGGTTGGGCTCAAGTTGGAAACCCGTATATTTTGAAATATAAGTTTTTATAAAAAAAATCATTCTTAGGTTCAAAACTTTAGATTAAAAGACATGCCGCATTTGTTTTAAGTTTCATTAAAAATCATTTATTCTTAGGTGTCAAAAACGTTTAGGGTTTATTTTTAAATAATATACTTAAACTTTAACTTGATAAAATTTCGTAACATAATAAAATAATTTAACATGCATGCATAAGATGAATTTCATACTAAGGCCTTATTACATCAAAACAAACCCAAATAATTTAAAATACTTAATCAAAAATAAAATGTCCAAATTGTAAAATTTCTTGCTGTACATGGCCACCTTTCAGCTCCTGCCGACCCGGTCCATCACTGCTCGTCACCTGGAAGAAAATGTTCCCCAACGGGGTGAGTCAAACAGACTCAATGTGTAACCAACACTAAAATTTAACAATTCAGGCATACATACTCATATCACATACATATTCATATAACAGATAGGAATTTATGATGCAACCTGAACCCAAACCTATATACCATCCGCTACACATCACTCGTACCATCCTGCACACCGCGGGGACTACTAAGTCAACCCTCCTTCCACTACACACCATCGAAGGCAGTCGCTGCAGTCGACGTGCTCATCGCCCTTATAAAATTCGTGGCATAGCCACCAGATACATATTTCGTGTCATGAGACACCATATTCAGATATCGTGGTCTTAAGTCACCACATTCACTTATCGTGGTCTTAGGTCACCACTTTCACTTCCCCTTTTACAATAACCCACATGCCCATGTCATACAAAACATGCATTATCAAGCCAAATTCTTTATTCACATTCTTATAGGTTCATATGTGTGTCATAACAGATCATATCGTAGTCCTAGTAGGAGTAGGAAAACGTACCTGAGTACTTTGTACCATAGCATGGTACTTTAGCCATATTCACATTCTTATAAACATGCTCATGTTAAATATTGCCATAAATCATATTAAAAGATAGTGTGGGGTACACACCTGATTCGCTTAAGGCTTCCAATCCAAATCCTGAAAATTCGATCTAAAGCCTTGGATCTTAAATCCCTACATTCAGCCAACCTTAATATGTTAGCACAAAGCCTACTCGGCTATAAGACCAAATCCCAGTAGGATTAGTACACTTAACACCTACCTTGCTGCCGATTTCCCTATTATTCAAATCCCGAAATCGTTGCTATGTTTCTTCTTGTATTCGGCTTTTTAAACAAACAAGAATTAGATCTAAATACCGAAAGAGGCCTTGGCTGAAAGTACATATGTACTTTACCTTGCGTTTTGAAATCCCAAAAACCTTGTGTACCACTGTCGACTGCCCCTACATGTCCATGGTTAGATTCGGCTACTAAGGTAATTAATATGGCCGAATATATATCTTCACCTACCTTGTGATCCCAAATCCCGGAACTTTCCTCCTTGTAGTCGACAGTCACAGAATCCCGAGACTTTCCTTCAGAGTTTCGGCCAACATACATATATGGCATTAGATTCTTGAATTTTGGTCTAAAGAAAAAGAATAAAACGATGACAATACAATTTCTTACCCTTAATATTGAAATCGACAGCTCCCTCTTCACACCACTTCAGAGATTCGGCTATGGACTAAGTAGATACTTGACAGATTTCGGTTTGATCAAGTGAAGGAATCGGCTTTGCCAAGAATGGAAGAAGAGATTGATGATGGGGGGTTCGGCTTCAATGGAAGAGTATGGGACTTAGGAAGAAACGGCAATGGTGAATAGAAGGAAGAAGATTTCGGCTTGTCAAAAGAGAAAAGAGAATGTGGCTTAGGGAATTTGGCAGAGAATAGGAGGGAAAAGGAAAAGAAAATACGAAGAATGGCCTAGCTTTCTTTCTTTAGCCGAAAATACACCAAGAGAGTCCCTTGGCCGGCCATCACATGCTCCCTCATCCCTCATTTTTCTCCTCTTATCACCTCATCTGGATTTAATAAAATAAAAAGAAATAATCCCTCATTTATCCCCTATTTTATCACCCTTTTTATCTCTTAAAAATAAAAGGATTTAAGCTCCTAAAATCTAGCCTTGGTGCCGTCCCCCTATTCCCTTCTTATTGACGTCACAAGCAAAATAAAACCTCAAAATTTTGCTTTCTTGGTGATTCGAACCTTGGCCCTTCTTCATAGCCCATGGCGTCATTTCCAGAGCCTTAAGTGGCTTCTCCAAGCCACCTTTCCAAGCCCAACCGTGTGTCATATTCTCCCTACTATTTCTCTTAAGGCCACCTTGCTTTAGTTTCCTCTTTCTAAGCTCAAAACTTAGTAATTCCTAAGACATGCTATTTCATATAATTAAGCAAAATGCACAAGCCCATTTCCAGGATATTACAGTTCTACCCCCCTTAAAATAATTTCGTCCTCGAAATAACCTGGTTGAAATAAATGAGGGTATTGCTATCGCATCGCTTCTTCCGGCTCCCACGAAGCTTCCTCTGATCCATGGTTTCTCCATAATACTTTGACTAGAGGAACTGACTTCCTCCGCAACACTTTTATATCTCGTTCCAAGATCTGAATCGGCTCTTCCTCGTAGGACAAATCTGGCCTTAGCTCCACCTCTTCCACTGGTACTACATGAGATGGATCCAATCTGTACCGACGTAGCATTGAAACATGAAATACGTCGTGCATTTGCTTCAACTCCGGTGGCAACTCCAATTGATATGCCACTGGTCCAACTCGTTTCAATACACGATAAGGTCCTATAAACCTTGGGCTTAGCTTCCCTTTCCGACCAAATCTCATTACCTTCTTCCAAGGCGAAACCTTAAGAAATACTTGGTCTCCCACATCAAATTCGATTTCTTTCCGTTTGAGATCTGCATACGACTTTTGTCTATCAGATGCTTCCTTCAACCATGCACGAATTACCTCAACCTTCTCTTCAGATTTTGCCACTAATTCTGGACCCAAAACTCGACGTTCTCCTAATTCTGTCCAACACGTAGGAGTGCGACACTTCCGACCATACAATGCTTCATATGGTGCCATCTAAATACTAGCTTGATAGCTGTTGTTGTAGGCAAACTCAGCTAAAGGAAAATACTCTTCCCAGCTTCCTCGGAAGTCCATCACACAGCCTCTCAACATATCCTCCAACACTTGGATTACTCGTTCAAATTGCCCGTCGGACTGTGGATGAAAAGCCGTCGTAAAATCCAACTTAGTGCTTAAAGCTTGATGTAGAGCTTTCCAAAACCGAAACGTAAACCTTGGATCCCTATCTAAGATAATTGACTCCGGCACTCCATGCAACCTTACAATCTCTGCCACATATAACTTCGCCAACTTTTGCAGAGAATAGTCAACTCTCACTGGAATGAAGTGCGCGGACTTAGTCAACCGATCTACTATCACCCATATCGAGTCCTTCTTAGTAGGCGTAAGAGGAAACCTACTAACGAAGTCCATGGTAATTCTCTCCCACTTCCACTGTGGAATCATTATTGGCTGAAGCAATCTAGACGGAACTTGGTGTTTAGCCTTAACTTGCTGACACGTTAAACACTTTCCCACGAATTCCGTAACTTCTTTCTTCAAACCAGGCCACCAAAACTATTCTCTTAGGTCTCTGTACAACTTGCTTCCTCCAGGATGCATAGCGTAAGGGCTACTATGCGATTCCTGAAGAATTTTCCGTCTAAGTTCTTCATTCCTCGGCATACAGACCTTTCTCTTGAAACACAACACTCCTTCGCCATTAATGCCATAATCTTCCAATTCCCCATTCTATACTTGCTGTAGCTTAGCACTTAACTCATCATCCATCAACTGACCCTCTTTTACTTCATTCAACCATGTCGGCTTAACTTGCAGCTCTGCTAGCAGACTTCCATCGTCATACAAACTCAGATGTGCAAACATCGCCGTCAGATCCGACACAACCTTCCGACTTAGGGCATCCGCCACTACATTCGCCTTGCCCGGATGATACTCTATCGAACAATCGTAGTCCTTCAGTAATTCCACCCACCTTCGCTGTCTCAAGTTCAACTCCTTTTGAGTCAACAAGTACTTAAGACTCTTGTGGTCTGTGTAGATTACCGACTTTTCCCCTTAAAGATAGTGCCTCCACACCTTAAGAGCAAAGACCACTGCCGCCAATTCCAAATCATGAGTTGGGTAGTTAACCTCATGTGGCCTTAATTGTCGAGACGCATAAGCGACTACTTTCCCATCTTGCATCAGTATGCATCCCAATTATATATGAGAAGCGTCACAATACACCATGAAATCCTTTTCTGCCTCCGGCTGAATCAAGACCGGAGCTTCAGTCAAGACCCTCTTAAGCTTCTCAAAACTCTCCTGTTGCTTATCCGTCCAAACAAAAGGTCTTCCTTCCTCAATAACTTTGTCAAAGGCGCGGCTATCGATGAGAATCCTTCCACGAACCTTATGTAGTAGCCTGCCAATCCCAAGAAACTACGAACCTCAGCCACAGACTTAGGCGGTTTCCAATCCAACACCACCTCAATCTTCCTAGGATCCACCCTTATTCCTTCCGCAGACACCACATGTCCTAAAAACGCAACTTCCTTAAGCCAAAATTCACATTTGCTGAATTTGGCATAGAGCTTCTTCTCCCTTAACACTTGCAGCACAACTCGGAGATGCTCATCATGTTCTTCCTCAGACTTAGAATACACAAGGATGTCGTTGATGAACACAACGACGAACCTATCCAAATATGGTTAAAAAACCCGGTTCATCATATCCATGAACGCAGCTGGGGCGTTCGTTAACCCGAACGACATTACTACGAACTCAAAATGCCTATACCTTGTCTGAAAAGCTGTCTTATGGATATCCCCTTCCTTCACCTTAAGCTGATGATACCCAGACCTTAGATCGATCTTCGAGAAAACCGTTGCTCCTTTAAGTTGATCGAACAAGTCATCTATCCTTGGCAAGGGGTACTTGTTCTTGATGGTCAACTTGTTTAGCTGACGATAATCTATGCACATACGCATAGTTTCGTCCTTCTTCTTTACGAACAAGACCGGTGCTCCCCATGGAGACACACTGGGTCGGATAAACCCACGATCCAGCAATTCTTGAATTTGAGCCTTGAGCTCAACCAACTCCTTTGGTGCCATTCTGTATGGAGCGATTGACACAGGAGCTGTTCCCGGCAGTAGATCAATTCCAAATTCAACCTCCCTATCCGGGGGTATTCCAGGTAATTCCTCCGGAAAGACATCCACAAAGTCCTTTACCGTCCTAAGTCCACCAACACCTTTTTCCTTCTTATCCAATGCACTAAAAAAGGCCAAGAATGCCTTGCATCCTTTCTGAACCATCTTAACAGCCTTTAAAGCAGAAACTACGTTAGACAAGTAGTTTCTTCTCTCTCCGATCATAACAACTTCCTTATCCTCTGGAGTCCTCAACTCCATTCGCTTAGCCGTACAATCCAGTATGGCTCAATGCTCTACTAGCCAATCCATTCCAAGAATAAGATCGAATTCTCCGAAGGGAAGTTCCATTAAGTCGGCAGAAAATACTACTCCTTGAATTTCTAGGGGCACTTTCCGAAATATCTTATTCACCACTACAGTTTGACCTAGTGGGCTTACTACAGTCATCTCCCTATCAGAAAGTTCAGAGGCTATGTCTAGAGTTTTCACTACTCTACATGCAACATACGAATGGGTCGAGCCCACATCAATCAGAGGTAAATAAGGCTTGCTATAAACAAGGAACGTACCGGTTATGACGTCCGGCGCGTCTCCATCTTCCCTACGGTGAACTGCATATACCAAGCCCGGTTGTCTTGCCTCAGCATTATTAGCACCTCTGCCAAGTGTTCCACGTCCTCTTCCAGGCCACTACCTCGGCCATTCGGACCACGGCCTCGCTGAGGTTGCTGACCACCTTTACCAGCCTGATTAACATTCTGAGCCACTGGTCTATTTCCATCTGGCCTCATAGGACAGTCCTTAATCATATGGTCCTTGGACCCACATTTAAACATCCTCCAGTCTTTTTCCAACACTCTCCTAAGTGTTTCTTCCCACACTGATCACAAGTACGATATTGCCCTCCAGCACCAGCTTGCTGACCTCGCGGCCCATCGGCCCTAGGCCTTTTCTGAACATTCCCAGATGATCCTGACGGCCCAAATCCTCTTTTCTGCTTGTTCCGATCAAAGTGCTGCCTCACAGTGTCCTTAATTCCTTCCGCTATCTTAGCTTTCTCCACTAATGCAGAAAATTCCCGTTCCTGATGTGGAGTGACTAACAACCTCAGGTCATCCCTTAATCCATCCTCAAACCGGACACAGCGCTTATGCTCAGTAGCCACTACTCCTCGAGCATACCGGCTCAACCTTAGAAACTCAGCTTCGTATTTCGCCACAGACTTGTTCCCTTGAACCAGCCCCAAAAATGCCTTCCTCTGCTCATCGATATATCTGGTTCCCACATACTTCTTCTGATATGCCGCCTTAACATACTCCCAGGTCAAATCCTCAGCTGTGGCACCATCCCGAACTGTGAGCCACCATTGATATGCTTCATCGCGAAGCAGCGCCACCATTCCTTTCAGCTTCTCCTCAGGGGTTAGATCCAACTCATCCATAATCCGTTCCGTTGCTTCCAACCAATATTCAGCTGTACTGGGTGCCACACCAGATACTCCACGAAACATCTCAGCTCCATTAGCTCGGAGTCGCTCGGGTACAGATTTTCGAGCTCCCATATTTCAACCTGCTCCAGCCACCATTTCAAGAACTCGCAGCACAGCCTGCGATACAGCATCATCCCCCGTCTGATCTTGCCGTTCAGCACCAACAGCTGGGGGTGGTGGTGGCGGTGGTACCTCATTGTTAGACCCTTGAACCGATCTAACGGGTTTCGACACAGTCATTCTTCCTCTACCATGTCCACGACGACTGCGTCCTCTAGAACTCATTTCTAACGATTGCGCTTTAATCTGATTAAGAAATTTTATGAATTAGTCCTTGTTTCACTGATTATTCGCGAAGAATTTTATGAAAGAGCTTAATAGGGATTCTTTCGATCATTCAAAGTCTCAAGTCTTCTATCCTAATTCACAGAAAAGCACATCCATTCCATAGTACCTCCCATACACATTCACTCTTCAGACATTTCTGTCCGTTCCTAACCCAGGGGTATTTTCGTCATTTGTCCTACAGGGGTATTTTGGTAAATAATCAGGGTCAATTCGAAAATTACAAATTTCATTTCAAAATTTTCCAAACTCATGGGTATTTTTAAAAGAAATATTTTCTAAAACAAAGGTAGGGTCAAAATTTCGGAAAGCAGGGTCATTTTGGTAATTTTTGTCAATCGGGGGTATTTTCGTAAATTTTTTAAATCAGGGTATTTTGGGACTTTTTTAAAATAGGATTTTGGGATACTTTTACAGATAAGAAAATTTTATTGAAACCGGGGGTAATATAGTCATTTTGGAAACCAAGGGCATTTTTATAATTTTACCCCTAGGGGTATTTAGGTAATTTTGTAAATCAAGAATATTTCAGAAAATTTTATAGAATCGCGTTTGCAAATCACAAGGGTAATTTAAGAGTTTTAAAACTAGGGTTTTATGAAAATACAGCTAGTTCCCTTTCAGGTTTTAGTTAGGGGTTTAGCCCATGAATAAGTCCTCTCGGTTAGGGTGAACCGAAGCTACGCACCAGGTAGGATTCGAGTGGAGAGGAGGTGAGTCACGCGGACTGCTTAAATACCAAGCTCCCACCGAATACCAATCTTACACATGCGCACAATGGTTGCCACACCCTAACTTGGCGACTTAGTCATAGGTTTGTTTTATTAGGCACTTAAGTCTTATGTAATTGTTGGGGTAACTAGTCCTAGGGTTCAAGTACTTACCATGCTAATCTACGTTCCATTCCATTTCTACCCTTCTATAGATCATAATGTAATTCACACAGAGGATAGGGGTACTTACCTGGTGGACTTCGGGTCGGAGACTTAGGTGCCATGCCAGAAAAACCTGCTTTTCACAAAATTTTCACAAAATTTCTTTTGGGCTTAATTTTGAAAATGTTTTGGGCCTTAAATCCAAGGCCGAGAGTTTAAAACTGGGCTCTGATACCAAGCTGAAACACCCCAAACCTGGCCCACGAGCCTCGACCAGATTTGGTATGTTCCTTAGGAAAAACCGGTTCAAATTCGTTGGTTCTTTGAAAAACCTTTAAGTGATTTTGGAAAAACATTTTGGGTTGGGCTCAAGTTGGAAACCCGTTTATTTTGAAATATAAGTTTTTATAAAAAAATTCATTCTTAGGTTCAAAACTTTAGGTTAAAAGACATGCCACATTTGTTTTAAGTTTCATTAAAAATCATTTATTCTTAGGTGTCAAAAACGTTTAGGGTTTATTTTTAAATAATATACTTAAACTTTAACTTGATAAAATTTCGTAACATAATAAAATAATTTAACGTGCATGCATAAGATGAATTTCATACTAAGGCCTTATTACATCAAAACAAACCCAAATAATTTAAAATACTTAATCAAAAATAAAATGTCCAAATTGTAAAATTTCTTGCTGTACATGGCCACCTTTAAGCTCCTGCCGACCCGGTCCATCACTGCTCGTCACCTGGAAGAAAATGTTCCCCAACGGGGTGAGTCAAACAGACTCAATGTGTAACCAACACTAAAATTTAACAATTCAGGCATACATACTCATATCACATACATATTCATATAACAGATAGGAATTTATGATGCAACCCGAACCCAAACCTATATACCATCCACTACACATCACCCGTACCATCCAACACACCGCGGGGACTACTAAGTCAACCCTCCTTCCGCTACACACCATCGAAGGCAGTCGCTGCAGTCGACGTGCTCATCGCCCTTATAAAATTCGTGGCATAGCCACCAGATACATATTTCGTGTCATGAGACACCATATTCATATATCGTGGTCTTAAGTCACCATATTCACTTATCGTGGTCTTAGGTCACCACTTTCACTTCCCCTTTTACAATAACCCACATGCCCATGTCATACAAAACATGCATTATCAAGCCAAATTCTTTATTCAGATTCTTATAGGTTCATATGTGTGTCATAATAGATCATATCGTAGTCCTAGTAGGAGTAGGAAAACGTACCTGAGTACTTTGTACCATAGCATGGTACTTTAGCCATATTCACATTCTTATAAACATGCTCATGTTAAATATTGCCATAAATCGTATTAAAAGATAGTGTGGGGTACACACCTAATTCGCTTAAGGCTTTCAATCCAAATCCCGAAAATTCGATCTAAAGCCTTAGATCTTAAATCCCTACATTCGGCCAACCTTAATATGTTAGCACAAAGCCTACTCGGCTATAAGACCAAA
The DNA here is from genome assembly GCA_005393395.2 of Gossypium australe. NCBI lineage: Eukaryota > Viridiplantae > Streptophyta > Magnoliopsida > Malvales > Malvaceae > Gossypium > Gossypium australe. The sequence continues at coordinate 98,623,574 of CM016620.1, forward strand.
TCCCAGTAGGATTAGTACACTTAACACCTACCTTGCTTCCGATTTCCCTATTATTCAAATCCCGAAATCGTTGCTATGTTTCTTCTTGTATTCGGCCAAGCACTAAATTTTATCATGGGTTAGTTTCGGCTTTTTAAACAAACAAGAATTAGATCTAAATACCGAAAGAGGCCTTGGCCGAAAGTACATATGTACTTTACCTTGCGTTTTGAAATCCCGAAAACCTTGTGTACCACTGTCGACTGCCCCTACATGTCCATGGTTAGATTCGGCTACTAAGGTAATTAATATGGCCGAATATATATCTTCACCTACCTTGTGATCCCAAATCCCGGAACTTTCCTCCTTATAGTCGACAGTCACAGAATCCCGAGACTTTCCTTCAGAGTTTCGGCCAACATACATATATGGCATTAGATTCTTGAATTTCGGTCTAAAGAAAAAGAATAAAACGATGACAATACAATTTCTTACCCTTAATATTGAAATCGACAGCTCCCTCTTCACACCACTTCAGAGATTCGGCTATGGACTAAGTAGATACTTGACAGATTTTGGTTTGATCAAGTGAAGGAATCGGCTTTGCCAAGAATGGAAGAAGAGATTGATGATGGGGGGTTCGGCTTCAATGGAAGAGTATGGGACCTAGGAAGAAACGGCAATGGTGAATAGAAGGAAGAAGATTTCGGCTTGTCAAAAGAGAAAAGAGAATGTGGCTTAGGGAATTTGGCAGAGAATAGGAGGGAAAAGGAAAAGAAAATACGAAGAATGGCCTTGCTTTCTTTCTTTAGCCGAAAATACACCAAGAGAGTCCCTTGGCCGGCCATCACATGCTCCCTCATCCCTCATTTTTCTCCTCTTATCACCTCATCTGGATTTAATAAAATAAAAAGAAATAATCCCTCATTTATCCCCTATTTTATCACCCTTTTTATCTCTTAAAAATAAAAGGATTTAAGCTCCTAAAATCTAGCCTTGGTGCTATCCTCCTATTCCCTTCTTATTGACTTCACAAGAAAAATAAAACCTCAAAATTTTGCTTTCTTGGTGATTCGAACCTTGGCCCTTCTTCATAGCCCATGGCATCATTTCCAGAGCCTTAAGTGTCTCCTCCAAGCCACCTTTCCAAGCCCAACTGTGTGTCATATTCTCCCTACTATTTCTCTTAAGGCCATCTTGCTTTAGTTTCCTCTTTCTAAGCTCAAAACTTAATAATTCCTAAGACATTTCCTTACATTTCCAAGGTTCTAAAAAATGCACAGAACACATTCATAACACATAAGACATGCTATGTAACACCCCAAACCCGGCCCATTTGTGTGACCGAATTTGAAATGCCACTGCGGAAAAACGTTTGAAAAACTTTTGACTTAGAGTTTAAAACATAAAAGATTTGTTGTCTTTACTAAAACATTGTGTAATTAAAGTTCCAATTAAAATTAAGTTGTTTAAAATAAAACATTTTCAAATAATAATATAATTGACAATTTAACTTAAAACATAATAAAAATTCTTAAATACTTAAAATATTGAAACATAAATTGTATAAAGAAAATCCTCTTTTGCATGGGCCACCTCGTATCCACTCCAACCCGGTCCGAGCATCACCTGAAAGGTTTGAGAAAAATTGGGTGAGTCACACAGACTCAGTGTGCAATTAATCCACTGAATTCCACCCACATGTTTAACCACATATTAACCCATATAACAGATAACAAGATATCATATTCACATTTTACCACATTCTGGGCTTGGCCCACATTCATATCACATTATCAGGTAACAGGGTAATTAACCCCATAATTCCACATATCGGGCTTAACCCATTTCCACACTGATCCACATTTATAAACTGGGCTTGGCCCATTTTCACATTAATTCACATATCCATTGAGATTATGCAAAATGCACCCAACCCCAACCTAGGGTCCATCCTCTACACACCCCCGTATCCAGCCTACCACACACCAGGGGATTAACAAATCACCCTCTCCTTTTTACTCCAAAAGGCAATCAATGCCGTCCACGTGCAATTAAGCACAATAATCCACAACGCGACCTCGGTCAGCGCCAATCCACGATGTAGCCATAGCTAACACCAAAACCACGATGGGACACATAGTCACTCATCAACCACGATATGGCACATAGCCGATATCAACCACGATGAGGCACACAGCCACTCATCAAGCCACGCGAACTAAATCGCAATTAATCCACAACGTGACCTTAGTCAACGTCAATCCACGATGTAGCTCAAGGCTAACATCAAACCATGTACTCGAAGTACACCCGTACCTTCTTTCATATCATATCCCAACCCATGCACATGCAACATTCCATAATGACATAAAATAGTGATGCATGAGCATGTTCATCAAGCATATTATCACATATTCATATTAGAAATCACTTTTTATCAGATTTGGTACTTACCGGATTATCGACATACCCCTTGAGGGTATCCGTATCACAATTTCCTTTGCACAAGTTAGCACATATTTAATACATACAGATATAACACAAATACCCGGAAAACGGTAGGCTAACTACACACCTGCCTATTAGTGAAATCCCGAACTACTCAATTCTAACACGATCTCGAAACGTGGTTCTTCCTTCTCCCTTTAAAGCCGATTTGGTCTCCTACCAAATCCCGAATCACACTCTGAGTTCCTTTCCTTTAGCTACACACAAAAGAACACATTTTATGGCACTAAGAACATTCGGCCAAACCACAAAACTATAAACAAGGCCATACAGCCACACCAACAAATCCCAAAAAGATTTGTCAAAGATTTGAGGCTTAGAACGATTGCATCCAAAGTCCCGAGGAGTCTATCTTCCAAAACCGATTGAAGAAAACCAAATGAAATCCTTCCCTTATTGATATTCGGCCAAGTCAAATCAAGAAGGAAGTAGGAAGTTTCGGCTATGGTTTTGAAAAAAGAAAGCAATTGATTTGTGGCTAGAAAGAAATGAAGTATGTGAGTAGCAAAGAAAATAGAAATAAGAGAGGGAGGATTCGGCATAAGCAACAATGGAAGAAAAGAAAAGAGAATTTGGGGAAGAAAGAGGTTCGGCCAAAAGAGAGTAAAAGAAGATTTGTAAGTGTTAACAAATATGAGAAGTAAAGAAAAGAAAGATGAGAACCAATAGAGGTTCTTTTCGGCTACAAAGAATTGAAAGAAGAGAGGGAAGTTCCAAATGGTTTCGACCAAATGCCTATGAAGAAAAACAACAAACACTAAAGGACATTCGGTTTTGATTCATTATGGTGCACTCAAGAGAAAAATTGGTAAAGTTCAAAAGGGATTTGATATGGCTCAAAACAAGAAATGCAAAGTATTTCCTAACTAACCGATTATAACCAATAACCAAAAGAAATTTTGGCACCAACTAGAAATCAACAATACAAAATTCGGTCACTCCCCCCCTAAGCTCCAAAATCGTCCAAATACATGGGCTAAAGGCCATCAAAGAGTTTCCAAAACATTCTCCAACATTCAAGCCTCTTGTCAACAATTTTGAATTAAACATACTCCTAATTTTCTCCCTATTTCCTCCTATTCACTCACAAAACTTAAGCTAACCCCCATAGTCCAAGAAGCCGTCCACATTCATGGACAAAATGACCATAAAAATATTTCCAAAACAACATTCCATCATCCAAGCCCTTTGTCCCCTTATCCTACCTTAACCTCTTGATTCTTATCCCAAAATACAAGCTTTCCTTTTTTGCTATTCAACTTGCCATAAAATCTAAAGTCTAACTTACCATAATAAAGTTTGACCGTCCATCAATGCTAGAATGTACAAAAATAAAATCCTCAGTATGCTTTCCATGCTACTCGAACCACTTCCCTCAAGCAACCTTTCAAACTCCTTATCCACTATGCCACTAACTCCTCATGTGCTTTAATTAACACTTAAATTAACTTAAGTGTCAAGCTCACTTACTCCACTTCATTAAATTCTTCAAACTAAAAAAATTATTCTAGCCTTATTAATAAAATTAAGCCCTCACAAGACTATACTAAACATACATAATTCATACCCGAGCTAACACAAATAATAAAAATAATACTCAAATTTTTCCTAAAGCCCAAGGCCCAATCGGCCCAATCCTACTAGGCCCAATTTCAGGATATTACATGCTATTTCATATAATTAAGCAAAATGCACAAGCCCATTTCCAGGATATTACAGTGTGTTTTCTCTGTTTTATAGGTCATCAAAGCTAGTGAAGGCTCGGGACCATCAAGGATCGTCATCACACTACTAAACTCATTTTGGTACACTTTGGAAATGTATATAGCTAGATATGGCACGTAATGGCTAGTATTTGATATAAGTTCGTTATATGAATTTAGCCATGAGATTTGGCTAGTTATGAGTTGAGAATTTGCTTGAATGAATGTGATATGTGAAGTTTGTTTTTGGCATGGCTAGTTGATTCATGTAATGGTCAAGTTTTGATTAAGAAAATGAATGAATTATGCTTGAGATGAAATGAGTTTTAGTCTTGTAATTTGAATGGTTATTTTGGTATGTTCTTGGTTGCCAAATAGACATGAGATGTCTTAATGATTTTGCTTGTAGGTAAGACCCATGTGGGTGGCATTTTGGCCTTGCAAATGGCCTATTTTGCCACACGGGCGTGCCTAGAGAGCGTGGGGCTAAGTCAGTAGCTAGCATAAGAGTACACGGCCTTGGCACACGGATGTGCCTAGTAGCCGTGTGATTTTTGATAGGATCAACCACGGCTAGAGTACACGGGCGTGCTTAATGGCCATGGAAGTAAAGTCAGTTTCGACCACGGGGCGGACACACGGATGTGTCTAGCAGCCGTGGGAGGCACACGGCCTACCCACCCGGGCGTGTAACCTTTGAAACTTAGAAAAGTTTTAAATTTCCATGAAATTTTGTATGTCTTCTGGTTTAGTCCCGACGCGGTTTATAGCATATTTTAGGTCTCGATAACCTACTAAGGGGACATTATGGTTGAGGTTAATATTCAATTGTATGACATTCCTGTAAATGTTTCCGATCTATTCAGTAATGCCTTTAATCCTAGTCCAGCGACGGATACGGGTTAGGGGTGTTACATCTACAGTACACAATCGCCCTCTTTTTATAGCCGAATAGAAATTGTAAAATAAAATAAAAATTTTCATTTTTCTGCTATTGTTTTGATGTATTCTGTTACTCTTTTCTTTTCGCAGGTTCGACATCATACAGAGAGGCGGACATGGCAATGATGCGTTGGAGACCCTTGCTGAGGAGGCTGCGGCACTGGTCCTAGGGTTTCAGTTTCTGAAATTGAAATTTAGGCTATCTGGGCCGTTTTAGGATTGGGCCATTAGGTTAGGGCTATTAGTTTGGGTTTTATTGTAAAATGGGTTTTTAAAATTTGGGCTTTAATTTGTATTTGGGTTAAATGTTAAATTTGGTATTTAATTGGGCCAAAGATGGGCTTGTTGTAATTGATGGACTTTGGACCTTTTATTGTTTTTTATTTTGGCTTTTAATTTACCTTTTGGATTTATCTATTTGCTGTAAATAATCCTAATGGCCGAGGCAAAATGGGCCTTCTACGTTAGGTTTCAATCATTATTGGATCTTAGGTTTCAATCATTATTTAGGGGACTATTCAGTTTCTGTGGCCGAGCTTTCGAGTGTCATGGACGGTTTGATTCTTCTCAAAAGATGAGGGTTTAACGAAGTCTTGGCTCATACTGACCGCTTAGAGGTGGTTAATTCTTTCTAGGATAGACAATCGGTGGATTCATCCTCTACCTTATTGAGAAGGATTAATCGTATATTACAAACTATGGGTTAATGAAGCATCAGACATGTTCCAAGTGAGAGGAATCGAGTGGTTGATTGCATAGTTAAGATGGCTTTTAATAAGACAATTGTAGTACAAGTATTTGAAGATGTACCTGAGCAACTTAAAGCAAAATTCTGTGCTGATAAAGTTAATGATTTTTTAGAATATGATGGTTTAGTGATTGTTGTTTTATGCGATGTCAAAGTCTTAAAATTTATAAAAAGAATGATCAAACCTAGAAACTAACTATGACAACGATTTGAGGCAAGCGCACCTATCGAACAGTAGTATAGTTAATGCAAGACCGGAATGTCGAGCCCAAAGGAATCAAAAGTACTAATACTATGTAACAGCCCAATTAAGACCCTAATCGGAATGGTGGTTTCAGGACCACGAATTCGAATCGAATTGATGAATTTATTATTATTTTTAAAATGTTAGTATGTGTGAATTAGAGTGTGTGAAATTTTCATATTAAAATTTGATTGTTTTAGTGCATAATTATGAAAAAGGAGTAAATTGCTTTAATGAAATAAATTGGTGGCTGAATGTGTAAGCACTAATTTGAAAGTGGCTTCTTTAATTGAAGTATTAAAAGTGCAATTTAGCCAAAATCCTAGTTTAGTGCCGTCCATCATGTGCATGTAATAGTAAGTGGCATGTTTTATTATATTTTAATATTTATGTATTTTAAGTTAATGATAAAATCACATATATTTTGTGATAATATTATTATAATAAAACAAAAAGGAAGAAAGGGGATTGCATGTTCATCTTTCTTTCACTTTGATCGAACTAAGAAGAAAAAAATAAGAGAGGAAGAGTTCTTTGGGGTTTCGGCACTTCTAGGGTTCAGTTAAGGTATGTTTTAGCTATAAATTTTGATAAATTTCATAATTTGGTAATTTTTATGTGATATATTATCAAACCCATGTATCAATTTTGAACATTGATCATGTATGAGTAATGTGTCGTTGAACATAGGTTGAGCTTTTAGATGATCCTTAGCATTAAATGGAAGATTTATGTTAGATGAACAATTGTTGTTCTTGAGTTTTTGAAGAATGATGTTAATTAAGGATTTAATTGAAAAAAAAATTTAGAGGTTAAATTATTAAAGAAATGAGTTGTATGGACTTGGTAGGGAAAGATGAAAATTCAGCCCTTGAGAAAGACATCCAAATTTTGAACAAATGGTGAGTTGTGCATTAGGGACTAATTTGAAAAAGTTGCAAAATGCTAGGGGTAAATTAGTAAATTGTGTAATTATATGATTTTGGATCAAATTGAATGTTTATATGTTTGATTAAGTTTAAATTGAAATTATTTAGATCAAGAGCAAAAGGAAACGGGATTTGATCGGGGGAAAACAAAATTAAACGAGTAGTCGAGAAGCTTAATTCGTCAACTTCCCAGGTAAGTTTTAAGCAATCCAGATAAATTGAATTTTATGTCATATTATATGCCTAATTTTAGATGGTGATATGTGTACTGATACCACATTGCCGAATTTATTAATGAAATTGATTAAGTAGCCGAATGTGTGATTGTTGGAAAGGTAGATTTAATTGCATGAAATGTTCTATTATATGATAGTGATACTAATAGATGTGAGAATTACCAAATTGGGATATGAATATATCCAAAGGGATTGTTAATTGTTTATTAATGTTAAGATCGAATATGATTTTATAGTTGATGAAAATTGACCGAATGTACTATAAATTATGGATGGAAAATTATTAAGGATATATCTTAGTATATGTTATTATATATGATACAGTTGATTTGAATATTAATTGGAGTATGTATGGAACTGAAAGAACAACGGATTACGGAAAATTAGCACTATGTGTGCGGGTAATAAAAGTAACGGCACTATGTGTGTGATACGTTATGGAAAGTTGGCACTGGGTGTGCGAATTATAAAAGTAACGGCACTATGTGTGCGATACGTTACTAAAAGTTGGCAGTAAGTGTGCGGAAAATTTCTAAAAGTAACGGCACTATGTGTGCGGTACGTTACAAAATTCAGGTAACAAAGGTACAAGTTGATAATATAGGTTAGGCTTGTTTTTATTAAGGTGGGCACGGGTATTAGATAAATGTTTCATTATGCTATGCACTATTGGTTAAGGTTGGAAAGTAAGTAACTCAAGGTATGTACTATTTATGATACTTTACGATTGAAGACGGGTTAAATTGTAAAATAGAGGTTTTGGGTAAGTAAAGAAAATATATGTTGTTCAATTTATTTATGCGAATGTGGTGTAAAGGTGTATATATATATTCTTGGTACATGCATATAATGTAGCTAAGCAATTTATCTATGAATGGTTGATTATTCGGCAAAGAGAATGTGAGTGAAATAAATTATTTGATTTTGATAAAGTATATATGTGAGTTAATTGCTTGGAACTTACTAAGCTAAAGTAGCTTACTTGGTGTGTTTGTTTCATTGTTTTATAGATGCTTTGAAGTAAAGACTTGAGCTCGGGGATCATTTTGGGCAGTTCATCACACTATCAACGATACTTTGGTATCTCTTTTGTGTATAAACTTTAAGTATATGGCATGTATAGACTAAACCGTTTTGTAACACCCCAAACCTAGCCAAAACGTTACGACCGGATCTGGTATGTTACAAGGTACAGTAAAACAAAGTTTTGTTTAATTCAGGAAAAACCGCAGATTTTTAAAATTTTCGATTTAAAGCGATGTCTTGGAAATAGTGCTTTGATAGTTCTGAAAAAATCTCGATCTATGTTAACCGAATATTCATTATGTTTAGTGATACTTGAAGAAAATGTAGGTTTTGAGTTACTCGTATTTTGAAAATCCTATTTTTAACTTCGTGTTTAAGTTTGCATAGTGTCAAGTTCTAAATAAATGGTAAATAACTAAATTTAAAACCCAAACATCAATTTAGGAAGGCCTTATTACACCAAAAATCCCCAATTTAAAATTTAATTAAGCAGTAAAAAGTTTGCGAAAAGAAAAGACTTCATGGCCTCCACGAGTCCGCCTCGGCTCCCAAATCCACGGTCTACTTGTTACCTGAAAAGTTAGGAAACAGGGTGAGTCACAGAGACTCAGTGTGTAAAATCATTAAAACACAGAACACGGCCCACGGCCTACCATCTCATATTTAGCCCATACATGATATCATACAACTACATGAATGCATCAAGCCCAGCCCAACCTAGTATTTTCCATCCTCTACACGCCATCCCGTACCAACCATCACACCGTGGGATTTCTACAATCAACCCTCCATCCACTACACGCCGTCTTGACAGTCATGCTGCCAGTATTAATACCAATCACTATGTGACCTTGAAATCCACTGTGGCTTAGCCACCGATCACCATGTGACCTTATAAATCATTTGTGGCAGAGCCACCGATCACTATGTGACCTTATAATCAAATGTGGCAGAGCCACCGATCACAACATGACCTTATCACTTCCCCTTTTATCATCATCTTACCCACATCCCATGCACAACATATATGACATACTGAATGTAACATGCTATTAACGAGGCAACAAATTATCACATACATCCAACCTCATGTTAAGTCATTATAGACACGTACCTGGCACTCCCTGCCTTACCCACAAGGGTATTTCGACTGTATTCACAGCCTTCTCCGGCTTTTCAGCCCATACAATTAATAATACAGTTAAAATAAAGTGTGTTAGGGTCTACACACCTGGTAACACAGAAAATAATACTCTCTACATCGACACTATCGATAGCAGAAATGACTGCTATCTGCCTACGACTCTGTTATGAAGCCGGCCCACAACCCGGTGGCCAATCTCGTACTGCTGACACGGCACGTCTCTTAAACTTAGGGGCTGGGTTTATCGATCCAACCCCTTCCTTTGCCTTGCTGGTACTTGAGTCCATAAAACGGTCTTGATCAGAAGACCGAGATAAGATATGAAACAAAGAACAAACAAGAATACATATTCAAACGCCAACATCCCTTACCCGGATCGACAAATCTCGAAGATTTATAAGGCTTGGATTCAAGCACTAACACCCTTCAATAGCAGATCAAAGGCCGAAAGATCGCGAAGACAAAACCCCCTTCAATCGACCATAAACAAAGAACACAATTAATTCCTACGGCATCAATAGAGAAAAGAGAACCGAAAGGGGAGGAGAATACTTACCACGATCTAATAGGATCTGCTTGGAAAGACTAAGAAGCGCAATAACAGTAATCCAGCGACCCGAGAACGAAAGAAGAAGAAGAAGAACACACAAGGGAGATTCGGGATACTAATAGATGTGAGAATTACCAAATTGGGATATGAATATATCCAAAGGGATTGTTAATTGTTTATTAATGTTAAGATCGAATATGATTTTATAGTTGATGAAAATTGACCAAATGTACTATAAATTATGGATGGAAAATTATTAAGGATATATCTTAGTATATGTTATTATATATGATACAGTTGATTTGATTATTAATTGGAGTATGTATGGAACTGAAAGAACAACGGATTACGGAAAATTAGCACTATGTGTGCAGGTAATAAAAGTAACGGCACTATGTGTGCGGTACGTTACAAAATTCAGGTAACAAAGGTACAAGTTGATAATATAGGTTAGGCTTGTTTTTATTAAGGTGGGCACGGGTATTAGATAAATGTTTCATTATGCTATGCACTATTGGTTAAGGTTGGAAAGTAAGTAACTCAAGGTATGTACTATTTATGATACTTTACGATTGAAGATGGGTTAAATTGTAAAATAGAGGTTTTGGGTAAGTAAAGAAAATATATGTTGTTCCATTTATTTATGCGAATGTGGTGTAAAGATGTATATATATATATTCTTGGTACATGCATATAATGTAGCTAAGCAATTTATCTATGAATGGTTGATTATTCGGCAAAGAGAATGTGAGTGAAATAAATTATTTGATTTTGACAAAGTATATATATGAGTTAATTGCTTGGAACTTACTAAGCTAAAGTAGCTTACTTGGTGTGTTTGTTTCATTGTTTTATAGATACTTTGAAGTAAAGACTTGAGCTCGGGGATCATTTTGGGCAGTTCGTCACACTATCAACGATACTTTGGTATCTCTTTTGTGTATAAACTTTAAGTATATGGCATGTATAGACTAAACCATTTTGTAACACCCCAAACCTAGCCAAAACGTTACGACCGGATCTGGTATGTTACAAGGTACAGTAAAACAAAGTTTTGTTTAATTCAGGAAAAACCGCAGATTTTTAAATTTTTGATTTAAAGCGATGTCTTGGAAATAGTGCTTTGATAGTTTTGAGAAAATCTCGATTTATGTTAACCGAATATTCATTATGTTTAGTGATACTTGAAGAAAATGTAGGTTTTGAGTTACTCGTATTTTGAAAATCCTATTTTTAACTTCGTGTTTAAGTTTGCATAGTGTCAAGTTCTAAATAAATGGTAAATAACTAAATTTAAAACCCAAACATCAATTTAGGAAGGCCTTATTACACCAAAAATCCCCAATTTAAAATTTAATTAAGCAGTAAAAAGTTTGCGAAAAGAAAAGACTTCATGGCCTCCACGAGTCTGCCTCGGCTCCCAAATCCACGGTCTACTTGTTACCTGAAAAGTTAGGAAACAGGGTGAGTCACAGAGACTCAGTGTGTAAAACCATTAAAACACAGAACACGGCCCACGGCCTACCATCTCATATTTAGCCCATACATGATATCATACAACTACATGAATGCATCAAGCCCAGCCCAACCTAGTATTTTCCATCCTCTACACGCCATCCCGTACCAACCATCACACCGTGGGGATTTCTACAATCAACCCTCCATCCACTACATGCCGTCTTGACAGTCATGCTGCTAGTATTAATACCAATCACTATGTGACCTTGAAATCCACTGTGGCTTAGCCACCGATCACCATGTGACCTTATAAATCATTTGTGGCAGAGCCACCGATCACTATGTGACCTTATAATCAAATGTGGCAGAGCCACCGATCACAACATGACCTTATCACTTCCCCCTTTATCATCATCTTACCCACATCCCATGCACAACATATATGACATACTGAATGTAACATGCTATTAACGAGGCAACAAATTATCACATACATCCAACCTCATGTTAAGTCATTATAGACACGTACTTGGCACTCCCTGCCTTACCCACAAGGGTATTTCGACTGTATTCACAGCCTTCTCTGGCTTTTCAGCCCATACAATTAATAATACAGTTAAAATAAAGTGTGTTAGGGTCTACACACCTGGTAACACAGAAAATAATACTCTCTACATCGACACTATCGATAGCAGAAATGATTGCTATCTGCCTACGACTCTGTTATGAAGCTGGCCCACAACCCGGTGGCCAATCTCGTACTACTGACACGGCACGTCTCTTAAACTTGGGGGCTGGGTTTATCGGTCCAACCCCTTCCTTTGCCTTGCTGGTACTTGAGTCCATAAAACGGTCTTGATCAGAAGACCGAGTTAAGATATGAAACAAAGAACAAACAAGAATACATATTCAAACGCCAACATCCCTTACCCGGATCGACAAATCTCGAAGATTTATAAGGCTTGGATTCAGGCACTAACACCCTTCAATCGCAGATAAAAGGCCGAAAGATCGCGAAGACAAAACCCCCTTCAATCGACCATAAACAAAGAACACAATTAATGCCTACGGCATCAATAGAGAAAAGAGAACCGAAAGGGGAGGAGAATACTTACCACGATCTAATAGGATCTGCTTGGAAAGACTAAGAAGCGCAATAACAGTAATCCACCGACCCGAGAACGAAAGAAGAAGAAGAAGAACACACAAGGGAGATTCGACCAAAATGAAATATTGAAGGAACAAGAATCAATGGAGGCTTCAATTTGAAGAAGGCAAATGGTGATGAAAAGGTGGGGGATAAGTTTCGACAATTGAAGAACCAAGAAGAGGGATTAAAGAAATTTGGCTAAGCAAGAAATGGAGAAGAGGTTGGAAGTAATTAGGGGTTTCGGCTTCTAGTTGAAACAAATGAAAAGAAGAAGAAAAAGAAAGAAATGAGAAAATGATGGTTTAGCTTTAGATAATGCAAATGAGAAGAAAGAAAATCAATGTCGAGAGAATGGTAGAACGTTTCGGCTTATGAGAGGAAAAAGAAAGGAAAAGAAAAGAATGCACCAAGGTTTGTCTAAAGAGAAATTGAGGCAAGAAATGTATGAATGGTTTTTTTTAGATTCGGCCAATGACTCAGAGAAGAAAAAAAGAGAAGTTGCTAGCACTTTCGGCACTCCACACTCCTTAATGACCGAAACTCCCTAAAGAAACAAAAGAAAAGCTAAAACCTTCCAACAATTTTTGGTACCCCTCACTACTAAGCACAAAACTGAAACAAAATGGCCCCCCAACCCCTCTAGCCGAATTCCTCCTTCCCATAAACCCCACAATAGGTCAAACACTTACCCCTCTCCAATATCCCTTGTTTTCTCCTCAATTCACTCCTGATCACTCATTCAAAATGATTTGAATGATTCAAACTCCTTTATTTTCTCCCAGCCACACATTCGAATATTTTTGACCCAATCAACACTCCATCCTGAAGTGTCCCAGCCGAACTTCACCACTGCCCCCCTTAACGCCAAAAAGAAATATAAATTGAGTTCCACGCGACTTGAACCTGCTCCCTCTCAGCTCCCTTGAGGCGTCACTACCTGCACCTTAAGTGGCACCTCCTTGCCACTTTACGATATTAGTTCTTGTGTCAACAAACACGAGCAACAAACCTTAAGTCCTGCCCTCTACTATCTTCCCTCCTAAGGTCCAAAAATAAAATTTCGACGAAGGTTCCGGCTTAACCCTGGGCCTTCCCGGAGACCCGAAACACACTTAAACAACATACAGAGCATACCAAACACATAGAAACAAGATAAATGCAGAGCCCCTAAATCCCGGATGTTACACGTTTTGAGTTGACCTAATCGATAGTTATATATATATATAAGCCATGTGAAAATGGCTATATTTCTTTAATTGAATATTGTTTGAGTTTGTTATTATATATATTTACTATTTGAGTAATTTAATATGTATATATAGAAATGCTAATTGCAAGCTATTTCATAATAGATATGTATGAGATTGAGTTTTTTTTTTTTTAAATAGGTGGGATATGGTACGTTTATAGAAATGGGATGATTAATTATATTGGCATGCTTATTTGAATGTACCAAAATGCATTGGTATAGATGAAGTTGATCGCACTTTATGCATGTTATTATCAAGGAAAATATATTAGTGAGCAAATTTATGCATATTGATTTAAGATGTTCGGCCATATCTTGTTTTGGTTTAAAGTCTAAGATTTTTTTTTCATTTGGGTAATATGGTAGTTTCGGTTATATGATATAAATGGCTGAATTATGGTTGTAGTGTTTTGTTAAAGGGTAATTATGAAAGGCTATATATATATTTGTAAGTGATTGTACCGATTATGGCCGTACGTGACAAAGGATTCTTTGATAAATGAGTTGTTTTGAAATTTGAAGTTGAGGTATAACTCAATGGGTGATAAATAAGTAGTATTTGTTACTTTCTTTCGTAATATTGAAATGGAAAGCTTATAACTCCGTAGGTGTAATGTTTGTTCATTAAGATGTATGTTAGATAGTAACATTGTTAGTAGAGAGGTAATGAATATTTGAGTACCTCCTAAAATCCATTCGGCTATTGCTTTAAATGACCATGAGAAGCATATTATGTTTATGGATGTGTTGTGATTAAATGAAAGATACATGTGTGTTTTACGATATCATAAAATGGTATGAAATTAGCATTTAATATCTTGAATGAAGCGATCTGTCTAGGTATTTGGGTGAGGGATGCCTGTAACCCTAATCCGACGACAGATACAGATTAATGGTGTCATATTTGAATGGTATCAGAGCTACAGTTTAGTCGATTCTCGGACTAACGTAGCACGGGTTAAGGCTGCCATATTTTATTATATGATAGTGTGATGACTTCTGACAGTAAAATGTGTTTAATTCTCTTATATAGTTAATGGATCCTGATCCTGAACGAGTTTTAGCCAACAATGTCGAGAGCGTGGTGCCTGCTCTCGCGCCAGAGGAATCTCTACCGGCTACTAGTAATCCTGATGAGGGGACCAGACAAGCCTTCTATAGTATGATGAATTATTGGTTCAGCCAATACATACGAACCAATCCGACTATTCAACCACCCTTGAATCCGAACACTCCTCCTGTAGTACCGGTGGTACCCTTGATTGTCAATCCCGAAAGAGTAATTAAGCCTCTAATTGATCGCATAAGAAAACACGGAGCTTAAGAATTTAGAGTCGAAGATGATGATGATGTAGAGCGAGCTGAATTTTGGCTCAACAATACTGTTCATGTTTTTGACGAGCTGTCTTGCACCCCCGATGAGTGTTTAAAGTGTGCCATCTCATTATTATGGGATTCTACTTATTATTGGTGGAATACGCTTGTGTCAGTTGTTCCCAAAAACAGGGTTACTTGGGACTTCTTTCAGGTGGAATTTCTTAAAAAGTATATAAGCCATCGCTTTATAGATTCTAAGTGCAAAGAATTTCTTGAGCTTAAACAGGGTCGTATGACCGTATCCGAATACGAGCGTAAGTTTGTGCGACTCAGTCGCTATGTTCGTGAATGTGTGTCATCTGAGACTGCTATGTGCCAGAGATTCGAAGATAGGTTAAACGAGGATATAAAGCTGTTGGTGGGTATTTTGGAAGTTAATAAGTTCGTCGTGCTGGTTGAACGAGCTTGTAAAGCTGAAGAGTTGGGGGAGGAAAAGCAGAAAGATGAACTCGAATCTAAAGATTTTCAAAAAAGATCTGCGATTAAATTTTCACAGTTGGCAACGAAGAATTTTAAGAACGATGGTAGCCGATCCAAACCTAATACCGGGATTTTTATACGAGAGCGACCACCAGTGAGTTCTCGGGCTACATCAGTGGCAAGTGTTGGCAATGCTCGATCGAGCAAACCTGAGTGTCAGCAGTGCGGCAGACGACATTTCGAAGAGTGCTAGGGTAAATCTGTTAATCACACTTGTTATACGTGTGGTTCACAGGACTATTTCATTCTGGATTGCCCGGATACCATTGAGAAAGGTACTACTCAGAGCCGAGACCGAGCGGCACTACAGCTAGAGCAAGACCTTCTCGGGTTGGGGGAGGTAAAAGTGGCACACATAGAGGGACTTCATATGCGGCTATTCGATCAGAGGCCCATGTACTGGCTAGAGCTTACGCCATCCGTGCTAGAGAGGAGGCTTCATTGCCCGATGTCATTACCGGTATTTTCACTCTCTTTGATACTAGTATAATTGCTTTGATTGACCCCAGTTCAACTCATTCATATGTGTGTGAGACATTAGTATCCAGTAAGACTCTATCTATTGAGTCTACTGAATTTGTGATTCGGGTTTCGAACCCCCTGGGTCGGTGTGTGCTCGTTGATAGGGTATACAAGAATTGTCCTTTAATGATTCGAGACTCGTGTTTTCCAGCTGATTTGATGTTGTTACCATTTGATGAGTTCGATATCATCCTCGGTATGGATTGGTTAACTGTACACGATGCAGTAGTAAATTGCAGACGAAAGACTATTGATTTGAGGTTTCAAAATAATGAGATACTTCAGATTGAATCTGCGGATTTGAGTGGGTTACCGACTGTGATATCATCAATATTGGCTCAGCAATATTTGAGAAAGGGTTGCGAAGCTTATCTTGCGTATGTGATTGACAGCAAAGTAACAGAAAAGAAGATTGAATCTGTGCCAGTTGTTTGTGAGTATTCGGATGTGTTTCCGGAGGAATTACCGAGATTACCACCTATTCGTGAGGTAAAGTTTGGTATTGAGTTAGTGTTAGGGACCACCCCGATTTCAATAGCTCCGTACAGAATGGCACCGACTGAATTAAAAGAATTAAGGACTCAGTTGCAAGATTTGACAGATAGAGGTTTTGCCAGACCGAGTTTCTCTCCCTGGGGTGCGCCCGTTCTTTTTGTAAAGAAGAAAGATGGAACTTTGAAAATGTGCATTGACTACCGACAGCTCAACAAGGTGATCGTAAAGAACAAATACCTGTTGCCACGTATTGACGATTTATTCGATTAGCTTAAGGGAGCCTCGGTGTTCTCGAAAATTGATCTGAGATCAGGATATTATTAGTTGCGAGTTAGAGAATCGGACATACCCAAGACTACTTTTCGAACAAGATATGGTCACTACGAATTTTTGGTGATGTCGTTTGGGCTCACTAATGCCCCTGCTGTTTTCATGGACTGGATGAATCGGGTATTCAGACCGTATTTAGATCGGTTTGTGGTTGTATTCATAGATGATATATTGATCTACTCCCGTGACGAAATCGAACATGTTGAGTATTTGAGGTTGGTGTTACAGATTTTACGTGACAATTAATTGTACGCGAAATTCAGTAAATATGAGTTCTGGTTGAAAGAAGTCAGCTTTTTGGGGCATGTCATTTCAGCATCGGGTATTCGGGTTGACTCGAGTAAAATTTCAGCTATACTTGATTGGAAACCTCCGCAGAATGTTTTTGAGGTTCGTAGCTTTCTGGGACTTGCCGGATATTATAGACGCTTTGTGAAAGGGTTTTCTATGATAGCATCCCCGATGACAAAACTATTACAGAAGGATGTAAAATTTGACTGGTCAGAAAGGTGTCAGAAAAGTTTCGATCAACTGAAGACGTTATTAACGGAAGCTCTAGTGCTTGTTCAGCCAGAGTCGGGTAAAGAGTTTGTTATTTTTAGTGATGCATCTTTAAATGGACTCGGTTGTGTATTTATGCAGGAGGGTAAAGTTGTAGCCTATGCCTCGAGACAGTTGAAACCGCACGAGAGAAATTATCCGATGCACGACCTCGAGTTGGCCGCTATAGTCTTTGCTTTAAAGATATGGCGTCACTACCTCTTCGGTGAGAAATGCCACGTCTTTTCGGATCATAAGAGTCTAAAATATTTAATGACTCAAAAGGATTTGAATTTGAGACAGTGACGATGGCTAGAATTGTTGAAAGATTACGAGCTCGTGATTGATTATCACCCGGGAAAGGCTAATGTGGTTGCAGATGCACTTAGCCGAAAATCGCTATTTGTTT
The DNA here is from genome assembly GCA_005393395.2 of Gossypium australe. NCBI lineage: Eukaryota > Viridiplantae > Streptophyta > Magnoliopsida > Malvales > Malvaceae > Gossypium > Gossypium australe. The sequence continues at coordinate 98,641,596 of CM016620.1, forward strand.
TACACGCAATGAATGCGAATATAATTATGACTGAGGATGGTGCAATCATTGTTGAGTTGAAAGTGAGACCATTATTTAAGCAGCAGATTCAAGAACCCAAGAGGTTGATGATGATTTAAAAACAAAGAAAAGTCATTGTGGCTCGTGTGCGGATTCAGACTTTCAGATAGATGTTGAAGGATGTTTACGGTTCAAGAATTGAATCTGTGTACCGAAGAACCCTGAATTGATTCGAATGATTTGTGATGAAGCTCATAGCAGTAAATTGTCGATTCATTCGGGTAGCACAAAAATGTATAACGATCTGAAACAATTTTATTGGTGGCACGGTATGAAACGTGACATCTCGGACTAAGTGTCGAAATGCTTAATATGCCAACAAGTAAAAGCCGAGCATCAAGTGCCATCGGGACTACTTTAGCCGATTATGATACCTGAGTGGAAGTGGGATCGAGTCACTATGGATTTTGTATCGGCTTTGCTTTCGACGCCAAGTAAGAAAGATTCAATCTGGGTCATTGTAGATAGATTGACGAAATCGGCTCATTTTATTCCGGTATGTATGGATTTCTCACTTGATAAGTTAGCGGAGTTATACGTATCGCAGATCGTACAGTTGCACGGAGTACCTATTTCTATTATATCGGATAGAGATCCGAGATTCACATCGCGGTTTTGGAAGAAACTGCAGGATGCTTTAGGTACCAAATTACACTTCAGTACGGCTTTTCACCCTCAGTCGGATGGTCAATCCGAGCGTGTTATTTAGATCCTCGAGGATATGTTGAGATGTTGCGTTCTTGAGTTTGAGGCTACATGGGAACGATACTTACCTTTGATTGAATTTGCATACAAACAACAGCTTTCAATCAAGTATCAAAATGGCACCCTATGAAGCTTTGTACGGTCATAAATGTCGTACACCTCTATATTGGACCGAACTAAGTGAAGGTAAGATACACGGGGTTGATTTAATCAGAGAGACGGAGCAGAAAGTTAAAGTAATCCGAGAAAGTTTGAAAGCTGCATCAGATCGTTAGAAGTCGTATGCGGATCTGAATCAAAAAGATATAGAATTTCAGGTGGGTGACCGGGTGTTTTTGAAAGTATCGCCATGGAAAAAGATACTCAGATTTGGTCGTAAGGGAAAACTAGGTCCGAGGTTTGTTGGGCCATATGAAGTTATCGAGCTTATCGGGCCGGTTACATACAGATTGAAGTTGCCGTGTGAGTTAGACAAGATTCATAATGTATTCCATGTGTCAATGCTCCGTCGATACAGGTCCGACCCTTCTCATATAATCAGTCCAACCGAGATTGAAATTCAACCCGATTTGACTTATGACGAAGAACCAATTCGTATTTTAGTTCATGAAGTTAAAGAGTTATGAAATAAGAAAATCTCATTGGTTAAAGTTATGTGGAATAAGCACGAGATTGAAGAAGCAACTTGGGAGACCGAAGAATCAATGAAGAAATGCTACCCGCACTTATTCAATGGTAAGATTTTTGGGGGCAAAAATCCTTTAAGGGGGGAGTTGTAACAGCCCAATTACGACCCTAATCGGAATGGTGGTTTCGGGACCACGAATCCGAATCGAATTGATGAATTTATTATTATTTTTAAATGTTTGTGTGAATTAGAGTGTGTGAAATTTTCATATTAAAATTTGATTGTTTTAGTGCATAATTATGAAAAAGGAGTAAATTGCTTTAATGAAATAAATTGGTGGCTGAATGTGTAAGCACTAATTTGAAAGTGGCTTCTTTAATTGAAGTATTAAAAGTGCAATTTAGCCAAAATCCTAGTTTAGTGCCGTCCATCATGTGCATGTAATAGTAAGTGGCATGTTTTATTATATTTTAATATTTATGTATTTTAAGTTAATGATAAAATCACATATATTTTGTGATAATAATATTATAATAAAACAAAAAGGAAGAAAAGGGATTGCACGTTCATCTTTCTTTCACTTTGATCGAACTAAGAAGAAAAAAATAAGAGAGGAAGAATTCTTTGGGGTTTCGGCACTTCTAGGGTTCAATTAAGGTATGTTTTAGCTATAAATTTTGATAAATTTCATAATTTGGTAATTTTTATGTGATATATTATCAAACCCATGTATCAATTTTGAACATTGATAATGTATGAGTAATGTGTTGTTGAACATAGGTTGAGCTTTTAGATGATTCTTAGCATTAAATGGAAGATTTATGTTAGATGAACAATTGTTGTTCTTGAGTTTTTGAAGAATGATGTTAATTAAGGATTTAATTGAAAAAAAATTTAGAGGTTAAATTATTAAAGAAATGAGTTGTATGGACTTGGTAGGGAAGGATGAAAATTCGGCCCTTGAGAAAGACATCCAAATTTTGAACAAATTGTGAGTTGTGCATTAGGGACTAATTTGAAAAAGTTGCAAATGCTAGGGGTAAATTAGTAAATTGTGTAATTATATGATTTTGGATCAAATTGAATGTTTATATGTTTGATTAAGTTTAAATTGAAATTATTTAGATCAAGAGCATAAGGAAATGGGATCTGATCGGGGGAAAACAAAATTAAACGAGTAGTCGGGAAGCTTAATTCGTCAACTTCCTAGGTAAGTTTTAAGCAATCGAGATAAATTGAATTTTATGTCATATTATATGCCTAATTTTAGATGGTGGTATGTGTACTGATACCACATTGCCGAATTTATTAATGAAATTGTTTAAGTAGCCGAATGTGTGATTGTTGGAAAGGTAGATTTAATTGCATGAAATGTTCTATTATATGATAGTGATACTAATAGATGTGAGAATTACCAAATTGGGATATGAATATATCCAAAGGGATTGTTAATTGTTTGTTAATGTTAAGATCGAATATGATTTTATAGTTGATGAAAATTGACCGAATGTACTATAAATTATGGATGGAAAAATATTAAGGATATATCTTAGTATATGTTATTATATATGATACAGTTGATTTGATTATTAATTGGAGTATGTACGGAACTGAAAGAACAATGGATTACGGAAAATTAGCACTATGTGTGCGGGTAATAAAAGTAACGACACTATGTGTGCGATACGTTACAGAAAGTTGACACTAGGTGTGCGAATTATAAAAGTAACGGCACTATGTGTGCGATACATAACTAAAAGTTGGCACTAAGTGTGCGGAAAATTTCTAAAAGTAACGGCACTATGTGTGCGGTACGTTACTAAATTCAGGTAACAAAGGTACAAGTTGATAATATAGGTTAGGCTCGTTTTTATTAAGGTGGGCACGGGTATTAGATAAATGTTTCATTATCTATGCACTATTGGTTAAGGTTGGAAAGTAAGTAACTCAAGGTATGTACTATTTATGATACTTTACGATTGAAGACGGGTTAAATTGTAAAATAGAGGTTTTGGGTAAGTAAAGAAAATATATGCTGTTCAATTTATTTATGCGAATGTGGTGTAAAGGTATATATATATTTTTGGTACATGCATATAATGTAGCTAAGCAATTTATCTATGAATGGTTGATTATTCGGCAAAGAGAATGTGAGTGAAATAAATTATTTGATTTTGATAAAGTATATATGTGAGTTAATTGCTTGGAACTTACTAAGCTAAAGTAGCTTACTTGGTGTGTTTGTTTCATTGTTTTATAGATACTTTGAAGTAAAGACTTGAGCTCGGGGATCATTTTGGGCAGTTCATCACACTATCAACGATACTTTGGTATCTCTTTTGTGTATAAACTTTAAGTATATGGCATGTATAGACTAAACTGTTTTGAGTTGACCTAATCGATAGTTATATATATATATATAAGCCATGCGAAAATGGCTATATTTCTTTAATTGAATATCGTTTGAGTTTGTTATTATATATATTTACTATTTGAGTAATTTAATACGCATATATAGAAATGCTAATTGCAAGCTATTTCATAATAGATATGTATGAGATTGAGTTTTTTTTGAAATAGGTGGGATATGGTACGTTTATAGAAATGAGATGATTAATTATATTGGCATGCTTATTTGAATGTACCAAAATGCATTGGTATAGATGAAGTAGATCGCATTTTATGCATGTTATTATCAAGGAAAATATATTAGTGAGCAAATTTATGCATATTGATTTGAGATGTTCGGCCATATCTTGTTTTGGTTTAAAGTCTAAGATTTTTTTTTCCTTTGGGTAATATGGTAGTTTCGGTTATATGATATAAATGGTTGAATTATGGTTGTAGTGTTTTGTTAAAGGGTAACTATGAAAGGCTATATATATATTTGTAAGTGATTGTACCGATTATGGCCGTATGTGACAAAGGATTCTTTGATAAATGAGTTGTTTTGAAATTTGAAGTTGAGGTATAACTCAATGGGTGATAAAAAAGTAGTATTTGTTACTTTCTTTCGTAATATTGAAATGGAAAGCTTATAACTCTATAGGTGTAATGTTTGTTCATAAAGATGTATGTTAGATAGTAACATTGTTAGTAGAGAGGTAATGAATATTTGAGTACCTCGTAAAATCCATTCGACTATTGCTTTAAATGACCATGTGAAGCATATTATGTTTATGGATGTGTTGTGATTAAATTAAAGATACATGTGTGTTTTACGATATCATAAAATGGTATGAAATTAGCATTTAATATCTTGAATGAAGCGATCTGTCTAGGTATTTGGGTGAGGGATGCCTGTAACCCTAATCCGGCGACGGATACGGGTTAAGGGTGTCACATACTAACTCTCTTTTTATTATCTAGCCTAAGAATTAAAGGAATTGTTTATCTAATCTAAAATTAATTAACTACTAAACTAAAGACTCTAAAACAAAGAATAGTGAAATTAGAGAATAACTTTTAGGAAAAACCAATTGATTAAGACGACACCCAAGGAAGAATCCACCTAGACTTCACTTGTTATCTAACTCTAAACCAGACGATTTATTCATTTGAGTTGATTTGCAAGATTCCCTAAGTTATATTAATCCCTCTCTCGAGGCGACTAACATCTAACCCTAGGTTGATTAATTGAAATCTCTTTCTAATTAAAACCCCTAGAATTGCATTAACTCGATCTATGGACTCCCATATTAGGTTTCACCCTAATCTGGCAAAATCTCGTCACCCTATCTCTAGGCGTGCGATCAACTCCGCTTAATTATGCTAGATCTACTCTTAGGCAGGGACTTTTGCTCCTCCACCTAAGCACATCATACTTGAATTAATATCCCAGAAATATCAACACAAGAATTAAGAACACATAATTAAGAACAAGTCAAATATTTATCATATAGTTCAGCAAACGATAACAAGATTCATCTTAGCTTTCATCCCCCTCAGGTATCTGAGGGCTTAGCTCGTAACAATAAAAGAAAACATCTCAGAAGAAAAGATAAAACAAAACATAAGAAATCCCTAAAACCCCCTGAAGGAATTGAAGGAGAGATCCTCCATCTTGAGTATAACTCCGGCTCCTTAAGATGGATCAACTGGCTATCTTTGAGTAAATCCCCACAAATCTGCCTTCTTTGGCCTAGCTAGACGCCCCCTAACTAAAGCTTTGGGTTCCCCCCTTTTAGGTCATACTTAGGATGTTTATATAGGCTTCTGAATATGTTTCTTTATCCCTAAGTATCCTAATCCGAGTGAAACTCTTCCATCTCACGGCAGGGACACGCCCATGGTACACGCTTGTGTAAGTCGTGGCTAGGCCGTGTTCGAAGCTGTTGAATGAGGCATGACCGTGTGGTCTTTGGCCCAGACCGTGATATGGCCCATTTACTCCATTTTGGGCCCGTTTCTCGTTCTTTTTGTCATCCAGTGCTCTTCTGAGTATAAAACATGAAAACAAAGGATTAAGAGCACCAAATTACATAATTCAAGGCTTAAGTTATCCAAAAGCATGCTAAGTGTGGGCTTAAAATATGTTATTTTACGGTTTATCATGTACCCCCACACTTAAGCTTTTGTTTATGCTCAAGCAAAATTCTCAACTCATAATTAAAACAAACTTTCCCAATTCATAATATTCATTAATAATGTTTCGTCATAATTCAAAGATAATTCATACATGGATAATTCAACTCAAAGAGTCCTAAAGATTCAAACAATCAAAGTCATAGTTTTTATAGTATGAAAACATAGGTGTTTCCCCTTACCTGAATAATTACCTCTGATTCAAAACCGACAAGGGTTGACATCCTCACTAAAGATTCACTCAAATCACTCGAAGTGTTTAAGATTCAGAATTAAGCACTCAAAAGTCGAACATGAAGGGTTAACCCCATAGGCTTGCATGAAAATCAAATCTCCACCACTGTAAAAATGAGATGATACACAAATCAAATGGTCTTTAACAGGGTTGTAATGGGGCTTGGGTTAAAGGTGTGGATAAAGGTTAAATTAGAGGGTTAAAATCGAGATTGAATTGACAAACTACCTAACCATAAAAAATGAGCTAATCCTAAATAATTACATCAATTGAAAACTAATAATACTAATACTAATAATACGAGCTTCTTCTCAAGATGTGGAATTTAAACGTATAAGCTCAATTACATAGAGCTGATATTGAATATACATCTTTTTTTTTAGGAACAAATCAAGTATTTAATAAAGGATGAATTTACTACTGAAATAAATATCATAGTTAGGCAACTAATCAAATCAAATCTCGGAAAAAAGGTAGTCAAAAGGAATGGTGATAACAAATACAAGGGTTTTGGGTTAATGTTAGTGGGTGAGTCAATAAAAAGGGTTGTTAGGATCAACGTGGTTCACTAGGGGTTAGTTACGAAGGTAGGCTTTTTAGTGGAGTAAGTGGGTTAAAACCTAGGTGCCTTTATCATCTCTGTATATCAAATCATAGGTGTGGTCTTTGACATGTATAATTGAAGCAAGTTCTTGAATAACAAATCAATGTTGACGCACGCATAATAAAAAGTGAGCACGAAAGAATGTATGCTCTAAAAGGCTCAAAATCTCACAAAAAATTATGGGTATTTGATGTCAACCTTGTAAATTTCAAACTTCAAGGTAACATTCAGATTCAGGTAGACAACCTAGAAAAAAAATTTTAATTTCTGAAAAATAGACTTATCATGCTTGATTCTCTAGTATTCTTCAAATTTAATCATCAATGCACAACTAACTATGACTTAATTCAAAACACATCAATAAAAAAAATCATAAATCAGGGGAAATTTTCATTCTAATCATAATATGAGAAACTTACTTTAGAATAAGGCATAATTCAGGGATTTTCAAATAATACTATAATTAACCCCCCCACACTTAAGATGTACATTGCCCTCAATGTACAGAGGTAGATAATGATCATATAGTAAGAAAATCAAAAGAGAGGGAGAGAAGTGAAACTTCCTGAATTTTGGATGGAGTTAGTAAAAAGAAACGTAGGGGGTGCCTCGAGTCGTTTGAACTTGAATCCTCAAAGTAGCCGGTCCGATTTTATTGTATCCTAAGCTAAATCTAAATGTCATGGAGAAAAATAAGAAAGTAATAACAATAAAAATAAGAATAAAAGTAAAAAATGAAAAATGAAAGAAGAAAGATAACGGGAAAGGGAAAGGAAGAAGGGGGTTTAAATAGAGATGCATCCAACACCCGTGTTCCTTCCTGTGGTGCCCACACAGCCATGGCCATGGCCATGTACAAGGTCGTGTGGGTATGGAAACCTACACCTAAATACGAAAAGTAATAAAACGAAACTAGTTAGTAGCGTTAGTGCTCGGGTTGCCTCCCGAGAAGCGCTCGTTTAAAGTCTTAAGCTAGACTTACCTCTCATTTGCATAATCATGGTGGTATGAGGAGGTGAAGATCCTTTCTCATGCGATCAATTTGGTTATTGATATAAAGTTTAAGTCGAGTAATGTTTACCTTAAAGGTGCTGATTTTAGGACTAGTTACCTCGACTGTTCCATCTGGGAAGATTTTGAGTAACTGATCTCCTATCTTAAGATGGGTTGTCTCATCATTAAGTTCGTCATGGAGTTGCCTTGTTTTTGCTTCGTGTGTTTTTAGTCTCTCCTTGAAGTGTGTCTTCCCTTCGTTTAGTTCATCAATCCAAAGCCTTAGTTCCTCATGAATTTCTTCTTTATCGACACGAGGTCTAGGATCTGGCATCTGCGAAAGAGCTTCAGGAAACGGCAAGTTAATATGAAATTTCTTTGAAAGTTTAAGAGACTTACCAAGTTGTTCTTTCGTGTGGTATTTCTTTGTCGCATCGGGGTATGGCACACGGGGTTGGTACTCTGTAATTACCGGGTTTGGTAAATCATGGCTTACCTCAACCTTACCTTCACTTACCACAGGCTCTTGCCTTGGGTCAGATTCCACTAACCTTTCACTATCATGAGCTATTACGGCTTGAATTTGCTCTTTTGGGTTAGTTTCAGTGTTGCTTGGCAAGCTTTCTTGTAGTTGTTTTGAGATCAGCTTAGCAAGTTGCCCTAACTGATCTACGATCTCCTGTGTTGATGTCTCAAGTTGATTTTTAAGGGTTGTCTCAGTATTCTAAAAACGTGTTTCTGTGGCTGCTATGAATTTTGTCAGCATCTCTTCGAGGTTCGATTCCTCTTCCTGTTGGTGAGGTGGTTGTTGAAAATCTAGAGGAAGTTTCGGTCTCTGGCTACTTTGATCATCCCACGAGAAATTGGGATGGTACCTCCAACCTGCATTATAAGTGTTACTATAAAATTTATTTTGAGGTCTAGAATAGTTACCCATATAGTTGACTTGTTCGTTTTCCATGCCATGTCCGTAGGGTGGGTACTCAGGATTCGCCACACCTCTACTTGTTTCGCACTGCATAACTGGATGTACCTACGAAGAACCGTATAAACCATCAAATTTTTTATGTAACATCTCTACCTGGTTTGATAGCATGGTTACTGGGTCGAGGTTGTAGATATCGACTGCTTTTGTTGGCTTTGTCCTCATAACTTGCCACTGATAGTTATTCACTGCCATCTCCTCTATCTGCCAAAATCAAATAAAAGAAAAATTAGCAAAGTGAAAAAAATAAATAAATAAATAAAATAATAATGGCTAAAGTAATAAAAATTGAGCTTTCTTAATATTTTAGTTCCCCGGCAACGGCGCCAAAAACTTGATTATTGTTTTATGCGATGTCAAAGTCTTAACATTTATAAAAAGAATGATCGAACCTAGAAACTGACTATGACAATGATTTGAGGCAAGCGCACCTATCGAATAATAGTATAGTTAAGGCAAGACCGGAATGTCGAACCCAAAGGAACCAAAAGTACTAATACTAACTCTATTTTTATTATCTAGCCTAAGAATTAAGGGAATTGTTTATCTAATCTAAAATTAATTAACTACTAAACTAAAGACTCTAAGACAAAGAAGAGTGAAATTGGAGAATAACTTTTAGGAAAAACCAATTGATTAAGGCGGCACCCAAGGAAGAATCCACTTAGACTTCACTTGAAATCTAACTTTGAACCAGACGATTTATTCATTTGATTTGATCCGTAAGATTCCCTAAGTTATATTAATCCCTCTCTTGAGGCGACTAACGTTTAACCCTAGGTTGATTAATTGAAATCTCTTTCTAATTAAAACCCCTAGAATTGCATTAACTCGATCTATGGACTCCCATATTAGGTTTCACCCTAATGTGGCAAAATCTCGTCACCCTATCTCCAGGCGTGCGATCAACTCCGCTTAATTATGCTAGATGTACTCTTAGACAGGGACTTTTGCTCCTCCACCTAAGCACATCATACTTGAATTAATATCCCGAAAATATCAACACAAGAATTAAGAACGCATAATTAAGAACAAGTCAAATATTTATCATATAGTTCAGCAAACGATAACAAGATTCATCTTAGGTTTCATCCCTCTCAGGTATCTGAGGGTTTAGTTCATAACAATAAAAGAAAACATCTCAGAAGAAAAGATAAAACAAAACATAAGAAATCCCTAAAACCCCCTAAAGGAATTGAAGGAGAGATCCTCCATCTTGAGTATAACTCCGGCTTCTTGAGATGGATCAACTGGCTATCTTCAAGTAAATCCCCACAAATCTGCCTTCTTTGGCCTAGCTAGACGCCCCCTAACTAAAGCCTTGGGTTCCCCCCTTTTAGGTCATACTTAGGATGTTTATATAGGTGTAACACCCTGAATTTGGGCCTAGAATAAGTGGGTTCGTGTGTCGAGAGAATGGATTTTGTCGTTAAAAAAAGAAAAAAAAGAAATAATGAATTAAGTGTGAAAAAAAAATTATTATTGCATTTTTAGTTTAATTTTTGGGAGGTTTAGGAAGGGTTGGTAGTGTTGGAAAAGTCCTAGGCTCGATCTAGGGCTTTAGCAAAAATGTTGTTTTTTTACCCTTAAGGGAGGTTGGTGGTAGTCATAAGGCTTTTAAAATGTTGTTGGGTTAAAAGATATCACAAAGAAGTAGGTGGTCTGGTGGCTTGGGGCGTTTTGAATAAGCTGGTGGTCAAAGGTTCAAGTCCTGGACTTGGCAAAAAAAGTTTTATTGCGCATTTGTATGAAGGCTAGAGTTTACGCCTTATAATTAGTTGGGGTTGATTACCAACACAAAGAAACGGCTGGCCCAGTGGCAAAGGCGTTAGGAGCAGGAGGGGGAGCAGGGTTCTAGTCGCGGCGTGCGCTGAATGTTGGTTTTTTTAAGTAAACCTGGAGCGTGGCAGAAAGGGTTATAATTAATTAGGTAGGAAATCTGACTCCAATAAAATAAGTGGCGCAGTGCCAAGGGACGTGCCTCATAGTGAAGAGGTCGGAGGTTCGAATCTGGGTGTTGGCTAATATTTTTAGATTTCTTAGGATGATTCGGTCGCTGGAAAATATACTTTAAAACAAGTTGAGAATGGAATATATCACAAGAACGGTTGTGGTGCAGTGGTGAGAAGCGTGTGGTGGTGCTTGGAGGTCTTAGTTTCGAGTTGCCTTGTGCACAATAATATGTTATTTTGCTGCTGGCATGGGGAAGGTATTTGAAGTGGACCAAAATGCCAAAAGATGGCTGCTGTTCGGGGAAGCTATTTGAATGTAATTCAAATTGAATTTTTGACTAAATAAAAGGAATTTTTGGGATGAGGATGAGGATAAATTTTGGAGATAATAAAGGAATTTAATTGGTGATAAGTTTGAGTTGATTAGGGAGTCTAGGTTTATTCTATTTATTTATTTATTTATTTATTTTAGTATATATATGGGTGCTAAAATTCTCTTTAAATAGAGGGGATATCTGTTCAATTCTGGCATTTGAACCCCATTCTCTCAATCTTTTCTCTCATTCTCTTCTACAAGCCAAAACCCTAGTTGCTTTCTGCAATCTTATCTTTTTAATTCTTCAGAAGCCGAAACCTTTTATTTCACTCTCTTCTTTATTCTTTTTCTCTTGTGCAGATTTCTCCATTAAGCCGAAATCCTGCTAGTTTCTCTGAAAGCTTTCTCTCAGTTTTCTCTGCTGCCGTAATCTTTTTCCATTCCTTTTCTTCCTAGCCGAAATCTCCAAGCCTCTTTCTTGTTTTCTTTTCTTCTTCTCTTTTTCTGCCAGAAACCGAAACTCCTCACTCAGTTCTTCTAAAAGCCGAAAACGCATCAACCTTCCCTTGTTCATTCTTTTTTCGGGATTTTCTTAAAAGCCAAAATTCCTGGATCTCTTCTCTTGTGGTTGCCGAATCTTCCTACAAGGGGTAGCCGAAACCTTTTTAAAGAGGAGATCCAATCGCCTAAAGTTCTAAATTGGTAGCACTCGAATCATCCTACTTCCGGGATCTAATCGATTTAGGTAAGGAGATTTGTTTATTTAAACATATAAATTCGGGTAAATAATAATCCTTGGCCGAATGTAGGGGAAGCTTTATTTTCGCATTCTTCCAGCTTTTGAGCAAAGTTGTAGACTAAGAGCAGTAGATCCGATTAGCGAGGGTATCGACATAGAGAGTAGTACTACGTGTTATCAGGTGTGTAACTTCTCACACCATTTAGATTGTCTGTTAGTATGTGTATATAAATCTATTTTATTCTGTTAAATGCTGAAATCCCGGCATAACGGTTGAAAACCCGAGGAGGGTAAAGGCGAATCACCAGGTTAGTGATTTTTGTCATTCATAAGTGAATGTTTCTGTTGAGATGATATGTTTTATATGTATGTCAATTTCTATGTATGTACGGGGTTGGGTGATTAATGAAAGGGGAAGTGTTCTGTTGTTATGGCTCTGCCACGATCTGTTGTAGTGGCTCTGCCACGATCTGTTCTGGTGACTATGTCACAACTCTGACTATGAGCAGCTAACTGAAGCATGACTGCCATCGATGGTGTGTAGCGGTGTGGGTTGATTGTAGAAATCCCCAATGGTGTGATTGGCAGGTAAGGGTGGTGTGTAGCGGATGGAAACCTAGGATTGGGTTGGGCTTTGCATAAATTTATGTCATATGGTATTCTGTTATTCTGATCTGTGGGGCTAAGGCCCAATCTGATGGTGCACGAGGGTTGCACACTGAGTCTCGTGACTCACCCCGTTGTTTAACATTTTTCAGGTAGCACTTAGTGCATCGGACCGGGTTGGAAGGGAGCTCAAGGTGGCCATGCAGGAGTTTATTTGATTTAGAAGAAGAGCTTTGCTAAAATCATTTATTTTTAATATTTTTAGTTAACTTGGTTTATTATTGCATTGTAATAAGGCCATGGGCCATTAGCTTTATATTTTCGGTTTTTGGGCTTTACTTTCAGACACTTGAATTATCCAGTAAAATTGAAACTAAGGCATGTACTAAATTTCGGTTTTAAATTCATAAAGGCATTATATAGAATTTATATCTTATATAAAGTATCAAATTAATAAGTTTTCCGGTATAAGTTTTTAAACTTGACAAATGTTTTTCCAAAAATGCGACATGTTTTACTAAATCTTCTTAGTGACATGCCAGATCCGGTCGTGGTGTTTGGGCTGGGTTTGGGGTGTTACAAATTGGTATCAGAGCTCGGTTCAAAACTTGGCTTTGGGGTTTTGGGCTCAAAACGTTTTCTAAAGATGTGTTTTGGAAACATGCATGTTTATAAATAACACAGGATGGTTTTCTAGACATGGCACCTGTATCTCCGGCCCAAGTCCGCCAGGTAAGTATTCTGAACTCACTGTGTGTTATATATGTATGTGGGCTTGATGGGCTTTATGAGACGTAGACTATTTAAATTAAAACTTAATGGACTCTAGGCTTAGCTTAAACAACTTCTTAAATCTCATAAGACTTAAGTCAACTAAACAAACCCGTGAACAAGTCGCTGGGTTGGGGTGTGGCAACAGGCATGCGCATGTCTAGGATTGGATTAAGAAGAGCCTGGTACTTAAGCAGTCCTAGTGACTCACCTCCTCTTCGCTGGAATCCTACCTGGTGCGTAGTTACTATTCACCTTAATCGTAGGACTTGTTAACGGGCCAAAAGTTTCTAACTAAAGCCCGAAAGGGACCAGCCACCCTAGTTTTGTAAAAATTACCAAAATGCCCCTAGTTTTGAAAATTACCAAAACGCCCTTGATTTGGAAAAATTACCAAAACACCCTTGATTTAAAAACCTTCAAAACGCCCTTGATTTGGAAAATTATCAAAATTTTAGAAATTACCGAAATACCCCTGGTTTACAAAAACTACCGAAATACCCCTAGGTTGCAAAATTTCCAAAATACCCTTGCTTCACGAAATTACCAAAATACCCTTATTTTGAAAATTACCAAGATACCCATGATTTGCAAATATACCCCCAAAATTTACGAAAATACCCTGATTTACAAAGTCAACGAAATTTAAAGAAAAAAAACACACACACAACAACAACCAAAAACCACAAACACCTAAACGCCACTATTATTCTTTTGAAATCAAATTCTCCAGAATACCCCTGTTTTAAAAATATATATATACCTCTATTTCGAAAATCCCCAAGACACTTCATTTTGCTAGATTACAAAGAAACCCTGTAGGATGAAATTACGAAAAAATCCCTGGGTAGTGAAATGATGAAAATATCCTTATGTGGTGAATGTGACTTCATGGATGTGATATATATGTTGAGGTGTGAATGTATGTGGTTTCTAGAATTAGGAGGTAAACTTGAGACTGAAACTGTAGATAGGTTCAAATTCGAAAGAATCACTCTTAAAACTACTTTTCATAAGATTGTTTGTGGATAATCAGTGGGAAGAGTTAATAATTCATAAAATTTCTACTAAGATAAACGCCAATCGGAAGAATGAGTACAAGGGGTCGAGGACGTCCGCCACGTGGTCGTGGTAGGGGTAGGATGACCTTGTCAGAGCCAGTAGGGTCTGGCCATGGGTCAGGAAACGAGATGCCGCATCCGCCAGCTGTGGAGGAAGAATTGCGAGACCAGACGGCCGGAGATGATGCGGTATCTCAGGCGATGTTGCGGGTCCTTGAAAGAGTTGCTGGGGTAGGCACAGGTTCAGGAGCTCAGAAATCTGTGTCGGAACAACTCCGAGCCAATGGAGCAGAGATGTTTAGGGGTGTTTCTGGTGTAGCCCCTAATACAGCTGAGTATTGGTTAGAGGCAAGTGAGCGTATAATGGATGACCTTGACTTCACTGTAAAGAGAAGTTGAAGAGGGTCGTGTCTCTTCTTCGAGACGAGGCTTATCAGTGGTGGCTCATGGTAAAGGAGGGTACTGCCGCAGACCGAATTGACTGGGATTTCTTTAAGGAGTCATTTCAGGGAAAGTACGTTGGGGCCAGCTATGTGGATGCACAGAGGAAGGCATTCCTGAACTTGGTACAGGGAAGTAAGTCTGTATCTGAATATGAGGCGGAGTTTCTACGGTTGAGCCGTTACGCTCGAGGGATTGTGGCGACTGACTATGAGCGTTGCATACGGTTCGAGGATGGACTAAGGGATGAGCTGAGGGTATTAGTAGCACCGCAGCGGGAGAGAGACTTTGCGGTTTTGGTTGAGAAAGCTAAGATATCTGAGGAGGTTAAGCAAACTGAGAAACAGAATAAGGATAAGGATAGGAATAGGAATAAGAGGAATTTTGGGTCGTCGGGATCATCTGGAAATTTTCAGAAAAGGCCTAGGTCTGATGGGCCAGCTCGTGCTCCGACTGGTCAGAATCGATCATGTCCTTCGTGTGGGGAGGTACATTATGGGGAGTGCAGAAGGAGAACCGATGGATGTTTTAGGTGTGGATCCACGGAGCATATGATTAAGGACTGTCCATAGGTGAATCAGGCACAGCCCGCGGGACGAGGTTCTGATCAGGTTAGGAGATGTGGTCAGCCAGTACCGAGGGGCCGTGGAGCACCAGGCCAAGGTGCAGGTTATGCTGAGGCGAGGCAGCCAGTTTTAGTCTATGCAGCGCATCGCCAAGGGGACGAAGACGCTCCAGATGTGAATAATGGTGCGTACCCTACCATAGTATACTAAGTGTTTATTTTGGCTTTAGAATTAGAGTGCGCAGCAAAAGCATAATAGTGAGACTTAGGTAGTAGGATTACTAGTTAGTTGGAAATTTCGAGGACGAAATTTCTTTAAGGAGGATAGAATTGTAACACCCTGAATTTGGGCCTAGAATAAGTGGGTTCGTGTGTCGAGAGAATGGATTTTGTCGTTAAAAAAAAGAAAAAAAAAGAAATAATGAATTAAGTGTGAAAAAAAATTATTATTGCATTTTTAGTTTAATTTTGGGAGGTTTAGGAAGGGTTGGTAGTGTTGGAAAAGTCCTAGGCTCGATCTAGGGCTTTAACAAAAATGTTGTTTTTTTTTTACCCTTAAGGGAGGTTGGTGGTAGTCATAAGGCTTTTAAAATGTTGTTGGGTTAAAAGATATCACAAAGAAGTAGGTGGTCTAGTAGCTTGGGGCGTTTTGAATAAGTTGGTGGTCAAAGGTTCAAGTCCTGGACTTGGTAAAAAAAAATTTTATTGCGCATAAGTTAGTATGAAGGCTAGAGTTTACGCCTTATAATTAGTTGGGGCTGATTACCAACACAAAGAAACGGCTGGCCCAGTGGCAAAGGCGTTAGGAGCAGGAGGGGGAGCAGGGTTCTAGTCGCGGCGTGCGCTAAATGTTGGTTTTTTTTTAAGTAAACCTGGAGCGTGGCAGAAAGGGTTATAATTAATTAGGTAGGAAATATGAGTCAAATAAAATAAGTGGCGCAGTGGCAAGGGACGTGCCTCATAGGGAAGAGGTCGGAGGTTCGAATCTGGGTGTTGGCTAATATTTTTAGATTTCTTGGGATGATTCGGTCGCTGGAAAATATGCTTTAAAACAAGTTGAGAATGGAATATATCACAACAACGGTTGTGGTGCAGTGGTGAAAAGCGTGTGGTGGTGCTTGGAGGTCTTGGTTTCGAGTTGCCTTGTGCACAATAATATGTTATTTTGGTACTGGCGTGGAGAAGGTATTTGAAGTGGATCAAAATGCCAAAAGATGGTTGCTGTTTGGGAAAGCTATTTGAATGTAATTCAAATTGAATTTTTGACTAAATAAAAGGAATTTTTGGGATGAGGATGAGGATAAATTTTGTAGATAATAAAGGAATTTAATTGGTGATAAGTTTGAGTTGATTAGGGAGTCTAGGTTTATTCTATTTATTTATTTATTTATTTATTTTAGTATATATATGGGTGCTGAAATTCTCTTTAAATAGAGGGGATATCTCTTCAATTCTAGCATTTGAACCCCATTCTCTCAATCTTTTCTCTCATTCTCTTCTACAAGCCAAAACCCTAGTTGCTTTCTGCAATCTTTTCTTTTTAATTCTTCAGAAGCCGAAACCTTTTATTTCACTCTCTTCTTCATTCTTTTTCTATTGTGCCGATTTCTCCATTAAGCCGAAATCCTGCTAGTTTCTCTGAAAGCTTTCTCTCAGTTTTCTCTGTTACCGAAATCTTTTTCCATTCTTTTTCTTCCTAGCCGAAATCTCCAAGCCTCTTTCTTGTTTTCTTTTCTTCTTCTCTTTTTCTGCCAGAAACTGAAACTCCTCACTCAGTTCTTCTAAAAGCCGAAAACGCATCAGCCTTCCCTTGTTCATTCTTTTTTCGGGATTTTCTTAAAAGCTAAAATTCCTGGATCTCTTCTCTTGTGGTTGCCGAATCTTCCTGCAAGGGGTAGCCGAAACCTTTTTAAAGAGGAGATCCAATCGCCTAAGGTTCTAAGTTGGTAGCACTTGAATCATCCTACTTCCGGGATCTAATCGATTTAGGTAAGGAGATTTGTTTATTTAAACATATAAATTCGGGTAAATAATAATCCTTGGCCGAATGTAGGGGAAGCTTTATTTTCGCGTTCTTCCGGCTTTTGAGCAAAGTTGTAGACAAAGGGCAGTAGATCCGATTAGCGAGGGTATCGACATAGAGAGTAGTACTACGTGTTATCAGGTGTGTAACTTCTCACACCATTTAGATTGTCTGTTAGTATGTGTATATAAATCTATTATATTCTGTTAAATGCCGAAATCCCGGCATAACGGTTGAAAACCCGAGGAGGGTAAAGGCGAATCACCAGGTTAGTGATTTTTTTCATTCATAAGTGAATGTTTCTGTTGAGATGATATGTTTTATATGTATGCCGATTTCTATGTATGCACGGGGTTGGGTGATTAATGAAAGGGGAAGTGTTCTGTTGTAGTGGCTCTGCCACGATCTGTTGTAGTGGCTCTGCCACTATCTGTTCTGGTGACTATGTCACAACTCTGACTATGAGCAGCTAACTGAAGCATGACTGCCATCGATGGTGTGTAGCGGTGTTGGTTGATTGTAGAAATCCCCAATGGTGTGATTGGCAGGTAAGGGTGGTGTGTAGCGGATGGAAACCTAGGATTGGGTTGGGCTTTGCATAAATTTCTGTCATATGGTATTCTGTTATTCTGATCTGTGGGGCTAAGGCCCAATCTGATGGTGCACGAGGGTTGCACACTGAGTCTCGTGACTCACCCCGTTGTTTAACATTTTTCAGGTAGCACTTAGTGCATCGGACCGGGCTGGAAGGGAGCGCAAGGTGGCCATGCAGGAGTTTATTTGATTTAGAAGAAGAGCTTTGCTAAAATCATTTATTTTTAATATTTTTAGTTAACTTGGTTTATTATTGCATTGTAATAAGGCCATGGGCCATTAGCTTTATATTTTCGGTTTTTGGGCTTTACTTTCAGACACTTGAATTATCCGGTAAAATTGGAACTAAGGCATGTACTAAATTCCGGTTTTAAATTCATAAAGGCATTATATAGAATTTATATCTTATATAAACTATCAAATTAATAAGTTTTCTGGTATAAATGTTTAAACTCGACAAATGTTTTTCCAAAAATGTGACATGTTTTACTAAATCTTCTTAGTGACATGCCAGATCCGATCGTGGTGTTTGGGCCGGGTTTGGGGTGTTACAATAGGCTTTTGAATATGTTTCTTTATCCCTAAGTATCCTAATCCGAATGAAACTCTTCTTTCTCACGGCAGGGACACGCCCATGGCACACGCCCGTGTAAGTCGTGGCCAGGCCGTGTTCGAAGCTGTTGAATGAGGCACGGCCGTGTGGTCTTGGGCCCAGGCCGTGTGGATTTCATGATATGGCCCATTTACTCCATTTTGGGCCCGTGTCTCGTTCTTTTCGTCATCCGGTGCTCTTCTGAGTATAAAACATGAAAACAAAGGATTAAGAGCACCAAATTACATAATTCAAGGCTTAAATCATCCAAAAGCATGCTAAATGTAGGCTTAAAATATGTTACTTTTACTGTTTATCATTTAGTTTAACTTATTTGCATTGTTTTCTCACAAAAAGTTTTTAAGAATATTATTCTTTTAACAATAAGTCTTTTAACATTGATGTTCCCACCATACTAGAATGCTTCCAAAAAATATTATTGTAATCATACTATCATTAAAATTTAAAAATAATATGGTAAATTCCTTAAAAATAATAATAATATGGTAAAAGTATTATTAAGGCTCCAGTATTAGAATTCAGATTACATTTTATCATCTCTACTAGAAAAAGGTAAATTAGTCATTGTATGTTAAATCATAGAACAAATTGGTCATTCCTGTTAAAAATTTCATCAATTGTACTATTAAGAATTGACATCGTTGATGAAATAACTAGACAGTGACATGTGGTGTGCTATGTATACTGCATGCTGATTTACAAAGACCATTTTTTAATAGTAGGAATGGACGAAATTTTTAACATAAAGATGAGTTTGTTCTTTGATCTAACGTAGATGGACTAATTTGTCTATTTTTTAAGCAAATGAGACAAAATGTAATCTAACTTTTAGTACAAGGACCTCCATGATACTTTTATCTAATAATATTCTTTCAACATATTATATTTATATTGTTTGTATATATACATGTTTAAAATTTATTCTATGTGTTTTGACTTTTATGGAGCAATGGTTAAAACTCTTATCAGACAATTATTAGACAAGTTCAAATCATATGACCTCTATTCTTTAACTCTATTATTGTATAAAAAATTTACTCCCTATTATTGTATAACAATTAGAGGTTAAAAAAAAGGAAACAAAGCCTACGTGGCTCACTTTATTTGTTTCTATTGTATAAATAGGCCTTAGTTACTCTAGGTTTTATACAACAAACATATTTAGATTGAGAGAATTTTGTTCTTTGTTTCGAAAGATTTTTCTAGTGGGGCTTCGGGTTTTCTTTTAATTCTCTCTATATTTTGTACTCCCCATTATTATAGTGAAATCTCCTTTTGTTTGTGGTTTTTTATCCTTTTTTGAGGAGTTTTTCCACGTAAAATTTTCGTGTTCGATCTTTTCAATTCTTATTTTATTCATTTTGTTTGTTGCTTAACCAAGATTATCCCCTACAAATTGGTATCAGAGCTAGTTTAATTTTTGTAGTCAACCTGTTTAGAGATGGCAGTGTCAAGGTTCGATATTTAGATGTTCAACAGGATTACAAATTTTAGTTTGTGGCAAGTTCGGAAGACAACAATACTGGTTTAGAACAGTCTGAAAAAGGTCCTTACACGAAACATCACCTTTCAGCTTTTCCTCATCGGTACAGTCCAAATCGTCCATTATTCTTTCGACTGCTTCAATCCAATACTCCGCCACATTCGGAGCTACTCCAGATATTCCTCTAAAAACTTCAGCCCCGTTCGACCTGAGTCGCTCCGATACTGACTTTCGAGCTCCACTTCCTACACTAGCTCCTGCCTCTCGCAACATAGCCCGCGATACTGCGTCATCGCCTCTTGTCTGATCTTGATCCTCCGCCCCCACTGCTGGCGGCGGTACTTCATTTTCTGACCCATGGCCAGACCCTACCGGTTCCGATACTGCCATTCTACCCCTACTGCGTCCACGACGACCACGTCCCCTAGAACTCATTTCTAACGTCGCGATTTAATCTGATTAAGAAGTTTTATGCATCAGAATTTTGTTCCACTTATTAACCGCAACAATTTTTATGAAATAAAGTATTTAGAAGTAGTTCTTTCGATCACACAAAAGTTCAGTTCAAGTTCACTACTCTAGCTCAGAGAATCACATTCATCTATCTCGATAGAGACACATTCATTCACTACACCTCTATGGTCATTTCAGTCCTTCCCAACCCAGGGGTAACTTTGTCATTCGTCTTAAAAGGGTATTTTGGTAATAATTCAGGGTCAATTCCAAAAATTTTAATAAATCAAGGCACTTTGAAATTTTTCCAAAACTCGAGGGTTTTTCGAAAATTTTCCCAAATCAGAACCATGATAGAAATTTTGAAAATCAGAGTTATTTTGGTAATTTTGTCAATCAGGGGTAATTTCGTAAATTTTCCAAATCAAGGCATCTTGATATTTTGCAAAATAAGGTTTTTGGATACTTTTGCAAAGTAAGAAAATTTTGTTAAAATCAAGGGTAGTGTTGAAACTTTTAGAAACTAGGGGCATTTTAGTAATTTTACAACCAGGGGTATTTTCGTAATTTTGTAAATCAAAAATATTTTGAGAAATGTCTTCAAAATAATTTGTACAGATCAAAAGGGTAGTTTAATGATTTAAAAACTAGAGTTTTTATAAAACTGCATGGCTAGTCCCTTTCGGGTTTTAGTGATTGGTTTAGCCCGTGAATAAGTCCTCTTGGTTAGGGTGAACGGTTACTATGCACCAGGTAGAATTCGAGTAAAGAGGAGGTGAGTCACTAGGACTGCTTAAATACCAAGCTCTTACCGAATCCACTCCTAGACATGCGCACAACTGTTACCACACCCTAGCTCGGCGACTTAGTCACAGGTTTGTTTGATAGTCCTTAAGTCTTATGCACTTGTGTTTGAGTAGACTAGTCCTAGGGTTCAATAACCCTAATCTACTAATCTACGTTCCCATATTGCTCATCAAGTTCACAATTACAAATCACTTCAAAAGTCAGAGGTACTTACTTGGTGGACTTCGGGTCGGAGATACAGGTGCCATGCCAGAATAAACTTGAAAAAATTTGTGAAAGCCCAAATCTTTGAAAAGCCCATTTTTTAAAAAAAAATGTTTTTGGGCCCAAAACCCTCAAAGCCGAGTTTTGAACCGGGCTCTGATACCAATTTGTAACACCCCAAACCCGGCCCATTCGCTATGACCGAATTTGAAATGCCACTGCAGAAAACATTTGAAAAACTTTTGACTTAGAGTTAAAAACATAAAAAAATTTGTTGTCTTTACTAAAACATTGTATAATTAAAGTTCCAAATAAAATTAAGTTGTTTAAAAATAAAACATTTTTCAAATAATAATATAATCGACAATTTAACTTAAAACATAATACAAATCCTTAAATACTTAAAGTGGCCCTTATTACAATAAATAACCTTTCATAAATAAAATGTGTAAAATAAATAAAATATCTTCTGCATGGGCCACCTCGTATCCACTCCAACCCGGTCCGAACATCACCTGTAAGGTTTGAGAAAAAATTGGGTGAGTCACACAGACTCAGTGTGTAATTAATCCACTGAATTCCACCCACATGTTAACCACATATTAACCCATATAACAGTTAACAAGATATCATATTCACATATTACCACATTATGGGCTTGGCCCACATTCATATCACATATCAGGTAACAGGGTAATTAACCCCATAATTCCACATATCGGGCTTAACCCATTTCCACACTGATCCACATTTATAAACTGGGCTTGGCCCATTTTCACATTAATTCACATATCCATTGAGATTATGCAAAATGCACCCAACCCAACCTAGGTCCATCCTCTACACACCCCAGTATCCAGCCACCACACACTAGGGGATTATCAAATCACCCTCTCCTTTTTACTCCAAAAGGCAATCAATGCCGTCCACGTGCAATTAAGCACAATAGTCCACAACGCGACCTCGGTCAGCGCCAATCCACGATGCAGCCGTAGCTAACACCAAAACCACGATGGGACACATAGTCACTCATCAACCACGATATGGCACATAGCCGATATCAACCACGATGAGGCACACAGCCACTCATCAAGCCACGCGAACTTAATCGCAATTAATCCACAACGTGACCTTAGTCAACGTCAATCCACGATGTAGCTCAAGGCTAACATCAAACCACGTACTCGAAGTACACCCATACCTTCTTTCATATCATATCCCAACCCATGCACATGCAACATTCCATAATGACATAAAATAGTGATGCATGAGCATGTTCATCAAGCATATTATCACATATTCATATTAGAAATCACTTTTTATCAGATTTGGTACTTATCGGATTATCGACATACCCCTTTAAGGGTATTTATCTCATAACTTTTACTGCACTTGTTAGTACATAATCAACACATACAAATATAGCAAAAACCCGGAAAACGGTGGGTTAATCACACACCTGCCTATTAGTGAAATCCCGAACTACTCGAATCTAACACGATCTCGAAACGTGGTTCTTCTTTCTCCCTTTAAAGCCGATTTGGTCTCCTACCAAATCCCGAATCACACTCTGAGTTCCCTTCCTTTAGCTACACACAAAAGAACACCTTTTTATGGCACTAAGAACATTCGGCCATGCCACAAAACTATAAACAAGGCCATTCAGCCACACCAACAAATCCCGAAGGGTTATCGAATGAAATATCAAATCTTACCTATAGGCTTACCCAAAACGATTGTCAGAGAATTAAGACTTAGAACGATTGCTTCCAAAGTCCCGAAGAGTCTATCTTCCAAAATCGATTGAAGAAAACCAAAAGAAGTCCTATCCTTGTTGATATTCGGCCAAGACAACACAAAAAGAGTATGGGGAGTTTCGGCTATGGTTTTTGAATGAAGAAAACAATTGATATTCGGCTAAAAAGAGATGAAGAATTAGTATGGCAAAGAAAATGAAAAGGGAAGAAGGAGATTCGGCCAAGAAGAAAGTAAAAGATGATTTGCAAATGATAACAAATATGTTAAGAAAAGAAAAGGAAGATGAGAACAAAAGAGGTTCTTTTTGGTTACCAAGGATTAGAAGATAAGAGGGAGGTTCCAAATAAGTTTCGGCCAAATGCCTAAAAGGAGAAAATATCAACAACACCTAAGGGCATTCGGCTATGGTTCACTTTGGTGCACTAGAGAGAAAAATTGGTAAGGTTCAAAGGGATTTGATATGGCTCAAAACAAGAAATGAAAAGCTTTTCTTAACTAGCAGAAAATGACCAATAACCAAAAGAAATTTTGGCACCAACTAGAAATCAACAATACAAAATTCGGTCACTCCCCCCCTAAGCTCCAAAATCGTCCAAATACATGGACTAAAGGCCATCAAATAGTTTCAAAACATTCTCCAACATTCAAGCCTCTTGTCAACAATTTTGAATTAAACATACTCCTAATTTTCTCCCTATTTCCTCCTATTCACTCACAAAACTTAAGCCAACCCCCATAGTCCAAGAAGCCGTCCACATTCATGGACAAAATGACCATAAAAATATTTCCAAAACAACTTTCCATCATCCAAGCCCTTTGTCCCCTTATCCTACCTTAACCTCTTGATTCTTATCCCAAAATACAAGCTTTCCTATTTTGCTATTCAACTTGCCATAAAATCTAAAGTCTAACTTACCATAATAAAGTTTGATCGTCCATCAATGCTAGAATGTACAAAAATAAAATCCTCAATATGCTTTCCATGCTACTCGAACCACTTCCCTCAAGCAACCTTTCAAGCTCCTTATCCACTATGCCACTAACTCCTCATGTGCTTTAATTAACACTTAAATTAACATAAGTGTCAAGCTCACTTACTCCACTTCATTAAATTCTTCAAACTAAAAAAATTATTCTAGCCTCATTAATAAAATCAAGCCCTCACAAGACTATACTAAACATACATAATTCATACCCGAGCTAACACAAATAATAAAATAATACTCAAAATTTTCCTAAAGCCCAAGGCCCAATCCTACTAGGCCCAATTTCGGGATATTACACTCATAACCATTGAAATGCACCCCTGCATTCAATATCACATTTATGCAATATACAACACAACATCATTCCTCGATAATTCATCCACACAGCTAATTAACTCAATAATACATCCACACAGCTAATCCACACAGCTAATTTCTCAGTAATACAACCACACAGCTAATTTCTCAGTGGTTTCGCACTTAGCCCACCACAATCAATTTAGAAGGTAGTATCACACTTAGCCTACCTCAAAGGTAATCATAGTGGTTTTGCACATAGCCCACTGGACGATATACCTAACGATAGCATCGCACATAGCCAGCTCATCGTCAATATGCATTAGGATGGTATCGCACTTAGCCCACCATTTAGCATTATCACTACACATTCTCATATCTACTTACTTAATCATTCATCCATTCACATAGGTTCTCAAACATGCTACACACTAGCTAGCATTAACAAATTGTAAGTATGAATGCATTGTTTATGCATAGACTTACCTCGGTACTCAAAAGTATAGAAACGTGCAATTTAGTCCACCACCTTGCTCTTGCCTCGGTTTAGATCCGGGCTTCGTCTTTCTTGATCTATAATGAATAAATCAGCTTATTCAATACACACATTGACTAAATTGACCCACATTCATACTTTAGCAAAATTACCATTTTGCCCTTAAACTTTCTCATATTTACACTTTTGCCCCAAGGCTCGTAAAGTGATTTTTATTCAACTTTCTAGCCTTTCATGCTTAGCCGAATCACTTACTCAACTAAAGCATTCATCAATTCTCACAAATCATACATGTACGACCAAACTCAAGACTTTCACAAACAAGTCCCTACATGCATTTTTCATGGAAAATCACTTAGCAAAAGATGTTTCTACTACATCAAGCTTTCATATTCTTCCATAAAACATCAAAAAACATGCATGTCATACATGGGTACATTTTTTAACATCCATCATAGCTCATCAAATAACTAAAAATAGCTTACTCATGCTACTAGGACTTCAAAAATACGAAGAATATCAAAAATGAGGCTTAGATGCACTTACTAGCAAGCTTGAAAATTTTAAAGAACCCTAACAATGGGTTTTAAAAATTTCGGCAGCTTTGGAGAAGAAGATAAGTGAATTTTGTCATCTTTTCTCCTATTTTAATCATTTAATAGCCAAATGACCAAAATGCCCTTTTTGATAAACTTCTTATTTTAACTCATCCATGCCCAATTTTGTCCAAAAACTAAAAATTTTGAAAATTACTCATTAAGGACCTCTAATTAATATTCTAAAGCTATTTCACACAAATAGCTTCTAGAATCTCACATTTTGCAACTTTTGTAATTTAGTCCTTTTGGACAATTTAATCGCAATTTCACAAAATTGCTTCATGAATCTTTCACACTAGCATGCATACATAGCATAAACCTCAAAAACTCATACATATACCTCAGATTTGTGGTCTCGCACCACTACTCCGACTAGGCCCTAAATCGAGATGTTACACTAGGCCTAAGCCCTATACAGTAAGAGATCATCTGGGCTTTAGCCCTATACAGTAAGAATGTGGGTCTAAACCCAAAATGATAATAGTACAGAACAGAGATGCAACCCAACCCAATCCAGCCAACACACCATCCGTACCAACCAACACACCATGTGGGGACTAAGTCGACCCACCTAGCCAACACACCAATATCGCAGCATAGCTGCTAATAACAGTAAACGTGGCCTAGCCACTAAAATCAAAATACGTGGCGAAGCCACTAGAACAGTAAAAACGTGGCAAAGCCACTAGTACAGTACTTCCTCCAAATCAGAATCCCAACCCCAATGCAGAATGTCGTGTCATAAATATTACGTGTATGCAATATGTCATATTCACAACCAGTCAAATAAATATCATACGTACATCAATTAACTACCACTAGGGGTATAATGGTCATTTCGTCGATTAGGGTAAAATGGTGATTTCACCCCTTAGGGGTATTTTGGTCATTTAATGACCTTTGGGGTCTCGACACAGATGATGAACCTTCAGAAGGTCTACAGTCGTCTCGAAAAACTCAGATCACCTTTATGGCCAAAATAGTGTAGTTGGGCCCAATGTCCATTACGCAGCTCAAGTGGGCCCACACGCTCATGTGGCCTACTCAGCCCAAATTCAGTCACAGCTGCGCGAACTTCGCAGCCCAATCCATTATTTGTCACTTATCGTGGATTCTACCCATGTGGGGCCCATTGGGCCCATATGGCCCAACGAGGCCCATATGACCTAAGCCCACGAGAACGCTCGTGGAGCCTTCACAGTTCATCGCCGACGATTTGTGGCCTCGGTTTACCTTACGAGCATTCACACGCTCGTGAGGCCTCATATGCTGAAGTTTCGGCTTGTCGGCTTTTACCGATTCCTAGGAAAACAGGGGTGTGAATACACACATTGTCCATCGTTTTGATAGCAACAATACTGAGTGTATGATTACACACCTTTTAGCGACCACTTGCAAAATTCCAACAGCACCAACCTAGATTCAATCCAAAAATTCAATCAGTCCTTAAATCGATAATAAGATTCACAAACCTTGAATCTCTACACTGCCCTTACCACTAACCTTGGTAAACAAGAGTATATAGCCTTTAACCTGAAAATCGCTTGGCTAGACTCCCATAATTGTTGATTTACCACTCACTGCATAACAACAAATCCCGTTAGAGGGTTGACTAAGGATGTAGTTTACACTCATCACAATAACTTGAACAAGACAGAGAACACTTACAGAATCCCTCAGAGCCGAAAGCTGACTTAAAGTAGCGACACACGTGGGTGGAGTATTGCATTCGATCTAAGAGGATAAACCAAAAGAAGATCATTGAATAGTAACGATTATAATCCTAAAAGGGAAAATCACAAAGTAACAAGAAACAACCCAGTCACTTACCCCAATATTCGGCTTGTCAGAGTTTTAGAAGATGTGAGGAGGAGGCAAGGTATTCGGCTATTACTCAAGAAGAGAGGAAACAAAATAAACTTAATTCGATTTAGCCAAAGAGAAGAAAAAGAGTACCAATTTGGCAGAGAGAGAATGTGAAGAAGAATGAAAAGCTTCAAGAGAGAATTCGGCACTTGGTATTTGTGTTTCGGCAAGAGTGAACAACAGTTGAGAAAATAAGTTGAAAAGAGAAAGACCAGAATGGTGAAAAATGTTGCACGAAACGCTACAAAAAGAGTAAAGCCCGAAATGCAAAAAAGGAAAAAATCCCAAAATAACAGAGAGGATAACCGGCTTCTACACTCTCACAAACTACCAAAAAAGCACCAAATGAATTCTCTTAGCCGAATTCCCCTACTCTAGCTTCCTAATTCGGCTATGACTCCCTTCACATCCCAATTTCTTCAAAATCTCTACCTCTCACGCTATAGAGACATAAAATAAAACCCTTTTTTTGCATGCCATGGGATTCGAACCCACACTCTCTTAAATACCCAACACGCCACTTGCCACCACAACACAAGATCTCTTGTGTCATAAAACAAACACAACTTAAAATATGCCCTTTAAGCTAACATCCAGGTTTCCAAAAGAACAAAAATCAAAATTTTTCCAAAGGCCATACTTGAACCCAGGCTTCCTAAATACCCCCATACATACCCAAATCACTTAGCCATCAAAGACAACAAGCAAATTTGTCAGGACATGAAAAATTAAAGATCTTATATTTTTGGGCCATTACAGAGGAGTTGTGATAGAACCAAAATTGGTAGTGGCAATTCGGTCACTCTTTCTTATTCTCCCAAATTTTCTTTCCTGATATTTTTTTTCCTTCTCTGCCTACAGTTTCTTTGCCAAATTTGTTTGCTACCCCAAACCCTTCCCTTCGCTGTCGATTTTCTACTTCCTATTACTACCTATTCATCTTTTTCTTTTTTTTTATTCATCGTAGTTTGTTTCTCCTTCTTCTCTCCATAAACCTCTGTCGAATCTTCCCCATTATTTTTTTGGTCTCCTTTTTATGATTGTTGCTGAATTCTTGTTCTTCCCCACTCAAAATTTTTTATTTCTCTCTAAAAAGGGGAAATCAACGTTGGTTTCTTCTCTGTTCCCCTTGGCCGAATTTCTTTTGATCTTTTCCCTCTCTACTGTACTTCTTCTTTTACTTGCTGCCCAATTTGATATTGTAATCGGTGCCTTTGTGCATTTTAGGTAAGGTTGGTAAGAATGGACACTATTTTAGATTGATGAATCTTTTTCTAATGGAAGCTTAAATCGTGTTTAGGTAATCGATAATTGACTGTGGAGGTTCGGTCGGTGTTGAAGAAGTGAGGAATCAGCATCGTTCATTCAAGCTAATGTATCTGTAAGTTTGGCATTTAGTCATCGTGTGCGACTTGCGATAAAGTTATCGACAAACAATTTAATTGATGTGTTAATGGTCAATAATAGGTGCTAGAGTACTCGTGGTTACGCTGCCTTCGAGCCAATACCAGGTGTGTAAACACGACTCTGAAAATGGAAATCGGTGAAAAGCTAGAAAACATGAAAATTCGACGCTACACGGGCGTACGACCGCCCATGTAGTAGGCCATGTGACCGAACACGGGTGTGTGATCGTCGGGGCTGGCCATGTGCGGTTCATGGGCCAGATCGAATTGGGCGTGGGCCACACGGACTTGTGGACCTACACAGGTGAACCAGAGGGCGTGTGGGATTATTAGGCCAGGCGACCACACAGCCAAGGCTATTTTGGGTCGTGTGGGCCCACAACATGGGCCTATGGGCCCACAACATGGGCCTGTGGGCCCATTTTCACTGTTTGATTGCTAAGGTTGCACGGGTCGCCCGAGTCAAATGTGGACTTACTTTAGGGTTGGTAAGCATACCTAGGCCCCTAATTGACTGAATTGACTGTATGACTGATATGAATAAGCATGATGATGTTCCACTGATGTGATACTGTATGCCCCGACTACATGAATGATATTCTGTTATAGCATGTTATATTTACATATTACATTGCATTGGGTTGAGGGTTTATTTTGTTCGGAGGAAGTGTACTGAAGGGCCTCGAGCCTAATTTACTAGCTGCTCAGCTGTGAACTACTGTTTTAGTGTCGCAACTGATATTACTTAGGGCTAGTTTGGCAATACTTTTGAAAAGTGCTTTTGAAAAGTGCTGTGGAAAAGTGCTTTTGAAAAGTTTGCTTTAAAATTTGAGGTTTAGCATTGCTGTCAAAAAGTGCTTTTGAGAAATAAAATGTCTGTTTTAGACATGTTATTATCAAGTAACAAATATACATTTAAATAAAATTTAAATTAGTTAATATTATTATATTTTAGTAAGAATATAAAAAAATTGCTATAACTTGTTATTATTTTAATATATGAAATATAAATTTTAAATATTTTTAAGTAATAAATATTAATTACTTATAAAATTTAATTAGAATATAAACTACATTTTAAATATTTAAATATAATCATTAAATATTTATAATTAATATTTTAAAAAATATTTTTATTTTTAATTAATGATTTTAACACATTTGTAATTAAGTACCACGAAAAAAAAGGGGAAAGTACTATGTTATTAGAGGGGTGAAAAAGTAATTAAGCACTAAAGTGCTTTTGGGAGAGGAAAAGCTAAAAATTTTAGCTTCTCCATTTTAGAAGTGCTTTTCAAAAGCACTTCTGAAAAGCCAAAAATTCCAGGCAAAAGCAGCTTGTTCTGCACAGCTTTTCTTCCAAAAGTGCTTTTGGAGCCACAAGTGCTTTTGAAAAGCAATGAAGAGCTGGCCCTTAGAGTGTAGGGATGGGTGGGTTGATTATATCCCCACATGGAGTGTAGGGATGGACGGAGATGGAGTGTAGAGGCTAGTTGGGTAGGATTTCCTAATAACATGTTGGTTACAGTTACTGTTACTGGGATGGGCTAAAGCCCCGAACTAATATTGATATTGTAATGGGCTAAGGCTCTAATTGAAACTGAAATCGTTACTGAAATGGGCTTAGGCCCAGATTGTGATTGCTTTCTGTCTTGTTGTTTTATATGGGATTACACACTGAGTTTTCGTAAGCTCACCCATCTGTGTTATCTGTATAGGTAATCCCCAAACATAGGTGGATCGGTGCAGCGGAGGACTCAACGGTGGCCTCTTTGGATTTTCATGGTTTATTTGGGATTTTTATTGTTTTGATTTATAAATGCTAGTAGTAGGGACAATCAAGTTTTCAAAAATCAAACCTTTTTAACAAATTGTACACAAATACGCAAACTATTTTTAAAGCTTCCACGATAAGTGACGTTTTGAAAATTAATAACATTTTGAAAGTAAATAACTTTTTTATAATGATTCATGTTTTAGAAATGAACGGTACATCTTAGAATCAATGAAAGGTAATAAAAAAGAGGACTAATAGAAAAGAGGGTTTTTCTTTAATAACAACTTGTTTTATGAAAAACACTTCAATGTGACATCGCCAGATTCGGCCATAACGTCTAGGCCGAGTTTGGAGTGTTACATTTACTGGTATCAGAGCTAGGTTACAAAACTCGACTGTAGATTTGGGTTTTGAAATTGGGTTTTCTTTTAAAGCACTAATTTTCAGACGATTGAAATATCTTTCACAGTATGTGTGGTACACCGAGTCTCTGGCGCTGATTTCATAAGTTCACTGAAACTGTTATATGTTCTAAACTGAAACTGCTATAGATAGTATATACTAAGACTACTATAAATAGACTGTACTGAAAACACTCAGGATAGTGTATACGAATACTGTAGTAAAATCAATAGACATTAATAGACTCTGCGTCGTAATAAACAAACATTATACTTTTGATAAAATATCTGTTAATAGACAAATAGAACTGTAAAATGATGCATATAACTGTTAATACAGAAAAAATCACAATTAGACAATGATGGCAAGAGGTCCTCGTGGACGGGGTACAAGAGGCCGTGGTTGGGGCCGTAGAGGTGCTCGAGCTAGGTCCTTGTCATCTGGACACATACCTAATTTGGAAACTAGTGAGACGTCGGCTTAACATGTGACTGAGAACTGATGAGGATAGCGAGATAGTCATAATTGGGGAGCATCGAAACTATTTATCGAATGTGATTTCTACATTGAGGGCTGAGAAGTTGGTTCGTAAGGGATGTGAGGCGTATCTGGCCTACATCAGTGTTTCAAATTCTGGGGATTCTTCGGTTAAGGATATCAGGATAGTTAAGGACTTTTTGAAAGTTTTTCCTGAAGAGCTACTAGGGTTACCTCCCAATAGTGAAGTAGAGTTTGGGATTGAGCTCCTTCCTGGTATAACTCCAGTGTCCATCGCCCCCTATAGAATGGCGCCAAAAGAGCTTGTGGAGCTTAAGGGCCTGACTCAAGAGTTACTAGATCGTGGGTTCATCTGCCCTAGTGTGTCTCTGTGGGGAGCACTAGTACTGTTTGTGAAAAAGAAGGATGGATCCATGCGTATGCGTATTGACTATCGACAACTGAACAAGCTGACCATAAAGAATAAGTACCCCTTACCGAGGATAGACGATCTGTTTGACCAGTTCCGAGGGGCTTCAATTTTATCCAAGATTGATCTACGATTAAGGTATCACTAGTTGAGAGTTAGGGAAGCTGACATGCATAAGATGACATTTAGGAATCGATACGGTCATTACGAATTCCTAGTGATGCCATGTAGACTTACGAATGCACCAGCAGCTTTTATGGATCTGATGAACCGACTGTTCCAGCCCTATCTGGATAGGTTCATGGTGGTATTTATCGATGATATACTGGTGTATTCGAAGACTGAAGATGAGCACGATGAACACCTCAGAGTGGTTCTACAGATTCTGTGAGAGAAGCAACTACACACCAAGTTCAGTAAGTGTGAGTTCTGGTTACGTGAAGTAACGTTTTTGGGACATGTGATTTTTGCTGAGGGGATTAGAGTTGATCCTCTAAAGATTGAGGCTGTTTTGGATTAAAAGCAGCCTAACACTGTATCAAAGATCGGTAATTTTCTAGGATTGGTAGGGTATTATCGACGGTTTGTGGAAGGGTTTTCACTGATCGTTGTACCCTTGACTAAGCTGCTACGTAAGGGTGTGTCGTTTAACTGGACTGATTTACAGAAAGAAAGCTTTAAGAAGCTCAAGAATGTACTGACTGAGGCCCTTGTTCTGATATAGCCAGAGTCTGGAAAGGAGTTTACTGTTTACAGTGATGCATCACATGTCGATTTAGGATGTGTGTTGATGTAAGAGTGTATCATTTACACTGATCACAAGAGCCTCAAGTACCTCCTCACTCGGAAGGAACTGAACCTTAGGCAGCGTAGGTGGATTGATTTGCTTAAGGACTACGACTGTACGATTGAATACCATCCTGGCAAGGCCAATGTGGTGGCCGACGCGTTGAGCCGTAGGGCTATGACTAATCTGAGGGCAATGTTTGCTCGCCTTAGTTTATTTGATGATGGTAGTCTGTTGGCCGACATGGAAAGAATAGATTAAGGATAAACAATTGGAGGACGAGTCTTTGAGTCTATCGTTTTTAACAGATTGGGAGTGGAAATACTATAGATTTTGGACTGAATAGCGAAGGGGTACTCTATTTCTGTGGAAGAATCTGTGTACCAAATGATACCGAGTTGAGGCAGTCTATACTACGAGAGGTGCATAGTAGCCCTTATGCTATGTGTCCTGGTAGAAATAAGATGTACCGAGACCTTCGCAAGTTATATTGGTGGCCAGGTCTTAAGCATGAGGTTACAGATTTTGTGGATAAATGTTTGACATGTCAGCAGGTTAAGGTTGAGCATCAGTTACCTTCGAGGTTGCTTCAGCCAATTAAGATTCCACTTTGCAACTAGGAGCGAGTGATTATGGACTTCGTTAGTGGGTTACCCCTCACACCCACTAAGAAGGATTCTATATGGGTCATCATGGATCGATTGACCAAGTCTGCCCATTTAATACCGGTTCATACTAGTTACTCTCTACAGAAGCTGGCTAAGCTATACTTGTCTGAGATAGTGAGACTGCATGGGGTACTAGTTTCGATAATATCTAATAGGGATCCTCATTTCACGTCTCGATTCTGGAAGAAGCTACATCAAGCTCTAGGTACAAGGTTGGACTTCAGTACTGCGTTCCATCCTCAAACAGATGGACAATCTGAGAGGTGATTCAGATACTGGAGGACATGTTGAGGAGTTGTGTGATTGACTTTCAAGGCAGTTGGGAGGATTACCTGCCACTAGTGGAGTTGTATGATTGACTTTCGAGGCAGTTGGGAGGATTACCTGCCACTAATGGAGTTTGCTTATAACAATAGCTATCAGTCTAGCATTCAGATGACACCATATGAGGCATTATATGGTCGTAGGTGTCGCACACCTTTATGTTGGACTGAATTAGGTGAGCGGCGTGTTTTGGACCCTGAATCGGTTTCTGATATCGAGGATAAAGTTAGACTGATTAGAGACCGACTAAAAGTGGCAGCTGATAGGCAGAAGTCCTACGCAGACATGAAGCGACGTGAAATTGAGTATTCTATGGGAGACTTCATTTTCCTTAAGGTCTCGCCATGGAAGAAGGTACTGAGATTTAGTTTTAAGGGCAGGTTAAGCCCTGGATTCATTAGGCTTTTTCATATTCTGAAGCGTGTAGGACCCATTGCTTACCAGTTGGAGTTACCTCCAGAGTTAGATCGGATTCACGACGTGATCCACGTCTCTATGTTGATGCGCTACCGCTCTGGTCCCATGCATATTGTTCCTGTTGAGGAGATCGAGGTTAGGCCAGATCTGACCTTTGAGGAGGAGCCAGTCCAGATATTGGATCATGATGTAAAGGTTCTAAGAAGAAAGTCCATCTTACTGATTAAGGTTCTTTGGCGTAATCATAGTTCTGAAGAGGCCACATGGGAGCCTGAGGATGCAATGCGACAACAGTATCCTCATCTGTTCTAATCAGGTAAAATTTTGAGGCAACAATTTTCTTTAATGAGGTAGAGTTGTAACGCCCTAAATATCCTTTATAATTATTCTCGTATGTTTGGGACACAAATATCTGTCTGCTTTAGTGGTTAAGTATTCTGGGAGTGTTTGAGAAGTCTTGGGTTCAAGCCTTAACTTGGGAAAAAAAAAATTTATCAATTGAATAAACCCCTATCTCTAATCAGTATGCTTATAAATAAATGCTGGTAAAATATGTTAGAATGGGCCTGCTGGTCTAGTGGTTAAGTAGAGTGTTAAGTGGCTGGAGGTCTAAGGTTAGAATCTCTGCGCGTTCAAGGGGATTTATTTTTACTGCTTGGCCGTGGAAGAGTTGTGTTTGACCGAAATTTTGCAGAATTTGGGTAGGATTTGAATTCGGTGGTTGAGGGGATTGTGTTGGAGTGATATGGGGAGAAAAATATGGAGGGAGGAGTTGTGACAGAATCGAAATTGGTAGTGGCAATTTGGCCACTCTTTCTCATTCTCCCAAATTTTCTTTCCTGATAGTTTTTTTTTCCTTCTCTGCCTATAGTTTCTTTGCCAAATTTGTTTGCTGCCCCAAACTCTTCCTTTCGCTGTCAATTTTCTACTTCCTATCACTACCTATTCATCTTTTTCTTTTTGTTATTTTATTCACTGCAGTTTCTTTCTTCTTCTTCTCTCCATAAACCACTGCCGAATCTTCCTCATTATTTTTTTGGTCTCCTTTTTTATGATTGTTGCTGAATTCTTGTTCTTCCCCACTCCAAATTTTTGGTTTCTCTCTAAAAAGGGGAAATCAGCGTTGGCTTCTTCTCTGTTCCCCTTAGCTGAACTTCTGTTGATCTTTTCCCTTTCTTCTATACTTCTTCTTTTACTTGCAGCCCAATTTGGAATTTGACTCATCATCAAATTCTCAGTTGTCGCGACACTTTGTATCAGTGCCTTTGTGCATTTTAGGTAAGGTTGGTAAGCATGGACATTATTTTAGATTCATGAATCTTTTTCTAATGGAGGCTTAAATCATTTTTAGGTAGCCGATAATTGACTGTGGAGGTTCGTTCGGTGCTAAAGAAGTGAGGAATCACCATCATTCATTCAAGGTAATGTATCTATAAGTTTGGCATTTAGTCATCGTGTGCGACTTCGTTGAAGTTATCGGGAAAAAATTTAATTGATGTGTTAATGGTCAATAATAGGTGCTAGAGTACTCATGGTTGCGCTACATTCGAAACAATACTAGGTGTGTAAACACAACTCTGAAAATGGAAATCGGTGAAAAGTCGAAAAACGTGAAAAGTTGATGCCACATGGGCGTGCGACCGCCCGTGTGGTAGGTTGTGTGACCGAACACGGGCTTGTGATCGTTGAGGCTGGCCATGTGTGATTCGTGGGCAGGGCCGAATTGGGCTGTGTGGGCCACACGGGCGTGTAGACCCACACAGGTGAACTACAGAGCGTGTAGGATTATTGGGCCAGGCCGTGTGATCCACACGGCTAAGGCCATTTTGGGTCGTGTGGGCCACACAGGCGTGTAGGCCCATATGGACCTGTGGGCCCATTTTCATTGTTTGACTGCTAAAGTTGCACGGGTCGCCCGAGTCGACTGTGGACCTACTGTAGGGTTGGTAAATGTACCTAGACCCCTAATTAACTGAATTGACTGTATGACTAATATGAATAAGCATGATGATGTTCCACTGATTTGATACTGTATGCCCTGACTACATGCATGATATTCTGTTATAGCATGTTATATTTACATATTGCATTGCATTGGGTTGGGGGTTTATTTTGTTCGGATGAAGTGTACTGAAAGGACTTAAGCCTAATTTACTAGCAGCTCAGCTGCAAACTACTGTTTTAGTGCCGCAACTAGTACTACTTGGAGTGTAAGGATGGGTGGGTTGATTAAATCCCCACATGGAGTGTAGGGTTGGACAGAGATGGAGTGTAGAGGTTGGTTGGGTAGGATTTGCTGATTGCATATTGGTTACCGTTACCGTTACTGAGATGGGCTAAAGCCCAAACTGATATTGATATTGTAATGGGCTAAGGCTCTAACTGAAACTGAAACCGTTACTGAAATGGGCTTAGGCCCAGATTGTGATTGCTTTCTGTCTGGTTGTTTTATATAGGATTACACACTGAGTTTTCGTAAACTCACCCATCTGTGTTATCTGTACAGTTAATCTCCAAACATAGGCGGATCGGTGCATCGGATCACTCAATGGTGGCCACACGACCCACTTCATTCTATTTTAGTAATTAATTATAATTTTGATTTTATTTTGGGGTATTTACTGCAATAATGGCCTCTTTGGATTATCATGGATTATTTGGGATTTTTATTGTTTTGATTTATAACTGCTAGTAGTAAGGACAATCGAGTTTTCAAAAATCAAACATTTTTAACAAATTGCATACGAATACGCAAACTATTTTTAAAGCTTCCATGATAAGTGACGTTTTGAAAATTAATAACGTTTTGAAAGTAAATAACTTTTTGATAATGATTCACGTTTTGGAAATGAACGACACATCTTAGAATCAATGAAAGGTGATAAAAAGAGGACTAATAGAAAAGAGGGTTTTCCTTTAATAGCAACTTGTTTTATGAAAAACACTTCAATGTGACATCGTCAGATTCGGCCATAACGTTCAGGCCGGGTTTGGGGTGTTACAGGATCGGTCAGAATAAGAAGAGCTTGATGAAAAGGCTCTATCCACTATTCAGTTATGCCTCACGAATAATGTGTTACAGGAGGTTTTTAAGGAGAAAACGACGTTTACATTATGGAAGAAACTAGAAGCCTTGTATATTTTTAAAATTATTTTGAATTACATTATTTTTTAAGTTTTTTTTAGAAAATTCATTAACGATGTCAAACAAAAACTAATGTTATAAAAATTATTATAAAGTCAACATACATAATTGACCTGTGTATCGCATGGAAATACAAACTAGTGTAATTTATAAATATTCAATGTTAAATTCGAGGACATTTGCCTAAACTATAAGTGTTCATGGGTTCTGTTGGGATAAGTTCAAGCGGACTTGTATATGGTATCACTTTCATGCATAATTGTTTAAGTTTAATCGACTTAAAATATGAGCTTAATTTTTTTTCAAGTCTATCTATATACACATAGCTTTTGTTACTATTGTATATGATTTGTTTTATTAAATTTATAAACATAAAAATAACATATTTATTTTTTAATATTTATATTAAGTATAATATATTTATTTATTTTTTAAGTTACAATTACAATTACAGTTACAATTACAGTTTTAAATGACACATATCCAAACCTAAGACATCAAGATCCTAAGCCTTAGACTTTGCCATCACTAGCAAGGTCTTATTGGCTAAAATATATTTAATTTTCATATGATATAAATTACATAATACATAAAAGTTTAAAAAAAATTATAATTTTGAAAACAAATTGTTCCAAACGAATCGTGTTTTGTATATTGAAGCCAAGCCCAACACATATTTTAAAGTAGTCTAAATTTTTATTCAATTCATTTTTTGAGCTTAATATTTATTTAAAACTTCTCAAATATTAAGCAGGAAATGAAAATCACCATTAATGTTGACGCGATAGAAGAAAATGGTCTGGAGAGATGATAAGATTTTGATTGGGCAATAGGGACGATTGGCTTTCAATTTATTTTCAGCTTTTATTTATTCTTTAGGATAATTTTGCCTTCTAGATTTTTTTTGGTTGAGACACTATCAGGCTAGGCTTATCGGGCCAGGCTTATTGGACCAAAATTTAACTTCTTTGTATTTCTTATCTCTTTTAAATGAAAGCCCAATCTAATTTTACTCAAAAAAAAATTAAAGTACAAAAATTAAATTCACAATTTTCACAAAATTACAAAAACTAATAACAAAATTTAACTTCTATAAACTAAGCAAAATGCAATCTTTATTTAGTTTACATAAACAATAACTAAAAAAATCCATAATTGGCAAGATAATTCTACTTGCATCCACGATTTCTATTGTTGTCTTTGTAAATGGCCGTACAGTGTTCACCATTTTTGCTATCATTAGGGTCTGGGACGCAAGGATCATAGGGCTGACCTGGTCTTGGTCTCCCACATTTATCATTTGGAGTAATCAAGTTGTTCTTGGAAACATCGATGAATTTAGGTGTAACTTTCTGCAGGCTCGTCTCTGGCTCAGCGAAAAACACATGATCTGCATGGCCGATGTCCACCAAGCATTCCTCCATGGTAAAGGCACCGCAATGGGTAGCCAAGTTGCTGCTATTGTTGTTGTTGCTGGTTGTGGCTGAAAATGCCGATGCCTGCTAACCGACTAAAAGAACCATGGCCATCATCATTGTCGTCAAGGTTGCTTTGCATGATCGGAGACCCCTTCCCTTCACATTGTTTCCCATATTTTTCTTCACTTT
Organism: Gossypium australe; assembly: GCA_005393395.2. NCBI lineage: Eukaryota > Viridiplantae > Streptophyta > Magnoliopsida > Malvales > Malvaceae > Gossypium > Gossypium australe. The sequence continues at coordinate 98,680,460 of CM016620.1, forward strand.
CTTCTAACTAAACTAGTTTTCTCACTTGATAAGAAATTTGTGGGTTTAATGGCATTGCAAGTGGATGATGGGATATTTTTATAAATGATTCAAGGTGTTTTTTTTTTTTTTCCTTCCTATTACCCTTTTAGCTCTTACAGTAGCTGTGGTCCTACAGCAATAATGGATGAGACATAAAAAAGGGTGAAAGTAACTTTCTAATCTCACTGTCATATGAATGGGAAAAAAAAATTGTTTCTCTAGCATCAGTTTACTATTTTTACTATAAAAAAAATTAAATAAAGTGAAATTGTAAGAATTAACATTTACGAATAAAAAAATGACAAGAAAAATATGGTTTTTTTTTTATTTGTAATTTTACCTCTAAACATAATATTTCATTTGTAGAATAAAAAATTTAAAATATTATCTTTGTTAATAGTAAATGACATTTTTTAAATAATAAATATTAATTATGTTAAAATTTGAACTTATTTAATTTAATTTAATAGTATATTAACTAAATTGATTTATTTAATACATAATGACTAATTTGATTCGGTGTCTGTAATAGAGAGACATACTAGATACTTTCACCTATAAAAAAGAGAAAAAAAGTTAATATAATTTTTAGTCCATAAACTTGGTAATTAGGTTCACATTAGTACCTAAACTTGGTAACGGTTAGTCACTCTAAATAGAGACTATTTTTATTTTGGTCACTTCAAATTTTTTTTTTGTTAATTTAGTCAATCAAAAATAGAAATTGATCAAATTAGTAACTCCAACATTAAATGGTAATATAAGACTAACAATACATTTTTATGGAAAAATTTTGAGGTGATCAAAATAGGAATGATTTTTATTTAGAGTGACTGATGGGTAGTTTATTCTAATTTTAGATTGATTAATGTGGAAATGCATTGTAAGAGTCTTTTGTTACCATTTAATGATAGAGTGAATAATTTGATCAATTTCTATTTGGTATGACCAAAATAGGAACGACCTATATTTAGAGTGATTAACAAAGTAGTTTACCCACTTGACAATTAGGTCTGTTTTGGTCTCTAAACTTAGTAAATGTAAAATTATGATAATACGATTCTCTATAATTATGTCTTGTCATCACTTTGAAAATTATAAACATATTTAAAATTTTTAAAAGATGATGTAGTATAATTTCAAAATATAACATAACTAAATTTTGATAAAATCTAAATTTAAAAACTAAAAGAAAATTAATTGCTAAATTTAGATTCTAAAGTGAAAAAAAAAATTAAATATACCTAATTGTGAAAGACTAAAAGTTATATAAACCAAGACCAAACCGACTGTGAACTACTTGGGCAGTTCCCGCAATCAATAGCAGCCAAATGTTAGTCCAATTTGGGTAATCCAGGTGCTGTATAGAGGGATTTTAATGGAATTATATCTGATTATGAATAGCACAATACAAAATTTTAAGCTCATTTTTTAAGTTTAGGTCTCATCCAGCTCGAAAAATGGGTCTAACATTTTGTTCAAGTTTGACTTAGATAAAAACTGCTAGACTCAAGCTTGGTTCGGTCCACTCGTATAATTTTTTAATATTATTTTTAATATAAAAAGAAATTTAAAAAATAGAATATATCAAATATATTAAAAATTAAAATAAATCAATGGCGAACACAAGGGTTGGCAGGAGCCCCAACTCTCCTAAATGAAATTTTTTTCATTTTGACCCTTTATAATTTATAAAAAATTAAATTGTAATGGTAAAATTGCACTTTAGCCCCTAAAATGATAAAAAAATTGATTTTTAATCCTTTAAAAATTATAAAGATATAGGCTATTAAAATAGTGAAGTTGCATTTTTACTATCATAAAAATATACAATTTAATTTCGTCCCCAAAAAAATATTTGGCTTCGCCCCTAAAATAAATGTTTCCCAACAAATTGAAAATACGTTAAAAAAGTCTTTATACTTAAATAACACTAAGATAATTGCAACTTAACAAGCAAATGCTTTTAAAATAGTAGCAAAATTAATAATAGTACAATATCTATACAATATCCAAACAATAATAACAAAATAGTAGCAATATAATAGCAAAATAGAAGCAAACAACAACAAAACAACACTCAACAATAGTGAAAAAAATTAGGCAAATCCAGGTCGAGTCTGAACAAAAAAAAAATCTTACCCGAGGCTTGACCCGTTTAGAAAATGAACTTTTCTTTTATTCAAGCCTATATTTTTGCCTAAACCCTCCCACTTTTCGAACAGACCTTCAACTCTGGAAGGAAGACTCGACCCATGATCAGGTCTAAATGAAACTCACTAATCGAATTATATAACGTATTTTTTCCTTATAATATTTCCTCCATTCTTAAATAAAAAAAGAAAATAAATGTACTTAAATCAATATTTTATTAATTATTAAAACAATAACGATACCAACTAAATTAAAACTAAATCAATTGACAATTGTAAATTTTATCAATCCAAATTAAATATGAATTTTTACTAAATATTATTTTTTTTCAATTAGAGGTAAGAGGGTCAAATATTTGAAAATATTCTAATTTTATTTTCTTTTCTTTCATAAATATCAAATAATTCAAAATTTTATTATATATACATTTTTAATTTAATATCATTAATAATAATTTTTTAACTTTTGTAATTAATTTGATAGTCAAAAGTTAATCTCCGATAAAACTTATCTAGATTCGAACTTTTAAAAGAGTAAGTAGAATGTTTTTATTTGAATAACTCCCTTTAGATATAATAAATATGTATAGTGTGGATATATCCCTATATTACCAAATAATAGTAATTGTCCGTATTCTCACTCCACTATCGCAATTATGTTCAATTAGTAACTAATATTAGTGTCGTTATTGCGTCCACCTCACTTGTCTTAATTCTTCTGCTCGACCTTAACCCCAAATTAATGTCTCTTCCACTTTCATCTTACGGTTAAAAGTAAAGGATTTTCAAAACAACTTATGCCACATCACTTAAATAGATGTCATGATTTTTGTTTATAAGTTATAATAAATTACTAAGAAGAAAGTGTTTGTGCAATCGAAAATTAAAAATTGTTGTAGTACAAGGGGCTGAGGCCTCGTAATAATCTGTCCAGTTTGATTTAGGTGAAGTTTAGATAAAGATTTTTGTGTCTAAGTTTAGTGTAACCTAAACTCAATTTAAATAGTAATAAAAATATTTTTAACTATAAATTTAATTATCATAATATGTAAAATACCAATAAAATATATTACTTTATATTTTATTAATTTTTGAAAAATAAAGTGAGCATGAACTTGAAATTTTTTTATGATCGGGCCTCGGCCTGACTTAGTCCGACCCATGGGCAACTTTTTATAGGGTGTAGGTAGGAGTTTTCACCCCCAAAAAATGAAAAAAAAATTAACCCATTCATAAATGATAAAATTATAGGCTAATATACAGGGGAGAAGTCAGAACAATCTTTAGGGGGGCCGAATGAAATTTTAATTTTTTATAGTCTATATCTTTATAATTTTTAAAGGATTAAATCGAATTTTTATAATTTTAGGGGGGCCAAAGTACAATTTTACCTTTACTAATTTAAATTTTTTTAAAAAAAATTTAAGGGCTTAAATAATATTTTTACATTTTAAGGGGGTCGGGCCCATGCTACCCCCTCTAGATTCGCCACTGCTAATATATAGAAAAACAATACTTTAATCTCAAAAATAAAAAAATTTCTGTTTAGTTCCTTTTAAAAAATAAAATTATAAATATATAAATAACAAATTATATTTTAACCTCTCAAAAAGACAAATTACCTAAAAAGGTCCTTTTTTCTGCATATTTACGGAAATGGACCGATTATACCATTATTTACTGGAAAGGGCTATTTTTTGCAAAACGCACTTTCATGGCTGCGTTTTAGAGGAAAACCAGAAAAACGCTTCCTCAAGGGAGCAATTTTCTTCGTGTTTTTAGATGTTAGGGATATTTGCATGTTTAGTCCCTAGGATTTTTAGGGTTTTTAGAGTTAGGGTTTTGGTAAAATAAGTTAGGGCTTAGTATTTAGGTTTTTGTTAAAACAAGTTAGGGTTTTAGAGTTTTTAAAAATAAATCAGGATTTAGTGTTATTTTATAAAAAAATATTTAAATTAAGGTTAATGGTTTTAAAATAAATTAAGTTAGGGTTTTAAATAAATTAAATTATGGTTTAAAATAAATTAAACTAGAGTTTTGGGTTTAAGAAATTAGGGTTTATGTTTTTTAAATAGATTAAGTAAATTAGGATTCTAAGGTTTTAAATAAATCAAGTTAGAGTTCAAAATAAAATAAATTAGGGTTTTGGGTTTATTAAATTAGGGTTTAGGGTTTAGAAATAGATTAAGTAAATTAGGGTTCTAGGGTTTTAAATAAATTAAGTTAAGGTTTAGGGTTAAAATTAAGTAAATTAGGGTTTAGGGTTTTTGAAAATAACATTATGTTTATTTTTTTAACAAAATTGACTATTTTTACCTTGAAAAAATAATTCTGAGAAGACGTTTCTGAACAAATAGTATCAAAAACACTTCAAGCAGGATGCGCTGTCAGTAAAAATATAGAAAAAAGCTACCACGTAGACGCTTTTTTGCTACAGTAGTTCCTGAAAAAATAATTTTGAGAAGATGTTTCTGAACAAATGGTGTCAAAAATGCTTCAAGCAGGATGCACTATTAGCGAAAATACAGAAAAAGCTCCCACGTGGACACTCTTTTGCTACAGTAGTTCCTGAAAAAATAATTTTGAGAAGATGTTTCTAAACAAATAGTGTCAAAAACGCTTCAAGCAGGATGCACTGTCAGCAAAATTTTTGAAAAAAGCTCCCATGTGGACGCTCTTTTTCTATAGTAGTTCCTGATAAAATAATTTTGAGAAGACATTTCTGAACAAATAGTGTCAAAAACGCTTCAAGAAGATGCACTGTCAGCAAAATTTCTGAAAAAAGCTCCCACGTGGACGCTCTTTTTCTACAGTAGTTCATGCTTGGCCTTAGGCTATAAAAGAGGCAAATATCATTCTTAGGTTGCATAAGTTTCAGCAAGAAAAAATAGAGAGGCTAAGCAGAATAGAAATTGAAGATGAGTGAATGTATTAGTGTTGTTATTTACTATGATGGTGAGGTCTGTGACACCGAGAGTAGTGTTGTTTTTTTTTCAGAGAACACAGCGCGAATGGCTTTTAACCAGAGTATAGATTTTACAAAATTTCGTAAAAGAATTAGGCGCAAAATCTTCGGAATGACGCCAAGTAGGGTTTCTTCTATTAAGTATCGATTTTGTGCTTCGATTGATCCCGTGACATATGATCATTTGATATCAAAAGTGTTCGTAGCTTTGAGGCGATGGTGCAGACTTATCTCTCTAGTGGATCACCCTATCTTGTGTTATATGTTCAATTTTCATCGCCAAATGAAACATTTGAGACTTCAACATCAATTGCTGTTCGAGAGGAATACACGACCCCTAGCCGACACTCCGTTAATGGGAGGCAGAACACGGAAGCACCCGAGTTTGGTGGCAGTATGGAAAACACAACTCCTGTACGACACTCGGTTAGTGGATGGGACATGCACATCGTTGGGTCGATGTAACATTTACATGTCCATACGGTACGTTTGCTTATCGTAGAATGCCTTTTGGATTATGTAATGCTCCTGATACTTTTCAGCGCTGCATGCTGGCTATCTTTGATGAACTTGTGGAAGACATTATGGAGGTATTTATGGATGATTTTTCAGTATTTGGTAATTCTTTTCATCTCTGCCTTAAAAATATACAACAAATTCTAATGAGATGTGAGGAAATGAACCTTGTTTTAAATTGGGAAAAGTATCACTTTATGGTTCGAGAGGGGATTGTGTTAGGACATAAAATTTCTTGTAAAGGGATTGAGGTAGACAAAGCAAAGGTTGAAACCATAGAAAAATTACCTCCTCCTAGTACAGTTAAGGCTATTAGAAGCTTTTTAGGACATGCTGGATTTTATAGAAGATTTATTAAGGATTTTTCTAAAATAGCTAAGCCGTTAACGAAATTACGAGAAAAAGATGTGCCTTTCAATTTTGATCAGGAATGTTTAGATGCATTTAATATCCTCAAAGATAAATTAATAAATGCTCCAATTGTAATTGCACCTGATTGGAATTTACCCTTTGAACTAATGTGTGATGCAAGTGATTTTGCAATAGGTGCAGTTTTGGGACAGCGAAGAGACAAGCACTTTCAGCCGATCTATTACGCTAGCAAGACATTAACGGCTGCACAAGAAAATTACACCACCACAGAAAAAGAATTGCTAGCTGTGGTCTTTGCATTTGATAAATTTAGACAGTATTTGATATTATCTAAAGTTGTCATTTACACTAACCATTCAGCTCTTCGTTATCTTTTAACTAAATCCGATGCAAAACCTTGACTCATAAGATGGATTTTACTCTTACAGAAATTTGACTTAGAAATTCAGGATAAGAAAGGAGCTGAAAATCTTGCAGCAGATAATCTTTCTAGGCTTGAAAATCCGTATATTGAAAAACTAGATGAGAATGAGATAAATGACTCGTTTCTTGAGGAACAACTATTTTCTATATCTAACTTCGAGGTACCTTGGTTCGCAGACATTGCAAATTACTTAGCTGCTAACATCCTACCAAAAAGGTTAACACATAATCAAAAGAAGCGATTCTTTGCTGATGCAAAAAATTATTTTTGGGAGGATCCTTTTCTTTTCCGTATATGTGCAGATCAAGTAATTCGGAGATGTGTTACAAAGGTAAAAACAAGCAAAATTCTAGAACATTGCCACTCAAGACCTTCAGGAGGACATTACAGTGGGATTAAGACAACACTTAAAATGCTTGAATCAGGATTTTATTGGCCAGCTCTGTTTAAAGATGCCAACAGGTATGTTGCTTCATGTGATAAATTCCAAAGGACAGGTAATATCTCTAAACGTGATGAAATACCTCAAACATATATGCTATCATGTGAAATATTTGATGTATGGGGTATTGACTTTATGGGTCCATTTCCTAGTTCATTTGGAAATAAATACATCTTAGTAGCAGTAGATTACATGTCAAAATGGGTGGAAGCCCAAGCTTTACCTACTAACGATGCTAGAGTAGTAGTAAGGTTTCTTAAGAAACTTTTCTCTCGATTTGGAACACCCAGAGCAATTAGTGACAGGGCTACTCACTTTTGTAATACTCAATTTGATAAAGTCTTAAAAAAATATGGAGTACACCACAGGACAGCTACCCTTTATCACCCTCAAACTAGTGGGCAAGTAGAAGTAGCAAATCGAGAACTTAAGCATATTCTAGAGAAAATAGTTGAATCAAACAGGAATGACTGGGCATTAAAAGTAGACGATGCTTTATGGGCCTATAGAACAGCATTTAAAACTCCCATAGGAACTACCCCATACAAACTTGTCTATGGAAAAAGTTGTCATCTACCATTTGAGTTAGAGTACAAAGCTTTCTAGGCTATAAAAATCTTAAATTACGATCTTAAAACCGTAGGTGAGAAGAGGATGATGCAATTGAACGAGCTAGATGAATGGCGAGCTAATGCCTATGAAAATTCACGATTATATAAGAGGCAACAAAGCAACGCCATGATGCTCGTTTAAAGTAATCAAAGCAATTTGAAGTATGAGACTTAGTCCTGTTGTACAATTCAAGGCTCAAATTGTTTCCTGGAAAGCTGAAATCAAGATGGTTAGGTCCATTCATGATCAAAACTATTTTTCCCTATGGCGCAATCGAGGTAACTCATCCAACTCATGGCACATTCAAGGTAAATGGTCAGCGAATGAAAATTTATAATGGTGAAGATTTTAGGGATATGAGAGAGGAGCTTTGGCTCCATGAACCTTCATATAGAGATGAAAATAGGGAAAGTCTAGCTTAAGACTTTAAACGAGCGCTTTTTGAGAGGCAACCCGACTACTAACTACACTAATGACGTATTTTGGATTTCTAGCACCTGACTACAAACTAACCAATTTAGTAAGACGCAGGTTTTTCTACCACACGGCCTTGCACACGGGCGTGGCCGTGGCCGTGTGAACACCACGAACAGGTACATGGGCGTGGCAAAGATGGTGTAAGAACAGGACAAAAACTTTCTCCAAGCCACGAGCTCCGACTAAACGACACGGCTATGCGACTCGACTGTGGTCGAAACTGACTAAGGAACACGGGCTGTGACAAATATACATGCCCGTGTGGTGCGGCCGTGGTCAAAACTAACTTATGAACACGAGCATGTGACACGCCCGTGCATCCAACCCGTGGTCGATTCTGAGTAAACGACACGGGCATAAAACACGCCCGTGCTCTAAAGCCGTGATCAAAATTGACTTACGAACATAGGCGTAGGACCCTTGCAAACGGGCGTGGGAGAAACGAACAACGTCAGACATGCTTGTGCGATACGGGTGTGGAACACAACATAAACGCGCCTAAAATTAAAATGTTCAAAAACACGGGCTGAATAAAGGGAACACAGGCCTGGCCCCTGACCGTGTCTCCCACCCCCTATTTAAAGCAACCAACGCCCGTCTCCCCCAAAATTTTCCCCAACCCTAGTTGTTTCTCTCCAAAATCACTACCCCATTCTGGCCACCAGCAAAATCCTCTTCCCCCTTGACTTTCCCTATCCCTTATCTCTTTCTCTCTTTCACATACACATAGAAAACCAGTCCACGCCCGTGCTGACGGAATACACGCCCGTCCAAAAACACAACACAACCGTGTTCTCTAATCTATTTGCAGCACACGCCCGTGCACCACCATGCAACACCCGTGCTCCAACCACCACCTCAGCCGCGCCGCTCCTCGCCAAAACTCCACCGATCCCCTCTCTTTTTTACATTTTCCCCATTAAACTATTTTATCACTAGATTTAGTCTCTAGTTTGTTCATTCTTATTGTTTAATATTAGTTATATTCACTTTTAGATTGATTTATTCGTTTAGTCCTTGATTAAATAAATAATGATTAGTATTTATGCAAAATATTAGTTTATTTCTTATCGTGATTTTTATCCTTGTTATATTTTTGATAATGTTGAGTTTTTAATGATATGTAATATGTCTTGGCTAGAATTGTTGAATATCTGTTATTCTCAGGACCATAATGTCGTCATCCCGAGGCAAAAAAACCGCAGTCCCTAGTTCCAAAAAATGAAAAGGACCCGGTTCGTCATCAGCCAGCGCATCCACCGAAGAAAGCCGCCCATTCTTACGTTTTCCTCCGGGTACTCAGGCGGATGTTTATCAGAAACTACGCACAAGACCTCTCAGTGTAGGAAGATGTGTCGATTGGGCCGCCCTGGAGTAGGTCCAAATAGGAGATGAGGTTCGGGCCTTATTATTCACAGACCCGTGGGGGCAATTTTTTGACATCATTGAACCCACATATCTAGAGCTCACTCTGGAACTCTGCTCTACTTTCCGCCTCCAGACAGTAATGACCAACTCCGACGACTCTAGCACTATCCAATACCGCCTCAGAGGTCTAGTCCGTGAGATGAGTATCCCACAGTTTGGAGCCGTTTTGGGACTCTACACTGATGAATTTATGGAAGATGATGATTTTAAAAATCTTCACCGCCATATCCATAACTCTCCAGTTGCTTGTTGGAGAAACCTAGTCCCTGGCTCGCCCACTTATGACCCCAGTCGCTCCAAGGCGGCTCTCACCCCATCCTTGAGGTACCTACACGCTATTTTGGCTCATACACTGACAGGAAGGTGAGAGAGCACCAGCGTCGTCAACACTCACGATGCCTACTTCTTATGGTGCATGGCAAACGGGCACGTAATCGACCTAGCCTACTTCATAACTCGTGCCATTCAGCACTAGATAGGGCAACATAGGAGAGGGGTCATATCTAAGGGTCTATACATCACACGCTTTGCTCGACATTTCAGGCTTCTCAACACTGCCGCTCAGATCTCCTCACTCACACTGATAGGTTAGATGTCCCCACAGGGCATCCAGACGATGCTACACATGAGGATGATCCAACGTCGACGTGGGACCGACCCCCCCAATATCGGCTAGCACCTACCACCGAAGAAGGGGATCTTGAGGACATTACTGACAATGTCCCACACCCACACGAGGAACCACAACCGAGCCATCGACCAGTTCCCGTGGCTACTTCACTTTCAGACATCTCTGCATGTCTCATTCATTTCGAATACTACTGTACTCAACAATTCAATAACACCGCTCGACGATTCGATGGCATTGAGGCGACTCTTCAGCAGATTTGTCATCACTTTCACATATCGCCACCTTCACCACCTCGCGATCCAACCAATGATGAGGACTTTTGAGTCCTTTTTATTTTTAGTTCTATCTTTAAGTTTAATTTTATTTTTATTTTTTGCTTTTATTTGATTTTGATGTACTTTTTTATTATAAGTTGCTAGCTTACACCTTTACTTTTATTCTAAAATTTTATTAGTGAAATTCCAATTTCTTTTATCTCCGGCTGTCTCATCTTCGAGTAAATATCATAACAAAACCCCCTAAAAAAGTTACTGATGACTCTGCTATTTCAAAAGGTTCAAGGTGCTACTAAGGAACTGGAATATTTTCACAATACCCTCACATCTGCTTAGTTCATCATGCATTTCTTCTACTCCATACCTACAAGTTTCATTCTCAAGGAATCCGTCCAAAGTTCAGGAAGTTTCACTTCTCTCCCTATCTTATGATTTTATTACTATATTGTTATTATATATATTTGTACATTGAGGGCAATGTACATCTTAAATGTGGGGGGTGAATATTTATTTCGAGAAAGTGCCTAACTTTTTGCATTATTCTCAAATCCCTAAATTATGCCTTATTATTAAGTAATTTTCTCACATTATGATTAAAATGAATTTCGTTTGATTTATGATTTTTATTGATATGCTTTGAATTAAGTCATTGATAATTGTGCAATAATGATTTAAACTTTAGGAGACTAGAGAATCAAGCATGATGAGTCTATTTTCAAAAAAAAAATCAGAAATTTTGTTAGGTTGTCTACCTGAATCTAATTATTACCTTGAATTTTGAAATTTACAAGGTTGATATGAAAAACCCATAATTGTTGTGAGATTTTGAGCCTTTTAGAGCATACATTCTTTCGTGCTCACCTTGTGATTATGAGTGTGTCAACATTGAGCTGTTATTCTAGAACTTGCTTCGATTATACATGTCGAGACCACATTGATTGATTTGATATACTGAGATGATAAAGGCACTTAGGATTTAACCCACTCACTCCACTAAAAAAGCTTACCCTCACAATTAACCCCTAGTGAACCCCTTTGATCCTAACAACCCTTTTTATTGACTCACCCACTAATATTAATCCAAAAACCCGGTCTGTATTTGTTATCACCATTCCTCTTGACCACCCTTATATCGAGATTTGATTTGATCAGTTGCCTAACTATAATCTTTAATTCAGTAGTTAAATTTATCTTTTATTATGGTTTGATTTGTTCTTAAAAAAAAAAAAAGAAGTATATTCAATATTAGCTCTATGTAATTGAGCTTGTACGTTTAATTTCCACATCTTGAGAAGAAGCTCATGTTATTAGCATTTCATATTTGCAATTGATGTAATTATTCAGGATTAGTTCATTTTTCTAGTTAGGTAAATTGTCAATTCAATCTCGATTCTAATCCTCTAATTCAGCCTTTATCCAGACCTTTAACCCAAGCCCCATTACAACCCTTTTTAAAGACCTTTTGATTTGCGTATCATCTCATTTTATAGTGGTGGAGATTTGATTTTCATGCAAGCCTATGGGATTAACTTTTCATGTTCGACCTTCGAGTGCTTAATTTTGAACCTTAAAAACTTTGAGCGATTTGAGTGAATCTTTAGTGAGGATATCAACTCTTGTCGATTTTGAAATTAAAGGTGATTATTTAGGTAAGGGAAAACGCCTATATTTTTGGTGCTACAAAAACTATGACTTTGATTGTTTGAATCTTTAAGATCCTTTTACTTAAATTATCAATGTATGAATTATCTATGAATTATGATGAAACATTATTGATGAATAAATGAATCAAGAAAGTTCATTTTAATTGTGAGTTGAGAATTTTGCTTGAGGACAAGTAAATGCTTAAGTGTGGGGGTATTTGATAAACCGTAGTATAAACATATTTTAATCCCACATTTAGCATACTTTTGATTGCTGCACCGATGACCAAGTTGTTGAGGAAAGGAATTCCATTTGTGTGGACCGAGGAGCAACAAGAAAGTTTCGACAAATTGAAGAGAATTCTGACTGAAGCTCCGGTTTTGATTCAACCTGAGGCAGGCAAAGAATTCACGGTTTATTACGATGCATCACATATTGGTTTGGGATGTGTGCTGATGCAAGAAGGGAAGGTAGTGGCTTATGCATCTCGGCAGTTGAGACCACATGAGGCTAATTATCCGACTCATGACTTGGAGTTAGCGGCTGTAGTCTTCGCTTTGAAGATATGGAGGCACTACTTGTACGGAGAGAAGTCGATAGTTTATACGGATCACAAGAGTCTTAAGTATCTTTTGACTCAGAAGGATTTGAATTTGAGACAGCGTAGATGGATTGAGCTGTTGAAGGACTACGACTGTTCGATCGAGTATCATCCTGGTAAGGCTAACGTGGTGGCAGACGCGTTGAGTCGTAAGGTTGTATCGAATTTAAGATCAATGTTTGCTCGACTTAGTTTGTTCGACGATGGGAGTCTTTTGGCAGAATTGCAAGTCAAGCCGACTTGGTTAGATCAGATTAAGGAGAAGCAGTTAGAGGATGATGGTTTGAATGATCGGAGGTTGCAAGTCCAGAATGGTGGATTAGAGGATTTTAGTCTGTCCAGTGATGGAGTTTTGTGCTTTAAAGGGAGAGCTTGTATGCCAAAGGATGTGGAGTTGAGACAAAGGATTCTTCGGGACGCACATAGCAGCCCATATGCTATGCATCCCGGAGGTAGCAAGATGTATCGAGATTTGAGAGAGCAATTTTGGTGGCCAGGTCTGAAGCGGGAAGTAACTGAGTTCGTGGGTAAGTGTCTGACGTGTCAACAAGTTAAGGCTGAACATCAGTTGCCATCTGGTTTACTTCAGCCGGTGAAGATTTCTCAGTGGAAGTGGGAGAGGATCACTATGGACTTTGTCAGTGGATTACCTCTTACGCCTAGCAAGAAGAATTCAGTTTGGGTGATTGTGGATCGACTAACTAAGTCAGCGCATTTCATACCTGTAAGAGTAGATTATTCGCTTCAGAGGCTAGTAAAGTTATATGTGGCAGAGATAGTGAGATTGCATGGTGTGCCAGTATCGATTATCTCGGATAGGGATCCGAGGTTTACATCAAGGTTTTGGAGAGCTTTGCATCAAGCCTTGGGAACGAGATTGGACTTCAGCACAGCTTTTCATCCGCAATCCGACGGACAATCGGAGAGAGTGATTCAGATCTTAGAAGATATGCTCAAAGGTTGCGTTCTGGATTTCAGTGGCAGTTGGGAGGAGTATCTACCGTTAGCGGAATTCGCTTATAACAATAGTTATCAAGCGAGTATCCAAATGGCACCATATGAAGCACTGTATGGACGGAAGTGCCGTACTCCTACGTGTTGGACGGAGTTGGGTGAACGTCAGGTTTTGGGTCCAGAATTGGTGACTGAAACTGAGGACAAAGTTAAGGTAATTCGGGCTCGTCTCAAGGAAGCGTCGGATAGGCAGAAGTCTTACGCCGATCTCAAGCGCAAGGAAATGGAATACGAGATAGGAGATAAAGTCTTTTTGAAGGTGTCGCCTTGGAAAAAGGTGTTACGTTTTGGGCAAAAAGGGAAGTTAAGCCCAAGGTTTATCGGCCCGTATACTGTGTTGAAGCGAGTAGGACCAGTAGCTTATCAGCTCGAGCTGCCGGCAGAGTTGAGTCAGATTCATGATGTCTTCCATGTGTCGATGCTTAGACGGTATCGGTCGGATCCATCGCACGTTGTGCCAGTGGCAGAGATTGAGGTTAACTCCGACTTATCTTTCGAGGAGGAACCAGTTCAGATTTTAGATCGTGGTGTCAAGGTTTTGCGTAAGAAAGCAGTACCTTTAGTGAAAGTGCTATGGCGAAACCATAGTACAGAGGAAGCGACGTGGGAACCCGAGGATGTAATGCGGCAGCAATACCCCCATCTCTTCTGATCAGGTAATTTCGAGGTCGAAATTATTTTTAAGGGGGGTAGAACTGTAACATCCCAAAATAGGGGTTATTTGTGATTGAATTATTTTGTTTGTGTTTAAATTTCTGTGATATTATTTGTGGAGTTATAAGACTTAATTAAGGGTCTTGAGTAAGCTTGGTTTAGTAGAATAACTTTTAGTATGGTTTATTTAATGAAGTAGGATTAAGTGAGCTTGACACTTAAGTTAATTAAGTGTTCATTTAAAGCATAAGAGGAGTAAGTGGCAAAATGGTTAAGGAGCTTGAAAGGTTGCTTGAGGTTAGTGGTTCGAGTAGTATGTTTAGCATTTTAAAAGTTTATTTTTGTATGATAGCTTTAATGGCCGGTCAACCTATGATTATGATAGGTTGGACTTTCATTTTGGTAAGTTGAATTTATTCTAAAGGAAAGCATGGAATAAGGGATAAGATTCCTAAGGTTATGGTAGGATATCTTGAAATTATGGTATTAAGAGGGGACAAAAGGCTTGGTTTGTGGAAAGTGTTTTGGAAACTAATTCATGGCCAATTGACCATGAACATGGACGGCAATTTGGACTAAAGGGGGAGCCGAAATTTTGTGTTAGTTTGGCTAGGATTGAAGTCTTTTCTTTTTGGTTATTCCTTGCATTTGGTGCAAAAGTTTGCAAAACACTCTCTCTCAAACTCTTTTCTTTTTGGCCGAATTTTACCATTTGTTAAGCCTAATACTTTTTGACCATTTGGTCATTTTATGCTCAATTTCTATTTTCTCCATCTCATTCTCTCAAAACCGAAACCTTCATCAACCTCTTGTTCTCCTATTTGTTTTGCTTAAACATCAAAAACCTCCTACACACTCTTCTTTGCCGAAACTCTATTTCTTTTCCTATTCTTTACTTTTTGTCCTATAGCCGAATATACCTCTTTGTTGTGCCGAAAATATTCTTCTTCTATCTTGAATCACTTTGGCCGAATATAGGGGCAAGAATACTTGTGTGGCCGATTTGTTTATTCGGGTTATAGAACTCTTGTTGGTGCCAGGTGTGTACATACACATCTTATAACTTTTTAATATGCTAAGTGTTATATTATGCCTAATCGATTTGTGTAGATATGGATGTAATACCATCATGGTATTAACAAGAATTCGGGTAAGTCTTTGTGACTATGACATTACTATTTGATGCTTTTGGGAAGCATGACACATTTGGTATGTGTATTATTGGATATATGGCAATGATAAATTTATTAATGTTGTTAAATAAACCTATTGGCATGATTTCAGTAAAAGTACATAATTATTTGATGTGGGTTGATGAGTGGAGGGGGCAGTGATATTCGTGTCGACGGACACCAGTGTTTTGGTAACACATTGTGACTACGGTCACCAGAGGTTTGGTACCTCCAAAGGTTTGGCACCTCATAGCGACTTGTCCCTGTGGTTGATACCACCGTGGGTTGGCCCCACTTTGAGATATGGGATCGTCTGCCAGTGATTTGGTATCACACGATGGGTTGGCCCTATCATTCGATTTGTGTCTTCGGACACCAGAGATTTGGTATCTCCAGTGATTTGGCATCACAATTGTGACTATATGTCACCAGTGTTTTGGTAACACAATTGTGTCTTTGGACACCAGTGGTTTGGTACCACACGGGGTAGAGAAAGGCGTATGGATGGTTAGGTTGGGTGCATTTTAAACTTATGCATGTTAATTGGTTATGATTTGTGTATGTTATTGCATTAAACCGGGGAAGGATTACACATTGAGTCTTGGTGACTCACCTTCTCCTTTAATTTTTCAGGTGACTCGTAGATCGCGGGTGAGGAGCCGGATGGACTCAAGGTGGCCATGCAGTGGAGACTTTTTAGTAAATGAATTTTGGATTTTATCTTTTTTTCTTTTGTGTTTATGTTGCTTAATTGTAATAAGGCCTCCTAGAATGATTTTATTATTGCTGCATGTTTGAATGTTTGGTTTAAACTACTTGATGATGTTAAACGGTTGCACATGTTTTCTCAAAATTAAACGCAAAATGTTTTAAAGTACCATCGGGTACATTTGAAATTTTTAAACAACTCGACTCAACAAATATTTTTAAGTTTGGTTTTTAACAAAGAAAATTCAAATTGAAAGGCATTTCGACTAATTTAAAAATCGGTTTTAAAATGGTTTTCAAAATCTTTTCTCTGTAGCAAACCAAATTCGGTCATATTGTTTGGGCCGGGTTTGGGGTGTTACAAATATGGAGCTAAACGAAGTGTGCCCAACAATTCTACGAAATAAAAGACCATGTGAGCTCACATTTCGTGTAAGTGGTGAAACAATCACTCTTTAGGTTCTTGACACGGCTAGGACATCAAGTATTAAAGGTGGAATCAATCACTTCAAAGTTGGGGACCAAGTACTGTCAGATGCAACCGACCTTCGAATAGCCGCTTCAGAGCTTAATACAAACGGTGCGACTCCTTTTACGGTACATAAGGTCTTTCCATATGGAACAGTTGAGGTAACACATTCTAATTTCGGCACTTTTGAGGTAAATATTACCTGACTCAAACCATATGTTGATAGAATTGATAGTAAGAAAAAGGAGTTTCGACTCCATGAACCACCATGGCCATACGAATAACAGGTAAGTCTAGCTCAAGACTTTAAACGAGTGCTTCTCGGGAGGCAACCCGAGCACTAACCCCACTAACGTCCATATTTGAGCATCTAACTAAAAACTAACCAAAATTTTTAGGCGTAGGTTTCCCTACCACACGGCCTTGCACACGGGCATTGTTGCGGCCATGTGGACACCACGAATTTGCACACCAGCGTGGCGGAGACTGTACGAATCAAATAAGAAAATTTCCCAAAACACGGCTGCAATAAAATGCCATGGCCGTGCGATGCGGCCGTGGTCGAAACTGACTAAAGAACACGGGCGTGCAACACGATCATGCTTATAAGCCGTGGGCGACACTGATTAAGC
Source organism: Gossypium australe (assembly GCA_005393395.2). Classification (NCBI taxonomy): domain Eukaryota; kingdom Viridiplantae; phylum Streptophyta; class Magnoliopsida; order Malvales; family Malvaceae; genus Gossypium; species Gossypium australe. The sequence continues at coordinate 98,697,670 of CM016620.1, forward strand.
AACACGGGTGCGCGAACCCTTTATACGGAAGAAATGCATGAAGTATAACACAGCCGTACGATTCGGTCGTGTGACATAACACACCCAGGACATGGGCATGCCCCGTTCCTCTATTTAGAATCCCCTTCTTCTGTTCATTTCCCCCCCAAAGTCTTCGTCCCCTTTCCCCTTTCTTTTTAAACGCATATCCATTTTCAATTTTCAATTTTTACTTTTATTCTTATTTTTACTTTCTTTTTACTTTCTTTATTATTTTCTTATTATTCTTCATGCCATTTAGATTTAGCTTAGGATACAGTAAAATTAGGCCCGCTACTTCGAGGATTAAATTTCAAACGATTCGAGGCGCTCCCCCACATTCAACTCTGCCAATTCCTATCCGGTTTCTTTTCATTGACTCCATCCAAAATTCAGGAAGTTTCACTTTTCTCCCTATCTTATGATTTTATTACTATTTTGCTATTATCTATCTTTGTACATTGAGGGTAATGTACATCTTAGGTGAGGGGGTGAATATTTATTTCAAGAAAGTGCCTAACTTTCTGCATTATTCTCAAATCCCTGAATAATATCTTGTCTTTAAGTAATTTTCTCATATTACTACTAGAATGAAATTTCCTATGATTTATGATTTTTATTGATATGTTTCGGATCAAGTCATTGATAATTGTGCAGTGATGATTTAAACTTTAGGAGACTAGAGAATCAAGCATGATAAGTCTATTTTCAAAATCAAAAGTTTGTTAGGTTGTCTACATGAATCTAATTATTACCTTGAAGTTTGAAATTTACAAAGTTGATATCAAAAACCCATATTTTTTTGTGAGATTTTGAGCCTTTTAGAGCGTATATTCTTTCGTGCTCACTTTTTGATTATGAGTATGTCAACATTGATTTGTTATTCTAAAACTTGCTTCGATTATACATATCGAGACCACATTAATTGATTTGATATACAGAGATGATAAAGGCACTTAAGATTTAACCCAATCACTTCACTAAAAAGCGTACCCTCACAATTAACCCCTAGTGAACCCCTTTGATCTTAGCAACCTATTTTTTTACTCACCCACTAATATTAACCTAAAACCCATTCTGTATTTGTTATCACCATTCCTTGACTCCCTGTTTGTCGAGATTTGATTTTGAACAATTTCCTAACTATGTTCTATATTTTAGTTGTTAAAGTTCTTCCTTATTATTGTTGTGATTTGTTCTTAAAAAAAGTATATTCAATATTAGCTCTATGTAATTGAGCTTATACGTTTAAATTCCACTTCTTGAGAAGAAGCTCATGTTATTAGTATTTCATATTTTCAATTGATGTAATTATTCAGGATTAGTTCATTTTTCTAGTTAGGTAAATTGTCAATTCAATCTCGATTCTAACCCTCTAATTCAGCCTTTATCCACACCTTTAACTCGAGCCCCATTACAACCCTTTTTAAAAGACCTTTTGATTTGTGTATTATCTCATTTTACAGTGGTGGAGATTTGATTTTCAAGCAAGCCTATGGGATTAACTTTTCATGTTTGACTTTTGAGTGCTTAATTTTGAACCTTAAACAGTTTGAGTGATTTGAGTGAATCTTTAGCGAGGATGTGAACTCCTGTCGATTTGAATTAAGGGTAATTATTTAGGTAAGGGGAAAGACCTAACGTTTTTCGGGCTATAAATGTATGACTTTGATTGTTTGAATCTTTAGGACCCTTCTACTTAAATTGTCAATGTATGAATTGCCTTTGAATTATGATGAAACATTATTGATGAATATTATGAATCAAGGAAGTTCATTTTAATTGTTAGTTGAGAATTTTGCTTGTGGACAAGCAAATGCTTAAGTATAGGGGTATTTGATAAACCGTAATTTAAACAAATTTTGATCCCATATTTAGCATACTTTTCGATGATTTAAACCTTGAATTATGGAATTTGGTGCTCTTAATCCTTTGTTTTCATGTTTTATACTTAGGAAAGCACCGGAGGATGAAAAGAACGAGAAAGGGGCCTAAACTGGAGTAAATGGGCCAATTCACGAGATCAACACGGCCTGGGCCCAAGACCACACGGTCGTGCCTCATTAATAGACCCGAACACGGCCTGGCCACGATTCACAATGGCGTGTGCCATGGGCGTGTCCCTGTCGTGAAAAAGAAGAGTTTCATTCGGATTAGGGTACTTAGAGGCAAAGAAATCCATTCCAAAAGCCTATACAAACACAATATAGGCCAACCTTGAGGGAGAGTCTAGTTAGGGGTCTAGTTAGGCCGAAGAGCCGAGACAGAGATGCCAAAATTGTGGAATTTACTCGAAGAAAGCTAGTTGATTCATCTCAAGAAGCCGGAGTTATACTCAAGACAGAAGATCTTCTCTTCAATTTCTTCAGGGGGTTTTAGGGGTTTTCTTATGTTTTGTTTTATATTTTATGTTGAGATGTATTCTTTTATCATTATGAACTAAACCCCTTAAATACCTGAGGGGGATGAAACCTAAGACAGATCTTATTATTGTTTTCTGAACTATATGATAAACATTTGATTTGTTCTTAATTATGTGTTCTTAATTGCTTTTATATTTTAGGATATTGATTCAAGTATTGATGTGCTTAGGCAGTGGAGCAAAAGTCCCTATTTAAGAGTAGATCTAACATAATTAAGCGGAGTTGATCGCAACCCTAGAAATAGGATGACGAAAATCTGCCGGATTAGGGTCAAACCTAATATGGGAGTCCATAGGTCGAGTTAATGCAATTCTAGAGGTTTTAATTAGAAAGAGATTTCAATTAATCAACCTAGGGTTAGACGTTAGTAGCCTCGAAAGAGGTATTAATATAAATTAGGGAATCCTATGGATCAAGTCAAGTGAATAAATCATCTGGTTCAGAGTTAAATAACAAGTGAAGTCTAGGTGGATTCTTCCTCGGGTATTGTCTCAATCAATTGGTTTTTCCCATAAGTATTTTCCTCAATTCCTTCTCTTTGTCTTTTCATCTTTAGCTTAGTTGTTAGTTAAATTTTAGATTAAATAATAATTCCTTCAAATCATAGGCTAAATAATAAAAAGAAAGTTAGTATTAGTACTTTTGGTTCCTTTGGGTTCGATAGTCCGGTCTTCCACTAAACTGTACTACTGTTCGATAGATGCGCTTACCTCAATCGTTGTCATGGTTAGTTTCTAGGCTAGATCATTCTTTTTCTAAATTTTTAAGACTCTGACACACGATCAGTGATGCTGAGATGATGGCAAAACGAGATCAGTGTGGTTTGAATTCTAATTCAGAATTTTGAGTTAGTGATGATGATTGTTTGAGATTTCGAGATCGGATTTGTATTATGAGAAATTCAGAGTTGATTCAATTGAATTTGAACGAAGCTCATAATAGCCATTTATCGGTTCATCTAGGGAGTACAAAAATGTATAACGATCTAAAACAGTTTTATTGGCGGCATGGAATAAAACGCCATATCTCAGAATTTGTCTTGAGATGATTAGGTTGCCAGCAAGTTAAAGCTGAACATCAGGTTCCATCTGGTTGGTTACAACCGATTATGATTTCTGAGTGGAAATGGGAGAGAATAACGATAGACCTTGTGTCGAGATTGCCTTCATCTCCGAAAAAGAAAGATGCAATCTGGGTGATGGTTGACAGATTGACGAAATTAGCTTATTTCATGCTGGTGAGAAAAGATTATTCACTTGATAAGCTAACTGAATTGTATATTTCTGAGATTGTGAGACTGCACAGGGTACCATTATCCATTGTGTCTAACAAAGATCCGAGATTTACTTTGCGATTTTGGAAGAAATTGCAAGAGGTTCTAGGCACAAAATTACATTTCAGTACTGCTTTTCATCCGCAAACGGATGGCCAAACTGAGCGGATTATTTAGATTCTCAAGGATATGTTGAGATGTTGCATTCTTGAGTTTGAAAGTACGTGGGAAGAATACTTGCCATTGATTGAATTTGCATACAATAATAGTTTTCAGTCTAGCATAAAGATGGTACCATATGAAGCTCTTTACGGTCGAAAGTGCAAGAACTCCATTGTATTGGACTGAGCTTAGTGAGAATAAGATTCACCCTATAGATTTGATAAAAGAGACTGAGCAGAAAGTGAAAGTGATTCATGATAGTCTGAAAGTTTCATCAGATCATCAGAAGTCTTACGCAGATTTGAAAGGGGAAGATATTGAATTTGAAGTCGGTGATAAGGTATTTTTGAAAGTGTCTCCGTAGAAGAAAATACTTCGATTTGGCTGAAAAGGCAAATTGATTCTGAGGTTTATCGGGCCGTATGAGATCATTGAACAAATTGGGCCAGTTGCTTATAGATTGATATTGCCATCTAAGTTAGAAAAGATTCATAATATTTTTCTTGTGTCGATGCTTCAATGGTACAAATTTGATCCGTCTCATATGATTGCTCCTACTGAGGTTGAGATTTGGTCAGATTTATTATATAGTGAAGAACCGATTTGAATTTTGGCACGTGAGATCAAAGAGTTTAGAAATAACAGAATTTCTTTAGTGAAAGTGTTATGGCACAAACATGGAGTTGAAGAGGCTACGTGAGAGCCTGAAGATGTTATGAGAGAGCAACATCCGAACCTTTTCACTGGTAAGATTTGGAGCGTGGATTAGCAGCTTCCGATTTTTATCAGGTGTGTATTTCTCTCTACTCTAGTTGTAGAGCGGCAAATGTCGAAATGCCAGTCACCCGGCGATGGTAGCCACACGAGCGTGCGAGCGCACGTGTGGGGGGCTTCGATGCGATAGTTGAGGCCATCATTAGTGTTATTGTGGGTTTAAGCTGTTAGGGCCACGATGGGCCGAGCGGGGCCAATTGAGCTCAATGTGCTCGTGGGCCCATATGAATAAATTGTATGTTTGGGTAGTAGATGTTGGAGTAGACTATGTGAATCTCATAGATGTGGCTCGTAGGGGTGACTAATGTACAATATGGGTCACTTGGTTGGGTGCAGATCTAGAGGATAATCGCCAGTAGTAGCAAAGGAAGGGCTACTAGAACGTGAAGTACACGGTAAGGGTACGGTGAGGTTTCAATTTTTGATAAGTATGCATTAAATCTTGGTTAATCGCTAGTAATGTCGATTGTAGGGTCGTGACTAAGTGATTTGCAGCGCGCGTGGTTACCAGGTGTGTACAAACACTACACACATGATATCGGCAATGCCGAAAAGTCGAAAAGCTGAAAGTGGCTAAATGGGTCTGGTGGACCCTGCGGCTAAGAATTGATGAAATGGTTTGGTTGGTTATATAAATTGAATTAGTCATGCATGATACATGAATTGGATTTGTTTTGGGCCTAATAGGCCATATGATGAGATTTGGGCCTAATGGGCCGTAAGGGTGTAATTTGGGCTTGATGGGCTTATGGGGACATAGACATGTATGTTAGAGTTTATGAACCTTAGGCCTAGTTTGAACAACTCTTAAATTCCATAAGATTTAATCTAATTAAACATGTCTGTGAACAAGTCGCAGGGTTGGAGTGTGGCAGCGGGCGTACGCATGTCTAGGATTGGATCTAGAAAGAGCTTGGTACTTAAGCGGCCCTAGTGGCCCACCTCCTCTTTTCTGAAATCCTATCTGGTGCGTAGTGTTCACTTTAGCCGCGAGGACTTGTTGATGGGCCAAAGTTCATAGCTAAAACCCGAAAGGGACCAAATACCCTTATATTTGTAAAATTCCTAAAATACCCTTATATTTGTAAAATTTACTAAAATACCCCTAGATTTGTAAAGTACCAAAATACCCTTGATTTGCAAAATTATCGAAATACCCCCGGTTTGTGAAATTACCGAAATGCCCCTGGTTTACTAAATTGTCGAAATACCCTTAATTTGCAAAATTATCGAAATACCCTTGGTTTGCAAAATTATCAAAATACACTCGATTTGTAAAATTACCAAAATACCCTTGATTTGCAAAATTATCGAAATACCCCTAGGTAGTGAAATGACGAAAATACCCCTATGTGATGAATATGAGTTTATGGATGTTACTCGTATGTTTGATACATTCATATGATATTCTGCTTAGGATGCATATGGGTGGGGATTATGGTACGGAGGAAGATTTGAGGATCGCATGGTCGTATGGTATGGATCCACCGGAGGCTTAAAGCCCAATATATCTGATTAAGCAACTTTGCTGCAACGTTCGGTAGTACCGCAACTGGGCTACCCTTGGTGTGTAGCGGAAGGGTGGGTCGAGCTAGAATTCCCCACAGTAGTCATAAGGTTGGAAGGGAAATGGTGTGTGTAGCGGATGGATTTTTGGGGTGGGCTTTGCATTATTTGTTTATAAATGATACAATATGATATGAATAAGGTCATTGTGGGCTAAAGCCCAAGACCACCGATTTTGATAGGGCTTAGGCCCAATGTGAATATTTGTAAGTGATTTGATTGCCAAGGGTTGTGCACACTGAGTTTTGAAACTCACACCCCTTTAATTTAATGTTTCAGGTAATCCCGAATAGACAACTCGACGTGGGAAAGGACTCGGAGATGGCCACACTACAAGAGGCTTGAGTTTTCATTTATTGGTTTCAAAATACATGTTTTTATTTACTTAATTTTCGGTGGTTGTAATAAGGCCTTGTACTCCGTTTTGACTTTAGATTTATTTTGGGTTTTGAGATTAATTGTTTATTTTAATTATTAAACCTAAGTAAGCTCTTATGTTTAAACTTGGTTTTTGAATTACTTAAAACAATAAAATGGGTTTTTATCTTTAATTAATAAGACTCAAAGATTTTGGGCTTTTGGGCCTTAAATTTTTAATTAGCAAAACCGTTTTGAATTGTGCCTTTAATGTGACATTCTGGATTCGGGCCTAACTTCTAGGCCGGGTTTGGGGTGTTACATTTAGTGGTATCAGAGCCCAATTGCAAAGCTCGGGCTGTGAAATGGGGCTTAGATTTTGGGTTTTTTTAAAAAAAGTTTTGGCAGGATTCTTGAAGTGTGGTTCATTAAGCCCTCGACATCGAGCCAAGTAAGTTTTTCTGTTATTGTTTGAATTATTGGACTGTATAGATAATGGGCTACTTAAAATAGGCTTTTAGATACTAAAGCCCGTAGGGAAACTTAAGCCTGTAGTGGATTCTCAACCGCGGAATAACTCTAAGAAATTGTTGTTACTTACATAAGACATGTGCCCTAAACAAGTGGAACTAAGTACTAATTTCATAAAATTCTTAATTCAGAAATACGCAACGATGAGTGCTAGACGAGGTGGAAGAGGCCACGGCAGAGGCCGTGGAAGTGTTAGGGCAGGGTCGTCCGAGTCAGGCTATATGCCCAACATAGGAGTAGGGGAGGCTCCGACCTCACCAGTAGCTGAAAGAGGAGCAAATGAACAGGCTATCGCTACAGAAGATGTCGTATCGCAGGCCATGTTGAGAATCTTAGAAAGGGTCGTTGGGCCCAATAATTGTACGGGGAGTCGTAGGTCGATTTTTAAAGGGGCTGAGATTTTCAAAGGTGTGGCGGGGGTGGCCCCGAATGTGGCAGAGTATTGGTTGGAAGCTACTGAAAGAATAATGGATGACCTGGATTGCATGGCAGAACAGAAGTTAAAGGGGGTGATATCCTTACTTAGGGAGGAAGCCTATTAGTGGTGGTTGACCGTAAAGGAGGGCAACCAACCGGAGCAGGTCACTTGGGAGTTCTTTAAATCGACATTTTAGGGGGAAGTACATTGGAGTAGCCTATGTGGATGCTTGAAAGAAGGAGTTTTTGAGTTTAACACAGGGAGATAAATCGGTAGCAGAGTACGAGGCTAAGTTTTTGTGCCTCAGTCGGTATGCTAAGGGGATAGTAGCAACAGAGTACGAAAGATGCGTACGGTTCGAGGATGGATTAAGGGATAGCCTTAAGGTACTGGTAGCTCCACAGAGGGAGCGAGATTTTGCGGTCTTGGTGGCGAAAGAAAAAATAGCAGAGGAGGTAAAGAGCACGGAGCGCCACAACCGAGAGAAAGAGAGGGGCAAGAACAAGCAGATTATGGAACCTATGGGAGCTAAACAGAGGCCTGCAAGGAGGGCCAGAGTGAATGGGCGGGTTAGAGCTGAGGCCCCTACCGCTGCTGCTAATAACGGGATACCACTTTGTGCTGAGTGTGGGAAAAGGCATCAGGGCGAATGTTGGAGGAGGATGGGAGCATGTTTGGGCTGTGGATCCATGGAGCATAGGGTTAGGCAGTGCCCAAGAAGGCTAGATCAGGAGCAAGCCGATGGTAGAGGTAATTTTCAACCTCAGAGGGGTGGTCAACAACCACCAAGGGGCCATGGTCAAGTCAATGGTGGCAATGGCGCAGGACGTGGTCGTGGAGCACCAGGTGGAGGTGCAGGTTATCCTAAGGCGAGGCAGCCAGCTTTGGTCTACGCAGCACGTCGCTAAGGGGACGAGGATGCTCCAGATGCGAATACCAGTGCGTACTCTACCATAGTATGCTGAGTGTTTATTTTGTTATTAAATCAGAGTGCGCATCGTGAGCGTAGTATCGTAGGTTAGGATGTATAAATGTTAGTTAGTTGGAAATTTCGAGGACGAAATTTCTTTAGGGGGTAGATTTGTAACATCCCGAAATTGGGCCTAGTAGAATTGGGCCCAATGGACCTTAGGCGTAGGAGCGTTTAAATTTTTTTGGGGAGCAAGAGAACGACATTAACGCAAGTTGGACCTGCTAAGTGAGTGATTTTGGAAGGCTAAGGGGCTTTTATGAAGTCTTGGGATCAAACTTTGGCTTTAGGAAAATTTTGGTTTTGGGTTAATAAAACCCTAGGAGTTAGTAGGTAGGCTTTAAGAATAAAATGTGGAGAAAAATGACACAAGTGGAGGTGTGGTGTAGTGGCAAAGTGACGCCACTTGGGGAGCAAGGGGGTGACGCCACACAAGGGAGTAAGGGGTCCAAGGTTCAAGTCTTGGTGCTTGCTTTTTTATTTTCTTTTTAAGTGGACTTTAGAATTTGGTCATAGATTTATATTTAGTTGCGCATGATTTTAGTCACAAAGGGAGCTTGTGGCTTGGTGGCAAGTGGCGTGTTGAGCTATTGAAGGGAGCCTGGGTTCGAATCTCATGACAAGCAAAGGAGTATTTATTTTGCAGACTGGACAACAAGAGTTTGAGTTGGTTTTAAACTCTGCTAACAGAGGGATCCCACATCGGAAAGATACAAAGAGGGAAGGTGAGAAGCTGGCTATATATAGGGCTATCTATGATTGGAGAGAAAACATACCTTGGTGGGCGTTGGGCATAAGAGTGCTCAGAGCATGGATTAGCAGCTTCCAATTCCTATCAGGTGTGTATTTCTCTCTACTCTAGTTCTAGAGCGGCAAATGCCGAAATGCTGGTCACCTGGTGATGGTAGCCACACGAGCGTGCGAGCGCACGTGTGGGGGGCTTCGATGCGATATTTAAGGCCATCATTAGTGTCATTGTGGGTTTAGGCTATTAGGGCCACGATAGGCCGAGTGGGGCCAACTGGACCCAATGGGCCCGTGGGCCCATATGAATAAATTGTATGTTTGGGTAGTAGATGTTGGAGTAGACTATGTGAATCTCATAGATGTGGCTCGTAGGGGTGACTTATGTACAATATGGGTCACTTGGTTGGGTGCAGATCTAGAGGATAATCGCCAGTAGTAGCAAAGGAAGGGCTACTAGAACGTGAAGTACACGACAAGGGTACAGTGAGGTTTCATTTTTTGATAAGTATGCGTTAAATCTTGGTTAATCGCTAGTAATGCCGATTGTAGGGTCGTGACTAAGGATTTGCAGCACGCGTGGTTACCAGGTGTGTACAAACACTACACACACGATATCGGCAATGTCGAAAAGCCGAAAAGCCAAAAGTGGCTAAATGGGCTTGGTGGGCCCTGAGGCTAAGCATTGATGAAATGGTTTGGTTGGTTATACGAATTGAATTAGTCATGCATGATACATGAATTGGATTTGTTTTGGGCCTAATAGGTCATATGATGAGATTTGGGCCTAATGGGCCGTAAGGGTGTGATTTGGGCTTGATGGGCTTATGGGGACGTAGACATGTATGTTAGGGTTTGTGAACCTTAGGCCTAGTTTGAACAACCCTTAAATTCCATAAACTTAATCTAATTAAACATGTCTGTGAACAAGTCGTAGGGTTGGAGTGTGGCAACGGGCGTACGCGTGTCTAGGATTGGATCTAGGAAGAGCTTGGTACTTAAGCGGCCCTAGTGGCCCACCTCCTCTTTTCTGGAATCTTACCTGGTGCGTAATGTCTGTTCACTTTAGCCACGAGGACTTGTTGATGGGCCAAAGTTCATAGCTAAAACCCAAAAGGGACCAAATACCCTTATACTTGCAAAATTCCTAAAATACCCTTATATTTATAAAATTTACTAAAATACCCTTAGATTTGTAAAGTACCCAAATACCCTTGATTTGAAAAATTATTGAAATACCCCTGGTTTGCGAAATTATCAAAATACGCCTAGTTTACGAAATTACCGAAATACCCCTGGTTTACAAAATTACCGAAATACCCTTGATTTGCAAAATTACTAAAAGACCCCTGGTTTGCAAAATTACCGAAATACCCTCGATTTGCAAAATTACCGAAATACCCTTGATTTGCAAAATTACCAAAATACCCCTGGGTAGTGAAATGACAAAAATACCCCTATGTGACGAATATGAGTTTATGGGTGTTACTCGTATGTTTGATGCATTCATATGATATTCTGCTTAGGATGCATATGGGTGGGAATTATGGTACGGAGGATGATTTGAGGATCGCATGGCCGTATGGTATGGATCCACCGGAGGCTTAAAGCCCAATATATGTGATTAAGCAGCTTTGCTGCAACGTTCGGTAGTACCGCAACTGGGCTACCTTTGGTGTGTAGCGGAAGGGTGGGTCGAGCTAGAATTCCCCACAGGAGTCATAAGGTTGGAAGGGAAATGGTATGTGTAGCGGATGGATTTTTGGGGTGGGCTTTGCATTATTTGTTTATAAATTATACAATATGATATGATATGAGGTCATTGTGGGCTAAAGCCCAAGACCACTGATTTTGATAGGGCTTAAGCCCAATGTGAATATTTGTAAGTGATTTGATTGCCAAGGGTTGTGCACACTAAGTTTCGAAACTCACACCCCTTTTAATTTAATGTTTCAGGTAATCCCGAATAGACGACTCGACGTGGGAGATGACTCGGAGATGGCCACACTATAAGAGCCTTGAGTTTTCATTTATTGGTTTCAAAATACATGTTTTTATTTACTTAATTTTTGGTGGTTGTAATAAGGCCTTATACTCTGTTTTGACTTCAGATTAATTTTGCGTTTTGAGATTAATTGTTTATTTTAATTATTAAACCTAAGTAAGCTCTTATGTTTAAAATTGGTTTCCAAATTACTTAAAACAATAAAATGGGTTTTTATCTTTAATTAATAAGACTCAAAGATTTTGGGCTTTTGGGCCTTAAATTTTTAATTAGCAAAACCATTTTGAATTATGCCTTTAATGTGACATTCCGGATTCAGGCCTAACTTCTAGGCCGGGTTTGTGGTGTTACAATGAATATGCGAATGAGAGGTAAGTCTAGCTTAAGACTATAAACGAGCGCTTCTCGGGAGCCAACCCTAGTACTAACCCCATTAACTTCTACAATTTTATTTTATTCTTTCTTTTTATCACCTAACTTTAAACTAACCGAAGGTGTAGATTTCCAGGCCACACGGCCTTGCACATGGCCGTGGCCGTGGCCGTGTGGACCTCCCGAATCTTCGTACTAACATGGCAGAAATGGTACGAGTCAGAAGAAATAAAATCTTCGAGTCACGGACTCCAACCACCACACCACGGGCACTGACAAAACCCCACGGCCGTGCGACGCGGTCGTGGACAACACTGTTAGATCACATACGGGCGTGGGACCCTAACCACGGGCATGGGAGAAACGAACGAAGCATAAACACGGTCTTGTGCACGGCCATGTAACTTGACACGCTCAAGGTACACAGGCGTGGGGATGTGTCAGGCTTGAAACTTTATTTAAACCACCACCCCCTTCACTCCCCACTTACTCCCAAACCTCTTTTCACTCACACCTCTTTTGTTCCACCCTTTCATCTTCCTTCATTCTCATTTTTCCAACCCTTGACATCTACCATTTCTATGTCGAAGAAGCGGAAGGAGCCAAGCACAATCTCCCCGAGGGAGACCGATCTACATAAGTTCATGCCGGCCGCTTCATCTACTCAACAAGCCAATGGTCTTTGAGACCATTTAATTCTTCTTCTTCTTTACTCTTCTCCTTTATTTTCCTTCTCTTTGACTATCTTATGCTTAAATTAGTTTATTTCATTTTAGTTTCTTGATTTTAGGTTCAAAAGGCTGCTAGGGAATCACACCGAAACCTCGACCACTACCTCAATGCAGCCTTAGAGGTTCTAAAGGCTGCTTGGGAATCACGCCACTTCCGCCACCGCCAGCACCTCCGCAGCCTTAGAGGTCACACCCACCTCGCGAACCATCCAACAATAAGGACTATTTGGTCCATTAATCTTTAATTTCAATTTTATTTACACTTTTATTTTCTTTCTTTTTATATTTCCTGTCTTTAATTATATATTTAGTTTATTTTAAATGTGTCCTAATAATTCCTGGCTAATTCTTTACGAGCTCCCCAATTTCTTCATCTAGTGCAGAGCTCGGTAGCAGCCACCACACCTCGGGCCTCCCAACTCCAGGAAACCATCCAAATTCAGGAAGTTTCACCTCTCCCTTCCTTTTAAAATGAATATCTATCTTTGTACATTGAGGGCAATGTACATCTTAAGTGTGGGGGGTGAATATTTATTTCAAGAAAGTGCCTAACTTTTTTCATTATTCTCAAATCCCTAAATGATATCTTGTCTTGAAGTAAGTTTTTCATATTATGATTAGAATGAAATTTCCTTTGATTTATGATTTTTATTGATATGTTTTAGATTAAGTCATTGATAATTGTGCATTGATGATTAAATTTGAAGAATACTAAAGAATCAAGCATGATAAGTCTATTTTTCAAAAATTAAAAAGTTTGTTAGGTTGTCTACCTGAATTTGAATATTACTTTGAAGTTTGAAATTTACGAGGTTGACATCAAAAACCCATAATTCTCTGTGAGATTTTGAGCCTTGTAGAGCATACATTCTTTTTCATGCTCACTTTATTGATTATGAGTGTGTCAACATTGATTTGTTATTCTAGGACTTGCATTGATGATACACGTCGGGACCACACCTTTGATTTGGTATACAGAGATGATAAAGGCACCTAGGTTTTAACCCACTTACTCCACAAAAAGCCTACCTTCATAACTAACCCCTAGTGAACCACGTTGATCCTAACAACCCTTTTATTGACTCACCAACTAATATTAACCCAAAACCTATCTTGTATTTGTTATCACCATTCCTTGACTCCCTTTTTGTCGAGATTTGATTTTGAACGGTTGCCTAATTATGTTCTATATTTCAGTTGTAAAAGTTCTTTACTATTATTGACTTGTTCTACAAAAAAAGAGAAATATATTCATTATTAGTTCTAGAATTAAGTGAGCTTACATGTTTAAATTTCAAATCTTGAAGAAAAAGCTCGTATTATTAGTTTTCAATTGATATAATTATTTAGGATTAGTTCATTTTTCTAGTTAGGTAAATTGTCAATTCAATCTCGATTCTAACTTTCTAATTCAGCCTTTATCCACACCTTCAACCTAAGCCCCGTTACAACCCCTGTAAAGACCTTTTGATTTGTGTGACATCTCATATTTTAGTGGTGGAGATTTGATTTTCATGTAAGCCTATCGGATTAACTTTTCATGTTTGACTTTTGAGTGCTTAATTCTGAACCTTAAACACTTCGAGTGATTTGAGTGAATCTTTAGTGAGGATGTCAACCCTTGTCGGTTTTGAATCAGAGGTAATTATTTAGGTAAGGGGAAACACCTAACGTTTTCAGGACTATAAATGTATGACTTTGATTGTTTGAATCTTTAGGACTCTTTGAGTTGAATTATCCATGTGTGAATTACCTTTGAATTATGATGAAACATTATTGATGAATATTACGAATCAGGGAAGTTCGTTTTAATTGTGAGTTGAGAATTTTGCTTGAGGACAAGAAAAAGCTTAAGTGTGGGGGTATTTGATAAACCGTAAAAGTATCATATTTTAAGCCCACATTTAGCATGCTTTTGGATGATTTAAGCCTTGAATTATGTAATTTGGTACTCTTAATCCTTTGTTTTCATGTTTTATACTTAGGAGAGCACCGGATGAAAAAAAAAATAGAACATGGGCCCAAAATAGAGTAAATGGGCCATATCACGAAATCCACACGGCCTGGGCCCAAGACCACACGGCTGTGCCCCATTCAATAGCCTCGAACACGGCCTGGCCACGACTTACACGGGCGTGTGCCTTGGGCGTGTCCTTGCCGTGGGAAAGAAGAGTTTCACTCGGATTTAGATACTTGGAGGCAAAGAAATACATTCCAAAGCCTATTCAAACACCCTAATAGGAATTCTACTTGAATTAGGATACTTAGGGGCCAAGTAAGGCATCTCAAAGTCTATATAAACACCCAATGGGGCAACTTGAAGGGGAGTTCGGCAGAAGCCTTCTGCCAGGGCTTTTGTCGGGGGAACCCAAGGCTTTAGTCAGGGGGCGTCTAGCTAGGCCAAAGAAGGTATATTTATGGGAATTCACTCAAAGATAGCCAGTTGATCCATCTCGAGAAGCTGAAATTAAACTCAAGACGGAGGATCTCTCCTTCAATTCCTTCAGGGGGTTTTAGGGATTTCTTATGTTTTGTTTTATCTTTTCTTCTGAGATGTTTTTTTATTGTTATGAACTAAACCCTCAGATACCTGAGGAGATGAAACCTAAGATGAATCTTGTTATCGTTTGCTAAACTATATGATAAATATTTGACTTTTTCTTAATTATGTGTTCTTAATTCTTGTGTTGATATTTCCGGGATATTAATTCGAGTATGATGTGCTTAGGTGGAGGAGCAAAAGTCCCTGCTTAAGAGTAGATCTAGCATAATTAAGCGGAGTTGATCACACGCTTAGAGATAAGGTGACGAGATTTTGCCGGATTAGGGTGAAACCTAATATGGGAGTCCATAGATTGAGTTAATGCAATTCTAGAGGTTTTAATTAGAAAGAGATTTCAATTAATCAACCTAGGGTTAGACGTTAGTCGCCTCGAGAGAGGGATTAATTTAACTTAGGGAATCTTACGGATCAAGTCAAATGAATAAACCGTCTGGTTCAGAGTTAGATAACAAGTGAAGTCTAGGTGGATTTTTCCTTGGGTGTCGTCTTAATCTGTAACACCCCAAACTTAGCCCATACGTTTCGACCAGATCTGGTATGCTACAGGTTGTACATTGAAAACCTTTGCTTTGTTGGTTTCGAAAATCATATGTTAATTAGACAATATTTGAATAAATAGGTGACATTTGAAAATAAAACCTTGTATTATTATTATTTTGAATAATTAAACCTTTGACAAAATTTCATAAGTTGCAAATATTAAAAAAAACTAAGTAGTGAAATATAAACTATGGGGCCTTATTACATAAATATTCCCAAAATTAAAAACTTAAAGAAAAGCCGAAATAATCTATAAAAACTGGATGGCCCCTCGAGTCCGCGTCGGCTCCCTTGTCCACAATCTACTGCTCATCTGAAATAGTAGAGGAAAAATGAAAGGGTGAGTCACCAAGACTTAGTGTATAAATCCCGAAACACACAACGACCTGTGGCTCACAAACACATTATGAGCCCTGGCCCATGCATAAAGGCAACAATCATAATAACATGATAAATGATATATGATGAATAGCCCAACCCATCCTAGAATTCCATCCTTTACACAATAACCCGTACCAACCATCACACCTTGGGGATTTCTACAATCAACCCACCAACTACTACACACCATATCGACAGCTATGCTGCCTATTCCTAACAGTCAGGAATAAATTTAACGTGGCTTAGCCACCGATCACTATTGTGACCTAACTTTATAATTCGTGGTTTAACCACTGATCACCAAGTGACCTATTAACATGCTCTTCCCCTTCATCATATCAACCCCATCCCATGCATACATACATGCAGAATCAAAACAATATACTACCTAAAAGTTCACAGTCTGTCACATACATCGATACACATAGAGAAGTTTCTATAATTACGTACCTGGCATCCCTTGCCTACCCTTTTTGGGTAATTCGACTGTCTATACAGCCTTTTTCCAGCTTTTAACCCATAACATATATTTAGTACAGATTACTATACAGCCTTTTCCCGGCTTTTAGCCCATAACATATATTTAGTACAGATTAATTAGTGTGTTAGAGATCTACACACCTGATTACCGTTAGAACGAGACCTTCTATGTCGACACTATCAGAAGCCGATACGACTGCTAACTGCCTAAGATTTTGTTCTGAAGCCGGTCCACAACCCGGTGGCCAATCCCGAACTACTGACACCGCTCGTTTCTTAAACTTAGGGATTGGTTTAACAGATCTAATCCCCTTCTTCACCTGATCGATATTTGATTCCATTAAAAGACCCTATCATAACATATGGTTAAGATCACAATTATGATAGCGAATCTAAAGAGAACCCCTTATCCTGAAATCCCGAAAAGAGAGATATGAGGTTCAGAGACTAACAGTTTCGGCTTTTAGATCTAAGCGATCTACATCAATTCTCGAATGTCGCCCAACACATAAACACAAGAAACCAACAATCCATTAGCCTTTCGGCTTTGTCTTCTAAAAACCGAAAGAGAAAAAGAATAGATCAGAAGAAATCGACACCTACCTTTATAGGAAATTCGGTAACTCCTAGAAGATTTCGGCTTTTGAGGAGATCAAAAAGAGAAGATGATAGGAAGAAATCTATGTAGATTCAGCTTTTTCTGAAGAGATCGGCAAAAGAGAAGGAGCAAAGAACAATGAATATTTGGCTTGTAGAAAAAGAATAAAGGAGAGAATTAAGTTCAAGAGTTTCGGCTTTTGAGAAGGAGATGATTGAGAGAAAAGAGTAATATCAAACGTAAAGAAGTGATAGGAATGGTATAGGAAAGAGAAGAATTTCGGCAAGGCTAGGGCAGATTCGGCTATGGCAGACAAATGTGAAAAGAAAAAAATGCTTAAGGGAGTTTTTGGCTTTTATTCAGAAAAGGAGGAAAAGAGAGAAGATGAAAACCCTAAATGCCGAAAATAAAGAAGAGAATGGGAGAATAAAACCCTAATGCCAATTTTAATTAAAATAGTTGGGCTTCATGCAACTTGAATTTGGGCCTCCTCAGTTGACGCCACTTCCCTACTTTTAAATGGTGCCACTTTGCCACTGGGCCACAAGCCCATTTGTATCTTAAACCATGCACAACTAATTTTAAATCTATATCCAAATTCTAAAGTCCATTTAAAAAGAAAACCAAAATTTCCTTAAAGCCAAAGTTTGATCCCGGGATTTCATAGAAGCCCTCTAATATTCCAAAATCACTTATCCAATAGGTCCAACTTGCACTAAAGCCGATCTCTTGTTCTCCAAAAATTTTAAACGCTACTACGCTCAAGGCTCATTGGGCTCAATCCTACTAGCCCCAAATTCGGGATGTTACATAATCAATTGGTTTTTCCTCAAGGTTATTCTCCAATTTCATTCTTCTTTGTCTTAGAGTCTTTAGTTTAGTAGTTAGTTAGTTTTAGATTAGATAAAAATCACTTTAATTCTTAGGCTAAATAATAAAGAGAGAGTTAGTATTAGTACTTTTGGTTCCTTTGGGTTCGACATTCCGGTCTTGCCTTAACTATACTACTGTTCGATAGGTGCACTTGTCTCAAATCATTGTCATAGTTAGTTTCTAGGTTTGATTATTCTTTATATAAAATTTAAGACTTTGACATCGCATAAAACAACGATCACCTACATGACTAATTCAATTTTGGGTTTTCTTATGTTTTGTTGTTTTCCCTATTTTAAGATGTTTCCCTCTATTAGTATGAACTAAATCCCTTAAATACTTAAGAGGATGAAACCTAAGACGAATCTTATTATTATTTGATTTATAAGATAAATACTTGTTCTTATTCTTAATTGTGGGCTCTTATTCTTGTTTTGATAATTCAGGTTATTGATTCAAAGTCGAATGTGCTTATTCAGTGGAGCAAAATTCCCTGTTTAAGAGAAGATCAATACAATTAAGCGGAGTTGATTGCAACCCTAGAAATAGGGCGACGAAAATCTTCCAGATTAGAGTCAATTCTAATAAGGGGACCCATAGATCGAGTTAATGCTATAATAGGGGTTTTAATTAGAAAGAGATTCCAATTAATCAACCTAGAGTAAGTTGTTGTTAGTCTTGAAAGATATATTAACATAAATTAGGGATTTCTACGGATTAAGTCATATGAATCAAAAGTAATAAGTGAAGACTAGGTGGATTCTTCCTTAGGTATTGCCTATCTCATAAAGTTGTCTTAAAGTATTTTCCCAATTCACTTTCTGTAACATTCATAATCATTTAATTAGTTAAATTAGTTAGTTAATTTTAGATTAAAAATAAATCCCTTTAATTATTAGGCTAGATAATAAAAAGATAGTTATTACTAGTCATTTTAGTCCTTGAGGATACGATATTTCGGACTCACCACAACTATACTACTGTTCGACAGGTGCGCTGGCCTTTGTCGAAATAATAGTTAGTTTCGAGCCCATCAAGTTTTTGGTGCCATTGCCGGGGACTAAGATATTAGGAACACTAAATTTTTATTACTTTAGTTGTTTTATTTCTTTGCAATCTAATTGTATTTTTATTTTTATTTTTAGTTTTATACTTTTCTAAGTTTTCTTTTTTTGCTTCTGGCAAGATCTTTTAGCTTATGACTAGAAGGAACCCGTCAGGACCATTACTTTTTGACAGTGATATAGAAGGTACCGTTTGCAGAAATCGTACGGAAATAAGGTGAAGCCTACAATACATAGAAGAAAAGCAAGAGGACGATACTAATACTACCGAAGAGATGGCCGACAATAATCTGCTACCTCCTGTGGTTGTCGCAAACCCGGTGAATCAAAATCCTGCTCCTCGTACTATGTATGATTCTGCTAAACCTACTTTAACAGGAACTGAATCAAGTATTGTTAGACCTACTATTGCTGCAAATAATTTTGAACTGAAACCTAACACTATGCAGATGATTCAACAATTTGTTCAGTTTGATGGTTTGTAAGATGAGGATCCAAACAATCACTTGGCAAATTTTCTTGAGTTTTGCGACACTTTCAAGATTAATGGCATTTCTAATGATGCCATTCGCCTTCAGTTGTTTCCCTTCTCGCTGAGAAACAAAGCTAAATAGTGGTTGAGCTCGTTACCACGAGGATCAATCACTACATGGGACCAAATGACTGAAAAAATTTTGTTAAAATATTTTCCGCCAGCTAAAACAGCTAAGCTGAGGAATGATATCTCTTCTTTTGTGTAGATGGATCTAGAGACACTTTACGATGCATGGGAGAGATACAAGGATTTACTAAGAAGGTGCCCTCACCATGGGTTACCTTTAAGGTTATAGATTCAAACCTTTTACAATGGTGTGAACCCCTCAACTAGGCAGTTGATTGATCAGCTGTCGGTGGAACCCTAAATAACAAGACTCCTTAAGCGGCTTATGAGTTTATAGAAGAGATGGCACTGAATAACTATCAGTGGCAAGTGATGAGGACAAAGCCAACAGAAGCCGCCAGTGTTTTCAACCTCGACGCAGTAACCATGCTATCAAATTAGGTAGAACTTTGAAGTAAAAAGATTGATGGTTTGTGTGGTTCTTCGTAGGTACACCCAGTGATGCAGTGCGATACAAATGGAGGAGGGATGAACAATACAGAATATCCACCCTACAACCCTAGCATAAAAAGCGAACAGATGAACTATATGGGTAATAATTCTAGACCTCAAAATAACCCTTATATTAACACTTACAACCCAGGTTGGAGGAACTATCCAAACTTTTCATGGGGTGGCCAAGGAAATCAAAGACAACAACACCCTCTAGGCTTTCAACAGCAACCTTACCCACAAGAGAAAAACAGAACCTTGAAGATATGCCAGCAAAGTTTATTTTGGCTTCAGAAACTCATTTTTAGAATACCAAAACAGCGTTGAAAAATCAGCAAAGATTCATTCAAGGGCTTAAAGATCAAATAGGACAGCTGACCAAGTTAGTTTCTGAAAGGCAACTAGGTAGTTTACCTAGTAATGCAGAACCTAAACCAAAAGAGCAAGTGAAGGCAGTAACACTAAGGAATGTGAAGGTATTGGTTGAAGCAGAAAAGAAGATGCCACAAGAAACTGATAAGGAAAAAAGTGAGGAAGTAAACGAGAATGTAACAGCGGTACTTAAAGAATATAAACCACTGATCCCATATCCGGCAAAGCTGAAGAAAGATCACTTAGACGCACAATATGGTAAGTTTCTTGAATTATTTAAACAATTACATATTAACTTACCTTTTGTTGAAGCTATTTCACAGATGTCGACATACGCAAAATTCCTAAAAGAGCTTCTAACAAAAAAAAAAGAAGTTTGAAGAGCTATCGACTGTGGAACTTAACGAAGAATGTTCAACTATTCTCTAAAATAAGCTACCAACCAAATTGAAAGATCCAGGAAGTTTCACTATTCCCTATTTAATTGGTAGTTTAAATATTGAGATAGCACTAGCTGATTTATGTTTCATTATTAATTTAATGCGTTATAAATTGTTCAAGTAGCTTGGTTTTAGGGAACCAAAACCCACTAGGATGAGTATTCAATTAGCTGACAGATCTACTAAATATCCTAGGGGAATTATTGAAGATATTTTGGTAAAAGTTAATAAATTTATATTCCCTGTTGATTTTGTTGTGCTTGACATGGATGAGGACGTTGAGGTGCCTTTAATTTTAGGACGCCCCTTTTTAGCTACTGCTAGGGCTGTTATTGATGTAGGTGATGGTAAACTTGCGCTAAGGGTAGGCGACAAGGAAATTATTTTTAAAATTTACGATGCTATGCGATATTCTAGAGAGCAAGATGATTCCTGTTATTTTATTGATACCATTGATCATTTTATTCAAGATTCTTTTCAGGAAATCATACATGACAACACGTTGGAACTGTGTCTTACACAAGGTGACAGGGTAGATGACGATACCAATGAGTTGGGGGAGATAAGAAGTGATTCAAATTCTAATACTTATATCCCAAGACAAAAGAAAGATGAGGGCATTGAAATAAATGACGAACTAAAACAAAAACCCTCTATTGAAGAATCGCCCAAATTGGAATTGAAACAATTACCAAATCACTTAGAGTATGCATTCCTCGAAGATAATTCTACACTACCAGTAATCATCTTTTCAGAACTGGAACCTAAAGAGAAAGATAAGTTGCTACAGATACTAAAGGAGTATAAAAGAGCCATAGCTTGGAAGATTTCTGACATTAAAGGGATAAGTCCATCATTTTGCACCCACAAAATTCTAATCGAAGATGAATATAAACCATGTGTGCAACCTCAAAGATGATCGAATCCCAACATGAAGGAAGTGGTTAAAGCTGAGGTAATTAAACTTCTAGATGCTGGAGTTATTTATCCTATTTCTGACAGTACTTGGGTAAGTCCTGTGCAGGTTGTTCCAAAGAAAGGAGGCATGATTATTGTAGCTAATGAAAAGAATGAATTGATTCCAACAAGAACAGTCACAGGTTGGATCTGCATTGACTATAGGAAGTTGAACGATGCCACGAGAAAAGATCACTTTCCTTTACCCTTCATTGATCAGATGTTAGAAAGATTATATGGGCATATGTACTACTGCTTCCTAGACGGACTCGCTGGCTACTTCCAAATCCCAATAGCTCCTGAAGATTAAGAAAAGACAACATTTACGTGTCCATACGGTACATTTTCTTATCGCAGAATGCCTTTTGGATTATGTAATGCTCCTGCTACTTTTCAGCGCTGCATGCTAGCAATCTTTGATGAACTCGTGGAAGATATTATGGAGGAATTTATGGACGAATTTTTGGTATTTGGTAATTCTTTCCATCTTTGCCTTAAAAATTTAAAACGAGTTCTAATGAGATGTGAGGAAACAAACCTTGTGCTTAATTTGGAAAAGTGTCACTTTATGGTTCGATAAGGGATTGTGTTAGGTCACAAAATTTCTAGTAAAGGGATTGAGGTTGATAAAGCAAAAATTGAAACCATAGAAAAATTACCTCCTCCTAGTTCAGTTAAGGCTATTAGAAGCTTTTTAGGACATGCTGGATTTTATAGAATACTTATTAAGGATTTTTCTAAAACAGCTAAGCCTTTAACAAAACTACTAGAGAAAGATGTGCCTTTCGATTTTGATCAGGAATGTTTAGAAGAATTTAATACCCTCAAAAATAAATTAATAAATGCTCCAATTATAATTGCACCTGATTGGAATTTACCCTTTGAACTAATGTGTGATGCGAGTGACTTTGTAGTAGGTGCAGTTTTGGGACAGCGAAGAGACAAGCATTTTCAGCCGATCTATTATGCTAGCAAAACATTGACAGCCGCACAAGAATATTACACCACCACAGAAAAAGAATTGCTAGCTGTGGTTTTTGCATTTGATAAATTTAGATAGTATTTGATATTATCTAAAGTTGACGTTTACACTGACCATTCAGCTCTTTGTTATCTTTTAACTAAATCTGATGCAAAACCTTGACTCATAAGATGGATTTTACTCTTACAGGAATTTGATTTGGAAATTCAAGATAAGAAAGGAGTTAAAAATCTTGCGGCAGGCCATCTTTCTAGGCTTAAAAACCCACATATCAAAGAACTCGATCAGAGTGAGATAAATGACTCGTTTCCTGAAGAACAACTATTTGCTATATCTGACTCCGAGGTACCTTGGTTTACAGACATTGCAAATTACTTAGCTGCTAACATCCTACCCAAAAGGTTAACACATCATCGAAAGAAGCGATTCTTTGCTGATGCGAAAAATTATTTTTGGGAGGACCCTTTTCTTTTCCTTATATATGTAGATCAACTAATTCAGAGATGTGTTACAAAGGTAGAAGCAAGCAAAATCCTAGAACATTGCCATTCAGGACCATCAGAAGGGCATTACAGTGGGATTAGGATAGCACATAAAACGCTCGAATCAGGTTTTATTGGCCCAGCCTGTTTAAAGACGCTAACAGGTATGTTGCTTCGTGTGATATATGTTAGAGAACAGGTAATATCTCTAAACGCGATGAAATGCCTCAAACTTATACGCTATTATGTGAAATATTTTATGTATGGGGTATTGATTTTATGGGTCCATTCCCCAGTTCATTTGGGAATAAATACATCTTAGTAGCAATGGATTATATGTCAAAATGGGTGGAAGCTCAAGCCTTACCTACTAATGATGCTAGAGTGGTGGTGAGATTTCTTAAGAAACTCTTCTCTCGATTTGGAACACCCAGAGCAATTATCAGTGATAGGGGTACTCATTTTTGTAATATTCAATTTGATAAAGTCTTAAAGAAATATGGATTACACCACAGAATAGTTACCCCTTATCACCCTCAAACTAGTGGACAAGTAGAAGTAGCAAATCGAGAGCTTAAGCCTATTCTAGAAAAAACAGTAGAATCAAACAGGAAAGATTGGGCATTAAAAGTAGACGATGCTTTATGGGCCTATAGAATCGCTTTTAAAACTCCCATAGGAACATCCCCATACAGACTTGTCTACGAAAAAAGTTGTCATCTACCATTTGAATTAGAGCAAAAAGCATTTTGGGCAATAAAATTCTTAAATTACGATCTTAAACTTGCAGGTGAGAAAAGAATGATGCAATTGAATGAGCAAGATGAGTTGTGAGCAAATGCCTACGAGAACTCACTTCTATATGAGGAGACAGCAAAACGACGCCATGATGCTCGTTTGAAGCAACCGAAGCAATTCGAAGTGGGAGATCATGTTCTACTATACAATTCAAGGCTCAAATTGTTTCCTGGAAAGCTGAAATCAAGATGGTCATGTCCATTCATAATCAAAACTATTTTTCCCTATGGCACAATCGAGGTAACTCATCGATTTATGGCACATTCAAGGTAAATGGTCAGCGACTTAAAATATATAATGGTGAAGAATTTAGGGATATGAGAGAGGAGCTGCAGCTCTATGAACTTTCATATAGAAATGAAAACAGGGTAAGTCTAGCTTAACACTTTAAACAAGCACTTCTCAGGAGGCAACCCGAGCACTAACCTCACTAACACCCATATTTTTTATTTTAGCATCTAACTAAGAACTAACCAATTTAATAGGCGCAGGATTTTCCACCCACATGGTCCAAAACACGGGCGTGGCCGTATAGACACCACAAGAAGAAACATCGGTGTGGCAGAGACCATTCGGGCCAAGGAGGAGAAACCTTTCCCCAACACGGGCTACGATAAAACACCACGACCGTGCGATGCAGTCGTGGTCGAAACTGACTCGAAAACATGACCTGTGATAAAACTGCCACGGCCGTGTGATGCAGCTGTGGTCGATACTGAGTAATTGCACGCCCGTGGCCGGAAGTCGTGGTTGAAACTAAAAGAATCCCATGGGCGTAAGACACGCTCGTGCCTTTAGGTCATGGCCGATACTGACTAATTACCACGGGCGTGTAACCCTAAACACGTGTGTGGGAGAAACGAACGAAGTATCACACGACCGTGCGATTTGGCCGTGTGACATAACACGCCGAGGGACCACGGGTGTGGTCTAATATTCAGACGCACCCAAATTCAAAATTCTCAAAACACACGGGCTAAATAAAGGGCACACGGGCGTGTTCTCTGACCATGTTCCCTACTCCTTATTTAAAGCAACCCATGGCTCATCTCCCCCAAAAACCCTAGTCGTTTTCCCCAAACAACCTATATCCCTACCCTATTCCGGCCACCAACGACCCTTCACCCTCACCCCTTCACTTCCCTATCCTCCTTTTCCCCTCATTTTTCTCCTTTCCCCTTCCTCTTCCACGCTTGCGAGTACGCAGTCCACGCCCGTGTCTGACACCATGCTCGTGCGCCACCGCCACGTCTGTGCCACCGCTTCACACACCCCCATCTGTTCACCTTTCTCCATCATTGTCTTAAGTATTTATTTATTTATTTGATCTGATTTTTTTTGTTCTTATTATCATTCTTATTATTTTTCTTTTTCAAATTCATTAGTTCTCTTGATGTGTTATTTAGTTTAGTTTGATAATTACTATTATTTAAATTTAGTATATTTCATTTTATATATCTAATTTCATCATCTAAGTTTAGCATTGCATACCAAATCTAATGTAATATTAGGATTATACTATTGGTTAGAACCATTAGAATAGGTACATTTGTGGCTAAAAATGATATTTGATTCATTGAAAATATATTTTTTCAGGTACGTAAATGACTCCCCCACGTGGGAAGAAGACCGCCGTTCCCGCTTCAAAAAAAGTGGAAGGGTGTCGGCGCGGCCTCCTCAAGCGCTTCTACCAAAGTAGGCCACCCGTTCCTACAGTTCCCTTCGGAACCCCAGGAGGAGCTCTTTCGGTTACTTCGCGCACAACCCCTCGGCATGGGGAGGTGTATTGATTGGGCTGCCCTAGAGCAGGTCCAGCTAGCCAACGCAGTTCGAACCCTATTATCCACCGACCCGTGGGGGCACTTCTTTGATATCGTCGAACCTACATACCTAGAGCTCACTTTGGAGTTCTGTTCTACTTTCCACCTCCAGACAGTCATGACGAACTTTGGCGACTTCGGCACAATCCAATTCCACCTCGGAGGCCTCGTACGTGAGCTGAGTCCCCACATTTCGGAGCCACTTTGGGACTTTATACTGAGGATTTCATGGATGAGGACGAATTCGAGGACCTCCATCGCCACATCCATCACTCTCCTTCTGCATGTTGGAGAGACTTGGTCCCCGGCTCGACTACCTATGACCCCAGCCGCTCCAGAGTGTCAGCTCTCGCCCCATCATTGAGATATTTACACGCTATCCTCGTTCATACTTTGACGAGAAGGCGAGAGAGCACCAGCGTCGTCAACACTCATGACGCCTACTTCTTATGGTGCATGGCGAATGGGCACGTCTTCGACTTAGCTTACTTCATCGCCGGTGCCATTCAGCATCAGACGGGGCGGCATAGGAGAGGAGTCATCTCCATGGCCCATACATCACGCGCCTGGCTCGATATTTTGGGCTCCTCAACACCGCAGCCCAATCCTCCTCGCTCACCCTTATCGGGAAGATGTCCTTGCAGGGCATTCAGACCATGCTTCCATGAGGATGATTGAGCGCAGACGTGGGTTTGATCCTCCCCAGTACCAGCTCTCGCAACCCACTGAGCAGGACGACCCAGAGGACATTACTGATGATATCCCCCCACAGCACGAGGAGCCATCATTTGCGCCACCACCGCCACGCCGACCAACTCATGCGGCAGCTTCATTGACTGACATCTTTGAGCCCCTCACTAGGTTCAAGTAGTATTGTACGCAGCAATTTAATGACAACACTCAACGATTCGACGGCATCGAGGCGATGTTGCAATAGATTTGTCAGCATTTTCACATATCGCCACCACCCCTACCTCACGATCCATCTGGGGATGAGGACTTTTGAGTCCATTTATTTTCATTTTTTTCTTTTTTGTTGTCGTTATTTTAAGTTTTCAACTATTGAACTATCTCCTTTTCTTTTTTTTAATTATATTAATTATGTTGATTCCTTTTTATCTTTGGCTGTTCATTATCGAGTAATCATAACAACATTTATTTAATAAAACCCCCTAAAAAATTTATTGATGACTCCGCAGTTCAAAAGGTTCAAGGTGCTACTAAGGAACTGGAATATTCTTCACCACCTTCACCTCTGCCTAGTTCATCATGCTTTTCATTGGCTCGATTGCTACAAGTTTCATCTTCAAGGATTTTCATCCATGATTCTGGAAGTTTCACTCCTCTCCCTCTCTTATGAATTTCTTACTATATTAGCTATCTTTGTACATTGAGGACAATGTACATCTTAAGTGTGGGGAGGTTAACTATAGTACTATTTGAAAATCCCTGAGTTATATCTTGTTCTTAAGTAATTTTCTCATATTACTATTAGAATGAAACTTCTATTGATTTATGATTTTCAATGATATGTTTCGAATTAAGTCATAGATAATTGTACATTAATGGTTTAAACTTTAAGATATTAGAGAATCAAGCATGATAAGTCCTTTTTTTTCAGAATTAAAAATTTTTGTTAGGTTGTTACCCTAAATTTAAATATTACTTTGAAATTTGAAATTTGCAAGGTTGACACCAAAAACCATAATTTTTGTGAGATTTTGAGCTTTTTAGAGCATATTCTTTTCTTGCTCACTTTTTCAATTATGAATGTGTTAACATTGACTTGTTATTCTAGAACTTGCTTCGATTATGCATGTCGAGACCACACCTTTTGATTTGATATACTGAGATGATAAAGGCACCCAGGATTTAACCCACTTAATCCACCAAAAAGCCTACCTTCATAATTAACCCCTAGTGAACCCCTTTGATCCTAATAAACTATTTTTTTTACTCACCCATTAATATTAACCCAAAACCAAATTTTTACGTCCCCTAATCTTTTGACGTCCCTTTTGTCGAGATTTGATTTGATTAGTTGCCTAACTATTTTATTTATTTCAAGTTGTTAAATTCTATCTTATTATTGTATGTTCTTATTCTTAAAAAAAAGTTGGAAATTTATTCATTATTCGTGTTATGAGCTCAATGTTAATTTCATATCTTTAGAAGAAGCTCATGTTATTTAGTGATAAGTTTTCAATCAATGTAATTATTCAGTATCAGTTATTTTTCTAGTTAGGTAAATGATCAATTTGATCTCGATTCTAACCCTCTAATTCAGCCTATATCCACACCTTTAACCCAAGCCCCATTACAACCCTTTTAAAACCTTTTAATTTGCGTATCATCTTATTTTTTAGTGGTGGAGATTTGATTTTCATGCAAGCCTATGGGATTAACTCTTCATGTTTGACTTTTGAGTGCTTAATTTGAACCTTAAACACCTTGAGTGATCTGAGTGAATCTTTAGTGAGGTTGTCAATTCTTGTCGGTTTTGGATCAGAGGTAATTATTTAGGTAAGAGGAAACACCTATGTTTTCGTGCTATAAAATTTATGACTTAGATTGCTTGAATCTTTAGGACTCTTTTAGTTAAATTATCAATATATGAATTATCTATGAATTATGATGAAACATTATTAATAAGAATTGTAAATTGAGGAAGTTAATTTTAATTGTGAGTTGAGAATTTTGCTTGAGGACAAGCAAAGGCTTAAGTGTGGGGATATTTGATAAACCATAATTTATACATATTTTTATCTCATGCTTGGCTTATTTTTGGATGAATATTCATTGAATTTGATGAATTTGATGCTCCTAATATCTTAATTTCATGTTTTATATTCAGGAGAGCTTAGGGAGTCGAAAAGAACGAGAAATGGGCCAAAAAGGGACAAAATGGGCCTACATCAGAAATTACACATCCTGGATTATCGTCCACGAGTAGACCACACGACAGTGTGTGGCGAGCATAATCGAGCACGGCCGAAGGAGTCCACCACGGGCGTGTCACACGGGCGTGTCCCTACCGAAATCAGGATGAATTCTATTCAGAATAGGCTACTTGTGGGCCAAGAAAGGCATTCCAAAGCCTATATAAACACCCTAGGGGACAACCTAAAAGGGAGACGCCGAGTAGGAGGTAGAAAATACTCCAAGACAGCCATCGGGAACAGCTTAGGAGAAGGATCTCCATCAAGACTGAAAATCTCCCATCAAGTTTTTTAGAAGTTTTTGGGTTGTCTTATGTTTTGTTTTTTTCCCTATTTTAAGATGTTTCCCTCTATTAGTATGAACTAAATCCCTTAAATACTTAAGGGGATGAAACCTAAGATGAATCTTATTATTATTTGATTTATAAGATAAATACTTATTCTTATTCTTAATTGTGAGCTCTTATTCTTATTTTGACAATTCAGGTTATTGATTCAAAGTCGAATGTGCTTATTCAGTGGAGCAAAAGTCCCTATTTAAGAGAAGATCAACATAATTAAGCGGAGTTGATTGAAACCCTAGAAATAGGGAGACGAAAATCTACCGGATTAGAGACAAATCTAATAAGGGGATCCATAGATCGAGTTAATGCGACAATAGGGGTTTTAATTAGAAAGAGATTTCAATTAATCAACCTAGAGTCAGTTGTTTTTAGCCTTGAAAGAGATATTAACATAAATCAGGGATTTCTACAGATTAAGTCAAGTGAATAAATCATATGAATCAAAAGTAATATGTAATATCCTGATTTTGTGGGTCTATGCATTTGATATGTTGCATGGCTAAGTTAGTAGGCTAAGGCTTTAATGTGTGTATTGGGCTCAGGTTTGGGCTTAAAATCTGGGTTAAAATGATTAAAAATAGTGTTAGTAGTAGTTTAATTTAAATTATTATGTTTAGTAGCAAGCTGGGCTTGTGGCCCAAAAAATTTGAGGTGCTTTAGATGAGCATTAAGGTGGCGTCACAAGGGGGAGGAGTTTGGGCCTAGTGTGGCCGCTTGGGGCCCAAATGGATGGGTCAAATTTCGGCACTAAGAAGGGAAAGGGGATGGACGGCAATTAGGCTACATTTTAGGAGTTTATTTCTTTTATTTTTAAGTGATAAATGATGATAATTAGGAAAGATAAGGATTAAACGGATGAGGGATATGATAATTGATGGATAAAGTTATCAGGAGGGAGAGAGTTGGCCGAATATCCAATTCTGGGTGTATGCTTGTGTATTGCCGAAATTTTGGAGCCTAGTGTTCATCTTTTCCATTTGATTTTTTTTCTTTCTTTCTCACTTACTCTTCTAGCCGAAAATTCTCTTTTCCTATTCTCTCAAATTCTTTTCTTTGCCGCAACTCTCCAGCACATTCTTCTCTTCATTCTTTTCTTCCAAAGCCGAATACCCTAGTCCCCATCATCTTCCTCCATAGCCGAATCTACAAGGGTGGTTTAGTTTTCCCGAAGGTGCACCATAAGTCGCATACTCCTTAGTAATCTGGTAAGTTTCGGGATTTTATTCTATGCGATTTCACTTTTTCTTTCATTAAGATCTAACCCGAAACACTTCTTTAAGGCCTATCGATTTCACTTTGTACCCCTAGAAGCCGAATCCTATTCTGCTACAGCCAAAAGTGCCGATTTTGGAAAGCTGAAGGTGGGTGGTTGATGGTAGGTTTGGCCGAATGGCCTTTCTTGTCTATTTGTGGTTGGCCGAATATGTTATGGTACTCATATAATTGCGTTTAAGGGATTGGTATAATAAATGGGTGTTGG
Source organism: Gossypium australe (assembly GCA_005393395.2). NCBI lineage: Eukaryota > Viridiplantae > Streptophyta > Magnoliopsida > Malvales > Malvaceae > Gossypium > Gossypium australe. The sequence goes on from CM016620.1 coordinate 98,728,220, forward strand.
TCGAATGTAGGTTGGAAGGTGACGGGTTCGTAAGGACCTTTCGGGATTCAATAGTTAGGTAAGAATTCTTTTAAACGCTATTATTATCTATTAGATCTCATCGATCTAAATGGTTTAGTGACCAAAGGGTTATTATGGCCGCTAATAACAGTCGAGCAGTAGGAGGGGTTGGATCTGTAAACCCAATGCCAAAGTAGCGTAGAAGCAGTAAAAGTCATAGTACGAAAACCAGGTGTGTAACTCTTACACACTTTCTTACGTAATATGTTTTATGTTATGTGTTATTTAAAAGCCGGAATGACGGTAATAGTTACGAATATCCCCTTGTGGATAATAGCGAGGATGCCGGGTAAGTTGTTATTCTGTAAATGTGATTTAACATGTTAAGCATAATCATACTGATATTGATTGCATGAGTATATGCCATGGGTGATGAGAGGAGGGGGAAGTATGATCTATCAGACTGTCACCAGTGATTTGGTATCACACAGTGGGTTGGCCCCACATATTACAAAATTGTGACTAAGTCTCAGTGGTTTGGCACCACCAGTGGTTTGGTACCACAAGGGGTAGATTCGGGAGACCCGGATGGATACTTAGGCGGGTTGCATGACTTGCATATTATTGTATGAACTTGTGTAAGAGCATGATTTTCTTGGGATGGGGATTTATACACTGAGTCTCGGTGACTCACCCCTTCCTTTACATTTTTGCAGATCAGACTTAGATCGTGGATATGGAGCCGGAGTGGACTCGAGGTGGCCATGCTCAGCAATTGTTTTGCTTCAATGTTTTCTGTTCAACTTAGTTGTTTTACTTTAATTTTGGGTTTACATCGTTGTAATAAGGCCGCCTAACTTTTATTTTGGGATGTTTTATTTGGTTGTTCCTATAACTTTTGTTAAGCAAACCTGATAGATATGAATAGGATGTTTTTCAAAACCTCGATAAGTACGTTTTTTTTTTTAATGTTCACTGATCAGGAAAATGATATGGAATAACAATAAAGCAAATAATTTTCTAAAACAAGTCTTAACACGTTTTAAGCTTCACCAAACTCAAATTCGTTTTCTAAAAATTTTCCAAGGGTTTTCTCCACCAACGAAGTTGACAAACCAATTTTTAAAGCATTTTTCTTCCCCGCAGCATGCCAAACTCGGGTGTAGCGTTTAGACTGGGTTTGGGGTGTTACATTTTGGTATCAGAGCCCGGTTCAAAAGCTCGGTGGTGGGCTTAGGGCCCAAAATATGTTTTAAAAGTTTGAGAGATGATTATTTTTTTCCGGGAAGCATGGCACCTGAGTCTCCAGCGCCGATCCACCCAGGTAAGTACCCTGACTCTTGTTGTGATATATTTGTTGGGCTTTGTGGGCTTTAGACGTAGTTAAGCATGATAGTACTGATGGACTCTAGGCTTAGACAAACAACTTCTCAAATCCATAAGACTTAACTTTATTAAACAAAACCTGTAAACGAGTCACAAGGCTAAAGTGTGGCAACAAGCATATGCATGTCTAGGAGTAGATCCGGAAGAGCTTGGTATTTAAGCAGTCTGAGTGACTCACCTCCTCTTCGCTGGAATCTTACCTGGTGCATAGTAATTGTTCACTTTAGCTATGATAGGGTGTGGCAATAGGCATATGCATGTCTAGGAATGGATTCAGGGAAAGCTTGGTATTTAAGCAGTCCTAGTGACTCACCTCCTTTTCACTAGAATCCCACCTGGTGCATAGTGACTATTCACCTTAGTTACAAAGACGTGTTGATAAGCCAAAACTTACAACTAAAACCCGAAAGGGACCAGCCACACTGTTTTGTAAAAACCCTAGTTTTGAAATTACCAAATTACCCCTGGATTTGTGAAAACTACCTTAAATTCGAAAAATGACCAAAATACCCCTAGATTTACAAAATTACCGAAATACCCTCGAATTTACAAAATTACCGAAATACCCCCGAATTTGCAAAATTATCGAAACACCCCCGAACTGAAAAATTACCAAAATACCCTTATTCTGCAAAATCACCCGAGGCCATATTTTGGAAAATTACAAAAATACCCCTGTAGGTTAAAATTACGAAAATACCCCCGGGTAGTGAAATGACGAAAATACCCCTAAACGTTGAATGTGGTCTGTGGATGTTGTTTGTGTGATGAATGTACGTAGAACTATGAGATAATTCTGGAACTGAAACTTTAAGATAGATTCGCATGCGAAAGAATCACTTTCAAAACTTTTTTCTCATAAAATTGTTCGTGGATAAAAAGTGAATAGAGTTAATAATTCATAAAATTCTTAATCAGATAAACGCGAATGAGAAGAATGAGTACAAGAGGTCATGGACGTCCGCCGCGTGGCCGTGGTAGGGGTAGGATGACCTTGTCGGAGGCAACAGGGTCTGGCCATGGGTCCGGAAACGTGCTGCCGGATCTGCCGGCAGTGGAAGCTGAGTTTCAGGATCAGACTGGTGGTAACGATGCAGTATCTCAGGCTGTACTGCGAGTTTTGGAACGAGTCGCTGGGGCAGGCGCGGGTGCAGGAGCCCGAAAATTCGTGGCTGAGCGACCCCGGGCTAACGAAGCAGAAGTGTTTCAGGGAGTTTCTGGGGTGGCTCCCAACACGGCTGAGTACTGGTTAGAGGCGACCAAACGTATAATGGATGATTTGGACTTCTCGGCTGAGGAGAAGTTAAAGGGGATAGTGCAGTGGCCGATGATATCACCTGGGATTATTTTAAGGCAGCCTATCAGAGGAAGTATGTGGGAGCTGGGTATACTGATGCACAACGTAAGGCGTTCTTGAACTTGGTTCAGGGGAATAAGTCGGTACCCGAGTACGAAGCTGAATTCTTGAGGTTGAGTAGGTATGCTCGGGGTATGGTGGCTACAGAACATGAGCGCTGTGTTAGGTTCGAGGACGGGTTAAGAGATGAGCTGCGGGTGTTAATTGCACCTCAGTGTGAAAGGGAATTTGCCGTTCTCGTGGAAAAGGCTAAGGTAGCTGAGGAGGTGAAGCAAACTGAGAGGCGGAATCAGGACAGAAGTAAGGATAAAAGGAGTTTTGGGCCTTCAGGGTCTACTGGAAGTTCACAGAAGAGGGCTAGATTTGGTGGACCAGAAAGAGCCGCAAAGCCTGCTGCTGCTCAGTGGCCACCTCAGTGTGCTAGATGCGGGAAGTCCCATTCGGGAGAGTGTTTGGTTGGTAGTAGAGGGTGCTTTGAGTGCGGGTCAATGGAGCACCGAGTAAGGGATTGTCCGCGGAAGTTAGCTAGGACTCAAGCTGAGGGTCAAGGACGCAAACAATTCAGGAGGGATGGTCAGTAACCACAGAGAGGTCGAGGTGCAGCTAGGGGTGGTAATGGTAATGGTAACGGGCGAGGCCAATGAGCACCTGGCCGAGGTGCTGGAGGTGCTGATGCTAGACAGCCTGGGTTGGTCTATGCAGCCAAATGTCGAGAGGAGGGTGACGCACCGAACGTTATAACTGGTACGTTTATAATTTTTGGGTTGCCTTACATTGTTTTAATTGATGTTGGTTCAACACACTCATATGTTGCTAGTAGTATAGTGGGAACTTTGAACTTAGTTAGTGAGACTGCTGCTAGGAAGATGACGGTAGTTAGCCCTCTAGGACACTCTGTGGTGGTGGATAAACTGTATAGAGAAGTACCCCTAGAACTTCAAGGGGTCGTGTTTCAAGAAAATTTGATGGAACTACCCTTCGGGGAGTTAGATTTAATCTTAGGAATGGATTGGTTGGTAAAGTACCAGGCAGAGCTGGACTGTGCAGCTAAGTGTTTGGTGCTAAAGTCAGTTGGGGGTGAAAAGGTGGTAATGATAGGAGAGAGAAGGAATTACCTATCTAATGTGGTGTCTACGCTAAAGGCGGAGAAGATGGTAAGGAAAGGATGTGAGGCGGTTATGGTCTACGTGTGTACCTTGGAAGTTAAGGAATCAAGAATGGAGAATGTTCGAACGGTGAAAGACTTTGTCGATGTCTTTCCGGAAGAGCTTCTGGGTTGCCCCCGGATCGTGAAGTAGAGTTCAGTATAGATCTTTTACCGGGAACAGCGCCAGTGTCTATTGCTTCATATAGGATGGCGCCAAAGGAATTGGTGGAGTTGAAAGCGCAGATTTAGGAGTTGCTGGATCGGGGTTTTATCCGGCCAAGTGTTTCGCCGTGGGGGGCGCCTGTGCTCTTTGTTAAGAAGAAGGACGGGTCGATGCGAATGTGCATAGACTATCGCCAGTTGAATAAATTGACAAATAAGAACAAGTATCCTTTGCCTAGGATAGATGACTTGTTCGACCAGCTTAAGGGAGCATCGGTCTTCTCCAAGATAGATTTAAGGTCGGGGTATCACCAACTTAAGGTAAAGGAGGCAGATATCCATAAGATGGCATTTCGTACTCGATACGGGCACTATGAATTCTTGGTTATGCCGTTTGGTTGACGAATGCACTGGCCGCGTTTATGGATATGATGAACCGGGTGTTTCAGCCGTACTTGGATCGGTTCGTCGTAGTATTTATCGACGATATTCTGGTGTACTCGAAATCGGATGAGGAGCATGACGCACATTTGCGAGTGGTGTTGCAGATTCTTAGGGAAAAGCGTTTATAAGCCAAGTTTAGTAAGTGCGAGTTCTGGCTGAAGGAGGTTACTTTCTTGGGGCATGTGGTGTCAGCTGAGGGGATTAGAATGGACCCTCGGAAGGTTGAGGCAGTTTTAGACTGGAAGCCACCGAAGTCTGTGGCGGAGATTCAGAGTTTTCTGGGGCTAGCAGGATATTACTGGAGGTTTGTGGAAGGGTTTTCTCTGATTACAGCACCATTGACCAAGTTGCTGAGGAAAGGGGTTCCATTCGTGTGGTCAGACAAGCAATAGGAAAGTTTTGAGAAGCTAAAGAGGATTTTGACGAAAGCTCGGTATTGATTCAACCAGAAGCCGGAAAAAAATTTACGATTTATTGTGATGCGTCCCACACAGGATTGGGATGTGTGCTGATGCAGGAGGGGAAGGTAGTAGCGTATGCTTCCCGACAGTTAAGACCTCACGAAGTTAACTACCCGACGCATGATCTGGAATTGGCTGCAGTGGTTTTTGCCCTAAAAATTTGGAGGCATTATTTATATGGAGAGAAGTCTGTAGTATATACGGATCACAAGAGTCTGAAGTACCTTCTCACACAGAAGGAGTTAAATTTGAGGCAGAGAAGGTGGATTGAGCTGTTAAAAGACTATGACTGCTCGATTGAGTACCACCCGGGAAAGGCTAACGTGGTAGCGGATGCCTTGAGCTGTAAGGTAGTGGCAGATTTAAGAGCCATGTTTGCTCACCTTAGTCTGTATGAGGATGGAAGCTTGTTAGCGGAATTGCAAGTGAAGCCAACATGGATTGACGAGGTTAAGGAGAAACAGCTGGTAGATGAAGTTTTAAGTGCTCGTTGTTTGCAAGTGCAGAGTGGTGGATTGGAGGGGTATAGTCTAAGCAGCGATGGAGTGTTATGTTTTCAGGGAAAAATGTGTATACCTAAGGATGTGGAGTTAAGGCAGAAGATTTTGCAGAAGGCACATAGCAGTCCATATGCTATGCATCCAGGAGGTAGTAAGATGTATCGGGATTTGCAGGAGCAGTTTTGGTGGCCGGGCCTTAAGCGTGAGGTGACAGAGTTTGTGGGTAAGTGTCTGACGTGTCAACAAGTCAAGGCTGAACATCAGGTACCCTCGGGATTGTTGCAACCAATTAAGATTCCACAATGGAAGTGGGAAAGGATTACAATGGATTTCGTGAGTGGGCTACCTCTTACGCCAACCAAGAAGGATTCAGTTTGGGTAATTGTGGACCGTTTGACGAAGTCGCCTCATTTCATACCTGTGCGTATGGATTATTCTCTTCAGAAGTTAGCAAAATTATATTTAGCGGAGATTGTGAGGTTGCACGGGGTGCCAGTGTCGATTATCTCGGACAGAGACCCTAGATTTACGTCAAGGTTCTGGAAAGCTTTGCATCAGGCATTGGGTACAAGGTTGGATTATAGTACAGCATTCCATCCCCAGTCAGATGGACAGTCGGAGAGGGTGATTCAAGTTTTGGAGGACATGCTAAGGGGATGTGTCTTGGATTTCAAGGGCAGTTGGGAAGTGTAACACCCCAACCTGGTCAACACACCACGACCGAATCTGGCATGTTACGGAGTGAAAACCGTTTGAAAACACAAATGTGTCGGAAAGTTTCCCAAGAGACTCTTTGGTCGTTTTAAAAGTTGTTTAAGTGTTGTAAAGGTTGTTTTAAACCTATGCTAGAAAAATTCACCTGATTCTACAAATTTTAGAAAAATGTTTAGTTTTTATTAAAGACTGAGTGTGTCGAGTATAATCAAGTTAAAAACCATTTGCTCTTGAAGTTGTTTGAAAATTTAAGTTATAAAAGCATTCAAGTCACCTCATTATTTTGTGAACTCTGTTACCCGATGGTAACGTTCTTAAAACCCGGAAGAGTTATAGTTTTGAAAACATGCTTTTTACCGGTTAATTTAACAGGTCTATAAATCCAATTTATGAGTAATATAATCAAAGTAAAAGTAAGTAATTAAAACCCAAAATAATATTAGCGGCCTTATTACAAAACCAAAAAAAACCAAATTAAAAGAAAGCTAATAAAAAAGAAATTAAAGTTTAAAGTCCAAAACCAAAACTGGGATGCATGGCCACCTCGAGTCCTCCTCGGCTCCATATCTGCAATCTATGCCTCATCTGCAAAATGTAAGGGAAGGGGTGAGTCACCAAGACTCAGTGTATAAATCCCCAACCCGGTAATTCAAGCACTTACACAGATCATCAGTAAAACATGCAGATTATGCAACCCATAACCTAGCCATCCAATCTCCTTTAACTACCCCGTGTGGTCAAAACCACTGGTGACCGAAGTCACAAATATATATATCGTTGTGGTCAAAATCACTGGTGACCGTAGTCACAAATCAGGTGATGGGGCCAACCCATCGTGTGGTCAAAACCACTGATGACAATCCCGTAATAATCATGTGGGGCCAACCCACTGTGGTACCAAACCACTGGGATGAGTCACAATATCCAGATGTGGTCAAAACCATTGGTGACCGTAGTCACAAATATCAATAGTGTGGTCGAAACCACTGGTGGTCAAAACCACTGGGACTTAGTCACAGATATTAATAATGTGGTCAAAACCACTGGTGACTGTAGTCACAAATCAAATGATGGGGCCAACCCATCTTGTGGTCAAAACCACTGGTGACAGTCCAAATAATTATCCCCCTCCTCTCATCAATCCCATCAACATCATGCTCATATCATACGTGTCATAATCTCATATATCATGCATTTATGTATAACATGGCATTTTAACAGAACATGATGACATAAACAAACGTACATCGTAAATCACATAATAGGGGACTTACCCGGAATCAGAGCTTATGCCCACAAGGCAAAGTCGCTAATATCAAAGGTTATACGGTAACATAATAAGCATCGTTAAACTAATAAAGTGTGTAAGCGTTTACACACCTGACTATATGCAGATCTAATGCGAAATCCCAAAACTACGCGATACTACGAAAACCCGAAACGTATGCCCTCACTTAATGCTGATTTGGTTTCCTACCAAATCCCGAAGCCACACAACAATCTCCCTTGCAATCGGCCTCACATTGCTGCACATAAGCAATTAGCCTTCGGCTTTTAGACGAATAAGGAATAGATCTGAAATACGTTAGACCCCTTACCTAACTCGCTTTAGCCCAAAATTCCGAAGACCCACTGTAGACAGCTATAGCCTTCCCTGAAATCGGTTCCATCACAGCACTTAGAATCCATAGGCCATTCGGCCATGGCTTAAATCCCGAAAGAAAAGAGAGAAATAAAAAAATGGAATAACAAGGGCTTACCACTCCTAAGTTTGGGATTCGGCAAAGAGAACCCAAAGAAGAGATAACTGTCGGCACTTGAGATGATGAGGAGTAATCGCACAAAGAGAAAGAAAGTCCCCTAAGAATATTCGGCCAAGAAGAGAGCAACACCAAGGATTCGGCTTTTGCAGTGATACGAATGAAAGAAGAAGGTACAATGAACAAGAATGGGTTCGGCAAAGAGAAAGAAAACTTTCGGCACAAAAGACTTGGTAGAAGATAAGATGTCGACATAAAAGTGGTGTAGGTTTCGGCTTGAACAAGAATAAGTGAAGAAGAAGAAAACAATGAAGAAGAAGGTTTCGGCAAGGGTGAATGAAAAGGGAGTTCAACACACAAAAGGGTTTTGAGAGAATAAGAGAAAAGATGCCGAATGGGGGTATGGTTTGCTAGCTTCGGCCTTGAGCAAAAGAAGAATAAAAGAGAGCAAGGTAAGTTTCGGTTCTCACCCAAAAGCAATACCAATTTCGGCCAAATGAAGTAAGACCCTCCAAGCTAGCCAAAACACCATTCGGACCCCCTAAAGGCTCCCAAAACCGATTCCACCTACTCCCCCAATGCCCAAAATTCGGCCAACACCTCAAATGAGTTTGAAAAAAAAAATATTCAAACTCTCATATTTGCTCCCCTCCACTAATTCAAACCTGTTTGAACAGGTCAAACTCCTCAAATCCCTCCTCTTCATCCATTCAAAGGAGTCCCACCTGAGCACACCTCTCTAGCTTGTGGCGTCAAAAAGAATTAGCAGGGAGTGCCATTCCTGCAGCTCGAACACAGGCACTCCCAACCTGGATGTGGCGTCATCCCCTTGGTGTTTAAGTGGCTCCCCCAGCCACTTTCCCACTTAATTTCTTGTGACAAAATCCCCCAATAAAATCTCTTGACCCCTAACTCCCATAGTTCCATTTCCTTACATGCTGAAACAAAAATTCGTAACCCCAACTCAAGCCTAACCTAGGGTTATAACTAGACCCCAAAACATGGTAAATGAACATAATAGACACAACATCACATGCACACAAGCAAAATGCAGAACCCCGATTTAAGGATGTTACAGTTCTACCCCCTTAAAATAATTTCGACCTAGAAATTACCTGGTCAGAAGAGTTGAGGGTATTGCTGCCGCATCACATCTTCTGGTTCCCACGTGGCCTCCTCCGCGCCATGGTTTCGCCATAACACTTTCACCAAAGGAACTGATTTCCGCAGCAGGACCTTGACATCCCGATCCAAGATCCGTACCGGCTCCTCCTCGAAAGACAAATCAAGACTCACCTCTATCTCCTCAACTGGTACAACATGCGACGGATCTGATCGATATCGCCTAAGCATTGAAACATGAAAGACGTCGTGGATCTGAGTCAACTCTGCTGGTAACTCGAGCTGATAAGCTACCGGTCCTACTTGCTTCAACACAGTATAAGGCCCGATGAACCTAGGGCTTAGCTTGCCCTTCCGACCAAATCTCAACACTTTCTTCCAAGGTGATACCTTCAGAAAAACCTTATCACCCACTGTATACTCAATATCCCTGCGCTTAAGATCGGCGTATGATTTTTGCCTGTCCGACGCTTCCTTAAGACGAGCCCGAATCACTTTAACCTTGCCTTCTGTTTCTGCCACTAACTCTGGACCCAACATCTGTCGTTCACCCAGTTCTGTCCAACATGTAGGAGTACGACATTTCCATCCATATAGTGCCTCCTATGGTGCCATCTGAATACTCGCTTGATAACTATTGTTATAAGCGAACTCTGCCAAAGATAGGTACTCCTCCCAACTACCACCGAAATCCAGAACACAGCCCCTTAACATATCCTCCAGAATTTGGATTACAATTTCGGACTGACCATCAGATTGCGGGTGAAAAGCCGTGCTGAAATCCAACCTTGTACCCAAAGCCTAGTGCAAAGCTTTCCAGAACCTCGACGTAAACCTGGGATCCTTATCCGAAATAATTGATACTGGCACCCCATGCAACCTTACAACCTCTGCCACATACAGCTTGGCTAACTTTTGAAGCGAATAATCCACCCTTACCGGTATGAAATGAGCCGATTTAGTCAGACGATCCACTATTACCCATACTGAGTTCTTCTTACTAGGAGTAAGAGGAAGTCCACTAACGAAATCCATCGTAATCCTTTCCCACTTCCACTGTGAGATCTTTATCGGCTGCAACAGCCCTGACGGCAACTGATGCTCAGCTTTAACTTGTTGGCACATCAAACACTTGCCCACAAACTCTGTTACTTCTCGCTTAAGACCTAGCCACCAGAACTTTTCCCTCAAATCACGATACATCTTACTGCCTCCAGGATGTATAGCGTATGGGCTGCTATGAGCTTCCTGAAGAATCTGCTGTCTCAACTCCACATCCTTAGGCATGCATACTTTCCCCTGAAAACACAGTACCCCTTCACTGCTCAAGTTAAACCCTTTCGACTCACTATTCTGTCCTTGCAACCTCTGAGGACTTAAAACCTCATCCGTTAACTGACTCTCCTCAACTTGATCAATCCAAGATGGCTTTACCTGCAACTCTGCCAGGAGACTCCCATCATCAAAAAGACTTAGGTGAGCAAGCATCGCTTGCAAGTCCGCTACCACCTTACGACTCAACGCATCAGCTACTACGTTAGCCTTACCCGGATGGTACTCAATCGAACAGTCGTAATCTTTCAATAATTCGACCCACCTTCGCTGCCTCAAATTTAAATCCTTTTGAGTTAAGAGGTACTTCAGACTCTTATGATCCGTATACACTATTGACTTCTCCCCATACAAGTAATGCCTCCAAATCTTTAAGGCGAAAACCACTGCAGCTAATTCTAAGTCGTGAGTCGGATAGTTACCCTCATGCGGCCTCAACTGTCGCGATGCATAAGCGACCACTTTTCCATCTTGCATCAGCACACACCCTAAGCCAGTATGCGATGCATCACAGTAAACAGTGAATTCCTTACCTGCCTCAGGTTGAATCAAGACTGGAGCTTCAGTCAGAATCTTCTTCAACTTATCAAAACTCTCTTGTTGTTTCTCAGTCCACACAAACGGAACCCCTTTTCTCAACAGCTTAGTCAACGGCGCTGCGATTAAAGAAAACCCTTCTACGAATCTCCTGTAGTATCTTGCCAAACCCAGAAAACTTCGAATCTCCGCAACCGACTTAGGTGGTTTCCAATCCAATACCGCCTCAATCTTACGAGGATCCACCCTAATTCCCTCAGCTGATACAACATGACCCAAGAAAGTTACCTCCTTAAGCCAGAACTCGCACTTGCTAAACTTGGCGTACAACTGCTTTTCCCTCAGAACCTGTAGAACCACTCGAAGATGTGCGTCATGTTCCTCCTCCGACTTCGAGTACACCAAAATGTCGTCTATAAACACTACGACGAACCGATCCAAATACGGCTGAAACACCCGATTCATCATGTCCATGAATGCTGCCGGTGCATTGGTTAAACCGAAAGGCATTACCAGAAACTCGTAGTGTCCATACCGAGTACGGAATGCCGTCTTATGAATATCAGCCTCCTTCACTTTGAGCTGATGATACCCCGACCTAAGGTCAATCTTAGAGAAAACCGATACACCCTTCAGTTGGTCAAACAAGTCGTCAATCCGGGGCAACGGATGCTTGTTCTTTATTGTCAACTTGTTCAGCTGACGGTAGTCTATACACATCCGCATTGTTCCATCCTTCTTCTTGACAAAAAGCACTGGAGCTCCCCACGGCGATACACTCGGCCGGATGAAACCTCTGTCCAACAATTCCTGAATCTGAGCCTTTAACTCCACTAATTCTTTCGGCGCCATCCTATATGGAGCAATAGATACTGGCGCGGTTCCCGGTAACAAGTCTATACCGAACTCAACCTTGCGGTCAGGAGGTATACCAGGGAGTTCCTCTAGAAAAACATCAGCAAATTCCCCTACAGTTCGGACATTCTTCACAGCTGCATCCTTTGCTTCCAAGGCACAGACATGCACCAGAAATGCTTCACAACCCTTCCTAACCAATTTCTCAGCCTTCAGTGCAGATACCACACTAGATAAATAATCTCTCCTATTACCTATCATCACCACTTCCTCACCTTCCATGGTCTTTAACACCATGCGCTTAGCTGCACAGTCTAAGCTAGCCTGATACTTAACTAGCCAATCCATCCCAAGAATCAGATCGAACTCCCCAAACGGCAGTTCTATCAAATCAGCCACAAACGCGACCCCTTGAAGTTCTAGGGGTACCTCCCTATATAGTTTACTTACTTCTACAGAGTGACCTAGAGGGCTTATCATAGTCATCTTCCTAGAAGTAGTCTCAGAGTCTAAGTTCAGAGTTTCCACTATACTACTAGCAATATACGAGTGCGTCGAACCCAGATCAATTAAAGCATTATAAGGTACTCCAAAAATTAAAAACGTACCGGTTATGACGTCCGGTGCGTCGCCCTCCTCTCGACGCCTCGCAGCATAAACCAACCCAGGCTGTCTCGCCTCTGTACCACCTGTACCTCTGCCCGGTGCTCCACGACCTCTACCAAAGCCATTACCTCCTCTGCCTGAACCACGACCCCTCTGTGGCTGCTGATTATCCCTCCTGAACTGTGCACGACTTTGATTCTCAGACTGCAGCCTAGCAGATCTCTGAGGACAATCCCTAACTCGATGCCCCAGCGATCCACACTCAAAGCATCCCCTGTTACCAGTCCAACACTCTCCCGTGTGAGACTTTCCACACCGAGCACACCGTGGCGGCCACTGAGGATTAGCAGCAGCAGGCCTAGCAGCTTGATTCGGCCCACTATACTTAACCCTCTTCTACTGATTCCCAGAAAACCCAGATGATCCAGAACTCCTTTTATTCCAACCCCTATCTTGATTCCGCCTTACCGACTGTTTTACCCCTTCAGCAACCTTAGATTTCTCCACTAGAACGGCAAACTCTCGTTCCTGCTATGGAGCAATTATCATCCGCAGCTCGTCTCTCAACCCATCCTCAAATCTGACACAGTGACAATACCCCGTGCATACCGACTCAACCGAAGAAATTCCGCCTCATATTCCGCTACCATCTTATTGCCCTGGACCAAGTTCAAGAAAGCTCTACGCTGCACATCCACATAACTAGCCCCTATGTATTTCCTCTGATAGGCTGTCCTAAAGAATTCCCAAGTGAGATCATCCGCCATCGCTTCGTCCTTAACTGTGAGCCACCACTGATATGACTCATCTCTCAACAGAGATACTATCCCTTTCAGCTTCTCCTCAGCTGAAAAATCAAGGTCATCCATGATGCGTTCCGTCGCCTCCAACCAATACTCTGCCGCACAAGGTGCCACACCCGATACCCCTCTAAATACCTCCGTACCATTAGCCTTGAGTCTCTCGGTCACAGATTTCTGAGCTCCAGTTCCAACGCCTGCACTCGCAACCCTTTCTAATACCCGCAGTACAGCCTGCGACACTGCGTCATTACCACCCGTCTGATCCTGATATTCCGCGCCTACAGCTGGTGGCGGTGGTACCTCGTTTTCTGATCCATGACCAGACCCAGCCGGTTCTAAGACCATCATCCTACCCCTACCTCGTCCACGAGTGTTACGACCACGTTCACGTGCACTCATATCTACCGATATATTCAAGCTGATTAGAAGTGTAACATCCCCAAACCCGGCCCACGAGCCTTGACCGGATCTGGTTATGTTACTGTGGAAAGACGGTTGAAAATCTTTTTGACTTTAGAATTAAACATGAAAATTTGTTGACTTTTGAAAATAGTGTTTATTTAAAAATACAAGTAAACTTTGTTATCCTAAAATTTTTGGGTTAAAGCCTTTATTATGCATACATATTGAATAAATAGTTTGCTAAAATAAAATCATTTTCACATAGTAATTCAAATTAATCAAACCATAATTAAAATGATAATAAAATAATTCTAAAAATAATAATAAGGCCCTTATTACAACCAATACTTACAACCAAATACTTAATATAAATAAGCTTAAAATAATTAAACTTCTTCCTCGGCATGGGCCACCCTGCATCCTCTCCTGACCCGGTCCAACTTTACGCATCACCTGAAATGGTTAAGAAAAATAATGGGGTGAGTCCACAGACTCATTGCATAATCATAACACATGTTCCACACGTATGGGCTTAGCCCATATCCATGCAATCCACGAACCATTTATGCAATCATGCATCACAGCCCAACCTAGGTCCATCCATTACACCAACCTTAGCAGACTCCCTGCTCAAGGCCGTGGCTAACCCACCGATCACCATCGAGTGATCCCACATATCCTACCCTGGCAAACCTGCTGCACAAGGCCGTGGCAGAGCCACCGATCACATTGTGATCCCAACATTAATCCGTCTACGGTGATGCACACAGCCATTAACTGCCGAGATGGGCACCTAGCCAACATCTCCCTTGATGTAGCACACAGCTAATCATCAAGCGCTAATATAGCCCGAGGCTAGCATTAGACCACGTACATAAAGATGTACTCCCTTCCTTCCTCGATCAAGCCCAACTCCCATGCATGTTTATAAATGCCTCATATCAAATCATCACATAAAATAAGTATACATCTCATATCATTACCACATCTTATATACATAAATATATACATGTATACATTATAATAACTTAATATCACAAACTTACCCACATGATATCCGATTACCCAAACATAGCACTTACCACTTAAGCCATTATGATCGGCTACCACACATCATACATAGGTATAAATGTTAGCAAGCAAAAACCGAAGAAACAGTGCGATGACTATGCACCTAATCACTTGGAGTTCTAAACTCTCGATCCCAACGCTATCGCTCAACGAGACTACGACTATCTGCCTATAGCTTTCTCCTGCTGCTGGCCCACACCCCGGTGGCCAATCCCGAACCGCTGAGACAGCTCTTTTTTTGAACTTCGGGATAGGGATTTTCCCTTGCCCACCTTGACTGGTATTGGCCTCCATCAAAACGCTTAATCAGGACAAAGGTTAAACCTCCAAGCCAATAAACTAAGTATTTAATCTTACTAAATATTTCTTACCTTAACTGATCGAATCCCGATTGCTACTAAATGCTTCTGCCGATTTGCCCCTTACCTAAAAGGCTGTAGAAAACCCTGCATGGTCCATGTTAGATTCGGCTCTAACATAAGATTACTTAAGAAAACCCCTCTTGACCGAAACTAGCCTTTACCTTATGAAATCAAGCCTCAAAAGATCCTTAGCGTTTCTTTCCCTTGGCTACACACGAAAGAAATACCATATTAGGACCATAAAAACATTCGGCCAACTCCAAACACCAAGACCACCCTTTGATTTCGGCACCCCTCAAGAGAAAGAACAAACCGAAAACAAGGGAAGAGCTTACTTACCACCCCAAGCTTGCAGAGACTGAGAGAGAGAGAGTACTTGACGGCCTCAAGAATCGGCTTAAGCAAGATGACAAGAGAAGGGACAGGTTTCGGCTAAGAGTGCTTTCGGCTTAGGTGAGAATAGGAAAGAAAAGGAATAATAATGGGGCTTACAGAGGTTCGGTTATTGATAGGAAAAGAAGAGAAAACAAAAGTTGCCTAAAGGTGAAACGAATTCGCAAGAACAAATAGAAGTAATGTTTGAGAAGAAAAAGTGAAGGTTTTAGGAGCAAAGAGCTAAAATTCAGCAACAAGGAAGCTCACACCCTTTAAATAGAATTTGGCTACTCCTCCAAACCCATCATGGCCAAAAATGCCCTTAAGAGAACCCCCCTAGCCGTCCAACTCCTTTACCTCTCACCCAATCCCTTGATTCCCTCCTAAAAACACTCCACACCAACCTTTCAAACAAATTCAAAATAAAACCAACCCAAGCCTTCTCTTAGCCACTCATTTAAAACGATTTGAACAAGTCAAAATCCTCCTTTTAAATGCCAAAACCGAAACCAACTCCTCCCCCCTTCTCATGACGCAAAACAAAACCAAAATGCTGCCTTTGCAGCTCGAACCTGAGACCCCTTAGCACCCTTGAGGCGTCACTTCTCCATGCTCAAAGTGGCGTCTCCCTTGCCACTCTACTAGCTCAATTCTTGTGTCTAATCCTCCCAAATATTTCTCTTAAGACCCCATAAAGCCAAGCTCCCCTTCTTATCACTAAAACTCAAAAATTTCCTAAGGCATACCACTACCTTTTTGAGTTCTCAAGACCCCTAAAACTCACCTAACCACACACTGAAGTATGCCAACACCTGAGTTATGCACTAAATGCATAACCCCTAGAACTCGGGTGTTACAATTCTACCCTCCTTAAAATAATTTCGTCCTCGAAATTACTTAGCTAGACTAACCCCACACTACGCTAT
The DNA here is from genome assembly GCA_005393395.2 of Gossypium australe. Taxonomy (NCBI): domain Eukaryota; kingdom Viridiplantae; phylum Streptophyta; class Magnoliopsida; order Malvales; family Malvaceae; genus Gossypium; species Gossypium australe. The sequence goes on from CM016620.1 coordinate 98,744,542, forward strand.
AGCTGCGCACTCTGATCTCAAAGAACTATCATATTTCTAGGCACAGTTTCTAAGTCTACACTCAAGGTTCTAGATACTTTACTAGCAACAAAACAAACTGCCACCATAACGAACAAAACAATAAAGAATATTTCAGACGTAAGAAACTTACCAGCTGACTCATCCGGCACATCACTATCCTCTCTCCGACAGACTGCATATACCAGACCTGGCTGTCTTGCCTCAGTGCTACCATTACCGCGGCCTAAAGCTCCACGACCTCGGCCGGAACCATTCCCTCCATGGTTCGGACCACGACCCCTTGTCGCCTGCTGACCACCTCTGCCCGGCTGCACATAACCTTGGCCTAATGTCCGAGTCCTAATCGGATCCTGAGGACAATCTTTAATCAGATGAGACTTGGACTTGCATCTGAAGCATTCTCGATCCCGATTCCAGCACTCGCTAACATGGTATCTTCCACACTGAGCACACGGACGATCTGGCTTCCCAGTAGCTAGCTTAGAAATACGAGCAGAAGTCTCAACTCTCGGTCTTTTTTGAAATCTCTCAAACGATTCTGATGGTCCCGAACTCCTCTTATCCCGGCTCCTTTCTCTATCTTTATTCTACCTCTCAGTCCTCTAGACCTCTTCCGCTATCCGAGCTTTCTCCACCAAAATGATGAAGTCTCTTTCTCGTTGCGGAGCAATCAAAACTCGCAGCTCATCCCGCAGCCCATCTTCAAATCTGACACATCTCTCATAATTCGTAGCCACGATGCCCCTAGCATACCGGCTCAAACGCAGAAACTCAGCCTCGTATTCCGCTATTGACTTGCTTCCTTGAACCAAATTGAGGAACGCCTTCCTCTGAGCGTCCACATAACTCGCTCCGACATACTTCCCCTCAAACTTGATCTTATAGTAACCCCAGTCCACTCGATCGACAGGGGTACTTTCCTTAACAGTGAGCCACCATTGGTAGGCCTCATCCCGTAGCAACGAAACAGTACCCTTAAGCTTCTCCTTAGCAGTTAGATCCAAGTCATCCATAATCCTTTCCACTGCCTCAAGCCAGTACTCTGCCACGTTCGGAGCTACCCTAGACACTCCTCTGAAAACCTCGGCTCCATTCGACCTAAGTCTCTCGGGCACTGACTTCCGAGTCCCATTGCCCACATTGGCTCCTGCCACTAGCTCGAGCACCTGCAGCATAGCCTGCGATACTGCGTCGTCTCCTCCAGTCTGATCCTGATGTTCAACCTCAACAGATGGTGGTGGCGGCACATCGTTCTCTGACCCATGGCCAGACCCAACCGGTTCCGATACTGACATCCTGCCTCTACCACGTCCACGAGCATTGCGACCCCGTTCCCTAGAACTCATACCTAGCGTCGCGATTTAATCTGTTTAGAAAGTTTTATGCATTAGAAATTTTGTTCCACTGTTTATCCACGAGCAAATTTTATGAAAGAAGTTTCCTGAAGTAGTTCTTTCGATCAATCAAAGTTTTATTCCAAGTTCACTACTCTAATTCAGAGAATTACAACATTCAACACACCATACTGGGCATTCCTGACTATTCCCAACCCAGGGGTAATTCCGTCATTCTCCTATAGGAGTATTTCGGTAATAATCAAGGTTAACTTGAAAATAATTTTCAAATTAAAGGTATTTCAGAATTTATAAAATCCTGGGGTCATCTTGAAAATTTGTTTTTCAAATCAGAGAGTTGCAAAAATTTCAGAAGTCAGGGTTATTTCCGTAATTTTGGAAGTCATGGGCATTTTCGTAAATTCTCCAAATCAGGACATCTTAATACTTGTAAAACAGAAAATTTTTTTGATATCTTTGTAATGTAGGAACACTTTAGTAAAAATCGAGGGTAATATGAAAATTTAGAAACCAGGGGCATTTTGGTAATTTTATCAACCAGGGGTATTTTCGTAAATTTCCCCAAAACCAGAATATCTTGATATTTTGAAAACTCGAGATTTTGCTATTTTTGTAAAGTAAAATGATTTTAACAAAAGTTGAGGGTAGTACGGTAATTTTACAATACAGGGGCATTTTTGTAATTTTGCCACTAGGGGCATTTTGGTAATTTTGTAAATTGAGAAAACGTCTTTCAAAATCAGATTTAGGGTGTACAAACCAAAGGGGTAAATTTGAAAATTTTAAAAACTAAGGATTTTAAAACAGCAAGGCTAATCCCTTTCGGGTTTTAATAATTGGTTTAGCCTATGAACAAGTCCTCTTGGTTAAGGTGAACCGTAGCTACGCACCAGGTAGGATTTGAGTAAAGAGGAGGTGAGTCGCTAGGACTGCTTAAATACCAAGCTCTTACTGAATACCAATCCTCGACATGCGTACAGTGGTTGCCACACCTTAACTCGGCGACTTACTTCACAGGTTTGTTTAGTAGCCTTAAGTCTTATGCATGTGTTTGAGTAGACTAGTCCTAGGGTCCAATAGCCCTAACATTCTATTCTACGAGCCCAAATAAACCCATAACAATTCATATAAACAAATCACTTCAAAAGTCCGAAGTACTTACCTGGTGGATTTCGGGCCGGAGGTACAGGTGCCATGCCAGAATAACCTAAAATAAAAGTCTATATTTTGAAAAGCCCATTTTTGAAAACTGTTTTCGGGCCCAAAACCTCAAAGCTGTGTTTTGAACCGGGCTCTGATACCAATTTGTAACATCCCCAAACCCGGCCCACTAGCCTTGACCGGATCTGGTTAGGTTACTATGGAAAGACGGTTGAAAATCTTTTTGACTTTAGAATTAAACATGAAAATTTGTTGACTTTTGAAAATAGTGTTTATTTAAAAATACAAGTAAACTTTGTTATCCTAAAATGTTTGGGTTAAAGCCTTTATTATGCATACATATTGAATAAATAGTTTGCTAAAATAAAATCTTTTTCAAATAGTAATTCAAATTAATCAAACCATAATTAAAATGATAATAAAATAATTCCAAAAATAAAATAAGGCCCTTATTACAACCAATACTTACAACCAAATACTTAATATAAATAAGCTTAAAATAATTAAACTTCTTCCTCGGCATGGGCCACGATGCATCCTCTCCTAACCCGGTCCAACTTTACGCATCACCTGAAATGGTTAAGAAAAATAATGGGGTGAGTCCACAGACTCAGTGCATAATCATAATACATGTTCCACACGTATGGGCTTAGCCCATATCCATGCAATCCACGAACCATTTATGCAATCATGCATCACAGCCCAACCTAGGTCCATCCATTACACCAACCTTAGCAGACTCCCTGCTCAAGGCCGTGGCTAACCCACCGATCACCATCGAGTGATCCCACATATCCTACCTTGGCAGACCTGCTGCACAAGGCCGTGGCAGAGCCACCGATCACATCGTGATCCCAACATTAATCCGTCTACGGTGATGCACACAGCCATCAACCGCCAAGATGGGCACCTAGCCAACATCTCCCTTGATGTAGCACATAGCTAATCATCAAGCGCTAATGTAGCCCGAGGCTAGCATTAGACCACGTACATAAAGATGTACTCCCTTCCTTCCTCGATCAAGCCCAACTCCCATGCATGTTTGTAAATGCCTCATATCAAATCATCACATAAAATAAGTATACATCTCATATCATTACCACATCTTATATACATAAATATATACATGTATACATTATAGTAACTTAATATCACAAACTTACCCACCTGATATCCGATAACCCAAACATAGCACTTACCACTTAAGCCATTATGATCGGCTACCACACATCATACATAGGTATAAACGTTAGCAAGCAAAAACCGAAGAAACAGTGCGATGACTACGCACCTAATCACTTGGAGTTCTAAACTCTCGATCCCAACGCTATCGCTCAACGAGACTACGGTTATCTGCCTATAGCTTTCTCCTGCTGCTGGCCCACACCCCGGTGGCAAATCCCGAACCGCTGAGACAGCTATTTTCTTGAACTTCGGGATAGGGATTTTCCCTTGCCCACCTTGACTGGTATTGGCCTCCATCAAAACGCTTAATCAGGACAAAGGTTAAACCTCCAAGCCAATAAACTAAGTATTTAATCTTACTAAATATTTCTTACCTCAACTGATCGAATCCCGATTGCTACTAAATGCTTCTGCCGATTTGCCCCTTGCCTAAAAGGCTGTCGAAAACCTTGCATGGTCCATGTTAGATTCGGCTCTAACATAAGATTACTTAAGAAAACCCCTCTTGACCGAAACTAGCCTTTACCTTATGAAATCAAGCCTGAAAAGATCCTTAGCGTTTCCTTCCCTTGGCTACACACGAAAGAAATACCATATTAAGACCATAAAAACATTCGGCCAACTCCAAACACCAAGACCACCCTTTGATTTCGGCACCCCTCAAGAGAAAGAACAAACCGAAAACAAGGGAAGAGCTTACTTACCACCCCAAGCTTGCAGAGACTGAGAGAGAGAGAGTACTTGACGGCCTCAAGAATTGGCTTAAGCAAGATGACAAGAGAAGGGACAGGTTTCGGCTATGAGTGCTTTCGGCTTAGGTGAGAATAGGAAAGAAAAGGAATAATAATGGGGCTTACAAAGGTTCGGCTATTGATAGGAAAAGAAGAGAAAACAAAAGCTGCCTAAAGGTGAAACGGATTCGCAAGAACAAATAGAAGTAATGTTTGAGAAGAAAAAGTGAAGGTTTTAGGAGCAAAGAGCTAAAATTCGGCAACAAGGAAGCTCACACCCTTTAAATAGAATTTGGCTACTCCTCCAAACCCTTCATGGCCGAAAATGCCCTTAAGAGAACCCCCTAGCCATCCAACTCCTTTACCTCTCACCCAATCCCTTGATTCCCTCCTAAAAACACTCCACACCAACCTTTCAAACAAATTCAAAATAAAACCAACCCAAGCCTTCTCTTAGCCACTCATTTAAAACAATTTGAACAAGTCAAAATCCTCCTTTTAAGTGCCAAAACCGAAACCAACTCCTCCCCCTTCTCATGACGCAAAACAAAACCAAAATGCTGCCTTTGCAGCTCGAACCTGAGACCCCTTAGCACCCTTGAGGCGTCACTTCTCCATGCTCAAAGTGGCGTCTCCCTTGCCACTCTACTAGCTCAATTCTTGTGTTTAAACCTCCCAAATATTTCTCTTAAGACCCCATAAAGCCAAGCTCCCCTTCTTATCACTAAAAATCAAAAATTTCCTAAGGCATACCACTACCTTTTTGAGTTCTCAAGACCCCTAAAACTCACCTAACCACACACTGAAGTATGCCAACACCTGAGTTATGCACTAAATGCATAACCTCTAGAACTCGGGTGTTACAAGAAGTTTTATGCGTTAGACTTTTATTCCACTGTCTTTTAAAGCACAGCCTTATGAAAAAGTTTTAATACGGGGTTGTTTCGCGAGTACACATCATCCTATAGGTCATGTCTCTAAAGTAGTTCCTACTACTATTCAGTCATGCCATCATCATCATAACCATATACTCATATCAACCAAAAACGACAGTTTGGGGTACGTACCTGGGCGGATTGATGCCGGAGACTCGGTGCCATGCCTTCACCACTGTTCTTTTTCCCATAAAAACCTTTCCTAATAAATTTTGTTTCCAAAATATTTTTGGGCCTCGGGCCCACTGCCGAGTTGTTGAAACTGGTTCTAATACCAAAATTGTAACACCCCAACCCGGTCAACACACCACGACCGAATCTGGCATGTTACGGAGTGAAAATCGTTTGAAAACACAAATGTGTTGGAAAGTTTCCCAAGAGACTCTTTGGTCGTTTTAAAAGTTGTTTAAGTGTTGTAAAGGTTGTTTTAAACCTATGCTAGAAAAGTTCACTTGATTCTACAAATTTTAGAAAAATGTTTAGTTTTTATTAAAGACTGAGTGTGTCGAGTATAATCAAGTTAAAAACCATTTGCTCTTGAAGTTGTTTGAAAATTTAAGTTATAAAAGCATTCAAGTCACCTCATTATTTTGTGAACTCTGTTACCTGATGGTAACGTTCTTAAAACCTGGCAGAGTTATAGTTTTGAAAACATGCTTTTTACCGGTTAATTTAACAGGTCTATAAATCCAATTTATGAGTAATATAATCAAAGTAAAAGTAAGTAATTAAAACCCAAAATAATAGTAGCGGCCTTATTACAAAACCAAAAAAACCAAATTAAAAGAAAGCTAATAAAAACGAAATTAAAGTTTAAAGTCCAAAACCAAAACTGGGATGCATGGCCACCTCGAGTCCTCCTCGGCTCCATATCCGCAATCTATGCCTCATCTGCAAAATGTAAGGGAAGGGGTGAGTCACCAAGACTCAGTGTATAAATCCCCAACCCGGTAATTCAAGCACTTACACAGATCATCAGTAAAACATGCAGATTATGCAACCTATAACCTAGCCATCCAATCTCCTTTAACTAACCGGTGTGGTCAAAACCACTGGTGACCGAGTCACAAATATATATATCGTTGTGGTCAAAACCACTGGTGACCGTAGTCATAAATCAGGTGATGGGGCCAACCCATCGTGTGGTCAAAACCACTGATGACAATCCCGTAATAATCATGTGGGGCCAACCCACTGTGGTACCAAACCACTTGGACGAGTCACAATATCCAGATGTGGTCAAAACCACTGGTGACCGTAGTCACAAATATCAATAGTGTGGTCAAAACCACTGGTGGTCAAAACCACTGGGACTTAGTCACAGATATTAATAATGTGGTCAAAACCACTGGTGACTGTAGTCACAAATCAAATGATGGGGCCAACCCATCTTGTGGTCAAAACCACTGGTGACAGTCCAACTAATCATCCCCCTCCTCTTATCAATCCCATCAACATCATGTTCATATCATACGTGTCATAATCTCATATATCATGCATTTATGTATAACATGGCATTTTAACAGAACATGATGACATAAACAAACGTACATCGTAAATCACATAATAGGGGACTTACCCGGAATCCAAGCTTATGCCCACAAGGCAAAGTCGCTAATATCAAAGGTTATACGGTAACACAATAAGCATCGTTAAACTAATAAAGTATGTAAGCATTTACACACCTGACTATATGCAGATCCAACGCGAAATCCCGAAACTACGCGATACTACGAAAACCCGAAACGTATGCCCTCACTTAATGCCGATTTGGTTTCCTACCAAATCCCGAAGCCACACAACAATCTCCCTTGCAATCGGCCCCACACTGCTGCACATAAGCAATTAGCCTTCGGCTTTTAGACGAATAAGGAATAGATCCGAAATACGTTAAACCCCTTACCTAACTCGCTTTAGCCCAAAATTTCGAAGACCCACTGTAGACGGCTATAGCTTTCCCTGAAATCGGTTCCATCACAGCTCTTAGAATCCATAGGCCATTCGGCCATGGCTTAAATCCTGAAAGAAAAGAGAGAAATAAAAAAAATGGAATAACAAGGGCTTACCACTCTTAAGTTTGGGATTCGGCAAAGAGAACCCAAAGAAGAGATAACTGTCGGCACTTGAGATGATGAGGAGTAATCGCACAAAGAGAAAGAAAGTCCCCTAAGAATATTCGGCCAAGAAGAGAGCAACACCAAGGATTCGGCTTTTGCAGTGATACGAATGAAAGAAGAAGGTACAATGGACAAGAAGGGGTTCAGCAAAGAGAAAGAAAACTTTCGGCACAAAAGACTTGGTAGAAGAGAAGATGTCGACACAAAAGTGGTGTAGGTTTCGGCTTGAGCAAGAATAAGTGAAGAAGAAGAAAACAATGAAGAAGAAGGTTTCGGCAAGGGTGAATGAAAAGGGAGTTCAACACACAAAAGGGTTTTGAGAGAATAAGGGAAAAGATGCCGAATGGGGGTATGGTTTGCTAACTTCGGCCTTGAGCAAAAGAGGAATAAAAGAGAGCAAGGTAAGTTTCGGTTCTCACCCAAAAGCAATACCAATTTAGGCCAAATGAAGTAAGACCCTTCAAGCTAGCCAAAACACTATTCGGCCACCCCCTAAAGGCTCCCAAAACTGATTCCACCTACTCCCCCAATGCCCAAAATTCGGCCAACACCTCAAATGAGTTTGAAAAAAATATTCAAACTCCCACATTTGCTCCCCTCCACTAATTCAAACCTGTTTGAACAGGTCAAACTCCTCAAATCCCTCCTCTTCATCCATTCAAAGTAGTCCCACCTGAGCACACCTCTCTAGCTTGTGGCGTCAAAAAGAATTAGCAGGGAGTGCCATTCCTGCAGCTCAAACACAGGCACTCCCAACCTGGATGTGACGTCATCCCCTTGGTGTTTAAGTGGCGCCCCCAGCCACTTTCCCACTTAATTTCTTGTGACAAAATCCCCCAATAAAATCTCTTGACCCCTAACTCCCATAGTTCCATTTCCTTACATGCTGAAACAAAAATTCGTAACCCCAACTCAAGCCTAACCTAGGGTTATAACTAGACCCCAAAACATGTTAAATGAACATAATAGACACAACATCACATGCACACAAGCAAAATGTAGAACCCCGATTTAAGGATGTTACAGGAAGAATTTTTACCATTGGCAGAATTCGCGTACAACAACAGCCATCAGGCAAGCATTCAGATGGCACCATACGAGGCGTTGTATGGTCAGAAGTGTCGTACCCCTACGTGTTGGACGGAGTTGGGGGAGCGGCAGTTGTTGGGTCCGGAGCTGGTTACGAAAATAGAAGATAAGGTGAAGATGATTCGAGCTCGTTTGAAGGAGGCTTCGGATAGGCAAAAGTCTTATGCCGATCTTAAGCGGAAGGATATAGAGTTTGCGGAAGGTGATAAGGTTTTCCTGAAGGTGTCGCCGTGGAAGAAGGTTCTGAGGTTCGGTAGGAAAGGCAAGTTGAGCCCTAGGTTTATCGGGCCTTATCGGGTGTTGAAACGAGTGGGACCAGTGGCGTACCAGCTTGAGTTGCCACCTAAGTTGAGTCAAATTCACGACGTGTTCCATGTTTCCATGCTTAGACGCTATCGCTCGGATAAATCACATGTTGTGCCAGTGGAGGAGATAGAGGTGAATCCAGACTTATCTTTTGAAGAGGAACCGGTGCAGATTCTAGATCGGGATGTTAAGGTTTTGCGTAGGAAATCTGTTCCCTTGGTAAAGGTACTATGGCGGAACCATGGATCGGAGGAAGCGACATGGGAGCCGGAGGATATTATGCGGTAGCAATACCCTCAACTTTTCTGAGCAGGTAAATTTCGAGGTCGAAATTTATTTTAAGGGGGCTGGAACTGTAATATCCTGATTTTGTGGGTCTATGCATTTGGTATGTTGCATGGCTAAGTTAGTAGGCTAAGGCTTTAAGGTGTGTATTGGGCTCAGGTTTGGGCTTAAAATATGGGTTAAAATGATTAAAAATAGTGTTAGTAGTAATTTAATTTAAATTATTATGTTTAGTAGCAAGCTGGGCTTGTGGCCCGAAAATTTGAGGTGCTTTAGATGAGCATTAAGGTGGCGTCACAAGGGGGAGGAGTTTGGGCCTAGTGTGGCCGCTTGAGGCCCAAATGGATGGGTCAAATTTTGGCACTGAGAAGGGAAAGGGGGTGGACGGCAATTAGGCTACATTTTAGGAGTTTATTTCTTTTATTTTTAAGTGATAAATGATGATAATTAGGAAAGATAAGGATTAAATGGATAAGGGATATGATAATTGATGGATAAAGTTATCAGGAGGGAGAGAATTGGCCGAATATCCAACTCTGAGTGTGTGCTTGTGTATTGCCGAAATTTTGAAGCCTAGTGTTCATCTTTTCCATTTGATTTCTTTTGTTTCTTTCTCACTTACTCTTCTAGCCGAAAATTCTCTTCTCCTATTCTCTCAAATTCTTTTCTTTGCCGCAACTCTCCAATACATTCTTCTCTTCATTCTTTTCTTCCAAAGCCGAATACCCTAGTCCCCATCATCTTCCTCCATAGCCAAATCTACAAGGGTGGTTTAGTTTTCCCGAAGGTGCACTATAAGCCGCATACTCCTTAGTAATCTGGTAAGTTTCGGGATTTTATTCTATGCGATTTCACTCTTTCTTTCATTAAGATCTAACCCGAAACACTTGTTTAAGGCCTATCGATTTCACTTTGTACCCCTAGAAGCCGAATCCTGTTCTGCTACAGCCAGAAGTGCCGATTTTGGAAAGCTGAAGGTGGGTGGTTGATGGTAGGTTTGGCCGAATGGCCTTTCTTGTCTATTTGTGGTTGGTCGGATATGTTATGGTACTCATATAGTTGCGTTTAAGGGATTGGTATAATAAATGGGTGTTGGTCGAATGTAGGTTGGAAGGTGACGGGTTCGTAAGGACCTTTCGGGATTCAATAGTTAGGTAAGAATTCTTTTAAACGCTATTATTATCTATTAGATCTCATCGATCTAAATGGTTTAGTGACCAAAGGGTTATTATGGCCGCTAATAACAGTCGAGCAGTAGGAGGGGTTGGATCTGTAAACCCAACGCCAAAGTAGCGTAGAAGCAGTAAAAGCCGTAGTACGAAAACCAGGTGTGTAACTCTTACACACTTTCTTACGTAATATGTTTTATGTTATGTGTTATTTAAAAGCCAGAATGACGACAATAGTTACGAATATACCCTTGTGGGTAATAGCGAGGATGCCGGGTAAGTTGTTATTCTGTAAATGTGATTTAACATGTTAAGCATGATCATACTTATATTGATTGCATGAGTATATGCCATGGGTGATGAGAGGAGGGGGAAGTATGATCTATCAGATTATCACCAGTGATTTGGTATCACACAGTGGGTTGGCCCCACATATTACAAAATTGTGATTAAGTCTCAGTGGTTTGGCACCACCAGTGGTTTGGTACCACAAGGGGTAGATTCGAGAGACCCGGATGGATACTTAGGTGGGTTGCATGACTTGCATATTATTGTATGAACTTGTGTAAGAGCATGATTTTCTTGGGATGGGGATTTATACACTGAGTCTCGGTGACTCACCCCTTCCTTTACATTTTTGCAGATCAGACTTAGATCGTGGATATGGAGCCGGAGTGGACTCGAGGTGGCCATGCTCAGCAATTGTTTTGCTTCAAAGTTTTCTGTTGGACTTAGTTGTTTTACTTTAATTTTGGGTTTACATCATTGTAATAAGGCCGCCTAACTTTTATTTTGGGATGTTTTATTTGGTTGTTCCTATAACTTTTGTTAAGCAAACCTGATAGATATGAATAGGATGTTTTTCAAAACCTCGATAAGTACGTTTTTTTTTAAATGTTCACTGATCAGGAAAATGATATGGAATAACAATAAAGCAAATAATTTTCTAAAACAAGTCTTAACATGTTTTAAGCTTCACGAAACTCAAATTCATTTTCTAAAAATTTTCCAAGGGTTTTCTCCACCAACGAAGTTGGCAAACCGATTTTTAAAGCATTTTTCTTCCCCGTAGCACGCCAGACTCGGGTGTAGCGTTTAGACCGGGTTTGGGGTGTTACATAATAAGTGAAGTCTAGGTGGATTCTTCCTTAGGTATTGCCTATCTCATAAAGCTGTCTTAAAGTATTTTCCTAATTCACTCTCTGTCACGTTCATAATCATTTAATTAGTTAAATTAGTTAGTTAATTTTAGATTAAAAATAAATCCCTTTAATTATTAGGCTAGATAATAAAAAGATAGTTATTACTAGTAATTTTAGTCCTTGAGGATACGATATTCCGGACTCACCACAAGTATACTACTGTTCAACAGGTGCGCTTGCCTTTGTCGAAATAATAGTTAGTTTCGAGCCCATCACAACCCAAAGCTCATATATCAATTTACACATTAAACTAAAATTCATGTTAAAATTTGAGATTTATCCCTTTAATGAATAAAATATTTGTAACATCTTGAATTTTTGGGTCTATGCTTTTAGTATAAGGATATGTTTTAAATTAAGTAATAGGGGTCCAAATTGGGCTCAGAATTAGGCAAAGGCCTTGGTTAAATTATTAGATTGGGCATTATAGAGTTAAAAGGTGGTAATTATGTTGAAAAATACCAACGTGGGCTTATGGCCCAACAATATGTGGCACTATAAGGGAATTAGAAGGTGGCGCTATTAACAATTAAAGAGGCCCAAGTTTTGGCCGCAAGGAGCCCATGTTTTGGGCCATTTTCGACATTTAAAAGGGGACAAGAGGTGACGCCACACACAAGGAGTTAGGGGCCTAAAATTTAAGTTTCAAGAAGCTCAAATCTTTTAATTTAAGTGAGTTAAATTTCGGCATTAGGGTTTAATGAGGTGGACGGCTACAGGGCTAAAAAATAGGAGGATTTATATGGATTTTATAATTGATAATTTAGAAGATAAAAAGGAGAAAAGATAGGAGCCTATCTACAAGGAAGGTGATGGCCGAAAATCCACCACTTAAGAGGAGTAAAGAAATCGGCTACTGCATGGCAAAGGGGTGCCGAATTTTCCCTTTCATTTAGCTTGAATTTTAATTATTTAGGAAGGGCGTTTTCGGTTTTATACAGGAGGTGCCGAAATTCCTATAAATAGGGGGGATAGCTCCTTGATTCTGGCAATTAAAACCCTAATTTCTTCTCCTTCCATTGTGACGAAATTCTTAGTCTCTCCCTCTCTAATTTTCTTTTCTTCAGTTTCTTCAAAAGCCGAAACCTCTTCTCCATTCTTTTTCCCCTTGAGCCGATTTCTCTAAAAAGTCGAAATCTCCATAGTTTTTCTTTATTCATCCTATTTGAGAATTAGTTCTATCTATTCCGACATTTAAAACTTCCTTTGGCATTGCCGAATCCTCTCTCTAGTGCTAGCCGAACCTCCTGTGCTAAGGAAGCTTGGTCAACTAGATCTAAAAGGCGAAAATAGCTAGTCTCCAATTTCGGGATTTAAGGTAAGGAGATTTTCCCTAGATTTCTACTAGATTTATTCATTTTATACAAGATCTTAATTTTATGATGAGGATTAACGATCAAATATGGTGATAGTAGTTCTGATAAGGACTTGTGATGGAATTAAACATGGATCAGGCAAAGGAGAGAATCCCTAAGTTTAAGAAATGAGCAATATCTGCCGTTCGAGATTGGCCACTTGGTTGTGGACCGGCTTCTGAACAATACCTTAGGCAGATAAGCAGTTGTGTCGACTACGGATAACGTCGACATAGAAAGCATCATTCTAACGGTAATCAGGTGTGTAGGTCTCTAACACACTATTAATCCTGTATGTATGTCTATTTATATGTTATAGGCTAAAAAGCCGGAAAGAGGCTGTATAGACAGTCGAATGGAACCCTGAAAGGGTTAAGCAAGGATGGCAGGTACGCAAACATAGAACTCTCTATGTGTATCGAAATATATGTAAGCCTGCATGATGTTTTCTTTATGTGTGTATGCATGGGGAGGGATTTTGATATGATGAAGGGGAAGTGCATGACAGGTCACTTGGTGATCGGTGGTAGAAAACCCACAAATATAAATGCTAGGTCACATAGTGATCAGTGGCTATGCCACGTTTAATATTTCCTGAACATCAGGAATAGGCAGTTCGGCTGTTGTTATGGTGTATAGTGGATGGAGGGTTGATTGTAGAAATCCCTAAGGTGTGATGGTTGGTACGAGATGGTGTGTAAAGGATATAACCCTAGGATGGGATGGGTTATTAATCATTTGTTATTTGATATATAATCATGATTGTTGCCTCTATGTATGGGCCAGGGCCCATAATGTGTTTGTGGGCTCAGGTCGTTGTGTGTTTTGAGATTTATACACTGAGTCTTGGTGACTCACGCTTTCCTTTTTCTTTACACTTTCAGATGAGCAATAGATCGTGGACATGGAAGCCGAGACAGGCTCGAAGGGCCATCAAGTTTTGATTTCTCTATTTTTGATTATCTCAGTTTTTCTTAAGTTTATAGTTTTGGAAAATTTTTATGTAATAAGGCCCCCATAGATTATGTTCATCTAGGTAGTTTCTTTATTTGTTTTTTTTTTTAAAGATGTTCTGCAACTTATGAAATTGTGTCAAAGGTTTTATTATATTTAATAATAATACAAAGATTTATTTTCAAAAAGTCACTTCTTTATTCAAATATTAACTAATTAACTTGTGCTTTCTAAAACCGTTAAAGTGTTATGTGTTCCATAACATGCCAGATTTGGTCGAAACGCATGGGCCGAGTTTGGGGTGTTACAATATTTAATTTCCCCGGGACAACTCCCAATCTTTTTGTTTCCCTCTTTATCTATAAATTAAAGCAAGTGATTAATTTGTTCCTTCACCTATTGAGCCAATTGAGAGAAATGTAGGGAAAGAGGAGGGGGGAATGGGGTTAATTGAAAAGAGAAAAACAAATCTTCTTCTTGCCTCCATGGTGATTATATTTCTCTTGAAAATAAATCATTGCGGGACTGCTTTCATAATGAAGAGCAACACCAGCTACAAGTGCAATAGCTGCCTTGATGAATGTCGGTCCGTGGAGACTTTCAATTTGGAGTTGGAGTGGTAGCTCAACATGGTGATGAATTCTAATTTTGTTAGAATCCTTGCGGTTGGTGGTGGGACAGGAACCGGTAACACGGGAAACCGTAATGAGACATCGCAAAAACATTGCCCAGGCCATCAATATGCTAGTTGTCCTGCCCTTGGAGGTGGAAAAGCAAACTGTAGGGGAACATACGACCGTGGGTGTCGCTAAAACCCCTAGTGTATATTATTTTTGCAATGATCTTTGTCCCCTTTGATATGATAGTCTACCTTTTCCCCAAGCTTTGATTCATGTGTGTGTTAAATATCATTCCTCCTGTTATTGGAAGGGCGATGTTTAATTGCCCTTTTAGAGTTGTATTACTTTGCGTTAATATTAAATAATTATTGTATAAGTGGCTGCTGTAATATTGTTTAAGATTTTATTATATTGAATAGTGTGTGTTTTCTTTACGGAAAGATTGAACAGTTTTAATGTGATACATTTGAACGTAAAATTCATATTAAACCTTTTGCCATCAATAGATTTGATTTTTTTTTCATATCTACATTATGTTACTATAATAACCCATTTTGCCCGAGCTTGTAACAAACCAAAACAATAGAAAAATAAAAAAAAATAATATGTCCAGTGTCCTTTTACAGAGCCCAAATTTAATGGCCTAAATACTAAAAACTTGTAACACCCCAAACCCGGTCTATGCGTTTAGACAAGATTTGGTTTGTCACACAAATCAAACATTCGTTTATTCTCAATGGTTAAAATAGAATAGTGCTACAAAACTTTTTGAAAATAGAGTTTAATAAAATTAAATTCGAGGATTTGTAAATTTTTTTGGCTTAAGAGAAATACATGTTTGAAAACTTATCGTCAAAATATAAATATCAAATTCTTATGATAGTTTAAAAGAACTTTGAAAGAATTTAAAATAATTAAAGTGTCCAGAAATTTTGTTATAAAACCAATGTTCTTAAGAAAACTTAACATATTTAAGATAAAACCATATTAAAAGTTTGATAATAAGATTCAAAACCATCCACACATTAAATCCATAAAAACATAATAAGAGGCCTTATTACATAAAACCCATAACAGAAATTTAAAATAATAACTTAAATAGAGTCATAGTTTATAAAAACCCAAGTTCGTAGTATGGCCTCCACCAAGTCATCTCCGGCCCAAGTCCACGTCAATTTCCATTACCTGAAATGGTTAATAAAAATTGGGTGAGTTACAAAGAACTCAGTGTGCAACTCACTTACCACCATTATTGGGCCAGATCGTCAAGATCTCATGCTGGGCTTGAGCCCATTTACAGAATTCAATAATATAACATAATGTAAATTAAATAAATTAAAATGCATGTAAGATGAGTTTCCCAACCAAGCCTAATATCCATCCGCTAACACCCCCGTACCAACCAACACACCTGTGGGGATCAAGTCAACCCACCCCGCCAAACACACCAATTATAGGCTTTAAGCCTTTAAATAATTTTGTAGTGCACTACCGAACTAGATTGTGACATTGTCACCGAACTAGAGGCATTTAGCCAATTTGTGGCAGAGCCACCGAACTAGAGGCATTGAGCCGAATTGTGGCAGAACCACCGAACTAGATTTTTGGCAACTGGCCATTCTTCTCTTCATATATCCCACCCCATGCAATTATGCGTGTATAACAAAATATAGTCATATAACAAATTTTCAATTATTCCATATCATCGGTGGGTTTATCATTAAACATTTTATTAGGCCCATATAAATAATAACTTAGCAACTAGCCCATTTAACAGTTTAGTGCACTTTTGGCCCATATATCGAACTAGAGTATTTTGGCCCAATTTATCGAACTAGAGTATTTTGGCCCAATTTATCGAACTAGAGTATTTTGGCCCAATTTATCGAACTAGAGTATTTTTGGCCCAATTTATTGAACTAGAGTATTTTGGCCCAATTTATCGAACTAGAGTATTTTGGCCCAATTTATCGAACTAGAGTATTTTGGCCCAATTTATCGAACTAGAGTATTTTTGAATTTTTTTTTCTCGGTTTTAACCGTTTTCATGCATTTACTCAAAATATGAATTACTACGTATTTGTTTTCCCGTTTTTACTATTTTTACGATTTTAGCACAGTACTCACAACTTGATGTCTAACCCGAAAATGAGTGTGAAGTTACACACCTGGTTATTGAGAGAACTACACTTTCCCGCTCTTCAACACCTATACGTATCGCGATAATTAGAACACTATAATCTAATAATAAAATCGGTCTAAATATAGCGATTTAGAATTTACCCTCGGATTTCCGTAGTACTTCTACTTGCGATTTCTCCCCGGTTGATGGTTCGCTAACCGAATCGAATCCACGAACGAATAATGGTTCGGGAGTACGAACGACTTCGAACAGTTGATTTTCCTCGGTTGAACGTCCGCAACCCGGTGGAAAATCCCGGATTCCCGAAATAGTCCTTTGCTTGTACTTAGGGGGAATAACAGAACCTCCCCTCTTCCGAAGACTAAACACTGCCCTTTTCTTCCCTATTTTGAATGTCTTCAAAGACAAAGATCGTTACTCCAATCTAAGATAAATTTTCGAAATAATACCAAGGTTTTTAAAGTTGTGATTTCCTTACCACAAATATCGATTCCAAGGATTTGTGTCACCCACGACCTCTTGATTTCCAAACTTCCGTTATCGCACTAAAGTATAACAAAATAAACGTTAATAGAATGAACGTTTATTTTGATCTAATAAAGCCTTCAAACCATCAATATTTGGCCATAACCACTTTTAACTAATTGAAACTAAAAGAATCTCTTACCTATTTTCCACGTCGAAAAGAAAGGATTAAGAATGGTGGTTGATTGATGAAAGATTCGGCTATGAAAGATTAAGGAGAAGAGAAAATAATTTGGCTTATAAACACCCTAGCATTCGGCCATGAAAGTGTAGGTGGAAAGAATTTCGATTGAAAAGAAATAAAATAGGAGAAAGATGGTGATGATGTTGCTTTGATTTCAAAGTGAATAGAAGAAAAAGAAAGAAAGAAAGAAAGAGATGAGCTTGAGAGAGAGATGTATATTCGGCAATGGGGAGAAGAAAAGAGAAAGAGAAAGGCTTTTGGTGTAGGTGATTTTCGGCACTAATGAAAATAAGGCACAAAAGAAACCAATTGATGTGCAAAAATGACCAAATGGTCAAAAACTTTAAGACTTACCAATGCTCAAATTCGGCCAAAGGGAGAAAAGGTTGAGAAGAGAAATTTGCAAAGTTTTGCACAAAAACTAAAGATGACCAAAAGTAAACTCCTAAACCTTACCAAGCTACTAGAAAAATTCGGCCAACCTCCCCTCTAGCCATATTGCCGTCCAAATGCATGGTCTAATGACCAAGATATTGTTTCCATAAATAATTCCTTGATTCTTGCCTCATATCTTCACATTTTCCTTGTTTTCTTGATTCCCTTCCTTAAGTTAATAATTTCCTTATTCCTTTGATATTCTAACCAAAAATAACAAGTCAACACCTACCATATAAGCTCTTGGCCGACACTTGCTATACATGTGCAGAAAAATTCAAAATAAAATTCACCTAGATGCTAAACAAGGGATTCGAACCTTCTCCCTCATGCCTAAACCCATGCGCCATCACCACTTGTCCAATAACTCATCTTATGCTTCACTTTGACACTTAAATTAATTTATGTGTCATAGCCACTTAATCCACTTCCATAAATAATTAAAACTAAAAATTATTCTATACCCAATTAATTCTATACTCTTCTTCAGGACTATAATAAACACAAAAATAAATAAAGAAATTCCACCTTCTAGGATAATTTTTCAAAGCACACAATGAAAATAAATTACTCAAATTTTCAGGGTGTTACAAAACTAAACCCAACACCTAAACTGCCTACCCAGACCCAATTAGACCCAAAACAGAAACGGCCCAAAAGGGCCCAACGCTCAAAACCGAAATCAAAAGCCTAGGGTTTCTGAAACCCTAGGCGCCGCAAACGCCGCACCCACCAGCCTCTCCTCACCCCGCAATTCGCGCCCATTCACCGCCGAGATCTTCGCTCCCAACCTGCAAACAAGGAAAACCGCAGCAAAAGGAAAGAAACAAATATGGATAAAATATATTTCCTTTTTTTCTTATATTTCGGGGCTATATAAAACCCCAAAAATCTGTAAATTGGGGGGGGGGCAAGAATACACAGAGACATACGAATATACAGAGAGATTTATACATAAATACAACAAAAAAAAAGAATCAAATCAGCCAAGGTTTTGTTTCATTTTTATTTTTATTTTTTATTTCCAAATACTGTTATTTTATTTTGTTTTTATTTTTTAAACAAATATATATCTATATCTATCTATATATATATATATATATATATATATATATACTGAAAAAAAAAAAGAAAAACTTGCATTTTTTGGGGCGGCAGACGGCAGCGAGTCTCGCCGGGGAACTCACCGGAAATCGCCCAAGGGAAAGCATTTTGAAGGCTCTCCATTTTTTTCTCTGCTAAAGTAAAGAATGAATTTTTTTTAAAAAAAAATTGTTTATATAGGTGACTAAAACGGCGCCGTTTTGGGGCTGGTTTCTATAGCCCAAAACGACGCCGGTTCATCCAGGATCCGCGCGCAGTTGACCCGACCCAAAGGATCCGCATGTTTTATTTTAAAATGGGCTATTTGCGCATCAAATTTTTAAATTCAGTTTTTATTTTTTTTAGTTCGCCCCAGCCTTTTCTTTTCTGATTCATTTTGGTCCTCATTGACACGGTGCGTTTTGGACAAGGGAATAATATCATGATTCGTCCCTGTCCTTTTGGGGTGTGTTCAACAAGGTCCCTTTCCTTTTATTTATCTTCATATTCTCCCCAAACTTTTATTTTTTAGTTCAATTTCGTCCTTTTTTTGTTTATTATTATTTTTAGTACTAATTTTATTTTTTAATTATTATTGTTGTTGTTGTTGTTGTTGTTGTTGTTGTTGTTGTTGTTGCTATTTTTACTATTATTTTAATATTATCATTACTGTTTATTTATTTATTTTTTATATGATTAACTTTATTATTATTATCATATTCATTTGTATTTCTATTATCTCCATTATTTTCTTATATTATTACTATAGTTATATTTATTATTATTTATTATTATTATTATTATTATTATTATTATTATTATTTTATCTATCCTTATTAGTATTGTTACTATTATTATTATTTTAAGTATTACCATTATTATTGTTATTTTCATTATTTCTATTACTGTTTTATTTTTTACTAATTATTTGTATATTAACATATATTATTATTTTATAATTAATATACTTTTATTTTACTACTACTATTATTTTTATATTATTATTACTATTAATTTTAATATCCTTACATTATTTTATTATTATTAATACTATTTTTATTTTTGCTATTATTTTTATCATTATATTCATTATTATTTTTATTTTGTAATTGTTAATATTATTTTTATTATAATTTATTTATTAACATATTTCCATTTATTATTATTACTATTATTATTATTTTATTATCTTTAAATTATTGTATAGATTATTTATCTATTTGTTAATTTGATAATAGCTTTATTTTTGTTATTATTTTCTTTTCTTTTATTTATTTATTTGTTTATTTATTTACTATTATTTTTACTTAATATTTTTTTTATTATTTTTGCCTTCATTATTATTATTCATATGATTACCCACACTTTTATTCCGTTGAGCATGTTGGCATTATGTTTTATTTTTCATTTTATTAAAATCATATTATATTTTCTTTGATGCATCAAAAATTTGGTTTTGAAATAAGCAAACACTCCATGTTCTAAGGTTCGAAAGAAATCGTACCCTAACTTACTGGGTTTCGATTTTCCTCTTCGAAACCAAAGAACCTATTACTTTCCTTTTAAAAGTTAAATAAAAACTTATTCTCGAGAATTCAAAATTGTCGTGTCCTAACTCACTGGATATGACGTTATGTTATCTCGAGATAAGGATTTTAGAAAACAAGGCAATGTTTCTAGAAATTGTGCCCTAACGTGCTGGGTTTCGATTTATCGTATATCCAAATAACTAAATATGCTTTTAATTTCGTGTTTTGAAACATTAAGGGACAATCTTAGTTTCAGAGTTTAAAATGTCGCACCCTAACGTACTGGATGTGATATTTTATCATTTTGGAACAAAAGAGTCTTAATATTCCCAAAACGGGTTATATAAACATTCTTTAAAAGAAATTGGATTTTAAAATCTTTTCAAATTCTCAACATAAGGACATTAATTAATCAATTAGGTACCAATTTTCGGGCGTTACGAGGTGCTAATCCTTCTTCGTACGTAACCGACTCCCGAACCCGTTTTCTTGTATTTCGTGGACCAAAATCAACATTTTGAAATAAAACATTTTATAAGGTGATCCAATCACACCTAAGTAAAAAGGGATTGGTGGCGACTCCATTTTCGTTTTAAAGTCGATCCCTATTTTTATAAACCTTTTTAAGAAGGGTTTCGACAATTACATTTGATTTTTTTATGTGTATTTTAGGTGTAATTTTTTCCCCTATTTTACTTTCGTAAAAGTGTTCCACTGTTTATTTGGGTTTTCTTTTGGTGTTGGTGTACTAATTACTTTTGATTTTTGGGTTAGTTTTACACTTTTAATTATTAATAAAAATTTATTTTTCTCAAGAAAAAAAAAACTCAAACTAAGCATGGTTGGTTGGAGGTTTGGATGGAGTTTGAAATATTGAAGTTTGGGTCTAATATTTTTGTTTAAATCTTCTTAAATTTCAAGCAAATCCTTTAGTTTGGGTGGATAGCTCAGCTTTTGAACTAGTCTATTTACGACCAGTGTTAATGCATACTTTATTTTTGTTATTATATTTATATTTAAAAATTTTAAAATGATATAATATGAATTGATTTGATCAAAATTTGAGAACAAAAACATTTCAAACTGAATAAGACTTTAACAAATATAAACAATATTAATAGATCTAACTATGTGTTTCAACCCTCCAATTTACGGAAATTTAGAAGTTAATTCTTATACATTGTCATAATTTTATCCACGTACTTTATGAAAACTAAGAAGTTAGTCCAATTGTTAGTAAATGCATGAATTTAAA
Source organism: Gossypium australe (assembly GCA_005393395.2). Lineage (NCBI taxonomy): Eukaryota > Viridiplantae > Streptophyta > Magnoliopsida > Malvales > Malvaceae > Gossypium > Gossypium australe. The sequence continues at coordinate 98,766,181 of CM016620.1, forward strand.
CTATTAATTTTTGCTAATTTGCCACATTTCAATTATTATTTAGGTTTTTATGTCATTTCAAGATTGTAACAGCCCAATTTTGCCCAGCCCAAATTACAAACAAATAAATAAGTAAATTACAAGCCCAAAATAATGGCCCAAATACAAAAAAGACCTAACACCCAATAACCCAAAGCCCAATAAGCCCATAACCTAAACTTTTTTCAGAAAGCCAGAAACCTTAGGATTACTCACGCCGCCGCCTCCTCGTCAGCAACTTTGAAACACCCCAAACCCGACCCATGAGCTTTGACTAGATCTGGTATGTTCCTCAGGAAAACCGGTTCAAATTCTTTTGCTTCTTAGGAAAAACTTGTGCGATTTGAAAGAAAGTTTGTTTTGGGTTGGGCTTGAGTTGAAAACGAATTCGATTTTATATTGAAAACCCTTTTTAGTTTTAAGTGATAAAACATATAGAGTATTTTCAAAAATGAATTACTTAATCTTTAACTTAATAAAAATTTGTAAACATAATTAAACAATAAGACAGAAATAAAATAGTTCACTAAGGCCTTATTACATCAAATATAACCCAAATTTAAAATTTAAAATACTTAAAATAAAATAAAAGTCCAAATCGTAAATTTCTTGCTGTGCATGGCCATCCCTAAGCTTCTACCGAGCCCGGTCCATTACTGTTTATCACCTGAAAATAGTCCCACAACGGGGTGAGTCAACAGACTCAATGTGTACACAACACTAAGTCCAAATAGATTTAGGCATACCATACATATCAAACCATATAATAATCCATATAGCAAATAGTAATGCAACTTATTCACATGTGCTCATTTATTGGGCTTGGCCCATAACCATATCACATTCTTATAATAGGGTAATTAACCACATAATTTCCACATACTGGGCTTAGCCCATTTCCACACTGATCCACATTCATATACTGGGCTTGGCCCTTTTCTTCATAATCCACATATCAACTGGGCTTGGCCCATTTCCACATTAAATATTCATATCAGATATAATATACAAAGTGCACCCAACCCAACCTAGGGTCCATCCTCTACACACCCCCGTATCCAGCCTACCACACACCAGGGGATTAATAATTTACCCTCTCCTTTTCACTCCAAAAAAGGCAATCAATGCCGTTCACGTGCAATTAAGCACAAAAATCCACAACGCGACCTCAGCCAGCGCCAATCCACGATGTAGCCATAGCTAACACCAAAACCACGATGGGACACATAGTCACTCATCAACCACGATATGGCACATAGCCGATATCAACCACGATAAGACACCTAGTTACTCATCAAGCCACGCGAACTTAATCGCAATTAATCCACAACGTGACCTCAGTCAACGTCAATCCACGATGCAGCTCAAGGCTAACATCAAACCACGTACTCGAAGTACACCCTGTCCTTCTTTCATATCCCATCCCATGCACATGCACATGTAATAATGGCATAATAATAATAAATGCATGCACACGTTATTAAGGCAGACAATCATATTTCCATAGGCATAGTCACATTCACATCGACACTTTCACATTCTTATCAATAGATAATACTAACCTGATTATCTATATACCCCTTTAAGGGTATCCATTTCACATTTATCACTGCATTTATTAGTAAACACATAACACATGCAAATATCATATAGATCCCAGAAAACAGTAGGCTAACTACACACCTGATAACTTGTAGCGTTACGCCCTCAATCCCGATACTATCACTAAGCGACACTACGGCTATCTGCCTACTTTGCTGTTTGGACGCTGGCCCACACCCCGGTGGCCAATCTCGCACTGCAGAGACTGCTCTCCTCTTAAACTTAGGGATAGGAGTTATCCCTTGTCCTCCTTGACTAGCACTCGAATCCATCGACAACACTTAATCAGCATCAAATGGTTAATCATCCATATTATAATCTAACATAACGAATCCAAGGGCTTATCGAATAATCTTACCCAAAACGAATAGAAATCCTGAAAGTTCCTCTTAACCACTGCCGATTTGACTATGATGGAATAGGGGCAAATCGACAGTGGTTAAGAGGAACTTTCGGGATTTCTATTCGTTTTGGGTAAGATTATTCGATAAGCCCTTGGATTCGTTATGTTAGATTATAATATGGATGATTAACCGTTTGATGCTGATTAAGTGTTGTCGATGGATTCGAGTGCTAGTCAAGGAGGACAAGGGATAACTCCTATCCCTAAGTTTAAGAGGAGAGCAGTCTCTGCAGTGCGAGATTGGCCACCGGGGTGTGGGCCAGCGTCCGAACAGCAAAGTAGGCAGATAGCCGTAGTGTCGCTTAGTGATAGTATCGGATTTAGGGCGTAACGCTACAAGTTATCAGGTGTGTAGTTAGCCTACTGTTTTCCGGTATCTATATGATATTTGCATGTGTTATATGTTTACTAATAAGTGCAGTGATAAATGTGAAATGGATACCCTTAAAGGGGTATATCAATAATCAGGTTAGTATTATCTATTGATAAGAATGTGAAAGTGCCGATGTGAATGTGTCTATGCCTATGGAAATATGATTGTCTGCCTTAATAACGTGTGCATGCATTTATTATTATTATGCCATTATTACATGTGCATGTGCATGGGATGGGATATGAAAGAAGGACAGGGTGTACTTCGAGTACGTGGTTTGATGTTAGCCTTGAGCTACATCGTGGATTGACATTGACTGAGGTCACGTTGTGGATTAATTGCGATTAAGTTCGCGTGGCTTGATGAGTAGCTAGGTGCCTCATCGTGGTTGATATCGGCTATGTGCCATATCGTGGTTGATGAGTGACTATGTGTCCCATCGTGGTTTTGGTGTTAGCTATGGCTATATCGTGGATTGGCGCTGACTGAGGTCGCGTTGTGGATTTTTGTGCTTAATTGCACGTGGACGGCATTGATTGCCTTTTTGGAGTGAAAAGGAGAGGGTGAATTATTAATCCCCTGGTGTGTGGTAGGCTGGATAAGGGGGTGTGTAGAGGTTGGACCCTAGGTTTGGGTTGGGTGCACTTTGCATAATTATGTCTGATATGTGAATTTAATGCGAAAATGGGCCCAGCCCAGTGATATGTGGTTTGATGTGAAAATGGGCCAAGCCTAGTATGTGAATGTGGATTTGAATAAGAAATGGGCTAAGCCCAGTATGTGGAGATTATGTGGTTAATTACCCTGCTACCTGATAAGTGTTATGAATATGGGCCAAGCCCAGAATGTGTTATTATATGAATAGTTATCTTGTTATTTGATAAATGGGTTAATATGTGGTTACCATGTGGGTGGAATTCAGTGGATTAATTACACACTGAGTCTTTATGACTCACCCAAATATTTTATCAAACATCGCAGGTGATATGATGATCGGACCGGGTTGGAGTGGATACGAGGTGGCCCATGCAGAAGATTTTTTAATTAATTAAGTATTTATAGTTTCAGTATTTTGGTTAAGTGTTTATTGTAATAAGGCCCATTAAAGTATTTAAGTATTTTTATTAAGTATCTTTATTATTATGTTCTATTATGGATTGACAATTTAAATGTTGATTGCAAATGATTTTATTTTCTTAAGTATGTATAATAAAGCTTGAATCCCGTATTTTTATAACAAACTTTAATTCTTACTTAGAATATTTTAAGTCACTAAAATGTTTTATTAAAGGAAACAAATTTTTAACGGTTTTTACTCTTAAGTAAAAATATTTTCGAACGTGTTCCGCAGTGGCATTTCAAATTCGGTCGTAGTGAATGGGCCGGGTTTGGGGTGTTACAAACTTCATCGCTCGAGGTCTGACGCCTCATCTGCCTTTTTCACCAAAATGGCAAAGGAGCGCCTATCGTAGTCGCCATTGACCATGGACGCCTACAAAAAAGGAAAACACAAGGACAAAAACACAACACACAAAGAACAGTAGAAAAAAACAGTAAAAAAACAATAGTTTAATGTAAGACGTTCAACCATAAAAGCCAATACCACAATGTAACTTCTTTTACGGAAGCAATCAAAATATAAAAACTCGAATACAAAATTTTTTTGATTTATTTTTATTTTTTGAAACAAATAGAGTAAATAAAAAAGTGAGTTCTTTTTTACCTGTTTTGGTTGTCGGTGAGACCCATCTCCGTCTCGAGAAGCCTCGTAGTCTCTCTAGGGTGCTGTTGAGAGCCTCATCAAAGGGGGGAGAAACTGAAAGGTTTCTTGACCTTTGGTCCGATTTTGCCAAGTTTTTGACAATTTTAACCCCAAAACGGGGTTCCTAAAAAAGGATCAAAAAGGAGTTTTTGAAATTTTTCGACCCCCGGGGACGGCGGTCGCCTTCGTCGATGATCGGTGGCTGCAACGGAGCTATGACGGCTCCCATGGCTGGCCTAAGGAAAATTTTAGAGAAAAAAAAAGAAGAGAAAGCAGATTTTCTTTTAAGACAAAGGGGAAATGAATTTTTTTTGGAAAACCTAAATAGGGCATTGGAACGGGGTCGTTTTGGCCTGATTCCGAAAACCTCAAAACGGCATCGTTTTGGGCATGATCTGTCAACCCGACCCAACCATCCTTAGGATCCGCGCATTTTTAAAGGGGTCTAATTGCTGTTTTGGCCCTTTTGGGTTTTTGCTACTTTGCAATTTCGTCCTACTATTTATTATTTTTTCTTTTATTTTTTCCTTTTTGTTTCATTTTTTGTGCAATTCAGTCCCTCAACCACTGTAGACCCATTTAAGGGATGACATGTGTCTCACGGCATGGAATAATTACCCATTTGGTCCCTGTTTACTTTTGCGTTTTCATTTTAGGCCTTTATTTATTTGTTTATTTAGTTTTATATAATTTTCACTTTTAATTTCATTTTAATTTCAATTCAATCCTTTTTCTGTTTTATTTTACCATTTATGACCTCTTATTTTATTTTATTTTTTATTTCCTTACCTTTTTAAATATTTAAAAAGTTATGCTACTTATATTCCATTTTTTGTAACAGCCTGATTTAGGGGCTAGTCGGAACAGTGGTCTCGAGACCACTAATCCGAGGTCGAAGAAAATTTATTTTAATTTTATTTTATGAGTTATAGCATGATTATAAGGGTGCATCAAAATTTTGGTGCTTTAATTTTAGCAATTTCATGCTTAATCGCGAAAAAGGACTAAATCGCATAAAATGTGAAAGTTTTATTCTATTTGCTAGAGGTGCCAAATAGCCATATAATATTAATTGGAGGTCCTTAAAGTGCAAATAGGCCATGGGGGAAGTGATGGCCGGCCATAGGGGACAAAGAATGGACTTTGTCATTTGGTTAGCTGAAATTTGGTGATAAAAAAATTGACTTTTATTATAAAACAAAGAAAAGAAAATATCATCTTTTCTCTCCAACTTCTCCATCGAAAATGAGCAGAAAAATGGGGGTTGAGAACTCAAAAATTTCAGCCAAGCTTTCCTCCTTGCAAGTAAGTGATTTTGGTGGCCTTTCTTGAAAATTTTTGTACTTTTGGAACCCCTAAAACTTAAGCTAGCTAATGAGGGGACTATTTTGCAAAATATTTAAGAGTTTAGGGACTTTCCATGAGAGATTTCATGTTGTTTGCTGCATTTTTATGCAAGAATATGAGTCTTAGTTGTTAGATGAACATCTTTTGTGAAAGGAGTTACCATGAAAACACTTAAAATGACCTTTTTGTAAAAGTTGTGAAATAAGTGGTAAATCTGTGTAATAGTTGAAATCTTGATATGCTATAAGAGGGATGATAAACCATAATATATACATATTTTAATCCCATATTTAGCATACTTTTGGATGATTTATCCCCTGAATTGTGGAACTTGGTGCTTCTAATCCTTTAATTTCATGTTTTATACTTAGGAGAGCACCGGAGGATGGAAAGAATGAGAAACAGGCCAAAAAATGGAGAAAATGGTCCAAAGTACAAAATGCACACGGCCTGGGCCTAAGCCACACGACCGTGTCTCCTTAACAGACCCGACCACGGCCTGGATACGATTCACATGGCCGTGCCACACGGGCGTGTCCCTGACGTGACCTGTTTTAATTCTATTCAGAATAGGGTACTTAGAGGCAAAGAAAGACATTCCAAAAGCCTATATAAACACCCTAGAGGCCAACCTTCAAGGGGGCGTCCAGATAGCTCGAAGAGCCAAGCTAGAAAGGCCAGAATTGTGGGATTTACTCGAAGAAAGCAAGTTGATTCATCTCAAGAAGCCGAAGTTATACTCAAGACGGAGGATCTTCCCTTCAATTTCCTTTAGGGGGTTTTAGGGTTTTTCTTACATTTTGTTTTATATTTTCTTCTGAGATGTATTCTTTTATGATTATGAACTAAACCCTTCAAATACCTGAGGGGGATGAAACCTAAGACGGATCTTGTTATTGTTTTCTGAACTATATGATAAATACTTGATTTGTTCATAATTATGTGTTCTTAATTCTTGTTTTAATATTTCAGGATATTGATTCAAGTATTGATGTGCTTAGGTAGAGGAGGAATATTCCCTGTCTAAGAGTAGATCTAGCATAGTTAAGCGGAGTTGATCGCAACCCTAGAGATAGGATGACGAAAATCTGCCGAATTAGGGTCAAACTTAATATGGGAATCCATAAATCGAGTTAATGCAATTCTAGGGGTTTTAATTAGAAAGAGATTTCAATTAATCAACCTAGGGTTAGACGTTAGTAGCCTCGAGAGAGGTATTAATATAAACTAGGGAATCCTACAGATCAAGTCAAGTGAATAAATCGTCTGGTTCAGAGTTAAATAATAAGTGAAGTCTAGGTGGATTCTTTCTTGGGTATTGTCTTAATCAATTGGTTTTTCCCAAAAGTATTTTCCCCAATTCATTCTCTTTGTCTTAGCATCTTTAGCTTAGTAATTAGTTAATTTTAGATTAAAAAATAATTCACTTTTATTTTAGGCTAGATAATAAAAAGAAAGTCAGTATTAGTACTTTTGGTTCCTTTGGGTTCGACATTCCGGTCTTGCCACTAAACTATACTACTGTTCGATAGGTGCACTTGCCTCAATCGTTGTCATAGTTAGTTTCTAGGCTAGATCATTCATTATATAAATTTTAAGACTCTAACACACGATCAAGTTTTTGGCGCCGTTATCGAGGAACTGAAATATTAAGAATGCTTAATTTTTATTACTTTAGCCATATTTTATTTTTGCAATTAAATTTTATTTTTACTTTTCTAAATTTTCTTCTTTTCTTCTGGCAGGTATTTTAGTTTATGACTAGAAGAAACCCGACAGGACCTTTACTCTATGATAGTGAAGTTGAAAGCACAGTTCACAGAAACCGAAGAGAAATAAGGCGTAGCCTACAGTACATACAAGAAGAGCAAGAGAACAAAATCAATACTACCGAAGAGATGGCTGAGAATAATCCGCTACCTCCAGAGGTGGCCGAAAATCATGCTCCTCGAACTATGTATGATTATGCTAAACCTAATTTAACAGGAACTGAGTCAAGTATTGTTAGACCTACTATTGCTGTAAATAATTTTGAACTGAAACCTAACATAATTCAAATGATACAGCAATTTGTTCAGTTTGATGGTTTACAGGATGAAGATCCAAATAATCACTTGGTGAATTTCCTAGAATTTTGCGATACTTTCAAAATAAATGGCGTTTCTGATGATGTCATCCGTCTTAGGTCATTTCCCTTTTCTTTGAGGAATAAAGCTAAACAGTGGTTGAATTCCCTTCCACGAGGATCAATCACTACATGGGAACAAATGACCGAAAAATTTTTATTAAAATATTTTCCACCGGCTAAAACGGCTAAGTTGAGGAATGATATCTCTTTTTTTGTGCAGATGGATTTAGAAACACTTTACGATGCATGGGAGAGATACAAAGATCTATCGAGAAGGTGCCCACAACATGGATTACCCTTGTGGCTACAGGTCCAAACCTTTTATAATGGTGTGAACCCTTCAACCAGGCATTTGATTGATTCAGCCACCGGTAGAACCTTGAATAACAAAACACCTGAGGCTGCCTATGACTTCTTTGAAGAGATGTCACTGAATAACTATCAGTGGCAAGTCACGAGGACAAGGCCAACAAAAGCCGCTAGTGTTTTCAACCTCAACGCAATAACCATGTTATCAAATCATGTAGAGATGTTAAATAAAAAGATTGATGGTTTATGTGGTTCATTGTAGGTACATCCAGTTATGCGGTGCGATATGAATGGAAGAAGGATGAGCACTACAATATCCACCTTATAACCCGAGCGCTAAAAACGAGCAAGTTCACTATATGGGTAATAATTCTAGACCTCAAAATAAGCCTTATAGTAATACTTACAATCCAGGTTAGAGGAACCACCCCAATTTTTCATGGGGTGGTCAAGGAAATTAGAGACAACAACCCCCTCCAAACTTTTAACAACAACCCTACCCACAGGAAAAGAAGCCGAACCTTGAGGAGATGTTGACAAAATTCATCACGGTGTCAGAAACTCATTTCCAAAACACCGAGACAACACTTAAAAATCAACAAGCATCGATTCAAGGAATTGAGAACCAGTTAGGTCAACTTGCTAAGATCAATCAGAGCGACCACAAGGCAGCTTGCCAAGAAACATTGAAACTAACCCAAAGGAGCAACTTCAAGCCATAACAGCTTATGAAAGTGAAGGGTTAGATAAGTCCAAATTAAGGCAAGAGAAGGTAGTAGAGGAAGGTAAGGTTGAAGTAAATCATGATAAGCCAAAACCGGTAATTAAAGAGTACCAACCTCGCATACCATACCCCAATGCGATGAAGAAAGACAACACAGATAAACAATTCGGTAAATTTCTTAAACTTTTAAAGAAATTACATATTAACTTACCGTTTCTTGAAGCTCTTTCGCAGATGCCAGATTCAAGGAAATTTTTAAAAGAACTTCTGACAAACAAGCGAAAGTTAGACGAGGAATCACATGTGGAACTAAACGCAGTGTGCTCAGTAATGTTGCAAAATAAACTACCATGAAAATTAAAAGATCCAGGGAGTTTTACAATTCCATGCTTAATTGATAGTTTATCTGTTGATAATGCTTTAGCTGATTTAGGGGCAAACATAAATGTTCTGCCTTATAAAATGTTTAAACAGCTAGGTCTAGGGAAACCCAAACAAACTAGGATGAGCATTCAATTAGCTGATAAAACTATTAGAATTTCTAGGGGTATAATTAAAGATGTACTCGTGAAAATTGATAAATTCATATTCCCAGTAGACTTTGTCGTTTTAGACATGGATGAAGACAATAGTATCCCCTTAATTTTAGGAAGACCCTTTGTAGCAACTGCTAGAACTAAAATTGATGTTGGTACAGGAGAACTCATACTTCGTGTAGGTAACGAATCAATCAGTCTTCAGGCTCTTGACTCGGCTAGGACATCGAGTAATCAAGGTGAGAACATAAATTTTATTAATGACCATTCAGTTAAACCTTCTTTTCAGGAAGCACAACGGAACCACACAACTGAGCCAGATCCTACACCTCATGACAACAAAGAAATAATTCACGAGGAACAACGGCTTCAGATCAATGAATTAGACCAGTGGAAGCCACGCATTAAGGAGAAACCAAGAATACACAAAGCAGAACCAACGCCATTCCGTGGGACAAACAGATTTAATATCGGAGATCAGGTATTATTAGATAAGGCAGACACTCGAATACCTCCTCCTAACCCTAATACAAACGAAGAAATCCCTTTCAGGGTACTCAATGTTTTCCCATACGGAACAGTCGAGGTAAGTAATTCTATATTCGACACTTTTAAAGTAAACGCTACTCGACTTAAATTATATACTGATAATAGAACTGATAGCATGAGAAAGAATTTTCAACTCCTCAAACCACCATGATTATGCAAATGAGAGGTAAGTCTATCTTAAGAATATAAACGAGTGCTTCTCGAGAGGCAACCCGAGCACTAACCCCGTTAATTTTTACATTTTTATTTTTACTTTTATTTTTCCTTTTCAGTACCTAACTATAAACTAACCAAAGTGCAGATTTCTATACCACACGATATTGCACACGGCCGTGGCTGTGGCCATGTGGACACTATAGATTTCCGTACTGGCATGGCAGAGATAGTACGAAACAGGACGAAAAATATATTCAAGCCACGGCCTCTGACTAAACACCACGGCCGTATGACACAACCGTGGCTGACACTGTTTTATCAAAACAGGCGTGGCGACCTTCACACAGGCATGGGAGAAACGAACAAAGTATAACACGGCCGTGCGACACGGCCGTGTGACTCAACATGCCCACGGTACACGGGCGTGGGGATGTACCAGATCTGAAATTTCTATTTAAAACACCCCTCTCCCCTTTTCACCTACTCCCCATTCCCCTTCTTCCATACCCTTTACACTCCCTTCCTTTTCTTTTCATTTTCACCTTTCTTCATTCAACTAACTTTTGATCTAACCATATCCATGTCGAAGGAATGGAAGGATCCTAGCACAGTCTCCCTTTGTGAGACCGATCTACATAAGTTCATGCCGGCCACTTCATTAACTCGACAGGACAAGGACCTTTAAGTCCATTTAACTTTTCTTTTTATTTCCCCTTCTCCTTTATTTTCCTTTTCTTTATTTTTATTTTACTTTGTTTAATCTATTTTATTTCGTTTTCTTTGATTTAGGTTCTAAAGGTTGCTTGGGAATCACACACCACGGCCTTAGAAATCACACCCACTTCACTAACTATCTAACGATAAGGACTTTTCAGTCCATTAATCTTTTCTTTTAATTTTATTTTACTTTCTATTTTCTTTCTTTTTATCCCTCTTTTCTTTAAATATATAATTAGTATATTTTGAATTATTCTTATTATTTCCAGGCTAATTCTTCACGAGCTTCCCAATTTTTTCATCTAGCGCAGAAATTATCGGCGGCCACCACAGCACGACCACTCCCAACTCAAGGGAACATCCAAAAGTCAGGAAATTTCACCACTTTCTATCTCTTATGATTTCATATATATCTTTGTACATTGAGGGCAATGTACATCTTAAGTGTAGGGGAGTGAATTTTATTTTGAAAAAGTTCCTAACTTTCTGCATTATTCTCAAATCCCTGAATGATATCTTGTCTTTAAGTAATTTTCTCATATTACTAATTAGAATGAAATTTCCTGTGATCCATGATTTTCTTTGATATGTTTCGGATTAATTTATTGATAATTATGCAGTGATGATTTAAACTTTAGGAAACTAGAGAATCAAGCATGATGAGTGTAACACCCTGAAAATTTGAGTAATTTATTTTCATTGTGTGCTTTGAATAATTATTCTAGAAGGTGGAATTTCTTTATTTATTTTTGTGTTTAGTATAGTCCTGAAGAAGAATTTAAAATTTATTGGGATGGAATAATATTAATTTTGAGAAATTATGGAAGTGGATTAAGTGGCTATGACACATAAATTAAATTAAGTGTCAAAGTGAAGCATAAGATGAGTTAATGGCCAAGTGGTGATGGCGCATGGATTTAAGCATGAGGGAGAAGGTTCGAATCTCTTGTTTAGCATCTAGGTGAATTTTATTTTGAATTTTTCTGCACATATATAGCAAGTGTCGGCCAAGAGCTTATATGGTAGGTGTTGACTTGTTATTTTTGGTTAGAATATCAAAGGAATAAGGAAATTGTTAACTTAAGAAAGGGAATCAAGAAAATAAGGAAAAATGTGAAGATATGAGGCAAGAATCAAGGGATTATTTATGGAAACAATATCTTGGTCATTAGACCATGCATATGGACGGCAAAGTGGACTAAAGGGGGAGCCGAATTTTTGGTGATAGTTTGGCTAGGAATTTTAGTCTTTTGTTTTGGTCATTTTCTTAGTTTTTGGCATAGTTTTGCAAATTCTCTCAACCTCTCTCCCTTGGCCGAATTTGTGCATTTGGTAAGCCTTGATTTCTTTTGATCAATTGGTTATTTTCCTTTTCACTTTAGTGTCAATTTTGTGCCTTTCTCTTTGTGCTGATTTTTGCCAATACCTAAAAGGCTTTTCTTTTCTTTTCTTTTTACCATTGCCGAATATACACCTATCTTAAAGCTCATCTCTTTCATTCTTTTCTTCTCCATTCTCTTTGAAAATCAAAACAATATCATCATTATTCTTCTCTCTTTTTCTTTCTTTTCACTCATAATTTCTTTCTTTTTCTCCAATGGCCGAATATTAGTGTACCTTAACCGAACCATTTTCTCTTTTTCTTTGATTCTTCATAGCAGAATCCTTCATCAATCAATACCATTCTAAATCCTTTCTTTTCGACGTGGAAAATAGGTAAGAGATTCTTTTCGTTTCGATTAGTTAATAGTGGTTATGGCCGAATATTGATGATGGTTTGAAGGCTTTATTAGATCAAAATAAACGTTCATTCTATTAACGTTTATTTTGTTATACCTTAGTGCGATAACGGAAGTTTGGAAATCAAGAAGTCGTGGGTGACACAAATCGTTGGAATCGATTTCTGTGGTAAGGAAATCACATCTTTAAAACTTTGGTATTATTTCGAAATTATGTTAGATTGGATTAATGTTCCTTTGTCTTTGAAGACATTCAAAATAGGGAAGAAAAGGGCGGTGTTTAGTCTTCGGAAGAGGGGAGGTTCTGTTATTCCCCCTAAGTACAAGCAAAGGACTATTTCGGGAATCCGGGATTTTCCACCGGGTTGCGAACGTTCAACTGAGGAAAATCAACTGTTCGAAGTCGTTCGTACTCCCGAACCATTATTCGTTCGTGGATTCGATTCGGTTAGCGAACCATCAATCGGAGAGAAATCGCAAGTAGAAGTACTACGGAAATCCGAGGGTAAATTCTAGATCGCTATATTTAGACCGATTTTATTATTAGATTATAGTGTTCTAATTATCGCGATACGTATAGGTGTTGAAGAGCGGGAAAGTGTAGTTCTCTCAATAACCAGGTGTGTAACTTCACACTCATTTTCGGGTTAGACATCAAGTCGTGAGTACTGTACTAAAATCGTAAAAATAGTAAAAACGGGAAAAATACGTAATAATTCATATTTTTGAGTAAATGCATGAAAACGGTTAAAATCGAGAAAAATCCGAAAAACTGCTAGATTGATAAATTGGGCCAAAATACTCTAGTTCGATAAAATTGGGCTAAAATACTCTAGTTCGATAAATTGGGCCGAAATACTCTAGTTCGATAAATTGGGCCAAAATACTCTAGTTCGATAAATTGGGCCGAAATACTCTAGTTCGATAAATTGGGCCAAAATACTCTAGTTCGATAAATTGGGCCGAAATACTCTAGTTCGATAAATTGGGCCAAAATACTCTAGTTCGATAAATTGGGCCAAAATACTCTAGTTCGATAAATGGGCCAAAGCCCACTAAACTGTTAAATGGGCAAATTACTAAATTATTATTTATATGGGCCTAATAAAATGTTTAATGATAAACCCACCGATGATATAGAATAATTGAAAATTTGTTATATGACTATATTTTGTTATACACGCATAATTGCATGGGGTGGGATATATGAAGAGAAGAATGGCCAGTTGCCACAAATATGGCTCAATGCCTCTAGTTCGGTGGCTCTGCCACAAATTCGGCTAAATGCCTCTAGTTCGGTGACAATGTCACAATCTAGTTCGGTAGTGCACTACAAAATTATTTAAAGGCTTAAAGCCTATAATTGGTGTGTTTGGCGGGGTGGGTTGACTTGATCCCCACAGGTGTGTTGGTTGGTACGGGGGTGTTAGCGGATGGATATTAGGCTTGGTTGGGAAACTCATCTTACATGCATTTTAATTTATTTTAATTTACATTATGTTATATTATTGAATTCTGTAAATGGGCTCAAGCCCAGCATGAGATCTTGACGATCTGGCCCAATAATGGTGGTAAGTGAGTTGCACACTGAGTTCTTTGTAACTCACCCAATTTTTATTAACCATTTCAGGTAATGGAAATTGACGTGGACTTGGGCCGGAGATGACTTGGTGGAGGCCATACTACAAACTTGGGTTTTTATAAACTATGACTCTATTTAAGTTATTATTTTAAATTTCTGTTATGGGTTTTATGTAATAAGGCCTCTTATTATGTTTTTATGGATTTAATGTGTGGATGGTTTTGAATCTTATTATCAAACTTTTAATATGGTTTTATCTTAAATATGTAAGTTTTCTTAAGAACATTGGTTTTATAACAAAATTTCTGAACACTTTAATTATTTTAAATTCTTTCAAAGTTCTTTTAAACTATCTTAAGAATTTGATATTTATATTTTGACAATAAGTTTTCAAACAAGTATTTCTCTTAAGCCAAAAATTTTCAAATCCTCGAATTTAATTTTATTAAACTCTATTTTCAAAAAGTTTTGTAGCACTATTCTATTTTAACCATTGAGAATAAACGAATGTTTGATTTGTGTGACAAACCAAATCTTGTCTAAACGCATAGACCGGGTTTGGGGTGTTACATTTAGTGGTATCAGAGCTTTTGTTCAAAACTCGGCTGTGGTTTGGGTTCGACAATGAAATCTGTTTGAAAAATAATTTAAATTTCTAGACTTTTTGATTTAAAGGTAGTATGGCACCATGAGCATCCCGCGCCAAGTCAAGTAAGTATCTGTATACTGATTGTTTATTATGATTGTGATATGATCTTAAGAAACACTCTAGAACTTCTAGTTTTAGGTGTTAAAACCGTAGAGATTGAGACAATAGGATATTGTTGCGAAAACAACTCTATCTCCTTCATATCATAAAACATCGTTAATAAACAACTGAAATATTATTCTGATTCATAAAACTCTTAATCAGATTAAATCGAATTAGTCGCTATGAGCACTAGAGGACGTGGTCGTGGACGCGGTAGACATGGCTGTGGTAGAGGACGAGGTGTTAGGGGCACAACTGAAGCACCGGCTCATATGCCGGAAATGGATGCACCTGCGTCGCTCGAGAGTGAGACGGGATCGCACGACCATATGGAAGAGGATAATGCTGTGACACGAGCAATGCTGCGAGTACTTGAAAGGGTCGCTGGATCCAGAACTGGGCCAACAGCTCGTGGGTCGATATCGGAGCGATTGAAATCCAGTGGAGCTGAGGTTTTCAGAGGTGTCTCTGGTGTAGCTCCCAATGTCGCTGAATATTGGCTTGAGGCAGTGGAGCGAATTATGGACGATCTTGAGTGCACTGTGGAACAAAAGCTAAGAGGAGCGGTATCTTTGTTAAGGGATGAAGCTTACCAATGGTGGCTTACTGTCCGAAAAGGCACTGATGCTGCATTAGTTAATTGGGAATTCTTCAAGGCTTCCTTTCAAGGGAAATATGTGGGAACAAGCTATGTGGATGCTCGAAGGAAGGAATTCTTGAACCTGGTGCAAGGAAATAAGACGGTGGCAGCATATGAGGCTGAGTTCTTACGTTTGAGTCGCTATGCTCGAACGATAGTGGCAAAAGATCATGAGCGTTGTGTGCGCTTTGAGGATGGCTTGAAAGATGAGTTGCGGGTTCTGATAGCCCCACAGTAAGTTAGAACTTTTGCCACGCTCGTGGAGAAGGCCAAGATAGCCGAAGAGGTTAAGAACTCGGAACGTCAAAATCGGGAGCAAGTTCGAAGCAAGAGAGATCTGAAGAATTCGGGTTCTTCAAAAAGGTTTCTGAAGAGGCCTCGGAATGGGGAACCAGCCCAAGGAAGAACACCTGTAGCTGTTAATCAGAGTCGAGATTGTGCTGATTGTGGGAAAAGGCATTCGAGAGAATGTTGGAGGAAAACGGGTGCTTGCTATAAATGTGGATCGTCGGATCATCAATATAGGAGTTGCCCTCGACGTATGGATACAACTCAAGAAGTTCGTACTACTGATGCACCACCGGCAAGAGGAGCTCAGCAACCACCGAGAGGTCGGGGACCGGGTCGTGGTGGTAATGGGGCTGGACGTGGTCAAGGTGCAGCGGGTCGAGGCAATGGTCCTAGAGGCAACGCGGATGCAAGACAGCCAGGACTGGTGTATGCAGTCAGACGCCGTGAGGATGGCAATGCACCTGATGTGATAACTGGTACGTTCTTCATTTCTGATGTACCCGTTATTGCCTTGATAGATGTTGGTTATACTCATTCGTACGTTGCTAGCACCATAACTGGAAACTTGAAATTAGAATCTGAAATTTCTGATAGTGAGATGAAGGTAATTAGTCCCTTAGGACAGACGGTGTTGGTTAATAAACTATTTAGAGACGTGCCCTTAGTAATTCAAGGAGAAACATTCCTGGCAAATTTGATGGAATTTCCATTTGGCGAATTTGATATCATTCTGGGCATGGATTGGTTGGTTAAACATCGGGTGCAATTGGACTGTGCGGAAAAGCGAATGTCGATAAGAACTGTGGAGGATAAGGAGATAATTATGATAGGCGAGCGGAGAAATTACTTGGCAAACGTGATTTCTGCGTTAAAAGCGGAGAAGTTGGTGCGAAAAGGGTACGGAGCATTTTTAGCATTTATTAGTGCTTTAGATGCCAAAGAGCTGTCAGTGGAAGATGTGAGAACTGTGAAGGAGTTCCCTGATGTTTTTCCCGAAGAACTTCCTGGTGTACCTCCAGATCGGGAAGTGGAATTTGGTATTGAGCTTTTGCCCGGAACTGCCCCAGTGTCCATTGCTCCTTATAGAATGGCACCGAAGGAGTTGTCGGAGCTTAAAGCCCAAATTCAAGAACTGCTAGATCGGGGTTTTATTCGACCGAGTGTGTCTCCGTGGGGAGCACCAGTTTTGTTTGTTAAGAAGAAGGATGGGTCGATGCGTATGTGTATCGATTATAGGCAATTGAATAAGCTGACGATCAAGAATCGGTACCCTCTGCCGAGGATTGATGACCTATTTGATCAATTGAAGGGAGCTTCAGTTTTCTCCAAAATTGATTTAAGGTCGGGTTACCACCAGCTTAAGGTGAAAGAAGCGGATGTTCACAAGACGGCATTTCGAACCCGTTACGGACACTATGAATTTTTGGTGATGCCGTTTGGGTTGACCAATGCACCAGCTGCATTTATGGATATGATGAACCGGGTCTTTCAACCATTTTTAGACCGGTTTGTGGTGGTATTCATAGATGACATTCTGGTTTATTCAATGAATGAAGAAGAGCATGACTCGCATTTGCGAATTGTATTGCAAGTGCTTCGAGATAATCAGTTGTATGCCAAATTCAGTAAATGTGAATTTTGGTTAAGAGAAGTGACTTTCTTGGGTCATGTGGTATCAGCCGAAGGAATAAGGGTGGATTCTCGGAAGATTGAAGCTGTATTGGATTGGAAACCACCAAAGTCGGTAGCTGAGATTCGGAGTTTCTTAGGTTTGGCTGGTTACTATAGACGCTTTGTTGAGGGGTTCTCGTTGATTGCTGCACCCCTAACTAAGCTTTTGCGGAAGGGAGTGCCGTTTGTATGGACCGACAAACAGCAAGAAAGTTTCGAGAGATTGAAGAAGGTTTTAACGGAAGCTCCTGTATTGATTCAACCTGAGGCTGGGAAGGAGTTTACAGTTTATTGTGATGCGTCACATACGGGTTTAGGTTGCGTATTGATGCAAAGTGGGAAAGTGGTAGCTTATGCTTCTCGTCAGTTGAGACCGCACGAAGTAAACTACCCTACTCATGATTTGGAGTTAGCAGCAGTGGTGTTTGCCTTAAAGATTTAGAGGCATTATCTCTATGGTGAAAAGTCTATCATCTATACGGATCACAAGAGTCTTAAGTATCTTCTTACTCAGAAGGAATTAAATTTGAGACAACGAAGATGGGTGGAGCTGTTAAAGGACTATGATTTCTCAATCGAGTATCATCCTGGAAAGGCTAATGTGGTGGCGGACGCATTAAGTCGTAAGGTGGTATCTCATTTGAGAGCTATGTTCGCCCATTTGAGTTTGTATGAGGATGGTAGTTTGATAGCAGAACTTCAAGTGAAGCCTCTGTGGTTGGATCAAATCAAGGAAAAACAGATATTAGATGAGAAGTTGGGACTTTTACTTCAGCAAGTTAAAAATGGTGAAATAGAGGATTTTGGAATAAACCCGGAAGGTGTGTTGTGTTTTCGTGGAAGGGTCTGTATGCCTAAGGACTTAGATCTGAGGCAAATGATTTTGAGGGAGGCGCATAGTAGCCCTTATGCTATGCACCCCGGAGGAAATAAGATGTATCGGGATCTTCGTGAACAGTATTGGTGGCCTGGGTTAAAACGTGAGATTTCAGAAATTGTGGGACAATGTCTAACTTGTCAGCAAGTGAAAGCGGAGCATCAATTGCCGTCAGGACTTTTACAACCGGTAAAGATTCCTCTTTGGAAATGGGAGCGGATAACAATGGATTTTGTTAGTGGGTTACCTTTAACACCTACTAAGAAAAACTCTGTTTGGGTAATTGTTGATCGTTTGACGAAGACTGCTCATTTCCTACCAGTGCGTACAGATTACTCGTTACAGAAGTTGGCGAAGCTGTATGTATCTGAAATCGTGAGGTTGCATGGGGTACTCGTGTCGATTATATCGGATCGGGATCCTAGGTTTACATCTCGATTTTGGAAAGCTTTGCATGAAGCTCTGGGAACAAAGCTAAACTTCAGTACGGCTTTTCATCCTCAGTCAGATGGTCAGTCGGAGAGAGTGATTCAGATTCTGGAAGACATGTTAAGGGGATGTGTGATTGATTTCAAGGGTAGTTGGGAGGATTTTCTACCGTTGGCAGAATTTGCGTATAACAACAGCTACCAGTCTAGTATTCAGATGGCACCCTACGAGGCATTGTATGGTCGTAGATGTCGTTCTCCTATTTCTTGGACTGAGTTGGGCGATCGGCAGATGTTAGGTCCTGAGATGATTTCTGAAACAGAAGAAAAAGTGAAAGTTATTCGAGCACGGTTAAAGGAAGCTTCGGATAGACAGACGTCGTATGCGGATCCGAAGCGTAAGGATATCGAGTATGTTGTAGGAGATCAAGTTTTCTTGAAGGTCTCACCTTGGAAGAAGATTTTCAGATTCGGGAAGAAGGGCAAGTTGAGTCCCAGATACATTGGACCATATCGTGTGGTGAAGCGAGTTGGTCCAGTGGCCTATCAGATTGAATTACCTCCAGAATTGAGCCAAATTCATAATGTTTTTCATGTTTCCATGCTGAGGCGCTATAGATCGGATCCTTCGCACATAGTACCGGTAGAAGAAGTGGAGTTGAATTCGGACTTGTCTTTTGAGGAGGAACCAGTGGAAATCTTAGACCGAGATGTTAAGGTGCTAAGAAGGAAGACTGTGCCGTTGGTCAAAGTGTTATGGCGTAACCACGGAGTGGAGGAAGCTACGTGGGAGCCTGAGGATGCAATTCGACAACAATACCCTCACCTTTTTCAGCCAGGTAAATTTCGAGGACGAAATTTTCTTTTAGGGGGTAGAGTTGTAACACCCTGAAAATTTGAGTAATTTATTTTCATTGTGTGCTTTGAATAATTATTCTAGAAGGTGGAATTTCTTTATTTATTTTTGTGTTTAGTATAGTCCTGAAGAAGAATTTAAAATTTATTGGGATGGAATAATATTAATTTTGAGAAATTATGGAAGTGGATTAAGTGGCTATGACACATAAATTAAATTAAGTGTCAAAGTGAAGCATAAGATGAGTTAATGGCCAAGTGGTGATGGCGCATGGATTTAAGCATGAGGGAGAAGGTTCGAATCTCTTGTTTAGCATCTAGGTGAATTTTATTTTGAATTTTTCTGCACATATAGCAAGTGTCGGCCAAGAGCTTATATGGTAGGTGTTGACTTGTTATTTTTGGTTAGAATATCAAAGGAATAAGGAAATTGTTAACTTAAGAAAGGGAATCAAGAAAATAAGGAAAAATGTGAAGATATGAGGCAAGAATCAAGGGATTGTTTATGGAAACAATATCTTGGTCATTAGACCATGCATATGGACGGCAAAGTGGACTAAAGGGGGAGCCGAATTTTTGGTGATAGTTTGGCTAGGAATTTTAGTCTTTTGTTTTGGTCATTTTCTTAGTTTTTGGCATAGTTTTGCAAATTCTCTCAACCTCTCTCCCTTGGCCGAATTTGTGCATTTGGTAAGCCTTGATTTCTTTTGATCAATTGGTTATTTTCCTTTTCACTTTAGTGTCAATTTTGTGCCTTTCTCTTTGTGCCGATTTTTGCCAATACCTAAAAGGCTTTTCTTTTCTTTTCTTTTTACCATTGCCGAATATACACCTATCTTAAAGCTCATCTCTTTCATTCTTTTCTTCTCCATTCTCTTTGAAAATCAAAACAATATCATCATTATTCTTCTCTCTTTTTCTTTCTTTTCACTCATAATTTCTTTCTTTTTCTCCAATGGCCGAATATTAGTGTACCTTAACCGAACCATTTTCTCTTTTTCTTTGATTCTTCATAGCCGAATCCTTCATCAATCAATACCATTCTAAATCCTTTCTTTTCGACGTGGAAAATAGGTAAGAGATTCTTTTCGTTTCGATTAGTTAATAGTGGTTATGGCCGAATATTGATGATGGTTTGAAGGCTTTATTAGATCAAAATAAACGTTCATTCTATTAACGTTTATTTTGTTATACCTTAGTGCGATAACGGAAGTTTGGAAATCAAGAAGTCGTGGGTGACACAAATCATTGGCATCGAAATCTGTGGTAAGGAAATCACATCTTTAAAACTTTGGTATTATTTCGAAATTATGTTAGATTGGATTAATGTTCCTTTGTCTTTGAAGACATTCAAAATAGGGAAGAAAAGGGCGGTGTTTAGTCTTCGGAAGAGGGGAGGTTCTGTTATTCCCCCTAAGTACAAGCAAAGGACTATTTCGGGAATCCGGGATTTTCCACCGGGTTGCGGACGTTCAACCGAGGAAAATCAACTGTTCGAAGTCGTTCGTACTCCCGAACCATTATTCGTTCGTGGATTCGATTCGGTTAGCGAACCATCAATCGGAGAGAAATCGCAAGTAGAAGTACTACGGAAATCCGAGGGTAAATTCTAGATCGCTATATTTAGACCGATTTTATTATTAGATTATAGTGTTCTAATTATCGCGATACGTATAGGTGTTGAAGAGCGGGAAAGTGTAGTTCTCTCAATAACCAGGTGTGTAACTTCACACTCATTTTCGGGTTAGACATCAAGTCGTGAGTACTGTACTAAAATCGTAAAAATAGTAAAAACGGGAAAAATACGTAATAATTCATATTTTTGAGTAAATGCATGAAAACGGTTAAAATCGAGAAAAATCCAAAAAACTGCTAGATTGATAAATTGGGCCGAAATACTCTAGTTCGATAAATTGGGCCAAAATACTCTAGTTCGATAAATTGGGCCGAAATACTCTAGTTCGATAAATTGGGCCAAAATACTCTAGTTCGATAAATTAGGCCGAAATACTCTAGTTCGATAAATTGGGCCAAAATACTCTAGTTCGATAAATTGGGCCAAAATACTCTAGTTCGATAAATGGGCCAAAGCCCACTAAACTGTTAAATGGGCAAATTACTAAATTATTATTTATATGGGCCTAACAAAATGTTTAATGATAAACCCACCGATGATATGGAATAATTGAAAATTTGTTATATGACTATATTTTGTTATACACGCATAATTGCATGGGGTGGGATATATGAAGAGAAGAATGGCCAGTTGCCACAAATATGGCTCAATGCCTCTAGTTCGGTGGCTCTGCCACAAATTCGGCTAAATGCCTCTAGTTCGGTGACAATGTCACAATCTAGTTCGGTAGTGCACTACAAAATTATTTAAAGGCCTAAAGCCTATAATTGGTGTGTTTGGCGGGGTGGGTTGACTTGATCCCCACAGGTGTGTTGGTTGGTACGGGGGTGTTAGCGGATGGATATTAGGCTTGGTTGGGAAACTCATCTTACATGCATTTTAATTTATTTTAATTTACATTATGTTATATTATTGAATTCTGTAAATGGGCTCAAGCCCAGCATGAGATCTTGACGATCTGGCCCAATAATGGTGGTAAGTGAGTTGCACACTGAGTTCTTTGTAACTCACCCAATTTTTATTAACCATTTCAGGTAATGGAAATTGACGTGGACTTGGGCCGGAGATGACTTGGTGGAGGCCATACTACAAACTTGGGTTTTTATAAACTATGACTCTATTTAAGTTATTATTTTAAATTTCTGTTATGGGTTTTATGTAATAAGGCCTCTTATTATGTTTTTATGGATTTAATGTGTGGATGGTTTTGAATCTTATTATCAAACTTTTAATATGGTTTTATCTTAAATATGTAAGTTTTCTTAAGAACATTGGTTTTATAACAAAATTTCTGGACACTTTAATTATTTTAAATTCTTTCAAAGTTCTTTTAAACTATCTTAAGAATTTGATATTTATATTTTGACGATAAGTTTTCAAACAAGTATTTCTCTTAAGCCAAAAATTTTCAAATCCTCGAATTTAATTTTATTAAACTCTATTTTCAAAAAGTTTTGTAGCACTATTCTATTTTAACCATTGAGAATAAACGAATGTTTGATTTGTGTGACAAACCAAATCTTGTCTAAACGCATAGGCCGGGTTTGGGGTGTTACAATGAGTCTATTTTCAAAAATTAAAATTTTGATTAGGTTGTCTACCTAAATCTAATTATTACCTTGAAGTTTGAAATTTACAAGGTTGATATCAAAAACTCATAATTTTTTGTGAGATTTTGAGCCTTTTAGAGCATACATTCTATTCTTGCTAACTTTAATTGATTATGAGTGTGTCAACTTTGATTTGTTATTCTAGAACTTGCTTCGATTATACATATCGAGACCACATTATTGATTTGATATATTGAAATGATAAAGGCACTTAGGATTTAACCCACTCACTCAACTAAAAAGCCTACCCTTACAATTAACCCTTAGTGAACCCTTTGATCTTAACAACCCTTTTATTGACTCACCCACTAATATTAACCCAAAACCCATCTTGTATTTGTTATCACCATTTTTCTTGACTTCCCTTTTTGTCGAGATTTGATTTTGAGCAGTTGCCTAACTATGTTCTATATTTCAGTTACTTGATTTGTTCTTAAAAAAACGAAGTATATTCATTATTAGTTTTATGATTAAGTGAGCTTATATGTTTAAATTCCATATTTTGAGAAGAAGCTCATGTTATGAAATTTTAGTTGATGTAATTATTCAGGATTAGTTAATTTTTTTCTAGTTAGGTAAATTGTCAATTCAATCTCGATTCTAACCCTTTAATTCAGCCTTTATCTACACCTTTAACCCGAGCCCCATTACAACCCTTTTGTAAATACCTTTTGATCTATGTATCATTTCATTTTATGGTGGTGGAGATTTGATTTT
The DNA here is from genome assembly GCA_005393395.2 of Gossypium australe. NCBI lineage: Eukaryota > Viridiplantae > Streptophyta > Magnoliopsida > Malvales > Malvaceae > Gossypium > Gossypium australe. The sequence goes on from CM016620.1 coordinate 98,789,602, forward strand.
CATGAAAGCTTATGGGATTAACTTTTCATGTTCGACTTTTGAGTGCTTAATTTTGAACCTTAAACACTTTTGAGTGATTTGAGTGAATCTTTAGTGAGGATGTCAACCTTGTCAATTTTGAATCAAAGGTGATTATTTAGGTAAAGGGAAACGCCTATATTTTCATGCTACAAAAACTATGACTTTGATTGTTTGAATTTTTAGGACCCTTCTACTTAAATTATCAATGTATAAAATATCTATGAATTATGATGAAACACTACTGATGAATATTATGAATCAAGGAAGTTAATTTTAATTGTGAGCTGAGAATTTTTCTTTAGGACAAGCAAATGCTTAAGTGTGGGGGTATTTGATAAACCATAATATATACATATTTTAATCCCACATTTAGCATACTTTTGGATGATTTATCCCCTGAATTGTGGAATTTTGTGCTCCTAATCCTTTAATTTCATGTTTTATAACTTAGGAGAGCACCGAAGGATGAAAAGAACGAGAAACAGGCCAAAAAACAGAGAAAATGGGCCAAAGTACGAAATGCACACGGCCTGGGCCTAAGCCACATGGCCGTGCCACACGGGCGTGTCCCTGACATGACCTGTTTTAATTTTATTCAGAATAGGGTACTTAGAGGCAAAGAAAGACATTCCAAAAGCCTATATAAACACCCTAGAGGCCAACCTTCAAGGGGGCGTCCAGATAGGCCGAAGAGCCAAGCTAGAGAGGCCAGAATTGTGGGATTTACTCGAAGAAAGCCAGTTGATTCATCTCAAGAAGCCGAAGTTATACTCAAGATGGAGGATCTTCCCTTCAATTTCCTTTAGGGGGTTTTAGGGTTTTTCTTATGTTTTGTTTTATATTTTCTTCTGAGATGTATTCTTTTATGATTATGAACTAAACCCTTCAAATACCTGAGGGGGATGAAACCTAAGACGGATCTTGTTATTGTTTTCTGAACTATATGATAAATACTTGATTTGTTCTTAATTCTTGTTTTAATATTTCAGGATATTGATTCAAGTATTGATGTGCTTAGGCAGTGTAACAGACCGAATTTGACCCTAACCGGAACGGTGGTTTCGGGACCACGAATCCGAGTCTGAGAAATATTTAAATATTATATTTTGTGCCTATTATATGTGAAATAATGTGTGTGAAAGTTTCGTATGAAAATTTAATCGTTTGTGTGTTTAATTTAGAAAAAGAATTTAATCGCGTAAAAGGTAAAAGTTGCAAACTATAGTGAAAAGCATTAAATTGATCATGGCTTTTTAATATGGGGTATCAAATGGGAAATTAGCCCATTTTTATGTGTAGTGGGCGGCATTTGTCTAAACTAACCTTATGTGTATATGTTAATTATATTATATAATAAGGGCATTATTGTACATTAGTTAATATGTTATTTTATTCTTCATCTTTTTATCACCAAAATAAGAAAGAAAGAAATGGGAGTGTGAGCTTGTTCATTCGGCCTTCATTCAAGCTCAAATCGGGTATGTAATTTTAGTCGGTTTTTTATAATTTTTACGTTTTTGAGGTCGTTGCTTAGAGTATTAGCTGACCCATGCTGAAATTTTTGTTATTAACACATGAATGATGTTCGGCCATTGATATGTTCTTGTGGTTTTTGATGTTTGATGATTTTAAATTAAAGATATGTTAAAGATTAGTATGTTTTGTATTGGAAATTTTAGTGAATTTGAGTATTTTGGGCTAAATTGCAAAAATGAAATTTTGAGGGGGCTAAAATGCAAAATAAATGGAAGAAATGGACTTGTATAGTCCCTACAAATATTCGGCCCTAAGGTACTATAGTGAAATTTTGTGTATTTTATGTTTTGTGCAAATAGGACTAAATTGTAAAAATGTGAAACATTAGGGGTAAAATAGTAATTTTTCCATTTATATGTTTTGGGACTAAATTGAGATGAAATGTGCTTGAATGAGCTAAATTTTAATGTGTTTAGATCAAGAACAAAGAAAAACGGATTTGGATCGGGGAAAGGCGAAGGTTATCGAATAGTCAGTCTACGTTGTCCGTCGACAGTCGAGGTAAGTTTTTAAGCAAATATATGCCGGAACTTATCTACGTACTTAAATAAATGTTGAAATTTGAAAATGTTGGGAACATATTTATGAAGTTGCCGAATGTGGGATTGTACAATGATGAATTGATTTTACTTCTATAATGTGTATAAGTTTAATTGAATTTGATATGTGATAGAATGATGAAAAAAAAAATAAGTGATACAAGTGACTGTGGCATTATGAATTGTGTATGGAATAGTTTATGATGTTGATACTCGGGCTTAAAGCCTAGCAGGCCTTGTGCCGGTGAATTCTATCGAGCTTAAAGCCTAGCAGGCCTAGTGCTGGTGAATTATTTCAGGCTTAATGCCTAGCAGGCTAAATGCCAGTGTTTAAAATTTCGAACTTTAGGTCTAGCAGGCCTAGTGCCGGTGTATGAGATTCGGGTTAATACCTAGCAGGTTCTGTACCGGTGAGTTGAAATTTCAAGCCTAGATTATGTACTAATGAAGTCATGAAATGAATCAAGTAAGCCTAGATAATTGAAAGTGATCTTAATTCGGCTATAAGCTATGTACTATTCACTTATATATATGATATATGTATATACATATGTATATGAATGTAAATGATCAGATAGAATGAAAGAAATGTAATAATAGGTGGTTGATGGAATGTGGATATTATTATGCCACGTGAAAATTGGTGTTTGGAAGCATGAAAGTGATTAATGGTATTCATATAGGTATATTGTATATATAAATATGTGTTTATATATTCGGCACATGGAGTACTTTGGTAAACAAAGAAAAAACTAGGTTAAGTGAGTTAAGGATATTCGGCTACAGTGAAGTTATAAGTTAAGTTATGTCTAATCAATACCGTGAATTGGTTATTTTAAATGTTAGAATGAATGAAGGTTATAAGTTAGTTGCTTAAGACTTACTAAGCTAGTGAGCTTACTTTGTATGTGTTCCTTGTTTCATTTTATAGATTTCAATCAAGCTACGAGCTCAGGGGATTATCACCGAAGTCATTCACACTATCGGCTCATGTTGGTACCTATAAGGTTTTAGACTTTTGTTCCTAAGGCATGTATAGGCTAGCTAAGTTTTGAATGATGTTAGGTTAATGTATATAAGCCATGCGAATGTGGCTAGTATTTAATGTTAATGTTGATGTTATAAATCTATCCTTGATGTGGTATGCATGTATGTTTTGGTTGGGAAAATGAATGAATATGATAGATATGTAATTGTATATTTGTGTCATGTTGAAATAGGTATGTTTGTGCATGAATGATTGCTGTGAAGTCATTAGGTGTAGATTTTGCTAACCGTTGGAAATGGAACATAGGTAGGGATTTATAAAGAATGAGTATAGTATTGATATATGTGTTATATATAAACTTTCGAATGTATGTGTATGTATATTAGTCTACGAAAATGATTTGAATTGAATCATTGAATTAGATAGTTATTATAAATTCTTAAATCAAGTATTGAGAGTATTTGCTTTATTAATTCAGCCATGGTTTAATTATAGGTAAAATATGGATGCTATGTCTCTTAAAACAATGTGACGAACAAGTTGATGTAGGTATATGATAGGTGTGGTGTTGTTTATGTAAATGGAAACTCATTGAAGTGATTTGTACGATTTTGCATATTTTCGGCTAAGTAGTAGTAAGATTTGAGCCATATGAATTTGGTATTAATAGGAAGTTATTATGAGGTGACAATAGATCATACTTATTTTATCCTTTTAAGACGAATAATAAATAAAATTGGGGTTTATAAATTTAATATTAAGTTTTTTACACATATGTGACTAATTGTTATGATCGTATCTTTTATAAGCATATTTGACCAGGACTGATTGACTGTGTAAGAATTGTAGCTTTTCTGGTAATGCCCATAACCTTAATCCGGCGACGGATACGGGTTAGGGGTGTTACAGGCAGAGGAGAAATATTCCCTGTCTAAGAGTAGATCTAGCATAGTTAAGCGGAGTTGATCGCAACCCTAGAGATAGGATGACAAAAATCTGCCGAATTAGGGTCAAACCTAATATGGGAATCCATAGATCGAGTTAATACAATTCTAGGGGTTTTAATTAGAAAGAGATTTCAATTAATCAACCTAGCGTTAGACGTTAGTAGCCTCGAGAGAGGTATTAATATAAACTAGGAAATCCTACAGATCAAGTCAAGTGAATAAATCGTCTGGTTCAGAGTTAAATAACAAGTGAAGTCTAGGTTGATTCTTCCTCGGATATTGTCTTAATCAATTGGTTTTTCCCAAAAGTATTTTCCCCAATTCATTCTCTTTGTCTTAGCATCTTTAGCTTAGTAATTAGTTAATTTTAGATTAAATAATAATTCACCTTTATTTTAGGCTAGATAATAAAGAAAGTCAGTATTAGTACGTTTTGGTTCCTTTGGGTTCGACATTCCGGTCTTGAAGTATTTTCCCCAATTCATTCTCTTTGTCTTAGCATCTTTAGCTTAGTAATTAGTTAATTTTAGATTAAATAATAATTCACCTTTATTTTAGGCTAGATAATAAAAAGAAAGTCAGTATTAGTACTTTTGGTTCCTTTGGGTTCGACATTCCGGTCTTGCCACTAAACTATACTACTGTTCGATAGGTACACTTGCCTCAATCGTTGTCATAGTTAGTTTCTAGGCTAGATCATTCATTATATAAATTTTAAGACTCTGACACACGATCAAGGGAATATGAATCAGCTAGGCTTGATTAACAAAGAAATTGGATGAAAATCGATATACGAGCCTAGGGGCAAAATCATAATTTTGCCAAAGTTCGAGGGTAAATGGTAATTTTGCCAAAGTAGAAATTTTGAAATGTATTGATTAGTGTGGTGATTAAATGGATAAATTTTATTGTTATAGATCAAAGCAAACGAGATTCGGAATTAGAACTGGAGAAAAGAGAAACATGGACAAATAGGTCCCTTTTTACCCTTTTTGGTATCGAGGTAAGTTCGTGTGCAAATAATGCAATCTTATGTGAGGTATTTAATATTTCAATTTTGAATGAATTGTATATTGTCTTTACGAATATATATATTAAAAAATTTTTGACGAGATGTCAAGAAATGAAAATCTCCAATTGAACTTAAGTATAGAATGGAAGGCAAATATCATAATACTACGATAATTAAGGTCCCGTGTAACACCATATTTGGAATATGGCCTTGATGTGAAATTTCGTATAAGACTGTGTCAGGGACGTGGCATCGATATGATATTTCATGTAAGACCCTATCGGGGATATGATGTTGATATAATACTAAATGTATGAAACTTGAGAAAGTTATGTTGAAAATGAGAAAGTATGTGGACATGTCATCAGAGGTACAGGTATGTGCCCAGAACTCATTTGAAGTGAATTCGGTATGTGATGAACCCATGGTAAGTTCATGTGTAAACGATGCCTCTTGATTGCATATGTTATACTTATTAATGCATTGTGTGAATGCGAATGATTATTGTAGATGAGCATTCGAAATAGGAAAATGAATGTGGATAAATATCTGTGAATGTGTAATTAAACTGTGGGTTGTGTGCGATACCACCTTAATATTTATTTTCAATGGGCTGTGTGCGATACCATCATATTTATTATCAATGGTGGGATATGTGCAATACCACCTTAATAATTATTTAGGATGGGCATGCGATACCATCGTATTTATTATCAATGGTGGGCTATGTGCGATACCACCTTAATATTTATTTATGATGGGCTGTGTGCAATACCACCTTATTGTTATTATCGATGGGCTGTGTGCGATACCATCGTGTTTAGTATTAATGGTGGGCTGTGTGCGATACCATCGTGTTTAGTATTAATGGTGGGCTGTGTGTGATACCACCTTATTTATTATTATTCCGAGGTGATTTCGAGAAACTTGACTAAGTGAAATTTTGCATGTGGCTTTGTGGTGATAAATGTAGGATATAAATGCTAGTAAAGGTGAACAATGTTTTACATTATGTATTTGTGATATGTGAAGGTTTGGAATGAGTAAGCATTACGGATGATTGAATGAGTAACCATGAGCTTAGATGTAAATCTCACTATAATACCTTTGTGGTGGAGTAAAAAAAATGAATGTCAATAGTTTATTTATATTTGCATATGAACTTACTAAGCGTTATTGCTTACTCCTCTTCCTTTCCTATCTCTTATAGGTTAACTTAACTAGCTCGGGTTGGAGACCGCCGGAGATGCTTTCACACTATCGAGCAGTCACTTGGGTATAAGTTTTCAAGTCTTCTTGAGATATGGAATGTATAGGGAACTCATCTTTTGTTTAATTAAGTCATAGTTAATGCAGCCAAATGTGTTGGCCTAAAATAGTTGAAGGTTCGATAGTGTATAGCCATGGATGATGACTTATGTCGATTGTATTTGTGCTAGTGATAGTACTCTCTTGTATATGGGAAGAAAGTTTAGTTTCCATGGTTTTAATGTGAAAGTTTACGTATTACAAATGATGATTTGAGAGTGATATGAGATGACATGTGAATGTGTGCAAGTTAAGGTGACCAAATGGCTTGGAAAATAGCCTTTAATTGGTCCACACGGGTAGACACACAGGCATGTGTCTAGGCCGTGTGTGACACACGGTCAGCCCCATAGGAGTGTGACTGGGCCTTGTGAAACACCCCAAACCCGGCCTACGAGCCTCGACTAGATCTGGTATGTTCCTCGAGTAAAACGGTTCAAATTCTTTTGTTCTTTGGAAAACTTTGAGGGTTTGAATTGGAGAAAAGTTGATTTGGGTTCAAATTGAAACCATAGTTATTTTCAAAGATTTCGTTTTGTTAAAACCACATGGTTATATTTCAAAACGATAAGTTACCGATAGAAGTCGAGTCTATAAAATTTACTATTTAATTTGTAATTCATTTGGGTTAAGTGTCAAAACATTTATCACTTATTATTAAGAAAAGTTACTTAAACTTTAAGTTGATAAAAATTCGTATCATAATAACATAGTTAAAATGCATGCATAACAGTTCATATTAATGGCCTTATTACATCAAAACAAAACCCAAAATAAATTCAAAGTACTTAAAATAAAAAGTCCAAATGACATAAGTTTCGTACTGAGCATGGCCACCTCTAAGCTCCTGCCGACCCGGTCCATTACTGAGCGTCACCTGAAAAATATCCCACAATGGGGTGAGTCAAACAGACTCAATGTGTAACGACCAACACTAAGCCCCAACAGTTTATGGCACATCAAATCATACATATACATGTAACAGATATAAATTATGACGCATTCCCGAACCCAAACCTAGATAACCATCCGCTACACATCACCAGTACCAACCATCACACCGTGGGGACTACTAAGTCGACCCTCCATCCGCTACACACCATCGAAGGCAGTCGCTGCAAACGACTTGCACATCGCCCTTATAAATTTGTGGCATAGCCACCAGATAATATTTTTGTGACATGAGTCACCACATTCAGATATTTGTGGTATGAACCACCAGATCACTTCCCCTTAATATAACACCCATATGCCCCATATATCATACATATCATGCAGTCACATGCCATAGACCTTATTTCACATTCTTATCATTACTCACATATGTGCCACATCCCAGATATTCATATCATTTATTAACATGATGTTAAGGTTACGTACCTGAGTACTTTGTACCATTGTATGGTACCCTTGGCCACATTTTACATTATTATAACACATATATTAAAACATTGCCATAAATCTATTAAGATCTAGTGTGGGGTACACACCTGGTATTAATGCTTTATTGAAATCCCGAAAACCCGATCTAATGCTTTAGATCCTTAATTCTTACATTCGGCCAATACTTAACATTTTAGTAAAAAGCCTATTCAGCTACTTGATCAAATCCCGAAGGATTAACGCAACCAAAATCTTACCTTGCTGCCGATTTGATTACTAATCAAATCCCAAAATTCCGTGGTATTTCTTCCTTGCAATCGGCCAACTACTAAACCACCTAACCGGTTAGTTTTCGGCTTTTGAATAAATACGAAATAGATCTAAATCACTAGATATGGCCTTGGCCGAATGTGTATGTGCACTTACCTTGCGATTTAAATCCCGAAAGTGGTCTCTTGGCTATGAAGATGTCGAGATCCCTATAGATATAGGTTAGATTCAGTTCTAATCACTTAAACACAATAAAATGGCCTATGGCCGAATATCATCCATAGCTTACCTTAAATCTTTAAAATCCCGAAGACCTCACCTAGAAGTCGGCTATGCTAGAAATCCCGAAAGGTCCTTCCAAATTTCGGCAACAAGAATATTAATGGGATTAGTCCTTAACTTTCGGCTAAAAGAAAGAGATTGAAGATCGAATAACAATTGATCTTACCCTTAATGCTGTAGTCGACTACTCCCTTGCTTGAATCCACAGAGAAATTCGGCTATGACTAGAAAGAACTTATTTCCGGCTTTTGGACGATTATGAAAAGAAGAAGAGGAAGATTGATGATGAGGATTCGGCTTCAATGGAAGAGTATGGGACCTAGGAGGAATCGGCAATAGTGATCTTTAGGGAGAAAAAGATTTTGGCTAGAACAAATAAAAGAAAAAGAAGGAAAAACTTTGGAGAGAAAAGAGTAAACGAAAAGGGCTAATTTGCTTAATGAAATTCGGCTATCCCCATTACTAATCTTGGCTGAATATCTCCTCAAAGGAGTCCCTTGGCCGGCCAACACATCTTCTCCTATCAAATCCCCTTATTTTTCTCTTTATCACCTCATTTAAGATTAATAAAAATAATCCATTATTTATCCCTTATCTAGCCAAATTTTAAAAAGAATAATCCTCATCTAAATGAAGTCCCCATGCAGTCCACTGCTGCCCATCCATGCAGCAAAATAAAACTCCTTTTTGCTTCCTATGCAGCTCGAACTCAAGCCCTTTCCCCTTGACTGTGGCGTCACTTACTAGGCCTTAAGTGGCGCCTTGCAGCCATTTTACCAAGCTGGTTCTTATGTCATATTTTCTCTACCAATTTTCTTAAGGCCTCCTCTGCCTAGCTTCTTCTTTTAAACTTAAAATCGAATAATTTCTGAAGTATTCACCTACACACTAAGGTTCACAAAATTCATAACACACATTCACAACACACATAGGCATGCTATTTCATATAATTTAGTATTAATGCATAAGCTATAATCCAGGATATTACAGTTCTACCCCCTTAAAATAATTTCGTCCTCGAAATTACCTGGCAAAAATAAGTGAGGGTATTGCTGTCGCATTGCTTCTTCTGGCTCCCACGAAGCTTCTTCTGATCCATGATTACGCAATAACATTTTGACTAGAGGAACTGATTTCCTCCGTAACACTTTCACATCTCGTTCCAAAATCTGAATCGGCTCCTCCTCGTAGGACAAATCTGGCCTTAGCTCTACCTCTTCAACCAGAACTACATGAGATGGATCCGCTCGGTAACGACGTAGCATGGAAACATGGAATACGTCGTGCATCTGCTTCAATTCTGGTGGCAACTCTAACTGGTATGCCACTGGTCCAACTCGCTTCAATACCCGATAAGGTCCTATAAATCTGGGACTTAACTTCCCTTTTCGACCAAATCTCATCACCTTCTTCCAAGGCGACACTTTAAGAAACACTTGATCTCCCACATCAAATTCTATTTCCTTCATCTTAAGATCCGCATACGACTTTTGCCTATCAGATGCCTCCTTCAACCGTGCCCGAATTACCTCAACTTTCTCTTCGGATTCTGCCACAATCTCTGGACCCAATACTCGACGTTCCCCCAATTCCGTCCAACATGTAGGAGTGCGACACTTTTGCCCATACAACACTTCATATGGTGCCATCCGAATGCTAGCTTGATAGCTGTTGTTGTATGCAAATTCCGCTAAAGGCAAATATTCTTCCCATCTTCCTCTAAAGTCTATCACACAACCTCTCAGCATATCCTCTAACACTTGGATCACTCGTTCCGATTGCCCATCTGATTGTGGATGAAAAGCCGTAGTGAAATCTAATTTGGTGCCTAAAGCTTGATGTAGTGCTCTCCAGAACCGAGAAGTAAACCTTAGGTCTCTATCCGAAATAATCGATACCGGCACTCCATGCAACCTCACAATCTCTGCCACATATAACTTCGCCAAATTCTGCAAAGAATAATCAACCCGCACTGGAATGAAATGCACGGACTTTGTCAATCGATCCACTATCACCCACACCGAATCCTTCTTAGTAGGTGTAAGGGGAAGCCCACTAACGAAGTCCATGGTGATTCTTTCCCACTTCCACTGCGAAATCCTTATTGGTTGAAGCAATCCTGACGGAACTTGGTGTTCAGCCTTAACTTGCTGACACGTTAAGCATTTCCCTACGAATTCGGTAACTTCCTTCTTAAGACCAGGCCACCAAAACTGTTCCCTTAAATCTCTGTACAACTTACTACCTCCAGGATGCATAGCATAAGGGCTACTATGCGATTCCTGAAGAATCCTCTGCCTTAACTCCTTATTCTTCGGCATACAGACTTTACCCTTGAAACACAATACTCCTTCGTCATTAATACCATAATCTTCCAACTCTCCATTCTGCACTTGCCGTAACTTAACACTTAGATCATCATCAACCAACTGTCCCTCTTTCACTTCATTCAACCACGTCGGCTTAACTTGCAACTCTGCCAGCAGACTTCCGTCATCATACAAGCTCAGATGTGCAACCATCGCCCTCAGATCCGACACTACTTTCTGACTTAGGGCATCCGCCACTACATTCGCCTTGCCCAGATGATACTCTATCGAACAGTCATAGTCCTTCAGTAATTCAACCCACCTTCGCTGTCTTAGGTTCAACTCCTTCTGAGTCAACAGATACTTAAGGCTCTTGTGGTTTGTGTAGATCACTGACTTTTCTCCATAAAGATAGTGCCTCCACACCTTAAGAGCAAAGACCACTGCCGCCAATTCCAAATCATGAGTCGGGTAGTTAACCTCATGTGGCCTTAACTGCCGAGACGCATAAGCGACTACTTTCCCGTCTTGCATCAGAACACATCCTAATCCGATATGAGAAGCGTCACAATACACCACGAAATCCTTTCCTGCCTCTGGCTGAATCAAGATCGGAGCTTCAGTCAAAACCCTCTTAAGCTTCTCAAAGCTCTCCTGTTGCTTATCCGTCTATACGAAAGGTACTTCCTTTCTCAACAACCTCGTCAAAGGTGCGGCTATTGATAAGAACCCTTCTACAAACCTTCTGTAGTAGCCTGCCAATCCCAAGAAACTACGAACCTCAGCCACTGACTTAGGTGGTTTCCAATCTAGCACCGCCTCAATCTTCCTAGGATCCACCCTTATTCCTCTGCAGACACTACATGCCCTAAGAACGCAACTTCCTTAAGCCAAAATTCACACTTGCTGAATTTGGCATAAAGCTTTTTTTCCCTTAACACTTGCAAAACTATTCGGAGATGCTCGTAATGTTCTTCCTCCGACTTGGAATACACTAGGATGTCGTCTATGAACACAACGACAAACCGATCCAAGTATGGTTGAAAAATCCGGTTCACCATATCCATGAACGCAGCTGGGGCGTTCGTCAAACCAAACGGCATTACTACGAACTCAAAATGCCCATACCTTGTCCGGAAAGCTGTCTTATGGATATCTGCTTCCTTCACCTTAAGCTGATGATATCCAGACCTTAAATCTATCTTCGAGAAAACCGCTGCCCCCTTGAGCTGATCGAACAAATCGTCAATCCTCGGCAAAGGGTACTTGTTCTTGATAGTCAGCTTATTCAACTGACGATAATCTATGCACATGCGCATAGTTTCGTCCTTCTTCTTCACGAACAAGACCGGTGCTCCCCATGGAAACACACTGGGTCGAATAAACCCATGATCAAGCAACTCTTGGATTTGAGCCTTGAGCTCAACCAACTCCTTTGGTGCCATTCTGTACGGGGCGATTGACACAGGAGCTGTACCAGGTAGCAAGTCAATTCCAAACTCCACCTCCCTCTCTGGGGGTATTCCAGGTAACTCCTCCGGAAAGACATCCACAAAATCCCTTGCTGTTCGAACTCCACTAACGCCCTCTTCCTTTGCGTCCAACGCACTAACGAAAGCCAAGAATGCCTTGCATCCTTTCCGAACCATCTTATCAGCCTTTAACGCTAAAACTACGTTAGAAAGGTAGTTTCTTCTTTCTCCTATCATAACTACTTCCTCATCCTTTGGGGTCCTTAACTCCATTCGCTTAGCTGCACAATCCAATATAGCTCGATGCTCCACTAGCCAGTCCATGCCAAGTATGAGATCAAATTCTCCAAAAGGTAGTTCCATTAAGTCAGCGAGGAATACTGCACCTTGAATCTCTAAAGGTACTTTCCGAAACATCTTATTCACCACTACAGTTTGACCTAGTGGGCTTACTACAGTCATCTCCCTATCAGATAGTTCAGAGGCTATGCCTAGAGTTTCAACTACTCTACATGCAACATAAGAATGGGTCGAGCCCACGTCAATCAAAGCAAAGTAAGGCTTGCCAAAAATAAGGAACGTACCGGTTATGACGTCCGGTGCGTCTCCATCCTCTCTCCGGTGAACTGCATATACCAAGCCTGGCTATCTTGCCTCTGTATTACCAACACCTCTGCCAGGCATTCCACGTCCTCTTCCAGCACTGTTTCCTCTACCATTCGGACCACGGCCTTGCTGAGGATGTTGTCCGCCTCTTCTAGCCTGATTAAAACCCTGAGCTGCTGGTCGATTCCCATCTGGTTTCATAGGACAGTCCTTAATCATATGATCCTTGGACCCACACTTGAAACATCTTCCTGTCTGCTTCCAACACTCTCCTAGGTGCTTCTTTCCACACTGGTCACAGGTACGATACTGCCTTCCTGTCGCAGCCTACTGACCTCGCGGCCCATCAACTCTAAGCCTCTTTTAAATATTCCCAGAAGACCCTGATGGTCCAAAGCCTCTCTTCTGCTTATTCCGGTCCATGTTCTGCCTCACAGAGTCCTTAATTCCTTCGGCTACCTTAGCCTTCTCTACCAACACAGCAAACTCCCGCTCTTGTTGCGGAGCTATCAATAACCTCAGGTCATCCCTCAGTCTGTCCTCAAACCGGACACACCGCTCATGCTCCGTAGCCACGATTCCTCGAGCATACCGGCTCAATCTTAGGAATTCAGCCTCGTACTCCGCCACGGACTTGTTCCCTTGAACCAGCCCCAGAAATGCCTTCCTCTGCGCATCTATATAATGAGTACCAACATACTTCTTCTGGTATGCCATCTTAACATACTCCCAAGAGAGTTCCTCAGCCGTAGCACCATCCTGAACTGTGAGCCACCATTGATATGACTCATTGCGGAGAAGCGACACCATTCCTTTTACTTTCTCCTCAGCCGTCAGATCCAACGCATCCATAATTCGTTCAGTCGCCTCCAACCAATACTCAGCAGTACTGGGTGCCACACCAGATACGCCACGGAACACCTCAGCTCCATTGGCTCGCAGTCGCTCGGGTACAGATTTCCGAGCTCCTATATTTCCACCTGCTCCAGCCACCATCTCTAGAACTCGTAGCACCGCCTGCGATACAGCATCATCCCCCGTCTGATCTTGCTGCTCAACACCAACAGCTGGTGGTGGGGGTGGTGGTACCTCATTTTCAGACCCTTGACCCGACCTAACGGGTTTCGATACGGTCATCCTGCCTCTACCACGTCCTCGCACATTACGACCACGTCCCCTAGAGCTCATGTCTACGATCGCGCTTTAATCTGATTAGAAAGTTTTATGCATTAGTATTTGTTCCACTGATTATCCGCGAACAATTTTATGAAAAAGAGCTTAGTAGTAGTTTTTTTCGATCAATTCAGAGTTTTCATTCAAGTTTTCTACCCTAATTCAGAGAAACACACACATTCAATGATATCCACTACACACATTCATCACTCGGACATTTTTGTCCATTCCTATCCCAGGGGTATTTCCGTCATTTGTCCTACAGGGGTATTTTGGTAATAAATCGGGGTCAATTTGGAAATCTTAATAAATCAGGGCACTTTGAAATTTCAAGACTCTAGGGTATTTTGGAAATTTTTCCCAAATCAGAGATGTTACAGAAATTTTGGAAATTGGGGTTATTTTGGTAATTTCGTAAACCAGGGGTAATTTGGTAAATTTTTGAATCAGAGTATCTTGACATTTTGCAGAATAGGGATTTTTGGTATTTTATAAAGTAAGAGATTCTTAGTAAAAATCGAGGGTAGTATAGTGATTTTAGAAACCTAGGGCATTTTTGTAATTTTTCAACCAGGGGTATTTAGGTGATTTTGTAAATCGGGAATATTTCAGAAAAATTTTATAGAGTTTTTTTTTCAAAAGGGTAATTTGAGGATTTTAAAACTAGGGTTTTTTTTATCAAAATACAGCTAGTCCCTTTCGGGTTTTAGTTATTGGGTTTAGCCCGTGAATAAATCCTCTTGGTTAGGGCGAACCGTCACTACGCACCAGGTAGGATTCGAGTGGAGAGGAGGTGAGTCACTAGGACTGCTTAAATACCAAGCTCCCACCGAAACCAATCCTAGACATGCGCACAATGGTTGCCACACCCTAACTTGGCGACTTAGACACAGGTTTGTTTAATTAGGCATTAAAGTTTTATGTCATTGTTGGGGTAAACTAGTCCTATAGTTCAAGTACTTAACATACTAATCTACGTTCCATCTATACCCTTCTACAAATCATACTATAAATCACACAATAGATAGGGGTACTTACCTGGTGGACTTCGGGTCAGAGACTTAGGTGCCATGCCAGAAAACCTGCTCATTTCATAAAAATTTTCATAAAACTTATTTGGGCTCAATTTTGAAAACGTTATGGGCTTTAAACCCAAGGCCGAGAGTTTTAAAACTGGGCTTTGATACCAAGCTGAAACACCCCAAACTCGGCCCACGAGCCTCGACCAGATCTGGTATGTTCCTCGAGTAAAACGGTTCAAATTCGTTTGTTCTTTGGAAAACTTTGAGGGTTTGAATTGGAGAAAAGTTGATTTGGGTTCAAATTAAAAACATAGTTATTTTCAAAGATTTCGTTTTGTTAAAACCACATGGTTATATTTCAAAACGATAAGTTACCGATAGAAATCGAGTCTATAAAATTTACTATTTAATTTGTAAATCATTTGGGTTAAGTGTCAAAACATTTATCACTTATTATTAAGAAAAGTTACTTAAACTTTAAGTTGATAAAAATTCGTATCATAATAACATAGTTAAAATGCATGCATAACAGTTCATATTAATGGCCTTATTACATCAAAACAAAACCCAAAATAAATTCAAAGTACTTAAAATAAAAAGTCCAAATGACATAAGTTTCGTGCTGAGCATGGCCACCTCTAAGCTCCTGCCGACCCGGTCTATTGCTGAGCGTCACCTGAAAAATATCCCACAACGGGGTGAGTCAAACAGACTCAATGTGTAACGACCAACACTAAGTCCCAACCGTTTATGGCACATCAAATCATACATATACATGTAACAGATAAAATTATGATGCATTCCCGAACCCAAACCTAGATAACCATCCGCTACACATCACCCGTACCAACCATCACACCGTGGGGACTACTAAGTCGACCCTCCATCCGCTACACACCATCGAAGGCAGTCGCTGCAGACGACTTGCACATCGCCCTTATAAATTCGTGGCATAGCCACCAGATAATATTTTTGTGACATGAGTCACCACATTCAGATTACGTGACATAAGTCACCACATTCAGATATTTGTGGTATGAACCACCAGATCACTTCCCCTTAATATAACACCCATATGCCCCATATATCATACATATCATGCAGTCACATGCCATAGACCTTATTTCACATTCTTATCATTACTCACATATGTGCCACATCCCATATATTCATATCATTTATTAACATGATGTTAAGGTTACGTACCTGAGTACTTTGTACCATTGTATGGTACCCTTGGCCACATTTCACATTATTATAACACATATATTAAAACATTGCCATAAATCTATTAAGATCTAGTGTGGGGTACACACCTGGTATTAACGCTTTATTGAAATCCCGAAAACCCGATCTAATGCTTTAGATCCTTAATTCCTACATTCGGCCAATACTTAACATTTTAGTAAAAAGCCTATTCGGCTACTTGATCAAATCCCGAAGGATTAACGCAACCAAAATCTTACCTTGCTGTCGATTTGATTACTAATCAAATCCTGAAATTCCGTGGTATTTCTTCCTTGCAATCGGCCAACTACTAAACCACCTAATCGGTTAGTTTTCAGCTTTTGAATAAATACGAAATAGATCTAAATCACTAGATATGGCCTTGGCCGAATGTGTATGTGCACTTACCTTGGGATTTAAATCCCGAAAGTGGTCTCTTGGCTATGAAGATGTCGAGATCCCTATAGATATAGGTTAGATTCGGTTCTAATCACTTAAACACAATAAAATGGCCTATGGCCGAATATCATCCATAGCTTACCTTAAATCTTTAAAATCCCGAAGACCTCACCTAGAAGTCGGCTATGCTAGAAATCCCGAAAGGTCCTTCCAAATTTTGGCAACAAGAATATTAATGGGATTAGTCCTTAACTTTCGGCTAAAAGAAAGAGATTGAAGATCGAATAACAATTGATCTTACCCTTAATGCTGTAGTCGACTACTCCCTTGCTTGAATCCACAGAGAAATTCGGCTATGGCTAGAAAGAACTTGTTTCCGACTTTTGGACGATTATGAAAAGAAGAAGAGGAAGATTGATGATGAGGATTCGGCTTCAATGGAAGAGTATGGAACCTAGGAGGAATCGGCAATGGTGATCTTTGGGGAGAAAAAGATTTCGGCTAGAACAAATAAAAGAAAAATAAGGAAAAACTTTGGAGAGAAAAGAGTAAACGAAAAGGGCTAATTTGCTTAATGAAATTTGGCTATCCCCATTACTAATCTTGGCCGAATATCTCCTCAAAGGAGTCCCTTGGCCAGCCAACACATCTTCTCCTATCAAATCCCCTTATTTTTCTCTTTATCACCTCATTTAAGATTAATAAAAATAATCCATTATTTATCCCTTATCTAGCCGAAATTTAAAAAGAGTAATCCTCATCTAAATGAAGTCCCCATGCCATCCACTGCTGCCCATCCATGCAGCAAAATAAAACTCCTTTTTGCTTCCTATGCAGCTCGAACTCAAGCCCTTTCCCCTTGACTGTGGCGTCACTTACTAGGCCTTAAGTGGCGCCTTGCAGCCACTTTACCAAGCTGGTTCTTATGTCATATTTCCTCTACCAATTTTCTTAAGGCCTCCTCTGCCTAGCTTCTTCTTTTAAACTTAAAATCGAATAATTTCTAAAGTATTCACCTATACACTAAGGTTCACAAAATTCATAACACACATTCACAACACACATAGGCATGCTATTTCATATAATTTAGTATTAATGCATAAGCTATAATCCTGGATATTACACCTTGTGTCCCTTGCATGTTAATGTTGTAAGTCAGTGTCGACCATGTTCTAGACACACGGGCATGTGCCTAGGCCGTGTGCCCCTTATAAGGCTGCTAACATTATAAACAAAATACCCAGGTTTTCACACATAGGTGAGGACATGGCCCAAAGACATGGGCATGTGCCCGGCCATGTGAAAACCCCTGTAGGTTCGAAGTGAAAATAAATTCCACATGGGCTAGGAACATTGGCGTATGTGACCACACGGCCTGCCCACACGGGCGTGTTCCATTTCACACGGGCGTGTGACCCCTGTTTAGGCAAAAAATTTCTAAGTGCGTGAATGTTTCCGGTGAAATTCTGAGACCTTCTGAATGTATGATAAGGATGTTATACATATGTATGAGAAGTCTTAAGTTGGAAATGAAATTTCAAACCCAAAGTTGTTTGTTCAAGCAAGTTAAGTCTGGTAATGCCTCGTACCCTATTTCGGCATTGAATAGGGGTAAGGGGTGTAACATTTAGTGGTATTAGAGCTATGGTTTAGTTGATTCTCAGACTAGCCTAACATATGAGAGTTTAGTTATACATGCCATATTACTCCTCATGATAGTGTGATATCTCTCGGCTCTAACGAAATTGATTTGTTAAGACCGAGATGATTCGCAACCGAGCTATTTTCGATAATGTTGTAAGTGATAATGAGATAATTGAAATATGCTTATGATGTGATGAAATTTGAAAAGGTACGAATGGAAATTTATAATATATGTGTAACAAGGTACGAAAAGAGATAATCATAAGTTGAGGAATGTGAATAATATGGAACGAAATGAAAGTTATATAGTGATAAGTCTATCCATGTTGGTTCGACATGCATACGGTGTTATATGCTCAACATGTTTGAATAATGTGTGTATGTACATTTGTTTGAATAATGTATAATCAATATGTCCACATAGTTGAATCTCATGTGTGACTGTTAAATTAGAGGATGTGTAATGTTTTGTTTTATGACTCTGGAATATGGCGTCGACATCGATATGAGACCCCTTGTAAGACCATATCTAGGATATGGCATCGGCATTGACATGTGTTTCCATGTAAAACAGTATCTGGGTTATGGCATTAGTATCGATAAGAGATTTCGTGGAAACCATAGCGAGACTATGGCATCATAACGACATGTAAGATTATAACTGGGCTATGATATTGTGATATGAGTAAGACTATAGTTGGACTATGGCAATCAAGTAAACGACGTACTCAAACCCATAAGACGTTCTCTAATTTGATAAATGATGGTAAGAGAAATTGGGGTTAAATATTGAGTACTTGAATAGATATTAATATGGAGATTGAGTAAGTAAAATCACTGTTTGAAATTATGGGTGATAGAAACGTTTGTAACATGAGTAAGTGTGAAAAATTCGCTTGCAGCGAGTTTTGTAATTATGATGATATTTCGTTAATGATGAATGTTAAGTCACATGTGTGCAGTCATGAGAGGCAAGCTAGGGGCTTTACGACCTCACCCCCTTACTAATGTTGATTTATAAGGAGATTTTTATGAGAGTCGAGTTGAATAAGTTCATAAGTGTGAAACTAAAGAGTTCGGTGGTGAAACAATCAGTAATGTGTATAGAGATGAAAGTAGTTGGAAAGCGAAAAACAGTTTTGAGAAGAATATTAAAATGTTTTAAAGATTACACCGATTATGCAATGTTATAAGTAAAGAAAAAAGCTACTCTCGGCTATTCGACTCAACTGAGTAGGGAGCCTAAGGTATGTACTTACCGAGATCTTCCCGAATCGATGTTCATTAGTGAAAGGAATAATAAAGGGTTTATGATGACGAAAATGGTTAGAGAAACAATATTCGAGCTGTAAAAATGTTTGACTATGACAATCATGGTTGAATCGAATTATAACGATCTCTTTGAGTATTCTGTATAGATACCTACTTTCCTTCAGGGATTATGTGGTTGTTCATTTTTATGAAATTATGATCGTGTGAGAATGTTAGCTGATTGTAAAATTAGACGAAATTGTTGTCGATTTGGTTGGTTCGCAATCAACATTTCTTTATCTCTTCGTAATTCTATTTTGATATTTTGGAGTGAAGTCGATGATAAAATTTTTATGCGAAACTATTCTTATGTACCTGTTGATCATGGTTTATCCTTAAAGCGTATTCTTCAGTTTGCGATAGTTATATCTACTATGATTATGTTTTAAGTTTGATCATAGGAAAGTGATGATTCTAGTATTTGGATACCTCTAATTTTTTTTTAAGAAGTTAATATCGACAAAAGGTAAGTAGTGAAATCACAAGTTTCAAGATGTGCAATGGATTTTTCAGGTAAGCCGAATTAAAGTCAATGCATTCAATCGAGATATCCTTGTTATTTTGAGTTAAGACGATAGTAAGGTTTTTGGTTAGCATAATAAGAGGAATTCAAGGATTGTATGTTTGAACTGTATTCTCAGTATAGAGAAAAGAGTAGATTGATTTGCTGAGATATGATTCGAGATATGTGTATATTTATACATGTTTCAACAAAGAATAAATTTTGTGTATTCACAAGTATAGAGATGGATAGTTTGAATGAGAAAATTAGATTCTAGGAAGCATAATACAGAGAGATGCCTACTGAAATATTCTGATTGGATAATGTTAATTACAAGATGAAGTTGTTCTGATTGAAAAGTCATCACCTTTATGAAATTTTAAATGGTCTGTTGCAGGTTAGCAAAGTCGAAAGCTATTAAAGGTATTATTAACTGAAAGATCTGGTTCTAAGTTCAATTTGAATCGAGAAAATGAATTTATGATGTTTAGTGAGGCGCTAATGAATAAATTGGAATATGATTTAATATCAGAGTGTAAAGAGGTAGTTTGTATATTTAAATGGTCAAGGTTACCTTAAAAAGAACTATTAGACTGGTGATTTAGAGGCGATCACTTTTATGTCTGTGTTATGTATACGATGATATAGTAGGATCTTGGGAAGAGCGTTGGGTGCTTCCTGAATCTCGATGAGTTAAAGTATCTGATGTTACAGAAAAATATGAATGTAAGATAGTGATGATGGTTTAAACTATTACATGAGTATGTGTAGTTATTGAATTACTAATCGGGAAGCGGACATAGTACATATGTCGGGATGGAAATTCCTCGTTTAGTCGATGCAAGTTGTTTACTTGATTGACCTTAGTTGATAATATCCACATTTTAGCGATGTGAATTACTAAAGCGAGTTTTTTCTTGCGTAACAGAGAAGTTTAAAAGTGTAATAGTGAATGGTAATTTAAATGAGTTCAGAATGATTTTGCTTCTGATGATAAAATTTAGGTCGGATAAGATTTCCTATTATCGCCACCTCGAGATAGAATTTTCATATTGATGAATTCAAAACTAATGTAGAAGATTTAGTACAAGACTCAGTGCTAGTACGTCTGTTAATTCAAGAATGATGAAATGAGCAGTCATATGAGTAGGTGTTCTGGTGATTGAGAGTATATGTATATCATGATATTTTTGAGTTTATAACCAGATGTCGATTGGTCGACATGTATAAGCTGAATTTCAAGAGTATTCAGAACTATTACAGTCAATGAAGATTTCAGGGGGAAAATGAGTTGATAAAATACTATAGATTTTGAATTTGGATTGTTATGATTCCCAAAAATGAGGATGTCATTCGAATTGTAGCAAATTATTCGGTGAAGATCTGGATGATCATTTTAGCATGTGCAGAGTTCACATTTGACAGATTATTGAGTATATGTGCCCCATAGAGAGAGTAATTTAGATTTTAAAGATGTGTTTCAATATTGTGTACTAAAGTTTAAAAGTCATTAGCAAGAGATACGAGGATAAATCGATTTGTGATTCTGAAAAGTTGGTGGAAACATTTCATGAAAGTTGAAAGCAACTTCTTCTAGTAAGATTTTCGGGGACGAAAATCCCTAAGGGGGAGAATTGTAACAGCCTAATTTAGGGGCTAGTCGAAACAATGGTCTCAGGACCACTAATCCGAGGTCGAAGAAAATTTATTTTAATTTTATTTTATGAGTTATAGCATGATTATAAGGGTGCATGAAAATTTTGGTGCTTTAATTTTAGCAATTTCATGCTTAATCGCGAAAAAGGACTAAATCGCATAAAATGCAAAAGTTCTATTTTATTTGCTAGAGGTGCCAAATAGCCATAGAATATTAGTTGGAGGTCCTTAAAGTGCAAATAGACCATGGGGGAAGTGATGGCTGCCATAGGGGACAAAGAATGGACTTTATCTTTTGGTTAGGTGAAATTTGTTGATAAAAAAATTGACTTTTATTATAAAATAAAGAAAAGAAAATATCATCTTTTCTCTCCATCTTCTCCACCGAAAATGAGCAGCAAAATGGGGTTTGAGAACTCAAAAATTTCAGCCAAGCTTTCCTCCTTGCAAGTAAGTGATTTTGATGGCCTTTCTTGAAAATTTTTGTACTTTTGGAACCCCCTAAAGCTTAAGCTAGCTAATGAGGGGACTACTTTGCAAAATGTTAAGAGTCTAGGGACTTGCCATGAGAGAGTTCATGTTGTTTGCTGCATTTTTATGGAAGAAAATGAGTCTTAGTTGTTAGATGAACAACTTTTGTGAAAGGTGTTACCATGAAAACACCTAAAAGGACCTTTTATTAAAATTTGTGAAATAAGTGGTAAATGTGTGTGATAGTTGAAATCTTGAGTTGCTATAGGAGGGAATATGAATCGACTAGGCTTGATTAACAAAGAAATTGGATGAAAATCAATATACGAGCCTAGGGGAAAAATCATAATTTTGCCAAAGTGCGAGGGTAAAATGGTAATTTTGCCAAAGAAGAAATTTTGAATTGTATTGATTAGTGTGGTGATTAAATGGATAAATTTTATTTTTATAGATAAAAGTAAGCGAGATTCGGACCTAGAATAGGAGAAAAGAGAAGCGTGGACAAATAGGTCCCTTTTACCCTTTTTGGTATCGAGGTAAGTTCATGTGCAAATAATGCAATCTTATGTGAGGTATTTAATATTTCAATGTTGAATGAATTGAATATTGTCTTTACAAATATATATATTAAATACATTTTGATGAGATGTCAAGAAATGAAAATCTCTAATTGAACTTAAGTATAGAATGAAAGGCAAATATCATAATACTGCGATAATTAAGGTCCTGTGTAAGACCATATTTGGAACATGTCCTCGATGTGAAATTTCGTATAAGACCGTGTCAGGGACGTGGCATCGATATGATATTTCATGTAAGACCCTATCGGTGATATGATGTTGATATAATACTAAATGTATGAGACTCGAGAGTATCCTTTAGCATTTTGAATGATTCAACAATTATGTTGAAAATGAGAAAGTATGTGAAAATGAATGTGGATAAATATCTGTGAATGTGTAATTAAAGGATAGGTTGTGTGCTATACCACCTTAATATTTATTTTCAATGGGCTGTGTGCGATACCATCTTATTTATTATCAATGGTGGGATATGTGCAATACCACCTTAATAATTATTTAGGATGGGCTATGTGCAATACCATCGTATTTATTATTAATGGTGGGCTATGTGCGATACCACCTTAATATTTATTTATGATGGGCTGTGTGCAATACCACCTTATTGTTATTATCGATGGGCTGTGTGCGATACCATCGTGTTTAGTATTAATGGTGGGCTGTGTGCGATACCATCGTGTTTAGTATTAATGGTGGGCTGTGTGCGATACCACCTTATTTATTATTATTCAGAGGTGATTTCGAGAAACTTGACTAAGTGAAATTTTGCATGTGGTTTTGTGGTGATAAATGCAGGGTATAAATGCTAGTAAAGGTGAACAATGTTTTACGTTACGTATTTGTGATATGTGAAGGTTTGGAATGAGTAAGCATTACGAATGATTGAATGAGTAACCATGAGCTTAGATGTAAATCTCACTATAATACCTTTGTGGTGGAGTAAAATAAATGAATGTCCATAGTTTATTTATATTTGCATAAGAACTTACTAAGCGTTATTGCTTACTCCTCTTCCTTTCCTATCTCTTATAGGTTAACTTAACTAGCTCGGGTTGGAGACCGCCGGAGATGCTTTCACACTATCGAGCAGTCACTTGGGTATAAGTTTTCAAGTCTTCTTGAGATATAGCATGTATAGGGATCTCATCTTTTGTTTAATCAAGTCATAGTTAATGTAGCCAAATGTGTTGGCCTAAAATAGTTTAAGGTTCGATGGTGCATAGCCATGGATGATGACTTATGTCGATTGTATTTGTGCTGGTGATAGTACTCTCTTGTATATGGGAAGAAAGTTTGGTTTCCATGGTTTTAATGTGAAAGTTTAAGTATTACAAATGATTATTTGAGAGTGATATGAGATGACATGTGAATGTGTGCAAGTTAGGGTGACCAAATGGCTTGGAAAACAGCCTTGAATTGGTCCACATGGGTAGACACACGGGTGTGTGTCTAGGCCGTGTATGACACACGGTCAGCCCCATGGGAGTGTGACTGGGCCGTGTGTCCCCTGCATGTTAATGTTGCAAGTCAGTGTCGACCACAGGCTAGACACACGGGCGTGTGCCTAGGCCGTGTGCCCCTTATAAGGTTGCTAACATCATAAACAAAATACCTAGGTTTTCACACACGGGTGAGGACACGGATGTGTGCCCGGCCGTGTGAAAACCCCTGTAGGTTTGAAGTGAAAATAAATTCCACATGGGCTAGGAACATGGGCGTGTGTGACCACACGGCCTGTCCACACGGGCGTGTTCCATTTCACACGGGCGTGTGACCCCTATTTAGGCAAAATTTTCTAAGTGCGTGAAAGTTTTCGGTTAAATTCCGAGATCTTCCGAATGTATGCTTAAGGCCTTGTAGGCCTATGATAAGGATGTTATGCATATGTATGAGAAGTCTTAAGTTTGAAATGAAATTCCAAACCCAAAGTTGTATGTTCAAGCAAGTTAAGTTCGGTAATGCCTCGTACCCTGTTCCGGCGTTTAATACGGTAAGGGGTGTTACACTTTTCCATATACTTTTTTATTTCACCATTTTTATTATTATTACTATTACTTTTATTA
This sequence comes from Gossypium australe, assembly GCA_005393395.2. Lineage (NCBI taxonomy): Eukaryota > Viridiplantae > Streptophyta > Magnoliopsida > Malvales > Malvaceae > Gossypium > Gossypium australe. The sequence goes on from CM016620.1 coordinate 98,814,324, forward strand.
TTTATATTAGTACTATAATAATGGTCATGACGCGATTTTCGCTATTGTTACCATAAATTGATGTTGCATTATTATTTTTCGTTATCATGGCATGTTTATTTTATGTTTTATTCGTTTTGGCTCTTTATTCATTCATTTATTTATTTATCATTTTAATATTATTTTATTTTACCCATCATTATTTTGTTGATTACCATGCTGTCATGTTAAAATATATTTATTCATTTTCACACTATGCCTAAATAAATCAAATGTATATCACTTTTCAAAAAATTATCTTTGTTTTATTTAACACATAGAAAATGCTTAAAACCGAGGCAATGTTCATTATTTTTGGAATCCGAGGAGTTGTGCTCCTAACTTACTGATTATGGCATCTTCCTAAAGTTGAAATAATCGAACATCCTATTTAAAATAACGAAAAGCAAGAATTAAGTAGTGATCTAATGGAGATTATTTTGGTTTTCGAGAATTCGAAGTATCATGTACTAACTCACTGGGCATGGTCTTTCTTCTCGATTAACTTGAAATAAGACATTTTCCATTTAATTTAGTTTAGTTAAGTTGTATCTCAATAACATCATGCAAAAAGGGATCGCATTTTAAATTTTCTTCGAACTTTCAATTTTTCGACATCAAAACATTAAGTAACTGACTAGGTACCAATTTTGGGCGTTACGAGGATGTTAATCCTTCCTCATACGTAATTGACTCCCGAACCTACATTCTTAGATTTTGTAGACTGAAAATCATCTTTTTAGTAAATCTAACTTTTTATTAAAATGACCAAATTACGAGGTGATCCAATCATATCTCATAAAAAGAATTGGTGGTGACTCCATTTTCGTTTTTTAAAATAAAAAGTCGATTTCCAAAAAGGTTTCGACAAAGATATAACATGTAATGCTACTAAAGAAATCCCATGACAAAGTTGTCCATTTAATGAATAAAATATTTAATTTGGCCAATTCATGTGGGACAACTCCCAATCTTTTGCATCCCTATTTATCTATAAATTAAAGCAAGTGATTAATTTGTTCCTTCACCTATTGAGCCAATTGAGAAAGCTAGGGAAAAGGAGAGGGAAAAATGGGGTTAATTGAAAAGAGAAAAACGTATTTTCTTCTTGCTTTCATTGTGATTATATTTCTCTTGAAAATAAATCAATCCAGGGCTACTTTTATAGTGAAGAGCAACACCAGTTACGATCGTGTAATGGCCACCTCGACGAATGTTGGACCACCGAGGCTTTCGACTTGGAGCTGGAGTCGGAACTCGACATGGTGATGAATTCTAACATTGTTAGAATGCTCAATAGCGGTAGGGCGACAATAACCGGTAACACGGGAAACGCTAATGAGCTGTCACAATAAAAGTGCCCGAAGCCTCCATACGATAGTTGTCTTCCCGCCACAGGCAGTAATCCAAACTGTAAGGGAATTACTGCCGCCAGGGCAGCAGCTAAGGCCCAAAAAGTCCATCAATTTTCAAGTTCCATGCCTTAGAGTCGTCCCCTAGTGTGTATTATTTTTGCAATGATATTTGTAGCCTTTAATGTGATATAATCTACCTTTCCCAAAGGTTGATTCTTGTGTTAATATCATTCCTCTAGTTATTGGAAGGGCGTTGCTGAATTGCCCTTTGCGTTGATGTTATATAATTAATGTAAGATATGTTTGAATAAATAAGGATAATACATTGATGAGTATTTTTACAAAATAAAAAAAGTTTCAACTATATATATAATCAATCTCTGCAATGTTAGATACATTTGGAAGTACAGGTCTTCATAAGTCAAGGGTTTAGATTAAGCCCATTTATAATATTAATAACATATATAGTTGTTTAAGTTTGACTTGATGTTAAATGTAGTCTTCAAATTTTACATAGACACACTACAGCAAAACAGACTTTTAGCGGCGTTTTTAGTGGAGTTTTAAAGAAAAACGCCGCAATTATTATACAAGAGCGGCGTTTTAAGGAAACCGCCGCTAAAAAATGAGTAATAGCGGCGTTTATTTAACAAACGCCGCTAAAAATGATATATAGCGGCGTTTATTGCTAAAACGCCTCTATAAGTCAGACTTTTAGCGGCGCTTCTGGAAAAACGCCGCTAAAAGTCTGACCTGTAGCGGCGCTTCCTGAAAAACAGCGCTATAAGTCCGACCTGTAGCGGCGCTTCCTGAAAAACGCCGCCATAAGTCCGACCTTTAGCGGCGCTTCTGTAACAAACGCCGCTATATATCATTTTTAGCGGCGCTTCGTGGAAAACGCCGCTATAAGTTCGACCTTTAGAGGCGCGTATAGTAAAACGCCGCTATAAGTCAGACCTGTAGCGGCGCTTCTGTAAAAACGCCGCTATAAGTCAGACCTTTAGCGGCGGTTTTGGAAAAACGCCGCTATAAGTCAGACCTTTAGCGGCGGTTGTGGAAAAACGCCGCTATAAGTCAGACCGTTTCTTTACCAATTTTTTGGATTTTTTAAATTTATATATTAAATAATTTATTATATAATCGTAAAAGATATATAATAATTTGAAAATATTAAATTAATTATCATCATAGTTTGGGGTTTCTGGTTTAGCATATATATATATATATAGTTTAGAATGTAAGGTTTATTAGGGGGATGTGTTAGGGTTTCATGAGTGTTAATAGTTGAACCTAAATTTTCAAATAAGAAAAGCAACGAGATTAAACTCCTAAAATAAAAGTATATTGACCAAATTCCAAATTGTGAATATAAGGAGTACTTATACCAAATTATAATTATATTTTACATTATTTAAAAGATAATAGATAAGCTTTATATATATTTAAATGTTATTTAAATTTATTAAAATATTGAAAGAAATATTGTATAATATTCAAAACTTATCTAAATAATTTAAGGTTTCAGGCTTAATTACCGGTATTAAGGTTTATGTGTTAATGGTTAGGGGTTAAGGTTTAGGGTTAAAGATTTAGGAGGAAATGGTTAATGGGTTATGGTTTTGGGTTTTGGGTTTAGGGTTTAGGGTTTAGGGTTTAGGGTTTATGGGTTTAGGGTTTATGGGTTTAGGGTTAGGGGTTTAGAATGAATGGTGAATGTGTTGGGTTTTCGAGTTTAGGGTTTATGGTTTAAGCTTATAAGGGTTTAGGGTTTAGGGTTTAGGGTTTAAGGTTTAGGGTATTAGCTATATGACCCAAAATCACGAAACTGAAATCTCTTATAAGGGCCGAATTTAGGGTTTAAGAATGGTGAATGTGTTTGGGTTTATTGTATAGTGGTTAATATGTTAGTGTTTAGCGGTATTAAGGTTTAAGTGTTAGTGATTAGGGGTTTTGAGGGAATGGTTGATGGGTTGGGGTTTTAGGTTTAAGGTTTATAGATTATAGTGTATGGGTTTAGGGGAAATGGTTGATGTGTTAGGTTTTTGATTTTAGGGTTTATGGTTCAAGTTTAGGAGTTTAGGATTTAGGGTTTAGGGTTTATGGCCCAAAATCCCGAAACCGAAATCCCTCACGAGGGATTTATGGTTAATGTGTTAGCTATTAAAATATATGTTTTGTACTACACTAACATTGGCCACTTGAATTCCGAATTTGTAAACTCTATTTTGATCCAAATTAAAAGACCCTAAATAGTTCCCATTTGTAAACTGTAAAAGAAAGTATATAAATGATTTGAAAAACTTCAAATAAGCTTAAATTAATATGTTAAAATGAAGTGTTTAGATAAATATTTAAATTAAACGATGGTTGTATTTAAATGTAATATTTCTTACTCAAAATATAGGTTGAAATCAGATAGAGGATATTACATGTATATATAGTAAGATAAATATAGTTTTCTTAAAAATTTTGAAAATTATAAAAATCTTGAAAAAATTTCGAAATTTTCTTTAAAAGTTTAATATTTAAAATTTAAAAAAAATAAAAAATGATAATATAAGTAAAAAATTTGTGAAATTAAAAAATAAGTGAAAATAAAAAAATTTAAAATTGAGAATAGTGGCGTTTTCATAAAAAACGCCGCAAATATGTTAATGTATTTTTATTTAAAACGACGTAGTTTTCAATATTTTAGTGGCGTTTATCTCGAAAACGCCGCAACAAGTTGGGATATAGCGGGGCTTTTGAAAAACGCCGCAAGTATGTGTATGTAATTTTAATTAAAACGACATAGTTTTCCATTTTTTAGTGGCGTTTATTTTGCAAACGCCGCAACAAGTTGGGATATAGCGACGCTTTTAAAAAACGCCGCAAATATGTTGATGTATTTTTAATTAAAACGAAGTTGTAACACCCCAAACCCGGACAAGACACCACGTCCGAATCTGGTATGCTACGGGGAAAAACCATTTTGGAAAACTAGATTTCTCGTTTAAAAGCTGAGTGAAAACACAGTGTGTTTGAAACTAATTTGAGCAGTCTTGTTTGAAAAACAGTTGATGTATTTGAAATCCAGGGATTTTGAAAACTTAGCCAGAATTTGTAGTTAAACGAGTTAAACCATTTAAAACCTCATTAATTTCTGAGTGATACATAAAACACTTTTAAACTTAGAAGAATTACAAGTTTGGATTGTGACCAGTTGTATTTGTTTATCATGAAAAACTCAGTGTGATACCCGATGGTATAGTTTGAAAACACGTTGCGTTATAGTTTGGAAAACATTATCTTTCCAGGTTTTAGTAAAATTCATACCGGCTTATTTTTGTTAAGGCATATTAAAATCTAATTAAAATATCAAACAACTTAAAGCATAAATTTAAAGGCCCTTTTACAAACCAAATAAAAACCCAAGTGAAAGTAAATAAGCTAAAGTACCAAAAATATAAAGTCTGAGTAAAAACTTTATTCAGCATGGCATAAGCACCTCGAGTCCATCCCGGCTCCAAGTCCGCATCTACGAGTCACCTGAAATGTCAAAGGAGAGGGTGAGTCGAGTGACTCAGTGTGTAAACCCCGCTCCCGAAGAAACAACATGCTAACACACATCATACATAGCAACATGATTAATGCAACCCGAACCTAACCATCCATATCGCCTTTTCTACCCCGTGTGGTACCAAACCACTGGTGGTGCCAAACCACTGGTGACATATAGTCACAATGTGCTACCAGAGCACTGGTGTCCCAAAGACACAATATCCGTCAATGTGCTACCAAAGCACTGGTGTCCCAAAGACACAATTGTGCTACCAAAGCACTGGTGACCGAAGTCACAAATCCGATGATGATGGGGCCAACCCATCGTGTGTTACCAAAACACTAGCAGACGATCCCATATCTCAAGTGGGGCCAACCCACGGTGGTCAAACCACAGGGACAAGTCGCAATGAGGTGCCAAACCTCTGGTGTCCCAAAGACACAATGTGCTACCAAAGCACTGGTGACCGTAGTCACAAATCTGGTGATGGGGCCAACCCATCGTGTGTTACCAAAACACTGGCGTCAATCCCGTATAATCATCTGTGGGGCCAACCCACTGTGGTACTGAGCCACTGGGACGAGACGCTGAGGTACCAAACCTCTGGAGGTGCCAAACCTCTGGTGACCCAAAGTCACAAAGTGTGCTACCAAAGCACTGGTGCTCGTCAGCACAAAATATCATACTCCCTCCTCTCATATCACCCATCAACATGCCAAACTCATGTAATCATGCATATCATACTATCATGCTCAACATGCCAATATGTCTAACCACATATCCCATACCACATATATCCATAGCCATTATATCATATAAGTCATCAATAACTCATAATAATATTGATAGTAACTTACCCGAATCCAAGCTCATACCCAATGGATATTATACCAATCCATCAACTGCCATAATTTTAATGGGCATACAGGTTTAACAACAATATTACTAAATATAAGTGTGTTAGTATACACACCTGATATACGCAAGTCTAAAATCCCACGAAACGGTCTAAATCCCTCGTTTGCTAACTCCTACAATCGGCCAAACAGAAAAACCATTGAGCAACCACAATATTCGGCCAACATAGAATTAGTCACTAAGACCATTCGGCCATTAACCAAAAGAACCACAAGGGTTAGCGTTGGACCCTTACCTTGCTATTGGTTTGGTTTCCTAACTAACACCCGAACCAATAGTGGTTCTTTATGACAATCGGCCTTCACCTAAAAATGAACCATTAATCTCTTTAAACTTAATCGAAAACACTGATTGAACTAACACAAATACATCAACTGCTTACCCTTTACTTACCAATCGATCACACAAGAATGATGATTCCTTTGCTTGCTTCACACTTCCAAAGTCCCTAAAACAGAGAGATCAATGCCCTTCCAACATAACCATAATCGGCCCTTAACAAGACACAACCAAATAAAGAACCCAAAAGAGGGAGATATGGCCATTCGGCCTAGAGCTTACCAATACCAACGATTAAGGCAAAGCTTCCAAACACCACTGATACTCGGCCAAGGAAGACTACTAGGGGGAGGGATAGATTCGGCTAACAACTTCAACAGGGAGAAGGATCCGGCCACAGTGTTTTAACACACACCAAACTCAGTTCCAAGAGAGGGATGTAAAGAGAAAGAATGTTGATGAGAGACTAGGTTCGGCACCAATGAAATAAGAAAACAACTTGAGCAATCGGCTAAGGTTTTCTTTTGGAAGAAGAACACAAGATGGATAGAGGATAGAAACTTTCGGTTTTTTTTTGAACAAGAAAAGAAAAGATGAGGGTGCTTGAGAAGATGAGTGTTTCGGCTACAAGAGGTTAAGAGAAGAAAAGAGAGGAAGGTGGGATGCTAGGTTCGGCTTTAGCTCAAAAGAAAAAGAAAAAGAATGTTAGGGGAAATGGTTCGGCTAAAGAATAAAAGAAGAGATGCAACCCAAAAAAAAATGTGCCTTACAAAGACATTCGGCCACCCACTTCAAAAGGCAAGAAAATTTTAGCAAGGTGAGTACTTGACTTTCGATTTCAAAAGGAAGAAAAACACAAGAACACTCTTGAAAAATTCGGCAAAATGAGAGCTTTCTTTGCTACCAAAATTGACCGAAATGTACCCAAAATGCAAGAGTACATTCGGCATCCCCCTAACCCCCACTATGCCGTCCCTACTCCCACTCCCCTCTCCCTAAAATTCGGCCACCACCCTCCAAAGACTCTCCACCACTCATTCAAAATGAGTTGAACAAGTCCTCCTCCTTAATTGCTCTCCACCATCCATGTCACCCTTTTGACCAAGTCCAAGTTAGAGTTCAAATTTCATACTTCTCTTCCCTCCTATGCCGTCCAAAATAGGTGACAAAAAGGGGACTCCTGCTGCTCGAACACTGGACCTCCACTCCTTGAAGATGACGCCACACCTAGCTCCCAAGTGTCCCATGCCTTGCCACTTTGCCAGCTCCTTATTTGTGCAATAAAACCACAAAGAAAATTCTTAAACCCCAGCTTCCCTAGCTCCCTTCACTTAACACCCAAAACTAAAATTTCCTAATTTACTCAAGCATACACCTAGGCTATAATTAAGCCCCTAAAACATCGAAATAGCAACATAGCACACTACCAACATGCAATAGCATGCAACATCGAAATAGCCCCTAACCCGGGATATTACAGTTCTACCCCCCTTAAAAATAATTTCGGCCTCGAAATTACCTGGTCAAAAGAGTTGCGGTTATTGCCGTCTCATCGTATCCTCGGGTTCCCACGTCGCTTCTTCTACACCATGATTCCGCCAAAGCACCTTAACCAAAGGCACAGACTTCCTACGCAGAACCTTTACATCTCGATCAAGAATCTGTACAGGTTCTTCTTCCATAGTCAAGTCTGGATTTACCTCGATCTCTTCCACTGCTACCACATGCGACGGATCTGAACGATACCTCCGAAGCATTGAAACGTGAAAAACGTCGTGAATCTGACTAAGCTCTGCTGGCAACTCAAGCTGATACCCTACTGGTCCAACTCGCCTCAAAACCTTGTACGGCCCAATGAACCTCGGACTAAGCTTGCCTTTCCTTCCGAACCTCAATACCTTTTTCCACGGCGAGACCTTCAGAAAAACTCGATCTCCAACAGCAAACTCTATATCTCTTCGCTTAAGATCGGCATAAGACTTCTGCCGGTCCGAAGCTTCCTTTAATCGAGCCTGAATCAACTTAACCTTGTCCTCAGTCTCAGCTACCAACTCAGGTCCCAACAACTGACGTTCCCCTAAATCTGTCCAACACGTAGGTGAGCGACACTTCCTGCCATACAACGCCTCGTACGGAGCCATCTTGATGCTCGCTTGGTAACTGTTGTTGTAGGCAAACTCAGCTAACGGTAGAAACTCCTCCCAGCTACCTCGGAAATCCAAGACGCAACCTCTCAGCATGTCTTCTAAGATCTGAATAACCCTTTCTGATTGACCGTCAGACTGCGGGTGAAAAGCCGTGCTGAAATCCAACCGAGTACCCAATGCTTGCTGCAATGCTTTCCAGAACCTTGAAGTAAACCTGGGATCCCTATCCGAGATTATCGAAACTGGCACACCGTGCAACCTCACGATCTCCGAAACATACAGCTTTGCTAGCTTCTGAAGTGAGTAATCAACCCTCACCGGAATAAAGTGAGCTGATTTAGTCAGACGATCCACCACTACCCAAACTGAATCCTTCTTGCTTGGCGTAAGCGGTAACCCACTGACAAAATCCATGGTTATCCTTTCCCACTTCCACTGAGGAATCCTCACAGGCTGAAGCAAACCCGACGGCAACTGGTGTTCAGCCTTGACCTGCTGACAAGTCAGACATCTTCCAACAAACTCTGTCACCTCTTTCTTCAAACCAGGCCACCAAAACTGCTCTCTAAGATCCTTATACATTTTGCTACCTCCAGGATGCATAGCATGAGGACTGCTATGTGCGTCCTGAAGAATCTTCTGCCTCAGCTCAACATCTTTAGGCATACAAGCCTTACCCTGGAAACACAGAACCTCATCACTCGACAAGCTGTAACCATCCACACCACCATTCTGCACTTGCAACCTTCGCGCACTCAGAACCTCATCCTCCAACTGTTTCTCTCTGATCTGCTCAACCCAAGTAGGCTTAACCTGCAGCTCTGCCAAAATACTCCCGTCGTCATACAAGCTCAAATGGGCAAACAATGCTCTTAAGTCCGAAACAACCTTACGGCTCAACGCGTCTGCCACCACGTTAGCCTTGCCCGGATGATACTCAATCGAGCAGTCGTAATCCTTCAGCAGCTCAACCCATCTGCGTTGCCTCAAATTTAAATCCTTCTGAGTCAGCAGATACTTCAGACTCTTATGATCCGTGTAGACTATCGATCTCTCTCCATATAAGTAGTGCCTCCAAATCTTTAAGGCGAAGACTACAGCCGCAAGCTCCAAATCGTGCGTCGGATAGTTGACCTCGTGTGGCCTCAGCTGTCGAGAAGCGTAAGCCACAACCTTACCTTCCTGCATCAACACACAACCCAGACCCGTATGTGATGCATCGCAGTAGACTGTGTATTCCTTACCAGCCTCAGGTTGAATTAGAACCGGAGCCTCAGTCAAAATCTTCTTTAACTTGTCAAAGCTTTCCTGTTGTTTCTCAGTCCAAACAAATGGAACCTCTTTCCTTAACAACTTGGTCATCGGCGCTGCTATCAACGAGAAACCCTCAACAAACCTTCGGTAGTATCCGGCCAAACCCAGAAAACTACGAATCTCAGCCACTGACCTAGGTGGCTTCCAGTCCAAAACAGCCTCAATCTTACGAGGATCTACTCGAATACCCTCAGCTGACACTACATGACCCAAGAACGTCACTTCTCTAAGCCAGAACTCGCACTTACTGAACTTAGCATAGAGTTGCTTTTCCCTCAAAATCTGCAGCACCACCCTCAGATGCTTATCATGCTCTTCCTCTGTCCTTGAGTACACTAAGATGTCGTCTATGAAAACCACCACGAACTGATCCAGATACTGCTGAAACACCCTGTTCATCATATCCATAAACGCTGCCGGTGCGTTGGTCAACCCGAACGGCATTACCAGGAATTCGTAGTGCCCATACCGAGTCCGAAACGCAGTTTTATGGATATCAGCCTCCTTAACCTTCAACTGGTGGTACCCAGACCTCAGATCAATCTTAGAGAATACCGCAGCACCCTTCAGCTGATCAAACAAGTCATCTATCCGTGGCAACGGATACTTGTTTTTAATCGTCAGCTTGTTCAACTGGCGGTAGTCTATGCACATCCGCATCGTACCATCTTTCTTCTTAACAAAGAGTACCGGCGCACCCCACGGCGAAACACTTGGCCTAATAAAACCTCGATCCAACAACTCCTGGATCTGAGCCTTAAGCTCCACCAATTCCTTTGGTGCCATCCTATACGGAGCAATAGACACTGGCGCAGTCCCGGGTAACAGATCAATCCCGAACTCTACCTCTCGATCTGGCGGCAAACCCGGAAGCTCCTCAGGAAACACATCAGCAAATTCCTTAACAGTACGAACTTCCTCAACAGCAGACCCTTTAGCCTCCAAGGCATACACATGAACCACATACGCTTCACAGCCCTTCCTGACCATCTTCTCCGCTTTCAGAGCAGATACCACATTTGATAAGTAATCTCTCCTATTACCTATCATAGCCACCTCATCGCCATCACCCGTCTTAAGAACCATGCGCTTAGCCGCGCAATCCAACCTCGCCTGGTACTTAACCAGCCAATCCATCCCAAGAATCAAATCGAACTCCCCAAACGGCAGTTCCATCAGATCAGCAGCAAACACTACCCCTTGGAGTTCTAGGGGTACCTCTCTAAACAGTTTATCTACCACTACAGAGTGACCTAGAGGGCTAATCACAGTCATCTGCCTAGAAGTTATCTCAGAGTCTAAGTCCATTGTCTCTACTATACTACTGGCAACATAAGAGTGCGTAGAACCCACATCGATTAAAGCAGTATAAGGAGTACCAAAAATCAAAAACGTACCGGTTATGACGTCCGGTGCGTCGCCCTCCTCACGGCGCCTCGCAGCATACACCAATCCCGGCTGCCTAGCCTCAGAACTACCCGCACCTCTGCCCGGTGCTCCACGGCCCCGACTAGATCCATAACCACCTCTGCCATTACCACGGCCCCTCTGCGGTGGCGGTCCATTACCTCTGAACTGATTACGGCCCTGACTCTCAGACTGAATCCTGGCCATCCTACGCGGACAATCCCTAATGCGATGCTCCAGAGACCCACACTCGAAGCACCCTTTACCACCAGTCCAACAACCACCCCAATGAGTTTTCCCACACTGATTACACTGCGGTGGTCCCTGCCTAGCAGCAACAAACCTCGCAGACTGATTCTGCCCACTCGGTCTAGCCCTCTTCTGCGGATTACCCGACGAACCAGAAGACCCGAAGCTCCTCTTAAGCCTACTCCTGTCCATACTCTGCCTCACTGACTCCTTAACCCCCTCAGCCACCTTAGCTTTCTCAACCAAGACGGCAAACTCGCGCTCCTGCTGTGGAGCAATCAGCAGCCTCAACTCGTCTCGGAGACCATCCTCGAAACGAACGCACCTCTCATGCTCAGTGGCTACAATGCCCCTGGCATACCTACTCAGCTTCAGGAACTCAGCCTCGTACTCAGCAACAGATTTACTCCCCTGAACAAGCCTCAGAAATGCCTTTCTTTGGGAGTCGATGTAACTAGCCCCGATGTACTTCTTTTGATAAGCAGCCCTGAAGTAATCCCATGTCAAATCCTCCGCGGCCACACTATCCCGTACCGTGAGCCACCACTGATATGACTCGTCTCGGAGAAGCGATACGATACCCTTCAGCTTCTCTTCCGTCGTCAAGTCCAGATCATCCATGATCCGCTCAGTTGCCTCCAGCCAGTATTCAGCAGTGCTAGGAGCAACACCCGAAACACCTCGGAAGAATTCGGCCCCGTTAGCTCGGAGTCGCTCAGGAACTGATTTCCTAACTCCTGCACCACCACTCGCCCCAGCTACCCTTTCCAACACTCGCAGCATCGCCTGTGACACTGCGTCATCCCCAGTCTGATCTTGGAACTCACCACCTCCAGCTGGTGGCGGAACCGGTACCTCATTTTCTGAACCCTGCCCAGATCCTACGGGCTCAGAAACCGTCATTCTACCCCTACCTCTACCGCGAGTATTACGACCACGTCCACCTCGAGTGCTCATGTCTAATCTTTCTACGTATCTGATTAGAGAATTTTATGCATCAGTATTTATTCCACTTGTTTAAAAAGCAAGTCTTATGAATATTACAGAGGATTTGTTCTCGCAAGTTCACAGAATCCTATCAGTTTCAATCTCTAAAGTAGCATACTACTGCTAATCATCAAATCATATCATATTCAATCAAATCACAAAGAATAGTCCGGGGTACTTACCTGGGCGAACTGGTGCCGGAGACTCGGTGCCATGCCTTTCGAAACCATATATTCCAAAACAACACTTAAACAGATTTTTGAAAACCATTTTGGGCCTCAGGCCCACAGCCGAGCCTTTGAACTTGGCTCTGATACCACAAATGTAACACCCCAAACCCGGACAAGACACCACGTCCGAATCTGGTATGCTACGGGGAAAAACCATTTTGGAAAACTAGATTTCTCGTTTAAAAGCTGAGTGAAAACACAGTGTGTTTGAAACTAATTTGAGCAGTCTTGTTTGAAAAACAGTTGATGTATTTGAAATCCAGGGATTTTGAAAACTTAGCCAGAATTTGTAGTTAAACGAGTTAAACCATTTAAAACCTCATTAATTTCTGAGTGATACATAAAACACTTTTAAACTTAGAAGAATTACAAGTTTGGATTGTGACCAGTTGTATTTGTTTATCATGAAAAACTCAGTGTGATACCCGATGGTATAGTTTGAAAACACGTTGCGTTATAGTTTGGAAAACATTATCTTTCCAGGTTTTAGTAAAATTCATACCGGCTTATTTTTGTTAAGGCATATTAAAATCTAATTAAAATATCAAACAACTTAAAGCATAAATTTAAAGGCCCTTTTACAAACCAAATAAAACCCAAGTGAAAGTAAATAAGCTAAAGTACCAAAAATATAAAGTCTGAGTAAAAACTTTATTCAGCATGGCATAAGCACCTCGAGTCCATCCCGGCTCCAAGTCCGCATCTACGAGTCACCTGAAATGTCAAAGGAGAGGGTGAGTCGAGTGACTCAGTGTGTAAACCCCGCTCCCGAAGAAACAACATGCTAACACACATCATACATAGCAACATGATTAATGCAACCCGAACCTAACCATCCATATCGCCTTTTCTACCCCGTGTGGTACCAAACCACTGGTGGTGCCAAACCACTGGTGACATATAGTCACAATGTGCTACCAGAGCACTGGTGTCCCAAAGACACAATATCCGTCAATGTGCTACCAAAGCACTGGTGTCCCAAAGACACAATTGTGCTACCAAAGCACTGGTGACCGAAGTCACAAATCCGATGATGATGGGGCCAACCCATCGTGTGTTACCAAAACACTAGCAGACGATCCCATATCTCAAGTGGGGCCAACCCACGGTGGTCAAACCACAGGGACAAGTCGCAATGAGGTGCCAAACCTCTGGTGTCCCAAAGACACAATGTGCTACCAAAGCACTGGTGACCGTAGTCACAAATCTGGTGATGGGGCCAACCCATCGTGTGTTACCAAAACACTGGCGTCAATCCCGTATAATCATCTGTGGGGCCAACCCACTGTGGTACTGAGCCACTGGGACGAGACGCTGAGGTACCAAACCTCTGGAGGTGCCAAACCTCTGGTGACCCAAAGTCACAAAGTGTGCTACCAAAGCACTGGTGCTCGTCAGCACAAAATATCATACTCCCTCCTCTCATATCACCCATCAACATGCCAAACTCATGTAATCATGCATATCATACTATCATGCTCAACATGCCAATATGTCTAACCACATATCCCATACCACATATATCCATAGCCATTATATCATATAAGTCATCAATAACTCATAATAATATTGATAGTAACTTACCCGAATCCAAGCTCATACCCAATGGATATTATACCAATCCATCAACTGCCATAATTTTAATGGGCATACAGGTTTAACAACAATATTACTAAATATAAGTGTGTTAGTATACACACCTGATATACGCAAGTCTAAAATCCCACGAAACGGTCTAAATCCCTCGTTTGCTAACTCCTACAATCGGCCAAACAGAAAAACCATTGAGCAACCACAATATTCGGCCAACATAGAATTAGTCACTAAGACCATTCGGCCATTAACCAAAAGAACCACAAGGGTTAGCGTTGGACCCTTACCTTGCTATTGGTTTGGTTTCCTAACTAACACCCGAACCAATAGTGGTTCTTTATGACAATCGGCCTTCACCTAAAAATGAACCATTAATCTCTTTAAACTTAATCGAAAACACTGATTGAACTAACACAAATACATCAACTGCTTACCCTTTACTTACCAATCGATCACACAAGAATGATGATTCCTTTGCTTGCTTCACACTTCCAAAGTCCCTAAAACAGAGAGATCAATGCCCTTCCAACATAACCATAATCGGCCCTTAACAAGACACAACCAAATAAAGAACCCAAAAGAGGGAGATATGGCCATTCGGCCTAGAGCTTACCAATACCAACGATTAAGGCAAAGCTTCCAAAACACCACTGATACTCGGCCAAGGAAGACTACTAGGGGGAGGGATAGATTCGGCTAACAACTTCAACAGGGAGAAGGATCCGGCCACAGTGTTTTAACACACACCAAACTCAGTTCCAAGAGAGGGATGTAAAGAGAAAGAATGTTGATGAGAGACTAGGTTCGGCACCAATGAAATAAGAAAACAACTTGAGCAATCGGCTAAGGTTTTCTTTTGGAAGAAGAACACAAGATGGATAGAGGATAGAAACTTTCGGTTTTTTTTTGAACAAGAAAAGAAAAGATGAGGGTGCTTGAGAAGATGAGTGTTTCGGCTACAAGAGGTTAAGAGAAGAAAAGAGAGGAAGGTGGGATGCTAGGTTCGGCTTTAGCTCAAAAGAAAAAGAAAAAGAATGTTAGGGGAAATGGTTCGGCTAAAGAATAAAAGAAGAGATGCAACCCAAAAAAAATGTGCCTTACAAAGACATTCGGCCACCCACTTCAAAAGGCAAGAAAATTTTAGCAAGGTGAGTACTTGACTTTCGATTTCAAAAGGAAGAAAAACACAAGAACACTCTTGAAAAATTCGGCAAAATGAGAGCTTTCTTTGCTACCAAAATTGACCGAAATGTACCCAAAATGCAAGAGTACATTCGGCATCCCCCTAACCCCCACTATGCCGTCCCTACTCCCACTCCCCTCTCCCTAAAATTCGGCCACCACCCTCCAAAGACTCTCCACCACTCATTCAAAATGAGTTGAACAAGTCCTCCTCCTTAATTGCTCTCCACCATCCATGTCACCCTTTTGACCAAGTCCAAGTTAGAGTTCAAATTTCATACTTCTCTTCCCTCCTATGCCGTCCAAAATAGGTGACAAAAAGGGGACTCCTGCTGCTCGAACACTGGACCTCCACTCCTTGAAGATGACGCCACACCTAGCTCCCAAGTGTCCCATGCCTTGCCACTTTGCCAGCTCCTTATTTGTGCAATAAAACCACAAAGAAAATTCTTAAACCCCAGCTTCCCTAGCTCCCTTCACTTAACACCCAAAACTAAAATTTCCTAATTTACTCAAGCATACACCTAGGCTATAATTAAGCCCCTAAAACATCGAAATAGCAACATAGCACACTACCAACATGCAATAGCATGCAACATCGAAATAGCCCCTAACCCGGGATATTACAGAAGTAGTTTTCCATATTTTAGAGGCGTTTATTTTGCAAACGCCGCAAAAAGTTGGGATATACCGGCGCTTTTGACAAATGCCGCAAGTATCTTTATGTAATTTTAATTAAAACGACGTAGTTTTCCATATTTTAGTGGCGTTTATTTAGCAAACGCCGCAACAAGTTGGGATATAGCGGCGCTTTTGAAAAATGCCGCAAATATGTTTATGTATTTTTAATTAAAACGAAGTAGTTTTCCATATTTTAGTGGCGTTTAATTTTCAAACGCCGCAACAAGTTGGGATATAGCGGCGCTTTTGAAAAACGCCGCAAGTATGTTTTATGTATTTTTAATTAAAACGACGTAGTTTTCAATATTTTAGTGGCGTTTAATCTTCAAACGCCGCAACAAGTTGGGATATAGCGGCGCTTTCAAAAAATGCCGGAAATATGTTTTATGTATTTTTAATTAAAACGACGTAGTTTTCAATACTGTAGTGGCGTTTATTTTGAAAACGCCGCAATAGGTAGTCTCTAGCGGCGCTATCGTATAAACGCCGCAAATCTTGAATTGTTTTTAGTGTAAACGTCGCCGTTTTGCTCTCATCCATTTCCCCCAACCCTTAAACCCGATTGACTGAATTTCCCCCCAGGCTTCTTTCATTTCTCTGCTGAAAATAATTTCCCCCTTTTGCTGAAATCCCTAAATTTCTAAAGGTTTTGTTTCTTTCATTTCTCTCTTCATTTCATACCTCTCTGCAGTCCGACACCATCGTACTTCATCCGATCAATAATCTCTTCGTCCTCCACGACTCCACCTCTCTTCGTCCGCCACCAACGCTCCTTCGGCTTCAAGCTTTAGCTCTCTTTCTCCCGACTGTCGAAGCATGCACATCTCAGATTCCCAAAAAGGTAACATGCAAGTGAACAACTGATGGGTGAATTTTCATTTCGATTAATTTGTTAATGGTTGAAAATTGAGAAAATTGAAGCTTCGTTGTAATGGATTTTTTGTTTATAACTCTGTTTTTTCTATTTTGGATTGCTGTCACCCTTTTATGGCATTACTGGTTTTTACTCTTTTCTAAGCTTAGTGCAATTGCAATGTGCCAGTAATTAATGGTTCTGCAAACGACGTTAAGAAGAGCTGACATTTGCCTTTTGGTTTCTACAGTGTGCTTCCACCAGGATTTGTTCGTTGCCTTAATTTTATGAAGGAAGCAGAAAGTTGAACATATCTTGCGGTATTAATCTTGGTTCTTTTTATTTTTCCTTCTTTTTTCTTTTTGATTATTCTTGAATAATAGGGTGATATTTTGTGCGTTGTCACTTGGATCGCATTCTGTTTGCAGTGTAAGTGTAACATCCCAAAATTGGGCCTAGGAGAATTGAGCCCAATGGGCCTTAGGCGTAGTAGCTTTTAAATTTTTGGAGAACAAGAGATCGGCTTAAATGCTAGTTAGACCTATTGGATAAGTGATTTTGGAAGGTTAGAGGGCTTCTATGAAGTCTCGGGATCAAATATTGGCTTTGGGGAAATTTTGGTTTTAGGTGAAAAAAACCCTGGAAGTTGGTAGATAGGCCTTAAGAATAAAATATGGAGAAAATAACACAAAAAGAGCTTGTGGTGTAGTGGCAAAGTGACGCCACATGGGAGACAAGGAAGTGACGCCATAGGGAAGGAATGAGGTCCAAGGTTCAAGTCTTGGCTTTTGCATTTTGGTTTCTTTTTGCTTGGACCTTAGAATTTGGCCCATAGTTTATATTTAGTTGTGCATGGTTTAAGACACAAGAGGAGCTTGTGGCCAAGTGGTTAGTGGCGTGGATTATGTTGCAAGGGATCCTGGGTTCGAATCTCGTGACAAGCAATGGAGTATTTATTTTGCGGATTGGACGGCAAGAGTTTCAGTTGAATTTAAACTCTACTGACGAAGGGATCCCACATCGGAAAGACACAAAGAATGAAGGTGAAGAGCTAGCTATATAAAGAGCATTCCAGGAGGAGAGTTAACACATCTTGGAGGGCGTTTGGGCACAAGAGTGGTCGGAGCGCGGATTAGCCCAGAGTCCTATCAGGTGTGTAACTCTCTCTACTCTAGTTGTAGAGCGGCAAATGCCGAAATGCCGGTCACACGGCATTAGTAGCCACACGAGCGTGCGAGCGCACGTGTGGGGCTTCGACGCGATAGTTGAGGCCATCAGAAGTATTCTCGTGGGTTGGGGCTGCTTGGGCCTCGATGGGCCGAAGTGGGCCCAATGGGCCCGTGGGCCCATATGAGTAAATTGCATGATTGGTTAGTATATGTTGAACTAGACTAGGTGGAAGTTATATACGTGGCTAGATTCGTGCTAGGTGGGCCACACGAGCGTATGGGCCCGAATGGGCCGGAATCGGGTTTTAGGCCCAATAGTCCGGTAAAGACAGAATTGGTAGTTGAGTCGCTCGGGGCGACATTGGGCCTTCAGAAAGGTCATTCCAGGTACGAAATTACTGAAATACCCTTAGTGGGTAAATTACGAAAATACCCTTAGTAGGTAAAATTACGATTATACCCTTAGAGGTTGATTAGCATGATTATGTTGTTTAGTTTTGGCCGATTGTAGGGGAAGGCTTGATCTCGCATATCTCGGGTTGTGGCTAGTGCTCGAAAAGTGTTAAGGAAGGGGGATCTAGTGCGTTAGATCTTGATCTACGGGATTTGATAGTCGCATTAGTAACCAGGTGTGTAAACTAACACACTTCTTGCTTTGTATATGTTTGATAAACTGATTGATTGGTAAAACTGAAACAGTATGGTTGAGTGATATGATACCCTATGGGGTATGTGCACGGATTCAGGTAAGTCCGTTTTATTATGAGTACTGTTATTGATACATGATGTCATGATTTATGATGTATGTGCTATGAGATGCAATGTTAAACATGTTTGCATGATTTGAATACTATACATGAGTTGGTATGATGATGGGTGATATGAGAGGAGGGGGAAGTGATATTCGTGTCGACGGACACCAGTGGTTTGGTACCACATTGTGACTACGGTCACCAGAGGTTTGGCACCTCCAGAGGTTTGGCACCTCATAGCGTCTCGTCCCAGTGGCTTAGCACCACAGTGGGTTGGCCCCACAGTTTACATTATGGGATTGACGCCAGTGATTTGGTATCACACGATGGGTTGGCCCCATCACTTGATTCGTGACTTCGGTCACCAGTGATTTGGTATCACATTTGTGTCTTTGGGACACCAGTGGTTTGGCACCACAAGTATTGACGGATATTGTGACTTTAAGTCACCAGTGGTTTGGCACCACCAGTGGTTTGGTACCACACGGGGTAGAGAAAGGTGTTTGGAAGGCTAGGCTGGGTGCATATCGTAACTTGTTCATGTTAAACCTGTTTATGATTGGTGTATGATGTTTTACTAAACCGGGAAAAAGGGCTACACACTGAGTCTTGGTGACTCACCTTTTTCCTTTAACATTTTCAGGTGATGCGTAAAGATGGACCGGGTTCGGAGAGGACACAAGGTGGCCCATGCAGAAGAAGATATTTGGATTATCTTAAGCATTTTTAATATTGAGTATTTTGTTTTAAGTATGGGTTGTAATAAGGGCCTTACTATTATTTTGGTATTATTCTAATTATGGCTTGATTAAACTGAACCACTATGTGAAGAGGATTTTATCTTAGCAACCTGCTTATTCAAAATAGTATTTAATAAAGTTTAAATTCAGACAATTTTATAACACTAAGGTTTTTCATATTACTTTAAATGGACATGGTTTTCAAAAGTTAACAAACTTTCATGATTATTCTAAGTCAAAAAGATTTTCAACCATCTTTCCGCAGTGAATAACCAAATCCGGTCAAGGCTCGTGGGCCGGGTTTGGGGGTGTTACAGTTTGGTATCAGAGCTCGGTTCAAAACTCGGCTTTGAGGGTTTTGGGCCCAAAAACATTTTCAAAATGGGATTTTCAAAAATAGGGGTTTTTATGAAATATTTTTCAGGTTATTTTGGCATGGCACCTGTATCTCCGACCCGCAGTCCACTAGGTAAGTAACTCTACTTGATGAATTGATTTATATGTGAATATTATGGGCTTTTATGTGAACGTAGATTAGTGAACTAGGATCTGTTGAACCCTAGGACTAGTCTACTCAAACACATGTATAAGACTTAAGGCTACTAAACAAACCTGTGAAGTAAGTCACCGAGTTAAGGTGTGGCAACCACTGTACGCATGTCGAGGATTGGTATTCAGTAAGAGCTTGGTATTTAAGCAGTCCTAGCGACTCACCTCCTCTTTACTCGAATCCTACCTGGTGCGTAGCTACGGTTCACCTTAACCAAGAAGACTTGTTCATAGGCTAAACCAAGTATTAAAACCCGAAAGGGATTAGCCTTACTGTTTTAAAACCCTTAGTTTTAAAATTTTCAAACTTACCCCTTTGGTTTGTAAACCCTAAATCTGATTTTGAAAGACGTTTTCTCGATTTACCAAAATTTCCAAAATGCCCCTAGTGGCAAAATTACAAAAATGCCCTTGTATTGTAAAATTACGGTATTACCCTCAACTTCTGTTAAAATGATTTTACTTTGCAAAATACCAAAATCTCAAAATTTCAAAATGTTAAGATACTCTGGTATGGGGAAATTACAAAAATACCCCTGTGTTGAAAATTACTAAAATGCCCCTGACTTTCAAGATTTCCGGTTTAACTCCAATTTTAATAAAATTTCCCTACTTTGCAAAAGTATACAAAAATGCTATTTTCAAGATACCCTGATTTGAAAATTTATAAAATTACCCCTGATGAACAAAATTACCAAAATGCCCTTGGTTTCTAAATTTTCATAATTCCCTCGATTTTTACTAAAATGTTCTTACATTATGAAAATATCAAAAACTTCTGTTTTACAAATATCGAGATATCCTGATTTGGGAAATTTACGAAAATGCCCTTAACGTCCCCAATTACTGAAATAACCCCGATTTCTGAAATTTTTGCAACACATCTGGTTTGAAAAACAAATTTTTCCAAGATGACCCCTGAGATTTTGTAAACTTTGAAATATCTTTAATTTGAAAACTATTTTCAAATTGACCCTGAGTTATTACCGAAATACCCCTATAGGAAAATGTCAAAATTACCCCTGGGTTGGGAATGCTCAAGAAAGTGACATGGATGAATGAATGTGTCTTTAGAGAAGTATGTGAATGTTTGAATTAGAACAGAGAACTTGAGATGAAACTTTGATTGCTCGAAAGAACGACTTCCAGAAACTTCTGTTCATAAAATTTGCTCGTGGATAAAACAGTGGAACAAAATTTCTAATGCATAAAACTTTTAATCAGATTAAATCGCGACGCTAGATATGAGTTCTAGGGGACGTGGTTGTCGCGGACGTGGTCAAGGTGGAATGACAGCTTTATTAAGATCAGAGTGCGCAGCAAGAGCGTAGTGTGGTAGGTTAGGATGTGCGACTGTTAGTTAGTTGGAAATTTCGAGGACGAAATTTCTTTAAGGAGGGTAGATTTGTAACATCCCAAAATTGGGCCTAGGAGAATTGAGCCCAATGGGCCTTAGGCGTAGTAGCGTTTAAATTTTTGGAGAACAAGAGATCGGCTTAAATGCTAGTTAGACCTATTGGATAAGTGATTTTGGAAGGTTAGAGGGCTTCTACGAAGTCCCGGGATCAAATATTGGCTTTGGGGAAATTTTGGTTTTAGGTGAAAAAAACCCTGGAAGTTGGCAGATAGGCCTTAAGAATAAAATATGGAGAAAATAACACAAAAAGAGCTTGTGGTGTAGTGGCAAAGTGACGCCACATGGGAGACAAGGAAGTGACGCCACAGGGAAGGAAGGAGGTCCAAGGTTCAAGTCTTGGCTTTTGCATTTTGGTTTCTTTTTGCTTGGACCTTAAAATTTGGCCCATAGTTTATATTTAGTTGCGTATGGTTTAAGACACAAGAGGAGCTTGTGGCCAAGTGGTTAGTGGCGTGGATTATGTTGCAAGGGAGCCTGGGATCGAATCTTGTGACAAGCAATGGAGTATTTATTTTGCGGATTGGACGGCAAGAGTTTCAGTTGAATTTAAACTCTACTGACGAAGGGATCCCACATCGGAAAGACACAAAGAATGAAGGTGAAGAGCTAGCTATATAAAGAGCATTCCAGGAGGAGAGTTAACACATCTTGGAGGGCGTTTGGGCACAAGAGTGGTCGGAGCGTGGATTAGCCCAGAGTCCTATCAGGTGTGTAACTCTCTCTACTCTAGTTGTAGAGCGGCAAATGCCGAAATACCGGTCACACTGCATTAGTAGCCACACGAGCGTGTAAGGGCACGTGTGGGGCTTCGACGCGATAGTTGAGGCCATCAGTAGTATTCTCGTGGGTTGGGGCTGCTTGGGCCTCGATAGGCCGAAGTGGGCCCAATGGGCCCGTAGGCCCATATGAGTAAATTGCATGATTGGTTAGTATATGTTGAACTAGACTAGGTGGAAGTTATATACGTGGCTAGATTCGTGCTAGGTGGGCCACACGAGCGTGTGGGCCCGAATGGGTCGGAATCGGGTTTTAGGCCCAATAGTCCGGTAAAGACAGAATTGGTAGTTGAGTCGCTCGGGGCAACATTGGGCCTTCAGAAAGGTCATTCCAGGTACGAAATTACTGAAATACCCTTAGTGGGTAAATTACGATTATACCCTTAGAGGTTGATTAGCATGATTATGTTGTTTAGTTTTGGCCGATTGTAGGGGAAGGCTTGATCTCGCATATCTCGGGTTGTGGCTAGTGATCGAAAAGTGTTAAGGAAGGGGGATCTAGTGCGTTAGATCTTGATCTACGGGATTTGATAGTCGCATTAGTAACTAGGTGTGTAAACTAACACACTTCTTGCTTTGTATATGTTTGATAAACTGATTGATTGGTAAAACTGAAACAGTATGGTTGAGTGATATGATACCCTATGGGGTATGTGCACGGATTCAGGTAAGTCCGTTTCATTATGAGTACTGTTATTGATACATGATGTCATGATTTATGATGTATGTGCTATGAGATGCAACGTTAAACATGTTTGCATGATTTGAATACTATACATCAGTTGGTATGATGATGGGTGATATGAGAGGAGGGGGAAGTGATATTCGTGTCGACGGACACCAGTGGTTTGGTACCACATTGTGACTACGGTCACCAGAGGTTTGGCACCTCCAGAGGTTTGGCACCTCATAGCGTCTCGTCCCAGTGGCTTAGCACCACAGTGGGTTGGCCCCACAGTTTACATTATGGGATTGACACCAGTGATTTGGTATCACACGATGGGTTGGCCCCATCACTTGATTCGTGACTTCGGTCACCAGGGATTTGGTATCACATTTGTGTCTTTGGGACACCAGTGGTTTGGCACCACAAGTATTGACGGATATTGTGACTTTAAGTCACCAGTGGTTTGGCACCACCAGTGGTTTGGTACCACACGGGATAGAGAAAGGTGTTTGGAAGGCTAGGCTGGGTGCATATCGTAACTTGTGCATGTTAAACCTGTTTATGATTGGTGTATGATGTTTTACTAAACCGGGAAAAAGGGCTACACACTGAGTCTTGGTGACTCACCTTTTTCCTTTAACATTTTCAGGTGATGCGTAAAGATGGACCGGGTTCGGAGAGGACACAAGGTGGCCCATGCAGAAGAAGATATTTGGATTATCTTAAGCATTTTTAATATTGAGTATTTTGTTTTAAGTATGGGTTGTAATAAGGGCCTTACTATTATTTTGGTATTATTCTAATTATGGCTTGATTAAACTGAACCACTATGTGAAGAGGATTTTATCTTAGCAACCTGCTTATTCAAAATAGTATTTAATAAAGTTTAAATTCAGACAATTTTATAACACTAAGGTTTTTCATATTACTTTAAATGGACATGGTTTTCAAACGTTAACAAACTTTCATGATTATTCTAAGTCAAAAAGATTTTCAACCATCTTTCCGCAGTGACATAACCAAATCCGGTCAAGGCTCGTGGGCTGGGTTTGGGGGTGTTACAGTAAGTTTCATTTGGTTACTTTTGTTCTGTTTCCATTGTCAGAAGGTAAATCGTTTCCCCCCTTTTTAGTCCCTCTGTAGCCATAATGTGTGACGATTCATTTCCCTCCTAAGCAGTGTATAGAAACTTGCAGCTATTTGTTCTCATTTATCTGTTCTCATTTTCAGTTTTCACTGATTGTATCTGCTGCAAAGACTACAGTTTTCTTCTATTCACTGATTGCTCTATCAGTGCATCAGTGTTTCCCTTTGGATTCTTATCTTGATTTGGGCTTTCCCTTTTTTTGGTAAGTTTTTTATTCATGTTTATTGGCTTTTTTTGTTTGTTTTAGGTTTGAAGTTAAATTTTATTTTGTAGTGAAGTTCATTTCTCTGCTGCCTGAATTTGCTTATTTGCATGTTTGTTAGAACGTAAAATGTTTGATCATTTGCCTCAGTGAAAATTGAACCTTGTTTAGCTATGTTATTTTTATATTCCTGTTAAACCCAATTTCTTTTTTTAATTAATCTCAATTTTCTAAATTCCGAATCTTTGGTCATTGGGTTTCTGGTTAAGTAAAGCCTTCTTTTTTGAATGAAAGATTTAAGTTCAGATAGAAATTATATGTTCTAATTTTCTGTTTGTGTTGTTTATGTTGCTTTGCCTTATGCTATACATTTTGTAGTAGTTCTAAGTTAGAAGATTTAAACCAAATAAAATTACAACCACTTCTCAAGGTGCCCTAGGTTTGACACTACACGGTTAGTGCTTGTAAAGTACCAAATTATCGCCATGTGAATCACTTTCTATAATGATTTCTAATACACATTTCTAAAAGCCATTGAACTCCAAACAAGATAGCATAAGCTTCCAACATAAATAAATTGGCAGTGCCAATTTGCATCTTGAATCACTGCCTGAGCCCCAACTTATTATTACTATACCTCTGCTAGCATCAACATTAAGCTTTAAAAATCCATGCCATGGATTTTCCTATTTCTTAGATATTTGTTTTAGATGAATTGAAAGAAGACATTTTTAGGAACATTGTAGATAAAGAGAATATCTGTTGAGCTTCTGGCTATTAAAATGAGTTGTTGTACTGCTGTGGATGTTTGCTAAGTTCATCAGTATATCTTCATTAGTACGAAATTTTGGCTTGTTGGATGGACTGCTGTTGATGTTTTCTAAATATATTATTATATTGATGATGTTGGTCAGGCAGTCTGGGCCTTTTTTGGATCAATTAACCATATTGATCAATTTAAATGCTTAAGTTATCAATTTAAATGCTTAAGTTACTTAAATTGATCCCTTTTTTTCTATGTATATATTATGGTATATATGTTTGCATGTAAGTTATTGTTTCTAATTGTTTATGCTTAAGTTATTCTTTTAATATACGTTTTTAATATATATTTGTATGAAGTAAATTGATCTTATGTTGTTTGTATCTCAGTTACTGCTTCCTACTGGTCCTGCAACTGTTGGATTGGATTTGGTGGTAATAACATAACAGGTATGAAATCATTATTATTCTTATTTATATGTTGTTGCTTGCTGGAGGTTGTTAAACCATTTTGTGAATATATATCCCTTTTGTGCTGCAAATTGATCAAATTAAATGTGTATTTTCATTAACTTCAAATTGAGGCATAATGCCATTACATATAATAGGGTGATAAAAAACAAACAAATTTCACCTAAACATCTACCTATTACCACTACTTACATTGAAACTAAACTAAACTTGCACACTTGGTTAAGTTGATTTATCAGCTCAAATGTCAACAAAAAATACATCAAGTACATTAACAACTTGGTTCTAATTTAACTAAGTTAAAGGTATGGAATGATATAAAGATTAACATAAACACAATATAAAATTTAATTGTTAAAAAATGTTATAAATTTGTTATATATTAAATTTAATTCTTGTAATTTTTGGTTGTTGTTAAATTTAAAAATGTAAAAATTAATTTTCTGATTAACTTTAATTTAACAAATAATAATAATAATAATGATAATAATAATAATAATAATAATAATAATAGTAATAATAAAAAATAATAATAATATAATAATAATAATAATAAATAATAATAATAATAATATAATAATAATAATAATAATAATAATAATAATAATAAGATAATAATAAAGATAATAATAGATAAAATAAAATAAAGATAATAATAAAGATAATAATAATAATAATAATAATAATAATAATAATAATAATAAAAAATAATAATAATAATAATAATAATAATAATAAAGATAATAATAATAATAATAATAATAACATAATAATAATGATGATGATGATATAAAACGGTAGTAATATTCTGTTATCAGTATAATATTAATATTGATCAGTATGTTAATATGTTTTATTATAAAAAATAAATTTGTTTTAAAGAAGTAATTTAAAAACTGTTTAAATTTAAAAACTTATAAATATTTTGTTATCAATATAATAATATAGATCATTATTTAAATATGATTTAACATAGAAAATAAATTCTTTTTTTAAAAGAAGTAAGTTAAAAACTTGTTAAATTTAACATCTCAGCAAATTTCAATTATAACAAAACATATAATAACACGTCAACTGATTCTCGATTTGAAATTTTAAATAATGCCACGTATGAAGAATCTTAAATAATGCATAACTTACATAATACTTGTATAGATAAAAATAAAAAGATTCAAAGTATATAGGCTGGAAACCTGACGGTTGCCTTATATCTCACTGGAAGATATAACGGATCCTCCCCAGGTGTAACAATGCCACGTATGAAGAATCTTAAATAATGCATAACTTACATAATACTTGTATAGATAAAAATAAAAAGATTCAAAGTATATAGGCTGGAAACCTGACGGGTTGCCTTATATATCACTGGAAGATATAACGGATCATCCCCAGGTGTAACAATGCCACGTATGAAGAATCTTGAATAATACATGCAATTTAAATAATACTTACAATGCCATGTATGATGAAGCTTAAAGAAATTTTTGTTTTAAAAATCAAATTCTTGTCAATTAACAATTTAGCCGTGTAAATTACTGTCAACTTTAGACTTCAACAACAACGAAATGGATAGGAGTTGGATGAAATTGTCAAGGGTAAACAACGGCTATCGAAATGGAGTAGAAACTTTTCTGAATTTCGCATTTCAAAATGCAAGCCAAGAGAATATGATTCTTTGCCTGTGTAAGAAGTGTTGCAATATTAACTGGCATTGTCGTGAAGTGGTCTACGAACATCTAGTTGTTGATGGCTTTGTCCGGGGGTACAAAATATGGTTTTTCCATGGAGAGTGTACACCTAGTGTAGCATCTTCATCGATGAATCTGGGGTATCATCATAGTGCTTTCAATCAGAAAGTTAGAGACGATAACATGGAAAACATGTTGCGGGATGCTTTTAATATGCGTAGTGATGGTTTCGGGTCGTTTCCACCTGACTTGGGTGCAACCGATGATCATAATTTTGTTGGAAATACTTTCACCGAAGGGGGAAGAAGTGTACCAGATGAACAGCCAAATGAAGAAGCGGCAAGATTCTACACGTTCTTGGTGAAATGAATGAAGAACTGTATGAGGGATCAAAATTTTCCAAACTGTCATTCTGTATTCGTCCTTTTCACTTGAAATGTTTGGGGGGGTGGACCGGAAACTCGTTGACAATGCTGTTAGAGTTTCTGCAAGAAATGTTCCCGTTTGCAAAAATCCCTCAATCTTCCAAAGATATGAAGAAATTGATAAAGGATTTGGGCCTTGGCTACAACAAAATTCACAGTTGCCCAAATGACTGCATGTTGTATTGGGGCGATCGGATAAACCAACAGTGCTGTCATGTATGCTGCCAATCCCGTTGGATTAATAGAAATACAGAGGATGGTAACGGGGATGAACACGATACACAGTCAAAGAAGCAGCCAGTTAAGATTTTGCGGTATTTTTCGCTAATACCAAGGCTTCAACGGCTTTTTATGTCGTCGAAGACAGCCGAATCAATGACGTGGCACCGGGATGGACGAACAGATGATGGGTTGTTAAGGCATCCCGCAGATTCTTTAGCTTGGAAATCTTTTGACTCAAAATTTCCAAGCTTTGCAAGCGATCCTCGGAGTGTGAGGCTTGGGCTAGCATCCGATGGATTTAACCCTTACAAACTCATGAGCACAACGTACAGTACTTGGCCTGTGGTGCTTGTTCCCTACAATTTGCCTCCATGGGTTTGCATGAAACAATCTTCTTTTATTTTGTCTATGATTATACTTGGAAAGAAAGGGCCGGGGAATGATATTGACGTCTATTTGCAGCCACTTGTTGAGGAGTTAAAACAACTATGGGCTGGTGTTCAGACACACGATGCAATGAGAAAAGAGAACTTTAATTTACGTGCGGCTTTAATGTGGACTATTAACGACTTCCCGGCTTATGCTAATTTATCTGGTTGGAGTACCAGGGGACTTTATGCTTGTCCGTGTTGTGCTGCGCAGACATGTTCGCAATGGTTATATAATGGGAAGAAGTTCTCGTACATGGGGCATCGTCGGTGGTTACCGGAAAATCATACATTTAGATTTTAGAGTGCTCAGTTTGATGGTACTCAAGAGTTCAGACCAGCTCCTCCGCAGACCGGTGGATCCGAAATATTCTTAATGTTGAAAGATATGAATTTCATTTATGGGAAGGTGAATCAACCAGCTAACCCGCAAAGAAATAGAAGATCTAGGGATGAATCTGATGATGAATCTGATGAAGAGGATGATCCTCATGAGGCGGACTTGTGGAAAAAAAGAAGTATTTTTTTCGAGTTGCCTTATTGGAAGCATCAGATTTTATGCCATAATCTTGATGTCATGCACATAGAGAAAAATGTCTGCGAGAACATCATTGGGACTATTTTGAATGTCGATGGAAAATCGAAAGATAATCTTCAAAGTCGACTTGATTTAGTCCACATGGGAATTTGGCATGAACTTCATCCCCGAGAACTTCCGAATATGAAATATCGGTTGTCGCCTGCTATTTTTTCAATGTCAAAGACAGAGAAAGAAGTGTTCTGTACGGTGTTGAAGGATATAAAGGTCCCGGATGCGTATGCATCAAATATATCGCGATGTGTGAGTCTTAAGGATCGAAGACTATATGGCTTAAAATCGCATGACTATCACATCTTGATGCAAGACTTACTGTCAGTTGCTATGCGGTGTTGTATGTCGAAAAAGGTGACGGCTCCTGTAATTGAACTGTCAAATATAATGAAAGGCATTTGTGGTAAAGTTTTGAATGTTCAAGAACTTGAGAGACTACAAGATCGAGCCGCATTGACTTTATGCAATCTGGAGAAGATCTTCCCGCCTTCCTTCTTCACTATTATGGTGCACTTGTTAATTCATCTCCCGCGTGAAGCACTTCTTGGTGGACCCGTTTTCTATCGATGGATGTATCCCATTGAAAGGTCTTAATTTATTTGCAAAATATTCCTTCATTCAGCTCAATGCCTTTAGTTGCAACTTTTGTTAATGTTGTATACCGTGTTTAGGTTCCTTTCCAAATTGAAGTCATACTGCCGCAATAAGCGTTATCCGGAAGGATCAATTGCCGAGGGCTACTTGGAAGAGGAATGTATGACTTTCTGTTCGAGGTATTTGGAAGATGTTGAAACAAGAATGAACAGACCAAGTAGAAATGCTGGGCTCACAGATCATAATTTGGTCGACACTTATTTATGTCAAAGTTTCGGAGAACCGATCGGCAAAGTCGAAATTGTAGAATTAGACGATAGATCGTGGGTCCAAGCACATCGATACATTCTTTTTCATCACGATTCAATATAACCATTTTGGACGTAAGTTCTAGAATTTGATAAATACTCATCAATTATAATTTGTTTGTCTTCTAACAAAGTAAAACCTTTTTTACCGTATAGTGAGTACAAACAAATATTAAGAGCTCGTTCACGATCCCGAAGATTAAATCGACGAGAAATTAATAAGTTGTTCACAGAAACATTCCATGAATGGTTAAGCCAAATGGTATGCAATTTAAGTTTTCATTGACAAGTCATAATGTTTTCTCATAACATTCATAATTACTCGGTTTACTTTCTATCAATAGGTTTGGAGCCGGAATGAAGTAAATGACGACGTTAAATGGCTTTCACAAGGTCCAAACAGAATAGTTAAAAGATATAATGGCTTTCTCATCAACGGATACAGATTTCATACAAGGTATCGCGAGAGATTGAGGAGAACCCAAAATTGCGGAATTGTTGTTAATTCTTCGATTACAAGTTATGCTAGTGCTAGGGACAGTAATTCGGTCGAGGGGAATCTGGAGTATTACGGACTTATTACTGACATCATTGAGTTGGATTATTACGGCAAATGCAAAGTTGTCTTATTTCGAGGTGATTGGGCTGATGTGAATACGGCTCGCGGAATTAAAAACGATCAATATGGCTTTACAATGGTGAATTCTCTCGATTGATTCACACCGGAGAACAACTGATGGACGAGCCGTATGTGTTTTCTTCTCAAGTTAAACAAGTTTTTTACTCCGAAGATCCAACTGATGAGGGTTGGTACGTTGTACTTCGAAACACCCCTAGAGACTTGTTCGACATTGGCAGTGGAAGTAGAGATGACATAGTCGAAAGATCAGAAACTTTGCCTTTTCCAGAACAAGACTTAACTGAAAATATCCCTAGTACTACTCAACAATTTCAATGGGTTCGTCAGGATGTGGACGAAGATATTTACGAAATATGATGTAGTAAGATTTAATGATTTATTATTTATATGTAATATTATAATTTTCATGTTGGTCATGTTATATAATTTAACTATTTTAAATGTCCTATTATTGTTGTTATTTGTTACTAAAATTTTGAACTATTTTATGTGTATTGCAGGAAAAATGCCTAGAAGACGATTATGAGGTTTAAATATTAGAAATTATACTCCAAATTCAAAAGACGTAAATAGTGGACAGGATATAGTTGTTGGATCTTCTAGTCTGCCGGACATAGATGACGAGCATGGAGAATTCCAAAGTAATGTTAAGTTTATTTTACATGCATGTTGAATTTTATTATTGATTCATTTTTCAATTTTAATATAATAATATATCATTTTTCAGCTGAGGGTGGTGGGACGCGCAGAGCTCGGGGACGTACGTTGCTTACAGATTTATATGACTTACAGCCTACCCAGCGTGTTGAAGTAAGGAGAAACGATCATGGCCAGCCTATCGGATCTGAAGCTCGATTGTTGGCAGGCTATTTGGGCATTATAGCACGAAATTCGAATATGTTGCCCATTAATTACGAATCATGGCATCACATGCCTGATGCCAACAAAAATTAGGCTCTCGAAAATATTAAGGTAATAAAAGGTGAATGTAATTTATAATACTTTCATTTAACCTTCATTTATATTAACTTTTTAAAAAAAAATTTCAGGGTAGATTTGCTTTAGAGGTTTCCGATGACTATATTAAGAAGACGTTGGGTAAAAAATGGAGAGACAATAAAAGCACCCTAAAAAAACAATATTTTAAGAAAGACATCAGCCTCGACGAAAAACAGCGAAATGTCCCGCCGGGAATGTTGAGGTACCAATGGGAAGATCAAGTTAGATTCTGGAATTCAAAGAAAGGAGAGGTATTACGTACTTTCAAAGTCTTAGAAATTTTTTGGTTTATCGTATTTACTATATAAATAATTCAAATCCCATTATGTAGGACCGTGAGCGAGTTGGAACAAGCAGCAGACAGAACCAACAATTCACGCACACGGCAGGTTCCAGAAGTTTTGCTCGTGTGGCTGAGGCTGAGGTATTATAATTTATTACTTCTTTCAAATATTAATGATTTATACTATTAACTTATATTTTTTCTGCTATAATGTAGGAAGTTTCGTCAGGTCAAAAAGTTGGACGGCTTCAACTTTTTGACATTACGCATAGGAAGAAGGATGGATCTCCGATGACATCTAAGGCTGCAGAAATTTTGGTATATTTATTTAATAAAAGTTGATTTTTTATAAATATTTATAATGTTTAATTACAATGGTTTAATTCATCGTTTGTAGTTTTAAATTTCTAATTTTAAGTTATGTTCCATTCATTTTTATTATATATTTCGTTTCTAACTCTTTTATTGATTTATTAGGATAAACTAAAGGAGAAGAAGGCGGAGTATGAAGCGGTTGCTTCGTCTGACAGTTCTGTTAATCTCGACGAGATTGATAACAGAATTATTACTGATGTTTTGGGTCTTGAAAGGTACGACTGCTTCGATTGATAGTTTTGTTAATCTTGAGTATATTTATAACAGAATTATCACTAATGTTTTGGGTCTTACAAGGTATGGTCGGGTTCGATGTCAAGGATCAGGTGTTACTCCGACCCAATATTTTGGATCCGGCTCCCGGCAATACATGCCTTCCGGGAGTCAATCTCGTGCTGAAGTTCAGAGACTGAAAGACCATATATCTCTGATGGAAGCGAGCACAGCTGAGCAAATTTCTCAGCTTAGAGCGGAGGCAGCAGCGAGGGAGGCGGAACAAATTTCTAAGCTTAGAGCGGAGGTAGCAGCGAGGGAGGCGGAGGCAGCAGCGAGAGAGGCGGAGCATGTTGCTCAACTTAGAGCGGAGGCAGCAGCGCGGGAGGCAGAGCAGAACAGAAAGTATGAAGAACTCCAGCTACAGCTGCAGGCTATGATGAAGTTGTTCCAGCAACAGTCGCAGAGGCCGCCCTCTTAGACATTTCTTTTCTTGTTGTAAGATTTTTTTTTAACATTGTTACAGTTAAACATTATTGTAAGAATTGTTTGAATTATGCTTCATTTTTTAATAAATATCATATATCTTTTATTAAATTTGAAGTATTTGTTTAGATTTAATGCTTTTACTGAGATTTAAATGTTTTATTTGCTGCATTGGGTTGGAATTATATGCAATTGTTGCTATTTTTGGCTGGTTTTTACTGCAGGGAGGGTAGGATATTGGGAAAAAAGTGCACAGCAGATCTGTGCAAATTAGTGGCGTTTTTTTGAAAAGCGCCGCTAAAAGCCCCTACCTGTAGCGGTGTTTGTTTTATAAGCGCCGCTAAAATCCCCTACATGTAGCGGCGTTTGTTTTATAAGCGCCGCTAAAAGCCCATACCTGTAGCGGCGTTTGTCTCAAAAGTGCCGCTAAAAGCCCATACCTGTAGCGGCGTTTGTCTCAAAAGCGCCGCTAAAAGCCCCTACCTGTAGCGGCGTTTGTCTCAAAAGCACCGCTAAAAGCCCCTACATGTAGCGGCGTTTGTCTCAAAAGCGCCGCTAAAAGCCGATACCTGTAGCGACGTTTGTCTCAAAAGCGCCGCTAAAAGCCGATACCTGTAGCGGCGTTTGTCTCAAAGGCGCCGCTAAAAGCCCATACCTGTAGCGGCGTTTGTCTCAAAAGCGCCGCTAAAAGCCCCTACCTGTAGCGGCGTTTGTCTCAAAAGCGCCGCTAAAAGCCCCTACCTGTAGCGGCGTTTGTTTTAAAAGCGCCGCTAAAAGCCCCTACCTGTAGCGGCGTTTATTCACAAAAAACGCCACTAATTTTTTCGGCGGTTTCTGTAGCGGCGTTTTTTGCGGCGCTTTCGAAAGCGCCGCAAGTACTATTAGTGGCGCTTAAAAACGCAGCTAAAGGCCTAAAAAAACGCCGCTAAAAGTCTATTTTGGTGTAGTGACATGCTCCTATAAGAGTTCAACTTTCTAATTTGGAGTCCGAGCCTTCAAATTTGAAATCCGAGGTTAATTCATATTTTAGTTGAGTGTATTTTTATGTTCAATTCGTGTACTTTGTTTATCTCTCATTAACATAGCTTAAAGCTCATGTCAATATTTAATCAATAATCAAGGTTTAGTAATAAGTTTTAGGTGTAATAGTAAGATACATTGCATTTTCAAGAAGAAAATCCATATTTAAACTTTGGAGACAATATTATTAGAAGGGACGAATACGAACTGCAAAATGATTAATCTCTATAAATCATTAAACGGATATATAAAAGATACCTAAATCATACCAAATAATTGAGACTCGGCTACATTATTTCTTAGATGTGAAATATTTGGTAATTCGTTTTAATCATCATGAAATAAATTTATTGCGTAATAATTGAGGCTTTATTTGGAAGAATGTAGTAATTATCAATTTAAAGAAGTTAATAAATTTTTAATTATAGTCAACTTATTCTTCATTATTTATTTTTTCAAGAGACGGAGTAAAAATCCAATTAAGGAAAGGCGAGGCAAGGGGAACTCCACAACAACAGCACCAAATCAACCTAACTCATGAAAATTATACGAAATCATTCTTCATAATTTTATTTACAACCATTGGATTTTGGTTGGCACTTGCTTCCTTTGAGGACGTCTTGAATTTTTCAAAACGAATAGTTTACTGAAAATTTCATTTTTTAAATAAAAAGCTAAATTTTCATTTAGTGGAAAGGATATATTTTAGATAAATCTTACCGTTGGTCCCATGAATGAGTTGTAGATTTAATATTTTTACTTTAATTTAATCGTTTTTATCTTTTTATTTTTAAAAATTTCAGTCATAATCAAATAACGGTCAGCTTGATCAAATAGCAAGTTAAATTATGCAATTTTCAAAATATTTTCACGTATGTAATATTATGTTAACTTGTTATTTTCACATAATACTCACACAAAAGTCACGTTATTTGAGTTAAAGAATTTAATGGGTATCGTTTGAGATAAAATTAAAATTACAAATTTTTTAAAAAAAATATAAGACCTAAAAATGATCGAATTGGAGAACATAGCTTAAGCTTAAAAAATAACAATACTAATAATAGAATTTGACATAATTACTTTAATTGCTACTATTTGATTTAAGACTAAAATTTTAATATTCAAAAAATACATAGACTAAAATTGATGAATTCAAATAATATAAATATTAAAATTGACCAAAATTGAGTATAAGGAATCGATTTAAAACTTACATATAGTACATGATTTGAATCTTTATGATATTGGTATATTATTTTTCTAAAAATTTCATATATATATTTGAAAGCTTATATCTTTATATTTTTAATTAAAAGAGAAGTAAATATATGGATTTTCTTCCCAATTTATTATAATTAATTAATCAATTTGAAGTAATCAGTTTAATATTTGTAAATTGTAATAATTGATTCTATTAAAGCTGACTTAATTAAGAAAACACTCAAGTAAAAAATAAAAAATGTGAGCAATAAATTTCAAAATAAGAACAAAATAGTGTGATCCAAATATAAATAAAATGATATAAGAGAAAACGACAGTCCAACAATTGCAAATTCCATAAAGATTATGCTCATTGAAGCATACCAAGATGTAATGAAACTCAACACAACATATTAAAAAGATATAATGAAATTCACAGCAAATAATTCAAAGGAACCAAAAACTTCAAACCTTATCAACAAATTACGATGATACACATTTCACGGCCTTTCACCTGCCGCAGGCACGGTTGTAAGACCCGCAATTTTGCGGCGTAACGGGGCGGTTCGGGTTCGGGAGGCAGCTATCGTAAGGCCGACCTCTTCCACAATTTGCCGCCGCCTGACCAGCATTGAGGGACTTACGGCTAACGCTTCCACTGCTTTGAAGGATTCGACCGAAGTGCGAATCCATCAAGAACTCCAAATCGTCGAAGTGTGCGATGACAGAGACGGTGCTGTTGGTTTCGATTGATGTAGCCATTGAATTGCAGAACACCAGCACTAAAATCGCTAGAAAAAGACAAACTTTCTTCATTTTTGCTTCCTTCGTCAATGGCGCAGCTCACAGAGGTCTCTTTTAAGGTGATGGAACCTTAGTTGAAATATTCATGCAAATATTGATCATAAATATTAAAATGTCAACTGTTATAGCAGGTGGAACGTTACTTCTTAGTTTTAAATTAATGAAAAAAAAAGCCACGACGTTCCATTACGTACATTATTCTATATTTTTAATTACATGTATAAACGTGTTGACATTAACAAAGTGATATATATATATATATATACACATTCTAGCAATAGCAAAGTGGGTGGGGGTAGTGTTTTACTAAGTACTAACCTATCCAATTTACAATTTTTTTATGCTATCTATAAAATTCATGTTATATATATCAAATTAGTAAATCAACCAAATGTTGATAAATTCCTTGAAAACATAAAATTAAATTAATTTTACACAATTTTATGTAATTGATATTATAGATCATCAAGAATCAGATTTAATAATATTATTGTGCATTTCGGTGCAAGTAAAAGTTTCAATCGAATCAATATAAATTTATATGAATAAAATATAAAAATAATGCCATAACCATTATTAATTTATTATTAACCAGACAGAGAAAAAGTCTGCTACATTAGAAACCAAGTGGTCAACTACCCATTGTACACATGGAGTTACTAAATTTTCGCTCAATTAGCATCATTATTATTATTAATGTAGAAGAATGTAAAGTTTGAACGTGTTAAAATGCATTAAAATTTTGATTCATAATTTTTAAATATGTAATGCATCAAATTCAAACTAGTATTTAATGCAAAGGTGACACTAGAGGTTGGTAGTGGTTTTGACCCCTAAAAATTAAAATTAAAATTAAAATTAAAATTTAGTTTGTTTAAAAATATTAAAATTATAAGTTAATTTATGGTAAAATTGTACTTTATACCTTTAAAATATGAAAAGTATTATGTTTAGTCCCTTTAAAATGATGGAATTAAAAATTATTAATATATGACGAAATTACATTTTGATCTTTCAAAAATTTTATAATTCGATTCCAATCCCTCCTAAAAAAAATTTTGGCTTCATAATTAATTTAATGCCTAAATTAATGATTAAATTAACTAAAAGATCTGATTTATACAATATTAATATTATGAAAATTCAATTATGGAAAACTTAAATTTTGTACTATAGTTTGAGGCAATTAGTGGATGTAATCCTCAAAATTATTAGTTTAAGAAAATTGTCAATAAGTAAGCAGTTTAAGTATTGTAGTTTGCAAAAGACAAATAAATCAGTAAATCAATTGGTTGAATCAGATTATTAATTGGTTGTTAGCAGTTCAATAACTATCCAATTTGGACTAGATTAGAGAGATTAATGAATTTACAACATTTTAGTTTTTGAGACAATGATGGTTAGTAAATGTATTAATATTTAAAGAAAATTTGAAATCAATCACTCTTAAATGATTTAATTTTACTACTAAACTTTATTTTTTTTTTAAATTTTGCAACTAACTTTAATTTTTTTAATTAACTTTTACCATTCAATATTAATTTTGATGCTTTGAAAATATTTTTTTTTTTGAAAATAATATGACTGGATTAATAAAATGAAATAAAACCATAATTGTTGGGCTTTAATCCTAAAACAAACAAAATCCGGAATAAGCCCAAAATAAAAGAAAAGAACCCAATCCAACCTAAAAACCAAACAAGTCCAGAAACACTAAAACAGAAAAACAAAACCAATACAAAATCAAATTAAAATCCAGTCAAATCCGGACATATAGCTGGCCTCCACTTCGTCTGCATATCTGTCACATCTCACCTACCAGCCATTAATGTAGGCGGTTCCCAATAAAGAAAATGACGTTCTGCAAATCAAAACCGTTTTTGACTCTTTCTCTTACCCCTATCTTCGCATTTCTACCCTTCCAAAAACCCCAAACTCTGCTAAAAAAACCTCCGTGTGCTGAGCGCCAAGAAAACTTCTCCTGAAAATCGACGCTCCCTCTTCCTTCCTATCCCCCTGACTCTCAATCTGGCTTCCGTAGACTATCGTCCCTCGCTCTTTCTTCAGCGTAGATCGGCACTCTCAAATCCAGGTAAAACCCTTCTCTGTTCTTCAAGGACTCAGTTGCTATCATATGGGCTAGATTATTTCCAGATCTAGAAATGAACTCAAATTGTATCGTTTTAAAACCGGACTGCATTTGCTGAATGTCAAAAATGTATGAACCTATTAAAGATCTGTCCATCGAAACATTCCTGCATTTTTTGACAACTGTAAGCGAATCTCCCTCAATGATAACATCTTTCTTTTGCATGTCCACCCTTAACTGAACCGCCTCTCTGCAAGCCAAAGCTTCGGCCGCAAAGGCGGAAGCCACCTTCTCGTGCAATTTGGGCTTCGAAGCAAGAACAGATCCTTCATTGTTCCTGACCACAACTCCAGAAGCTGAACGATTCTCTTTTACGTCAAAAGCACCATCGAAATTAATTTTCACAGTATGATGCGGTGGGTGTTTCCATCTTCTTTTGATTTTTGGACTGTTATCTACTGTGGATTTTGCTCCATCAATTTCTGTTACATAGTTTCTCACGAAATCTGCAATTTCCTTCCCTGTTTTACATCTCTTCTCATGAATCCAAGCATTCCTTTCCCCCCAAATGGCCCATAGAGCTACACAGAAAAGTCTACTTGAATCTAAGGAGAGAAAAGCAACAGACGAGGTGAGCCACTGCTTAAAGTCAATATTTGGATCTTGAATCAATTGCATTTCAGTTAACTCTGACCACATGCTTACTGATGTTGGACAATCTCTGAACAGGTGAAGCAACGATTCGGACCCTGAACCACACCGAGGACATGATGCATCAAAATTTAACTTTTTGAGTGATAAATTAACCCGTGTAGGGATGTAATTCCAAGAAGCTTTGTACATGTTTATCTTAATCTTTGTAAGAAGATCAATGCCCCATAGCTTCTTGTAAAAATCACAGTAGATAATTTGTATCGCATAAGCGCTAGGATAAACATTCTGTAATAGTTTGTAAGTGCTCTTAACCGAGAAAACCCCAGTAGGATCAGCTCTCCATACCCTAAGGTCCTCATGCGGATGCTTAGCTAAAGGGATGCGAAGGATTTTTTCCGCCTCATCATCTTCGAAGGTATCTTCAACCACCTCTCTTTTCCATTCTCTTGTTTGATTATTAATAAGTTCAACGACTTTATTATCACTGGACCCTGAATAAGAAGATAAAAAACAAGAATTAACATGATTTGGAACCCACGAATCATGAACAATAGAGATCCTTTCACCCGATCCAACTTTCCAAATTATCCCTTTTTCCAAAATACCCTTTGCAGCCCAAATACTACGCCAAGCATACGAAGATCTATTTCCCAGTTACAAGTTAAGAAAATCAGTTTTTGGAAAATATTTCGCCTTAAACACCTACGAAACTAAAGAATTTGGATTTTCTAAAAACCTCCATCCCTGTTTTGCTAACAAAGCTATGTTAAATTGGGC
Organism: Gossypium australe; assembly: GCA_005393395.2. Lineage (NCBI taxonomy): Eukaryota > Viridiplantae > Streptophyta > Magnoliopsida > Malvales > Malvaceae > Gossypium > Gossypium australe. Next base: position 98,853,530 of record CM016620.1, read on the forward strand.
CATATTGCGAAAACCCATGCCCCCTTCATTCTTCGGCCTGCATAAATGCCTCCATTGGCACCAATGAATACCCTTCCTGCCCTTTCCTTTTTGCCACCAGAATTTAGCAAAAATACCTTCCATTTTTTTACATAAAAAATTCGGAAGAAGAAAACATGACATTGCAAAAGTGGGAATAGCCTGAAGAACTGATTTTATGAAAACCTCTTTTCCCCCTTACGATAGCATTCTGTTACTCCACCCATCAATGCGTTTAGAGATTCTATCTAAGAGATTCTGAAACGATTCTTTTTTCCTTCTGCTAATCATGTTCGGAAGGCCCAAATATCTCTCTGGATTAGTAGTAACTCTAACTCCTAATAGACGAGACACTTCAGCCTTGATCTCTTCAGTAGAATTCGGACTAAAAAAGACTGTTGACTTAGAAAAATTAACACACTGACCTGAACAAGTCTTATAGTCTTGTAAGACGCCCTTCATGATTTTTGCTCCTATGTGAGAAGCCTCCCCGAAAATAATGCAGTCATCAGCGAATAACAAATGCGAAACTGCTGGCCCCTGTCTGCTAGCTTTTATGCCTTTGATTAAGCCATTCCTCCTAGCTATTCTTATAAGAGAAGAGAGTCCCTCGCTGCAAATCAAAAAGAGAAAAGGGCTTAATGGATCCCCTGCCTAAGGCCTCTTGATGGCTGAAACAAATCGCCCCTCCTGCCATTTATGTTGACCACATAATTGACTGAAGTAACACATCGACGTAGAAGTTCCACCCATTCACAAGCAAAACCTATTTTAATCATCACCTCCTCAATAAATCTCCATTCCACCCTGTCATACGCCTTGCTCATATCCAGTTTTACTGCCATAACACCCTTCTTTCCTAACCGTTTTTGCTTAATCGTATGTAATATCTCGTAAGCTAGAAGCACATTGTCTGTGATGAGTCTCACAGGAAAAAAACGCTCTGAACTTTATCAATACATTTGTTAATGATCGTCTGCAATTGATTGGCTATAGCTTTGGCCACTACCTTATAAATAATAAACACAAACTGATGGGCCTGAAATTAACCAATTGTGTTGGTTTTGGAACTTTTGGAATAAGAACAATATCTGTGCTGTTAAAGTCCCCAAAATCTTGATTTTCGTTTAAAATCCCCAAACAGAATTCAGTAACATCATGACCTACTATATGCCAGTACCTCTGATAGAACAATGCTGGAAATCCATCTGGTCTTGGAGCCTTTGTAGGACCCATTCCTTTCAATGCTATCTCAATCTCTTCTTCTCGATAGGGTGCTAATAAGAGCTCATTATCCTTCTGCCTTATTATTCTTTCAATGCCAACTAAAACCTTACCAGGATCTGCCACTCCCTTTGTCGTGAACAGATTCTGAAAAAATAAAGAAGCTGCATTTAAAATTCCTGATTCCTCATCGATTTCCAAACCTTCCTCTGTAACCAACTTGGAGATAGTGTTTGCTTGCCTTCGAGTTAAAGCACATCTGTGAAAAAATGCTGCATTTCTATCCCCTAACTTTAACCAATCCTGTCTTGCCCGCTGCACCCAGAACACCTCATCTTTGTCTATCTCCAGATTCAAATGAATTTTAGTATCAATAAGCTTAGCCATTTCATCATCATCTCGTTCCCCCCTCCGGCCAAGGCTTCCAACTCCTTCAGTAATTTCCTTTTAAGACCCTCCTTATTTCTGCTAATTGTTCGTGACCAATCCTGCAAGCACAGCTTTAATTTGCCTAACTTCTCCAGCAACGTTCCCTCATTCACCTCCCAAGATTCACGAATGACACTTTCTAAAGATTCTTCCATGGTCCACCAAGCTTCAAAATGGAATTTCCTACTCCCAGTGAAAATTTTCCTCTTTTTTGTTTCCAAAAGGAGAGGACAATGATCTGAAGTTGAGTATGGTAGATGCTGAAGTGTATTCAACGGAAAAAGCGTAAACCACTTCTCATTTGCAACCCCTTATCAAGCCTCTCCCTGATATTTGTTTCTGGCAAGTTTCCCCTTTCCCATGTATAACTGACCCCTGAAAAACCAATATCATATAGTTGACAGTCCACTAACATCTCCCTAAAATCTTCCATACGCTTACTATCCCTTGGAATTCCTCCACATTTCTCAAAAGAATAAAGAATTTCATTAAAATCACCTTTGACAAGCCAAGGATAATCAATCTCTTGAGCTAGTCTTTTTAATAAACTCCAAACTGAATTTTTATCTTTTAAATAGGGAGATCCATAAAAACCAGTATATCTCCATTCCTCCTCCACATTATCCTCCTTGATTAGAACATCAATGTGCCATTTCGAGAAACTTTTCAAATTAACATCAAGTTCCTTCTTCCATGCCATACAGAGACCTCCCTTAGAACCGTCCGCTTCGACTTCAATTCCAAAATCAAAACCACATCTTCTTCGAACTTTTTCCATCCTCTGCTTATTCAACTTCGTCCCCATTAAGAAGACCAATTGGGGATTATGCTGCTTAATTAAGAAGCGCAGCCTCCTAACTGCCCGTGGACTCCCCAATCCACGGATGTTCCAACATAGGCTTTTCATTGTGTTCGGTCGGCTTGCCTACTGGCAGCCGCCGATTTAAAAGAAGCTGAATCTGCATAATCCACCTGAATTTCAACAATGTCACTCCCAACCATATCTTTGCTCACATCTACTTTTTTTTTTCACAGATACCTGTCTAGAACTTTCGTCCAAATTAAAATCTCCCCCAATTTCAAGGAATTTGCGCTTTCCTACCACCTGACCACACATACTACTATCAGCCTTATTCCTTGCTTCCAATCTTCTCCAACTCTTCTTTAAGTGACCCTTTGTATCTATCTCCATCAATTTTCTAACCACCCCCTGACCCATGTCTTCAACAACTGCCTCATTCAAAAGACCTTCCTCCCATGTTGATAATTGTCTACCACTAAATAAACCCTCAAAATTAATCAAAGAATCAACCCTACTATTGCAACCTTCAATCCCCTCTTTCGAACGGCCTGTGTACACACGTTGAACTCCTTTCAATTTTGAGAATGCTGCAAATTTCATACTCTCTTTTCCCACCAACTTAGACTCTGCTTTCAGCGCAACAGAGAAAGGAGGATCATCTTTAATTTTATTTTTTTCGTCCAGACTCAGTAACCCACAATCCTGGAGACCATGGCCCAAGTGTCCACATCCAAAACAGAAAATAGGTAGTTTCTCATATTTAAAAGGAACCCATGAATTGATACTAGAACCACTAGACGCAAAGATTCCTCTCCTCAAAGGCTTCTGAACGTCTAGATTTACCCTCAATCGACAAAATTCATCGTCGATCTCAGATCTAATCACCCCACCGAATGTACAACCAATTGCATACAACATATCTTTTTTATCGAAATTAGGTAAGCAAGGACCAATTTTAATCCAAAAAGGTGATGACGTAAGATAGATTAAATCTCTATCAATTGAACTTACTAATCTATCAAAAAGAACAAGGTACTTACGAAATAACCATGGACGTCCTTCCAATATCTGCTCCAAGTCCTCCTCTGAATAAAAAATAACTGAAAATAAATTTTGCCCTTCAGATCTGATTTCAAACTTCTTTTTTGTTTTCCAGATGCTACGCATTTGCGCCTTGAAACTTTCAAAATTAAACTATTTTTTGGTCCACACCGAACAGATCAAAGTGGGTTTGTCTACTGGAATAATCATAGATCTCTTGATGGACAACTGAACAAGTTCTTCTGCAAGCAAAGTGATTTCTTCGCCGGAAAACCCCTCTCCACCACCACTCTCCTCCATCCCAAGCCGCAAGTAGACGACTGCTCTCTCTAGGACTCTATGGACAGCACTCTTGGTTTCAGAGGTTTCACCATTATATTGTTCTGCTTTGAAAATATAATTTAATAAGAAAATTCTTTCAAATATTTTATTTTAATAGTAAACAATAATTTAACTTATAAATATTTATAATTAATAAATTAAATTAGAATTTTCGTTTAATGAAATAAAAATTAAAAATACATATATCATAAAGGAAAAATAAGTTTATTTTATAAAATTACCATTTTTATTAATTTTACTATTATATCAATTAAATTATTATGGTTAAATATTTAATTTAAATGTAAAAATATTTTTATTTAAATTCTGTCTTCAAATTATTTTAAATTAGGATTGAATAGAAAATTTCTATTAAAAATTAAATTTGGTTGCAAAATTCAATCAATTAAAGCAACAAAATCTAAAATAGAGTTAAAGTCTAGTGGTAAATTTATCTTTAGTTCATAAGGATAATGACAAATATCAATCAAAGTTAAATATAGTGACAAATTTCAATTTTCACTTAAAAGTATAGTGACAAATTTGCATATTAAGCTAAAATTTCTATTTGATTTGAATTGAGTGTCAAATAAGGATGTATTTATGATATTGGAATTTTTTTTCTAATTTTTATGTATTTAAGTTGGTTTTGTCTGGTAAATTTGGATTGGTTCTATTGAGGCAAGTCTTTTAAGTGGTTGGATAAGTGCTAAATGGATGTGGCTACTTCCATCAACATTGCAATTGATGGATACTTATTATATTTGGAGTTGATAAATTATTGAAACTAAATCTTTGGACTTTCTATAGTGTTGATATTGTGGATATATGCAAGCCCAATTTTAAAGATCAATCCATTCAAAGCAGTTTTCCTTGGAGATTGGGTAGGATCGGATCCTTTGAATTGTGGAGATCGGATCAGGATAGCATTGAAGATATCTTTGAAGAATGAATCTCCAACAATCTACTTTGCATTGGTCTTTATTAGTATATTGTATTTTGCTATTCCATAACTAAGGGATTGAATTATAATTGATCTCTAGTAGGTTAGCAAGTTTGGAAAACTATTATATGTTGAGAGACTTGTATATGTTTATGTACAGAGTATTGAAAGTACTTTATTATTCATTGAGAAACGTATTTTTGAGTGCATTTGAGAGTAAACAAGTTTGCGAACTAAGTTTTCAAGGGGAGAACTTAAAGGTGAGTGATCTAGGTCTTTAAGTTACAAAAGTGAAGTTGATATATTAGGAGAGTAATAGAATTTGAATCACTTATTGCATTGATGATTGAACATAGTAGATTTACTCATTAAGCTAAGTTCCATAGGTGTAAGAAAATCAAACTGCATAAGCAATCTCATGTACCCTGTGTTTACTTTTTTTTTTAGTTTGCTCATTGCAGTGCCACCCAAAATAGCTAACTTTAAATTTATGCCATAGTTGGAGAGTTATTGCTACTATTATTATTAGTTTAAGAAAACTATTAGAAGTCTGTTTAAATATGATAGGTTTTTTTTGGGAGTTTGAAAAGAAGATAATAAGTACAAATAATAATATCTATTCAATTTATTAGAATTAGAATCAATTTAAATCGAAATATATGGATTGAAAATTGTAACATATTTATACGTAAATTAGAATAAATTTAAATAGAGTTCACACATGATGAGACTTAAAAATAAAATAATTTAAAAAAAAAATCCACACGTAACATTTGTGTATAATGAGACTCGAACTTGAGACTTAAATATAGTAGTTTGCAAAAAGGAAAATAAATAAATCAACTTGTTGAATCAATAGTAAGACACATTATAATTTCAATGTGTATATTTATGATATTAATATATTTAAAATTTTCTAATTTTATTTTATATATTTGAATTTTGAAGTAGACCAATTAGTTGGGTGAGTTAAATTGGTTTTAGACCTAATCAATATTTTGGAGTAATTTAAATTTTAAAATTTTCAAGCCATTTCAATTTAGGTTAACTTTAGGTCTGAATCATTTGAATTTAAGTTTTATAGGTTTAAAACATTCAAGTTTGAGGCTCAAATTTCTTGATCAAATCATCATGATTTTAGATAATTTTCTAACATTTTGGGTTTGAATTGTTTTAGGTTAGGATCTAATTAAATTCAAATAATTAATTTTTTATAATTAACTCAATTGAATCAAATTTGAATTTGAGTTGATTGGATCCAATTTTCAAAACTAAATCAAAATTAATAGATCTAATTTGAAATATGCTTAAAACATCGTATTCTCGTATTCATATTTAAAGAAAACACAAGTGAAACATAAGAGGGAGCAATAGTCTTTAGGAGAAGCATCCAAATATATAAAAGAAAAAAAGACAGTCCAACAATTGCAAATACTATGAAGACCATCACTGTTGAAACATACAAATATCTAATGAAACTCAACCCAACAAATGGAGAAGAAATTTTAAATTCACAACAAATTATTAAAAAAGGAATCGAACACTTCAAATCTTAAATAATTATCAAGGCACATTTTTACGGTTTTTCACCTGCCGCAGGAACGGGTGTAATAGCCGCAATTTTGCGTCGTAATGGGGCGGTTCGGGTTCGGAAGGCAGCTATCATAAGGATTTCTCCCACAACCTGCCGCCGCCTGGCCAGGTTTGAGGGTGTTGTTGGCCACACTTCCACTACCTTGAAGGATTCTACTGATGTGGGAATCCATTAGAAACTCCCATTGTTCGTCGTTGGCGATAATGGAGGTGGTGGTGCTGTTGGTTTCCATTGAAATAGCTCTGGAAGGGTTAATTGAATTGAAGAAGACCAGCACTAAAATTGCAAGAGAAAAACACTTTTTCTTCATTTTGGTTTCCATTTTCTGTCGGATATAGTCAATGACGCAGCTCAAATAGGTATTTTAAGGTCGTGGAATCTTTATGGGAGGAATTGAAAATGTTGGTGGGGGTAACGTTTATTCTAACCTGTTTCATTTTGCAATTTTTTTATGCTAATTGAGAAAATACAGGGCAATTGTTATCAAAGGTTAAGGTCTCGACTTTTAGAATTTTGGGTTTGAATTCTACCATATGCATTTTTTATCTATGGGTTTCTTTTCTACTATGTGCATATGTTTTGTGTAGGTTTTATTTGGTTTCTCTTCAGATCTTGTTTGGTTCTTCGTTCATTGTGCATTGTATTGATTGATTCTGCATACAATTATTGTTGATCGGACTTGTATTTATACTTATCTTGCAATTTGTACTCTGTCATGTACTTGTAATTGTACTATCTTGTATTAGTAGAACTTAAAATAAAATTGTGTTATAGTCCATCGAATCTTAACTCGATTGACATCGACATTGTTATAAATGTAAGAGAATGTGGGTTCGTGTAACACCCCAAACGAGGCCTAGAAGTTAGGCCCGAATCTGGCGTGTCACATCAAAGGCATATTTCAAAACGATTTTGCTAAGTTAAATTTTAGAGCCCAAAAGCCCAACACCCATGAGTCTTGTTAAGTAATGATAAAAGCTCATTTTATAGCTTTAAGTATTTCGGAAACCAAGTTTAAGCATAAGAAATTTACTTAAGTTTAATCATTAAGTAAACAGTTAAAACATCAAAACCCAAAATTTAAAATCAAATCAAAGTACAAGGCCTTATTACATCCAACGAAAGTAAAGCAACTAAAACCATGTCCTTTGAAACAAATAAATAAAAATAAAAATTTAAACATCTCCGAGTCCTCTCCCACGTCGTGCTGTTTACTGAGGATTACCTGAAACATTAAATAAAGGGTGTGAGTTTCGAAACTCAGCGTGTACAACCCTTGGCAATCAAATCAACATACAAATATTCACAATGACCTCATATCATATCATATCATATCATATCATATCATATCATATCATATCATATCATATGCAAGACAAGGTAATGCAAAACCCTCCCAAAAATCCATCCGCTACACACACCATTTCCCTTCCAACCCTACACACCTGTAGGGATTTCTAAATCGACCCACCCATCCTCTACACACCAAAGGTAGCACTCACAGCGGCACTACCCAACGTTGCAGCAAAGCTGCTAATCATATAATGGGCTTAAAGCCACCGGTGGATCCATGGTCGTCAAGCGACAATGCGATCCTTAAATCTTCCTCCGTACCATAATTCCCACCCATATGCATCCTAAGCAGAATATCATATGTATGCAACATGCACATGAGTATCATCCACAAAACTCATACTCATCACATAGGGGGATTTTCGTCATTTCACAACCCAAGGGTATTTCCGTAAATCTACTCTACAGGGGTATCTAGGTAATTTTACAAATCAGAGGTACTTCGGAAATTTTGTAAATTAGGGATGTTTTGGTAATTCTGCAAATTAAGGGTGTCGAAACCATTTTTCGTTTGGAAAAAAACAGGGTCGACTTAAAAAATGAGAAATGGAGCCGCCACCAATCATTTTTAGGTGTGATCGGGTCACTTATAAAACATTTTGTTTTATTTAAAAGAAATTAATTTTGGTCTACAAATTTCAAGAAGAAAACGGGTTCGGGAGTCGGTTACGTACGAGGAAGGATTAGCACCCTCGCAACGCCCAAAATTGGTACCAAATTGATTAATTAATGTCCTTATGTTGAAAATTTAAATATCTTTTTAAAATACAATTCCATTTAAAAAAAATTAAAATAACTCGAGGTTGATACTGAGATTCTTTTGTTCCAAAGGAATAAAATATCATATCCAGCACGTTAGGATACGTCATTTCAAACCCTCGATGCCAAGATCATCTCATGATTTCCAAAGTTCATACATTTTTAAAAGGATACTCGAGGGTTTGGTCATGCGGAAAAACTGAAACCCAACACGTTAGGGCACGATTTCTCAGATTTCCAAACACGAAATATTGCCTTATTTTTAAAGCTAAAAAAACATGAGTGAAATCTTAAAAGGATATTCGGTTATTTGGTCAAACGACAAACCGAAACCCAGCACGTTAGGGCACGATTCCTCAAATTTCCAAACACACAAATATTGCCTTATTTTGAAAAATTTTCAAATACGTCATTTTAAAATTCGCTCAAAATGCACTTTATTTGGTTTGCTTGGGTAAAAATAAAATGACCAATACCGATCACATACATTTGAATTTGAACCACGATCCAATAACAAGAAACAAAAACATAGTCGCAAGCATGAAACAAAGATACATGGTAATACTTTTATACAAACAAATAACAATAATATGAAAATACAAAAGAGCAAATTAAGATACACATAATAGCAATAGTCTCACATCATACACTTATGAATTGGAAAACAATTTTACAAGAAATATAAAGCAAATAAAATGTAAAAAGCTTTTAAATGATGATAAATGAACTTAAAATAAATAATGTAAAAAAAGGAAATTTGAAATCACAATATTTACAACAATTTTAAAACAATTTATATGTATAAAATTTTAAAGTAAGTAATACATGAAAGAGTTTGAAATAAATCATAAAAAAATAAGAATAAAAATAAACAATATGTAAAATAATAACATATAAATGAGTTTTAAAATAAATATTATGCAAGGAGAAATTTAAAATAAGTAATATACAAAACAATTTAAAATAAAATATATCAATCTAAGATAAATAATATACATAAAATAAAATAGCTTAATATAAATAATGTATATATATAAAAATAATAACGTATAATGGTGTTTAGAATAAACATCATATAAAACTTTAAAACAAAGAATATACATAAAAGAGACTTTAAAAAACTGAAATTAAATAGAAAAGGGCTCGATTAAAATCAAAACAAAAATCAAAGGATAATTTACAAACAAATAAAACTATTAAAACAACATTGAGGACTAAAAGATAACGCGCGTCAACGAATGGGGATCAAAAATGAAAATACCCAAGTTCCCAAAACGCGGCGTTCAAAGAGGATTAAAATGACAGAAATAATAAAAAAGGGGTTAATTTAGAAATATATAAAAAAGAAGCACGTCGAAATTTAAATAACGAAATAAAACAGGAGGTCTTGACCTGCAAATATCCCACCAAGGTGAAACACGCGGATCCTCCAGTATATGGATCGGGTCGAATCGGTCAGGTCAATACGGCACCGTTTTCGAACCATGGAAACTGGCCTTATACGGTGCCGTTTCATGTGCTATATAAAGACTAAAACAAAACCTAAAATCAGAACATTCATTCATTCTAAAGCAAAATAAAAAAAAAAAAAACATAATCTCTATTCATCTTCAATCGGCTGAACTATATCCATCACTGTAAACACCGATTTGCCACCACAGACTGAAACACCCCAAACCCGGCCTAAACGTTATGACTGGATCTAGCATGTCAAATAGAAGGGTTGTTTAAAGACTTGCACGTTCGTTAAAAAGTTCGTATTTTTTTTGAAACATCGAGCTTTGTTGCTTGTGAAAAATCAAATGTGTTTTTATGGTTCTCTTGTAAAATCATTATTGTTGTTATTATTGTTATTATTTCAAAAGAACTTGTTTATATCAAAAGACAGATTCAGTGAGTTGCAGGAAAGTGATGCTTTGAAAACCGTTTGCTAACATTTTGGAAAACTTAGTATTCAAACGTCTAACAGTTTGATAATAACCAAAATGAAAGTTAAAAGAAAAATAAAATCCCAAAGGCCTTATTATAAAACATTAAATCCAAATTTAAAATAAATCTCAAATTAAAGTGAAACGGAAATTTTACTAAAGTTTCGATGTATGGCCCCCATAGAGTCATCCGCAGCTCCAAATCCTCAGTGCTGGGGATCACCTGCAAGATTAAAGCAGAGGGATGAGTTACGAGAACTCAGTGTGTAATCCCCTAATCGATCATTAACTGGGCTCGAGCCCATATAGAAACAGACTGGACCTTAGCCCTATTAGCATGGTAAAGTAGATAATGCATGCAACCCAATCTAATAATCCATCCGCTACACACCACCTGTACCAGCCCAACACACCTGTGGGGATTTCTAAATCGACCTGTCCATCCACTATACACCTCGATGGCAGACCAACTGCTCATCATAGAATTTGTGACGAAACCACCAGAATAACAGAATATACGTGGCATAGCCACTATACAGATTGTGGCAAAGCCACCCGAATATGTGGCAGAGCCACCAGAATATGTGGCAGAGCCACCAGATTACACTTCCTCCGATCATCAATATCCCAATCCTATGTAGAATGACGTGACATAATAATTTAGTGTATGTAAAAATGTACCAACATAGCAGATAAACAGAATACACACAATCATGCTAAATCTACCCTTAAGGGTATAACAGTAATTTACCCACCAAGGGTATTTCAGTAATTTACCCATCGAGGGTATTTTGGTAATTTTATCAATTTACGGCTTTTCGAAAGATTACTGTCGCCTCATGCGACACAGGACCCTTATTAGGTCTCTACGCAGCTAATGGGCCTGAAATCCATTTCAGGCCCAAACGAGCCCACGCGCTCGTGTGGCCCATTTCGGATGATTTCGGTCTCAAATTGCCAGATCTTGCAACCGCACTTACCCTTTGACCGTTTTCCATCCATTTCACCCATGAGGGCCGAATAACCCATTGGGCCTGTTAAGCCCGTTTTTGGCTAGGTTAGGCCTGTTACAACCTCAGTTTTGCGAGAGTGCTCGTAACACTCTCAACGGCTTACTGTCATTATTCGTATCTCGATTTACCACTACGAGCGTTCGCACGCTCGAGTGGTCACAGATGCCGGTTTCTGGCTTTTCAACTGAATCACAGAACATTTCAAACATGCATTCGGAAGGGTGTGAGATTACACACCTGCTTGGAATATGGATCATGTACTCCCTGAAGCACCTAAAAACATCATTGGCCCTCAGTTAGTCTTCCTGTTCAATAATACCAAGATGTGAATATCTATGACTATAGGCTTAACTTACCCAAAAATAGCCTCCCTTCTAAAGAGGGTATTCGGTCCTCCTTCTACTGCTCAAAGAGTAGTGCCCTTACCGAGAAGATCGCGTTAGACAACTATACAAGGTAATAAGAGAAGCGGCCTTTCGGCCATTACCACAACAAGAGGGATTTGAGGTGGCAGAGGGTGGGTGAGTTCGGCTTATACCATAAAAAATTGAGGTTGAATGCTACGGTTTTGAGGAGAAGTAAAAAGAGATGAAAAAGAATAAAGAGGAAAGAATCGTTACCTTTGATCAGAGAGAAACTAAATGGAAAGCAGATTCGGCAAACAATGGACCCCCAAGCTTCAGACTACAAGATGTTCAGCTATTAGTAAAAGAAGAGAAGAACTGATTCAAATTGGGGGAAGGTAGAGGTTCGATTAATGGAGAAAACGTAGAGAAGCAAAAAAGAAGAAGTGAGGTTTCGGCTATGGTGAACACACAAGAGAGATGAGGTGAGAGGAAAGTAGAAAAAGATGTGTGAAAAGGGGTGGAAAGGAGAGATTCGGCCAAGGTTTACTAGGTAACAAGCAAAAGCAACCACGTATGAAACCAAGTGAACGAGAGGAAAAAGTGAACTCAGAAATTCGGCACTAGCACAAATGATTCGCAAAGACCCGTAATGCACAAATGCAAAGCAAAAGAAGTTCTAAAGAATTTCGGCACTCTCCCTTACACAAAGCTGAAAATGTTACTCCAAACTCATTTACTCAGCCGAAAATTCCCTTTGCTAGACCCCCACTTTCGGCCACCTCTTCCTACACTTTGAATCCCACGATTCTCTCCCCAAATCACTCCACCATTCACTCTCCACCTCCCATTCAAACGGTTTGACCACTTCAAACCTTCACCAAGTAAAGTCCCACTCCAACTCCACCTCTTCTTCTCCTTGAGCACAAAATAAAACTCCAATATGCTGCATGTGGGATTCGAACCCCACTTCCCTTGCTTCACAAGTGACGCCAACACCACTCCACACAAGCTCCATTGTGTTAGCAATACACCAACAATTTCTCTTAAGCCTTGCTTCCAACAGTCCTCTCCCTTAAAGTGCCCAAAAACCAACATTTTCCCAGGGGTTGGGCTTGAACCCAAGCCTCCCTAGGACCCCAAATCACACCCAAATAACAAGCTTAACAAGCACAGCACATGCAATAACGCAAAAATGCCAGACCCTTATTTTTAGGATGTTACACAGACGGCGAGTGCTCGAGCCTCGGTGAATTTTTTTAGCCTTAAGATCGCCTCTCAGCCTCAATTTCAACGCAGAAAAAAGGAAACCCATGGCGTATTCATAAGTTCGCTTTCTCTTTTTATTCTTTTGTATACTCAAAATAAAAATAATCAGTGAAAAAGAAATTTTAAATCGAATAGAAAAAGGAGATGAAATCACCTTTCAATATTTCTCTGTTTTTCTTTGTATACTCATAAATCGTGAAGAATATTTACAATCATTTTGATTCAGTTTTATAATTGAATTCAAAAATTAAAATAAAAAAATGCAATTCTTTGCTGCACCGGTCTTCGTTTGTCTCTTTTGCAGGTGTGTGACGCACAGTGGGCAAGGGTACGGAGGCTGTACGGAGGAGCTGACATGTCGTGGAGGCTCGAACAACTGTTGCGGCACCAACGGTTTCTGCCTAGGGTTTTTTTTTGCTTCTAATTTGTTTTTGGGCTTAGTGGGTTAGGATTTGGGTAGGGGTTTTGGGCTTACATTTGGGTTTAGACTATTGTAAATTAAAAATAGACTGTTGTTATTGGACTTATTATTACTGGTTTTTTTATTTGGTTTCAATTTTTGTTCTGTTTTGGTTTAAATTTGATTGACTAACAGGCCCGGGCAAATTTGGGCTCTTACAGCTACCCCTCTTTGCTCATTGTCGTGTAACGAGAATGGAGTGAAGACTTTAAAAGGGCCAATTTTGCCCGGTCTTGTCGAATCTTGACTTCTTTTGGTGCTTTTCTTCTTAGACTAGCTTCATTCCATCCCACTGCATCTTTAGGGGCATGAGACTTGTATCTTCAATCTGCTCCACTGCAAACTCAGAGTTGCCAGACTGGTATCTTTGACCTACTCCTGCAACTTCAGGAATGCCAAATCTGCTATCTTCAATCTGCTCCATTACAAACTCAGGGAGACAAGATATTATGTCTTCGATCTGCTCCATCAACTTCAGGAATGCCAGATCTGCTATCTTCAATCTGGTCCACTACAAATTCAAGGATGCCAAACTGGTATCTTCGATCTGCTCCTGCAACTTCAGGAATGCCAGATCTGCTATCTTCAATTTGCTCCACTGCAAACTCAGGGAGACAAGATCTGATGTCTTCGATCTGCTCCTACAACTTCAGGAATGCCAGATCTGCTATCTTCAATCTGCTCCACTGCAAACTCAGGGATGGGAGACTGGTATCTTCGATCTGCTCCTACAACTTTAAGAATGCCAGATCTGCTATCTTCAATATACTCCATTGCAAACTCAGGGAGACCAGACTAATATCTTCAATCTACCTTACTACACTATCCTCTTGAGGACATAACCTGTAGAATGGGTACATGTTTATGCCTAATAATTAGGATGCCATGATCGAATGAGTCAAATGCTCCTATTTAGACATGCTATGATATATATAAATACGAAAATGTTATGAGAATGATTCCTATTTCAGGTGTCATCACTCATTGTTTATCAGGGCTTTATCACTGACGTATTGTGCTGTCATCTTGTTCAATTGGTATTCTCAATAGAAAACCCGAGAAAACAATTATATTTTGTTCAACAGATTTGCCCCACTGTAACTTCAGGGTTCATCTCATTGTGACTTAGGGGTACAGGACCTGAATCTTTTCCCATCCATCCCATTGCGACTTCAAAATATAGGATTTGATTCTTCTTCAATCAATCCCATTACTATTCAAAGGTATAAGATCTGTATCAACTTTAATCCACCCCATTGTAATTCAAGAGTATAGGGTTTGTTTCATCTTCAATCTATCCCACTGCAACTCAAGGGTAGAGAACTGTAACTTGTTCAAATCAACTGATCGCTCCCCAGGTGACCTAACCAAATGTGTATGCATGATATTTGCATGGATGCAGAATATCATTTTTTCTTGCGAATGATTCCCCTTTTACACTTGGGCTAACATTGCCCATTTCTTGTCAATTTTGTATTACTGACTCAATATCTTGTCATTTTCAACCACTATTTTTGATAAAAATCTAAAGAGATAGTCTCAGTTTAGACTCTTTTTTAAACTTGGTGAGTTTTAAACAATAGTCCTATTTCAAGTTCTTGTATTATTCAGAAGCTTCCAGAGTAATATGCGAAACTCCTTTCATGAAAATATTATTAGTCCACTAATCGTTATTTCAATGCAAAATGCCTAAAAATGATCATAACCATGGACAGGAATGAAATTAATTAGGAGCATAGCTTGAAACAAATAAGTTAATTCAAGATAGCAAATGCAAAGAAATTTTATTGGGAGCATTCTTTGAAAAGAATAAGATAATCCAAATAACAAATTTGAAATGGATAAAATGGAAACTAGGTGCCCCAGATATCGCAGCCTAAGCTTCTCTGTTCAAACTTCTTAAGGACCATTTTAAGCTCAATATTTTTTAGGGGATCCGTAGTACTTTGTCGATGCCCCAAGACGTAGCATACTTCTTCATTGTTAATTTAAGTATGGCAAGACTACTGTATGCCTCACTTTCGAACAAAATTGGAGCCGCCCTTTTTGGGTTTTCAACTCAAATCCCCTTTGGTCTCAAAGCGCCCTTTGCGGGTTTTCGCCTTGGCCTCTCCTTTTTCTTTCTTCTTTTTTTTGGCTGCCTTTGCTACACTGATATGGTGTCTGATCTTTAATCAGACTGTAAATCTTTGACATTTTGTAATTATGCTAGACATGTTCTTTTCTGGTATTCTTTATTGCCACTTTTTTTATTTTGAATTTGAATTTGCATTTGAATTTGAATTTGATGATTGTTGACTTTGAAACTTTGGCATATGAAGCGACCTTCACCCTCTTAGTGAAGTAACCAATGGCCATGAATATGAATCGGTGTCGGCTAGATGCTTTTGACGAGATTGGCCCCATAACATCTATGCCCCATATATAGAAAAAGTGGAAGAGGCACATAAGTCTTGTATTCCTCAATTTGGCATTTACAACATAACTAATGCAATTTCCCTTTCTTGGTAAACTAGTAGCCCGGACCTCTTGATTAGCCTGGCCATTGTAAAATCATTAACATGGGTTCTTTAAACACCTTTATGGATCTCTTCAATAGCATACCTATATTTCAGTAGCCTAGCGTGCTTTAATATAATCGTGCGAAAACATCTTTGAATTCTTGAAAATAGCTTAATGATATCTTGCCTTATTTCTGTGGTGAATTAGGCTTCGATATTTGCCCCTTACTAAGCTCGCAACGTCTACTGACTCTTTGCAAGGTAGAGTTTTTTCTCATCTTGTTCTACCATCCTTAACAAATCAAAAGATAGACTACAATCTCTGTCATCTTCAAAGTCCTTAGATCCCTTAGACCTATATCTCATTCAAAAAGGGAGTCGGTAACAACGTCGCTCATGTCATTGATATCTTGGTACCTAAGTGCGAAGGCAAAAGATCCAAAGAATAAATGATTCTAAGGATGATTATTCGTATGGTATGGTCATGAATAAAGAATGAAAGAATATTCTAAAAATGTAAAGAATAAAAAGATGCATCTTATTGAAATAAAAATTCTGGACACAAGCCTATTTCACAAAAGATTCTTGTTGCTTCTAGGCTTAAAGCAACAAGCATGTTTTGAATATTTCTCTAGATTAGCTCTAAAAATATAGGGATCTCTTCCACAGTTCCATTGTTCAAAACATCCCAAGTACGTAAAGGCAGAAGCTTGGAAAAGTCTATTCCCCGATTCCCTCTTCGAATATGTTGTTAATGTCTAGATCTTCAAAAGTTCCCACCAGGTCTTAGATCTCTTCAATTTATTATCCATCAGGTCCTGCACTAAGGCCTTGAGCTCGATGCATTCTTGGATCTCATGCCCCTATCTATCATGGAACTCACAATGTTTACCCTTTTAACTGAAAGGCTGGGTAATGAATTTTCTGCACCAGAAGGATCATCGAATTTACAATACCCAATCTGATGAATTTTTCGATTATCTTATTGAAAGTGGTGCAGTTTTCCATCGAGTGCCCCGTAATTCTTGCATGGTATTTGCATTGGGCATTCACATCGTACCATTTAGGGTATGGAGGCTGTATTGGTTCCACGTAAAAAGGGGATATAACATGTGCTTCAAACAAAATTTGGTACAACTCCCTATAAGTGATTGGGATGGGTGTGAACTGGGGTTTTTCTGAGTTCGGTCTTGGATTGGGTTCTTGCCTTGGGAAGACCTGACGGCTGGTAATTACAGTCCCTAGCTGGCCTACTGTGATCAGCTCTGAGTGACCCTTGTTATACCTACTCGCACTATTCACTTCCCTTTCCTTCTTCTTCGGGGCCTTTGAAGTCCAGTCTCTTTTTTCTTTTATTTCTGCCAATACAACCGGTTTGGCTCGATCATCCTCCGGGTTAAAACCTGAACCCATCGAGGAGTTCCACAGGGCCGATGTATCAGTCTGGCATTGGGGTCCAATAATGACGGTTACCCCATACGAATGCGTGTCTGGTTGAGTCGGGATACTTATTGGGGAATAAATGATGTCTTCATCATCATCCACGCTGTTGACCACTGGGCCACTCCTTTTTTCAAGTGCTCCGACTAGTAATTGGGTTAATTGGCACATCATATTCATTTGATCTCGCATATCCTGTTGAATTTTGGCCAACTGCTCTTGCATCAGTATTTGCCTTTGCTCTAATCTCTCCAACCTTTGTTCCATGTCTTCTAGGTTAATTGAAATAATTTTTAATTAATCAGAGCCTTTCTACAAATTTTAATGCATATGACGCGATGTAATTCAAATGCATGAAATGTAATGCAAATGCATGGAATGAATGCAAAGAAGGTGTCAATTCTGATTCAATTCCATATAGAAAACTTTATTAGAAAACAAAATTCTTTACATAAAAAAGATTACATATATGGCTTTGCCTTAATGCCCAAAGCTTTAATTTTACTAAGTAGTGAAGCTAACTCCTGTCCATGATCTGACTGCGAGTCATATTGCACGCTTAGTATATCCGCTTGTACCGCCAAAGTCTGCAAGTAGTCAGCTATCTCTCAAATTTGGGTTATGGCTTCTCCCATGATGTAATCCGTATTTCTAACTTTATCCTAAGAATAGTGAAGCTCCTCTTTCCATCGCTCCTCATTCACCTCTAGGGACTCAATACGGTTTTGACAATTCTGCAATGCCATCTCTAATTCTTCAATTTTCTTTTTCATTTCCTCGATTTTGCTCGAGCTTGCTTTTAGTTCCATCACAGAATTATGGTTTCGATAATAACAGAGAGATCTCTCCAACTCATCCACCTTAGACTTTAATTCATTTATTCCATTTTGGCTTTCTAACATTTGCCTTTCTAAAATCTCATTTCAGGCCTGTATTTCTTGAAATTTCTCTTTCCATTGTTCAGCCATAGCTCTTTCCTCTTGAACCTCTTGTCGCCATTGATCTGAAGTTTTCCCCAGCCCAGCAGTTCTCATTGATAGCCGCATCCTCTTATAGTCTGTCTTTAGACTATCCAGATGCTCTTCAGCTTTATTTTTCCCCTTTCTTAACTTCTCCGCTTCTGACTTTTGTACTTCCACATCTAATCTTAAGTGCATTTTTTCTTCCTCCAGCTGCTCAATCTTCTTCCTAAGCTCTGAACTATGTTTTCCAAAGTCCTGCTTTATAATTTCTAATTCTAACAAGACTACTCGCAAGCATTCCTCCACTGATCGAGCACCGTCCAAATTTGGTCCAGGAATATTACCATTAACCCTTTTGCTTAACCACATATTATACTTAGGCGTCGCCATTTCGCCTATAGTCACTCTCTTCATCCGACGAGTTCGCTTCCAAGCGTCAGCAATTTCTCGAATCCTTTTCTTATAATTTTCTCCTCTATAGGAGGATTCACTTTGAGCTAACCCGTGTGTTACCGGCACAAACTGTCTGGACTTATACTGTCTTGCTGCAAGCAAAGGAGCATATCCAATGGCTCCTCAAATTCCAGGTAAAGGGACCCAATCAAAGCTTCCACATTTATAAAGTATCTCATCAGGCACCATCCATGGGCTCTCCATCGATATCCTCTTCTTGGAGATCCTGAAAAATCATCATCCACTTTTCTTCTGATACATCTTCGCGCCTTGACGTAGCTACTTTTTCTTTTAAAGGTGAATAATTCTCACAGAAAGGTCGGTAAGAGACTTTATCTACCTTCCAGAATTGGCCGTGAAACCATACCATCAACAATTGTGCACATCCAACGAACCTACCTTCTCCTGCTCTTTGACACGCATTTAAAGATTTGAAGGTCTCAGCGAGAACTACAGGGACAGGTGTAACTTGCTTATCCAACCGATTAAATAAGTCCATAACTGCTTCATCTATATGCCTTAGAGCTTTAGGGAAAATGACTAATCCGTAAATGCTCAAAGCAAAGATATCAATTTTCCTCTTTACGTCAGGGTGCATCAAGATCAGATCTCTCAAGTTTACCCAAGGGATACATTTTCCTTCGCCCTTTTGCTGAATTCGAGCTGAAACCCGTTGCTCACTCATTCTCGTAATTTTCATGAACTTCTTCACGAAAGAAGGAGCATTAGCAGCCCTAATATAAACTTTATTGGCTTGGACCCTTGAACAGCAAAGTGAAGTGGTGTATTCCTCTATAGTAGGCACCAAATCCACATTCCCAGAAGCGAAACAACCATATGCAGGATTTCAGAATGGAACCATAGCCCGAAATAAGTGTTTATCTATCTTGACATCAAGTAAATAAGAAATATCACCATAGTTGCGGTAGAACATCTGTTTAGTTTCATACTCCCAATGAGTCCAAATATCCCTCAATTCTTGAAGCTCATTTTGCGTAACACTAATGCGGGTGAAGTCCCACAGCTCTGACGTGTATCCTTCAACTAAACTATCCCCTTTTTTCAATTGCAACTCTTCTGACCATACGAACAGCCACATTGTCGTCCACTTTATCAAGAAATTCGTTTTCCATGGAAAACTTTCTATCTTAGCAACCGAACAGGAATCAATACCTCTTTAATATGAAATGAGATGCAAATAAGAAGACAAATCAAAACACAATAGGTCAGTATCGCATAAAAATCCAAACAAGTAAAACATTATCAAACCCCCATCCAGGTAACCACTATAATTCGGAATAGCTCTACCTAGGGTGGGCTCTTAGGGTTCACTATATGTGGTTTGGTTTTAAAGAGAGGGTACCTGAACCAGCAGATTCCTCAATCCTCACCCATTATAGGCTCATATGGATTGAGTTCGGTTTAGGGGAATACATTTCCCTATGGCCATGTAGAGATCAAAATCTCACGAAGCACATAGGTACAAATGTATTCCGGAACCAGACCACTAGCCTATGTGGAGGTGAAAACCTCACAAAGGCATAGTTTCTCACTCCCATTTATAGGTGTAACAACAACGGTCATGCAATGCAATGTCAGAGTATTCTACGAGATTTTAATCATAACATCAATAAATGCATTAAAAGAAACATGATTTTTCAAAACAATTTTCCAAGCTTTCAATCAAAAGGAAAAAAACTTAATCAATCTATGGCCTAACTCTCAACCATTCCCCAGTGGAGTCGCCATGCTGTCGTAACCATTTTTCGTTTGGAAAAAACAGGGTCGACTTAAAAAATGAGAAATGGAGCCGCCACCAATCATTTTTAGGTGTGATCGGGTCACTTATAAAACATTTTGTTTTATTTAAAAGAAATTAATTTTGGTCTACAAATTTCAAGAAGAAAACGGGTTCGGGAGTCTGTTACGTACGAGGAAGGATTAGCACCCTCGCAACGCCCAAAATTGGTACCAAATTGATTAATTAATGTCCTTATGTTGAAAATTTAAATATCTTTTTAAAATACAATTCCATTTAAAAAAAAATTAAAATAACTCGAGGTTGATACTGAGATTCTTTTGTTCCAAAGGAATAAAATATCATATCCAGCACGTTAGGATACGTCATTTCAAACCCTCGATGCCAAGATCATCTCATGATTTCCAAAGTTCATACATTTTTAAAAGGATACTCGAGGGTTTGGTCATGCGGAAAAACTGAAACCCAACACGTTAGGGCACGATTTCTCAGATTTCCAAACACGAAATATTGCCTTATTTTTAAAGCTAAAAAAACATGAATGAAATCTTAAAAGGATATTCGGTTATTTGGTCAAACGAAAAACCGAAACCCAGTACGTTAGGGCAGGATTCCTCGAATTTCTAAACACACAAATATTGCCTTATTTTGAAAAATTTTCAAATACGCCATTTTAAAATTCGCTCAAAATGCACTTTATTTGGTTTGCTTGGGGTAAAAATGAAATGATCAATACCGATCACATACATTTAAATTTGAACCACGATACAATAACAAGAAACAAAAACATAGTCGCAAGCATGAAACAAAGATACATGGTAATACTTTTATATAAACAAATAACAATAATATGAAAATACAAAAGAGCAAATTAAGATACACATAATAGCAATAGTCTCACATCATACACTTATGAATTGGAAAACAATTTTACAAGAAATATAAAGCAAATAAAATGTAAAAAGCTTTTAAATGATGATAAATGAACTTAAAATAAATAATGTAAAAAAAGGAAATTTGAAATCACAATATTTACAACAATTTTAAAACAATTTATATGTATAAAATTTTAAAGTAAGTAATACATGAAAGAGTTTGAAATAAATCATAAAAAATAAGAATAAAAATAAACAATATGTAAAATAATAACATATAAATGAGTTTTAAAATAAATATTATGCAAGGAGAAATTTAAAATAAGTAATATACAAAACAATTTAAAATAAAATATATCAATCTAAGATAAATAATATACATAAAATAAAATAGCTTAATATAAATAATGTATATATAAAAATAATAACGTATAATGGTGTTTAGAATAAACATCATATAAAACTTTAAAACAAAGAATATACATAAAAGAGACTTTAAAAAACTGAAATTAAATAGAAAAGGGCTCGATTAAAATCAAAACAAAAATCAAAGGATAATTTACAAACAAATAAAACTATTAAAACAACATTGAGGACTAAAAGATAACGCGCGTCAACGAATGGGGATCAAAAATGAAAATACCCAACTTCTGAAAACGCGGTGTTCAAAGAGGATTAAAATGACAGAAATAATAAAAAAGGGGTTAATTTAGAAATATATAAAAAAGAAGCACGTCGAAATTTAAATAACGAAATAAAACAGGAGGGCTTGACCCGCAAATATCCCACCAAGGTGAAACACGCGGATCCTCCAGTATATGGATTGGGTCGAATCGGTCAGGTCAATACGGCACCGTTTTCGAACCATGGAAACTGGCCTTATACGGTGCCGTTTCATGTGCTATATAAAGACTAAAACAAAACCTAAAATCAGAACATTCATTCATTCTAAAGCAAAATAAAAAAAAAAACCTAATCTCTATTCATCTTCAATCGGCCGAACCATATCCATCACTGTAAACACCGATTCGCCACCACAGACGGCGAGTGCTCAAGCCTCGGTGAATGTTTTTTGGCCTTAAGATCGCCTCTCAGCCTCGATTTCAACGAAGCAAAAAGGAAACCCATGGCGTATTCGTAAGTTCACTTTCTCTTTTTATTCGTTTGTATACTCAAAATAAAAATAATCAGTGGAAAAGAAATTTTAAATCGAATAGAAAAAAGAGATGAATCACCTTTCAATATTTCTCTATTTTTCTTTGTATACTCATAAATCGTGAAGAAGATTTACAATTATTTTGCTTCAGTTTTATAACCGAATTCAAAAATTAAAATAAAAAAAAAAATGCAATTCTTTGCTGCGCTGGTCTTTGTTTTTCTCTTTTGCAGGTGTGTGA
Source organism: Gossypium australe (assembly GCA_005393395.2). Classification (NCBI taxonomy): domain Eukaryota; kingdom Viridiplantae; phylum Streptophyta; class Magnoliopsida; order Malvales; family Malvaceae; genus Gossypium; species Gossypium australe. The sequence continues at coordinate 98,876,415 of CM016620.1, forward strand.
CGCGCAGTGGGCAAGGGTACGGAGGCAGTACGGAGGAGCTGACGTGTCGTGGAGGCCCGAACAGCTGTTGTGGCGCCAAGGGTTTCTGCCTAGGTTTTTTTTTCTTCTAATTTGTTTTTGGGCTTAGTGGGTTAGGATTTGGGTAGGGGTTTTGGGCTTACATTTGGGTTTGGGCTATTGTAAATTAAAAATGGACTGTTGTTATTGGACTTATTATTATGGGTTTTTTTTTATTTGGTTTCAATTTTTGTTCTGTTTTGGTGGGCAAATTTGGGCTCTTACAAAGGGTATCCTGGTAATTTCACAATTCGGGCCTATCTTAGTGATTTTTCAAACCAAGGGTATTTTGGTAATTTCAAATTAGGGGTATTTTAGTAATTTTACAAATCTAGGGTATTTGGTCCCTCTCGGGTTTTAGTTATGAACTTTGGCCCATTAACAAGTCCTTGCGGCTAAAGTGAACAGACACTATGCACCAGGTAGGATTCCAGAGAATAGGAGGTGGGCCGCTAGGGCCTCTTAAGTACCAAGCTCTCCCTAGATCCAATCCTAGACATGCATATGCCCATTACCACACTCTAACCTAGCAACTTATCCACGAACATGTTTAATTATTAGAAAGTCTTATGCGGTTTAAGAGTTATTCAGTACTACGCCTAAAGTCCATAAAACCCTAGCATACTAGTCTACGTCCCCATAAAGCCCATCAACGCATTTCACGTTCATATAACCTATAATGGCCACATCACATTTTTATGGCCCACTAGGCCCAAATCTCAATCGTATGACCCATTAGGCCCAAAACAAATCCAGATCATGTAACATGCATGCTTAACCCAACTCATATAATTAAATTAATCCATTTCATCAAACTTAGCATCAGGGCCCATCGGGCCCATTTAGCCACTTTTGGCTTTTCGACTTTTCGGCATTGCCGATTTCGTGTGTGCATAGTGTTTGTACACACCTGGTTACTGCGACGTGCTATACTATCCTTAGCCTTGAACCTACAACCAACCAACCTTCAAACAATCACTAAATCAAAACATTTACCAAAAGTTGAAGCCTTACCGTAACCTTACCGTGTGCCACCGGGTTCTAATAGCCCTTCCTTAGCTACTAATCAGGAGTATCCCCTAGATCTCTTGCTAACAATCTTTACCTACCACGTTTGTGATCTCTGAACTTATCCTTGTTATCACAGAGTTAACGACAGGATAGTTAGATAGCCTCTCGGCTTTTAGTAAAACGTACAAGAGAGGTTAACCGAATACTTACCAAATCCCCTTTCGATCCTGCGGCCTAGATAGCTACTGAATGAGATCTGGCTTTTAAAACTTGATTAAGAGTAGATAGTAGCAACCGATTTGTGATGGAGGAAAAATAACAAGGAATCGACAAAAAGATAGGGCTATTCGATTATAAGGGAGTACTCGGCTTTCAGAGAAAGAAGAAGAACGCAACACCAATAGGGATTTTGGCAAAAAGGAATGATGGTTTTTCGGCAATGGAAGAATTCGACTATGGGAAAAACAGAATGAAGGGGAGAAAAGAAAAGTAATGGAAAACCCAAGGAACTTTTCAAAGGAATTCGATAAAGAAAAGAAAGACTGACCTATTTGCAAAACTCTCCAAATGCCGAAAGCCACAATGAAAATTCGTAATACCTCCTAAAAGACCCAAAAACGACACTCATCTACCCTCCTAAGTTGAATTTATACACTCTCCACTTCCCAAAACGACACCAACTCTTCACACTTCTCAGCTCCTAACTTTTCTCCCTGATAACACCTTAGCATTATCTAAATTTCCCTCCATTATTAGTTCCCCTTACCACTCAAATACTCCAACGGAAGAGTTCAAAACTAACACAACTCTGGCCGTCCACTCTGTAAAATAAACACTCCACAAAATACCACTCCTAAGCCTCGAACCTTGGACCTCTTCAGCTTACAACACGCCACCTTATAGCTCCCAAGTGACGCCACTTACCACTGGACCACAAGCCCATTTGTGTCCTATTTCTTCTTCATTTAGTTAAAAGGCCTACTAACTGAAGTCACAGTTCCCTTGGGCTAAAACCAAAATTTCTCCTATACCCTTACCTGATCTCAGAATATCTCCAACACCCCTAAACACTCCAAATTCAATAACCCTCAAAGCCTACATGCCAATTGTCATTTTCTTGCTCACTTAAAAATTTTCTTAGACCCAAAGCCCAAAGCCCAATAGGCCCAATTCTACTAGGCCCAAATTCGGGGCGTTATAGTTCGATTGTGCCCAAGTGCATTTTATCTTTCTATTTATGTGTTGGGGAGGGTAAAGTAATTTTAGGTATTGTATATATAAAAAAAAAGGTCTTATATTTATTCTAGCATCTTCGTCTAGTAGTAAAGTTAAGATTCCAAGAAATTTGAGATCTGAGCTTTGAATCCTAGATTTATGTTGGTCTTAATAAGGGGTAAAGCCAAAAAAAAATTGAAGGAGTGACCAGAACTAACTTGCATGTTTTTATAAGAGCCAAAATACCATTTTATCATTTTAATAGTTTACATTTTTATAATTTTAATAGATTAAATCAAAATTTTATCATTTTTAAAAGTTCAAAATACAAATTTATCATTATTAAATTAAAATATTATAAAATTTAAAGAGCCAAAAGTGAAATTTTCCATTCTAAAAAGCGAACCCCTAATCGTACCCTTGATCTCAATATAAATATAATTCAAATATCAACTTAGTCATTCTTTATAGTATTGATTATGGTTGTTATTATTCAAATAAATAAATTATAATTGTAGTTATATAAAATTCAACCTATAAATTACTTTTCCAAAGAAAAAGGAATACATATACCATTTTCTTTGGAGATCAAAATTTTACTTTAATAAATAAATTTTGGATAGATTTTGTCTCTTATATAAAAACACTAAATTAGTTTTTTTTTTAAAAAAAAAAAACTAAATTAGTTTTCAGACTAGTAACTTTATATACTAATATTTTAGTTAAGTATTAAATTAGTAATATGATATTTTGAATTGAATTTTTATATTAATCATATTAATTGAAATATTACTTTTAATACATATTTAATAAATAAATGTTTTTAAATCGAATAAATAGTCATATTTATGTATAAAATTTATATAATTAGTCAAATTGTAAAAATCTAAATCATATAAATTTCCATATATATTATCATAATGAGCGAAATATATATTGGTTAATCATTAAGCAGAATATCCTGGTTGTCAATCGCCATTATTTTATTCTTGGTTAGTTTTCTTTATTTTATTGATTAAATTGGTCTAACTTGATTTGAAAGATGAAAATCAAATAAAAAATTATATTTGCTATAGATTATTGTTATGGTGAATAATTGAGATTTAATTTACCTATAAAAACAGCCTGCTACATCGAAAACCAAAAGTCAACCATTTATTGCTTGGAGATTTAATTTACCTATAAAAACAGCCTGCTACATCGAAAACCAAAAGTCAACCATTTATTGCTTGGTGACCCATTGCACGTTGTAAAGGGTCAAATTTGTTCCGACCCATCAAAAGAATAAACCAAAAAATAAAAAAATAATACACAAGCCCAAAAGAAAAATTATTACAAGCCCAAGCTGAAAAACCCTAAGCCCAATTAATAAGCCCACTGCCTAAACAGTTTCGGAAGAAGCAAGATATCCTAGCTTCCTTTTTGGCGTCGCACCCTTCTGCTGCCACCCACGTGCCTTCGCAGCGTACCCACCCCCGAGGCTTGGCCGCTGTAACATCCTAGATTAGGGGTTATGCGTTCGTGCGTAATTCATGAGATAGTGGGCTCAGTGAGTATGTTGGAAGTGTTCTGAGGAGTTTAGGAACCCTAAGGTGTATGGAAATGTATGGAAATGTATGGAAATGTATGGAAATGTATGGAAATGTGTGGAAATGTATGGAAAAGAGGAAAGTAAACATTTCTGGAAACTTGGAAATGTAAGGAAATGTCAAGTTTAAAGAGCCAAACGAAAATTTTTGGACACTTGGAAATGTAAAGAAATGTCAAGTTTTAAGGCTTAAAAAGAGAAAACTAAGGCAAGGTGGCCTTAAGAAAAATAATAGGAGGAATTTGACACACAAACAGGCTTGGAAAAGTGGCCTGGAAATGCCACTTAAGGCCCAGGTAAGTGACGCCACCTACATGAGCAAGTGGGCCTGAGTTCGAGTCACATGGGAAGCAAATAAAAGAAATTTTATTTTTTGCTTCCAGAAGCAGAGAGGTGGACGGCACAAGGCTTCTAAAAGAGGAGTTTTATTCTCTTTAAATTTCGTCTAAATAGGAGATAAATAAAGGATTTTGTTTTGGATAATTTCTAAGAGATAATTGTTGGATTAATTCTTTATTTTGTGATAATTAAAAGGATAAAGCTATCAATTAGAAGAGTGGTGGCCAAGTAAGGGACTCTAGCCTAGTAATTTCGGCTATAAAAGGAAGAGTAAGGCTATTCTTCATTCATTCTTTTCTCTTCAAGGAAACCTCTGCCGAAAATTCCCTAGCAAACTATTCTTCTTTCTCTTTTATTTTGCCAAAGCCGAAATCTTCTTCTCCCCAAGTCCACCATTGTCGATCCCTCCCAAATCCCATACTTTTCTATTGAAGCCGAAAATAAGTTCCATCTAGGCCATAGTCGACTAGTCTCCTAATCTTTATAGCTGAATCTTTGAGGGGCTTCAAGCAAAGGTTTTGTCGATTTCTTCAGTAAGGGTAAGATTAAATTTAGTTTCCATTCTTTCTACTTTTAGACTTATCGAAATCTAGGGCTAATCCCATTAATGTTCATGGTTGCCGAAACTTTGAAGGAGAAATTCTTTTCCCGAAGGTACACCATAGGCCGCGTGTTCCCTAGTTATTCGGTGAGTTTCGGGATTTGAAATCTACAAGGTAAGTGTTTGTAGTATTCGGCCAAGGCCATGTTTGGTATATAGATGTGTTTTATTAATTATTCAAGAGCCGAAACTAATCTATTCAAGTAATCTAGTGATTGCCGATTTCAAGAAAGAAGGATACAAAGTTTCGAGACTTGATTCTTAAGTCAATCGGCAACAAGGTAAGTTTTAGTGTACTAATCCTACTAGGATTTGTATTTATGGTCGAATGGCTCTTTACTAAGTATTGAATGATTGAATAAATGTAGAGATCTAAGATCTAAGGCATTAGATCAAGCTTTTCGGGATTTGGATTGGAAACCCTAAGCGAATCAGGTGTGTACCCCACACTATCTTTAATATGTTTTATGGCAATATTTAATATAAGTATGTATAAGAATGTGAATATGGCTAAGGTACCCTAATGTGGTACAAATTACTCAGGTACGTTTCCTACTCCTACTAGGATTACGAAATATGTTATATTTTAACATGTGAAAAGTGACATGAATGTGAATTTAAGTATGATATGCATGATATAAAATATATATGGGGCATTCGGGTTATATGAGAAAGGGGAAGTGAATGTGACGACTTCGGTCTCACTATCTGAATGTGGTGGCTTCGGTCACATTATCTGAATGTGGTAACTTTGGTTACATTATCTGAATGTGGTAACTTCGGTTACATTATCTGAATGTGGTGTCTCATGACACAATTATCTGGTGGCTATGCCACGAATTTTATATGGGCGATGAGCACGTCGACTGCAGCGACTGCCTTCGATGGTGTGTAGCGGATGGAGGGTTGACTTAGTAGTCCCCACGGTGTGCAGGTTGGTACGGGGATGTGTAGCGGATGGCATCTAGGTTTGGGTTCGGGATTGCATCATTATCTTGAATTATTATGTGAACATGATATGTATGGTATGCCTAAATCTATTAAATTTTAGTGTTGGTTACACATTGAGTCTGTTTGACTCACCCCGTTGGGGAATATTTTTCAGGTGATGAGCAATAATGGACCGGGTCGGTAGGAGCTAAAGGTGGCCATGCATGGCAAGGAAAAATCTTGTTATTTGGGACTTTTATTTTTACTAAGTACTTTAATTTTAAGTTTGGGAATTATTTGATGTAATAAGGCCATAAGGCCATAGTTGAATTTCTTTATTTCTTTTTACTTATTATTATTATGTTACGAATTATTATTAATTAACGAATCAAGTAAATTTATTTTTGAATAAGCCCTAAATGTTTTGTCACCTTAAATAAATGGATTTCAATGTAAAATAAATTGGTTTTCAGCACAAGCCCAACCCAAACAATATTTTTTTTTTAAAAATCACACAAGTTTTTCCTAAGTAACAAAAGAACTTTGAACCGGTTTACTTGAGGAACATACCAAATCTGGTCAAGGCTCGTGGGCCGGGTTTGGGGTGTTTCAGTTTGGTATCAGAGCCCAGTTTTAAACTCTCGGCCTGTGGTTTAAGGCCCAAAACGTTTTCAAATCGAGCCCAAATGAGTTTTTGAAGATAAGCAGGTTTTTCTGGCATGGCACCTAAGTCTCCGACCCGAAGTCCACCAGGTAAGTACCCCTATCCCTTGTGTGATTTATATTTTGTTTTGTAGAAGGGTAGAAATGGAATGGAACGTAGACTAGCATGATAGGTACTTGAACCCTAGGACTAGTGTACCCCAACAATTACATAAGACTTAAATGCTTACTTAAACAAACCTATGTCTAAGTCGTCGAGTTAGGGTGTGGCAACCATTGTGCGCATGTCTAGGATTGGTATTCGGTGGGAGCTTGGTATTTAAGCAGTCCGCATGACTCACCTCCTCTCCACTCGAATCCTACCTGGTGCGTAGCTTCGGTTCACCCTAACCAAGAGGACATATTCATGGGCTAAACCCCTAACTAAAACCCGAAAGGGATTAGCCGTATTTTTATGGAAACCCTAGTTTCAAAACTACTAAATTACCCTTTTGATTTATAAAAGCTATTCCATAAAACTTTCCTGAAATATTCTGGATTTATGAAATTACTAAAATACCCCTATTTGCAAAATTACTAAAATGCCCTTGGTTTTAAAAGTTACCATATCACCCCTGGTTTCAATAAAATTTTCTTACTTGGTAAAAGTATTTAAAAACCCTATTTGGTGAAAGTTCAAAATACCCTGATTTGGAAAATTTACGAAATTGCCTCTAACTTACAAAATTACCAAAATGACCCTGATTTTCAAAATTTATGCAACATCACCGTTTTGGAAAGTACAAGTCTCAAAAAGAACTCTCAAAGTTTTGCAAAGTTTGGAAATACCCCTGAAATATTAAACTTTACAAATTTACCCTGGTTTATTACTAAAATACCCCCGAGGTCCAAAATTTCTGAAATACCCTCGGATTTCAAAATTTTCCAAAATACCCCGAGAATTTAAAAATTCCAAAATACTTTTGACAAAAATTCACCAAGGAACTTTTCTTTCGAAAAAAATTACGAAAATACCCCTGTAGGACAAATTACAAAAATACCCCTGGGTAGAGGAAAAACAATAACAAGGAAAACTACAACGTTTCTTTGAATGAACGAAAGTTCATAATTGATTGATGAATGTATGAATGTAAAGACTGTGTGCATGTATGAATACGAAAGAACCACTCCTAAAATTTTTCCATAAAAATTCTTCGCGAATAATCAGTGAAACAAGGACTAATTCATAAAACTTTTTACTCGGATTAAATCGCGACGTTAGAAATAAGTTCTAGTGGGACGTGAACTTAGGGATTGTGCCTAGAAAGTATGATGGTTCTATTAAGATCAGAGTGCGCAGCGAAAGCATAGTGCGGTGAGACGGATTGTCCGGCTGTTAATAAGTAATTTTGAGGACGAAATTATTTTTAAGGAGGGTAGAACTGTAACATCCTAGATTAGGGGTTATGCGTTCGTGCGTAATTCATGAGATAGTGGGCTCAGTGGGTATGTTGGAAGTGTTCTGAGGAGTTTAGGAACCCTAAGGTTATGGAAAAGTATGGAAATGTATGGAAATGTATGGAAATGTATGGAAATGTGTGGAAATGTATGGAAAAGAGGAAAGTAAACATTTCTGGAAACTTGGAAATGTAAGGAAATGATGTGGAAATGATTCAAAAGAGGAAAGTAAACATTTCTGGAAACTTGGAAATGTAAGGAAATGTCAAGTTTAAAGAGCCAAACGAAAATTTTTGGACACTTGGAAATGTAAAGAAATGTCAAGTTTTAAGGCTTAAAAAGAGAAAACTAAGGCAAGGTGGCCTTAAGAAAAATAATAGGAGGAATTTGACACACAAACAGGCTTGGAAAAGTGGCCTGGAAATGCCACTTAAGGCCCAGGTAAGTGACGCCACCTACATGAGCAAGTGGGCCTGAGTTCGAGTCACATGGGAAGCAAATAAAAGAAATTTTATTTTTTGCTTCCAGAAGCAGAGAGGTGGACGGCACAAGGCTTCTAAAAGAGGAGTTTTATTCTCTTTAAATTTCGTCTAAATAGGAGATAAATAAAGGATTTTGTTTTGGATAATTTCTAAGAGATAATTGTTGGATTAATTCTTTTATTTTGTGATAATTAAAAGGATAAAGCTATCAATTAGAAGAGTGGTAGCCAAATAAGGGACTCTAGCCTAGTAATTTCGGCTATAAAAGGAAGAGTAAGGTTATTCTTCATTCATTCTTTTCTCTTCAAGGAAACCTCTGCCGAAAATTCCCTAGCAAACTATTCTTCTTTCTCTTTTATTTTTGCCAAAGCCGAAATCTTCTTCTCCCCAAGTCCACCATTGTCGATCCCTCCCAAATCCCATACTTTTCTATTGAAGCCGAAAATAAGTTCCATCTAGGCCATAGTCGACTAGTCTCCTAATCTTCATAGCTGAATCTTTGAGGGGCTTCAAGCAAAGGTTTTGTCGATTTCTTCAGTAAGGGTAAGATTAAATTTAGTTTCCATTCTTTCTACTTTTAGACTTATCAAAATCTAGGGCTAATCCCATTAATGTTCATGGTTGCCGAAACTTTGAAGGAGAAGTTCTTTTCCCGAAGGTACACCATAGGCCGCGTGTTCCCTAGTTATTCGGTGAGTTTCGGGATTTGAAATCTACAAGGTAAGTGTTTGTAGTATTCGGCCAAGGCCATGTTTGGTATATAGATGTGTTTTATTAATTATTCAAGAGCCGAAACTAATCTATTCAAGTAATCTAGTGATTGCCGATTTCAAGAAAGAAGGATACAAAGTTTCGAGACTTGATTCTTAAGTCAATCGGCAACAAGGTAAGTTTTAGTGTACTAATCCTACTAGGATTTGGATTTATGGCCGAATGGCTCTTTACTAAGTATTGAATGATTGAATAAATGTAGAGATCTAAGATCTAAGGCATTAGATCAAGCTTTTCGGGATTTGGATTGGAAACCCTAAGCGAATCAGGTGTGTACCCCACACTATCTTTAATATGTTTTATGGCAATATTTAATATAAGTATGTATAATAATGTGAATATGGCTAAGGTACCCTAATGTGGTACAAAGTACTCAGGTACGTTTCCTAGTCCTACTAGGATTACGAAATATGTTATATTTTAACATGTGAAAAGTGACATGAATGTGAATTTAAGTATGATATGCATGATATAAAATATATATGGGGCATTCGGGTTATATGAGAAAGGGGAAGTGAATGTGACGACTTCGGTCTCACTATCTGAATGTGGTGGCTTCGGTCATATTATCTGAATGTGGTGACTTCGGTTACATTATCTGAATGTGGTAAGTTCGGTTACATTATCTGAATGTGGTGTCTCATGACACAATTATCTGGTGGCTATGCCACGAATTTTATATGGACGATGAGCACGTCGACTGCAGCGACTGCCTTCGATGGTGTGTAGCGGATGGAGGGTTGACTTAGTAGTCCCCACGGTGTGCAGGTTGGTACGGGGATGTATAGCGGATGGCATCTAGGTTTGGGTTCGGGATTGCATCATTATCTTGAATTATTATGTGAACATGATATGTATGGTATGCCTAAATCTATTAAATTTTAGTGTTGGTTACACATTGAGTCTGTTTGACTCACCCCGTTGGGGAATATTTTTCAGGTGATGAGCAATAATGGACCGGGTCGGCAGGAGCTAAAGGTGGCCATGCATAGCAAGGAAAAATCTTATTATTTGGGACTTTTATTTTTACTAAGTACTTTAATTTTAAGTTTGGGAATTATTTGATGTAATAAGGCCATAAGGCCATAGTTGAATTTCTTTATTTCTTTTTACTTATTATTATTATGTTACGAATTATTATTAATTAACGAATCAAGTAAATTTATTTTTGAATAAGCCCTAAATGTTTTGTCACCTTAAATAAATGGATTTCAATGTAAAATAAATTGGTTTTCAGCACAAGCCCAACCCAAACAATATTTTTTTTTTTAAAAAATCACACAAGTTTTTCCTAAGTAACAAAAGAACTTTGAACCGGTTTACTTGAGGAACATACCAAATCTGGTCAAGGCTCGTGGGCCGGGTTTGGGTTGTTTCAGCTGCCTTGCACCAGAATAGCAAGGTCTTCTCCGTTGACCCCAGCACCTGCAAAAAAGGAAGGGAAAACAGAACACCAAAATAGGACAGAGCAACAGTAACGAAAATGAAAGAAAACAGTAGCAAAAATAGTGTAATATTGACTATAAAAGCCATTACCCGATTGTAAAAAAAAAAAAAGGAAATACAAAAAAGCAACAAGTTTTACGAGGTAGCAGTTTGACTTTTTTCTCTATTCTTGAAGCAAGTAAATATATATATATATATATATATATAACAACAAAAAAACTTGTTTACCTGCCTTTTCGTACCTTGCCGTCGTCGGAGGTTTTCCTTCACCCACGAAAGCCATGGAAGTCCTATAGGGTTTCATTTGGGCTTCGCATAAAGGGAACATGAAAGGTTGAAAGGCTAAAAAGGGCGTCGACCGAATATTTTTATTCTTTTTCTTTCCTTTTTTAGGCTTTTCACCTTAGATCTAGAACTAGGGTTTAAAAGGGCGCTAAAAGGGCTATTTTTGGCATTTTCTGGTGTAACATCCTGAATTAATGGGTCTATGCGTTTAGTGTAAGGATATGTTTAATATGTTAATTTAAGTGATAGGGGTCCAAATTGCGCTCAGGACTAGGCAAAGGCCTTGGGTAAATTATCTGATTGGGGCATTATAGAGTTAAGAGGTGGTAATTGTGTTTAAAATACCAGCGTGGGCTTGTGGCCCAACAATAGGTGGCGCTGCAAGGGAGTTGGAAGGTAGCGTCACTAACAGTTAAAGGAGCCCAAGTTTTCGCCGCAAGGAGCCCATGTTTTTGGGCCATATTCGTCACTTAAAAGGGAGCAAGGGGTGACGCCGCAACAAGGGTGTAAGGGGCCCAAAATTTAAGTTCTATGGAGCCCAATTCTCTTAATTTAAGTAAGCTAAATTCGGTATTAGGGTTAGGTGAACTGGACGGCAATAAGGCTCAAAAATAGGAGGATTTATATGGATTTTATAATTGATAATATAAAAGATAAAAAGGAGAAAAGATAAGAGCTATCAAGGAAAGGTGATGGCCGAAAATCCACCACCTAGAGGGGTAAAGAATTCGGCTACTTCATGGAAAAGGTGGTGCCGAATTTTCCCTTTTTATTATCCTGATTTTTAGTTATCAGGAAGGGTACTTTCAGTTTTTTGATAGGAGAGCCGAAATTTCTATAAATAGGGGGGATATCTCATGATTCTGGCATTTGAACCCTAATTTCTTCTTCTTCCATTGTGCCGAAATTCTTAGTCTCTCCCTCTACAATTTCTTTTCTTTAATTTCTTCAAAAGTCGGAACCTCTCCCTTCACTCTCTTTTCCATTTTTTTCCTCTTGTGCCGATTTCTCTAAAAGCTGAAATCTCCATAGTTTTTCTCTATTCATCTCATTTGTGAATCAGCTCTATTCCTTCCGGCATTTAAAACTTCTTCTTTGAAATTATCGAATCTTCTCTCCAGTGCTAGCCGAATTCCCTGTGCTAAGGTAAGTGTCGACTTCTGTTAGATCTCATGTTCTATTTCGGTTCTTGAAAGGCAAAAGCCAAAAAGCTAATAGTTTAATGGTTCTATGTTGGGCGGCATTCCGGGATTTGAAGGAAACTTGACAACACCTTAGGCAGATAGCAGTTGTGTCAACTACGGATAGCGTCGACATAGAAAGCATTATTTTATCGGTAATCAGGTGCGTAGATCTCTAACATACTATTAATCCTGTATGTATGTCTATATATATGTTATGGCCTAAAAAAGCCGGAAAGAGGTTGTATAGTCAGTCGAATGGAACCCTAAAAGGGTTAGGCAAGGATGCCAGGTACGTAAACATAGAACTCCCTATGTGTATCGAAATATATGTAAGCCTGCATGACGTTTTCTTTATGTGTGTATGCATGGGGTAGGATTATGATATTGAAGGGGAAGTGCATGATAGGTCACTTGGTGATCAGTGGTAGAAATCCCACAAATGTAAATGTTAGGTCACATAGTGATCGGTGGCTATGCCACGTTTAATGATTCTTGAATAATAGGAATAGGCAGTACGGCTGTCGTTATGGTGTGTAGCGGATGGAGGGTTGATTGTAGAAATCCCCAAGGTGTGATGGTTGGTACGGGTTGGTGTGTAGAGGATGGAAACCTAGGATGGGTTGGGTTATTAATCATTTATTATTTGATATATAATATGTATGGGCCAGGGCCCATAATGTGTTTGTGGGCTCAGGTCGTTGTGTGTTTTGAGGTTTATACACTGAGTCTTGGTGACTCACGCTTTCTTTTTTCTCTAGTCTTCCAAATGAGCAGTAGATCGTGGACATGGGAGCCGAAAAGGACTTGAGGGGCCATCAAGTTTTTATTTCTACAAATTATTTCGGTTTTCTTTAAGTTTTATTTCATTTTATTTTGAGAATATTCATGTAATAAGGCCCCCTAGTTTTTATTCAACTAAGTAGTTTTCAATATTCTGTAACTTATGAATTTATGTCAAGGTTTATACTTAATAATAATAATACAAAGGATTTTATTTTTTAAAATGTCATTTATTTATTCAAATAATGTCTGAATAACTTACGACTTCCAAAACCAACAAGGCAAAAGTTTTTAATGTACAACTCGTAACATACCAGATCTAGTCGAAATGCATGGGCCGGGTTTGGGGGTGTTACATTTTGGTATCAGAGCCCAGTTCAAAACTCGGGCTGTGAGATGGGCCTAGTAAAGTTTTGTAAAGTTGATGTGGATTTGAAAAAAAAATGTCTTGGTTGAAGATATGGCCTTCGAGTCTACCGGCACCCGATCCACGCAAGTAAGTATTCTAAACTCTTGTTGTGATTTATAGGTGGGCTTAACGGGCTTGAGGGACGTAGACTAGTATGATAGTATTGATGGACCTTAGGCTTAGTTAAACAACTCTTCAACTCCATAAGACTTAATCCAACTAAACAAACCCGTGAACGAGTCGATGGGATAGGGTGTGGCAACAGGCATGCGCATGTCTAGGATTGGATTCAGGGAGAGCTTGGTATTTAAGTAGTCCTAGTGACCCACCTCCTCTTTGCTAGAATCCTACCTGGTGCATAGTGACTGTTCACCTTAGCCATGAGAACTTGTTGACGGGCCAAAATTTATAATTAAAACCCGAAAGGGACCAGCCACCCTATTTTGCAAAATTACCAAAAATACCTCCAAGTTTTGTATAATTTCCAAAATACCCTTGATTTGTGAAATTCCCCTGAATATCCTGAATTTGTAAAACTACGAAATTTTGTGAAATTACCGAAACACCCCCCGGTTGAAAAAATATCAAAATACCTATGTTTTGCAAATTTACCCGAAAACCCCTAGATTTATGAAAGTAACCCGGTTTGTAAAATTAAATTTTCCAAAATACCCTTGCTTTACAGAAAAAAACAACAACAACAACATCAAATATCTCTGGTTTGTAAAATTACCAAATTACCCTTGATATGCAAAATGACCAGAATATCCCTAGATTTCAAAATTATCAAAATACCTCGGGATTTCAAAATTACCAAAATACCCCTGGATTCCAAAATTACCGAAATGCCCCCGAATTGCAAAATTACCAAAATACCCTTATTTCACAAAATCACCAAGGAACCCTATCTTGAAAAATTACGAAAATACCCCTATAGGATAAATTACGAAAATACCCCTGGGTAGTGAAACAACAGAAATACCCTTACATGATGAATATAAGTTCATGGATGTTATTTGTATGTTGATGATTGAATAGAATTAGAAGATACGAACTTGAGACTGAATTGTGAATGTAATTGCGAATTCGAAAGAACTACTCTTAAAACTACTGTTCGTGGTTAATGAGTGGAAGAAAACTAATAATTCATAAAATTTCTAATCAGATAAACGCGAATCGGTAGAATGAGTATAAGGGGTCGTGGACGTCCGCCACGTGGTCGTGGTAGGGGTAGGATGACGGTGTCGAAACCAGTAGGATCTGGTCATGGATCTGGAAACGAGATGCCAGCGGTGGAGGAGGAATTTCAGGATCAGACTGCCGGAGATGACGCGGTATCTCAGGCAATGTTAAGGGTTTTAGAGAGAGTTGTTGGGGCAGGTATGGGCACAAGAGCCCAGAAATCTGTGCCGAAGCGGCTTAGGGCCAATGGGGCAGAAGTGTTTAGGGGAATTTCTGGTGTAGCCCCAAGTTCAACTGAGTATTGGTTGGAGGCGGTAGAACACATAATGGATGATTTGGATTTCACGGAGGAGGAGAAGTTGAAAGGAGTTGTATCCCTCCTGCGGGATGAAGCATATAAATGGTGGCTTACGGTTAAGGATGGTACAGTGGCTGACCGTATCCTGGGATTTCTTTAAAACGGCGTTCCAGAATAAGTACATTGGATCGAGTTATGTGGATGCGTAGCGTAGAGCATTTCTAAATCTGGTTCAAGGGAGTAGGTCAGTGGCTGCATATGAAGCTAAATTCTTACGCCTTAGCCGTTATGCTCGAGGGATGGTAGCCACAGAGCATAAACGTTGTGTTAGGTTTGAAGATGGCTTGAGGGATGATTTGTGTGTTTTGATAGCCCCACAGCGGGAGCAGGAATTTACTGTTCTAGTGGAAAAGGCTAAGATAGCCGAGGAGGTAAAGCGGACCGAAAAATTAAATCGGGATAGAGATAGGGGTGGAAATAAGAGGAATTTTAGATCGTTAGGAGCAATTGGGCGTACTCAGAAAAGGCCCAGGTCTGATGGACCGAAATGGGAAGAGAAATATACTGTTGCTAACCAGACACCAAAGTATGCTCGATGTGGCAAATTTCATGCCGGTGAGTGTTGGGCAGGCAGTGGAAAGTGTTTTAGGTGTGGATCTACGGACCACCAAGTTAGAAACTGTCCACAGCAACAGGACGGTGAAGGGACCATGGGTCGAGGGAATGCTCAGCATAGCAGAGGAGGTCAGCAGCCACAAAGAGGTCATGGTACAGCCAGAGGTGCTAATGGTGCTGGTCGGAGTCGTGGAGCACCAGGTCAAGGGGCAGGAAACACTGAGGCGAGACACCCAGGGTTGGTCTACGCTGTCAAACGTCGAGAGGAGGCTGACGCACCGGATGTCATAACTGATACATTTCTAATTTTTGTCTTGCCTTACACTACATTGATTGACATTGGGTCGACGCATTCGTATGTAGCTAGTAGCGTATTCGGAACTTTAAGGTTAGAATCAGAAATAACCTCTAGGGCAATGACTGTAGTTAGCCCGTTAGAACAATCTGTAGTAGTGGATAAACTCTATCGGGAAGTACCTCTAGAAGTTCAGGGGATAGTCTTCCGAACGGATCTAATGGAATTACCGTTCGGGGAGTTTGATTTAATTTTAGGCATGGATTGGCTTGTGAAGTATCAAGCTAGTTTAGATTGTACAGCCAAGGGTATGGTGTTAAAAATCCCCGAGGGTGATGAAGTGTTGGTGTTAGGAGAAAGGGGGAATTGTCTGTCGAATGTAGTGACTGCCCTAAGAGCAGAAAGGATGGTGAGAAAAGGGTGCGAGGCAGTTTTATTGTTTGTTCGGGCTCTGGAAGCCAAGGACCTGACGGTTGGGGACATCAGGACAGTAAAGGAATTTCCTGAGGTTTTCCCTGAAGAGCTTTCGGGATTACCCCCAGATCGTGAAGTGGAGTTTGGTATCGACCTTTCTCCGGGAACAGCGCCGGTATCTATTGCTCCGTATAGGATGGCGCTGAAGGAGTTGGTGGAGTTGAAAGTGCAGATTTAGGAGTTGCTGGATAGAGGGTTTATTCGACCGAGTGTGTCACCTTGGGGAGCGCCGTTGTTATTTGTTAAGAAGAAGGATGGATCAATGCGTATGTTCATTGATTATCGCAAGTTGAATAATCTAACAATTAAGAACAAGTACCCGTTGCCAAGGATCGATGACTTGTTCGATCAGTTGAAGGGGGCCTCAGTCTTTTCAAAGATAGATCTGAGGTCAGGGTACCATCAGCTTAGGGTCAAGGAGGCGGATATTCATAAGACGACTTTTAGGACTCGCTATGGTCACTATGAGTTTATGGTGATGCCATTTGGATTGACCAACACGCCAGCAGTGTTCATGGACATGATGAACCGGGTGTTCCAACCCTACCTAGACCAGTGTGTCGTGGTATTTATAGACGATATCTTGGTTTATTCGAAGTCGGAGGAGGAGCATAATGCTCATCTGCGAATAGTTTTGCAGATTCTGAGGGAGAAGCAGTTGTATGCCAAATTCAGTAAGTGTGAATTTTGGCTAAGGGAAGTTACATTTCTAGGGCACGTTGTGTCTGCAGAAGGGATTAGGGTTGACCCTCGAAAGATTGAAGCGGTGTTGGATTGGAAGCCGCCTAGGTCTGTGGCTGATATTAGGAGTTTTCTTGGCTTAGCTGGGTATTACCGAACATTTGTTGAAGGATTTTCTTCGGTTGCGGCACCGTTGACTAAGTTGCTATGAAAAGGAGTTTCGTTTGTTTGGTCTGATAAACAGCAGGAGAGTTTCGAAAAGTTAAAGAGGTTTCTGACGGAGGCTCCGTTGTTGATTCAGCCGGAGGCAGGGAAGGAGTTCGTAATTTACTGTGATGCGTCACACGCAGGATTAAGATGTGTGTTGATGCAAGAGGGAAAGGTGGTTGCATATGCATCTCGGCAGTTAAGACTGCATGAATTGAATTATCCCACCCATGATTTGGAATTGGCGGCGGTGGTGTTTGCCTTAAAATTTTGGAGGCATTATTTGTATGGGGAAAAATCTGTCATTTACACAGATCATAAGAGCTTAAAGTATCTTTTGACTCAGAAGGAGTTGAATCTAAGGCAGAGAAGGTGGGTCGAGTTGCTAAAGGATTATGATTGCTCGATCGAGTATCACCCAGGTAAGGCTAATGTAGTGGCGGATGCTCTAAGTCGTAAAGTAGTCTCTGGCTTAAGAGCAATGTTTGCTCACCTTAGTTTGTATGAGGATGGAAGTTTGTTAGCTGAACGTCAAGTGAAACCCTCTTGGATCAGTCAGGTGAAGGAGAGGCAACAGACCGATGAGTTGCTAAAGGGGAAATTGCAGCTAATCTCAAAGGATGGACCAACGGAATTTAGTATGAATGAGGAAGGACTGTTATGTTTCAGAGGGAGAGTTTGCATGCCAAAAGATCCGGAGTTGAGACGTAGGATTTTGCATGAGGCGCATGGTGGTGCATACGCTATGTACCCTGGAGGAAGTAAGATGTTTTGGGATTTGCGAGATCAGTTCTGGAGGCCGGGTTTAAAGAAAGAAGTAACTGAATTGGTGGGTAAGTGTTTGACCTGTCAGCAGGTCAAGGCGGAACATCAGTTACCATCAGGATTATTGCAGCCAGTGAAGATTCCACAATGGAAGTGGGAAAGAATTACTATGGACTTTGTTAGTGGGCTTCCCCTCACGCCCACTAAGAAAGATACGATTTTAGTAGTTGTTGATCGTTTGACGAAGTCTGCACACTTCATACCCGTACGTGTTGACTTGCAGAAGTTAGCTATGTTATACATAGGGGAGGTGGTGAGGTTGCATGGAGTATCTGTTTCGATCATATCAGATAGGGACCCTAGGTTCACCTCACGATTTTGGAAGGCGTTACATCAAGCGTTGGGTAAGAAGTTGGATTTCAGTACAGCGTTTCATCCTCAGACTGATGGACAGTCTAAGCGGGTGATCCAGATCTTAGAGGACATGTTGAGAGAATGTGTCATCGATTTAAGAGGTAGTTGGGAAGAGTTCCTACCGTTAGCAGAATTTGCTTACAACAACCGATACTAGTCAAGTATTCAGATGGCGCCCTACAAAGCTTTGTACGGGCGGAAGTGTCGTACTCCTACCTGTTGGACAGAATTAGGGGAACGTCAGATTCTAGGTCCTGAGTTGGTGACCGAGACAGAAGAAAAGGTTGAATTGATTCGGGTTCGACTGAAGGAGGCGTCGGACAGACAAAAATCCTATGCTGATTTAAAGCGTAGGGACATAGAGTTTGCAGTGGGTGATAAAGTATTCCTAAAGGTATCACCTTGGAAAAAGGTGCTAAGATTTGGACGAAAGGGTAAATTGAGTCCTAGATTTATCGGACCATACCGGGTGTTAAAGCGAGTGGGACCAGTAGCCTATCAGCTTGAGTTACCTTCAGAGTTAAGTCCAATTCACGATGTATTTCACGTCTCCATGCTAAGACATTACCGTTCAGATCCGTCTCATGTTGTGCCTGTGGAGGAAATCAAGGTAAGACCTGATCTATCCTTCGAAGAGGATCCAGTGGAAATTTTGGATCGTGATGTCAAGGTATTACGAAGGAAAACGGTTCCAATGGTTAAGGTGTTGTGGTGGAATCATGGTTCTGAGGAGGCTACGTGGGAACCTGAGGAAGCAATACGGCAACAATACCCCCATCTTTTCTGATCAGGTAATTTCGAGGACGAAATTTCTTTAAGGGGGTAGAACTGTAACATCCTGAATTAATGGGTCTATGGGTTTAGTGTAAGGATATGTTTAATATGTTAATTTAAGTGATAGGGGTCCAAATTGGGCTCAAGACTAGGCAAAGGCCTTGGGTAAATTATCTGATTGGGGCATTATAGAGTTAAGAGGTGGTAACTGTGTTTAAAATACCAGCGTGGGCTTGTGGCCCAACAATAGGTGGCGCTGCAAGGGAGTTAGAAGGTGGCGTCACTAACAGTTAAAGGGGCCCAAGTTCTGGCCGCAATGAGCCCATGTTTTTGGGCCATTTTTGTCACTTAAAAGGGAGCAAGGGGTGATGCCACAACAAGGGTGTAAGGGGCCCAAAATTTAAGTTCTATGGAGCCCAATTCTCTTAATTTAAGTAAGTTAAATTCGGCATTAGGATTAGGTGAAGTGGACGGCAACAAGGCTTAAAAATAGGAAGATTTATATGGATTTTATAATTGACAATATAGAAGATAAAAAGGAGAAAAGATAGGAGCTATCAAGGAAAGATGATGGCCGAAAATCCACCACCTAGAGGAGTAAAGAATTCGGCTACTTCATGGAAAAGGGGTGCCGAATTTTCCCTTTTTATTAGCCTGATTTTTAGTTATCAGGAAGGGTACTTTCGATTTTTTGATAGGAGTGCCGAAATTTTGATAAATAGGGGGATATCTCATTGATTCTGGCATTTGAACCCTAATTTCTTCTTCTTCCATTGTGCCGAAATTCTTAGTCTCTCCCTCTACAATTTCTTTTCTTTAATTTCTTCAAAAGCCGAAACCTCTCCCTGTAATATCCTGATTTTGTGGGTCTATGCATTTGGTATGTTGCATGGCTAAGTTAGTAGGCTAAGGCTTTAAGGTGTGTATTGGGCTCAGGTTTGGGCTTAAAATCTGGGTTAAAATGATTAAAAATAGTGTTTGTAGTAATTTAATTTAAATTATTATGTTTAGTAGCAAGCTGGGCTTGTGGCCCAAAAATTTGAGGTGCTTTAGATGAGCATTAAGGTGGCGTCACAATGGGGAGGAGTTTGGGCCTAGTGTGGCCGCTTGGGGCCCAAATGGATGGGTCAAATTTCGGCACTGAGAAGGGAAAGGGGGTGGACAGCAATTAGGCTACATTTTAGGAGTTTATTTCTTTTATTTTTAAGTGATAAATGATGATAATTAGGAAAGATAAGGATTAAATGGATGAGGGATATGATAATTGATGGATAAAGTTATCAGGAGGGAGAGAGTTGGCCGAATATCCAACTCTGAGTGTGTGCTTGTGTATTGCCGAAATTTTGAAGCCTAGTGTTCATCTTTTCCATTTGATTTCTTTTCTTTCTTTCTCACTTACTCTTCTAGACGAAAATTCTCTTCTCTTATTCTCTCAAATTCTTTTCTTTGCCGCAACTCTCCAACACATTCTTCTCTTCATTCTTTTCCTCCAAAGCCGAATACCCTAGTCCCCATCATCTTCCTCCATAGCCGAATCTACAAGGGTGGTTTAGTTTTCCCGAAGGTGCACCATAAGCCGCATACTCCTTAGTAATCTGGTAAGTTTCGGGATTTTATTCTATGCGATTTCACTCTTTCTTTCATTAAGATCTAACCCGAAACACTTGTTTAAGGCCTGTCGATTTCACTTTGTACCCCTAGAAGCCGAATCCTATTCTGCTACAGCCAGAAGTACCGATTTTGGAAAGCCGAAGGTTGGTGGTTGATGGTAGGTTTGGCCGAATGGCCTTTCTTGTCTATTTGTGGTTGGCCGAATATGTTATGGTACTCATATAATTGCGTTTAAGGGATTGGTAAAATAAATGGGTGTTGGTCGAATGTAGGTTGGAAGGTGACGGGTTCGTAAGGACCTTTCGGGATTCAATAGTTAGGTAAGAATTCTTTTAAACACTATTATTATCTATTAGATCTCATCGATCTAAATGGTTTAGTGACCAAAGGGTTATTATGGCCACTAATAACAGTCGAGCAGTAGGAGGGGTTGGATCTGTAAACCCAACGCCGAAGTAGCGTAGAAGCAGTAAAAGCTGTAGTACGAAAACCAGGTGTGTAACTCTTACACACTTTCTTACGTAATATGTTTTATGTTATGTGTTATTTGAAAGCCGGAATGACGGCAATAGTTACGAATATACCCTTGTGGGTAATAGCGAGGATGCCGGGTAAGTTATTATTCTGTAAATGTGATTTAACATGTTAAGCATGATCGTACTGATATTGATTGCATGAGTATATGCCATGGGTGATGAGAGGAGGGGGAAGTATGATCTATCAGACTGTCACTAGTAATTTGGTATCACACAGTGGGTTTCCTCCACATATTACAAAATTGTGACTAGGTCTCAGTGGTTTGGCACCACCAGTGGTTTGGTACCACACATGTTTATTTTGTAACTTCGGTTACCAGTGGTTTGGCACCACCAGTGGTTTGGTACCACAAGGGGTAGATTCGGGAGACCCGGATGGATACTTAGGCGGGTTGCATGACTTGCATATTATTGTACTTGTGTAAGAGCATGATTTTCTTGGGATGGGGATTTATACACTGAGTCTCGGTGACTCACCCCTTCCTTTACATTTTTGCAGATCAGACTTAGATCGTGGATATGGAGCCGGAGTGGACTCGAGGTGGCCATGCTCAGCAATTGTTTTGTTTCAAAGTTTTCTGTTGAACTTAGTTGTTTTACTTTAATTTTGGGTTTACATCGTTGTAATAAGGCCGCCTAACTTTTATTTTGGGATGTTTTATTTGGTTGTTCCTATAACTTTTGTTAAGCAAACCTGATAGATATGAATTGGATGTTTTTCAAAACCTCGATAAGTACATTTTTTTAAAATGTTCACTGATCAGGAAAATGATATGGAATAACAATAAAGCAAATAATTTTCTAAAACAAGTCTTAACACGTTTTAAGCTTCACCAAACTAAAATTCATTTTCTAAAAATTTTCCAAGGGTTTCTTCCACCAACGAAGTTGACAAACCGATTTTTAAAGCATTTTTCTTCCTCGTAGCACGCCAGACTCGGGTGTAGCATTTAGACCGGGTTTGGGGTGTTACATTTTGGTATCAAAGCCCGGTTCAAAAGCTCGATGGTGGGCTTAGGGCCCAAAATATGTTTTAAAAGTTTGAGAGATGATTATTTTTTTTCGGGAAGCATGGCACCTGAGTCTCCGGCGCCGATCCACCCAGGTAAGTACCCTGACTCTTGTTGTGATATATTTGTTGGGCTTTGTGGGCTTTAGACGTAGTTAAGCATGATAGTACTGATGGACTCTAGGCTTAAACAAATAACTTCTCAAATCCATAAGACTTAACTTTATTAAAAAAAACCTGTAAACGAGTCACGAGGCTAAAGTGTGGCAACAAGCATATGCATGTCTAGGAGTAGATCTGGAAGAGCTTGGTATTTAAGCTGTCTGAGTGACTCGCCTCCTCTTCGCTGGAATCTTACCTGGTGCATAGTGATTATTCACTTTAGCTATGACAGGGTGTGGCAATAGGCATATGCATGTCTAGGAATGGATTTAGGGAAAGCTTGGTATTTAAGCAGTCCTAGTGACTCACCTCCTTTTCACTAGAATTTCACCTGGTGCATAGTGACTATTCACCTTAGTTACAAAGACGTGTTGACAGGCCAAAACTTACAACTAAAACCGGAAAGGGACCAGCCACACTATTTTGTAAAAACCCTAGTTTTGAAATTACCAAATTACCCCTGGATTTGTGAAAACTACCTTAGATTTAAAAAATGACCAAAATACCCCTAGATTTACAAAATTACTGAAATACCCCCGAATTTGAAAAATTACCGAAATACCCCTGAATTTACAAAATTACCGAAATACCCCCGAATTTGCAAAATTACCGAAACACCCCTGAATTGGAAAATTACCAAAATACCCTTATTCTGTAAAATCACCTGAGGCCATATTTTAGAAAATTACGAAAATACCCTGTAGGTTAAAATTACGAAAATACCCTCGGGTAGTGAAATGACGAAAATACCCCTAAAAGTTAAATGTGGTCTGTGGATGTTGTTTGTGTGATGAATGTACGTAGAACAATGAGATAATTCTGGAACTGAAACTTTAAGATAGATTCGCATGCGAAAGAATCACTTTCAAAACTTTTTTCTCATAAAATTGTTCGTGGATAAAAAGTGAACAGAGTTAATAATTCATAAAATTCTTAATCAGATAAACGCGAATGAGAAGAATGAGTACAAGAGGTCGTGGACGTCCACCGCGTGGCCGTGGTAGGGGTAGGATGACCTCGTCGGAGCCAGCAGGGTCTGGCCATGGGTCCGGAAACGTGCTGCCGGATCTGCCGGTGGCGGAAGCTGAGTTTTAGGATCAGACTGGTGGTAACGATGCAGTATCTCAGGCTGTACTGTGAGGTTTGGAACGAGTTGCCGGGGCAGGCGCGGGTGCTGGAGCCCAAAAATCCGTGGCTGAGTGACTCCGGGCTAACGGAGTAGAAGTGTTTCGGGGAGTTTCTAGGGTGGCTCCCAACACGGCTGAGTACTGGTTAGAGGCGACCGAACGTATAATGGATGATTTGGACTTCTCGGCTAAGGAGAAGTTAAAGGGGATAGTGTCTCTCCTCCGGGATGAGTCGTATCAGTGGTGGCTCACGGTTAGGGATGGTGCAGTGGCCGATGATATCACCTGGGATTATTTTAAGGCAGACTATCAGAGGAAGTATGTGGGAGCTAGGTATACTGATGCACAACGTAGGGCGTTCTTGAACTTGGTTCAGGGGAATAAGTTGGTACCCGAGTACGAAGCTGAATTCTTGAGGTTGAGTAGGTATGCTCGGGGTATGGTGGCTACAGAACATGAGCGCTATGTTAGGTTCGAGGACGGGTTAAGAGATGAGCTGCGGGTGTTAATTGCACCTCAGTGTGAAAGGGAATTTGTCGTTCTCGTGGAAAAGGCTAAGGTAGCTGAGGAGGTGAAACGAACTGAGAGGAAGAATCAGGACAGAAGTAAGGATAAAAGGAGTTTTGGGCCTTCAGGGTCTGCTGGAAGTTCACAGAAGAGGGCTAGATTTGGTGGACCAGAAAGAGCCGCAAAGCCTGCTGCTGCTCAGTGGCCACCTCAGTGTGCTAGATGCGGGAAGTCCCATTCGGGAGAGTGCTTGGCTGGTAGTAGAGGGTGCTTTGAGTGCGGGTCAATGGAGCACCGGGTAAGGGATTGTCTGCGGAAGTTAGCTAGGACTCAAGCTGAGGGTCAAGGACGCGGTCAATTCAGGAGGGATGGTCAGCAACCACAGAGGGGTCGAGGTGCAGCTAGGGGTGGTAATGGTAATGGTAACGGGCGAGGCCGAGGAGCACCTGGCCGAGGTGTTGGAGGTGCTGATGCTAGACAGCCTGTGTTGGTCTATGCAGCCAAACGTCGAGAGGAGGGTGACGCACCAGACGTTATAACCGGTACGTTTATAATTTTTGGGTTGCCTTACATTGCTTTAATTGATGTTGGTTCAACACACTCATATGTTGCTAGTAGTATAGTGGGAACTTTGAACTTAGTTAGTGAGACTGCTGCTAGGAAGATGACGGTAGTTAGCCCTCTAGGAAACTCTGTGGTGGTGGATAAACTGTATAGAGAAGTACCCCTAGAACTTTAAGGGGTCGTGTTTTAAGCGGATTTGATGGAACTACCCTTCGGGGAGTTCGATTTAATCTTAGGAATGGATTGGTTGGTAAAGTACCAGGCAGAGCTGGACTGTGCAGCTAAGCGTTTGGTGCTGAAGTCGGTTGGGGGTGAAAAGGTGGTAACGATAGGAGAGAGAAGGAATTACCTATCTAATGTGGTGTCTGCGCTAAAGGCGGAGAAGATGGTAAGGAAAGGATGTGAGGCGGTTATGGTCTACGTGTGTGCCTTGGAAGTTAAGGAATCAGGAATGGAGAATGTTCGAACGGTGAAAGACTTTGTCGATGTCTTTCCGGAAGAGCTTCCGGGTTTGCCCTCGAATCGTGAAGTGGAGTTCGGTATAGATCTTTTACCGGGAACAGCGCCAGTGTCTATTGCTCCATATAGGATGGCGCAAAAGGAATTGGTGGAGTTGAAAGTGTAGATTCAGGAGTTGCTGGACCGGGGTTTTATCCGGCCAAGTGTTTCACCGTGGGGGGCGCCTGTGCTCTTTGTTAAGAAGAAGGACGGGTCGATGCGAATGTGCATAGACTATCGTCAGTTGAGTAAATTGACAATTAAGAACAAGTATCCTTTGCCTAGGATAGATGACTTGTTCGACCAGCTTAAGGGAGCATCGGTCTTCTCCAAGATAGATTTAAGGTCGGGGTATCACCAACTTAAGGTAAAGGAGGCAGATATCCATAAGACGGCGTTTCGTACTCGATACGGGCACTATGAATTCTTGGTTATGCCGTTTGGATTGACGAACGCACCAGCCGCGTTTATGGATATGATGAACCGGGTGTTTCAGCCGTACTTGGATCGGTTCGTTGTAGTATTTATCGACGATATTCTGGTGTACTCAAAATCGGATGAGGAGCATGACGCACATTTGCAAGTGGTATTGCAGATTCTTAGAGAAAAGCGTTTATACGCCAAGTTTAGTAAGTGCGAGTTCTGGCTGAAGGAGGTTACTTTCTTGGGGCATGTGGTGTCAGCTTAGAGGATTAGAGTGGACTTTCGGAAGGTTGAGGCAGTTTTAGACTGGAAGCTACCGAAGTCTGTGGCGGAGATTCGGAGTTTTCTGCGGCTAGCAGGATATTACCGGAGGTTTGTGGAAGGGTTTTCTCTGATTGCAGCACCATTGACCAAGTTGCTGAGGAAAGGGGTTCCATTCATGTGGTCAGAAAAGCAACAGGAAAGTTTTGAGAAGCTAAAGAGGATTTTGACGGAAGCTCCGGTATTGATTCAACCAGAAGTCAGAAAAGAATTTACGGTTTATTGTGATGTGTCCCATACAGGATTGGGATGTGTGCTGATGCAGGAGGGGAAGGTAGTAGCGTATGCTTCCCGACAGTTAAGACCTCACGAAGTTAACTACCCGACTCATGATCTGGAATTGGCTGCAGTGGTTTTTGCCCTAAAAATTTGGAGGCATATATATGGGGAGAAGTCTGTAGTATATACGGATCGCAAGAGTCTGAAGTACCTTCTCACACAGAAGGAGTTAAATTTGAGGCAGAGAAGGTGGATTGAGCTGTTAAAAGACTATGACTGCTCGATTGAGTACCACCCGGGAAAGGCTAACGTGGTAGCGGATGCCTTGAGCCGTACGGTAGTGGCAGATTTAAGAGCCATGTTTGCTCACCTTAGTCTGTATGAGGATGGAAGCTTGTTAGCGGAATTGCAAGTGAAGCCAACATGGATTGACGAGGTTAAGGAGAAACAGCTGGTAGATGACGTTTTAAGTGCTCGTTGTTTGCAAGTGCAGAGTGGTGGATTGGAGGGGTATAGTCTAAGTAGCGATGGAGTGTTATGTTTTCAGGGAAAAATGTGTATACCTAAGGATGTGGAGTTAAGGCAGAAGATTTTGCAGGAGGTACATAGCAGTCCATATGCTATGCATCCAGGAGGTAGTAAGATGTACCAGAATTTGCGGGAGCAGTTTTGGTTGCCGAGCCTTAAGCGTAAGGTGACGGAGTTTGTGGGTAAGTGTCTCACGTGTCAGCAAGTCAAGGCTGAACATCAGGTACCCTCGGGATTGTTGCAACCAATTAAGATTCCACAATGGACGTGGGAAAGGATTACAATGGATTTCGTGAGTGGGCTACCTCTTACGCCAACCAAGAAGGATTCAGTTTGGGTAATTGTGGACCATTTGACGAAATTGGCTCATTTCATACCTGTGCGTATGGATTATTCTCTTCAGAAGTTAGCAAAATTATATTTAGCGGAGATTGTGAGGTTGCACGGGGTGCCAGTGTCGATTATCTCGAACAGAGACCCTAGATTTACGTCAAGGTTCTGGAAAGCTTTGCATCAGGCATTGGGTACAAGGTTGGATTTTAGTACAGCATTTCATCCCCAGTCAAATGGACAGTCGGAGAGGGTGATTCAAGTTTTGGAGGACATGCTAAGGGGATGTGTCTTGGATTTCAAGGGCAGTTGGGAAGAATTCTTACCATTGGTGAAATTCGCGTACAACAACAGCCATCAGGCAAGCATTCAGATGGCACCATACGAGGCGTTGTATGGTCGGAAGTGTCGTACCCCTACGTGTTGGACGGAGTTGGGGGAGCGGCAGTTGTTGGGTCCGGAGTTGGTTACAGAAATAGAAGATAAGGTGAAGGTGATTCGAGCTCGTTTAAAGGAGGCTTCGGACAGGCAAAAGTCTTATGCCAATCTTAAGCGGAAGGATATAGAGTTTACGGAAGGTGATAAGGTTTTCCTGAAGGTGTCGCCGTGGAAGAAGGTTCTGAGGTTCGGTAGGAAAGGCAAGTTGAGCCCTAGGTTTATCGGGCCTTATCGGGTGTTGAAACGAGTGGGACCAATGGCGTACCAGCTTGAGTTGCCACCTGAGTTGAGTCAAATCCACGACGTGTTCCATGTTTCCATGCTTAGACGCTATCGTTCGGATCCATCACATGTTGTGCCAGTGGAGGAGATAGAGGTGAATCCAGACTTATCTTTTGAAGAAGAACCGGTGCAGATTCTAGATCGGGATGTTAAGGTTTTGCGTAGGAAATCTGTTCCTTTGGTAAAGGTACTATGGCGGAACCATGGATCAGAGGAAGCGACATGGGAGCCGGAGGATATTATGCGGCAGCAATACCCTCAACTTTTCTGACCAGGTAAATTTCGAGGTCGAAATTTATTTTAAGGGGGGTAGAACTGTAATATCCTGATTTTGTGGGTCTATGCATTTGGTATGTTGCATGGCTAAGTTAGTAGGCTAAGGCTTTAAGGTGTTTATTGGGCTCAGGTTTGGGCTTAAAATCTGGGTTAAAATGATTAAAAATAGTGTTAATAGTAATTTAATTTAAATTATTATGTTTAGTAGCAAGCTAGGCTTGTGGCCCAAAAATTTGAGGTGCTTTAGATGAGCATTAAGGTGGCGTCACAAGGGGGAGGAGTTTGGGCCTAGTGTGGCCGCTTGGGGCCCAAATGGATGGGTCAAATTTCGGCACTGAGAAGGGAAAGGGGGTGGACGGCAATTAGGCTACATTTTAGGAGTTTATTTCTTTTATTTTTAAGTGATAAATGATGATAATTAGGAAAGATAAGGATTAAATGGATGAGGGATATGATAATTGATGGATAAAGTTATCAGGAGGGAGAGAGTTGGCCGAATATCCAACTCTGAGTGTGTGCTTGTGTATTGCCGAAATTTTGAAGCCTAGTGTTCATCTTTTCTATTTGATTTCTTTTCTTTCTTTCTCACTTACTCTTCTAGCCGAAAATTCTCTTCTCCTATTCTCTCAAATTCTTTTCTTTGCCGCAACTCTCCAACACATTCTTCTCTTCATTCTTTTCTTCCAAAGCCGAATACCCTAGTCCCCATCATCTTCCTCCATAGCCGAATCTACAAGGGTGGTTTAGTTTTCCCGAAGGTGCACCATAAGCTGCATACTCCTTAGTAATCTGGTAAGTTTCAGGATTTTATTCTATGCGATTTCACTCTTTCTTTCATTACGATCTAACCCAAAACACTTGTTTAAGGCCTGTCGATTTCACTTTGTACCCCTAGAAGCCGAATCCTGTTCTGCTACAGCCAGAAGTGTCGATTTTAGAAAGCCGAAGGTGGGTGGTTGATGGTAGGTTTGGCCGAATGGCCTTTCTTGTCTATTTGTGGTTGGCCGAATATGTTATGGTACTCATATAATTGCGTTTAAGGGATTGGTATAATAAATGGGTGTTGGTCGAATGTAGGTTGGAAGGTGACGGGTTCATAAGGACCTTTCGGGATTCAATAACTAGGTAAGAATTCTTTTAAACGCTATTATTATCTATTAGATCTCATCGATCTAAATGGTTTAGTGACCAAAGGGTTATTATGGCTGCTAATAACAGTCGAGCAGTAGGAGGGGTTGGATCTGTAAACCCAACGCCAAAGTAGTGTAGAAGTAGTAAAAGCCGTAGTACGAAAACCAGGTGTGTAACTCTTACACACTTTCTTACGTAATATGTTTTATGTTATGTGTTATTTAAAAGCCAGAATGACGGCAATAGTTACGAATATACCCTTGTGGGTAATAGCGAGGATGCCGGGTAAGTTGTTATTCTGTAAATGTGATTTAACATGTTAAGCATGATCATACTGATATTGATTGCATGAGTATATGCCATGGGTGATGAGAGGAAGGGGAAGTATGATCTATCAGACTGTCACCAGTGATTTGGTATCACACAGTGGGTTGGCCCCACATATTACAAAATTGTGACTAAGTCTCAGTGGTTTGGCACCACCAGTGGTTTGGTACCACAAGGGGTAGATTCGGGAGACCCGATGGATACTTAGGCGGGTTGCATGACTTGCATATTATTGTATGAGCTTGTGTAAGAGCATGATTTTGTTGTGATGGGGATTTATACACTGAGTCTCGGTGACTCACCCCTTCCTTTACATTTTTGCAGATCAGACTTAGATCGTGGATATGGAGTCCGAGTGGACTCGAGGTGGCCATGCTCAGCAATTGTTTTGTTTCAAAGTTTTCTGTTGAACTTAGTTGTTTTACTTTAATTTTGGGTTTACATCGTTGTAATAAGGCCGCCTAACTTTTATTTTGGGATGTTTTATTTGGTTGTTACTATAACTTTTGTTAAGCAAACCTGATAGATATGAATTGGATGTTTTTCAAAACCTCGATAAGTACGTTTTTTTTAAAATGTTCACTGATCAGGAAAATAATATGAAATAACAATAAAGCAAATAATTTTCTAAAACAAGTCTTAACACGTTTTAAGCTTCACCAAACTCAAATTCGTTTTCTAAAAATTGTCCAAGGGTTTTCTCCACCAACGAAGTTGACAAACCGATTTTTAAAGCATTTTTCTTCCCTGTGGCACGCCAGACTCGGGTGTAGCATTTAGACCGGGTTTGGGATGTTACAGCCATCCTATATAGAGCAATAGATACCGGCGCTGTTCCCGAAAGAAGATCGATACCAAACTCTACTTCACGATCCGGGGGTAATCCCGGAAGTTCTTCAGGAAAAACATCAGGAAATTCCTTCATCGTTCTAACGTTCCCAACCGTTAATTTCTTAGCTTCCAGAGCTCGAACAAACATTAATACTGCCTCACATCCTTTCCTCACCATCATTTTCGCTCTTAGAGTAGTCACCACATTCGACAAACAGCTCCCCCTTTCCCCTATCACCAACACTTCATCACCCTCGGGGGTTTTTAACACCATATGCTTGGCTGCACAATCTAGATTAACTTGATACTTCACAAGCCAGTCCATGCCTAAAATTAAATCAAACTCCGCGAACGGTAATTCCATTAGATCCGTTCGGAAGACCATCCCCTGAACTTCTAGAGGTACCTCCCGGTAGAGTTTATCCACTACTACAGATTGTCTGAACGGGCTAACAACAGTCATTGCCCTAGGGGTAATCTCAGATTCTAACCTTAAAGTTCCAGATACGCTACTAGCTACATACGAATGCGTCGACCCAATGTCAATCAATGCAGTGTAAGGCAAACCAAAAATTAAAAACGTATCGGTTATAACATCCGGTGCGTCTGCCTCCTCTCGACGTCTGACAGCATAGACCAATCCTGGCTGTCTCGCATCAGTATTCCCTGCCCCTTGGCCTGGTGCTCCACGACCCCGACCGGCACCATTACCTCCTCTGGCTGCACCACGACCTCCCTGTGGCTGCTAACCCCCTCTGCCAGGCTGAGCATTCCCTCGACCCGTGGGCCCTTCACTGTCCCGTTGCTGCGGACAGTTTCTAACTTAGTGGTCCGTAGATCCACACCTAAAACACTTATTAGTGCCTGTCCAACACTCACCAGTATGGAATTTACCACACCGAGCACACTTCTATGTCTGACTAGCAGCAGCAGGTCTCTCCTCCCATTTCTGCGCATCTGACCTAAGTCTCTTCTGATTACGCCCTACTGACCTTGACGGTCCAACATTCCTCTTATTCCCACTCCTATCTCTATCCTGATTCAGTTTCTCAGTCCGCTTTACCTCCTCGGCTATCTTAGCCTTTTCCACAAGCACAGGGAATTCCCTCTCCCTTTGTGGGCTATCAAAACACGCAAATCATCCCTCAACCCATCTTCGAACCGGACGCAACGCTCATGTTCCGTGGCTACCATTCCTCGGGCATATCGGCTAAGGCGTAAGAATTCAGCTTCATACGCAGCCACTGACCTACTCCCTTGAACCAGATTTAGAAATGCTCTGCGCTGTGCATCCACATAACTCGAGCCAACATACTTATTCTGAAACGTCGTTTTAAAGAGATCCCAGGTGATACGATCAGCTACTGCACCATCCTTAACCATAAGCCACCATTGATATGCTTCATCCCGCAGGAGAGATACAACCCCTTTCAACTTCTCCTCCTCCGTGAGATCCAAATCATACATTATGCGTTCCACCGCCTCCAGCCAATACTCAGCTGAGCGCGGGGCTACACCAGAAATTCCCCTAAACACCTCTGCCCCATTGGCTCTAAGTCGCTCCGGCACAGATTTCCGGGCTCCTGTGTCCATACCTGCCCCAGAAACTCTCTCTAAAACCCTTAACATTGCCTGAGATACCGCATCATCTCCGGCAGTCTGATCCTGAAATTCCTCCTTCGCGGCTGGTGGTATCGGCATCTCGTTTCCAGATCCATGGCCAGATCCTACTGGTTCCGACACCGTCATCCTACCCCTATCATGACCACGTGGCGGACGTCCTCGACCCCTTGTACTCATTCTACCGATTCGCGTTTACCTGATTAGGAATTTTATGAATTATTAGTTTTCTTTCACTGATTAACCACGAACAGTCTTATGAATAGTAGTTTAAGAGTAGTTCTTTCGGATTCGCAATTATATCTATAATTCAATCTCAAGTCCGCATCTCTTAGTTCTATGAAGCACATACATTCAATCATCAAACATCAACATACAAGTAACATCCACGAACTTACACTCACCATGTAGGGGTACCTTCGTCATTTCACTACCCAGGGGTATTTTCGTAATTTATCCTACCGGGGTATTTTCGAAATTTCCAAAGTAGGGTTCCTTGGTGATTTGGTGAGATAAGGGTATTTTGGTAATTTTGCAAATCAAGGGTATTTTGGTCATTTCACAAATCAGGGTCAATTTGGTAATTTTACAAAGCAGGGATAATTTGATGTTGTTGTTGTTGTTGTTGTTGTTGTTTTAAACAGGGATACTTTGGAGAATGTAGTTTCACAATCCGGGTTACTCTCGTAAATATAGGGTTTTCGGGTAAATTTGCAAAACATAGGTATTTTATAAAATCACGGTTGTTTTGGAAATTTTCACAAATCAAGTGTATTTTTTTGTTATATTTTTTTCTTGAAATTTTGCCAACCGGAGTGGTTCGGTAATTTTCACAAATTTTGGTATTTAGCAATTCTGGGGGATTCTGGAAATTTTTACAAATCAGGTTTTTTTTTGGAAATTTTACAAAACTTGGGGGTATTTTTTTGAATCTGAAATAGGGTGACTGGTCCCTTTCGGGTTTTAATTATAGAGTTTGGCCCATCAACAAGTCCTTATGGCTAAGGTGAACAGTCACTACGCACCAGGTAGGATTCTAGCGAAGAAGAGGTGAGTCACTAGGACAGCTTAAATACCAAGCTCTCCGTGAATCCAATCCTAGACATGCGCATGCCTGTTGCCACACCCTAACCCTGCGACTCATTCACGGGTTTGTTTAGTTGGATTAAGTTTTATGGAATTGAAGAGTTGTTTAACTAGGCCTAAGGTCCATTAATACTATCATACTAGTCTACGTCCATAGAGCCCATCAACCCAACAATTATATCACATCAAAAGTTAGAATTCTTACCTGCGTAGACCGGGTGCCGGTAGACTCGAAGGCCAAATCTTCATCCAAGACACATTTTTTTTCAAATTCACATCAACTTTACAAAACATTACTAGGCCCATTTCACAGCCCGAGTTTTGAACTGGGCTCTGATACCAAAATGTAACACCCCAAACCCAGCCCATGCGTTTCGACCAGATCTGGTATGCAACGGGTTGTACATTGAAAACTTTTGCTTCGTTAGTTTTGGAAATTGTAAGTTAATTGGACATTATTTGGATAAATAAGTGACATTTTAAAAATGAAAAAAAACCTTTGTATTATTATTATTATTAAGTATAATAAAACCTTTGACACAATTTCATAAGTTACAAAACATTAAAAACTACTTAGTTGAAAAAGAACTATGGGGCCTTATTACATGAATATTCCCGAAATAAAATAAAATAAAACTTAAAGAAAACCGAAATAATCTGTAGAAATAAAAACTTGATGGCCCCGCAAGTCCGTCTCGACTCCCATGTCCACGATCTACTACTCATCTGAAAGAGTAGAGAAAAAGGAAAGCGTGAGTCACCAAGACTCAGTGTATAAATCCCGAAACACACAACGACCTGAGGCCCATAAACACATTATGGGCCCTGGCCCATACATAAAGGCAACAATCGTAATTACATGATAAATAACAAATGATGTATAGCCCAACCTATCCTAGGTTTCCATCCTCTACACACCAACCCGTACCAACCATCACACCTTGGGGATTTCTACAATCAACCCCCCATCCGCTACACACCATAACGACAACCGTACTGCCTATTCCTGTTATTCAGGAATCATTAAACGTGGCATTGCCACCGATCACTATGTGACCTAACATCAGATTTTGTGGTTTAACCACCGATCACCAAGTGACCTAACATGCACTTCCCCTTCAATATCATAATCCCACCTCATGCATACACACATAAGGAAAACATCACACAGGCTTTCATATATATTTCGATACACATAGAGATTTCTATGGTTACGTACCTGGCATCCTTGCCTAACCCCTTTTAGGGTTTCGTTCGACTGTCTACACAACCACTTTCCGGCTTTTAGCCCATAACATATATATAGACATACATACATGTTTAATAGTGTGTTAAAGATCTACACACCTGATTACCGTGAGAACGAGACCCTCTAAGTCAACGCTATCTGTAGCCAACACCACCGCTATCTGCCTAAGGTGTTGTTCAGAAGCCGGTCCACAACCCGGTGGCCAATCCCGTACTGCTGACACTGCTCGCTTCTTAAACTTAGGGATTGGGTTTACGGACCCAATCCTCTCCTTTGCCTGATCCATATTCGATTCCATCAGAAGTCCTTGTTAGAACTACAATAATGAGATAGGGTTGTTAAACCATAACCTATGGTTAAGATTACAGGTATGATAACGAATCTAACAGAAATCTAAAGAAATCCCTTACCTTGAAATCCCGCAATTAAAGACTAGCGATTCCCGGCTTTTAAAGCTAAACGAACAGGTTTCCTTCAAATCCCGGAATGCCGCCCAAACGCAAAAGAGAGGAAATATTAGCCTCAAACGACAGCCTTAACAACCAAGTGGCCATTCAGCCTTGCCTCTTAAAAACCGAAAGAGAGATTGAAGAGATAGGAAAACCGGCACTCACCTTAACACAAAGAATTCGACTACCCCTTTGAGATTCTGGCTTTTTGAGAAGATCAAGAAGAGAAGATAATAAGAAGAAATCCATATATTTTCGACTTTTAGTTGAAGAAATCGGCAAAAAGAATAGGGAGTATTCGGCTATGGAGATGAGAGGAGAGTTCAGGGTTTTGGCTTTTGAAAGAAAAAGTGTTGAGAAGATTGAGAGGTTTCGGCTTCTGAAGAAATCAAAAGAAAAGAACTTGCAGAGGGAGACTAATAATTTCTGCACAGGGAAAGAAGAAAAGAATAGGGTTCCAAATGCCGGAATTGATGAACTATCCCCCCTATTTATAGAAATTTCAGAACTTACCTATCAAAAACCGAAAGTGCCCTTCCTGATAACTAAAAATTAAGCAAATAAAAAGGAAAAATTCGGCACCCTCTTTGCCATAAAGAAACCGATTTCTTCACTTCTCTAGGTGATGGAATTTCGGCCAACACCTAGCCTTGCAGATAGCTCCTATCTTTTCTCCTTTTATCTTCTATATTATCAACTATAATATCTCCATTATCCTATTCACATAAATCCTCCTATTTTTGAGCCTTGTTGCCGTCCACTCCACCTAACCCTAATGCTGAAAATTAGCTAACTTAAATTAAAAGAATTGGGCTCCATGAAACTTAAATTTGGGCCCCTTATTCCCTGGTGTGTGGCGTCACCTCCTTGCTCCCTAAGTGGCTCCACTGACCACTGGGCCACAAGCCCATTTTGATATTTTAAACACAGATACCACCCTTTTAAAACCCTATAGTGCCCAAACAGATAATTTAACCAAGGCCTCTGCCTAAGCCTGAGCCCAATTTGGACCCCTAACACTTAAATTAACACATTAAACATATCACCGCACTAAACGCATAGGCCCATTAATTCAGGATGTTACAGTTTTGGGACTTATGAACCCTGGCCAAAACGATGCCATTTGGTGATGCCTATTTAAACCAATTTTTTTTTGAAAAAAAAATCATTTCAACTTAGATTTAAGAAAAACTTTGAAACCCTCTTTTTTTTTTCTCTCAACCTTCCCTCAGTCCGGCCATTGAGCCGCCATGGGCCATCATGGCCACGGGTCATATGCAACGGCGGCCGTCGCCTCTGGTGGTCTGAGTGAAAAAAATCCATTTTTAAACCTTTTTAACCCTTTTTGACCCTTTATAAAGTAAAAAGACGAAACCCTGACAATATTTTTAAGAAATTTTTTGTTTTCTCTCTTCCGACAAAATTTCGACGATATTGTCTTTCATCGAAGACAGTGGCCTCGGCCTCGCATGGCGAAGAACAAAACAGCATAGGTGAGAAATAATAATTTTATTTGTATTTTCATAAAAATAAATAAATAAAATGAACTACCTTTTTTTAAAACTTCTTGTTGTTTTTTTTTGTTTTTGTATTTTCTGTAAAAGATTACATGCCATTGTTATGGTTTTTATAGCCATATATTACAAAATCCTTTATCTTTTTGCTTTTTTCTTTTTTTATCTACCATTTCTGCTTTCTGTCCTCTGTCCCTTTTTCTTTGCAGGTATTTGGGGCAAGGTCAATGGTGTTGGGGAGTCACGCCTTACCATTTTGATGAAAGGAGGGGGAAGGGCCTCGGGCGGCGCAATGGCTGACATGGCGAGGGAGCGGCGCTAGAGCTGTTAAGGTTTCTATTAGTTTTTTAAGGTTTTATACTTGAGTTGATTGGACTTTTAGGATTTTGTATTGGTTTGGACTTATAATTTGGGTTTTATTTATTTTATTTTGTTTTTGTTTTTTTTTTTGGATTTATGTATTGGGCCTGGCAAAATTGGGTTACTACAATAGCATGATCCAAATCAGCCTTGGAGAAAATAACAAGATCATCAGCAAAAACAAGTGTGACAATTCAGGGTCCGAACGACACAATTTAATAAGATTCCACTAACCACTTGAGATATCCAAGTGAATATCATATCTTAACAATTCCATACATAACACTAATAAATATGGAGACAACGGACATTCTTAAATTTTAAAAATACTATAATCATATGTGTCGAAACCATTTTTATTGAAATCGACTTTTATTTTGAAAACGAGAATGGGAGTCGCCACCAATCTTTTTTATCTGAGGTGTGATTGGATCACCTTGAAACTTGATCTTTTTAATAAAAGGTTTAATTTATTAAAATAATGTTTCTCGGTCTTCAAAAATCCAAAAAACGGGTTCGGGAGTCAGTTACGCACGAGGAAGGATTAGCACCCTCTTGACGCCCAAAATTGGTACCTAGTTGATTATATGATGTCTTAGTGTTAAAAATTGAAAATTTGAAGAATTTAAAATATGACCCCTCTTTGTATTAATGTATATTTTACTTAAAACTTGCTTGAATAAATCGAGAAGTATGTTAAAGACCCTCTCATCTCGAGGCAACAAAATGTCACATCCCGTAAGTTAGGACACGATACTTCGAATTCTCGAGAATGAATTTGCCTTTATTTTTTAATTGAAATCTCACGTGTTTTAATTTTAAAAGGATATTCCGTTATTTAGACCCAACGAGAAAAATTGAAACACCGTAAGTTAGGGTACGACTTTCTCTTGTTTCCAAATACAGATCATTGCCTTATTTTGAAAACTTTCTTTTTTTGAATAATATCAAACATACTATTTAAAAGGTGTATATTTCTCTTATTCGAGATAAAATATAAGACGGCCCATTATGGATAAATACGTTTAAACACAATTTTTGACGTGATTTTATCTAAATAAAATGGTGATGTAGAGAACGGAACGATGATATATGAATGAAGTGTCGCATTAATAAATGAAAATAATGAATATACTAATAAAAACAATTTACGAGAATCATATAATGTACACTATTTTAAGATTATTACGAACAATCAAAAGATAAATAAAGTAAATAATAACAATGATAATAGCAACAACGTATGCACATAAAAGACAATGCCAATAAAAAAATAATAAAGTCAAAGAAATAAATACGTAAATAAATATAAGGGAAGATTGTTTATAAAATATTGAAAATGAAAAACCAAGTTAAAATATAAATGAAATTAAAGATACAATTTGCAATAAAATATATAAATAAATAATAATAATAATAATAGATATAATAATAATAGTGAAAAAGAAAAGAAAAGAAAAATTAAAAATAAACAAATGTATAAATATAAATAAATACAACGAAAAATAAAGTATAAAAGTTTGAAAGTAGGGGGTTGAATCAAAATCTAAGCAAAATTTAAAGTAAAAATCATAATGAAATAAGTAAATTAAATAATATAGGGGACTAAAATTTAATGTGCGAGAAAGGGCAGGGGCCAACTGGGAAATTATCTCCAGGCCCACAAAGCGCGTCGTTTCAATTTGGACTGAAATGGAACAAAACCAAAAATTTAGAGTGAAATAAAAAAGAAAAAGAAAAGAAATAGGGTTAAATTGAAACAGGGTAGAAAGGAGGAAGGATCACCTGCAAAATTATCCCTCTTAAACATAAACACAAGGACCCCCTGGGAGAATCGGGTCGGATCTTGTGTCGCGACCAAAACGACACCGTTTTGGGGGATCTGCCTTTTAAAATGGTTTAAGGACCAAATTGAAATAGGGATAAAATTTAAAGGCAAAATTAAAAAAGGGAAAAAAGGGCAGGATTAAAATGAAGCGCGCCGCAAAAGCGAAAGGGCTGACTGCGCAAATAGCCCAAAAGTTGAAAACGCACGGATCCTCAGGAGTGGGTCGGGTCGCACGCGGGTCAGGCTCAGAACAGCACCGTTTTGGCATTAAAGAGTCTAAATGACACGACACCATTTCACTTCTGTTATATAAATCAATTTTTTTTAAAAAAAAATTATTTTTACTCTTCTTCTGAAAAAAAAAACTCTCTCAACCTCTCTCACCCTCTCCGAGCTCCGGCCTAGGGCTTCAGTGAGTTCCACAGCAGTCACCAGCTACTGGCGACGGATTCTGCCGTTCTCAGTGGCCAGAAAATTCCAAAAATAACCTTTTTAGCCCCCTTTCAAACCCTAGTTCTAGATCTAAGCCGAAAAGCCTAAAAAAGAAAGAAAAAATAAAAAACCGACTGACGCCCTTTTTAGCCTTTCGGCCTTTCATGTGCCCTTTTTGTGAAGCCCAAATGAAAACCCTAAAGGGCTGCCATGGCTTTCGTGGGCGGAGGAAAACCTTTGACGGCGGCAAGGTATGAAAGGGCAGGTAAACGGGTTTTTTTATTGTTATATATATATATATATAGATATGTATATGATAAACCATAATATATACATATTTAATCCCACATTTAGCATACTTTTATATGATTTATTCCCTGAATTGTAGAATTTGGTGCTCCTAAACCTTTAATTTCATGTTTTATACTTAAGAGAGCACCGGAGGATGAAAAGAACTAGAAACGGGACAAAAACGGAGAAAATGGACCAAAGTACGAAATTCACACGGCCTGGGCCCAAGCCACATGGTCGTGCCTTCTTAACAAACCCAAACACAGTCGTGCCTCTTTAGAGACCCGACCATGGCCTGGATTCGATTCACACGGCCGTGCCACACGGGCGTGTCCCTGACGTGACCTGTTTTAATTCTATTCGGAATAGGGTACTTAGAGGCAAAGAGAGACATTCCAAAAGCCTATATAAACACCCTAGAGGCCAACCTTTAAGGGGTGTTCAGGTAGACCGAGGAGCCAAGGCAAAGAGGCCAGAATTGTGGGATTTACTCGAAGAAAGCTAGTTGATTCATCTCAAGAAGCCGGATTCATACTCAAGACGGAAGATCTTCCCTTCAATTTCCTTCAGGGGTTTTAGGGTTTTTCTTATGTTTTGTTTTATATTTTCTTCTGAGATGTATTCTTTTATAATTATGAACTAAACCCCTCAAGTACCTGAGGAGGATGAAACCTAAGATGGATCTTGTTATTGTTTTTTGAACTATATGATAAATACTTGATTTGTTCTTAATTATGTGTTCTTAATTCTTGTTTTGATATTTCAGGATATTGATTCAAGTATTGATGTGCTTAGGCAGAGGAGGAATATTCCCTGTTTAAGAGTAGATCTAGCATAATTAAGCGGAGTTGGTTGCAACCCTAGAGATAGGATGACGAAAATCTGCCGGATTAGGGTCAAACCTAATATGGGAGTCCATAGATCGAGTTAATGCAATTCTAGGGGTCTTAATTAGAAAGAGATTTCAATTAATCAACCTAGGGTTAGACGTTAGTAGCCTCGAGAGAGGTATTAATATAAATTAGGGAATCTTACGGATCAAATCAAGTGAATAAATCGTCTGGTTCAGAGTTAAATAACAAGTGAAGTCTAGGCGGATTCTTCCTCGGGTATTGTCTTAATCAATTGGTTTTTCCCACAAGTATTTCCCCAATTTATTCTCTGTGTCTTAGCATCTTTTCCTTAGTAATTAGTTAAATAAATATTAATCACTTTTATTTTAGGCTAAATAATAAAAAGGAAGTCAATATTAGTACTTTTAGCTCCATTGGGTTCGACAATCCGATCTTGCCACTAAACTATACTACTGTTCGATAGGTGCGCTTGCCTCAATCATTGTCTTAGTTAGTTTCTAGGCTCGATCATTCATTATATAAATTTTAAGACTTTCAGATAGGATCAAGTTTTTGGCGTCGTTGCCGGGGAACTGAAATATTAAGAACGCTCAATTTTTATTACTTTAGCCATATTTTATTTATTTTTGCAATTAAATTTTATTTTTATTTTTCTAAATTTTCTTCTTTGCTTCTGGTAGGTATTCTAGTTTATGACTAGAAGAAACCCGTCAAGACCTCTACTTTACGATAGTGAAATTGAAAGCACAGTTCGCAGAAACCAAAGAGAAATAAGGAGAAGCCGACAATACATACAAGAAGAGAAAATTAGTACTACCAAAGAGATGTCTGAGAATAATCAATATATTTACCTGCTTCAAGAATAGAGAAAAGAAAATCAAACTGCTACCTTGTAAAACTTGTTGCTTTTTTGTATTTCCCCTTCTTCTTTCTTACAATCGAGTAATGGCTTTTATAGCCAATATTACACTATTTCTGCTACTATTTTCTTTCATTTTCACTACTGTTGCTCTGCCCTATTTCTGTGTTCTGTTTTCCCTTTCTTTTTTGCAAGTGTTGGGGTCAGCGGAGAAGACCTTGCTATTCTGGTGAAAGGCGGCCAAGCCTCGGGCGGTGGGCGTACTGCGATGGCACGTGGGTGGCAGCAAAAGGGTGTGGTGCCAGAAAGGAAGCTAGGGTTTCTTGCTTTTGCCGGAACTGTTTAGGTTGTGGGCTTTTTAGTTGTGCTTAGGGTTTTTTAGCTTGGCCTTGTAATAATTTTTCTTTTGGGCTTGTTTATTATTTTTTATTTCTTGGTTTATTCTTTTAGTTGGCCCGGGCAAATTTGGGCCTTTATAGTTGCCCCTCTTTGCTCGTTGTCGTGTAACGGAAATGGAGCAAAGACTTTTAAGAAGGACTAAATTTGCCCGGTCTCGCCAAAATCTTGACTTCTTTGCCGTTTATCTTTTTTAAGTAGCTTCCTTCTAACCTACTGCAACTTCAGAGGTATAGGATTTGTTGCTTCAATCTACTCCACTGCAACTTCAGGGAGCTAAGATTTGTAACTTGTAGCTTTAATTTGTTCCACTGCAACTTTAGGGAAATAAGATTTGCTATTCTTCAATCTGCTCCACTGCAACTTCAAGGAGATAAGACTCGTAACTTGTAACCTTAATCTATTCCACTGCAACTTCAGGGAAATAAGATTTGTAGCTTCAATCTGCTCCACTGCAACTTCTGTAACAGTCCGAATTTGACCCTAATTGGAACGATGGTTTCGGGACCACGAATCCGAAAAAATTTTAAATATTATATTTTGTGTTAATTATATGTGATTTATGATGCGTGAAAGTTTCGTAGAGAAATTTGACTATTTGCATGCTTAATTAAATAAAAAGGACTAAATCCCGTAAAGAGTAAAAGTGACCCATCATTTGATTAATGGCTAAATTGATGTGGCTTTTTAAGGTTGAGGCCTTATTTTGTAAATTGGCCTTTTTGAAATGTAGTGGACGGCACATTGGTGTTATAAATGGCTATTTTATTTGGTAATGGTTTATTAAATAATATTATAATATATGTTATATTATATAAAACAAAAACATGAAAAAGAAAGCCATAATGCTTATATTTGGCCGAATATCAAAAAGAAAAAGAAGAAAAGAAGTTAGCAAGGTTTCGGCTAGGTTTTGGGCTTAATTAAGGTAATTTTTGACTTCGGTTTTCGATAATTTCTACGTTTTTGTAATCGTTGCTCCGAGAGCTTTAATACCCATGTCTTAATTTCATGAATTGATGATGTTTGTGTAAAATGCCATTGATGTTATGATGAATTTTGTGATGT
Source organism: Gossypium australe (assembly GCA_005393395.2). Taxonomy (NCBI): domain Eukaryota; kingdom Viridiplantae; phylum Streptophyta; class Magnoliopsida; order Malvales; family Malvaceae; genus Gossypium; species Gossypium australe. The sequence goes on from CM016620.1 coordinate 98,918,444, forward strand.
TTTATGTGTTAAATGATAGATATGTAATTGATGAACATACGTTGTTCTTGAATTTTTGATGAATTTGTTTAGATAGGGCTAGATTGAGAAAATAAAAATTTGAGGGGTTAAAATGCAAAATAAATGAAATGTAGGGATTTGTATGATCATGGGGAAGATTCGGCCCTTAGGGATTAAATTCAAATTATGTGTATTTTGTGTTTTGTGTAGTAGGGACTAAATTGTAAAAGTTGTAAAGGTTAGGGGTAAAATGGTAATTTACCTATTTAAGTGTTTTAGGACTAAATCGAATTGAAATGTGTTTGAGTGAGCTTAAATTGAATATGTTTAGATCAAGAACAAAGAAACACGGACTTGGATCGGGGGAAAGGCGAAAGTTATCGAATAGCTGATTCTTTCCGTACGACGATATCCGAGGCAAGTCTTTAAGCAAGTTAATACTGTAAATATTGTTCGTAACCTAGTTGTATGCTGAATTCTTGAATTTTTGGATTGAAATGTAGACATAGCCGAATGTGACATATCAAATTTAACAATGAAAGGTAGTAAATTAAATTGAATTCATTATGTGAAAGTGAAATGAATTATGTGTTATATATGTGATTTTAGTAAAATGTAATGTGATTAAGCTTATTCGAATTTGATATGTGATAGTATTATGATATGTATGGGATATATGTGATTTTGGTATTAAGAAAGGTGTATGGAATGGTTAATTATGTTGATACTCAGGCTTCGAGCCTAGTAGGCCTTGTACCGGTGATTTATATCGGGCTTATTGCCTAGCAGGCCTTGTGCCGGTGATTTATATCGGGCTTATTGCCTAGCAGGCCTTGTACCGGTGAATTATATCGGGCTTCTTGCCTAGCAGGCCTTGTGCCGGTGAATTATATTGGGCTTAATGCCTAGCAGGCTTAGTGCCGGTGAGTAACTCAGGCTTACGCCTAGCAGGTTTTTAAACCGGTGATGAAATTTCAAGTTTCAAGACATAAACTTTTCTAGCTATGTAATCATTGAGGAAGAAATCTGATATTACAAGTTATATATATGTATGATCGGCCATACAAGTAAGTGCCTACAAGTTATTAAATTGATCTTCTATATTTGATCAATAAGGTATATATATAAATATTTGTGTTAAGTTGTCGGATGCGAATGATACTAATTGATCCTGTATATTCAGCCTTATGCTTATGTTTATGTGACATATTGGGATTACTTTGATGCCATGTATACGAATGTATGAAATGTTAAATGGATATATATATATGTGAATATATTTCCTTTTATGTGAAATTACTAAGTGTAAGTATATACTTATTGTATATACATATATATGTGATCCTATTGAATTATGTGTATCGAAAATATGAGTACTTGGAAAAGAGTATTTAATTTATATGTGAATTATATGATGAGATTATAAATTGAAGTTTAAAGGTAAAATAGTGATGATGGTTAAGCTAAATGAGCATTAGCATTCGACATTAGTAGATCATTTAAGTACTAAGCTTTGAAATATTGATATTAGATGCTTGGATATGAGAGTTTAAATGGACATGTATTTATGTAATTAAGGAGGTAATTCGGATGTATACGGCCTTTACTTGTTCGAATATTTATGTGAACTTATTGAGTTACATGTATGTGTATTATGAACAGATCATAAAGAGAGGATGTTTTATATTTTGAATTTGATGCTGAGTTGGTAAGTTGTATGCTAATGGTAAGGAAATGATAAATGTTATGTTAAGTGAGGTAAAAGCATTCGGTTTTGAAGGACTTTCGAGTTAATCTATTTTATTCAATGTTAATTCTTGATTGTTTTAAATGCTTGAATGTCCAATTGGTATATTATAATTGCTTAAGACTTACTAAGCTAAGTTAGCTTACTCCGTGTGTTCATCATCCTGTTTTATAGATTTTGATCAAGCTAAGAGCTCATGGGATCATCAACAAAGTCATCCACACTATCAACCTATTTTGGTACTTTTGAGTTTGGATTTTAAACTAAAGGCATGTATAGGCTAGACTAAGTTTTAAGCTATGAATTTGTTCTTATATATATTAGCTATTCGAAAATGGCTTAACTTGGATCATTAGAATTAGACTTGGCTTTATGAGTTCGTGATTGAGTGTTTAATGTGTTTGGTTATATCAATTTGATTATGACTTAATTATTTGTAGTATACAACTTCTATGTTTCTTAAATAATGTGGTGCATGAGTTGATATATATATATGATATGTATGGTATGTATGCATTTGGTAATTCATTGAGTTGATTATGTATTTGAGTGTATAATGGTTATTTATATTTAGTTGTAAAATGGTAAGTAGTAAATGTGTTTCATAATGGGATTGTGCGTGTGATAGTAGCATGGTTGGTTTATGTTATACATGTCAGGCATAGGATCAAGTATTTATCTCATCTTAGAAATATATTTTATTGTATATCACGTGTATGTTGGATATTTATATGACTTGATCTAAATGTTGAGGTGGTTAATACATGTGGTTCTATTATGCATGTTTTGATAAATCATGAATGGAAAGTTCATTATGTAGTAGTTGGTCATATTTATGCAATTTGAAACAATAAGGTTGAAGTTGGGAAATGGTTAGTACCATATTCGAATGTGTTGGATTAAAGATTGATGAAGATTTATTGTGAAGTGATTAAACACGAATTGAGAAGATAGTATTATAACGAAATTTGCATATTCGATTATGTTCTTATAAATAAATTGAGACATACTTTGTTAAGATGAGTTTATTTAGTTTATTTGAATATGATTGAACAAGATATCATGCAACTATACATATATTTAGTGATTTCTATCTATTTTAAAAAGCCATTACAAGCATGTGTATATTCGGCTAATGTGGTTTAAAAGATCAAGAGGACAGTATTCATTGTTATTTATATTGATGATTTATTTGTGAATTTCATTAAAGGGATTAAATTTTTGTATGTTATTATCTAAGCATATTCGTGTTGTTTAATTTGCTTTCGGATGTGGCTATGTGAGCAATAATTGTTTATGGCTACTTGTGTTTCGTTCGATAATGCCTTGCAACCCAATCCGGCGACGGACAGGGATTAAGGGTGTTACAACTTCAGGGGGATAAGACTCGTAACTTTTAGCTTTAATCTGTTCCTCTACAACTTCAGGGAAATAAGATTTGTAGCTTCAATCTGCTCCACTGCAACTTCAGGGAGATAAGATTTGCAATCTTCAGTCTGCTCCACTGCAACTTCAGGGAGATAAGACTTATAGATTTAATATGCTCTACTGCAACTTCAGAGGTATAGGACTTATGGCTTTAATCTGCTCCACTGCAACTTCAGGGAGATAAGATTTGCCATGATAACTTTAATCCGTCTCACTGCAACTTTAGGGGTATATGATTTGTGGCTTTAATCTGCTCCACTGCAATTTCAAGGAGATAAGATTCGCCATGATAACTTCGATTCGTCCCATTGCAACTTCAGGGGTATAGGATTTATGGCTTTAATATGCTCCACTGCAACTTTAGGGAGATAAGATTTGCCATGATAACTTCGATCCGTCTCACTGCAACTTTTCAGGGGTGTAGGATTTTTGGCTTTAATCTACTTCACTACAACTTCCGGGAGATAAGATTTGCCATGATAAGTTCGATCCGTCCCACTACAACTTCAAGGGTATAGGATTTATGGTTTCTCTGATCTGTTACATCATTTTCTGGGGAACATGACCTGTAGAATCCATTTGATGGGCCTATTTATGCCAAACGACTAGGATGTCATGATCAGAATGAATCAAATGCTCTTAACTAGATGTATATGAATGATATTTGCAAGAATGCAGAATGTCATTTTTCGAGAATGATCCCTTTTTAAATGCTTAGGTTGTCATTGCTTGTTATTCATCAAGGTTCTATCACTGACGCATTACCCTGCCTTCTTGTTCAGCTACTATATTTGGCAGAAAATTTGAAGAAATGGTCATAATTTAGACTATTTTCCTCAAATGTTTCCAACCCTTAAGTTTGGTTAGTTCTGACCAGTAGTCCTGTTTCAGGTCCTTCTACTATTTAGAACCTTTCAGAGCGATATGCAGAAATCCTTTTACTTGAATATTATTCGTCCATTAATCGTTATTTCAATGAAAAATACATGAAAAAGATCGTAACAATGGACAAGATTGAATTTTCTTTTGGGAGTAGAGCTCAAAATGAATAGATTAATCAAAGATAGCAAATGTTGCTAAGATGAATAAGATGAAACTAGGTGCCCCAGATATCGTAGCATGAGCTTATCTGCACTAACTTCTTGAGGACCATTTTGAGCCTTATAGGTGTTTAGGAGATCCAGAGTGCTTTATTGATGCTCCAAGACGTAACGTTTTTCCTTTTGAGAAGACTCCACCATCACCTGTTCAATCTTCAATGGAAATTTAAGTTGCCCTTTTTTTGGGTTTTCAACTCAAAACCCCTTTGGTTTTAAGGTGCCCTTTGCGGGTTTTCACCTTGGCCTCTCCTCTTTTTTTTTTTCCAAGTGAAATACTTTTTGACTGAATCCGAATTCACAAGATTAGACAGGTTTTTGCCATCCATCTCGATCAAAATCAATGCTCCTCCAAAAAAGGCCTTCTTTACCACATAAGGTCCTTCCCAATTTGGCATCCATTTCCCTCTGAAATCTTTTTGTATGGGCAGGATCTTTTTCAATACTAGGTCCCCTTCATGGAATTCTCTAGGACAAACCTTTTTGTTTAAGCTCGCATCATTCGCTTTTGGTACATTTGACCATGACGGATGACTTTCAACATTTTCTCTTCAATCAAGTTTAGCTGATCATATCGGGATTGGATCCATTCTGCTTCATCCAATTTCAATTCTGCAAAAACTCGGAGAGAAGGAATCTCGACTTCAATGGGTAAAACCCCATCCATTCCATAAACCAGAGAGAAAGACGTTATCCCAGTTGAGGTCCTGACAGATGTTCGATAAGCATAGAGGGCAAATGTTAACTTCTCATGCCAATCTTTGTAAGTCTCAGTCATTTCCCCAATATTTTCTTAATGTTCTTATTGGTTGCCTCCACTGTACCATTCATTTTTGGGCGATATAGTGATGAGTTGTGGTGTTTCATCTTGAACTGACTGTAAACTTCTGATATCGTGCTGTTGTTCAAATTTAGTGCATTGTTAGATGATCCTTTCTGGCATTCCATATCGACATATGATCTCTTTCTTTAAGAACTTGCTAACTGCCGACTTCGTGACATTAGCATATGAAGCGGCTTCTACTCACTTTGTAAAGTAATCGATGACCACGAAGATGAGTCGATGCCCGTTAGAAGCTTTAGGTGAGATTGGCCCAATGACATCCATGCCCCCCATAGAGAAAGGCCACAGAGAAGTCATAACATAAAAAGGTAAGGGAGGTGCATGAATTTTATCTCCATAAATTTGACACATATGGCATTACTTGGCATAACTGATGCAATCTCCTTCCATGATGGACCAATAATACCCGAATCTCATGATTTGCCTGGCCATTGTAAAACCATTGGCACGTGTTCTGCAGACACCCTCATGGACTTCTTCCAAGATTTTCTAATCCTCGAAAGCGTCTAAACATCTTAGTAGCACCTGATCTTTTCTCCTTTTATATAAGATCTCCCCATTTAAGACATAGTCACTGGCCAGTCTTCTTAGCGTCCTTTTTTCATTCTCAGTTGCTTGGTCTGGGTATTCACGATTCTTCACGTATCGTAATATATCCTGGTACCAAGGGTGATCATCCTTTTCTTCTTCTTCTTTGATGTTGTAACAATGAGCCGGAACCTCATAAATACTCATCTGGATAGGTTTTACATCCTATTGTTTATTCACTTTGATCATGGAAGCCAAAGTAGCCAAGGCATCAGCCATCTGATTTTCATCTCGTGGGAGGTAATAGAAAGTGATGTCATCAAACTCCTCAATTAACTCAAGAACAATCCTTCGATAATTGATCAACTTAGGATCTCTCATCTTCCATTCTCCCTTGAGTTGATAGATCACTAGTGCAGAATCCTCATATACCTTTAGCACTTTGATCTTACGTTCTATGGCTACAAGGATACCCATGATGCATGCTTCGTATTCTGCCATATTGTTCGTGCAATCAAAATCCAATTTACTAGTGAATGGATAATGATATTCGTTTGGGGATACCAGGACTGCCCCGATTCTGTTACCCACAACATTTGAGGCTCCGTCAAAGTTTAGCTTCCAAGGATGACCTTCTTGAGAATCTTCTTCAGTGATCTTCATTCGAGAAATCAAAGTCTAAAGGCTCATCATCTTCTAGAGCTCTGCTAGCCAAAAAATCTGCTATTGCACTCCCTTTTATAGCCTTCTGATTCACATAGACTATATCAAATTCGGAAAGTAGAATTTGCCACTGGGTCATTCTTCCATTCAAAGCAGTCGACTCCATCATGTACTTTAGAGGGTCCAGTTTTGAGATGAGCCAAGTTGTGTGGTACAGCATGTACTGTCTCAGTTTTCAGGTTGTCCAGATCAAAGCGCAACATAACTTCTCGATTGGCAAATATCTTGCCTCACATTCAGTGAATTTCTTACTGATATAGTATATCGCTATTTCTTTTCTTCCTGACTCATCATGTTGACAAAGCATTCATCCCATGGAATTCCTGAATACTGCCAAGTACAGTATCAGCGGCCTATCTGGGCTAGGTGGCATCAGTACTGAGGCATTGGACAAGTAATGTTTAACCTTGTTGAAAGTCTTCTGGAACTCCTCATCCCAGACGCCTGGATTGTATTTCTTAAGGAGATAGAATGTAGGTTGCATTTCTCAATTAGTTGTGAAATGAACCGGGCGATGTAATTTAGTCTTCCTAGGAAACCTCAAACTTCTTTTTGGGTACACGGTGGAGGTAGCTCTTGTATAGCCCTGACTTTATCAGGGTCGATTTCAATCCCCTTTTCACTGACCACGAACCCTAGCAATTTCCCTGACCTAGCCCCGAAGGTACATTTTGCTGAATTGAGCTTTAGCTGGAATTTTCTCAATCTCAAAAACAAATTCTTCAAGACTTTTACATGCTCCTTTTCTGTTTGGGACTTTACGATCATATCATCGACATAAACCTCGATTTCTTTGTGCATCATATCATGAAACAAAGTTACCATGGCTCTTTGATATGTTGCTCCAGCATTTTTCAGTCCAAATGGCATCATCTTATAGCAAAATGATCCCCACATGGCTACGAATGTGGTCTTCTCCATGTCTTTAGGATGCATCTTTATTTGGTTGTATCTCGAGAAACCATTCATGAAGGAGAACAGTGAGTAACCTGCCGTGTTGTCCACTAGAGTGTCGATATGGGGTAACGGGAAATTCTCTTTTGGGCTGGCCTTGTTTAAATCCCTGTAGTCTATGCACATTTGAACTTTCCTATATTTTTTAGGGACAGGAACAATATTGGCTACCCGTTCTGAGTATTTAACCACTTGTAAGAAATCAACATCAAATTGCTTCTTGACCTCTTTTATTTTCAGCAAAACGTCGTGCCTCATCCTTCGGATTTTTTGTTGAACTAGCTTACATTCTTCCTTTATGGGGAGCCAATGTACCATGATATCAATACTTAGCCCAGGCATGTCTTGATACGACCATGCGAAGACATCCTTGAATTCTTTGGGTAACTCAATGAGGTCTCGCTTTGTCTCTACGGTGATGCAAGCTCCGATCTTCACCTTTTTTCTTTTCTTGTCCGTATCATAAGCTCACAATTTCCACTGACTCTTTGTGAGGTAGGATATGTTTCTCCTTTTGTTCTACCATCCTTAACAAATTAAGAGATAGGTTACAATCTCGATCACATTCAAAGTCCTGAGGTTCCTCTAAACACATATCTTACTCAAAAAGGAGATTCTGAGTCAGCAGCAGCGTTGCTCATATCATTGATATTTGGAGACCTATTAGGAACGAAGGACCTAAAAAACAAATGAATTTGTAACAGCCCGATTTAGGGCCTAGTCGGAATAGTGGTGCGAGACCACAAACTTGAAGTAGAAATATGAGTTTTAATGATTTTTATAAGGCTTATGAGATGCTTGCATGATTGTGTGAAAATTTTATGAAGACATTTTATTAATTAGTGAATAAATTGTCCATTAGGACTAAATAGAAAAGACTAGAAAATATGAGATTCTAGAAGATTTAAGTATGAAATAGCATCATAAAAATTAATAGAGGTCCTTATTTAGCAATTAGACCATTAGGTATTATGATGGACAAAAATGGACATGGGAAGGAAAAATCTCAAGAAAGGGTCATTAAGGGCATTTTTATCATTTGGTTAATTAAAGAATTAAAAAGGGAAAAATAAGCCAAAATCATGTCCATCTTCTTCCTTCTTGGGCGAAAATCACAAGGACCTATAGCTAGGGTTTTGTCCAACTTTCAAGCTTGATAATCAAGAAACACGAAGCCTGGACTGAAACCGAGGCAAGAACAAAGTGGGGGACTAAATTGCACATCTACACATATTTTAGAGTACCGAGATAAGTTTGTATGAATTTAAGGCTACATATGTTTTTATGTTTAAAATTACTTATTATGTTGTATAATGTACAGAACTTCCATGAAGTTGATTATCAATGTCTAATAAGGAAATCAATGGGAACATGTAAGTAAAAGTCTCGGTTGAAGATTTGGAATAACGATGATACCTATGTCACGACATCGAGATAAGGAAATCCCATGTAAGACCATGTCTGGGACATGGCATCGGCACCCAAGGAATGTAGGTCTCGTATAAGACCATGTTTGGGACATGGCGTCGACACTGAACGTAGATCCTGTGTAAGACCATGATTGGGACATGGGATTGACACCATACAAGGAATGTCCCGTGTAAGACCATGTCTGGGACATGGCTTCGGCACTAAAGGAAGATCTCGTGTAAGACCACGTCTGGGACATGGCATCTACATCGAGTTAAGAAATCCCGTGTAAGACTATATCTGGGATATGGCATTGGTATGTAAGACCATATATGGGATATGGCATTGGCATCGAGACACATGTTTAGTGAGATTGAGTATCCTCTGATATTACGAGTAATTCACGGGCAAAAGAGCGAAGTATGAAAGAGGTAACAAGAAAGCTAAGCAAGTAAAGATAGTAATAAGTTAAGTTATTCAAGGTTGATAAAGAGCTTTATTTAAATTAAGAAAGATGTAGACTTGAATTTATGTTTATATTAGCGAAAGTGCTAATCTGTGTGATTAAGTGATACAGGTACCATGATTAAAATACAAGTATGAAATTAGTATGTAAAATGTGATGAGAAAAGGTAAGCATGAGTAAGTAAGCTCAAGCATTTGATATTTATGTTGCTCTTGTTTCATGATAGATGAGTTATTATGAGCAAATATGATGCTATATGAATTTCATGCAGACTTACTAAGCTATATGCTTACTTCTCTCTTTTCTCTCTTACTTGTAGTTTCGCTAAGCTAGCTCGGGGATCATAGATGTCAGAGCTCAGATCACACTATCAATCATTATTTTGGTATGGCCAAGTTGTTTTATTTTAAGTATGGCATGTATAGGGATTGTGTCATTTTGAGTTATATCATATTGGGAGCCAAAGTATTGGCTATTAAGGTTACTATCCTTTTTGTATATAACCAAAGAAATTGGTTAATATTTGTTAAGTTTCATATCGTATTGATGATGAGTTTTAGGAATTATACAAGTGATGTTTCAAGGGTTATTCATTGTGTATAAAGGCCATGTTATGTATTACTTGAGTTGGTATAAGTGTGTTGATGTTTCAGGGTGAAAATTGGCTTGGAAAATAGACTTTAAGTGTCCACACAGGTAAACACACGGGCGTGTATCTAGGCCGTGTGTGACACATAGTCAACCTCTATGGGTGTGTTGATTGGCCGTGTGTCCCTTGCATTTAATTGTGAGAATTCAATTTGTCACATGGGCCAGCACACGGGCTGTGTTTAGGTCGTGTGCTCCTTAAGAGGTTGCTGATGTCATAAATAGAATACCCCTAGTTTTCACACACAGGTGAGGACACGGGCTATTGTCACGGGCGTGTGTCCAGCCGTGTAAAAACCCCTGTAGGTTCAAAATAAAAATAAATTCTACACGGGCTAGGGACATGGGCATGTGCGACCAGACGGCCTGCCCACACGGGCGTGTGACCCCTGTATAGGCAAAAATTTTCAAAGAATGTAAAAGTTTCTGGTTGAACTCCAAAACCTTCCGGGTGTATGTTTAAGGCCTTATAGGCCCATGATATGTATGTTATGATTAAGAAGGAGAAATTTTAAGTTGGAAGGAAATTTATAGCCCAATACTTCATGTTCAAGTAGGGTTAAGTACGGTAATGCCTCGTATCCTGTCCTGGCGTCGGACACGGGGGTAAGGGGGTTACAGAATCTAAGAATAATTGTCTGTATGGTATGAATGAAATGGAAAGAATAGAAGAATATTTGCCAAGTGGGACACAAAGATGCATTGTTTCTGTTGAAATAAAAATAGTGGATATGTGTCTTTTTTCAGAAAAGGATTCTTATTGCTCCCAAACATAGAGCAATAGGTGTGTTCTGAATATTACTCTGAAATGGTCCTTAAAACTATTGGGATCTCCTCCACAGTCCAATTGATCAGAACACTTCTAGGGATGTAGGAACAAATTCCTAATAGTTTTTTTTTTCAAGTTCCTTCTTCAAAGGCACAAGCATATTTCCCTTTCGAACTCTCGATATCTTCAAAGAATTCTAACTCTTTATTATCCATCAGGCTCCGTACTAGAGTTCTGCCCTTGACGTACTTTTGGATTTTATGAAGTTTTTTGCATGAAAAGAAATGTAATGTTAATGAATGGAAAAGATGAATGCAAAAAGGCATTGATTCTAGTTCAATTCCATTAGAACAAATTTACTAGAAAACAAGTTTCTTTACATAAAGCGGATACATATATGGCCTCGCTTTCACACTCAAAACCTTAGCTTTCCCAAGAAACAAAGCTAATTATAGGCCTCGATCCAACTCCGATTTGGATTTCAGACTTTGAACGGCCGAGGTCTGCAAGTGGTCAGCCACTTCTCGTACTCGAACCAAAGCTTCGCTCATAACGTGGTCTATATCCCTGACCTGCCCCTCTCACAGGCTGTCACCTTTCTCTTGTTGCCTTTTCCTGGACCATATTCGAGCTGCCATGTTGTCTTCCACCTTATCAAGAAACCCATTTTCCATGACAAGCTCTCTATTTAGCAACCGAACGTGAATCAACACCCTTTTCTATGATGAAAATGTCATGCAATCATAGCCAAATCAAAACAAAATAAGTTAGTACATATTATAAAAAGCTAAAATTTAAAGCGAGCAAGAAATAATAAATAAAACACCTATTTGGGTGACCACTAGGGGTTTGGTGTGGTTCTACCTAGGGTAGGCTCTTACGGCTCACTATATGCGATTCGGTTCTAAAGTAAGGGTACCTGAACCAGCAGATTCCTCGATCCTCACCCATTATAGGCTCATACAGACCGAGTTCGGTTCAGGGGAATACATTTCCCTATGGCTATACGGAGATGAAAATCTCACGAAGACATAGGTACGGATATATCCCGAAAGCGATCTACTATCCTATACGGAGGTGAAGACCTTACAAAGGAATAGTTTCTCACTCCCACTTAAAAAGGTATAATCGACTGGTTATGAAATGAAAAAATACTAAAATATCCAAAGACTCGAACCAATAAAGTAAATATATCAAAATGATGCAGACCATAAAAATGAAATGCAACGAAAGTATCATAAATTTAAACCAAATTATCAATTTTTGACAAAAAGACAAGAAATAATCAACTCTTGGCTTGGCTCTCTTATTTTTTCCCTAATGGAGTCGCCAAGCTTTCGAAACCATTTTTTAAAAATCGACTTTTATTTTGAAAACGAGAATAGGAGTCGCCACTAATCCTTTTTATATGAGGTGTGATCGGATCACCTCTGTAACACCCCTAACCCGAAACCGTCGCCAGAATAAGGTTAAGAGGCATTATCGAACAATCTAAACATTTCACATTCATCTTACAACACATAGTCAATCATCAATCAAACATATTCAATTATAAACATATAGTCCCTTATTGAGGTCTACGAGACCTTAAACACGGGCTAGAAAGGGGTCGAGACTAAACCGAACACATACAAAAATCTCAGAAATTTAAACATTTTTCAAAACTGCAGAGGTCACTCTCCCGTGTGGGTAGGCCGTGTGCCTCACACGGCCTCGGACACGCCCGTGTGTCCAAGCTGTGTCAAAATAGGGCATACATACTGACTTGTCCACACGGCCTGAAACACGCCCGTGGTCGATCCTGACCTGCATCACACGGCCAGTCACACGGCCGTGTGTCCAGCCCGTGGTCACTACTGACTTGTTTCACTTACCAGACTTAAACGACACGGTCGAGCCACACACCCGTGTGCTCAACCGTGTGGGCAATTATAGGCCATTTTCAAGGCCAAACTTGCCTCCACTCCTTGAATCATCTACAAGCCTCAAATCAATACCAAATCATGCTTCAAAATACATCCAAATATATTCATATTAACACCAATTCATCCTCAATTATAGTATATCTAACCAAACATCATTTCTACTCAAATAAGCTCATCCAAGCACAATCAATTTCACATCTCAAAACCTATCACTATACATCATCTAATCCTATTACAAGTTCACATTTAATATGTCATTCTCACCAACCAATTAAAGCATAAAATATACCAATTCCAAACTCACTATATCATACCAAAATTATCATTTTCATAGCATCAAGTATAACCAACAACATTCAACTCCCAAGCCATATCAATTGGCAAAGTTTAAACAACTCAAAACATGCCACCTTGTCTAGCTTATACATGCCATATTCAAATATACACATCTTCAAAAGTACCAAAACAAATTGCCGATAGTGTGATAAAGATGCTGATGATCCCCGGATCCGAGCTAGCTTTACTGACACTGTAAAACAGAGAAACAAATCACACAGTAAGCTTTCAAAAGCTTAGTAAGTTCGTAATATAATACAATAGACTTATTAAATCAAGTCAATCTACTAATTGAACCATCACATAGGTAATTTACCAATGATCCACAAACTCGATTATATTCGATACTCACATAACCTTCCATTCATCTACTTTCAAATTCACCAACCACATAGATATCATACATACCTTAGCCAACACATAGTTACTCACCATTAATGCTACTCAACCGCTCAACTTTACATTCCAATCGACCTTTGCTAATCTTTTGATTTATTCGCACACTTAGTGCCAATACGTTAAACTGAGCTTATATCGGTATCGCACACACAGTGCCAACTCAATAAATCGAAGCTTCTATTGTTTTGCACACACAGTGCTAATCATCTCTGTCTCGTTTCTAAATAAGCACACTTAGTGCCAACTATCTCGATTCCACACATTATATTACGAATTCAATATTCATATAACTATTAATTTCATAGCAATTAAACATAGTTTAAGAACATGTATTATATCCGAACTTACCTCGGACGTCGCAATACCAAAACGGTCAATTAATCGAGCACTTTGTCTTTGCCTCGATCTCGATCTGAATCTCTCCTTTCTTGGTCTATACACATTCAAATTCAACTCGTTCAATCACCAATTCATTCAATTTAGTCGAGAAACACATATTTAGGGCATTTTACAAAATAGCCCTCACATTTTCACATTTCGACACTTTAGTCCCTATTTCACAAAATCACAAAATACACCAAATTTCTATTCACACAAGCTTAGCCGAATTCTTCCCATACTAATACAAGCCCACACATTTCATTTATTTCACATTTTAGTCATTCAATTTACACCTTTCTCAATTTAGCCCAAATTAGCCAATTTTATCAAAAATGCAAATACAAACTATGTTAACCCAACATCAAACTTTCATATTTCACCAACTATCAACACAAAGCTCACATGTTCATCAATGGAACATCTCAAAATCTCCATCAATTTCTAAAATTTAAGCATGGGTTTGATAGTACACTAAGAAACGATCACAAAAACGTAAAAATCATCAAAAATCGAGCTTAAAACATACCTTGATTGAGCTATGCAAGTGCCGAAAATTACAAAGCTTCAATGGCTATTCTCCCCTTCTATTTTCGGTGGAAGAAAGATGAGAAATGGCCATCTTTTTGTTTTATTTAATTAATATTAACATTAATATCAATTTTACACTTTTAACCTTAATGAACTTTAATAATAGCACCTTATGCCATGCTATTATCGTCTAATAACTTATAAAATGGGCTAATTGCAACATAAATCCTCCAAATTATAAAGACACCACCAATTAAGCACTTAACAATCAGCACACAACATTTTGCACTTTATGCGATTAACTCTTTTTTGCAAATTAAACACACAATCAATAAAATCTTCACACAAAACTTTCACACAGGCTAAATCGCATATAATAAACACAGAAATTAATATTAAAATATTTTTCTGGCCTCGAATTTGTGGTCTCGAAGCTACTATTTCGACTAGGGTCTAAACAGGCTGTTACAACCTTGAAACTTGATCTTTTAAATAAAAGGTTTAATTTATTAAAACAATGTTTTTCGGTCTACAAAAATCCAGAAAACGGTTCGGGAGTCGGTTATGCACGAGGAAGGATTAGCACCTTCGTGACGCCCAAAATTGGTACCTAGTTGATTACTTGATGTCTTAGTGTTGAAAATTGAAAATTTGAAGAATTTAAAATACGATCCCTCTTTGTATTAATGTATATTTTGCTTAAAACTTGCTTGAATAAATCGGGAAGTATGTTAAAGACCCTCTCATCTTGAGGCAACAAAATGTCACATCCCGTAAGTTAGGACACGACACTTCAAATTCTCGAGAATGAATTTGCCTTTATTTTTTCAATTGAAATCTCACGTGTTTTAAATTTAAAAGGAAATTCGGTTATTTAGACCCAACGAGAAAAATTGAAACCCTGTAAGTTAGGGTACGACTTTCTCGAGTTTCCAAATACAGATCATTGCCTTATTTTGAAAACTTTCTTTTTTTGAATAATATCACACGTACTATTTAAACGGTGTATATTTCTCTTATTTGAGATATAATATAAGACGGCCTATTACGGATAAATACGTTTAAACATGATTTTTTACGTGATTTTATCTAAATAAAATGGTGATGTAGATAACGGAACGATCATATATGAATGAAATGTCGCATTAATAAATGACAATAATAAATATACTAATAAAAAAAATTTACGAGAATCATATAATGTACACTATTTTAAGATTAATATGAACAATCAAAAGATAAATAAAGTAAATAAATATAAGGGAAGATAGTTTATAAAATATTAAAAATGAAGAACCAAGTTAAAATATAAATGAAATTAAAGATAAAATTTGTAATAAAATATATAAATAAATAATAATAATAATAGATAAAATAATAATAATAATAATAGTGAAAAAGAAAAGAAAAAATTAAAAATAAACAAATGTATAAATATAATAAAGAAAGAAAGAAAGAAAAATAAAGTATAAAAGATTGAAAGAATGGGGTTGAATCAAAATCTAAGCAAAATTTAAAGTAAAAATCATAATAAAATAAGTAAATTAAATAATATAGGGGACTAAAATTTAATGCGCGAGAAAGGGCAGGGGCCAACTGGGAAATTATCTCCAGGCCCACAAAGCGCGTTGTTTCAATTTGGACTGAAATGGAACAAAACCAAAAACACTGGGTGAAATTAAAAAGAAAAAGAAAAGAAACAAGGGTAAATTGAAACAGGGCAGAAAAGTGGAAGGATCACCTGCAAAATTATCCCTTTTAAACATAAACACGCGGACCCCCAGGGTGAATCGAGTCGGATCTTGGGTCGCGACCAAAACAACATCTTTCCGGGGGGTCTGCCTTTGAAAATGGTCTGATGACCAAATTGCAACAAGGATAAAATTTAAAGGAAAAATTAAAAAGGGAAAAAAAATAGGGTAGGATTAAACTGAAGCGCTCCGCAAAAGAGGAAGGGTTGACGGCGCAAATAGCCCAAAAGTTGAAAACGTGCGGATCCTTAAGAGCGGGTGGGGTCGCGAGCGGGTTAGGCTCAGAATGGCGCTGTTTTGGCTTTAAAGAGTCTAAATGAAACAGTGTCGTTTCACTTCTGTTATATAAATCAATTTTTTTAAAATTTTCATTTTTACTCTTCTTCAGAAAAAAAAAAGAAAAAAACTCTTTCAACCTCTCTCACCCTCTCAGAGCTTCGGCCTAGGGCTCCAGTGAGTTCCACGGCGATCACCAGCTGCCGGCAATGGATTTTTCTATTCCTGATGGCCAGATGTAACACCCCCAAACCCGGCCCATGCGTTTCGACCAGATCTGGTATGCTACGAGTTGTACATTAAAAACTTTTGCCTTGTTGGTTTTGGAAGTCGTAAGTTATTCAGACATTATTTGAATAAATAAATGACATTTTAAAAATAAAATCCTTTGTATTATTATTATTAAGTATAAACCTTGACATAAATTCATAAGTTGCAGAACATTGAAAACTACTTAGTTGAATAAAAACTAGGGGGCCTTATTACATGAATATTCTCAAAATAAAATGAAATAAAACTTAAAGAAAACCGAAATAATTTGTAGAAATAAAAACTTGATGGCCCCTCGAGTCCGTTTCGGCTCCCATGTCCACGATCTACTGCTCATCTGGAAGAGTAGAGAAAAAGGAAAGCGTGAGTCAACAAAGCTCAGTGTATAAACCTCAAAACACACAACGACCTGAGCCCACAAACACATTATAGGCCCTGGCCCATACATAAAGGCAACAATCATGATTATATATCAAATAATAAATGATTAATAACCCAACCCATCCTAGGTTTCCATCCTCTACACACCAACCCGTACCAACCATCACACCTTGGGGATTTCTACAATCAACCCTCCATCTGCTACACACCATAACGACAGCCGTACTGCCTATTCCTATTATTCAGGAATCATTAAACGTGGCATAGCCACCGATCACTATGTGACCTAACATTTACATTTGTGGGATTTCTACCACCGACCACCAAGGTGACCTATCATGCACTTCCCCTTCAATATCATAATCCCACCCCATGCATACACACATAAAGAAAACATCATGCAGGCTTACATATATTTCGATACACATAGGGAGTTCTATGTTTACGTACCTGGCATCCTTGCCTAACCCTTCTAGGGTTCCATTCGACTGACTATACCGCCTTTTTCCGGCTTTTTATCCCATAACATATATATAGACATACATACAAGATTAATAGTGTGTTAGAGATCTACACACCTGATTACCAATAAAACGATGCTTTCTATGTCGACGCTATCCGTAGTCGACACAACTGCTATCTGCCTAAGGTGTTGTTCAGAAGCTGGTCCACAACCAAGTGGCCAATCTCGAACGGCAGATACCGCTCATTTCTTAAACTTAGGGATTCTCTCCTTTGCCTGATCCACATTTAATTCCATCATAAGTCCTTGTCAGAACTACAACATCTAATCGTTAATTCTCATCATAGAGTTAAGATCTTGTATACTATGAACGAATCTAGTAAAAATCTAGGGAAAATCTCCTTACCTTAAAATCCCGAAATTGGAGACTAGCGATTTTCGGCTTTTAGATCTAAACGACCAAGTTTCCTTCAAATCCCGGAATGCCGCCCAACATAGAACCATTAAACTATTAGCTTTTTGGCTTTTGCCTTTCAAGAACCGAAATAGAACATGAGATCTAACAGAAGTCGACACTTACCTTAGCACAGGGTATTCGGCTAGCACTGGAGAGAAGATTAGGCAATGTCAAAGAAGAAGTTTTAAATGCCGGAAAGAATAGAGTCGATTCACAAATAAGATGAATAGAGAAAAACTATGGAGATTTCAGCTTTTAGAGAAATCGGCACAAGAGGAAAAAAATGGAAAAGAGAGTGAAGGGAGTGTAACACCCCAAACCCGGTCTAAACACTACACCCGAGTCTGGCGTGCCACAAGGAAGAAAAATGCTTTAAAAATTGGTTTGTCAACTTCGATGGTGAAGAAAACCCTTGGAAAATTTTTAGAAAACGAATTTGAGTTTGGTGAAGCTTAAAACGTGTTAAGACTTGTTTTAGAAAATTATTTGCTTTATTGTTATTCCATATCATTTTCCTGATCAGTGAACATTTAAAAAAAAAGTACTTATTGAGGTTTTGAAAAACATCCAATTCATATCTATCAGGTTTGCTTAACAAAAGTTATAGGAACAACCAAATAAAACATCCCAAAATAAAAGTTAGGCGGCCTTATTACAACGATGTAAACCCAAAATTAAAGTAAAACAACTAAGTTCAATAGAAAACTTTGAAACAAAACAATTGCTGAGCATGGCCACCTCGAGTCCACTCCGGCTCCATATCCACGATCTAAGTCTGATCTGCAAAAATGTAAAGGAAGGGGTGAGTCACCGAGACTCAGTATATAAATCCCCATCCCAAGAAAATCATGCTCTTACACAAGTTCATACAATAATATGCAAGTCATGCAACCCGCCTAAGTATCCATCCGGGTCTCCCGAATCTACCCCTTGTGGTACCAAACCACTGGTAACCGAAGTTACAAAATAAACATGTGTGGTACCAAACCACTGGTGGTGCCAAACCACTGAGACTTAGTCACAATTTTGTAATATGTGGGGCCAACCCACTGTGTGATACCAAATCACTGGTGACAGTCTGATAGATCATACTTCCCACTCCTCTCATCACCCATGGCATATACTCATGCAATCAATATCAGTATGATCATGCTTAACATGTTAAATCACATTTACAGAATAACAACTTACCCGGCATCCTCGCTATTACCCACAAGGGTATATTCGTAACTATTGCTGTCATTCCGGCTTTTAAATAACACATAACATAAACAATATTACGTAAGAAAGTGTGTAAGAGTTACACACCTGGTTTTCGTACTACAACTTTTACTACTTCTACGCTACTTTGGCGTTGGGTTTACAGATCCAACCCTTCCTACTGCTCGACTGTTATTAGCGGCCATAATAACCCTTTGGTCACTAAACCATTTAGATCGATGAGATCTAATAGATAATAATAGCGTTTAAAAGAATTCTTACCTAACTATTGAATCCCGAAAGGTCCTTACGAACCCGTCACCTTCCAACCTACATTAGACCAACACCCATTTATTATACCAATCCCTTAAACGCAATTATATGAGTACCATAACATATTCGGCCAACCAAAAATAGACAAGAAAGGCCATTCGGCCAAACCTACCATCAACCACCCACCTTCGGCTTTCCAAAATCGACACTTCTGGCTGTAGCAGAACAAGATTCGGCTTATAGGGGTACAAAGTGAAATCGACAGGCCTTAAACAAGTGTTTCGGGTTAGATCTTAATGAAAGAAAGAGTGAAATCGCATAGAATAAAATCCCGAAACTTACCAGATTACTAAGGAGTATGCGGCTTATGGTGCACCTTTGGGAAAACTAAACCACCCTTGTAGATTCGGCTATGGAGGAAAATGATGGGGACTAGGGTATTCGGCTTTGGAAGAAAAGAATGAAGAGAATAATGTGTTGGAGAGTTGCGGCAAAGAAAAGAATTTGAGAGAATAGGAGAAGAGAATTTTCAGCTAGAAGAGTAAGTGAGAAAGAAAGAAAAGAAATCAAATGGGAAAGATGAACACTAGGCTTCAAAATTTCGGCAATACACAAGCACACACTCAGAGTTGGATATTCGGCCAACTCTCTCCCTCCTGATAACTTTATCCATCAATTATCATATCCCTCATCCATTTAATCCTTATCTTTCCTAATTATCATCATTTATCACTTCAAAATAAAAGAAATAAACTCCTAAAATGTAGCCTAATTGCCGTCCACCCCCTTTCCCTTCTCAGTGCCGAAATTTGACCCATCCATTTGGGCCCCAAGCGGCCACACTAGGCCCAAACTCCTCCCCCTTGTGACGCCACCTTAATGCTCATCTAAAGCACCTCAAATTTTTGGGCCACAAGCCCAGCTTGCTACTAAACATAATAATTTAAATTAAATTACTACCAACACTATTTTTAATCATTTTAACCCAGATTTTAAGCCCAAACCTGGGCCCAATACACACCTTAAAGCCTTAGCCTACTAACTTAGCCATGCAAGATACCAAATGCATAGACCCACAAAATCAGGATATTATAGTTCTACCCCCCTTTAAATAAATTTCGATCTCGAAATTTATCTGGTCAGAAAAGTTGAGGGTATTGCTACCGTATAATATCCTCCGGCTCCCATGTCGCTTCCTCCGATCCATGGTTCCGCCATAATACCTTTACCAAGGGAACAGATTTCCTACGCAAAACCTTAACATCCCGATCTAGAATCTGCACCGGTTCCTCTTCAAAAGATAAGTCTGGATTCACCTCTATCTCCTCCACTGGCACAACATGTGATGGATCCGAGCGATAGCGTCTAAGCATGGAAACATGGAACACGTCGTGGATTTGACTCAACTCAGGTGGAAACTCAAGCTGGTACGCCACTGGTCCCACTCGTTTTAACACCCGATAAGGCCCGATAAACTTAGGGCTCAACTTGTCTTTCCTACCGAACCTCAGAACCTTCTTCCACGACGACACCTTCAGGAAAACCTTATCACCTTCCGCAAACTCTATATCCTTCCGCTTAAAATCAGCATAAGACTTTTGCCTGTCCGAAGCCTCCTTCAAACGAGCTCGAATCACTTTCACCTTATCTTCTATTTCCGTAACCAACTCCGGACCCAACAACTGCCGCTCCCTCAACTCCGTCCAACACGTAGGGGTACGACACTTCCGACCATACAACGCCTCGTATGGTGCCATCTGAATGCTTGCCTGATGGCTGTTGTTGTACGCGAATTCTGCCAATGGTAAGAATTCTTCCCAACTGCCCTTGAAATCCAAGACACATCCCCTTAGCATGTCCTCCAAAACTTGAGTCACCCTCTTCGACTGTCCATCTGACTGGGGATGGAATGCTGTACTAAAATCCAACCTTGTACCCAATGCCTGATGCAAAGCTTTCCAGAACCTTGACGTAAATCTAGGGTATCTGTCCGAGATAATCGACACTGGCACCCCGTGCAACCTCACAATCTCCGCTAAATATAATTTTGCTAACTTCTGAAGAGAATAATCCATACGCACAGGTATGAAATGAGCCGACTTCATCAAACGGTCCACAATTACCCAAACTGAATCCTTCTTGGTTGGCGTAAGAGGTAGCCCACTCACGAAATCCATTGTAATCCTTTCCCACTTCCATTATGGAATCTTAATTGGTTGCAACAATCCCGAGGGTACCTGATGTTCAGCCTTGACTTGCGAACACGTCAGACACTTACCCACAAACTCTGTCACCTCACGCTTAAGGCCCGGCCACCAAAACTACTCCTGCAAATCCCAGTACATCTTACTACCTCATGGATGCATATCATATGGACTACTATGTGCCTCCTGCAAAATCTTCTGCCTTAACTCCACATCCTTAGGTATACACATTTTTCCCTGAAAACATAACACTCCATCGCTGCTTAGACTATACCCCTCCAATCCACCACTCTGCACTTGCAAACAACGAGCACTTAAAACTTCATCTACCAGTTGTTTCTCCTTAACCTCGTCAATCCATGTTGGCTTCACTTGTAATTCCACTAACAAGCTTCCATCCTCATACAGACTAAGGTGAGCAAACATGGCTCTTAAATCTGCCACTACCTTACGGCTCAAGGCATCCGCTACCACATTAGCCTTTCCCGGGTGGTACTCAATCGAGCAGTCATAGTCTTTTAACAGCTCAATCCACCTTCTCTGCCTCAAATTTAACTCCTTCTGCGTGAGAAGGTACTTCAGACTCTTGTGATCCGTATATACTACAAACTTTTCTCCATATAAATAATGCCTCCAAATTTTTAGGGCAAAAACCACTGCAGCCAATTCCAGATCATGCGTCAGGTAGTTAACTTCGTGAGGTCTTAACTGTCGGGAAGCATACGCTACTACATTCCCCTCCTGCATCAGCACACATCCCAATCTTGTATGGGACGCATCACAATAAACTGTAAATTCTTTTCCGGCTTCTGGTTGAATCAATACCGGAGCTTCCGTCAAAATCCTCTTTAGCATCTCAAAACTTTCCTGTTGCTTGTCTGACCACACGAATAGAACCCCTTTCTTCAACAACTTGGTCAATGGTGCTGCAATCAGAGAAAACCCTTCCACAAACCTCCGGTAATATCCTGCTAGTCCCAGAAAACTCCGAATCTCTGCCACAGACTTCGGTGGCTTCTAGTCTAAAACTGCCTCAACCTTCCGAGGGTCCACTCTAATCCCCTCAGCTGACACCACATGCCCCAAGAAAGTAACCTCCTTCAGCCAGAACTCGCACTTACTAAACTTGGCGTACAAATGCTTTTCCCTAAGAATCTGCAACACCACTCACAAATGTGCGTCATGCTCCTCATCCGATTTTGAGTACACCAGAATATCGTCGATAAATACTACGACGAACCGATCCAAGTACGGCTGAAACACCCGGTTCATCATATCCATAAACGCGGCCGGTGTGTTCGTCAACCCAAACGGCATAACCAAGAATTCATAGTGCCCGTATCGAGTATGAAATGCCGTCTTATGGATATCTGCCTCCTTTACCTTAAGTTGGTGATACCCCGACCTTAAATCTATCTTGGAGAAGATCGATGCTCCCTTAAGCTGGTCGAACAAGTCATCTATCCTAGGCAAAGGATACTTGTTCTTATTTGTCAATTTATTTAACTGACGATAGTCTATGCACATTCGCATCGACTCGTCCTTCTTCTTAACAAAGAGCACAGGCGCCCCCCACGGCAAAACACTTGGCTGGATAAAACCCCGATCCAGCAACTTCTGAATCTGCGCTTTCAACTCCACCAATTCCTTTGGCGCCATCCTATATGGAGCAATAGACACTAGCGCTGTTCCCGGTAAAAGATCTGTACCGAACTCCACTTCACGATCCAGGGGCAAACCCAAAAGCTCTTCCGGAAAGACATCGACAAAGTCTTTCACCGTTCGAACATTCTCCATTCTTGATTCCTTAACTTCCAAGGCACACACGTAGACCATAATCGCCTCACATCCTTTCCTTACCATCTTCTCCGCCTTTAGCGCAGACACCACATTAGATAGGTAATTCCTTCTCTCTCCTATCATTACCACCTTTTCACCCCCAATCGACTTCAGCACCAAACGCTTAGCTGCATAGTCCAGCTCTGCCTGGTACTTTACCAACCAATAAATTCCTAAGATTAAATCGAACTCCCCGAAGGGTAGTTCCATCAAATCCGCTTGAAACACGACCCCTTGAAGTTCTAGGGGTACTTCTCTATACAGTTTATCCACCACCACAGAATGTTCTAGAGGGCTAACTATCGTCATCTTCCTAGCAGCAGTCTCACTAACTAAGTTCAAAGTTCCCACTATACTACTAGCAACATATGAGTGTGTTGAACCAACATCAATTAAAGCAATGTAAGGCAACCCAAAAATTATAAACGTACCGGTTATAACGTCCAGTGCGTCACCCTCCTCTCGACGTTATTAGCGACCATAATAACCCTTTGGTCACTAAACCATTTAGATCGATGAGATCTAATAGATAATAATAGCGTTTAAAAGAATTCTTACCTAACTATTGAATCCCGAAAGGTCCTTACGAACCCGTCACCTTCCAACCTACATTCGACCAACACCCATTTATGATACCAATCCCTTAAACGCAATTATATGAGCACCATAACATATTCAGCCAACCACAAATAGACAAGAAAGGCCATTCGGCCAAACCTACCATCAACCACCCACCTTCGGCTTTTCAAAACCGGCACTTCTGGCTGTAGCAGAACAGGATTCGGCTTCTAGAGGTACAAAGTGAAATCGACATGCCTTAAACAAGTGTTTCGGGTTAGATCTTAATGAAAGAAAGAGTGAAATCACATAGAATAAAATCCTGAAACTTACCAGATTACTAAGGAGTATGCGACTTATGGTGCACCTTCGGGAAAACTAAACCACCCTTGTAGATTCGGCTATGGAGGAAGATGATGGGGACTAGGGTATTCGGCTTTGGAAGAAAAGAATGAAGAGAAGAATGTGTTGGAGAGTTGCGGCAAAGAAAAGAATTTGAGAGAATAGGAGAAGAGAATTTTCGGCTAGAAGAGTAAGTGAGAAAGAAAGAAAAGAAATCAAATGGAAAAGATGAACACTAGGCTTCAAAATTTCGGCAATACATAAGCACACACTCAGAGTTGGATATTCGACCAACTCTCTTCCTCCTGATAACTTTATCCATCAATTATCATATCCCTCATCCATTTAATCCTTATCTTTCCTAATTATCATCATTTATCACTTCAAAATAAAAGAAATAAACTCCTAAAATGTAGCCTAATTGCCGTCCACCCCCTTTCCCTTCTCAGTGCCGAAATTTGACCCATCTATTTGGGCCCCAAGCGGCCACATTAGGCCCAAACTCCTCCCCCTTGTGACGCCACCTTAATGCTCATCTAAAGCACCTCAAATTTTTGGGCCACAAGCCCAGCTTGCTACTAAACATAATAATTTAAATTAAATTACTACTAACACTATTTTTAATCATTTTAACCTAGATTTTAAGCCCAAACCTGAGCCCAATACACACCTTAAAGCCTTAGCCGACTAACTTAGCCATGCAACATACCAAATGCATAGACCTACAAAATCAGGATATTATAATAGCGCCAAAGGAGTTGGTGGAGTTGAAAGCGCAGATACAAGAGTTGTTGGATAGGGGGTTCATTCGACCAAGTGTGTGACCTTAGGGAGCGCCAGTGTTATTCGTAAGGAAGAAGGATGGATCAATGCGTATGTGTATTGATTATCACCAATTGAATAAGCTAACAATCAAAAACAAGTACACGTTTCCAAGGATCGATGACTTGTTTGACCATTTGAAGGGGGCCTCAGTCTTTTCGAATATAGATCTGAGGTCAGGGTACCATCAACTTAAGGTCAAGGAGGAAGATATTCATAAGACGGCCTTTAGAACTCGTTATGGTCACTACGAATTCATGGTGATGCCTTTTGGATTGACCAACGCACCAGCAGCGTTCATGGACATGATGAACCGAGTGTTCCAACCCTACCTAGATCAGTGTGTTGTGGTGTTTATAGATGAGATCCTGGTTTATTCAAAGTCGATGGAAGAACATGATGCTCATCTGCGA
The DNA here is from genome assembly GCA_005393395.2 of Gossypium australe. Taxonomy (NCBI): domain Eukaryota; kingdom Viridiplantae; phylum Streptophyta; class Magnoliopsida; order Malvales; family Malvaceae; genus Gossypium; species Gossypium australe. The sequence goes on from CM016620.1 coordinate 98,943,876, forward strand.
GTGGTTTTGTAGATTCTGAGGGAGAAGCAGTTGTATGCCAAATTCAGTAAGTGCGAATTTTGGCTAAGTGAAGTTACTTTTCTAGGTCACGTCGTGTCAGCTGAAGGGATTAGGGTTGACCCTCGAAAGATTGAAGTGGTGTTGGATTAGAAGCCACCTAGGTCTGTGGCTGAGATTAGGAGTTTTCTTGGTTTAGCTGGGTACTACCGAAGGTTTGTTGAAAGATTTTCCTTAATTGCGGCACCATTGACTCAGTTGCTACGGAAAGGAGTTCCGTTTGTTTGGTCTAATAAGCAGCAAGAGAGTTTTAAGAAGTTAAAGAAGATTTTGACGGAGGCTCCAGTATTGATACAGCCGGAGGCTGGGAAGGAATTCGTGATTTATTGTGATACTTCACACACGGGATTAGCATGTGTGCTGATGCAATATGGAAAGGTTGTTGCGTACGCATCACGGCAGTTAAGACCGCATGAATCGAATTATCCCACCCATGACTGGGAGTTGGCGGCGGTGGTTTTTGCTTTAAAGATCTGAAGGCATTACCTGTACGGGGAGAAATCTATAATTTATACTGATCATAAGAGCTTGAAGTACCTGTTGTCCTAGAAGGAGTTGAATCTAAGACAAAGGAGGTGGATTGAGTTGTTAAAAGATTACGACTGCTCGATCGAGTACCACCCAGGTAAAGCTAACATGGTGGCGGATGCTTTAAGTCGTAAGGTAGTCTCTGACTTAAGAGCAATGTTTACTCACCTTAGTCTATACGAGGATGGGAGCTTATTAGCTGAACTTCAAGTGAAACCCTCTTGGGTCAGCCAGGTGAAGGAGGGGCAACAGACCGAGAGTTGCTAAAGGGGAAACTGCAGCTAATCTCAAAGGATGGGTCAACGTAATTCAGCATGAATGAGGAAGGACTGTTATGTTTTTGAGGGAGAGTTTGCATGCCAAAAGATCTGGAGTTGAGGCATAAGATCTTGCATAAAGCGCATGGTGGTGCATACGCTATGCACCCTAGAGGAACTAAGATGTTTCGGGATTTTTGAGATCAGTTTTGGTGGCCAGGTTTGAAGCAAGAGGTAACAGAATTGGTGGGTAAGTGTTTGACCTGTCAGCAGGTAAAGGCAGAGCATCAGTTACCATCAGGGTTATTGCAGCCAGTGAAGATTCCACAATGGAAGTGGGAAAGAATCACCATGGACTTTGTTAGTGGGCTTCCCCTCACGCCCACTAAGAAAGATGCGGTTTGGGTAGTTGTTGATCACTTGACGAAGTCTGTACACTTCATCCACGTACGTGTCAATTACACTCTACAGAAATTGGCTAAGCTATACATAGCGGAGGTAGTAAGGTTACATGGAGTACTAGTATCGATCATATCGGATAGGGACCCTAGGTTCACCTCACGATTTTGGAAGGTGTTGCATCAAGCGTTGGGTATGAAGTTGGAGTTTAGCACAGCGTTCCATCCTCAGACCGATGGACAGTTTGAGCGGGTGATTCAGATTTTGGAGGACATGTTGAGAGGATGTGTCATTGATTTCTGAGGTAGTTTGGAAGAGTTCCTACCATTAGCGGAGTTTGCTTACAACAACAGCTACCAATCTAGTATTCAGATGGCGCCCTATGAAGCTCAATACGGGCGGAAGTGTCGTACCCCTACCTGTTGGACGGAATTAGGGGAGCGTCAGGTTTTGGGTCCGGAGTTAGTGACCGAGACAGAAGAGAAGGTTAAGTTAATTCGAGCTCGACTAAAGGAAGCGTCGGACAGACAGAAGTCCTATGCTGACATAGAGTTTGCAGTGGGTGACAAGGTATTTCTAAAGGTGTCGCCATGGAAGAAAGTACTGAGGTTTGGACGGAAGGGTAAATTGAGCCCCAGATTTATCGGACCATACCGAGTGTTGAAACGAGTAGGACCAGTAGCAGATCAGCTGGAGTTACCTCCGGAGTTAAGTCAAATTCACGATGTTTTCTACATCTCTATGTTGAGACGATATCGTTCGGATCCGTCCCATGTTGTGCCTGTGGAGGAAATCGAGGTAAGACCTGATCTATCCTTCGAATAGGAACCGGTGGAAATTCTGGATCGTGATGTCAAAGTATTGTGAAGGAAAATGGTTCCGTTGGTTAAAGTGCTGTGGCGGAATCATGGCTCTGAGGAGGCTACGTGGGAACCAGAGGAAGCGATGCAGCAACAATACCCCCATCTTTTCTGACCAGGTAATTTTGAGGACGAAATTTCTTTAAGGGGGGTAGAACTGTAACATCCTAAATTATTGGGCCTATGCGTTTAGTGTGGTGATATGTTTAATGTGTTAATTTAAGTGTTAGGGGTCCAAATTGGGCTCAGGCTTAGGCAGAGGCCTTGGTTAAATTATCTGTTTGGGCACTATAGGGTTTTAAAAGGGTGGTATCTGTGTTTAAAATATCAAAATGGGCTTGTGGCCCAGTAGTCAGTGGCGCCACTTAGGGAGCAAGGAGGTGACGCCACACACCAGAGAATAAGGGGCCCAAATTTAAGTTTCATGGAGCCCAATTCTTTTAATTTAAGTTAGCTAATTTTCGGCATTAGGGTTAGGTGGAGTGGACGGTAACAAGGCTCAAAAATAGGAGGATTTATGTGAATAGGATAATGTAGATATTATAGTTGATAATATGGAAGATAAAAGGAGAAAAGATAGGAGCTATCTGCAAGGCTAGGTGTTGGCTGAAATTCCATCACCTAGAGGAGTGAAGAAATCGGTTTCTTTATGGCAAAGAGGGTGCCAAATTTTCCCTTTTTATTTGCTTAATTTTTAGTTATCAGGAAGGGCACTTTCGGTTTTTGATAGGTAAGTGCCGAAATTTCTATAAATAGGGGGGATAACTCATCAATTCCGGCATTTGGAACCCTATTCTTTTCTTCTTTCCCTGTGCTGAAATTCTCAGTCTCCCTCTGCAAGTTCTTTTCTTTTGATTTCTTCAGAAGCCGAAACCTCTCAATCTTCTCAACACCTTTTCTTTCAAAAGCCGAAACCCTGAACTCTCCTCTCATCTCCATAGCCGAATACTCCCTATTCTTTTTGCCGATTTCTTCAACTAAAAGCCGAAAATACTTGGATTTCTTCTTATTATCTTCTCTTCTTGATCGTCTCAAAAAGCCGGAATCTCAAAGGGTTAGTCGAATTCTTTGTGTTAAGGTGAGTGCCGATTTTCCTATCTCTTCAATCTCTCTTTCGGTTTTTAAGAGGCAAGGCTGAATGGCCACTTGGTTGTTAAGGCTGTCATTTGAGGCTAATATTTCCTCTCTTTTGCATTTGGGTGGCATTCCGAGATTTGAAGGAAACCTGTTCGTTTAGCTTTAAAAGCCGGGAATCGCTAGTCTTTAATTGCGGGATTTCAAGGTAAGGGATTTCTTTAGATTTCTGTTAGATTCGTTATCATACCTGTAATCTTAACCATAGGTTATGGTTTAACAACCCTATCTCGTTATAGTAGTTCTGACAAGGACTTTTGATGGAATCGAATATGGATCAGGCAAAGGAGAGGATTGGGTCCTTAAACCCAATCCTTAAGTTTAAGAAGCGAGCAGTGTCAGCAGTACGAGATTGGCCACCGGGTTGTGGACCGGCTTCTGAACAACACCTTAGGCAGATAGCGGTGGTGTTGGCTACGGATAGCGTTGACTTAGAGGGTCTCGTTCTAACAGTAATCAGGTGTGTAGATCTCTAACACACTATTAAACCTGTATGTATGTCTATATATATGTTATGGGCTAAAAGTCGGAAACTGGCTGCATAGCCAGTCGAACGAAACCCTAAAAAGGGTTAGGCAAGGATGCCAGGTACGTAACCATAGAAATTTCTATGTGTATCAAAATATATATGAAAGCCTGTGTGATGTTTTCCTTATGTGTGTATGCATGAGGTGGGATTATGATATTGAAGGGGAAGTGCATGTTAGGTCACTTGGTGATCGATGGTTAAACCACAAAATCTGATGTTAGGTCACATAGTGATCGGTGGCAATGCCACGTTTAATGATCCCTGAATAACAGGAATAGGCAGTACGGCTGTCGTTATGGTGTGTAGCAGGTGGAGGGTTGATTGTAGAAATCCCCAAGGTGTGATGGTTGGTACGTGTTGGTGTGTAGAGGATGGAAACCTAGGATGGGTTGGGCTATACATCATTTATTATTTATCATGTAATTACGATTGTTGCCTTTATGTATGGGCCAGGGCCCATAATGTGTTTGTGGGCCTCAGGTCGTTGTGTGTTTCAGGATTTATACACTGAGTCTTGGTGACTCACGCTTTCCTTTTTCTCTACTCTTTCAGATGAGTAGTAGATCGTGGACATGGGAGCCGAGACGGACTCGAGGGGCCATCAAGTTTTTATTTCTACAGATTATTTCAGTTTTCTTTAAGTTTTATTTTATTTTATTTCGGGAATATTCATGTAATAAGGCCCCATAGTTCTTTTTCAACTAAGTAGTTTTTAATGTTTTGCAACTTATGAAATTGTGTCAAAGGTTTTATTATACTTAATAATAATAATACAAAGGTTTTTTTTTTTATTTTTAAAACGTCACTTAATTATCCAAATAATGTCCAATTAACTTACGATTTCCAAAACTAACAAAGCAAAAGTTTTCAATGTACAACCCGTAGCATACCAGATCTGGTCGAAACGCATGGGCCGGGTTTGGGGTGTTACAAAAACGTTGTCGTTTCAGGCCTGACCCACCGACTCGACCCGAATTCCCTAGGATCCGCGTGTTTTCTTGAGAATGATCTGGTTGCTGCCTTAGGCCTTCCGCCTTTGAACCCTCTTCGATGTGGTCCAAATTCCTTTTTTTCTCTTTTGTAGATTATACCCTTCAATTTTAACTCGCTTTCAATTTAGTCCTCAGTTTGCTGACCTTCTAGGGAATGATGCATGTCTTGGGGTTTGGGATAATTACCCGTTTGGTCCTTGTTTATTTTCACATTTTTTGTTTTAGTCATTTATTTATTTATTTATTTTTATATATAATTTATGCTTTTAATTTCATTTAAATTTCAATTCAATCCTTCGTTTATTTAATTTTACCCCTTTATGAACTGTTTTTTTTTTTTAATTTTTCTTTACCTTTTTAAATATTTAGAATTTATGCTATTTATATTCCTTTTTTATGAACTTTTATATTTTACCATCATTATCATTATTTTTACTTTTATTATTTTTATTAGTATTATGATAATGGTTATGACGTGATTATCACTATTATTACTATAAATTGATATTGCATTATTATTATTCGCTAGCATGGCATTTTTATTTTACCTTTTATTTGTTTTTCTCCTTATTCATTTATTTATTTTTCATTCTAATATCATTTTATTTTACCCATCACTATTTTGCTTTATTTTGTTAATTACCATGTCGTCATGTTAAAATATATTTATTCATTTTTACACTATGCCTAAATAAATTAAATGTATGTCATTTTAAAAAGTTATCTTCGTTTTATCTAATGTATAGAAAATACTTAAAATCGAGGCAATGTTCATTATTTTTGGAATTCGAGGAGTTGTGCTCCTAACTTACGGGGTATGGCATCTTCCTAAAACTGAAATAATTGAATATCCTATTTAAAATAACGAAAAGCAAGATTTAGGTAGTGACCAAATGGCGATTATTCTGGTTTTCAAGAATTCGAGGTATCGTGTCCTAACTCACGGGGCATGGCCTTTCTTCTCGATTAAATTGAAATAAGGCCTTTTCCATTTAATTTAATTGGTTAAGTAATATCTTAATAACATTATGCAAAGAGGGATCGTGTTAGGTACCAATTTTGGGCGTTATGAGGGTGTTAATCCTTCCTCATACGTAACTGACTCTCGAACCCATTTTCTGAATTTGTAAGACCAAATATTATCGTTTTAATAAAATTTAATGAGTCTTGAGGTGATCCAATCACACCTAATTAAAAAGGATTGGTGGCGACTCTATTTTTCATTTTTTAAAATAAAAGTCAATTTCCAAAAAGGTTTCGACAACTATGATTCTCAAGGAAATTTTAGACCGCTTTTGCTCTTTATCAGGTCATCGGGTTAATGTTAGTAAGACGAACACTTTTTTTTTTGAAGTAGTGGATGAGGACAATGCTGATAAGATAAGTACTTTTCTCATGTTCCAGAGAGTTCAGAACCTTGGAACATATCTGGGAGTTTCTCTTTTTCATGATAGAATAACTTGTGGCACATTGGGGTTTGTGGTGGAAAAGGTGCAGAGTAAGCTGAATAATTGGGATGTTAGGCAGCTTTCCTTTGCAGGTAGAGCTACTCTTGCACAACCAATTCTTCTATCCATCCCGAATTGCTTTATGCAATCTATGAGGATCCCAAAAGGTGTTTGTGAAGAGATCAAACTTATCGTTACACAATTTTTATGGGGAACTGCTAATGGTAGGAAGAAAATGTCTTTGGTTGATTGAGATTCTTTCTATCAACCTCGTGGTCATGGAAGTTTAGGGTTTAGACATTTGGGGGACCAAAATACTTTATTCCTATTGAAGTTGGGGTTTAACCTAGCTTCAAAGGATGATGCACTTTGGGTTTGTGTTTTCTGATCCAATAATGGGATGAATAAGAGATTACCTGTGAGCATTGCGCATGGAAATTGTTCTTTCGTCTAGAGAGCCCTTACCAAGGTATGGCCTTTATTGTATGAAAATTTATTTTGGTCAGTGGGGAACGAGAATTTTATTCGTGTTGGAAGGATCACTAGATTCCGAACATAGGGTCGTAAGCATCCCCCATCCTATCCTTTAGCAAGAAAAGATAGAATTAATTGACTTCATACTTCCACTAGGTCATTTTCAATTAAAAATGCGTACTGGTCTTTTAGAGAAACCACGTGGAATCCAAAGGATAGGTGTAACACCCCTAACCCGTGTCCGTCCCCGAAACAAGATTACAGAGTATTACCAGAACATTCAAAACATTTTCATATAAATCATGTCAATCACTATTCATTAACCGAGATCATTCGTACCGTCCCTTAGATGGACCCTTGAGGTCCAATACGAACATTAGAATCGATTCGGGACTTAATCGAAAACTCTAAGAATTTTTTGTGACATTTCAAAAATTTTCCAAGGCTCAGGGTTCACATGCCCGTGTGGTTCAAGGGACACGCCTGTGTGACCCTTAGACATGCCTGTGCCTCAGGCCGTGTTCGATTTAGGTTGCTCTCTGACTTGTGCCATACGGCCATGCCACACGCCCATGTGCTAGGCCGTGTGGTTAATTAATTCAACTCAAATTAGGTGCAGGTTTCACACGGCCAAGACACATGCCCATGTTGAAGGCCGTGTCACCCACACGGTTGAGACACGCGCCTGTGTCTCTGCCCGTGTGCTTAATTCTGAGCATTTTGTTTTCTAGATTTTAAGGTACAGAGGACACACAACCGATCACACGCCCATGGGGTAGGCTGTGTGTCACATACAGTTTAGACACATGTCCGTGTGTCTGCCCGTGTGGACAAAATAAAGGTATTTCCTAGCCTCATTTATCGCCCAAATTTACCATTTTCGTGCACCAAAACATACCAAGTACAATCCAACCATTCCAAGCATTCAAATAAGCAAATTTCATCATACAACATGGCCTATCATTGTATGCATACATGTTTACTAACTTACCTTGGTTCAATTCATGTGTTAAACATGATTTGAACAACTACTTGACATGCAATATATAGTTACCATAGCATAACATTACAAGTATATCAAAACAACCATTACTAGCCATTCCAATGGCTAGATTTCAAGCATTATTTGCATTTACATGCCAATATGGCCAACATATCCTATACATGCCATTACAACCGTAATTGATTTACCATATTGTACTGTCATGGGCCGATGGATAGTGTGAGTGATCTCTGCCGAGCTTTCAATCCAACAAGCTTACGGTTTACTCAAAAAAAGGGGAAAATAAAATAGGGTAAGCATTGTATGCTTAGTAAGTTCGTATAACATGGTACTTAACTTACCATTCATTTTATTTTGAGATAACTATGTAAGGCACATTCATTCAATTTGACTTCAATCCCTACACATATCCTCATTGCCCTTGTTAGTCATATATTCCATAATAACCTCAAAACATGTTTGGGCTCAACAACAATCAAGTTTCCATGCACATTTGCATTCCATAACATTTGTTCATTTAACATGCATAAACCATCTCTTTATATTACAAGTATAATTTCATAATAGTTCATCTCAAGTTAAGATTATTTCATATCAGAACTTTATTCATATTTCTCGAAATATCAATGTCACACAAGCCATAATACACTCAAAGTATACATGTCTATAATCAAGGATGGCATATTCATCAAATGAATATCATGTACAAGTATCATCATCTCATGTTTTCTTATATCAATCGTCATGTATCATCATTTTCGTGTATTTCAGACATTTACGTGTATTAACTCATTTCTTATTCATATTCATCTCATGTCAAGAGTTTTATCCATTGAATTTATTTGAAATATTGATGGATACACCGATACTACACTCGAGGTGTACAAATCAAAATCTGTCAATTCATACTCAATAGTACCTTGTAGGTACACTCTCGAGCCACGTATCATACAGCAGAATTACCAATCCAGGCTAAATTCTAGCTGTAACATATACTCTAAGGGCTTTGTCGGATTACCAGTCCAGGCTAAATCCTTTATATGACAAAGTTTTCCCTATAGAGTTCGATCTGGATTACCAGTCCAAGCTAAATCTTAATTGAAACATATACTCGAGAGACTCATTTCGGATTACCCGTTCAGGCTAAATCCATTCTGCAACACATGTTTATCCATCGACTTCCATTTATTCAAACGGGATTTAAAATTTATCAGGCAATTTTTGGGTATATGTTAAATCTCATAAATTTCTGCATTCATACAATTCAAGTGTTCACATTCAACTCAAGTATAAAATTTACATTTTTATCATTTATCATTTATCGAACATTATTGCTGATCGGGCACATTTCATTTATCGGGCTTTGACGAATATGTGATCATTTCACAAAATTAAGGTATTTATACAATTCACAAGCACAACATTTAATTCAATCATAAAAATATATACAATTTAGTTACACGAACTTACCTCGACAAAGGTTTGTGTACAAACATCTGCTAATCCGACATTTCCTCTTTTTCCTCGTTCTAACTCCGAATTTGGTTTATTCGGATCTATACGAGTAAATTTAACATTAATTTACCACATTTCACATTCAAGTGGACTCAATTTTTATCCTAGGCAAAATTACCATTTTGCCCCTAACTTTTTCAAAAATTCCATTTTCGTCCCTAGGCTCGGAAAATGAAACTTGTGCAAAATACTCCCTATTCCAAGCCTAAACAAAGCCCCAATACAAAATTCACAGCACATGTATTCATAAAATTTCATAATTTTTCCTTCAATTTCACAAGTTTACATTTTAGTCCCTAAATCAAGTTTTCATCAAAAATCACTTTGTAAAAGTTGCTTATCTATCAATAATATTTCATTTTCTACCATAAATTTCTAATTTCTAGTATATATATATATCCATGAACCATTTTCATACTTTGATAACTTTTCAAATTAATCCCCCAAATAGAGAGATTAAGCTATCCCGATTCCAAAAATATCAAAATTACTAAAACGGGACAAGGAAACTTACCCAATTTGGCCATGAAAGTCTCTTCCCTCTCTCCTAGGGTCTCCATGTTTATTTTTGGGAAGAAGATGACATAAAATAAGATGATATCTATTTTATCATCTTTTCATTAATTACAATTTTCACTTTTCAATTTAGTCCCTAGCCTTTTTCTCATTTTTTATGGATAAGTCACCAAGAAAAATCTACATACTTTTCTTAATGGTCTAATTACCATATAAGGACCTTTATTTTTGAATTCCAAAGCTATTTAATCCTTATAGCTACTAGAATTCAACTTTCACATTTTATGCGATTTAGTCCTTCTCGTAATTAGGCACCAAATTGATAAAATTATCATGTCAAGATTTTCACATGTCACGTATATTATATTACAGACCATATAATAAAATAAAAATGAATTTTATTTTCGTCTCGGATTTGTTGTCCTGAAACCACTGTTCCGATTTCATCGAAATTGGGCTGTTACAATAGGTGGTGGAAAATCGTTTGGAAATTTCAAGGTCCTCAACATGTTCGAATATTCTTATGGCTTGTGTTTCTTACAAATATGGAGAGGGTAAAGAGGGGCATTGGCAATGATGGTGTTTGCTCAAGGTGTAATCATGAGTTAAGACATTCTGCATGTGCTTCGGGACTGTCCTACTGCCAATGAAGTCTGGTTATATGTTTTGCCAACCAAAAAGCAAGCTTATTTTTTCTCCAGCAACCTGCTTGATTAGATGGGATCTAATTTATGTAGTCCTTTGAGGATTTTAAGTATGGGGACCACTTGGTCAAGTCTTTTTGGTTTAATTGTTTGGTGTATATGGAAAAATAGAAATCTCTTTGTATTTCAAAGAATTTCTTGGATTTCTTCAAAAATTGTTAGTTCATTTGTTAGTTGGGCTAAATAGTTCGATTTAGCTTATAAGAAAAATTCACTAAGGCAACTTAGAACCACTTTTAATTTACCTTTATCAGGTAATTGGGTTATCTTACATATAGACGGTGTTGTTATGTAACACCCCTAACCATTATCCGTCTCCAAAATAGGGCTACAGAGCGTTATTGGACTTTATAGATTAATTACTGACATTTCATAACCTTTATTATTCATATCAAGAATCAATCATAAAACACCCATATTGTCCCTTAGATGGGCCCTCAAGGCCTGATATACACTTTAGAAGTGAATCGGGACTAAACCGAACACTCAAGAATTTTTTTCCAAAATCTCAAAATTTTTCTTAAAAATAGGGACTACACGCCCATGTGGCTGGTCTAGTGGCTCACATGGCCAGGAGACACGCCCGTGTCTTAGACCATCTGTAAAGTGCAGGAGTCACACGCCAAGTCACATGCCCGTGTGCTAGGGCGTGTGCAAAAACCTGGGCATTCTGTTTTGAAATTTCAAGGTACAGGGGACACACGGCCTATAACAGCCCGTTTTTAGCTAAATTAGAATAGTGGTTTTGGAACCACAAATTTGATGTCAAAAAATTATTTTAATATTATTTTTGGTATTTACAGCATGTTATTTGATATGTGTGAAAATTTTGTGAGCTAATTTTATCAATTGGTTGCTTAATTCGATAAAAAGAACTAAATCGCGTAAAGTGCATAAGTATTGTTCTAATAGCTTAAAGTATCTAATAGCTATAGAACCTTAAATTAAAGGTCCTTATGTTTTATTTAGACCATCTCTAGTGTAAGTGGACATATATGGACATATATTAAGTTATTTTGATGGTTATTAATTAAGGATAAAAAGGTAATTTAATTAATTAAGTTAAAACAAGTAAAACAAAATGAAACCATTATCTAATATCATCATCTTCACCCATGTATAGCAAAGGAGAAAACTATTTTTAGGGCTCGTGATATTCGGCCATTTCATTGCTCAATTGTAAGTCCATTTTAGCTCGATTTTTTTATGATTTCTATGTTTTGTAATTGTTGCAACTCAATCTAGCTAGCTCGTACCTTTAATTTCAAAACTATTAAAGATTTTGAGAGTTTCCATTGTTGAATCTATGTATTCTTTGATGAATTATGATAGATTAAGAAAGTTTGTTGATAGTTAAACTAGTTTTGTAAAGTGATTTTCGACAAAAATGTCAAAAAGGGATTAATTTGTGAAATATGCAAATTTTGTGGTTGAAATTTGAAGTAAATGGAAATTATGAGCTGCTAGGGGTATTATGGTAATTTGGCTAGCATGGGTTAGTCTTGAATTTCATTAATTTGTGATTTTATGAAATAAGGACTAAATTGTGAAAAATGTGAAATTTGTGGGGAAAAAGTGTAAATGTGTTTTAAAGTGTATTTTGGACAAAACTGAATGAATAAATGATTGAATAAGTTAATTTTTAATATAATTAGTTCAAGAAAAGCGGAATACGAACTTGGATTGGAGAAAAGATAAAGTTATCGACTAATCGACTCGATTCGCTATTTCAGCATTCAAGGTAAGTTTGTATGCAATAAGCATTGTTATAATCATGCTTTTCAATGTTTTGATATTGCATAAATTATATATACAGGACTACATTTATGTTCGACGACAAATCGGCTATATGTGGGACTTAGTGTGCGATTCGACATAGCTTCGGCTAAATATGGCACTTTGTAACGCCCCAAATTTCTTTAATTCCGGCTTATATGATTTTGGAGCACAAAAAAAATATCTCTATATGTGTTTCTGAAATTAATTGACACAAGGTCTATCTACTTTAGTGGTTATGTGTTCTGGGTGTGTGTGTGAGGTCCCAAGTTCAAGTCATAACTTGGGTAAATTTTGGTATTTTTTATGAATAAAGCTCTCACTGGGGTCAGTAGGCTTTTAAGTTATTGTTGGTAGAATTATATCAGAATGGGTCTGCTGGTATAGTGGTTAAGTGGTGTGTTGGAGTGCTTAAGGTCTTGAGTTCAAATCCATGTGCATACAAAGGCATTGTTTTTGCTGCCAGTGGCATGTAGGAGTTTGTGAGGGAGTGAAATGCTGATAGTGGAGTGGTTGAGGGAGAAAATTTAGGAGAGTGGATGGGGGAGTTATCAGAATCTAATCAGTTGGTTTGGATGGGCAAAATTCGGCTATTTCCCTCTCCCTCTCAATTTCATTTTTTCTCTCTTTTCTTTTCTTTTCTTCCTAACATTTCACTCTTCACTTCCCTGCTCTCTCTGCCATTTTTTCCCCTTTATTACCGGAATTCCCCTTTTGTTTTCCTCTTCTCCCTTCTCATTTGTTTCCCAATACACCTTTTTTGTTTCTCCTGCAAGGCTAATTGCGTTGTGCGGTAGGTGGTAAGTTCCATTTTTTTTAAACTCTTTATTCTCTAGTTAAGTGATTAAGAGGTGTGCTATTACTATTTAAGAGGAGGCTATGTAGTTGGAAATCGCTTTTTGTCGATCTGATTCGGAGTCACGTTTGTTCGATACCGGTAAGTCGACTTTATGATGTGGGGATTTATCAATTTAGACTTGTTTTTGGTTACTCAGAGATGAAGTATTCTGAACATAGGTACTGGCAATCTCAGGGTTGCGAAAACAGTGAAAATGATACAGGTGTGTACCCGAAAACACAAAAAACGAGAATATACGAAAGTCGAAAAATGATTCTATCGATGCCACACAGTCTTGTGGTAGGTCGTGTGCAAGGCTGTGAGCCACAACACGACCGTGTGATCGACGAGGCCAGGCCGTGCGCTAAGGAAAAGATTGTGTGATGGCTGGGTGAGGCCGTGTGTGAGACACGGGCTCGACCAATTGGGGCGTGTGGGCCTACACGATGGGCGTGTGGGATTTTGGGCCAGGCCGTGTAATCCACACGGCCAAGGCCAATTTGGGCCGAGTGGGCTACACGGGCGTGTGGGCCCACACGGGCAGGCCACATGGGCGTGTGAGCCTATTTTTTTGAAATGATTTGTAAGGTTGCACAGGTCACCCAGGTCAAATGCGGACCTACTGTAGGGTCGGTAAGCGTTACTTAGGCCCCTATTTACGTGATCTGATTATATGGTGTCTGACTGAGCATGATATTTGTACTGAACTGAATGTATGATCGGTTATTTTCATGTTGCATGTCATATTTGGTATGTTGCATTGCATCGGGGAGGGTTAATGATATTGGAGGAAGTATCTGAAAGCTATTGAGCTTGTTATCTTGCAGCTCAGCTGCAATTATCTGTTTATGTACCGCATTTTGGTATAGCATGGTGTGTAGGGATGGGTAGGTTGATTTTATCCCTACATGGTGTGTAGGGTTGGTCGGAGATGGTGTAGAGGATGGTGGGTAGGATTCTGATATTCTGTTATGTTCTTCATGTTATATCTGATGGGCTGAGGCCCTAAATTGTAATGGGGTCAGACCCGAACTGTAAATATATGATTTTTTTTATATTATGCTGTGTGCATGTTTTCTGTGAGGATTACACACTGAGTTTGCGAAAACTCATCTTTTCTCTGTTTAATCTGTTCAGGTAATCCCCAACATTAGACGGATTGGTGCAGCGGAGGACTTGACGGTGACCATTGCTTCTGCCTCACGATAGATTCACGGTTTTATACTTATTTATGGTTTTGATTATATTTGGGAAAAGTTTTATGTAATTATGGCCATTACGGATTTTTTTAAATTTAATGTTTGAAATGTTTGATGGTTTCTATTGCTAAAAGTAGGAAAACGAGGGTTTTTAAAAGAAACAAATGTTTTACGAAAACACCACGATTACGCAAATTGTTTTAAATGATTCCGCAAAGTATAAATGTTTTGGAAAATGGACAGCATTTCGGAAATGAATGACACTATTTAGAACTAACATAAAATAATGAAAAACTTTTAAAGGGGAAATGGTTTAAGCGTGGCTACAGATTCAAAAGCACTATCATGTGACATCGCCAAATTCGGCCATAATGTCTAGGCTGGGTTCGTAGTGTTACATTTAGTGGTATCAGAGCCAGGTTGTAAAATCGGCTATGGATTTGGGTTATAAAGATTGGTTTTAAGAAATGATTTTTAAGTGACTTAAAATATTTTTGGACTGAGTATGTGGTACACCGAGTCTCCGGCGTCGATCCTATAAGTGTTCTGAAATTCTGCTCAAACGGGGTACTAGAGACCGTGGTAGAGGCCGTAGAGGGGCTCAAGCTGGGTCCTCATCATCTGGAAATCTGCCTAATCTGGATACCAGTGAGACACTGGTATCACCTGCGATAGAGACTGGGTCTCAAGATCGCATGGCTAGGGAGGACGCACTGTCCCAGTCCATGCTAAGGATATTGGAGAGGGTCACTGGGCCCAACATCGGATCTGGGGGCTGAGGGTCGGTTACAGAACGACTCCAGTCCAATGGGACTAAACTATTTAGGAGTGTCACTGGAACCGCTCCTACGTGGCCGAATATTGGATGGAGGCCACGGAAAGAATTATGGACGACTTGGATTTTACTGCTAAGCAGATGCTTAAGGAGGCTATTTCTTTGCTTTGCGATGAAGCTTACCAGTGATGGCTGACGTTTAAGGAGGGCACTCAGCCCGACCAATTGACTTGGGAGTACTTTAAGACGGCTTTCCAGAGTAAGCTTGTGGGAGCCAGCTATATTGACGCTAGGAGACATGACTTCCTTAATCTCACCCAAGGAGACCGTATAGTGGCCGAGTATGAAGCCGAGTTTCTGAGATTGAGCCGATATATGCGTGGCATGGTGGCGACCGAATATGAGAGATGTGTCCGCTTCGAGGATGGCCTTAGGGACAGTTTGCGAGTTCTAATAGCTCCACAGAGGGAGCGTGAGTTTGCTACACTGGTTAAGAAGGCGAAGATCACCAAAGAAGTTAAGCGCGCTGAGCACTAAAACTAAGAGAGAGGAAAGAATAATAGGGAATCAAAGCCCGAGTTCTATGATGAGGCCTAAGAAAAAGGCCAGATCTGATGGGCCAGTGAGAGTTGGGCCTCTTGTTGCACCTACTGGGTGGCCCTTTGTGGGCACTGTTGTAGACGCCATCCAAGGAAATGTTGGAGGAAAACTGAGGCATGTTTGAGATATGGGTCGACTGAGCACTGTGTTCGGGATTGTCCATTGAGAATTGATCAGATGCAAGGTGTTACGCAGCCACCGAGAGTAGTTCAGCAACCACTTAGGAGCCGAGGTCAGGCCAGGGGTGGTAACAGCATAGGCCGAGGATAGAGAGCACCGGGCAGAGGTGCTGGATCGACTGAGGCGAGGTAGCCAGCATTGGTTTATACTGCCCGTCGCTGTGAGGACCGAGATGCTTCAAACGTCATCACGAGTACGTTTTCAATTTATAATGTACCTTATTTGGCATTGATAGACATAGGCTCTACACACTCGTACGTAGCCAGTACTGTGTCTGAAACCTTGGAGATTCTGGTTGAGAGTACTTCTAGTGAGGTAACTATTGTGAGTCCGTCAGGGCAATCTATCTGAGTGAGTAAATTGTTTAGAGACGTCCTGTTAGAGGTTCAAGGGACAAAATTCCTGGCTGATCTGATGGAGCTTTCATTTGGGGTGTTTAATTTGATTCTGGGAATGGATTGGCTGGTTAAACACCGAGTAAGTTTGGATTGTGTGACAAAAAGGGTTGTTTTGAGGACCGAGGAGGACAGCGAGGTAGTTGTAATTGGGGAACGAAGAGACTATCTGACTAATGTGATTTTTGCATTGGTGGCAGAAAAGTTAGTGAGGAAAGGGCTTACAGAGCTCATTCTAAGTACTGCTCCAGTGTCTATCGCGCCCTATCGAATGACACTAAAAGAGCTTACAGAGCTTAAGGCTCAAATTCAAAAATTGCTAGATCATGGATTCATTCGTCCCAGTGTGTCTTCGTGGGGTGCACCGGTGTTGTTCGTGAAAATGAAAGATGGGACAATGAGGATCTGTATCAACTACTGGTAGCTGAACAAGCTAACAATCAAGAATAAGCACCCACTTCTGAGGATAGATGATCTATTCGACCAGTTCAGAGGTGTAACACCCTAAACTCAGACTAGAAGTAAGGCCCAAATCTTGGCGTGTCACATTGAAGTGTTTTTCAAAAACCATGTTTTCGTTGAAAACCCTTCTTAATATTTAAAAATTTCTTGCCATTTAAAACTTGTGTAAAGCCTCAGCTTGCGTTTGTTTAATTTTAAAACGGGGTTAATTAAAAAAGGTTGTTCACTTTTAAAACATTATTGATTTCCTTCAAAATCCCTTTCAACTGCGAAACCTTTTTAAAAACGTTGTGGAAATGTGATCAGAAAATAGTTGTTGTAACGTAGTGTTTTGAAAACAGTAATCATTTTGGAAAACCGCGATTTACTTCTAACAGATATAAATTAAAATAAAACCAAACCTAAAATTTAAAATCTGAAAACTTGAAGAGGCCTTATTACAAACCAAACCAAAATAAAGTACTTATGAATAACTTAATAGAAAAACAGAAGTAGTTGTGTGGCCATCTCCGAGTCCCTCACAGCTCCGATCCGTCTAAGGCTGGGGATTACCTGAACAGTTAAAAACGGGGTGAGTTTACGAAAACTCAGTGTGTAATCCCCTAATATAAAATCAGTTAGTCAGATAAACAGAATATAGAAGTAGTCTGGGCCTGAGCCCTATTCAGTCATAGTACAGTTTCAATGGGCCTAAGCCCATTGCCCTATCATTTGGGTATCGACCCATAATAGAAACATTTAGGCCTAGCCCATATCAGTATCGGATCTCATAAACAGAAATACAATAAAGTAAGAATGCACCCCACCCCAATCCAGCCAGCACACCACCCGTACCAACCAACACCATGTGGGGATAAAATCGACCCACCCAGCCAGCACACCAATATTAGCACAAGTTGCGGCACTAATAGATATCGCAGCAGAGCTCCTAGAATATGAGCGCCTTAAAGCCGTCAGTAGGTCCACAGTCATCTCGGGTGACTGGGGCAACCCGGGCGACCCTAACAATCAAATCAGTGGGTCTATAGTCGTCTCTGGTGATCCGTGCAACCCTAACAATCAAATCGGTGGGTCCACAGTCATCTCTGGCGACCCGTGCAACCTTAACAATCAAATTGGTGGGTCCACAGTCATCTCGGGTGACTCGTGCAACCCTAACAATCAAATCGGTTGGTACACAGTCGACTCGGGTGACCCGTGCGACCCTAATAGATCAGTCACTTCCTCCAATTATAAAATCCCAATCCCATACAGTATGTCATGTATGCAAAGCACATATATATAAATCACATGGCATACTTTAGAAAGACAAACAAATCATAGCTCAGGTCAGTCAATACATAACATAAAACAATCATTTACCCACAGGGGCAAAATAGTCATTTTACCCTATAAGGGTATTTCGGTAATTATACCCTACAGGGGTACTTTGATAATTTTGTGAACTAGGAGTATTTTAGTAATTTTGCAAACTAAAAGAATTTCAGTAATTTTGCAAATTGGGGGTATTTTTGTAATTTTACGAACCGAGGGTATTTCGGTAATTTTGCAAATCAGGGGTATTTCGATAATTTTGTAAACTGGGGGTATTTCGATTAATTTGGCAAACTGAGGGTATTTCAGTAATTTTGTAAACCGGGGGTATTTCGGTAGTTTTGCAAATCGGGGGTATTTCGGTAACTTAGCAAATTCTACAGTCGCCTCGAGCGACAGAGACAACATATATGATCAAAACGTAGTATTTGAGCCCAAAGCCCAATATTCAGCCCAAGAGGGCCCACACGCTCGTGTGGCCCATTTAGGCCAACACTACCTTTGGCATGTGGTCGCCATGGACGGCTCATTATTTCTTATCCGTCCACAAAATTACTCGCGTATTGGGCCCACTCCGGTCTATTTGGCCCCAAAAATGGCCTAAGCCCATGAGAACGCTCATGGTGGCCTCAACCATCTTAAGCCCATATTTATGAGCTCGGTCCACCACATGTGCGATCGTACGCTCGTGTGGCATCATTCGATGGTACTTCAGCTTTTCGGCATTTGTCGATCTACTGTTTAAGTGGTGTATGTATGTACACACCTTGTTTACGAACATGTGTTTAACACACTCGCGCCGAACCTTGCTTGAATGAGAGTCCTCGAATCTCCTAAATCCACTAACCACAATCAGTTACCCTCCTTAGTCAAATATCTCCCAAAACCGGTTGATTGCCGAAAGAGGAGAGGTTCGGCTTACGAGAAAATTTGAAAGAAAACAAGGTAGGGTCCTAACGCTATTCGGCCAAACAAGAAAAGGTAGGAGAGACAACTCACAATTGAGTGATTCGACAGGGATTGAAATAGGAAAGGAATAAAGAGACTTGGGCAAAACCACACAAGGCTTCTGTATTTTGACAATTAAAGGTTTCGGCACATTTGCTGAACAGTTGCAGAATAATAGAATCTCAAATGGTTACTTGCAATTTTGGCACTAGAGGGAAAAGAGAGGAAAGGATATTAGGAACTCAGAAATTCAGAAATAGAGAAAATGACCAAAAATGAAAAGAGAACCCACCTAACCGCATTCTTATGTTTTCCCCTTACCAAAATGGCACTAAATTAAAACCGAATAGGCACCTATAGACTCCTAAATTCGGCCAACTCCACCCCTTATCAAACTCCACGATTTTCTCCACCAAAATCTCCTCCATTCCAAAACAACCATCATCTAAACCCCATGATACTCTCCCCCTTTTACCAAGTCCACAACCACTCCAAAGAGTTTGAATTGACCACAAACTCTTGCCATCCATGCTGCAAAATAAAACCTCATTTGCTCCTCAAGAGACTTGAACCTTAGACCACAAGCTTCATTCCCTATGCCACTTGCCACTAAGCCACAAGCTACTCTCGTGTCACAATTTAATCACAATTACTTAAAAGGCTTACAACCTAGAGTTAGGTGATAAAACGTAAAAGTAACATATTTTAATCCCACATTTAGCATACTTTTGGATGATTTATCCCTCTATTTATGTAAAAAGGTACTCTTAATCCTTTCTTTTCATGTTTTATACTCAGGAAAGCACCCGAGGACGAAAAGAACGTAAAACAGGCCCAAAACGGAGTAAATGGGCCATATCACAAAATCCACACGGCCTGGGCCCAAGTCCACACGGCCGTGCCTAATTGATCTAGTAGAACACAGCCTAATCATGGTCCATACGGCTGTGCCCCATTCAACAGGTTCGAACACGACCTTGCCACGATTCATACGGGCATGTGCCATGGCCGTGTCCCTGCCGCAGCCAAGAGAAGTTTTACTCAGATTTGGATACTTGGAGGCAAAGAAACACATTCCAAAGCCTATTCAAACACCCTAGTAGGAATTCTACTTGAATTAGGATACTTAGGGACCAAGTAAGGCATCTCAAAGTCTATATAAACACCCAAGGGGGCAACTTGAAGGGGGGTTCGGCAGAAGCCTTCTTCCAGGGCTTTTGTCGGGGCTGTTAGCTAGGCCAAGGAGCTGAGCCGAAAAGGTCAGATTTGTGGGAATCACTCGAGGATAGCCAGTTGATCCATCTCAAGAAGCCAGAATTTTACTCAAAACGGCGGATCTCTCCTTCAATTCCTTCACGGGATTTTAGGGATTTCTTATGTTTTGTTTTATCTTTTCTTCTGAGATGTTTTCTTTTATTGTCATGAACTATACTCTTCAGATACCTGAAGGGGATGAAACCTAAGACAGATCTTGTTATTATTTTCTGAACTATATGATAAATACTTGATTTGTTCTTAATTATGTGTGTTTAATTCTTGTGTTAATATTTCTGGGATATTAATTCAAGTAAAATGTGCTTTGGTGGAGGAGCAAAAGTCCCTGCTTAAGAGTAGATCTAGCATAATTAAGAGGAGTTGATCGCACGCCTAGAGATAGGGTGATGAGATTTTTCCAAATTAGGGTGAAACCTAATACGGGAGTCCATAGATCGAGTTAATGCGATTCTAAGGGTTTTAATTAGAAAAAGTTTCAATTAATCAACCTAGGGTTAGACGTTATTCACCTTGAGAGAGGGTTTAATATAAATTAGGGAGTCTTACGGAACAAGTGAAGTCTAGGTGGATTCTTCCTAAGGTATCGCCTTAATCAACTGAGTTTTCCTAACAGTATTTCCCCAATTTATTCTTTTTGTCTTTGCATCTTTAGCTTAGTAATTAGTTAATTTTAGATTAAACAACTTCACTTATTTTAGGCTAGATAATAAAAAGAAAGTTAGTATTAGTACTTTTAGTTCTTCTGGGTTCGACAATCCGGTCTTGCCTAAGCTATACTACTGTTCGATAGGTGCACTTGCCTTAAATCGTTGTCAGAGTTAGTTTCCAGGTTCGATCATTCTCTTTATAGAATTTAAAACTCGACAAAATAACGATCAAGTTTTTGGCACCGTTGTCGGGGAACTAAAATATTAAAAATGCTTAATTTTTAATACTTTAGCCATTTTTTATTGCAACTTATTTTCATTATTATTTTTTATTTTTATTTTATTTTTTTACTTTGCTAAATTTTCCTTTATTTGATTTTGGTAGATAGAGGAGATGACACTAAATAACTATCAATGGCAAGTTATGAGGACAAAGCCAACAAAAGCAGCCGATATCTACAACCTCGACCCAATAACCATGCTGTCAAACCAGCTAGAGATAATGAATAAAAAGATTGATGGTTTGTATAGCCTCTCGCAGGTACACCCAGTAGTGCAATATGACTCGAATCCAGGAGGCATGGCAAATCCTGAGTACCCACCCTACGGATATGGCATGGAGAACAAACAAATCCACTATATAGATAACTATTCTAGACATCAAAATAATTTTTATAGTGACACTTATAATGCAGGTTGGAGATACCATCCTAATTTCTCGTGGGATGATCAAAGTAGCCAAAGACAGGAACTTCCTCCAAATTTTCAACAACCACCTCACCAACAAGAAGAGGAGTCGAGTCTTGAAGAGATACTGGCAAAATTCATAACAGCCACAAAAAATCCAGATTTTCAACAACCACCTCACCAACAGGAAGATAAGTCGAACCTTGAAGAGATGCTGGCAAAATTCATAGCAAACACAGAAACACACTACCACAATATAGAAACAAAACAAGAAGCATTGATTCAAGGGATCGAGGATCAGTTAGGTCAGCCTGCTAAGCTGATCTTAGAACAACCACAAGAAAGCTTGCCAAGCAACATTGAAACTAACCCAAAAGAGCAAATTCAAGTGGTAACAGCTCATGACAGTGAAAGGTTAGTAGAATCTGACCCAAGGCAAGAGCTTGTGGTAAGTGAAGGTAAGGTTGGGGTAAGCCAGGATTTATCAAACCCGGTAATTACATAGTACCAAGCTCTTGTGCCATACCCTAATGCGATAAAGAAAGACCACATAGAGGAACAATTCGGTAAGTCTCTTAAACTTCCAAAGATATTTCATATTAACTTGCTGTTTCTTGAAGCTCTTTCGCAGATGCCAGATCCTAGACCTCGTGGCGATAAAGAAGAAATTTATGAGGAACGAAGGCTGTGGATCGATGAACTAGACGAATGGAAGACACACCTCAAAGAGAAACTAAAAACACACAAAGAAAACACGAAGTGACTCCACGACGAACTTAATGATGGGACAAGCCAGCTTAAGATAGGAGATCAGGTACTCAAAATCTCCTTAGATGGAACAGTCGAGGTAACTAGTCCCAAAATCAGCACCTTTAAGGTAAACACTACTCGACTTAAATTTTATATCAATAACCGAATTGATCGCATGAAAAAGGATTTTCACCTCCTTAAACCACCATGACCATACGAATGACAGGTAAAGTCTAGCTTAAGACTATAAACGAGCGCTGCTCGGGAGGCAACCCGAGCACTAACCCCATTAATTTTTACATCTTTTATTTTTTACTTTTATTTTTCCTTTTAGCACCTAACCATAAACTAACCAAAGTATAGATTTCCATACCACAAGGCCTTGCACATGACCGTGGCCGTGGCCGTATGGCCACCATAGGAAGGTACAAGGGCGGGGCCAACTACCAGATCCATAATTTCTATTTAACCCCCTTCTTCCCTTCATTTTCCCTTTATCTTTCTTCTTTCATTTTCCATTATTTACTTTTACTTTTATTTTTACTTTTATTTTTATTTTTATTTTTATTTTTATTTTTATTTTTATTTTTTTATTATTTTTATTTTTATTTATTTTTATTTTCTTTATTATTTTCTTCTTATTATTTGTACCGTTTAGATTTAGCTTAGGATATAATAACATCAGGACGGTTGCTTCGAGGACTCAATTTCAAACAGTTTGAGACGTTTCCCCACGTTCACCTCCAATCCTATCCGGTTTCTTTTCATTAACTTCATCCAAAATTCAGGAAGTTTCACTTCTCCCTATCTTTTGATTTTCTACTATCTTGATATTATCGATCATTGTACATTGAGGGCAATGTACAGCTTAAGTGTGGGGGGTTAACTATAGTATTATTTGAAAATCCCTGAATTATGCTTTGTTCTAAAGTAAGTTTCTCATATTATGATTCCCCAGATATGTATTGGATTAAGTCATTGATAACTGTGCATTGATGATTAAACTTTAAGATGCTAGAGAATCAAGCATGATAAGTCTATTTTTCAGAATTAAATTTTTTGCTAGGTTGTTAACATAAATTTGAATATTACTTTGAAATTCAAAATTTACGAGACTGACATAAAAAAAAACTCATAATTTTTGTGAGATTTTGAGCCTTATATAGCATATATTCTTTTTCATGCTCACTTTTTGATTATGAGTGTGTCAACTTTGAACGTTATTCTAGAACTTGCTTCGATTATACATGTCAAGACCACACCTTTGATTTGATATACAGAGATGATAAAGGCACCTAGGTTTTAACCCGCTTACTCCACTAAAAAGCCTACCTTCATAATTAACCCTTAGTGAACCCCGTTTGATCCTAACAACCTTTTATTAACTCACCTACTAATAACCCAAAACCCTTTGTATTTGTTATCACCATTTTTTTTTTGACTACCCTTTTTGTCAAGATTTGATTTTGAGCAGTTGCCTAACTATGTTCTATATTTCAGTTGTAAAAGTTATTTTCTATTATTATTTGACTTGTTCTTAAAAAAAATGAAGTATATTCATTATTAGTTCTATAATTAAGTGAGCTTACATGTTTAAATTCCAAATCTTGAAGAAAAAGCTCGTATTATTAGTTTTCAATTTATGTAATTATTTAGAATCAGTTCATTTTTCTAGTTTAGTAAATTGTCAATTCAATCTCGATTTTAACCCTGTAATTCAGCCTATATCCACACCCCTAACCTAAGCCCCATTACAACCCTGTTAAAGACCTTTTGATCTGTGTACCATCTCATTTTACAGTAGTGGAGATTTGATTTTCAGGCAAGCCTATGGGATTAACTCTTCATGTTTGACTTCTGAGTGCCTAATTCTGAACCTTAAACACTTTGAGTGATTTGAGTGAATCTTTAGTGAGGATGTCAATTCTTGTCGATTTCAAATCAGAGGTAACTATTCAGGTAAAGGGAATCACCTAACATTTTTAGGGCTATAAATCTATGACTTTAACTGTTTGAATCTTTAGGACCCTTGGAATTGAATTATCCATGTATGAATTATCTTTGAATTATGATGAGGCATTATTGATGAATATTATGAATCGAGGAAGTTTGTTTTAATTATGAGTTGAGAATTTTGCTTGAGGACAAGCAAAAGCTTAAGTGTGGGGGTATGTGATAAACCGTAAAAGTAACATATTTTAATCCCACATTTAGCATACTTTTGGATGATTTATCCCTCAATTTATGTAAAAAGGTGCTCTTAATCCTTTCTTTTCATGTTTTATACTCAGGAAAGCACCCGAGGATGAAAAAAAAAAGTAAAATAGGCCCAAAGCAGAGTAAATGGGCCATATCACGAAATCTACACGGCCTGGGCCCAAGTCCACACGACCGTGCCTCATTAATCTACTAGAACACGGCCTAATCATAACCCACACGGCCGTGCCCCATTCAACAAGTTCGAACACGGCCTGGCCACGATTCACACGGGCGTGTGCCATGGCCATGTCCCTACCGCGGCCAATAGAAGTTTTACTCGGATTTGGATACTTGGAGGCAAAGAAACACATTCCAAAGCCTATTAAAACACCCTAGTAGGAATTCTACTTGAATTAGGGTACTTAGGGACCAAGTAAGGCATCTCAAAGTCTATATAAACAACCAAGGGGGAAACTTGAAGGGGGTTCGGCAAAAGCCTTCTGCCAGGGCTTTTGTCGGGGCGGTTAGCTAGGCCAAGGAGCCGAGCCGAAAAGGTCAGATTTGTGGGAATCACTCGAGGATAGCCAGTTGATCCATCTCAAGAAGCCGGAATTCTACTCAAAAGGCAGATCTCTCCTTCAATTCCTTCAGGGGGTTTTAGGGATTTCTTACGTTTTGTTTTATCTTTTCTTCTGAGATGTTTTCTTTTATTGTCATGAACTAAACTCTTCAGATACCTGAAGGGGATGAAACCTAAGACGGATCTTGTTATTGTTTTCTAAACTATATGATAAATACTTGATTTGTTTTTAATTATGTGTGTTTAATTCTTGTGCTAATATTTCCGGGATATTAATTCAAGTAAGATGTGCTTAGGTGAAGGAGCAAAAGTCCCTGCTTAAGATCTAGCATAATTAAGCGGAGTTGATCGCACGCCTAGAGATAGGGTGACGAGATTTTGCCGGATTAGGGTGAAACCTAATATGGGAGTCCATAGATCTAGTTAATGTGATTCTAGGGGTTTTAATTAGAAAGAGATTCCAATTAATCAATTTAGGGTTAGACGTTATTCGCCTCGAGAGAGGGTTTAATATAAATTAGGGAGTCTTACGGATCAAGTCAAGTGAATAAATCGTCTGGTTCAGTGTTAGATAACAAGTGAAGTCTAGGTGGATTCTTTCTAAGGGTATCGTCTTAATCAACTGAGTTTTCCCAACAGTTTTTCCCCAATTGATTCTTTTTTTCTTTGCGTCTTTAGCTTAGTAATTAGTTAATTTTAGATTAAACAACAACTTCACTTATTTTAGGCTAGATAATAAAAAGAAAGTTAGTATTAGTACTTTTAGTTCCTTTGGGTTCGACAATCCGGTCTTGCCTAAGCTATACTACTGTTCGATAGGTGCACTTGCCTTAAATCGTTGTCAGAGTTAGTTTCCAGGTTTGATCATTCTCTTTATAAATTTTAAAACTTGACAAAACAACGATCATCAGGGTTCCCTTAATGCTAAAAATAAGAATTTTCCATAAGACATGGCTTGAACCTAGGACTTCATAAAAGCCACTTACCCTTCCAAAATCAGTCACCTAACAGATCCAACATGCATTTGTGTCATTCTCTTGTTCTCCAAAGTTTTACACGCTTCCATGCCCAAGGCCCAATAGGCCCAATTCTACTAGGCCCAAATTTTAGGGTGTTACAACTCAACCCCCTTAAAGAAATTTCGTCCTCAAAATTTCCAACTATCTAATAATAGCACAACACAGGTTACACCACTACGCTTCTACTGTGCACTCTAATTCTAATTGCAGATTAGTTAAATCGTACACTATGGGTAAAGTATGTACCAGTATTCGCATCTGGAGCGTCTCCATCCTCTAGGCGGCGTGCTGCATAGACCAGAGTTGGCTGTCTTGCATCAGCATAACCAGCACCTCTTCCCAATGCTCCACGACCCAAATTGTCTCCCCCTCTGGCCTGGCCACAGCCTCCCAATTGCTACTAACCACCCCTCAGAGGCTGCACATTACCTCTACCCGTAGTTTGCATCCGATTCGGCCTTCAAGGAAACTTTCTAATACGGTGCTCCATTGATCCGCAACCCAAACAGGCTCCCATCCTTCTCCAGCATTCGCCCAGATGGCGTCTTCCACAACCAGCGCAAGGTTGCAACCCAAAAGTGCCAAAAGGGGGCCCAACTTTGACTGGCCCATCTCATCTGGCCTATTTCTTAGGCCTCTGAATAGATCTGGAAGGATCTATGTCTCTCTTATTTCTACCCCTTTCCTTTTCCCGATTTTGGCGCTCAACACGCTTCACCTCTGATGTGTCTAAGACTAACTTTGATCACAATAAAGGCAAGCGCACCTATCGTTCAATAGTATAGTTATGGTAAGACTGATAATATCGTATCCACAAGGACCAAGAGTACTAGTAATTACTATCTTTTTATTATTTAGCCTAAGAATTGGAGTGGTTTCTTTTAAACTAAAACTAATTAAACACGACAAAGAAAGAATTAGGAAAATACTTTTAGACAACTTATATGATAAAGGTAATACCTAAGGAAGAATCCACCTAGACTTCACATATTACTTTTGATTCATATGATTTATTCACTTGACTTAATTCGTAGAAATCCCTGATTTATGTTAATATCTCTTTCAAGACTAAAACCAACTGACTCTAGGTTGATTAATTGAAATCTCTCTCTAATTAAAACCCCTATTGTCGCATTAACTCGATCTATGGATTCTCTTATTAGATTTGACTCTAATCCGATAGATTTTCGTCGCCCTATTTCTATGGTTGCAATCAACTCTGCTTAATTGTGTTGATCTACTCTTAAACAGGGACTTTTGCTCCACTGAATAAGAACATTCGACTTGGATCAATAACCTGAATTATTAAAACAAGAATAAGAACTCACAATTAAGAATAAGAACAAGTATTTATCTTATAAATTAAATAATAATAAGATTTGTCTTAGGTTTCATCCCCCCAGGTATTTAAGGGATTTAGTTCATACTGATAGAGGGAAACATCTTAAAATAGGGAAAACAACAAAACATAGGAAAACCCAAAAACTTCTAAAGAACATGATGGGAGATCTTCAGTCTTGATGGAGATCCTTCTCCCAAGCTGTTCCCGACGGTTGTCTTGGAGTATATTTTGCCTTCTACTCGACGTTCCATTTAGGTTGCCCTCTAGGGTGTTTATATAGGCTTTGGAATGCCTTTCTTAGCCCACAAGTAACTTTTTCCGAATATGATTAAACCTGGGTTCGACAGGGACACGCCCGTGCGCAAGAGCTTAGGCCGTGCTCAACTCTACTCGCTACACATGGCCGTGTGATCTACCCATGGACGATAGTCCAGGCCGTGTGATTTCTGATGTAGGCCCATTTTGTCCCTTTTTGTCCCGTTTCTCGATCTTTTCAACTCCTTAAGCTCTCTTGAATATAAAACATGAATTGAAGGGATTAGGAGCATCGAATTCATCAAATCTAATGAAAATTCATCCAAAAAGAAGCCAAGCGTGGGGTTAAAATATGTGTAAATTATGGTTTATCAACCTCCTCAGCAACCTTTGTTTTGTCCATCAGTGCAACAAAATTCCGCTCCTTCTGTGGAGCTATCAAAACCCGAAGGCTATCTCTGAGACCGTCCTCAAAATGATCACAGCGCTCATATGCCATAGCTATTATCCCACAAACATACCAACTAAGTCGCAAAAATTCCGCCTCGTACTCAGCCACAGACTTGTCACCTTGAACCAGATTCAGAAATTCTTTCCTACGAGCGTCGACATAGCTAGCACCCACATACTTTCCCTGAAATTTGGACTTGAAGAATTCCCAGGTCAATCGATCAGACAGGGTACCCTCTTTTACCGTAAGCCACCACGGTAGGTTTCATCCTTCAGCAAGGACACGGCACCCTTGAATTTTTATTCGGGCGTGCAGTCGAGGTCGTCCATAATTCTTTCGGTGGCCTCCAACTAGTACTACGCCACACTTGGGGCCACCCCAGAAACTCCCCAGAAGATCTCTGCTCCATTTGACCGGAGTAGTTTCGTAACCGACCCACGGCCCCCAATAACGGTATTAGGCCTAACAGACCCAGCAACTCTTTCCAAAATATAAGCATTGCCTGAGACAGTGCGTCATCCCCAGCATCTCGATCGAATGACCCTGTCTCAGTTACAGGTGATGCTGGTGCCTCCCTATCCTCGACATTAGGCGTGTGGCTCAAAGATGAAGACTCAGCTCTAGCACTCCTACGGCCTCTGTCACATCCTCTGGTACCCCTTCCATGAGTACCCCTAGTGCTCATTATCACTTTGCAAATTATCTGAATTAGAAATTTTATACAAATTAGCTTACAGTTTCAGTAGTTAAGCAGATGTCTTATGAGAAACAGAAGTTTAGAGTTTGTTTTCGCAATTGCAAGATTATCTACAGTCTTAGTTCCCTACGATTTTCCAATTTACTCTAACTAGAGTAGTATAGTCTAATTTCTAGAGTGATCACAGTATTTCCCATTGCATAACAGTAAAGAATAGATAACAGAAAAACTTACGAATTTAGTGCCGGAGACTCGATGAACCACACTTCCAAGAAACATTCAGTAAATTAGTTCAAATACTCCAAAAAAATTTTGAAACAGTTTTTTCAGAAATTCAATTTTAAAAACCCAATCCACAGCCGAGTTTTGTAACTTAACTCTAATACCACTAACTGTAACACCCCAAACCCGACCTAGAAGTTAGGCCCGAATCTTGGCGTGTCACGTTGAAGTGTTTTTCGAAAACCATGTTTTCATTGAAAACCCTTCTTAATATTTAAAAATTTCTTGCCATTTAAAACTTGTGTAAAGCCTCAGCTTGCGTTCGTTTAATTTTAAAATGGGGTTCGTTGAAAAAGGTTGTTCACTTTTAAAACGTTATTGATTTCCTTCAGAATCCCTTTCAACTGTGGAAGCTTTTTAAAAATGTTGCGGAAACGTGATAACTGAAAATAGTTGTTGTAACGTAGTGTTTTGAAAACAGTAATCATTTTGGAAAATCGTGATTTACTTCTAACAGATATAAATTAAAATAAAACCAAACCTAAAATTTAAAATCTAAAAACTTGAAGAGGCCTTATTACAAACCAAACCAAAATAAGTACTTATGAATAACTTAATAGAAAAACAGAAGCAGTTGTGTGGCCATCTCCGCGTCCTTCGCAGCTCCGATCCGTCTAAGGCTGGGGATTACCTGCACAGTTAAAAATGGGGTGAGTTTACGAAAACTCAGTGTGTAATCCCCTAATATAAAAACCGTCAGTTAGATAAACAGAATACAGAAGCATTCTGGGCTTGAGCCCTATTCAGTCACAGTACAGTTTCAGTGGGCCTAAGCCCGTTACCCTATTGTTTGGGTCTTGGCCCATAACAGAATCGTTTGGGCCTAGCTCGTATCAGTATTAGATCTCATAAACAGAAATGCAATAGTGCAAGAATGCACCCCACCCCAATCCAGCCAGCACACCACCTGTACCAACCAGCACCATGTGGGGATAATATCGACCCACCCAGCCAGCACACCAATGATAGCACCGATTATGGCACTAACCAATATCACAGTAGAGCTGCCAGAATATGAGCGGCTTAAAGCCGTCAGTAGGTCCACAATTGTCTCGCGCAACCCGTGCGACCTTAACAATCAAATCGGTAGGTCCACAATCGTCTTGGGTGACCCGTGCAACCGTAACAATCAAATTGGTGGGTCCACAGTCATCTCGGGTGACCTGTGCAACCCTAGCAATCAAATCGGTGGGTCCACAGTCGTCTTCGGAGACCCGTGTAACCCTAACAATCAAATCGGTGGGTCCACAATCGTTTCGGGTGACCCGTGCGACCCTAACAGATCAATCACTTCCTCCAATTACTAAATCCCAATCCCATGCAGTATGTCATGTATGCAAAGCACATATATATAAATCACATGGCATACTCTAGAAAGACAGTCAAATCATAGCTCAGGTCAGTCAAAACATAGCATAAAACAATCATTTACCCACGGGGGCATAACAATCATTTTACTCTATAAGGGTATTTCGGTAATCCTACCCTTCAGGGGTATTTCAGTAATTCTACCCTATAAGGGTATTTTGGTAATTTTTTAAACTGGGGGTATTTCGATAATTTTGCAATTCGAGGCTATTTCTATAATTTTACAAACTGGGGGTATTTTGACAATTTTACGAATCGGGGGTATTTTGGTAAATTTGGCAACCTTGGGGTATTTCAGTAAATTTGGCAAACTAGGGGTATTTCTGTAATTTTGCAAATTAGG
Organism: Gossypium australe; assembly: GCA_005393395.2. Classification (NCBI taxonomy): domain Eukaryota; kingdom Viridiplantae; phylum Streptophyta; class Magnoliopsida; order Malvales; family Malvaceae; genus Gossypium; species Gossypium australe. The sequence goes on from CM016620.1 coordinate 98,974,674, forward strand.
GGTATTTCGATAATTTTGCGAACTGGGGGTATTTCAATAATTTTGCAAACTGGGGGTATGTCGATAGTTTTGTAAATCAGGGGTTATTTCAGTAACTTAGCAAATTCTACAGCCGCCTCGAGCGACACAGACAACATATACGATCAAAACAGAGTATTTGGGCCCAAAGCCTAATATTTGACCCAAGTGGGCCCACACGCTCGTGTGGCCCATTTAGGCCAAAACTACCTTTGGCCATGTGGTCACCATGGCTGGCTCATTATTTCCTATCCATCCACAAAATTACTCACGTAGGGCCCACAGGCACATTGAACCCACTTCGGTCCATTTGGCCCCAAAAATGGCCTAGGCCCATGAGAACACTCAAGGTGGCCTCAACCATCTTAAGCCCATATTTGTGAGCTCGGTCCACCACACGTGCGATCGCACGCTCGTATGGCAACATTTGCCGATACTTCGGCTTTTCGGCATTTGTCGATTTACTGTTTAAGTGGTGTGTGTGTACACACCTTGTTTACGAACGTGCGTTTAACCCACTCGTGCCGAACCTTGCTTGAATGAGAGTCCTCAAATCTCCTAAATCCATTGACCACAATCGGTTACCCTCCTTAGTCAAATATCTCCCAAAATCGGTTGATTGCCGAAAGAGGAAAGGTTCGGCTTAGGAGAAAATTTGAAAGAAAACAAGGTAGGGTCCTAACACTATTCGACCAAACAAGAAAAGGTAGGAGAGACAACTCACAATTGAGTGGTTCAGCAGGGATTGAAACAGGAAAGGAAGAAAGAGACTTGGGCAAAACAACATAAGGCTTCAGTATTTTGACAATTAAAGGTTTCGGCACATTTGCTGAACAGTTGCAGAATAATAGAATCTCAAATGGTTACTTGCAATTTCGGCACTAGAGGGAAAATAGAGGAAAAGAGATTGGAACTCAAAAATTCAGAAATAGAGAAAATGACCAACAATGAAAAGAAAATCCACCTAGCCGAATACCTATGTTTTCCCCTTACCAAAACGGCACTAAGTCAAAATTGAATAGGCACCTATATACTCCTAAATTCGGCCAAATCCACCCTTTATCAAACTCCACGATTTTCTCCACCAAAATCTCCTCCATATCCAAAACAACCGTCATCTAAACACCATGATACTCTCCCCCTTTTACCAAGTCCACAACCACTCCAAAGAGTTTGAATCCACCACAAACTCTTGCCATCCATGCTGCAAAATAAAACCTCCCTTGCTCCTCAAGAGACTTGAACCTTAGACCACAAGCTTCACTCCCTACGCCACTTGCCACTAAGCCACAAGCTCTTCTTGTGTCACAATTTAATCACAATTACTTAAAAGGCTTACAACCTGAAGTCAGGGATCCCTTAATGCTAAAAATAAGAATTTTCCATAAGACATGGCTTGAATCCAAGACTTCATAGAAGCCCCTTACCCTTCTAAAATCACTCACCTAACAGATCCAACATGCATTTGTGCTGTTCTCTTGTTCTCCAAAGTTTTAAACGCTCCCATGCCCAAGGCACAGTAGGCCCAATTCTACTAGGCCCAAATTTAAGGGTGTTACAAGAAGGGCTTCTATATTCTCCAAGATTGATCTACGTTTAGGATATCATCAATTGAGGGTGAAGGTGGCCGATGTGTATAAGACGGTATTTAGAACTCGTTATGGACATTACAAGTTCCTGGTTATGCCTTTTGGGTTGACCAATGCACCATTGGCATTTATGGATTTGATGAACCGTGTGTTCCAACATTATCTGGACCAATTTATGGTGGTATTCATCGATGATATCCTAGTGTATTCCAAGACTAAGGACGAGCACGATGAGCATCTCAACGTAGTACTACAGACTCTTCGTGAGAAACAGTTGTATGCGAAGTTTAGTAAGTGTAAGTTTTGGCTCCAGGAATTAACGGTTTTGAGACATGTGGTTTCTGCGGAGGGGATTCGTGTTGATCCTCATAAAATTAAGGTTGTGTTTGATTGGAAATAGCCGAAAGATGTGTCCAAAATCCGCTGTTTTATAGGGTTGACGGGTTATTATCGACACTTCATAGAAGGGTTCTCCTTGATCGTAGCACCATTAACCAAGCTTTTACGTAAGGGAGTTCCCTTTGTCTGGACTGATAAGTAATAAGAGAGCTTCGAGAAGCTCAAATCTATTTTGACTCAAGCTCAGGTTCTGATACAGCTTGAATCTGGGAAGAATTTCATCGTATACAATGATGCGTCGCTTGTGGGTTTGGGTTACATATTGATGCAAGATAGTAAGGTTGTAGCTTATGTGTCATGTTAGCTTAAGTGACATGAGGTAAACTATCCTACTCATGATTTGGAACTGGTTGTTGTAGTCTTCGCTTTGAAGATTTGGAGGCACTACATGTACAGTGAGAAGTGTACCATCTACACTGATCATAAAAGCCTCAAATATCTCCTCACTTAGAAGGAGTTAAACCTTAGGCAACGTAGATGGGTTGAACTGCTTAAGGATTGTGACTGCACCATCGAGTACCATCCTAGTAAGGCCAATGTGGTAGTAGATGCTTTGAGCCGTAGGGCTATGACCAATCTGAGAGCGATGTTTGCTTGACTCAGTTTATTTGACGATGGGAGTTTGTTAGCGGAACTTCAGGTTAAGCCTACATGGATTGATCAGATTAGAGGTAAATAGATAGAGGATAAGTCTCTTGACTTACGTTCCCGTCAGGTTGAGACTGGTGATGCTACTGATTTTAGGATTAATAGTGATGGGGTACTTTCTTTCCGAGGTCGAATTTGTGTACCGAGTGATGAGGAGTTACGATAGTCGATTCTAAGGGAGGCGCATAGTAGTCCCTATGCTATGCATCCAGGTGGGAAAAAGATGTACCGAGATCTCCGAGAGTTGTACTGGTGGCCAGGATTGAAGCATAAGGTTACTGACTTCGTTGCTCGTTGTTTGACTTGTCAGCAGGTTAAGACTGAGCATCAGTTTCCTTCGAGGTTGCTGCAACCGGTAAAGATACCGATGTGGAAATGGGAACGAGTAACAATAGACTTCGTTAGTGGGTTGTCTTTAACACCCACTAAGAAGGATTCTGTCTGGGTCATCATGGATCGATTGACCAAGTCTGCTCACTTCATTCCGGTCAGGACGGACTTTTCTCTCTAAAAATTGGCTAAACTATATATATCTGAAATAGTGAGACTGCGTGGGGTTCTGTCTTGATCATCTCCGATAGGGATCCTCGCTTCACGTCTCGGTTCTGGAAGATATTGCATGAGCTCTAGGTTCAAGGTTGGACTTCAGTACTGCTTTTCATCGTCAGACAGATGGTCAATCGAAGAGGGTGATTCAAGTACTGGAGGATATGTTGAGGAGTTGTGTTATAGATTTCCGAGGCAGTTAGAAGGATTATTTATCGTTGGATGAGTTCGCCTAGAACAATAGCTATCAGTTTAGGATTCGTATGGCACCTTACGAGGCCCTGCATGGACGTAAGTGTCACACTCTCTTATGTTGGACTGATTTGGGTGAGCGACGTGTTCTAGGTCTAGAATTGGTTTCTAAAACTAAAGATAAGGTCCAATTGATTCGAGATAGACTGAAAGCGGTATCTGACAGGTAGAAGTCCTATACCGATCTAAAGAGGAAGGATATTGCGTATTCTATGGGGAACTTAGTATTTCTCAAGGTCTCGCCATGGAAGAAGGTCTTGAGGTTCGATCGCAAGGGTAAGCTGAGCCCTCGATTTATTGGGCCGTATCGTATTCTGAAACGAGTGGGGCCAGTCACATATCAGTTGGAGCTACCTCCGAAGTTGGATCACATTCATGATGTTTTTCATGTTTTAATGTTGAGACGCTACCGCTCTGATCCCACACATATTGTTCCGGTGGAGGACATTAAGATTAGACCAGATCTGATGTTTGAGGAGGAGTCGGTCCAGATTCTGGATCACGACATTAAAGTTCTGCGAAAGAAGTCTATCCCCTTAGTGAAAGTGCTATGGCGGGATCATAGCACTGAGAAGGCCACATGGGAGCTGGAGGATTCGATGCGTCAGCAGCATCCTCACCTTTTCTAATCAGGTAAAATTTCGAGTATGACATTTTCTTTTAGGGGATAGAGTTGTAATGCCCCAAATTTCTTTAATTCTCGCTTATGTGATTTTGGAGCACAAAAAAAAATATATGTATGTGTTTTTGAAATTAATTGACACAATGTATATCTGCTTTAGTGGTTATGTGTTCTAGGTGTGTGTGTGAGGTCCCAAGTTCAACTCACAACTTGGGTAAATTTTGGCATTTTTTATGAATAAAGCTCTCACTGGGGTTGGTAGGCTTTTAAGTTGTTATTTGTAGAATTATATCAGAATGGGTCTGCTGGTATGGTGGTTAAGTGGTGTGTTGGGGTGCTTAAGGTATTGAGTTCGAATCCATGTACGTACAAAGGAATTATTTTTGGTGCCAGTGGCGTGTAGGAGTTTATAAGGGAGTGAAATGCTGATAGTGGAGTGGTTGATGGAGAAAATTTAGGAGAGTGGATGGGGGAGTTATCAAAATCTGATCAGTTGGTTTGGATGGGCAATATTCGACTATCTCCCTCTCCCTCTCAATTTTATTTTTTCTCTTTTTACTTTTCTTCCTATGTTTCCCTCTTCTCATCTCTGCTCTCTCTGCCGTTTCTTTCCCCCTTGCTGCTGAAATTCCCCTTTTGTTTTCCTCTTCTCCCTTCTCCTTTGTTTCCCAGTACACTTTTTTTTTCTCCTGCAAGGCTAACTACGTTGTGCGGTAGGTGGTAAGTTCCGTTTTTCTAAACTCGTTATTCTATGGTTAAGTGATTAAGAGGTGCGCTATTGCTATTTAGGAGGTTGTGTTGCTGGAAATTTCTCTCTGTTGATCTGATTCGGAGTAGTGTTCGTTCAGTACTAGTAAGCTGACTTTACGATGTGGGGATTTATCAATTTAGACTTGTTTTTGGTTACTAAGAGATGAAGTATTCTGATATAGGTGCTGGCGATCTCAGGGTTGCGAAAACAGCAGAAATGATACATGTACCCGGAAACACAGAAAATGAGAATATGCGAAAGCCAAAAAATGATTCTGTCGATGCCACACGACTGTGAGGTAGGCCGTGTGCAAGACTGTGAGCCATAACATGGCCGTGTGATCAACGAGGCCAGGCTGTGCGCGAAGGACACGATCGTGTGATGGCTGGGTGAGGCCGTGTGTGAGACACGAGCTTGACCAATTGGGCCGTGTAGGCCACACGGGTGTGTAGGATTCTGGGCCAGGCTATGTGATCCACACGGCCAAGGCCAATTTGGGCCGAGTGGGCTTGTGAGCCCATTTTAATGAAATGATCTGTCAGGTTGCACGGGTCACCCAAGTCGACTGTGGACCCACTATAGGGTCGGAAAGCGTTACTTAGGCCCCTATTTAGGTGATCTGATTATATGGTGTCTGACTGAGCATGATATTTGTACTAAACTGAATGTACGATCGGTTATTTGCATGTTGCATGTCATATTTGGTAAGTTGCATTGCATCAAGGAGGGTTAATGATATTGGAGGAAGTATCTGAAAGGCTTTTGAGCCTTTTATCTGGCAGCTCAGCTGCAATTATCTGATTTTGTGCCGCATTTCGGTACAGCATGGTGTGTAAGGATGGGTGGGTTGATTTTATCCCCACATGATGTGTAGGGTTGGTCGGAGATGGTGTGTAGAGGTTGATAGGTAGGATTCTGATATTTTGTTCTGTTCTTCATGTTATATCTGCTGAGTTAAGGCCCTAAATTGTATCTTATTCTATATCGGAGTGGGCTAAGGTCCACACCGATTCTGTAATGGGCTCAGACCAGAACTATAAATATATGACTGTTTTCTGATATTATGTTGTGTGCATGTTTTCTGTGAGGATTACACACTGAGTTTGCGAAAACTTATCTTTTCTCTATTTAACCTGTTCAGTTAATCCCTAATATTAGACGGATTGGTGCAGCGGAGGACTCGATGGTGACCACTGCTTCTACCTCACGATAAAATCACGATTTTATACTTATTTATGGTTTTGATTATATCTAGGAAAAGTTTTATGTAATTATGGCTATTACGAATTTTTGTTTAAATTTAGTATTTGAAATGTTTGATGGTTTCTATTGCCAGAAGTAGGAAAACAAGGGTTTTCAAAAGAGACAAATGTTTTGGGGTGTTACACACTTAGTGTGCGATTTGTGATAGCTTCGGCTATGTACGACACTTAGTGTGTGAGACATTGAGATTGGCACTTAGTGTACGAGACATTAAGTATGGCACTTAGTATGCGAAATATTGAGTTTTCAATGGCATTCCGTGTATGTATGAACTTGTTGTGGATTGGTACAGGTATGTATATGTATATGTATATTATAAGCTTAAAATCGAAGAAGTTAGAAAGTTTGTATATAAGCTTATGAATAAGCATGTGAAAGGTTTGTTAGTAAATCTTGAATTTTATGATAATATGTTTAGATTGGTGAATGTGCATTTGTGATTAGTTAAGTTTATATCATACGAGCTTACTAAGCTATAACACTTACTTTGTTTATTTTTCCATGTCTTATAGTGATTTCAAAGCTAACTCGGATTCAGGAATCGTCAGAGAGTACGTCACACTATCCAACCATCACTTTAGTACTTTTGAGTTCATGGTTTGGTCATATGGCATGTATAGGGTTATGGTTATTTTGGTTATGTTTTGAAAGTAAATATTGTCATTTGAGATGACTTGTGAATGGTTATGTTTTGTTGTATTTATAGCCATGAGATTTGGCTTAATTTGGCTAGTTTGGTTGTAAATATAAGTGTGCTTATGGTTTATATTATGAGATTTGTGGAATTGGTGTTATGCTTGTGAATTGGGAGCAAAATGATGTAAGTTTAGTATATGTTGATTAGATATGTTAGTGCCATTTTATAATGTGTTTAATGATACTTGGAATTGGTTAATGAATAGATGGTGATTATGATTGAGATTTAGGCTAAGAAATGTTTAGATGAAATGGTAGGAATTATGGTTGATTTGGTTGTTTTGGATTGCCTATTTTGTTTGTTTTTGTGCCATATGTGTAGGTGAAGGTGTGTACCAAATGGGGTGGCAAAATGGCTTGGTAAATAGCCAATATTGTCCACATGGGCAGAGGCATGGGCGTGTGTCTCAGACGTGTGTGACACACGATCATGTGTCCCCTGGTGTTGAAATTAAATTGAAGTCAGTATGCTCCACACGGTCTCACACACGGGCGTGTGACTGGCTGTGTGGTACAAGTCAGTATACCCCCTAATTGGCACACGGCCTAGCACATGGGCGTGTGACTTGGTCGTGTTGCATAAGTTAGTATACCTTACAGTGTTGGCACGGCCTAACACACGGCCTGGCGCACGGGCGTGTGTGGCCACTTCGAAGGGAACACAGGCGTGTGGTCGACCATTTGACCCAAGTCAGTATGTATGCTCTGTTTTCACACAGCCTTAGACATGGGCGTGTGACCCTTGTTTACATGAAAAATTTCTAAGTTTCCAAAATTTTGTATGATATCGGTTTAGTCCCGAACCACTTCTAAAGCATGTTTAAGGCTCGTAGGCCCTTATAAGGGACAATGTGATTATGTTGAATGATTTTTGAGAATGAATGCTTATCGTTGCATAAATGTATGCTATATGTGTTGTGGATTGATCGGTAATACCTCATAACCCTATTTTGGCATTGAATACGGGTGAGGGGTGTTATATTTATTGGTATTAGAGCTACAATTTAGCCGATTCTAGGACTAACATAGCGTGTGTGAGAGTCTAGCTATACATGCCATATATAAACTGTGATAGTATGATGACTCCTGACATTTTAAATTGTGTTTTCATATAGCAATGGATCACAACTGAGCTATAACTAATGAGGTTGAAAGTAATGCGCCTGCTCTCGCACAAGGGATAGTGCCATCTGATTCCAGACCTGTGATGGGTAGCCAGGGAGGAGAGGCTAAAGAAGCCTTCTTCCAAATGATGAATGAGTGGTTCACTCAATATATTCATACGAGCCCGACTGCTCAACAACCTCCACCCCTTCCTAATCCTCAACCCGTGCCCATAGCTCCTCTAGGAGTCGAACTTTTAAGATTGAATATACCTCCAGTTGATAAGATCCATAAACACGGGACTGAAGAGTTCAGGGCTAGTGTTGATGATGATCCTGAGAGAGCGAAGTTTTGGCTTGAAAATACAATCTGAGTGTTTGACGAACTTTCTTGCATACCAGCTGAATGTTTAAAGTGTGCTATATCTCTTTTAAGGGATACTGCATATCAATGGTGAAATACCTTAGTATCGATGGTACCGAGGGAGCCAGTCACCTGGGAATTATTTTAGACCAAATTTCGAAAGAAATACATTAGTCAACGGTTTCGGGATCAAAAGCATAAAGAGTTTTTAGAATTGAAACAAGGCCGCATGACTGTAACCGAGTATGAGAGAGAATTTGTATGGTTGAGCAAGTATGCTTGTGAGTATGTTTCTACCGAAGAAATTATGTGCAAGCGGTTTGTAGATGGGCTGAATGAAGATATTAAACTTCTGGTCAGGATTCTAGATTTAAAAGAATTTGTTGTGTTAATTGAACGGGCTTGCAAATCTGAACATTTTAGCCGGGAAAAGAAAAAGGCTAATTCGGAGGCAAGAGACTTGAGGAAAAGATCGATGAGTAAACCTTATCATTCCTCGTCGAAGAAATCTAGAGACCTTTAACCGATCGACAGCTTCATATGGATATTCAAATAGATATCGTGGAAAGCAATACACCAGCCCTAAGGCTCAAGCCACATCAGTATCGAGTATTGGCAATGTGAAAGATGTTAAACCTGAGTGACAACTATGTAGAAGACGGCATTTTGGATATTGTTAGATGAAAAGTAATAATAGAGCTTTTTACAGTTGTGGTTCACGAGATCATTTTATTATAGATTGTCCTAAGCTAAATGAAAAAGATAAATCTCAGAATGCAAGATTAAGCAATACAGCTACTCGAGGAAGGCCGCCAAGAAATGCGGGAAATGCAAGTTGTAATCGTGGTACAATGAAAGATTCTACAATGAAATCTGAGGCCAGAGTACCCGCTAGAGCTTACGCTATTCGCGCTCGCGAAGATGCGTCATCACCAGATGTCATTACTGGTACATTTTCTCTTTACGACACTAATGTTATTGCATTGATTAACCCTGGATCGACCCATTCGTGTATATGTATGAATTTGGTGTCTAATAAGAGTTTGCCTATCGAGTCTACTGAATTTGTGATTAAAGTATCGAACCCCTTAGGTAAGTATGTTCTAATTGATAAAGTATACAAGAACTGTCCTTTAATGATTCGGGGTTACTATTTTCTGGCTGACTTGATGCTTTTACCATTTGATGAGTTCGATGTGATTCTGGGTATGGATTGGTTGACCCTACATGATGCCGTGGTGAACTATAGACAAAAGACTATAGAACTGAAATGTCAGAATAATGAAATTCTTCGGATTGAATCTGATGAGTCGGGTGGTTTACCAATAGTGATTTCATCGATGTCAGCTCAGAGGTATGTGAGAAAAGGTTGTGAAGCTTATCTCGCTTATGTTTTAGATACTAAAGTGTGTGGAAAGAAGGTTGAATTAGTGCCAGTCGTTTGTGAATATCCGGATGTATTTCCTGAAGAATTACCAAGATTGCCACCTATTAGAGAGGTTGAGTTTGGTATTGAAATAGTACCAGGAACAACGCCGATATCAATAGCTCCGTATAGAATGGCTCCGATAGAGTTGAAAGAGTTGAAAGCTCATCTACAAGAGTTAACGGATAGAGGTTTTGCATGACCTAGTTTTTCGCCCTGGGATGGTATTGTTTGTTAAAAAGAAAGACGAGTCAATGAGAATGTATATAGACTATCGTCATCTCAACAAAGTTACGATAAAGAATAAATTTTGTTGCCGAGAATAGATGATTTTTTTAGTTGAAAGGTGCAATAGTGTTTTCAAAGATTTATTTGAGATCGGGTTATTATCAGTTACGAGTTAAAGACTCATATGTACCGAAAACTGCGTTCAGAACGAGGTATGGACATTATGAATTCCTTATTATGCCTTTTGGTTTGACTAATGCTCCTGCCATTTTTATGGATTTGATGAATTGGATTTTTAGACCGTATTTAGATAGATTTTTTGCTGTGTTCATTGATGACATTCTGATCTATTCACGAGATGAGTCTGAGCATGTCGAGCATTTGAGGATTGTATTGCAAACTTTGAGAGATAAGAAACTGTATGCTAAATTCAGTAAATGTGAATTTTGGCTCCGGGAAGTTGGATTTTTTGGGACATATAGTCTCGACGGATGGTATTCAAGTTGATCCGAGCAAGATTTCTACAGTTATTGATTGGAAACCACCTAGAAATGTATCCGAGGTTAGAAGTTTTCTGGGATTTGTTGGTTACTATCGACGCTTTGTTAAAGGGTTCTCGATGATTGCTACGTCGATGACCTGATTACTACAGAAAGATGTGAAGTTTGAATGGTCCGAGAAATGTCAACAAAGTTTCGATCAATTGAAAGCATTATTGACAGAGGCACCAGTGTTAGTTCAGCCTAAGTCGGGTAAAGAATTTGTAGTTTTCAGTGATGCATCGTTAAATGGCCTGGGTTGTGTTTTGATGCAGGAAAGCAAAGTTGTAGCTTATGCCTCGAGGCAGTTGAAGCTGCATGAAAAGAATTATCCAACACACGGTCTAGAGTTAGCCGCGATAGTGTTCGCATTAAAAATTTGGCGTCATTATTTGTTTGTTGAGAAATGCCATGTTTATACCAACCACCAAAGTTTGAAATATTTGATGACTTACAAAGATTTGAATCTGCGACAGCGAAGATGGTTAGAATTGCTACAAGACTATGAATTAGTGATTGACTATTATCTGGGGAAAACTAATGTAATTGCTTACTTTGAGCTGAAAGTCCTTATTTGCTTTACGTGCTTTGAACACACAATTAGCTTTGTCTGACTACGGTTCGATAGTAGCCGAGTTGAAAGTGGAACCGTTACTTCTACAGCAGATTTATGAGGCTCAAAAATTTGATAATGATTTGCAAGCAAAACGAGCTCAGTGTGAGTCGACTTCTGATTCAGAGTTTCGAATAGGGCCTGATGACTGTTTGATGTTTCATGATAGAATATGTGTACCAAGAAATTCTGAGCTCATCCGGAAGATTCTAAATGAAGCACACAGTGGTTGTTTATCAGTACATCCGGGAAGCACGAAAATGTGTAACGATTTGAAACAGCTTTATTGGTGGCATGATATGAAACGTGATATCTCAGAATTTGTTTCGAAATGTTAGATTTGTCAGCAAGTCAAAGCTGAGCATCAAGTGCCGTCAGGTTTATTACAGCCTATTATGTGGAAATGGGATAGAGTAATAATGGATTTCATATCAGGTTTGCCCTTATCTCTAAAAAAGAAAGATGCGATTTGGGTTGTTGTTGACAGATTGACAAACTCTGCTCATTTTATTCTAATACGTACAGATTTCTCGTTAGATAAATTAGCTGAGCTATATATTTCCGAAATTGTGAGATTACATGGTGTTCTCCTATATATTGTTCTAGATAGAGATCCAAGATTTACTTCGCGATTTTGGAAGAAATTGCAAGAAGCTTTGGTTTCAAAGTTGCATTTTAGTACTGCGTTTCACCCGCAAATGGATGGCCAGTCCGAACGAGCTATTCAGATACTTGAAGATATGTTGAGTTGTTGTATTCTTGAGTTTGAAGGTAGCTGGGAGAAATATCTACCGCTGATTGAATTTTCTTACAATAATAGCTTCCAATCGAGTATTAAAATGGCGCCATACGAAGCTATATACGGTCGTAAATGTAGAACACTGTTGTACTGGACTGAGCTTGGCGAGAATAAGATTCATGGGGTTGATCTGATTAGAGAAATAGAAGAAAAAGTGAAAGTAATTCGTGATAGTTTAAAAGCAGCTTTGGATCAACAGAAATCGTACGCAGACTTGAAACAGAAAGATATTGAGTTCCAGATCAGGGATAAAGTGTTTTGGAAAGTGTCGCCGTGGAAAAAGATATTAGGATTTGGTCGGAAATGGAAATTGAGTCTGCGATTCATCGGACTGTATGAAATTATTGAGCGAGTTGGGCTAGTGGCATATCGACTATCTTTACCGTCTGAGTTAAAGAAAATACATAATGTGTTTCATGTTTCGATGCTTCGACGATACCGATCTGACCCTTCACATGTCATTTCCCCGACCGAGGTTGAAATTCAGTCTGATATGTCATATGCTGAAGAATCGATTTGAATTTTAGCTCGTGAGATCAAAGAGCTGAGAAATAAGAGAATCGCATTAGTAAAAGTATTATGGCATCGACACGGGGTTGAAGAAGCTACGTAGGGACCCGAGGAAGCTATACGAAAATAGTACCCAAACCTATTCACTAGTAAGAGTTTCGGGGACGAAAATCCCTAAGGGGGGAGAGTTGTAACAACCCATTTTTAGCTAAATTGGAATAGTGATTTTGGAACCACAAATCCGATGTTGGAAAATTATTTTAATATTATTTTTGGTATTTACATCATGTTATTTGATATGTGTGAAAATTTTGTGAGCTAAATTTATCAATTGGTTGCTTAATTCGGTAAAAAAAAAAACTAAATCGCGTAAAGTGCAAAAGTACTATTCCAATAGCTAAAAGTATCTAATAGCTATAAAACCTCAAATTAAAGATCCTTATGTTGTAATTAGACCATCTCTAGTGTAAGTGGACATATATGGACATATATTAAGGTATTTTGATGGTTATTAATTAAGGATAAAAAGGTAATTTGGTTAATTAAGTTAAAACAAATAAAACAAAATGAAACCATTATCTAATATCATCATCTTCAACCATGTATAGCAAAGGATATAACAATTTTTAGGGTTCGTGATATTCGGCCATTTCATTGCTCAATTGTAAGTCCATTTTAGCTCGATTTTTTATGATTTCTATGATCTTGTAATCGTTGCAACTCAATCTAGCTAGCCCGTGCCTTTAATTTATGTATTCTAGCTCGATTGTAAGTCAATCTAGCTCGAGTTTTCATTGTTGAATCTATGTATTCTTTGATGAATTATGATAGATTAAGAAAGTTTGTTGATAGTTAAACTAGTTTTGTAAAGTGATTTTCGACAAAAATGTCAAAAAGGGATTAATTTGTGAAATGTACAAATTGTGTGGTTGAAATGTGAAATAAATGAAAATTATGGGCTACTAGGGGTATTATGGTAATTTGGCTAGCATGGGTTAGTCTTGAATTTCATTAATTTGTGATTTTATGAAATAAGGACTAAATTGTGAAAAATGTGAAATTTGTGGGGCAAAAGTGTAAATGTGTTTTAAAGTGTATTTTGGTCTAAATTGAATGAATAGATGATTGAATAAGTTAATTTGGAATATAATTAGACCAAGAAAAGCGGAATACAGACTTGGATCGGGGAAAAGATAAAGTTATCAACTAATTAACTCGATTCGTTGTTTTAGCATCTGAGGTAAGTTCGTATGCAATAAGCATTGTTATAATCATGCTTTTTAATGCTTTGATATTGCATAAATTGTATATACAGGACTACATTTATGTTCGACGACAAATCGGCTATATGTGGCACTTAGTGTGCGATTCGACATAGCTTCGGCTAAATATGGCACTTAGTGTGAGATTTGAGATAGCTTCGGCTATGTACGACACTTAGTGTGCGAGACATCGAGTATGGCACTTAGTGTGCGAAATATTGAGTATTCAACAACATTCCGTGTATGTATGAACTTGTTATGGATTGGTACAGGTATGTATATGTATATGTATATGTATATGTATATGTATATGTATATGTATATGTATATGTATATGTATATGTATATGTATATGTATATTATGATCTTAAAATCGAAGAAGTTACAAAGTTTGTATATAAGCTTATGAATAAGCATGTGAAAGGTTTGTTAGTAGATCTTGAATTTTATGATAATATGTTTAGATTGATGAATGTGTATTTGTGATTAGTTAAGTTTATATCATACGAGCTTACTAGCTATAAAGCTTACTTTGTTTGTTTTTCCATGTCTTATAGTGATTTCAAAGCTAGCTCGGATTCGGGGATCATCGGAGATTACATTACACTATCCAACCATCACTTTGGTACTTTTGAGCTCATGGTTTGGTCATATGGCAAGTATAGGGTTATGGTCATTTTGGTTATGTTTTGAAAGTGAATATTGCCATTTGAGATGACTTGTGAATGGTTACGTTTTGTTGTATTTATAGCCATGAGATTTGGCTTAATTTGGCTAGTTTGGTTGTAAATATAAGTGTGCTTATGGTTTATATTATGAGATTTGTGGAATTGGTGTTATGCTTGTGAATTGGGAGCAAAACGATGTAAGTTTAGTATATGTTGATTAGATATGCTAGTGCCATTTTATAATGTGTTTAATGATACTTGGAATTGGTTAATGAATAGATGGTGATTATGATTGAGATTTAGGCTAAGAAATGTTTAGATGAAATGGTAGGAATTATGGTTGATTTGGTTGTTTTGGATTGCCTATTTTGTTTGTTTTTGTGCCATATGTGTAGGCGAAGGTGTGTACCAAATGGGGTGGCAAAATGGCTTGGTAAATAGCCAATTTTTGTCCGTACGAGTAGAGACACAGGTGTGTGTCTCAGCTGTGTGTGACACACGGTCATGTTACACGGCTGTGTGTCCCCTGGTGTTGGAATTAAATTGAAGTCAGTATGCTTCACACGGTCTCACACACGGGCGTGTGACTGGCCGTGTGGTACAAATCAGTATACCCCCTAATTGGCACACGGCCTAGGACACGAGCGTGTGACTTGGCCGTGTTGCATACGTCAGTATACCCTACAGTTTTGGCACGACCTGACACACGGTCGTCTATGGCCACTTCGAAGGGTTCACGGGATAGACACACGGTTGTGTGGTCAACCGTTTGACCCAAGTCAGTATGTATGCCCTGTTTTCACACGGCCTTAGACACGGGCATGTCTACTAGTCGTGTGAGGCACACGACCTGTTCACATGGGCATGTGACCCTTGTTTACATGAAAAGTATCTAAGTTTCCAAAATTTTTGTATGATATTGGTTTAGTCCCGAACCACTTCTAAAGCATGTTTAAGGCCTCGTAGGCCCTTATAAGGGACAATGTGATTGTGATGAATGATTTTTGAGAATGAATGCTTATCATTGCATAAATGTATGCTATATGTGTTCTAGATTGATCGGTAATACCTCGTAACCCTATTTTGGCGTTGAATACAGGTGAGGGGTGTTACACGGCTAGACCACATGCCCATGTGCTGAGACACACGCCCGTGTGGACGAAAATAGGCCATTTTAAGGCCACTTTTCTCACCCTTTTTAATATCAACCTGCAAACAACATAGAAATACACTAATATATCCCAACCAAGCAACCAATTCAAGCCAAAATCATGTATTAAACATAATATGACATCGCAAAAACTCATTTATATAAACTTACCAAAATAACTCCATTCATTGATTTACTAATATCTACTACTAAATACTTGCAAACAAACATATATATATATATATGCATCATTCACATTCATAATTCAAGTTTAACTCATTTCTATCCAACCCTATACATGCCATATAAAACGTAGGTTGTATTACAAAATCTACCAGAGAAATCTGGATAGTGTGCCCCGATGTGTTGATCCGATCCTCCAATCTCACGTTAATCTACAAGAGACATTAAATAACACAAGTAAGCTTAAAGAAGCTTAGTAAGCTCATTGGTTTTAAAGTTAAATTTTACGGAACATACTATAACAAATCATAAAACATGCAATTCACTAACACTTCCTACCAATCACAATTTCAAATGATGAATTCATTTGATTGAGCTCAATATCAATAACTACTTAAATTTTATCACTTTAGTCCATATGATACTTACCAATCTTTGTCAAATTAGAGAACGTCTTACGGAATTGAGTACATCGTTTTCTTGATGCCATAGTCCAACTATGGTCTTACATGTATATTGTCATGGCCCTGCTTTGTTCTTACACTTGTAATTCCATAACCCAGTTATGGTCTTATCTTCATGATGCCATAGCCCAACTATGGTCTTACACATATACATATACTGCCATGGTCCAACCATGGTCTTACGTTCACGGTGCCATAAACTAGTTATGGTCTTTCACTAAAATGTCATAGCCCAGCTATGGTCTTACATTTAAACATTGCCATGGTCCAACCATGGTCTTTTCCGTCAATTCGTCTTTTGTCACGGAACGATCGTACTCAATCCTACGTTCCACTTAATTTGAACTTTCAATTCGATTTTCATAATATTACAATAATCATAATTCAATAACAAAGATATGAAATAAGACATTATATCATTATTAAATTAACAACTAATCATGAAAGTTTAACCATATGAACTTACCCGGAGTAGTTTGTAGAAGTTGTTAAAATTAAGGACTAATCTGTTAATTTTTCTTTTCCACATTTATCTTTGGGTTCTTGATCTATAATATAAAATTTTCCATTATCAGCATCAAATTCAATTCTAATTCACTTAACAATTTATGCTATTCAATTTTTGAAATTACATATTTACCCCAATTTTTATAGTTTTTACAATTTAGTCCCTAATCAATTAACTCATCAATTAAGCTAATTTTTCTCAATTAACACTTATCTAATTATTTTAGGCTACTATACAGCCTTTTATATTCAGAATTTCAACACCAAAACCTAATTCTAAACTTTTTCACAATTAGGTCCTAAAATCAATTTCTATTGAAATTACTTGATAAAATCATCATATAATAAAATTAAAACTTCAAATTCATGTTAATTCATCATAAACTTCCAGAACTCATCCATGGTAATTTTCAAAATCACTCATGAAATAAAAAACTAATGAAATAGACAACTGGACCTAATTGTAAAAGTCTTAAAAACATAAAAATCACAAGAAATAATCAAGAATTAAACTTACATGGAGTAAAAATATGGAAACCCAGCTTCTTGGAGACCTCCTATGGTGTTTTTGGCTGAAGAATTATGAAGAAATGTCTAGATTTCTTTTAAGTCCCATTTTTATCTAATTAAATTTTACTTTATTTCTCATTTTGCCCCTTAATCATCCAATTTCTTTGTTTTTTTCTGCTTTCACTGTTTCAGCCACCCACTTTGGGCTAATTTGCCCTTTAATTCCTTCTTTATTTCACTTGAGCTATTTAATCATTATTTCCTTAATTTCCAAATTTTGCACCTTTTTCAATTTAGTCCTTTTTAATTAATTAACTATCAAAACGTTAAAATTTTCTAACGAAACTTTAATACTAACTCAATAATACTCCATAAATATTTATAAAAATATTTATGACTCGGTTTATGAAATCGAGGTCTCGATACCTCGTTTTTAACCCAATTTACTTAATAAATTCTTTTAAATCACAAAATTCACTAGTTTAATAATATTTCTAAAATCACGCTTGACTTGTAAATATTAATTTATTAAATTTTTGAACTTACTTGTCGGATTTAGTGATCTCGAATCATTGTTTTCGACACCACTGAAAATTGGGCTATTACATGTTAAAGTCAGATGCAAGTTTTGATGTTGATGATGGGGTGTGGTGAATGAAGATTAGATCTTAGGTTTCAATCATTATTTAGGGGACTATTCAGTTTCTGTGGCCGAGCTTTCGAGTGTCATGGATGGTCTGATTCTTCTCAAAAGATGAGGGTTTAACAAAGTCTTGATTCATACTGACAGCTTAGAGGTGGTTAATTCTTTCTAGGATAAACAATTGGTGGATTCATCCTCAGCTTTGTTGAGAAGGATTAATCGTATATTACAAACTATGGGTAAATGAAGCATCAGACATGTTCCAAAGGAGAGGAATCAAGTGGTTGATTGCATAGTTAAGATGGCTTTTGATAAGACAATTGTAGTACAAGTATTTGAAGATGTACCTGAGGAACTTAAAGCAAAATTATGTGCTGATAAAGTTAATGATTTTTTAGAATATGATGGTTTAGTTTAATTTATTTGCATTGTTTTCTCACAAAAAAAATTTAAAATATTATTCTTTTAACAATAAAGTCTTTTAACATTGATGTTCCCACTATACTAGAATGCTTCCGAAAAATACTATTATTAAAATTTAAGAATAATATGGTAAATTCCTTTAAAATAATAATATGGTAAAAGTATTATTAAGGCTCCAGTATTAGAATTCAGATTACATTTTATCATCTCTACTAGAAAAAGGTAAATTAGTCATTGTATGTTAGATCATAGAACAAATTGGTCATTCCTGTTAAAAATTTCATCAATTGTACTATTAAGAATTGACATCGTTGATGAAATAACTAGACAGTGACACGTGGTGTGCTATGTATACCGCATGTTGATTTACAAAGACCAGTTTTTAATAGTAGGAATGGATGAAATTTTTAACACAAAGATGAGTTTGTTCTTTGATCTAATGTAGAGGGACTAATTTGTCTATTTTTTAAGCAAAGGAGACAAAATGTAATCTGACTCTTAGTACAAGGACCTCCATGATACTTTTATCAAATAATATTCTTTCAACATATTATATTTATATTGTTTGTATATATACATGTTTAAAATTTATTTTATGTGTTTTGATTTGTATGGAGCAATGGTTAAAGCTCTTATCAGACAATTATTAGACAAGTTCAAATCATATGACCCCTATTCTTTAACTCTATTATTGTATAAAAAATTACTCCCTATTATTGTATAGCAATTAGAGGTTAAAAAAATTAGAGGTTAAAAAAAGGAAACAAAGCCTACGTGGCACACTTTATTTGTTTCCATTTGATACACTAATATGATGACAATTGTAGTTAATAGGTTTCATCAAAAGAAATTTTATAGGGTAAATTACCAAATAATGCCCTTTTTTCAAAATTTACGAAAAAGAACATTTTTTCCAATTATTTACCGGAATGTACCATTTTCTCTGAAAGCGCGTCCACGTCAGCGAGATGTCAGGGGATGCAGCAGGAAAACGCGTCCCTGAGGGAGCGTTTTCTGCCACATCAGCAAAAATCACGTCCTTGAAGACGTGCTTTGCTGATGTGGCAAAAACGCTCCCCCGGGGAACGCGTTTTGCCCTTCTCCTCCGTTAGGGTTTGCAACTATTTTTAAGGTTAGGGTTTTTAGGGTTTTATGGATAGGGTTTTATGGCTAGGGTTTAGGGTTTTTATGGTTTTTAGGGTCCTAGGGTTTAAGGTTTTTAGGGGAAAATTAATGAACTAGAGTTTAGGGTAAATCAATTAAAATAATTTTAGGTTTAGGGTTTTGGAAAAAATATATGAGCAATATAAAACTTATTTGTTTTTTTACAGTAGTATCTAGTAAAATAATTTTGAGAAGACGTTTCTGAACAAATAGTGACCAAAATGCTTCAAGCAGGATGCACTGTCAGCAAGAGTACTGAAAAAGCTCCCACGTGGACGCTCTTTTGCTACAGTAGTTCCTGAAAAGATAATTTTGAGAAGACGTTTCTGAACAAATAGTGAGCAAAACACTTCAAGCAGGATGCACTGTCAGCAAGAGTACTGAAAAAATCTCCCACGTGGACGCTCTTTTGCTACAATAGTTCCTGAAAAGATAATTTTGAGAAGACGTTTCTGAACAAATAGTGACCAAAACGCTTCAAGCAGGATGCACTGTCAGCAAGAGTATTGAAAAAAGCTCCTACGTGGACGCTCTTTTGCTATAGTAGTTCCTATTTGTCCTTAGACTATAAATGAGCCAAATTTCATTCTCAGGTTGCATAATAGAAATTGAGGCAAAAGTATAATAGAAACTGAAGATGAGTGAATGTATTAGTGATGTTATTTACTATGACGGTGAGGTTCTTGACACCGAAAATGGTGTTGTTTTTTATCAGAGAACACAGCGCGACTGGTTTTTAACCAGAACATAGATTTGACAGAACTTCGCAAAAGAATTAAGCGTAAAATCTTTGGAACAACGCTAATGAAAGTTCAGTCTATTAAGTATAGATTTTGTGCTTCGGTTGATCCCGTGAGATATGGCTCATTCGACATCAAAGGTCCTCAGAGCTTGGAGGCAATGGTGGAGACTCATCTTGCCAGTGGATCACGCTATCTTGAGGTATATGTACAATTTTTATCACCAAGTGATATTCCTTCGACTTCAACATCTACTACTGTTCGAGGGGAATACACGACCCCAAACTGACACTCGGTTGGTGGATTGGGCATGCATATTGGTGGGTCGACGTTCGATGCTAGAAATACATATTGGGGAACGTCATCAACTTCTAGTGGTTGGCAACCCACATATGATTGGGGACGTTATGAAAGTTGTTTAAGAAGGGATAATGTACTCCCCACAACATCTACCAGCGAAGGGGACCTCGTTCGTTACAGATGATGGTGGGTCGGATGATAAGTCCGATGCGGATCCACCTCGAGAGCCTGGCCTCGATGGTGCAGAAGTTGCATTATTTTCTGAACCGGAGCCTGTTCCAACCATACTTGAAGATGTTGAAGGGGGTTCAGATGAAGAAGAAGAAGATCCGCGATTTAGGGCGTACTCGCCTCCAGCCCACATGTATAATGTCGATCTATCTCAAGATGATGCGTTGGAGTTTCCTGAACTACCACACAGAAGGTATGACCATACAAGTTTGTCATTGGATTCGGGTGAATTAGAAGTTGGTAAAGAGTTTTCCAACAAGGATAGTTTTCTTGGTGCAGTGAAACAATATAGCATCAAGAATGGAGTTAACTACAACGTGGTTAAATCCAAACTCGATAAGTACGAGGCCAAGTGTGCAGTGCAAGACGGTACATGTTCATGGAAAATCATGGCCTCGTTGAGGAAAGGGACAGGCTTGTGGGAGATTAAAAAGTACAAAGGTCCACATACATGTCTTGCCGATACAGTATCACTAGGTGTTTAAGGTTTTTGAATAATACTGATATTACGTAATATTGCATTATTTAACGTACTTCGTTGACAGGTGTTTCACAAGATCATCCCAAGATGGATTCAGATATGTTGGCCAGCTTAATAATACCAACGATGAAGGTGGATCCCGAGACTTCAGTGTCAGTCTTAATTGCCAATATTCGTAGCCAATTGGGGTACACGCCCTCTTACCGCAAGACTTGGATAGCTAAGCAGAAGGCGTTCGAAAAGTTGCATGGTCGGTGGGACGCTTCATATAATAAAGTGTGGCAGTGGTACCAGGTGCTGGAGAGATATGTCCTAGGCAGCATAATAGACCTTGAAATGGTACCTGCGTACTACAACGATAGATTGCTCCGTGGATGCCAAGTGTTCAAGCGTCTGTTCTGGACATTTAAGCAATGCCGAGACACATTTCTATACTGCAAGCCATTGGTACAAATTGATGGTACCTTTATGTATGGTAGATATACGCATCGGCTATTGCTAGCTGTGGCATAGGATGGCAGTGGGAAAATCCTTCCAATTGCGTTTGCAATAACACCGGGGGAGTCAGCTGATGACTGGGATTTCTTTCTATCTAGGTTAAAGAGGCATGTCTGCCCCTAACCTAATATATGCGTTATATCAGATCGGGGCCCTGGAATACTAGCCGCAATAGAGCGACAGGGAAGCCTATGGCATCGCACACACCACTGATATTGCCTAAAGCATGTTGCGTCCAACTACCACGGGCAATAGAGATCTACAATTGAACGACGACAAGTGACCAACATGGGTATGTAATATCTATTAATATAATTTCGTTTGTAATATTCAATTTATTCTTAATTGAAGAGTGGTATGTAATATTCGCTATCAACTTACATTGGCAGGGTACGAGATCAATAAGGACCATTTTCATGAGATGTTGGCAAACTACCTATGCAACATACCTTTCGAACAGTGGACACAAGCATACGACGGCGGCCTACGATATGGTCATATGACCTCAAACCTGGCTGAATGCATAAATTTTGTTCTAAAAGGAATATGTCATTTGTCGATAGCATCGGTTGTGCGAGAGACATATTTTCATTTAGCGGCACTATTTTCGAAGCGATCAGTGAGTTATAAAGGCCAAATGCATGGAGGCCATGTATGGTGCGTGAAGGTATTGCGAGAAATTAACAAGGCCAAGGCACAGGCCAACATCATGCATACAGTGTGTCACGATCGCAACAACCTATGGTTTCGTGCGACGGAGTTTGATAGACCGAACCAAGGTATTGTTGGCGGGCAATATCGTGTACACTTGAGAAATAGGAATTGCAACTGTAGGATATTTGACGCACTTCGTTATCCATGCCCTCATGTAATTGCAGCTTGTCAAAATCTTCGTCTGGATCCTATGAGCTATGTCGACGAAGTGTACAAAATAGAATACATGTAAAACGTGTGGAGACACGTATTCCCACCAGTCCCAGATGAACATAAGTGGTCGTCTGTACCGCTTGCTCCATTTAAGCTGTTACCGGATAAAGAACTGATTTGCAAACCAAAGGGTCGACCTTGCTCGACTAGAATACGCAACAATATGGATATCCGAGAAATAGCCAACCAACGGAAGTTATGCGGATGGTGTAGGAACCCTGGCCATACATCTCGCTCATGTCCAAATCGGAATAGTTGATAGTCTCCTTATCATTTTTGTCTCTTGGTGGCTATGAAAATTCTTTTAATTTCTTGATGAAAATGGTGAACTTTTGTAAAAGGACTAAGTTGCAAAACAAAAAAAAAAGTTATTCAATTAATCTAAAATATCACCATCATCATTATTATTCAAAATTTATCTTTCTTGCTAAATGATTATTTTTCTCCTTACGATCCTTCAAAATTCCTACATTGGATCAACACCCATCTTGATAAAATTACAAATTAACCCTCATAAATTTTCACTTATTCAATTTAGGACTAATTCATCCATTTCTTCTTAGTTTCTAGATCCTTCCACCCTTAAAATATTTACACCATTGGCCCTTCAAGTTTTTTCATATATACATTTTAACCCCTCAAATTTTGAATATTTACTATTGAGCCACAAAATTTTTCTCACATTTTCGATTTAGTCCTTACTTAAAATTAGGATATTAAAAACAACCTTTATTTTATTAAAAATATAAAAAGTAAATTACAATTAAAAAATTAAAATCAACTTTTATTTTATTAAATGTAACAATATAAAAAATTTGTAGAAATATATTAAAAATATAAAAATTTTAAACATATTGTCTTATTAAAAATATACAAAGTAAATTACAATTAAGATACTAAAAACAAATTTTATTTAAAAAAATAAAAAAAAAATTACAATTAGGATATTAAAAACAACTTTTATTTTATTAAAAATAAAAAATTAAATCACAACTGGGATATTAAAAATAACTTTTATTTTATAAAAAATAAAAAATTAAATCACAATTAGAATATTAAAAACAACTTTTATTTTATTAAAAATAAAAAAATTAAATTACAATTAGGATATTAAAAATAACTTTTATTTTATTAAAAAAATTAAATCACAATTAGATATTAAAAACAACTTTTATTTTATTAAAAATAAAAAAATTAAATTACAATTAGGATATTAAAAACAACTTTTATTTTATAAAAATATAAAAATAAATTACAATAAAAATAAAAAACAACTTTTATTTTATTAAAAATATAAAATTAAATTACAATAAAAAAGAAAAAAATTTATTTTATAAAAAATATAAAAATAAATTACAATAAAAAATGAAAAAAACTTTTATTTTATAAAAAATATAAAAATTAAATTACAATTGAAATATTAAAAACAACTTTTATTTATAAAAAAAATTTTAGAAATATATTAAAAATATAAAAATATTAGCAATATTTTTGCTTTATTCAAAATAAATTGATTTTATTAAAAATATACAAAATAAATTACAATTAATATATAAAAACAACTTTTATTTTATTAAAAATATAAAAAGTAAATTACAATTAAAATATTAAAAACAAATTTTTATTTTATTAAATGAAACAATATAAAAATGTTTATACAAATATATTAAAAAACTCAATGTTGGTGCCGGTCGGAATCAGTGCCACATGGGGGTGGTCGACGGTTACGTGCTGGATTCCTCCTTATTCCAACTTCCGGAGGGGGTTGTGGTTGCTCCGGCGAGGATTCTGGTTCCTCCGGCAAGGGGTCTAGTGGTGGGTGTTGAGAGGATGACCCACCTTGATAAAATAATGACTGCGGAGGTGTTTGCATCACCCATGGCGGAGGTGTTTGAATCCCATAAGGCATCGGAGA
Source organism: Gossypium australe (assembly GCA_005393395.2). Classification (NCBI taxonomy): domain Eukaryota; kingdom Viridiplantae; phylum Streptophyta; class Magnoliopsida; order Malvales; family Malvaceae; genus Gossypium; species Gossypium australe. The sequence goes on from CM016620.1 coordinate 98,999,106, forward strand.
TTGGTCAAAAGAAAAGCTCCCCAATGGCGCCTCGTGCGATCCCTCATGCAACGGTGGCCTATAGATCGGCGGTCCACTTGGAGTAGTCGGGAACGAATGATCAGTTCCCGAGTAGGTGTATAATCCTACCGGTTTTCCCACAATTCGATATATGCTGACCAAAATCTTGGCCAATTCGTATGCAACTACCGTAAATCGACTTTGTGCTCATCATCGAGCACCTCAGGTGCCACGGGAATCGATTGTCGGAATCCAAATTGACGCAAAACCCGATCTGACTGGTGCATCTCCACGGTGGCATAGTTGACCAATGGGACCTTCACATGCCAAATGTTCGGATTTTGAAAGAACTCATCCGGAATTACTGCACGAATTGATGGATCCTCGTATGGTGTCCATTGAACCTATATTAACATGATAAAAATATTAGTTATATACATAATACTAAATACTAAATACTAAATATGAAACGACTATTTTATTACGAAAATATATTTTATTTAATACTTACTTGTGCTTCCGACCGTTGGTCTAATAGAAGTCGTATATCTTCAAGCGAGGTAGGTATTCCAACATAACTCGCCGAATGGTTCCACCTAATTAAATAAATTTTTAGCATACAATTATATTTTAAATCTACGTAATAATTGTAAAATCTAATATTAAATTTACCTCGTTATGAGTGGGAATGTATATGGGTGGTCCACTCGAGGACGTAAAAATGGAAAGCGAAACCGTGCCCATGATTGCAGTAGTGATAGGCAACCTCCGATTTTGGCTTTATTCGGTCGTGTCACCCCGCACATCTCCCGATACAATTTGCTAGCACGGCAGACCCCAAACTCAATTCACCGGCTGCTCTAAAATCAACGAGTTTCAGCAGTCATCTCAGATGTACGAGGTCTCGTGACAAGTCCGGCATCAGATAGCCTCCAATCATCTCAAGAATGTATGCCCAAGCATACCGTATTCTTTCTAATTCAGTTGAATCATTATCCGGCTCCGGGAATGTGTCTCGTAACCAGCCCATCTCGATCCAGCCTCTGTTAATGTTATCTAGAATAGCACCCAAAAGCTCGTAGCATACGGCTCACCAATCACCAGAAGTTGCGGACCCGGTGACTACGTACCCATCCACCGGCAATCCCAATTGCAACTGCACGTCTTCTAGAGTGATAGTACACTCTCCGCATGGAAGATAGAAAGTGTGGGTCTCGGGTCTCCACCTCTCTATCAACGCACTGATTAGCTTCGAGTCCAACTCGCACCCTCGGCCTATCGTGGCTGTCGTAACCATTTTTTGACAAAACGGGAATCGACTTTCAAAATAGGGAGTCGCCACCGATCTTTTAGGTGTGATCGGATCACCTTTGTTTTAATAAAATATTTTGATTTACTAAAACAACATTTTTTCTTTTGGGTCTGCGAAATTTTTAAAAACGGGTTCGGGAGTCGGTTACATGCAAGGAAGGATTAGCACCCTTGCGACGCCCAAAATCGGTACCAAATTGATCAATTAATGTCCTTTGTCAAAAGTTAATAATTGCAAAAATGGTTTCAAAAGTATGATCTCTTTAAAAATAATCGAAATTTCCTCGAGTTGAATGTCAAGCTTTTCTCGTTCCGAAGGAATAAAATACCACACCCAATACTTTAGGACACGATAATTTAAATCCTCGAACCAAGGGTGAATACTACTTAGAAAATCTTATCTCGAAATAACGGAATGCCACATCCAGTAAGTTAGGACATGGCATATCGAATTCTCGAAAATAAGCCTTTGCTTTTATTCGAAAACCTTTTATTTTTAAAAAAGATATTTCGCTATTTAGGTAAAACGAGAAAAATCGAAACCTAGTAAGTTAAGTCACGGTTTTCCCGAATTTCCAAATACGAAATGTTGTCTTTACGAAAAACTCAAATTTTGGATTGGGTAAAATGTAGCATGAATTTGTAACAAAGCGCGGAAAGTGGAATACAATGCTAACAAGCATATAGAACAAATATGCTAAATACGCACAAAAATAACAAGATGGAAATAGAAATAAAACGAGTAACACCAACATGCTAAAAGGATAATAAACAGAAAGGGACAGAATAATGAGCAAATGAGAGCTTTACAAGAAAACCGGAAAATAAAAATAACGACAATAACAATGATGATGATAATGATAACAAAAATGATATTGAGATGTAAGCATGAATAGGAATATATAAATATGATAATATGGAAGAAAATAGGAGTATGTGCGAAACAGTATGAATATATAAATGAAAGTTAAATAAATAATAATGGTATTAAATTAAGAAAATAAATATAGAAACAAATATAGTAGATATGATAAAGCTAATGATAACACTCATAATAACAATAAACTAAATAATAATAACAATAATAATAATAATAGTAATAGTAATAACAGTAATAAAAATTAGTGGTAATAAATATGATAATGATAATATGTAACATGCATATACACAATATACTAATATCGACATAGCAATGATAAATAATAATAATAGCCCAAAAGATATTGAAAGGATGAAATCAAGAGGAAAGCAAAATCAGAGACCCAAAATTTAAAATAAAATGGCTTGGGGCCACTTTGTAATACGCGAACATGGGGAGGGACCAAGTGGGAAATAATCCCGGCCCTTGTGCGCTGCGTTTCAAGTGGTCTGGCCATGGATTAAATCAAAAACGGGATAGAACAACAGGGCCGATTTAAAAAAAGGAAAGTACTAGCAGGGAGCTGATCGAATGCGCTGAAAAGGGAGAAGGGGCCATCGCGCAAATATCCCTTTTAAGGGATAGGCGCAGCTATCCTTATGGTCAAACGGCGCCGTTTTGTTTATTTCTAGAAACCCTAAGATTTGTCTTTCAAAACATTTTAACCCTTCCTTTTGTTTTAGCCCAGCAGCCGAAAAGAAGAAAGAAAAGTTTCCTCCTCTTATCCTTTCTCTTCTCAGCCGATTGGTCTTCTCAGACCGTTCGCCGTGCCACCACGCCACCACCAGATTGGTGGCCAGCGACGCGCGAGACGACGCGTTACAGGTATGCTTTCCTCTTCTTTTCCTTTCGTGTTAATGGTTTTTGTATTTTATTTCAAAAAAACAGTAAAATGAACATAAAATCGAAGGGATAAAATGACGGGATTCAAAAGGGAAATAGATCAACCTTCTCGAACTTCTCTTTTTTGTATTTTTGACTGCTGGATTTGTAAAAAAAAAGCCAACCCCTTTACAGTACATTGTTTCGGTTCTTATAACCGATTTTTACAAAGGTTTTTCATCTCTCTTTTTTTCTTTTTTTGTCGCATTTTTTCTTGGTTCTGCTGTGTTGGTGCGTGCTTTTCTTTGCAGGTGATGGACATCGCGCACGCTGGTGTCGATCGAGGCGCGGGGGTGCTGGTGGAGGGGTCGACGGCATCATGCTGGGGCGCACATGGGGGCTGTGGCCGACAAGAGTGGGTTGCTGATACGAGGCGCGCGTGGAGTTGACGCGTGCTTGGGAAACCGGGGAGTCACGCGGACGACGCGCGTGTAGCGGACGTGCGGGGCAGATGAAGGGTCAGTTGGCGGCGGCTGGTGGGGAGGGAAGGTTCCTGATTATTTAAAATTTTGGGCTATTGGGCCTCTGTAATTTTTGGGTTAGGGTGTTCTAGCAATTGGGTAAATTGGGCTTTTGTAATTGGGTTAATGGGTTGCATTGTTTGGGTTGGTGTAATTATTTGGACTGTAATTGGACTTTTAATGGACTTTGTTTCATTTATTTTATTCTGTTTTGTTTGGGGCATTTTAGGTTGGGTTTCAGAAATGTAAATGGACATTTGGACTATATTTTTTATTTGGACTTTTATTACATTTGGTTTTTCTTCTTTTTCGTCTGATTTTGTTTTGGCCAATGGGCCCGGGCTTGGGTTTTGGTTAAGGGCCCGGGCAAAATATGGTTAGTACAGCTGCCCCTCTTTGCTCATTGTCGTAAAACGATAATAGAGCAAAGACAAAAGAAGAACCAATTTTGCCCGGTCTTGGCGGGCTTGGGTTTATTGGTCCTTGTCTCCCTCGAACATCTTCAAACTCCACTGTAACCTGTTGCATTGATGCACTCTGCCACTGCTCCCGCGAGACGACCCGTAGGTTCAATCTATTTTTCTTCGATCTGGTTTATGTTTAACTTGCTCCAATGTGACTTCAGGGCATGAAGAGAAGTGTAGCTTCGGTATACCAACCGCTCCATCTGAACTTTTCGAACTGCTTCCTTGTTCTCACAACATGAATCGACTCTTTCCTTTTTTCTTTTTTTTTCTTCTTTTTCTCTTTTTTTTTTTTTGAAAAATGAGAATTGAAAAACAGAAAATAGAATTTGAAAGACGGAAATTAAAAATACCTCAGCGTGCCCCGAGGTCCAACTCATCTTTCGCATTATGAGTTGATTTTGAACGGGAATTTGAAAACAGAAATTGAAGATAGAAATTAAATACCTCGGCGTGTCCCAAGGTCCAACTCACCTCTCGCATTATGAGTTGATTTTTGAACAGGAATGTAAAGACAGAAATTAAATACCTCGGCGTGTCCCAAGGTCCAACTCACCTCTCGCATTATGAGTTGATTTTCGAACAGAAATTTAAAGATAGAAATTAAATACCTCGGCGTGTCCCAAGGTCCAACTCACCTCTCGCATTATGAGTTGATTTTCGAACAGAAATTTAAAGACAGAAATTAAATACCTCGGTGTGTCCCGAGGCCCAACTCACCTCTCGCATTATGAGTTGATTTTTGAATAGAAATTTAAAAACAGAAATTAAATACCTCGGCGTGTCCCGAGGCCCAACTCACCTCTCGCATTATGAGTTAATTTTCGAACAGAAATTTAAATACAGAAATTAAATACCTCGGCGTGTCCCGAGGCCCAACTCACCTCTCGCATTATGAGTTGATTTTTGAACAGAAATTTAAAAACAGAAATTAAATACCTCGGCGTGTCCCGAGGCCCAACTCACCTCTCGCATTATGAGTTGATTTTCGAACAGAATTTAAAGGCAGAAATTAAATACCTCGGCGTGTCCCGAGGCCCAACTCACCTCTCGCATTTTGAGTTGATTTTCGAACAGAAATTTAAATACAGAAATTAAATACCTCGGCGTGTCCCGAGGCCCAATCATCTCTCGCATTATGAGTTGATTTTTGAACAGAAATTTAAAAACAGAAATTAAATACCTCGGCGTGTCCCGAGGCCCAACTCATCTCTCGCATTATGAGTTGATTTTTGAACAGAATTTGAAGACTTGTTATCTGGTGGAATTCGATCAAGATTTCTTGTTTTATTGGTGTACCTGTATGTGTCATGCGGGATGTTGATGTTATCATGATATGCATGTGTTTGTCTTAAATGCTCTTATGCCTACATGATTATGCCATGCGTTTTGGGTTTGTTTGTCGTGTATCTCTTGTTATGATGACTTGTACCCACTGCTTCGATTCTTGACTTTTCTTTCAGTTTTTGTACTAGTGCTCAAGTTTTACGAGTAGTCTGTACCTCTCATATATCACCCATTTTGTCCCCTGGTTGAACTTTTGTCTTTGCTTTGAGGTTCTTGTACTTACCAGGTTCTCGTCCAGGTAATGCTCAACGTTTCTTTTGTTCAGAGTATGTAATTTCACTGTTTACCATTTAAACGAACCAAACACGAAATGCATGATAATGGCCAGGTAGGTGTGGAAGAGATACCTTATGTTCGTATTTATTTCAAAGCAACAAGGAAAGAAAATTGACAAGGAATGATTCAATAAGGAAAACATAAAAAGAAAGTAGATTCAATTGTCACTAATGCTCTAGATATCTAACGCATGAACTTCTCCATGCTCCTTCACCCTGAACCCCTTTTGAGTGAAGCTCCTTGCGTAGAAGACCCTGAGCTTCTGAGTCCGCTTTAAATATTATAAACTCGCCCCTTGACTCCCCGTTCAAAATGTTCTTGCTCTTTATGTGTGAATCCCCTTCGTTAGGACGCCTTTTCAGGTTTTCATCCCAATTGTGTTTATCAAGACGCCTTCTCGGGTTTTCATCCTGATTTTTTTTTAAAAAAAAACAAGACACCCTTTCAGGTTTTCATCTTGATCTTTTTTTTTTTCCTTTCTCATTCTTTTTTTTTTAGGCGTAGTACTTCTTCACGGCATCTGAGTTTACTGGGTTCGATACCTCTTTCCCATCCATCTCTGTGAGAATCAAAGCTCCACCAGAGAAAGCCTTCCTTACGACGTAGGGTCCTTCCCAATTCGGTGCCCATTTTCCTCGAAAGTCTTTTTGTATTGGGAGGATCTTTCTCAACACGAGCTCTCCTTCGCGAAATTCCCTTGGCCGTACCTTCTTGTCGTGGGCCGTGATCATTCTCTTTTGGTACATCTGTCCATGACAGATTGCTTTCAAGCGCTTTTCTTCGATCAGATTCAGTTGGTCGTATCGAGCTTGTACCCATTCTGATTCTTCCAGTTTTGACTCCATTAAGATTCGTAAAGAAGGGATTTCCACCTCGATGGGCAGTACCGCTTCCATTCCATATACTAGAGAGAAAGGAGTTGCCCCCGTGGAGGTCCGCACACATGTACGATATGCGTATAGAGTGAACGGGAGCTTCTCATGCCAGTCTTTATATGTCTCAGTCATCTTTCCAATAATCCTCTTGATATTCTTGTTGGGCTTCTACGGCTCCATTCATCTTTGGGCGATAGGGTGAGGAATTGTGATGCTTTATTTGAAATTGTTCACACACTTCCTTCATCATCCTGTTGTTCAGATTCCCGGCATTATCTGAGATGATTTTCTCAGGTAATCCATATCGACATATAATCTCCTTTTTCAAGAACTTGCAAACCGCGGTTTTCGTCACGTTTGCAAACGAAGCGGCCTCAACCCATTTTGTGAAGTAATCTATGACCACGAAGATGAACCGATGGCCATTAGAAGCTTTTGGGGAAATTGGCCCTATAACATCCATGCCCCACATGGAAAAAGGCCACGGAGAGGTCATAACGTGGAGGGGCGAAGGTGCTGCATGAATTTTGTCGCCATAAATTTGGCATTTGTGACACCTTCGTGCATAGCTGATACAGGTCACTTTCCATCGTCACCAGTAATAACGAGTCTCATAATTTTCCTGGCCATAGTGAAGCCATTGGCATGCGTTCCACAGGTTCCTTCATGGACCTCTTCAAGCACTTTTCTGGCTTCGACATCATCCACGCATCTTAGAAGCACTTGATCCTTTCCTCTTTTATATAAGATGTCCACATCAAGAACAAATCCTGCTGCCATTTTTCTGATTTTTTTGTCGTTCTTTTGGTTGCTCGGGTACCTTGATGTTTGGACATATTCCAAGATATCATGGAACCATGGTCGTCCATCTGCCTCTTTTCAATGCTAAAACAATGCGCCGGGGCCTCATATATGCTCATCTGGAGAGGCTTATTTCGCTTCGATTCGCTTTGAACATAGAAGCTAAGGTGGCCAAGGCATCAGCCAATTGGTTTTCCTCTCGTGGGAAGTAATTAAAGGTCACTTCTTCGAATTCTTTGACCAGATCCATAACAAGATCGTGATATTTGACCAGCTTTGAGTCTCTCACTTCCCAATCTCCACGGATTTGGTAAATCACCAATGCTGAATCCCCTGATACCTTTAGGATTTTGATGCCTCGTTCAATAGCTGCGCGGAGCCCCATGATGCAAGCCTCGTATTCCGCTATGTTATTGGTACAGAAGAAGTCTAATCGGGCAGTGAATGGATAATGACTCCCTTCCGGTGACACCAAGACTGCTCCGATCCCATGCCCTAATGCATTTGATGCCCCTTCAAAACTCATTTTCCATGACTCTTCTTTTGACGATTCACATTCTTTTTCTGTGATGCACATCAAATCTTCATCCGGGAAGTCAAATCTTAATGGCTCGTATTCTTCTGTGGTTCGGGCTGCTAGGAAGTCAGCTATTGCGCTCCCTTTTGTCGACTTTTGGCTCACATAGATGATGTCGTATTCCGATAGCAGGATCTGCCATCGCGCCATTCTTCCTGAGAGTGCAGGTGATTCCATCATGTACTTTATTGGGTCCAATTTAGAGATTAACCATGTCGTATGATACAACATATATTGTCTAAGCCTTCGAGCTGCCCAAACCAGAGCACAATAGAATTTTTCAATTGATGGATATTTTGCTTCATACTCTGTGAACTTCTTACTGAGGTAATAGATCGCCCTTTCTCTTCTCCCCGACTCGTCATGTTGCCCCAGTACACAACCCATTGAATTTTCGAACACCGTCAGGTACAGTATTAACGGTCTCCCGGGAGTCGGTGGTACTAGCACAGGGAGGTTAGACAAATATTGTTTTATTTTGTCGAAGGCAGCTTGGCAGTCCTCGTTCCATTCCCTAAGATTGTGTTTTCTCAATAGTCGAAAAATTGGGTCGCATTGGTTGGTAAGTTGAGCAATAAAACGGGTGATGTAATTTAACCTTCCTAGAAATCCTCTGACTTCTTTTTGTGTCTGTGGAGGTGGTAATTCTTGTATGACCTTTATTTTGTCGGGATCGACCTCGATACCTCTCTCGCTAACGATAAAGCCCAGTAGTTTCCCCGAGGTTGCTCCAAATGTACACTTAGCCGGATTAAGCTTCAGTTGAAACTTTCTCAGTCTTTCAAACAATTTCTGGAGGTTTCCAACATGCTCTCCTTCTTCCCGAGATTTGGCTATCATATCGTCGACATAAACTTCTATCTCTTTGTGCATCATGTCATGAAACAGCATCACCATTGCCCTTTGATATGTTGCCCCAGCGTTTTTTAAGCCGAATGGCATCACTTTGTAGTAGAAGGTTCCCCACATCGTCACGAATGTAGTTTTTTCCATGTCCTCAGGGGCCATCTTTATTTGGTTATAAACCGAAAACCCATCCATAAAAGAGAATAATGAATGTTTCACCGTGTTATCCACTAATGTATCGATGTGTGGCAAGGGAAAATTATCCTTGGGGCTTGCTCGATTCAGATCGCGATAGTCCACACACATTCGCACCTTGCCGTCTTTCTTTGGCACTGGGACTATATTAGCCACCCACTCCGGATATTTGGAGACTTGTAAGAAACCGGCGTCAAACTGTTTTTTGACCTCTTCTTTTATCTTTAAGAGCATTTCGGGTCTCATCCGTCTTAGCTTCTGCTGGATTAGTCTGCATTCTGGCTTCACAGGGAGCCTGTGGACCACTACATCTTCGCTTAATCCCGGCATGTCCTGATATGACCATGCAAATACGTCTTTGTATTCATGAAGCAAGGTGACCAAGTCGTGTTTGGTGGGCTCTGAGATGGAGGTTCCAATCTTCACTTCTTGCCTCTTTTCTTCATTTCCAGGTTCACCGTCTCGATAGATTCTTGGTGGGGGAGTATCTGTTTATCTTCCTGTTCTATCATCTTTAGTAAGTCAGGGGTCGAGACAAAATCTTCGGCATCCTCGTCGGCTTCGAATTCTCCTAAACAAACAACTTGCTCAAAGTCGATTTTAGGATCAGTAGCAGGATTGTTCACGCTGTCATTATCTGAGCACCTGACAAGTAAAAAGAAACTATAGAGAAATATCGAGGTATTGGAAACACAAATGTGATTCTATGACATGAATATATATATATATATGAAGACAGGCCATGAGAAGAGGGAATAGACATGAGGCTAATGAGAATGAGAGACAGTGACAAAATGCATCTTCATTGATTGTTCATTTAAAAGTTAGACAGCTGATACAAACTTTTATAACAAATTCCCCTTTGACTTAGAGGAATACCGAAGGTTGTCATTGAGAATTACTTTGGAGGGATCCTAGAAACTACAAGAAGATCTTCAGCGGTCCAATTGTTCAACACATATCCAGGAGGACCAAGGCGTATCTTTGAAAGGCCCTTCATCGCATCATTCGCTTTGTCGATGACGTTTATGTGGAAGTTCTGGAGATCCCTCTCAACTAATAGCAGCGTGTTTCGTGAACTACCTCCCTCTGGGTACATCATCCCTGCGGACGTAAAAGTTTTCGCTAAAGGTGGGTATGTCATGGGCTCCCATTCTACCTCCCGACCTGAGGCTCTTGCGATTCTTTTTCCTTGATCTTTCTGCAGTTGTTTCCTTCTTTGCCGTCCATCAGGTTTGAATCCTAAGCCATACGGAGCCTTGTGGTGTACAGGGTTTAGCGCTCTAGCTATCCCTTGTTGATATCTTCCTAAACCCTTTCCTGCTCGGGCACCTTTTCCTACCGTCAGCTTGACCCCCATCTTGGTGTTTCTTGACAGCTTGGGTGTGGGAGTCCTATCTCCTTCGGCGACAAATGTAGCGTTGATGAATTCGAAGGAACGGAAGGAGCATTCTGGCACATCTTTGTTTGCCTCGATGTAGGGTGCGTCAGTAGATAGCGATGCGACGATGTCTTCTTCACCGGCGATCGTGATCAGGCGGTTATCCATAATAAACTTTATTTTCTGATGAAGAGATGAAGGGATAGCTCCTGCGGAGTGGATCCAGGGCCTTCCTAAGAGGCAATTATATGAAGGAGCGATGTCCATGACTTGGAATTCGACATTGTATGTGCACGGGCCCACCTCTAGAGGGATCTCAATTTTTCCCATAACTTCCCACCGTGTTCCATCAAATGCCCTTACCTCGGAATGGCAAGGCCTCAGATAAGACATGTCGACAGGCATCCTAGACAGTGTAGCCAACGGCATGACATTAAGCGCGGACCCGTTGTCAATAAGCACATGCGGTATTATATATCCTTTGCACCCGGTCGTGATGTGCAATGCTTTAACAGAGCCCCTACCATTTGGTGGTATTTCATCATCGCTGAAGGAGATGAAATTATCTGCGTTTAAATTATTCACCCACCTATCGAGTTTTGCAATGGGCACATTGCTTGGCACATACGCTTGGTTCAACACCTTCAGTAAAGCGTTTCGATGTGGCTCTGAGTTCAACAATAGGGATAATACTGAGATTTTTGCCGGTTGTTTATTCAGCTGCTCCACGACATTGTATTCGCTGTGCTTAATGAACTTTAAGAATTCCTGTGCCTCATCCTCATTCACCGGCTCCTTAGATCCTTACTCAGATTGTATTTCATCCTCACCCTTGGCCTCGGGTATTGGTGCCTTCCCTTTCTAACTTGTGCCAACAGCTTTCTTCTTCGTCTCAACCATCTCAGGGAAATAGCACCTCCCACTGCGGGTAAAATGCCCCACCTCACTGATGCTTCCAGTTGTAGCCTCGGGCGTGGTGACGTTGACATCATACTTCCATGGCACCGCCTTACTATCCGTATAAGGGAAAGGGGAAGGTACTTGGATTATCATTTTTGGTTTCCTCTCTTCCTCCTTTGCCTCGTAGTAGATTACCAAAGGCCAATCAGCACTGTAGGGAGGTCCTGATGATTGGCCCTCAGCTGCACATATATCCTTTCCGCCGGTCTCTTCCATCTTATTGAAGATCTCCACCTTTTTATTGTCCATCATGTTTTGAAGCAGCCCTTTGAACTCCTCGCAAGATTGGATATGGTGTCCTGATATGCCGTGAAAGACACAGTAACTTGGACCCTTCACGCTTTCCTCCTTGAAATTCCTGTCGAGCATGCCTTTCTCAACCATTACTTCCCAGACCTTCTCCAAAGGTGTCCTTATCCTAGAGACACAGCTTCTGATTCGCCACCTATCTTCCAGTGTCACCATATTCACGTTCCCTGTGGCATGGTTAGGGAGCGGGTTTCTCGCCATATTGTTGGTACCGTCAAATCGCAAGATCCCGGCGTCGATGAGGTCTTGAACTCTTTTCTTAAAGGCTAAACAGTTATCTGTAGAATGCCCCTGATTCCCGGCATGATACATGCAATTAGCGTTGGGGTCGTACCACTTTGGGAACGGGGGCTTCAATGGTGCCATGTAATGTGGTGAGATTAACTGCTTTTCCAATAGCTTCGGGCACAATTCTCCGTATGACACGGGAATGGGGGTGAATTGGGGTCTATCAGGGTTGGGTTTTACTGGTCTTTGTTCGTTTGTTGGCTGACTTTGGGCAGACATGGTATTTGGCGGGATTATGGTGAATGGTCTTTGAGTGTCGACGGCATAAACGGGATAGGGAGGAGGTGCTTGATAGTAGGGGCTTTGTGGAGGAAAGTATAAATTTGGCAGTGGACGAAACTGAGGTCGTGGTCGGGTCGGATATGGATTAGGAGCATAGTGGCTCCCGGTCCCCACCATATGGGCTCGGGATCTTTTTTCTTTGCAGGTGTTGGTCTTTTCGAGCTCTCAGGGCCCTCCATTCTTCCACTTTTGATGCCATTTTCGATGAGTTCGCCAGATATTACGAGGTCGGCGAAGTCTTTTGTGGCGTTTCCCACCAGTTTGTCGTAGAACGGCGCCCTCAAAGTATTGATGAAAAGGACCGTTACCTCACTTTTAGTTAGAGGGGGCTCGACCTGGACTGAGAGATCCCTCCATCTCTGAGCGTACTGTCTGAAGGTCTCCGTTGGCTTCTTTTCCAACATTTGCAGCGTTAGCCGGTCGGGAGCCACATCAGAAACATGCTTGTATTGTTCACAGAATGCCGTTGCCAGGTCCTTCCATGACCGGATCCTCTCTGTGCTAAGCTGATCATACCATCGGAGGGCTGATCCGATTAAGCTATCCTGAAAACAGTGTATTAACAGCTTGTCCTCATTCAAGTGTTCGGCCATCTTTCGACAGAACATGATAAGATGTGCCTTTGGACATCTCGTTCCCTCATACTTTTCAAAATCCGGCACCTTAAACTTTGGGGGTAGAACCAGATCGGGCACTAAACTAAGCTCCTTGGCACTTAGCGAAGAAAAGACTCCAGTACCTTCCACCACCTTGAGTCTTTCTTCTAGACTCTTATATTTTTCTTCAGCATCATGGCCATCCCTCCTTAACCTAGCTATTTCCATCGGATCATCCAAATTCGGAACCATCGGATTAGCCGAATTATCCCCAGCGTTTGATACGTATATACCCTCCCCCAAATGGGTAGGTGGGATTGGTTGTTGTTCCAGGCCTACTGGGTTCCCTTGAGGATAGCCTCTTTGCGTTGCATGAGCGTAGAGCGGATCTTGATTATCCCTCGAATGGGGCTCCGTAATGTCAGGACTTTGCACGAGTCCTTTTCCATTGGCCATAGCCGTCAATATCTTCAACATTCTATCCATTTGATCCTTATGTTCTCGTGATTCCTCGCGGGATCTCATCATTAGGTCCTTTGCTTCTTGTCGTGATTTGGTTAGCTGTTCTTGTAACTCTTTCTGGGTTCTTTCCATCCTTTCGATCCTCTCATTGAGTTCAGCGTCCATAGCTCTAGTTCTTAAGCGTGTTCTATAGGGATGATGTGATTCCAGGTTCGTAATGTCGTAGCTGCGGATTATGTGATTTTAAGTTTAGTGAATAGTTAAGGTGATATGATGCTAATGTATGTAATGCAATGCGAATGCATGAATGCACGAAGAAGACATCGATTCTGATCAACTTCATTTTAGAAGACCTTATTAGAAGGCAAGATCCTTTACATAAAACGGATTACAAATATGCTTTAGCCCTTAAGCCCAAAGTTTTGATTCTTCTAAGTAAAGAAATCAGCTCTTGGTTATGATCTGCCTGTAGCTCGTATTTCATGCTTACGATCTCAGCTTGAGATGCCAAGGCCTGCAGGTGATCAGCCACTTCCCGAATCTGAACTATTGCTTCGCCTATGAGGTAGTCTCGATCCCTAACTTGCCTATGGGAATGGTGAAGTTCCTCTTTCCACTGCCCTTCTCTTGCCTCTAAAAGTTCAATTCGGAGCTCGCAACCATGTAATGTTGTTTCTAATCCTTCGATCTTTCCCTTCATTTCTTCGATTTTGCTTAGACTCGATTCCAGTTCGTTTTCCGTATTACGACTTTGGTAGTGTCGTAAGGACCGTCCAAGCTCGGCCACCTTAGCTTTTAACCCCTTCTTCTCTTTGTGGCTCTCTGCCAAATCCTTTCTCAAAATATCATTTTGTGTTTGTGTTTCCTGAAACTTTCCCTCCCAATTGCTAGCTTTGGCTTTTTCCTCTTGGATCTCGCGCCGCCATTGTTCTGGAGCCTTTCCCAATCCAGCGTTTTTTATTGTCAAACGCATCTTCTTATATTCCATCTTCAGATCATCTCGGTCTTCATTTATCTTCTCTTTTTCTTTTCTTAACCTCTCAGCTTCCGACTTTTGTCCATCTACGTCTAACTTGAGGAGTATCTTCTCTTCTTCCAACCTCTCTATTTTTCTTTCAAGTTTTGCACTCATCTTTTCAAAATCTCGCTTCACAATTTCCAGTTCTGATGGAGCTACTCGCAAATAATCCTCTCTTGATCGGGAACCCTCGGGATTCGGTTCAGGGATGTTATCATTGATTCTCCTAGTCCTCCATTCTTGGTACTCCGAGGTCGTCATCGGGCCTACGGATAGCCTCTTCATTCTGTGAATATGATTCCAGGCACTAGAGATCTCTTTAACCTTTTTCTTATAGTCCGCCCCTTCGTATGAGAACTCATATTGAGCTAACCCATATGTCGTTGGCACGAACTGTCTTGAATTATATTGTCTCAGGACTAGCAGAGGGGCATATGCGGTGGCACCCCAAATTCCCAGTAGAGGAACCCAGTTGAAGCTTCCACAACGATAAAGGATTTGGTCGGTAATCAACCACGGAGCTTTCCACCCTATGTCATTTTCTTGGAGATTTTGGAGGAGCGCGATCCATTTTTCTTCGGACACATCCTCTCTTCCAGGTGTAGCTGCTATTTCTTCTAGCGGGGAGTAATTCTCTGTTATGAATCGATATGACATTTTGTCCACTTTCCAGAAATGACTACGAAACCAAGCCAATAACAGCTGCGCACATCCAATAAACCTACCTTTACCCATTCTCCTACATGCACTCAAAGACCTGAATGTTTCGGCTAAGATGGCAGGAACAGGTATGACCCCTTTGTCTAATTGACTGAATAGATCAATAACTACTTCGTCGATGTGCCTTAAAGCTTTTGGGAATACTATTAGACCGTAAACACACAGGGTAAAGGCGTCGATCCTTTTCTTTATATCAGGATGCGCCAAGATCAGGTCTCTTAAACATATCCAGGGTATGAATTTACCTACACCTTTCTTTTGTATTCTAGCTGAGACCCATTGTTCGCTCATTCCGGTAATGTTCATCAATTTCTTCACGAAGGCTGGGCCATTAACTGCTTTGGAATAGGCTTTGTCGACTTGAATTCTTGGGCAACGTAACAAGATCGTGTATTCTTCTACCGTGGGAACCAGATCTACCTTCCCAAAGGAGAAACAGCTATAAGCGGTATTCCAAAACTGAGTTATTGCTCGGAATAGGTGCTTATCTATTTCGATGTCAAATAGGTAAGGCAGGTCACCGTAAGCACCATAGAACAGCTGCTTCGTCTCGTTATCCCACTGAGTCCAAATTTCTTTCAACTCTTGGAGCTCGTTCTGTGTGACACTGATATTGGTGAAATCCCGTAGTTTCGACACATACCCCTCGACTACACTATCCCCTTCTTCTATTTGGCATTGCTCTGACCATGTACGGACGGCTGCATTGTCTTCCACTTTATCAAGGAATTCGCTTTCTATAACCAGCTTTCTACTCAGAAACTGACCGTGAATCGATGCCTCCTAAAATATGAGATGATATGCACAGAGAGAATAAAACACAGAGAGTTAGTACCATGGAATACAAAGCGAGTGAAATAAATAAACACCTATATGGGTAACCATTAGGGTTTGACATAGTTTAGCTCGGGGTGGGTTCTTAGGCTCTTTACATGTGGTTGAGTTCTAAAGTTCGAGGTACCCGAATCAGCAGATTCCTCGATCCTCACCCATTATAGGCTCATGTAGACCGAGTTCAATTCAGGGGAATACATTTCCCTATGGCCATGCGGAAGTGAAAACTTCACGAAGACATAGGTACAGATGTATTCCGAAAGCAGTCCACTAGCCCATGCGGAGGTGAAAACCTCACGAAGGCATAGTTTCTCGCTCCCACTTAAGGGTGTGACCACAACGGTCATGCAAATATGAATGCAGAAATATCCTAAGAGACTCAACATTATTGCAATCTTAGCACCCCTATAGTTGAAAACAGAGACCAAATTAAAAACGATCATTTTTATTGATTTTAAAACACTCAAATGTATTGGAAAAGAAAAAAAAAAGCCCCCTGATCTCGAAGCATCAAGATGCCATATCCCGTAAGTTAGGACACAGCACGCTGAATTCTCAAGAGTAAGATAGGACACAATTAAGATCATTGTTATTTTGAAAATTCTTACCTCGAAGTAACGAAATGTCATACCCAGTAAGTTAGGGCACAACACTTTGTATTCTCGAGAGTAAGCTTTTTACTTTAAATTGAGAGAAGAATGATTTTTGAAAATGATTTTCCAAATTCTGACAAAAGGACAAAAAGTAATCGATTTTATGGCCTGACTCTCGAAATATCCCCAGAGGAGTCGCCAAGCTGTCGTAACCATTTTTTGACAAAACGGGAATCGACTTTCAAAATAGGGAGTCGCCACCGATCTTTTAGGTGTGATCGGATCACCTTTGTTTTAATAAAATATTTTGATTTACTAAAACAACATTTTTTCTTTTGGGTCTGCGAAATTTTTAAAAACGGGTTCGGGAGTCGGTTACATGCAAGGAAGGATTAGCACCCTTGCGACGCCCAAAATCGGTACCAAATTGATCAATTAATGTCCTTTGTCAAAAGTTAATAATTGCAAAAATGGTTTCAAAAGTATGATCTCTTTTAAAAATAATCGAAATTTCCTCGAGTTGAATGTCAAGCTTTTCTCGTTCCGAAGGAATAAAATACCACACCCAATACTTTAGGACACGATAATTTAAATCCTCGAACCAAGGGTGAATACTACTTAGAAAATCTTATCTCGAAATAACGGAATGCCACATCCAGTAAGTTAGGACATGGCATATCGAATTCTCGAAAATAAGCCTTTGCTTTTATTCGAAAACCTTTTATTTTTAAAAAAGATATTTCGCTATTTAGGTAAAACGAGAAAAATCGAAACCTAGTAAGTTAAGGCACGGTTTTCCCGAATTTCCAAATACGAAATGTTGTCTTTACGAAAAACTCAAATTTTGGATTGGGTAAAATGTAGCATGAATTTGTAACAAAGCGCGGAAAGTGGAATACAATGCTAACAAGCATATAGAACAAATATGCTAAATACGCACAAAAATAACAAGATGGAAATAGAAATAAAACGAGTAACACCAACATGCTAAAAGGATAATAAACAGAAAGGGACAGAATAATGAGCAAAATGAGAGCTTTACAAGAAAACCGGAAAATAAAAATAACGACAATAACAATGATGATGATAATGATAACAAAAATGATATTGAGATGTAAGCATGAATAGGAATATATAAATATGATAATATGGAAGAAAATAGGAGTATGTGCGAAACAGTATGAATATATAAATGAAAGTTAAATAAATAATAATGGTATTAAATTAAGAAAATAAATATAGAAACAAATATAGTAGATATGATAAAGCTAATGATAACACTCATAATAACAATAAAACCAAATAACAATAATAATAATAATAATAATAATAATAATAATAATAACAGTAATAAAAGTTAGTGGTAATAAATATGATAATGATAATATGTAACATGCATATACACAATATACTAATATCGACATAGCAATGATAAATAATAATAGCCCAAAAGATATTGAAAGGATGAAATCAAGAGGAAAGCAAAATCAGATACCCAAAATTTAAAATAAAATGGCTTGGGGCCACTTTGTAATACGCGAACATGGGCAGGGACCAAGTGGGAAATAATCCCGGCCCTTGTGCGCTGCGTTTCAAGTGGTCTGGCCATGGATTAAATCAAAAACGGGATAGAACAACAGGGCCGATTTAAAAAAAGGAAAGTACTAACAGGGAGCTGATCGAATGCGCTGAAAAGGGAGAAGGGGCCATCGTGCAAATATCCCTTTTAGGGGATAGGCGCAGCTATCCTTATGGTCAAACGGCGCCGTTTTGTTTATTTCTAGAAACCCTAAGATTTGTCTTTCAAAACATTTTAACCCTTCCTTTTGTTTTAGCCCAGCAGCCGAAAAGAAGAAAGAAAAGTTTCCTCCTCTTATCCTTTCTCTTCTCAGCCGATTGGTCTTCTCAGACCGTTCGCCGTGCCACCACGCCACCACCAGATTGGTGGCCAGCGACGCTCGAGACGACGCGTTACAGGTATGCTTTCCTCTTCTTTTCCTTTCGGGTTAATGGTTTTTGTATTTTATTTCAAAAAAAAAACAGTAAAATGAACATAAAATCGAAGGGATAAAATGACGGGATTCAAAAGGGAAATAGATCAACCTTCTCGAACTTCTCTTTTTTGTATTTTTGACTGCTGGATTTGTAAAAAAAAAGCCAACCCCTTTACAGTACATTGTTTCGGTTCTTATAACCGATTTTTACAAAGGTTTTTCATCTCTCTTTTTTTCTTTTTTTGTCGCATTTTTTCTTGGTTCTGCTGTGTTGGTGCGTGCTTTTCTTTGCAGGTGATGGGCCTCGCGCACGCTGGTGTCGATCGAGGCGCGGGGGTGCTGGTGGAGGGGTCGACGGCATCATGCTGGGGCGCACATGGGGGCTGTGGCTGACAAGAGTGGGTTGCTGATACGAGGCGCGCGTGGAGTTGATGCGTGCTTGGGAAACCGGGGCGTCACGCGGACGACACGCGTGTAGCGGACGTGCGGGGCAGATGAAGGGTCAGTTGGCGGCGGCTGGTGGGGAGGGAAGGTTCCTGATTATTTAAAATTTTGGGCTATTGGGCCTCTGTAATTTTTGGGTTAGGGTGTTCTAGCAATTGGGTAAATTGGGCTTTTGTAATTGGGTTAATGGGTTTGCATTGTTTGGGTTGGTGTAATTATTTGGACTGTAGTTGGACTTTTAATGGACTTTGTTTCATTTATTTTATTCTGTTTTGTTTGGGGCATTTTAGGTTGGGTTTCAGAAATGTAAATGGACATTTGGACTATATTTTTTATTTGGACTTTTATTACATTTGGTTTTTCTTCTTTTCCGTCTGATTTTGTTTTGGCCAATGGGCCCGGGCTTGGGTTTTGGTTAAGGGCCCGGGCAAAATATGGTTATTACAGTGGCCACGTGCCAAAAACCTGCTTCCCGTAGGTAATTCTCGATCAACGGCGATGGTGGACCAGGCATATTGCGAATATAGCATTGCAACATCCTATCTACAGACTGTTTAAAAAATTATAAAATAAAAATTAATTAAAATTGCATAAACCTAAAAAATATTAAATAGTATTGAAAAATTAAAATTATAACTTACCATTTTCATTTGATCGACGGAGATGTGTTTATTGTCGAGACGAATTAATTCTCCGTCCGTTGCTAATACGATCGAATATTTTTAAATTTTAAAAAAAAAACTAATTCAAAAAACTTTTAGACATTGCTGTTTTTGTAAAAATTAAAGGACTTTTGTGAACTTTGAGAGGAACTTTAGAGGAATTTGAGAGGAATTTGAGAGAAAGGACCTTTGCGTGAAAAAAATGAAAGGAGGGATTTTATAGGTTTTTTTTTTACCGTTGGAGGCCCAACTGTAACATCCCGAAATTGGGCCTAGTAGGATTGGGCCCAATGGGCCTTGAGCGTAGTAGCGTTTAAATTTTTGGAGAACAAGAGATCGGCTTAAATGCAAGTTGGACCTATTAGATAAGTGATTTTGGAAGGTTAGAGGGCTTCTATGAAGTCCCAGGATCAAACTTTGGCTTTAGGGAAATTTTGGTTTTAGGCGAAAAAAACCCTGGGAGTCAGTGGGTAGGCCTTAAGAATAAAATGTGGAGAAAATGACACAAGTGGAATGTGTGGTGTAGTGGCAAAGTGACGCCACATAAGAGACAATGGGGTGACGCCACAAGGAAGGAAGGAGGTCCAAGGTTCAAGTCTTGGCTCTTGCATTTTGGTTTTCTTTTTACATGGACCTTAGAATTGGGCTATAGATTTATATTTAGCTGCGCATGGTTTAAGACACAAGAGGAGCTTGTGGCCAAGTGGTTAGCGGCGTGGATTATGCTACAAGGGAGCCTGGGTTCAAATCTCATGAGAAGCAAGGGAGTATTTATTTTGCGGATTGGACAGCAAGAGTTTCAGTTGAATTTAAACTCTATTGACGAAGGGATCCCACATCGCAAAGATACAAAGAAGGAAGGTGAAGAGCTAGCTATATAAAGAGCATTCCAGGGGGAGAGTTAACATACCTTGGTGGGCGTTTGGGCACATGAGTCGTCGGAGCGTGGATTAGCACCAGATTTCTATCAGGTGTGTACTTCTCTACTCTAGTTGTAGAGCGGCAAATGCCGAAGTGCCGGTCACGGCAATAGTAGCCACACAAGCTTGCGAGCGCACGTGTGGGGCTTCGACGCGATAGTTGAGGCCATCAGTAGTATTCTTGTGGGTTAAGGCTGCTTGGGCCGCGATGGGCCCGTGGGCCTAATGGAATAAATTGTATGATGATGTAGTATATAGTGAACTAGACTAGGTGAATCTTATATATGTGGCTAGATTTGGGCTAGGTGGGCCATACGAGCGTGTGGGCCTGAATGGGCCAAAATTGGGTTTTAGGTCCAATAGTCTGGTAAAGACTGAAAATGGTAACCGAGCCGCTCGGGGTGACATTTGAGCCTTTGGGAAAGGTTGTTGAAGGTGCAAAATTACTGATATACCCCTGAAGGGTAAATTACGAAAATACCCTTGGTAGGTAGAATTACGGTTATACCCGTAGAGGTTGGTTAGCTTGATTATGTTGTTTTATGTCTATCTGATTGTGATGGTAATTCATGTTATACTTATATTTGATATATGTTTTGCATACATGACATACTGCATACACGAATTAATATGTTTGCATGGGGTTGAGAATATGTTATGAAAGGGGAAGCGTTCTGGTGGCTCTGCCACGATCTGTTGTAGTGGCTCTGCCACGATCTGTTCTGGTGACTATGTCACGATTCTGACGATGAGCAGCTAACTGCAGCATGACTGCCATCGATGGTGTGTAGGTGAGGGTTAATTGTAGAAATCCCCATTGGTGTGATTGGCAGGTACGGGTGATGTGTAGCGGATGGAAACTTAGGTTGGGATTGGGTTCTGCATCATATCGCATTGATTATCTGATTATCTGCTATACTCTGCTAAAAGGGCTAAAGCCCAGTCTGTTCTGTACGGGCTTCGCCCAAAGTGATTTGTAATGGGCTTCGACCCAGATTGTTTTGATGCATGTTCTTATTGATGAGGGTGTACACACTGAGTTTTCGTAAACTCACCCCCCTCTTTTTAAATGTTACAGGTAATCCCTAGTTACGGATTCGGAGCTGAGGTGGACTCAGGGGTGGCCATACGTCGGAGATACTACTCGTGAACTATAGTAATTTCGATTTTTATCTTATCTTAAGATTATTTTTATTTGGATTTTTGATATGAAACAAGGCCACTATAACTTTAATTTTGGTATTTTATTTGGTTTAGCTTTTAATTTGATTACTGCCTATTATTATTAAATGTTCAATACGGGAATTTCCTAAACCCTTAATAACTGTTTTCCAAAATGTTAACAAAAGGATAACAAGCGAATAAATGATTTAACTCGAAAATTTTAACAAACGCACAGTTTTTAAACAACCCTTTTATGTGACATGCCAGATCCGGTCATAACTTCTAGGCCGGGTTTGGGGTGTTACAATTATGGTATCAGAGCCTAGGTTCAAAAACTCAGCTGTGGGTTTGGGTTCAAAAATGTTTTCAAAGGATGGTTTGGAAAATGGTTGAGAAAAATATATCTCTTTTCTGGAAGTATGGCACCTGAGTCTCCGGCACCAATCCGTACTGTAAGTTTCCTGATACTTTGCTTTGTTATATGCTATATTTCTGGTATCTATTCTGTGTTTGGTTTGGATGTGATGTTCGGATATAAAGTTGGTTGCGTATGAAATATTTGTCTGCTTTAATGGCTAGGTGTTTTTGAGTATGTGTAGGAATTTTAAATTCTAGTTAAAAGTATATTAGTGTTATTAAGATCAGAGCGCGCAGCAAGAGCATAGTGTGGTAGGATAGGATGTGTGACTGTTAGTTAGTTGGAAATTTCGAGGACGAAATTTCTTTCAGGAGGGTAGATTTGTAACATCCCGAAATTGGGCCTAGTAGGATTGGGCCCAATGGGCCTTGAGCGTAGTAGCGTTTAAATTTTTGGAGAACAGGAGATCGGCTTAAATGCAAGTTGGAACTATTAGATAAGTGATTTTGGAAGGTTAGAGGGCTTCTATGAAGTCTCGGGATCAAACTTAGGCTTTAGGGAAATTTTGGTTTTAGGCGAAAAAAACCCTGGGAGTCAGTGGGTAGGCCTTAAGAATAAAATGTGGAGAAAATGACACAAGTGGAGTGTGTGGTGTAGTGGCAAAGTGACGCCACATAAGAGAAAAGGGGGTGACGCCACAAGGAAGGAAGGAGGTCCAAGGTTCAAGTCTTGGCTCTTGCATTTTGGTTTTCTTTTTACATGGACCTTAGAATTGGGCTATAGATTTATATTTAGCTGCGCATGGTTTAAGACACAAGAGGAGCTTGTGGCCAAGTGGTTAGCGGCGTGGATTATGCTACAAGGGAGCCTGGGTTCAAATCTCATGAGAAGCAAGGGAGTATTTATTTTACGGATTGGACGGCAAGAGTTTCAGTTGAATTTAAACTCTACTGACGAAGGGATCCCACATCGGAAAGATACAAAGAAGCAAGGTGAAGAGCTAGCTATATAAAGAGCATTCCAGGGGGAGAGTTAACATACCTTGGTGGGCGTTTGGGCACAGGAGTTGAACCACCCCAAACCCGGCCCACGAGCCTCGACCAGATATGGTATGTTCCTCAAGAAAAACCAGTTCAAGTTCATTTGTTCTTTGGAAACCTTAAGTGATTTTGGGAAAACTCAAATTGGGTTGGGCTCAAGTTGAAAACCAATTTATTTTTGAAACATAAGTTTTTATAAAAATTCCATTGTTAGTTTCAAAACTTTAAGTTAAAAGATATGCTGAATTTGTTTTAGGTTTCATTAAAAAAAATCATTTATTTTTTTTAGGTGTCCAAACACTTAGGGTTTATTTTTAAATAAAATACTTAAACTTTAATTTGATAAAAAGTTCGTATCATAATAAAATAATTTAACGTGCATGCATAAAATAGTTCATACTATGGCCTTATTACATCAAAAACAAACCCAAATAAATTTAAAGTACTTAAATAAAATAAAATGTCTAAGTAAGTTAAACTCCTTGCTGAGCATGGCCACCACTAAGCTCCTTCCGGCCCGATCCATTACTGATCGTCACCTGAAAAATGTTCCCACAACGGGGTGAGTCAAACAGACTCAATGTGTACACAAACACTAAGTCCAAATAGATTAAGGCATGTCAAGTCATACACATTCATATCAAGATATACAATTAATGATGCATTCCCAAGCCCAAGCCTAGTTACCAACCGCTACACATCACCCGTACCAACCTGCACACCGTGGGGACTACTAAGTCAACCCTCCATCCGCTACACACCATTGAAGGCAGTCGCTGCAATCGACGTGCTCATCGCCCTTATAAAATTCGTGGCATAGCCACCAGATAATATTTTGTGTCATGTGACACCACATTCAGATAATGTGACCGAAGTCACCACATTCGGATAATGTGACCGAAGTCACCACATTCTTATATCGTGACATAAGTCACCACATTCACTTCCCCTTTCATAATCACCCATATGCCCATGTCATACAAATCATGCATTATCATGCCATGTTCTCTATTCACATTCTTATAGATTCACATATGTGCCATAACAAATCATGTTGTAATCCTAGTAGGAGTAGGAAAACGTACCTGAGTACTTTGTACCATCGTATGGCACTTAGCCATATTTTCCACATTTTTATAACACACGTATTACATAGGTACCATAAATCCATTAAGAGATAATGTGGGGTACACACCTGATTCGCTTAATGCTTTCACTCCAAGTCCCGAAGAGCCTGATCTAAAGCCTTAGATCCTAGTCCCTACATTCGGCCCACATATAATATTTTAACTTAAGGCCATTCGGCCATAAAACCAAATCCCAATAGGATTATGGTAATTAAATCCTTACCTTGGTGCCGTTTTCACTGCTAACCAAATCCCGAAAACTTTGCTATGTTCCTTCTTGTATTCGGCCAAGCACTAATTCTCATCATAGGTTAGTTTTCGGCTTTTAAGATAATAAGAAATCGATCTAAATACTGAAATAGGCCTTGGCCGAATGTCTTAAGCACTTACCTTGTAATTCTGAAATCCCGAAATTAATTCCTTGGCTATGAAGAAGTCGAAATACCTATAGGGTATATGTTAGATCCAATTTCCAATCATTAAATCATAATAGAATGGCCTGTGGCCGAATATCATCTTACCTTAAATCTTAGAAGTCCCGAAAGATTCCTCCCTTATAGTCGACAATGGCCAAATCCCGAAAGATCTCTTCAAAGTTTCGGCAACCAAGATTATTAATGAATTAGTCCTTAAGTTTCGGTTGAAAGAAAGAGATAGGAAATCGAATGAAACTCAGTCTTACCTTGAATGGCAACACCCTTACTTGCACCTACAAAGCTATTCGACTATGGCCACCAACATATGAGATTCGGCATTCACAAAGAAAGGAAGAGAGAGGATATTGAGGCTTAGAGAAAATCAGCAATGGCTAGAGGGAATTCATTTTCGGCTTTTGGATGAACACTTTAAAGAGTTTCGGCTTCAACAAAGATGAGAAGGAAAAAGCTTGAGGGTTTCGGCAATGGTAGAATGTAAATTCGGCTAGCACAGGAGTATTTCGGCTTAACAAAATAAAAGAGAAGAGGAGAATTGTTGCTAGAGAATTTCGGCAGAGAGAAAAGGAGAAAGAAAGAATAATGAATGGCCTTATTTTTCCTCCTTTTGCCGAAATTACTAAGCCTAGAGTCCCCTACTTGGCCATCACTATCATATCCTTATTTCCCTCCTTATCTCCTCACTTAAGATTAAAAATAATCCATCATTTATCTCTTGGAAATAAAAGGATAAAAACTCCTAGAATTTTGCCTTAGTGCCGTCCTCCCTACTCCCCTCTTATTGACGTCACAAGCAAAAATAAAAACCTTAAAATTTTGCTTCCCATGCGACTCGAACACAAGTCCATTTGCACATGCATGTGGCGTCACTTGCTAGGCCCTTAAGTGGCGCCTTGTAGCCATTTTACCAAGCCTATTTGTATGTCATATTTCACATACATTTTCTCTTAAGGCCACCTTGCTTAGCTTCCTATTTTAGACTTAAAATCTAATAATTTTCTAAGGCTTTCACCTATTTTCTAAAGTTCCCAAATTTCATTATACACATTCACAACATACTCAGGCATGCTATTTCATATAATTAAGCATAAATGCACAAGCCCATTTTCAGGATATTACAGTTCTACCCCCTTAAAATAATTTTGTCCTCGAAATTACCTGGCTGAAATAAGTGAGGGTATTGCTGTCGCATTGCTTCTTCTGGCTCCCACGAAGCTTCTTCCGATCCATGATTTCTCCATAATACTTTGACTAGAAAAACTGACTTCCTTCGTAACATTTTCACATCACGTGCTAGAATCTGAATCGGCTCTTCCTCGTAGGACAAATCCGGCCTTAACTCCACCTCTTCAACCGGCACTACATGAGATGGATCCGATCGATATCGATGTAGCATGGAAACATGGAACACGTCGTGCATCTGCTTCAACTCCAGTGGCAACTCCAACTGGTATGCCACTGGTCCAACTCGTTTCAGTACCCGATAAGGTCCTATAAACCTTGGACTTAACTTCCCTTTGCGACCAAATCTCATCACCTTCTTCCAAGGTGAAACTTTAAGGAACACTTGATCTCCCACATCAAATTCTATTTCCTTCCGTTTGAGATCTGCGTAGGACTTTTGTCTATCAGATGCTTCCTTCAACCGTGCCCGAATTATCTCAACCTTTTCCTCGGATTCTGCCACTAACTCTGGACCCAAAACTCGACGTTCTCCTAATTCTGTCCAACACATAAGAGTGCGACACTTCCATCCATACAACGCTTCATACGGTGCCATCCGAATGCTAGCTTGATAGCTGTTGTTGTAGGCAAACTCAGCTAAAGGCAAATATTCCTCCCAACTTCCTCTAAAGTCTATCACACATCCCCTCAACATATCCTCCAACACCTGGATTACTCGTTCAGATTGCCCGTCCGATTGTGGATGAAAAGCCGTTGTAAAATCCAACTTAGTGCCTAAAGCTTGATGTAGAGCTTTCCAAAACCGAGACGTAAACCTTGGGTCCCTGTCCGAAATAATTGACACCGGCACTCCATGTAACCTTACAATCTCTACCACATATAACTTCGCCAACTTCTGCAAAGAATAATCCACTCGCACTGGGATGAAATGCGCGGATTTTGTCAACCGATCCACTATCACCCATACCGAGTCCTTCTTAGTAGGCGTAAGAGGAAACCCACTAACGAAGTCCATGGTGATTCGTTCCCACTTCCACTGCGGAATCATTATCGATTGAAGTAATCCTGACGGAACTTGGTGTTCAGCCTTAACTTGCTGACACGTTAGGCACTTGCCAACAAATTCTGTAACTTCCTTCTTAAGTCCAGGCCACCAAAACTGTTCCCTTAAATCCCTATACAACTTACTTCCTCCAGGATGCATAGCATAAGGGCTACTATGCGATTCCTGAAGAATTCTCTGTCTTAACTCCTGATCCTTAGGCATACAGACCTTACCCTTGAAACACAATACTCCCTCGTCACTAATACCATACTCTTCTAACTCTCTATTCTGCACTTGCCGTAGCTTAGCACTTAGATCATCATCATCCAACTGTCCCTCTTTCACTTCATTCAACCATGTCGGCTTAACTTGCAGCTCTGCCAGCAGACTTCCATCATCATACAAACTTAGATGTGCAAACATCGCTCTCAGATCCGACACAACCTTCCGACTTAGGGCATCAGCCACTACATTTGCCTTGCCCGGATGATACTCTATAGAACAGTCATAGTCCTTCAGCAACTCCACCCACCTTCGCTGTCTTAGGTTTAACTCCTTCTGAGTAAACAAATACTTAAGGCTCTTGTGGTCTGTGTAGATCACTGACTTTTCCCCATAGAGATAGTGCCTCCACACCTTCAGAGCAAAGACCACTGCCGCCAATTCCAAATCATGAGTTGGGTAGTTAACCTCATGTGGCCTTAATTGCCGAGACGCATAAGCGACTACTTTCCCCTCTTGCATCAGTACGCATCCCAATCCCGTATGAGAAGCGTCACAATACACCACGAAATCCTTTCCTGCCTCCGGCTGAATCAAGACGGAGCTTCAGTCAAAACCCTCTTGAGCTTCTCAAAGCTTTCTTGTTGCTTTTCTGTCCATACAAAAGGCACTTCCTTCCTTAATAACTTGGTCAAAGGTGCAGCAATCGAAGAAAACCCTTCCACAAACCTTCTGTAGTAGCCTGCCAATCCCAAGAAACTACGAATCTCAGCCACAGACTTAGGTGGTTTCCAATCCAACACTGCCTCAATCTTCCTAGGATCCACCCTTATTCCTTCTGTAGACACCACATGTCCTAAGAACGCAACTTCCCTAAGCCAAAATTCACAGTTGCTGAATTTGGCATAGAGCTTCTTCTCCCTCAACACTTGCAACACAATCCGTAGATGCTCCTCATGCTCCTCCTCCGACTTGGAGTACACAAGGATATCGTCAATAAATACAACGACGAACCTATCCAAGTATGGTTGAAAAACCCGGTTCATCATATCCATGAATGCAGCTGGGGCGTTCGTCAACCCAAACGGCATTACTACAAACTCAAAATGCCCATACCTTGTTCGGAAAGTTGTCTTATGGATATCCACTTCCTTCACCTTAAGCTGATGATGTTCAGACCTTAGATCGATCTTCGAGAAAACCGCTGCTCCCTTAAGCTGATCGAACAAGTCGTCAATCCTCGGCAAAGGATACTTGTTCTTGATAGTCAGCTTATTCAACTGACGATAATCTATGCAGATACGCATAGTTTCATCCTTCTTCTTCACGAACAAGACCGGTGCTCCCCATGGAGACACACTGGGTCGGATAAACCCACGATCCAGCAATTCTTGGATTTGAGCCTTGACTCAGCCAACTCCTTGGGTCTCATTCTGTACGAAGCGATTGACACAGGAGCTGTTCCCGGCAGCAGATCAATTCCAAACTCCACCTCCCTATCCGGGGGTATTCCAGGTAATTCCTTCGGAAAGACATCCACAAAGTCCCTTACAGTTCGAACTCCACTAACACCTTCTTCCTCCTTATCCAACGCACTCACAAAGGCCAGAAATGCCTTGCACCCTTTCCGGACCATCTTAACAGCCTTTAACGCAGAAACTACGTTAGACAAGTAGTTTCCTTTTTCTCCAATCATAACAACTTCCTTATCCTCTGGAGCCCTCAACTCCATTCGCTTAGCCGCACAATCCAGTATGGCTCGGTGCTCTACTAGCCAGTCCATTCCAAGTATAAGATCGAATTCTCCGAAAGGTAGTTCCATTAAGTCGGCAGAAAATACTACTCCTTGAATTTCTAGAGGCACACTCCGAAATATCTTATTCACCACTACAGTTTGACCTAGTGGGCTTACTACAGTCATCTCCCTATCAGAAAGTTCAGAGGCTATGTCTAGAGTTTCCACTACTCTACATGTAACATACGAATGGGTCGAGCCCACATCAATCAAAGCAAAATAAGGCTTGCCACAAATAAGGAACGTACCGGTTATGACGTCCGGCGCGTCTCCATCCTCTCTACGGCGAACCGCATATACCAAGCCCGGCAGTCTTGCCTCTGCATTACCAACACCTCTGCCAGGTGTCCCACGTCCTCTTCCAGCACCATTACCTCGGCCATTCGGACCACGGCCTCGCTGAGGCTGCTG
Organism: Gossypium australe; assembly: GCA_005393395.2. Taxonomy (NCBI): domain Eukaryota; kingdom Viridiplantae; phylum Streptophyta; class Magnoliopsida; order Malvales; family Malvaceae; genus Gossypium; species Gossypium australe. The sequence goes on from CM016620.1 coordinate 99,028,304, forward strand.
TCCACCTTTACCAGCCTGATTAACATTCTGAGCTGCTGGTCGATTCCCATCCGGCCTCATAGGACAATCCTTAATCATATGGTCCTTTGACCCACACTTGAAGCATCCTCCTGTCTTCTTCCAACATTCCCCTAAGTGTTTCTTCCCACACTGATCACAAGTACGATATTGCCCTCCAGTACCAGCTTACTGACCTCGAGGCCCATCAACTCTAGGCCTTTTCTGAACATTCCCAGATGATCCTGACGGCCCAAATCCACTTTTCTGCTTATTTCGATCAGAGTGCTGCCTTATAGAGTCCTTAATTCCTTCCGCTATCTTAGCTTTCTCTACTAACGCAGAAAACTTCCGCTCTTGATGTGGAGCGACTAACAACCTCAGATCATCCCTTAGTCCGTCCTCAAACCGGACACACCGCTCATGCTCTGAAGCCACTACTCCTCGAGCATACCGGCTCAACCTCAGAAATTCAGCTTCATATTCCGCGACGGACTTGTTCCCTTAAACCAGCCCCAGAAAAGCCTTCCTCTGCGCATCAGTATATCTGGTTCCAACATACTTCTTTTGATATGCCGCCTTAACATACTCCCAGGTCAGATCCTCAGCTGTGGCACCATCCCAAACTGTGAGCCACCATTGATATGCTTCATCACGTAGCAGCGCCACCATTCCTTTCACTTTCTCCTTAGGGGTCAGATCCAACTCATCCATAATTCGTTCTATTGCCTCCAACCAATACTCAGCTGTACTGGGTGCCACACCAGATACGCCACGGAACACCTCAGCTCCATTGTCTCGAAGTCGCTCGGGTACAGATTTTTGAGCTCCCATATTCCCACCTGCTCCAGCCACCATCTCAAGAACTCGCAGCACAGCCTGCGATACCGCATCATCCCCCGTCTGAGCTTGCTGCTCAACACCAACAGCTGGTGGTGGTACCTCATTATCAGACCCTTGACCCGATCTAACGGGTTCCGACACGGCCATTCTGCCTCTACCGCGTCCTCGTACATTACGACCACGTCCTCTAGAACTCATTTCTACGATCGTGCTTTAATCTGATTAAAAAATTTTATGAATTAGCCTTTATTCCACTAATTATTCGCGAAGGAGTTTTATGTAAAGAGTTTAGGAGTAATTTTTTCGATCAATCAAAGTTCAAGTTTTCTATCCTAATTCAAAGAAAACACATCCATTCCCTAATATCTCCCATACACATTCACTCTTCGTACATTTTTGGTCTATTCCTATCCCAGAGGTATTTTCGTCATTTGTCCTACAAGGGTATTTTGGTAATTAAATCGGGGTCAATTTGAAAAATCTCTGTAAATCGAAGGTATTTCGAAACTTAGGGTTCTTTTTGCGAATTTTTTTTCCAAATCAGTGTTGTTGCAGAAATTTTAGAAATCGGGGGTCTTTTGGTAATTTCGTAAAACAGGGGTAATTTCGTAAATTTCCAAATCAAGGTACCTTAGTAGTTTGTAACGGTAAAGTTTTTGGATATTTTTGGCAAAATCAGAGAATGTTATTGAAATTGGGGTAATATGGTCATTTTGGAAACCAATGGCATTTTTGTAATTTTACCGCTAGGGGTATTTAGGTAATTTTGTAAATCAAGAATATTTCAGGAAAATTTTGTAAAATAGTTTTTACAAATTAAAAGGGTAATTTTAAGAGTTTTAACACTAGGGTTTTTATGAAAATACGGCTAGTCCCTTTCGGGTTTTAGTTATTGGGTTTAGCCCATGAATAAGTCCTCTTGGTTAGGGTGAACCGAAGCTACGCACCAGGTAGGATTCGAGTGGAGAGGAGGTGAGTCACGCGGACTGCTTAAATACCAAGCTCCCACCGAATACCAATCCTAGACATGCGCACAATGGTTGCCACACCCTAACTCGGCGACTTAACCACAGGTTTGTTTAATTAGGCATTTAAAATCTTATGTAACTGTTGGGGTAATCTAGTTCTAGGGTTCAAATACTTATCATTCTAATCTACGTTCCATTCCTACCCTTCTACAAGTCATAATATAAATCACACCCAAGAGATAGGGGTACTTACCTAGTGGACTTCGGGTCGGAGACTTAGGTGCCATGCCAGAAAATCTGCTTATTTCTCAAAAGTTTTCACAAAAATTCTTTTGGGCTTAATTTTGAAAACGTTTTGGGCCTTAAACCCAAGGCCGAGAGTTTAAAACCTGGCTTTGATACCAAGCTGAAACACCCCAAACCCGGCCCACGAGCCTCGACCAGATATGGTATGTTCCTCAAGAAAAACCAGTTCAAGTTCATTTGTTCTTTGGAAACCTTAAGTGATTTTGGGAAAACTCAAATTGGGTTGGGCTCAAGTTGAAAACCAAATTATTTTTAAAACATAAGTTTTTATAAAAATTCCATTGTTAGTTTCAAAACTTTAAGTTAAAAGATATGCCGAATTTGTTTTAGGTTTCATTAAAAAAAATCATTTATTTTTTTAGGTGTCCAAACACTTAGGGTTTATTTTTAAATAAAATACTTAAACTTTAATTTGATAAAAAGTTCGTATCATAATAAAATAATTTAACGTGCATGCATAAAATAGTTCATACTATGGCCTTATTACATCAAAAACAAACCCAAATAAATTTAAAGTACTTAAATAAAATAAAATGTCTAAGTAAGTTAAACTCCTTGCTGAGCATGGCCACCACTAAGCTCCTTCCGGCCCGGTCCATTACTGATCGTCACCTGAAAAATATTCCCACAACGGGGTGAGTCAAACAGACTCAATGTGTACACAAACACTAAGTCCAAATAGATTAAGGCATGTCAAGTCATACACATTCATATCAAGATATACAATTAATGATGCATTCCCAAGCCCAAGCCTAGTTACCAACCGCTACATATCACCCGTACCAACCTGCACACCGTGGGGACTACTAAGTCAACCCTTTATCCGCTACACACCCTTGAAGGCAGTCGCTGCAGTCGACGTGCTCATCGCCCTTATAAAATTCGTGACATAGCCACCAGATAATATTTTGTGTCATGTGACACCACATTCAGATAATGTGACCGAAGTCACCACATTCGGATAATGTGACCGAAGTCACCACATTCTTATATCGTGACATAAGTCACCACATTCACTTCCCCTTTCATAATCACCCATATGCCCATGTCATACAAATCATGCATTATCATGCCATGTTCTCTATTCACATTCTTATAGATTCACATATGTGCCATAACAAATCATGTTATAATCCTAGTAGGAGTAGGAAAACGTACCTGACTACTTTGTACCATCGTATGGCACTTAGCCATATTTTCCACATTCTTATAACACACATATTACATAGGTACCATAAATCCATAAAGAGATAGTGTGGGGTACACACCTGATTCGCTTAATGCTTTCACTCCAAGTCCCGAAGAGCCCGATCTAAAGCCTTAGATCCTAGTCCCTACATTCGGCCCACATATAATATTTTAACTAAAGGCCATTCGGCCATAAAACCAAATCCCAATAGGATTATGGTAATTAAATCCTTACCCTGGTGCCGTTTTCACTGCTAACCAAATCCCGAAAACTTTGCTATGTTCCTTCTTGTATTCGACCAAGCACTAATTCTCATCATAGGTTAGTTTTCGGCTTTTAAGATAATAAGAAATCGATCTAAATACTGAAATAGGCCTTGGCCGAATGTCTTAAGCACTTACCTTGTAATTCTGAAATCCCGAAATTAATTCCTTGGCTATGAAGATGTTGAAATACCTATAGGGTTTATGTTAGATCCAATTTCCAATCATAAAATCACAATAGAATGGCCTATGGCTGAATATCATCTTACCTTAAATCTTAGAAGTCCCGAAAGATTCCTCCCTTATAGTCGACAATGGCCAAATCTGAAAGATCTCTTCAAAGTTTCTGCAACCAAGATTATTAATGAATTAGTCCTTAAGTTTCGGTTGAAAGAAAGAGATAGGAAATCGAATGAAACTCAGTCTTACCTTGAATGGCAACACCCTTACTTGCACCTACAAAGCTATTCGACTATGGCCACCAACATATGAGATTCGGCATTCACAAAGAAAGGAAGAGAGAGGATATTGAGGCTTAGAGAAAATCGGCAATGGCTAGAGGGAATTTGTTTTCGGCTTTTGGATGAACACTTTAGAGAGTTTCGGCTTCAACAAAGATGAGAAGGAAAAAGCTTGAGGGTTTCGGCAATGGTGGAATGTAAATTCGGCTAGCACAGGAGTATTTCGGCTTAACAAAATAAAAGAGAAGAGGAGAATTGTTGCCAGAGAATTTCGGCAGAGAGAAAAGGAGAAAGAAAGAATAATGAATGGCCTTATTTTTCCTCCTTTTGCCGAAATTACTAAGCCTAGAGTCCCCTACTTGGCCATCACTATCATATCCTTATTTCCCTCCTTATCTCCTCACTTAAGATTAAAAATAATCCATCATTTATCTCTTGGAAATAAAAGGATAAAAACTCCTAGAATTTTGCCTTAGTGCCGTCCTCCCTACCCCCCTCTTATTGACGTTACAAGCAAAAATAAAAACCTTAAAATTTTGCTTCCCATGCGACTCGAACACAAGTCCATTTGCACATGCATGTGGCGTCACTTGCTAGGCCCTTAAGTGGCGCCTTGTAGCCATTTTACCAAGCCTATTTGTATGTCATATTTCACATACATTTTCTCTTAAGGCCACCTTGCTTAGCTTCCTATTTTAGACTTAAAATCTAATAATTTTCTAAGGCTTTCACCTATTTTCTAAAGTTCCCAAATTTCATTATACACATTCACAACATACTCAGGCATGCTATTTCATATAATTAAGCATAAATGCACAAGCCCATTTTCAGGATATTACAGGAGTGGTCGGAGCATGGATTAGCACCAGATTTCTATTAGGTGTGTACTTCTCTACTCTAGTTGTAGAGCGGCAAATGCCGAAGTGCCGGTCACGGTAATAGTAGCCACACGAGCGTGCGAGTGCACATGTGGGGCTTCGACTCGATAGTTGAGGCCATCAGTAGTATTCTTGTGGGTTAAGGCTGCTTGGGCCGCGATGGGCTGAAGTGGGCTCGATGGGCCCGTGGGCCCAATGGAATAAATTGTATGATGATGTAGTATATAGTGAACTAGACTAGGTGAATCTTATATATGTGGCTAGATTTGTGCTAGGTGGGCCACATGAGCGTGTGGGCCCGAATGGGCCAAAATTGGGTTTTAGGCCCAATAGTCCGGAAATGGTAACCGAGCCGCTCGAGGCGACATTTGGGCCTTTGGGAAAGGCCGTTGAAGGTGAAAAATTACTGATATACCCCTGAAGGGTAAATGACGAAAATACCCTTGGTAGGTAGAATTACGGTTATACCCTTAGAGGTTGATTAGCTTGATTATGTTGTTTTATGTCTATCTGATTGTGATGGTAATTCATGTTATACTTATATTTGATATATGTTTTGCATACATGACATACTGCATACACGAATTAATATGTTTGCATGGGGTTGGGAATATGTTATGAAAGGGGAAGCGTTCTGGTGGCTCTGCCACAATCTGTTGTAGTGGCTCTGCCACGATCTGTTGTAGTGGCTCTGCCACGATCTGTTCTGGTGGCTACGTCACGATTCTGATGATGAGCAGCTAACTGCAGCATGACTGCCATCGATGGTGTGTAGTGGTGAGGGTTGATTGTAGAAATCCCTATTGGTGTGATTGGCAGGTACGGGTGGTGTGTAGCGGATGGAAACTTAGGTTGGGATTGGGTTCTACATCATATCGCATTGATTATCTGATTATCTGCTATACTCTGCTAAAAGGGCTAAAGCCCAGTCTGTTCTGTACGGGCTTCGCCCAAAGTGATTTGTAATGGGCTTCGGCCCAGATGTTTTGATGCATGTTCATACTGATGAGGGTGTACACACTGAGTTTTCGTAAACTCACCCTCCTCTTTTTAAATGTTTCAGGTAATCCCTAGTTGCGGATTCGGAGCCGAGGTGGACTCGGGGGTGGCCATATGTCGGAGATACTACTCGTGAACTATAGTAATTTCGGTTTTTATCTTATCTTAAGATTATTTTTATTTGGGTTTTTGATATGTAACAAGGCCACTATAACTTTAATTTTGGTATTTTATTTGGTTTAGCTTTTAATTTGATTACTGCCTATTATTATTAAATGTTCAATACGGGAATTTCCTAAACCCTTAATAACTGTTTTCCAAAATGTTAACAAAAGGATAACAAGCGAATAAATGATTTAACTTGAAAATTTTAACAAACGCACAGTTTTTAAACAACCCTTTTATGTGACATGCCAGATCCGGTCATAACTTCTAGGCCGGGTTTGGGGTGTTACACCAATGGTCAAAAAAATATGGCCGTTAGAGAAGGGCAAAAACACATCCCTGAGGGAACGTTTTTGCCACATCAGCAAAGTACGCCCTCAAGGACGCGTTTTTTGCTGATGTGGCAGAAAACGCTCCCTCAGGGATGCGTTTTCCTGCTGCATCCCCTGACATCGCGCTAACGTGGATGCGCTTTCGGGGAAAAATGGCCCATTCCGGTAAATAATTAGAAAAAATGTCATTTTTCGTAAATTAAAAAAAGGGTATTTTTTGGTAATTTACCCAATTTTATAAGTTACCGTAAACACAAATTCCCATAATGAAAAAAAAAAGCAGCCAAATGTTATTAAAATCATAATATTTATTAAAATGAAAGGTAAAAAAAATAGAATGATTAAGTCCAACGTAATCAAAGGTAATAAAATATTACATAAATTTCCATATAGGTTACAATTTTATTCTACAATGTTTATTTAACTTATATTTATTGTTTAAAATAAAGAATAGATGAATATAATAATATAAAAAATCAAATTTTAACAATTTTAACATTAAAATTTTTTTAACAATATATATAAAATAATTTATAAAAAATTATTAATAATATTATTTAAATTATAATTGATGGAGCTCGAAACTAACTATTATTTCGACAAAGGCAAGTGCACCTATCGAACAGTAGTATAGCTGTGGTGAGTCCGGAACATCATATCCTCAAGGACCAAGAGTACTAGTATTAACTACATTTTTATTATCTAGCCTAATAATTAAGGGGATTTATTTTTAATCTAAAATTAACTAGCTAATTTAACTAACTATGAGCGCGACAGAGAGTGAATTGGGAAAATACTTTTGGACAACTTATATGAGATAGACAATACCTAAGGAAGAATCCACCTAGACTTCACTTATTACTTTTGATTCATGCGATTTATTCACTTGACTTAATCCGTAGAAATCCCTAAATTATATTAATACCTCTTTCGAGGCTACTAACAACTGACTCTAGGTTGATTAATTGAAATATCTTTCTAATTAAAACCCCTATTGTCACTTTAACTCGATCTATGGATTCCCTTATTAGGTTTGACCCTAATCCGGCAGATTTTCGTTGCCCTATTTCTAGGGTTGCAATCAACTCCGTTTAATTATGTTGATCTACTCCTAGACAGAGACTTTTGCTCCACTGAATAAGCACATTCGACTTGAATCAATAACCTGAATTATCAAAACAAGAATAAGAACTCAAAATTAAGAATAAGCACAAGTATTTATCTCATAAATCAAATAATAATAAGATCTGTCTTAGGTTTCATCCCCTCAGGTATTTGATGGTTTTAGTTCATACTAAAATATGGAGACATATTAGAATAGGGAAAACAACAAAACATAAGAAAACCCAAAAACTTCTAAAGAACTTGATGGGAGATCCTCAGTCTTGATGGAGATCCTTCTCCTAAGTTGTTCCCGACAGCTGTCTTGGAGTATTTTCTCCTTCTACTCAGCGTCTATTCGACGTCCTGTCGAACTCTATTCGACCTCTAGTCGACGTCCCTTTTTAGGTTGCCCCCTAGGGTGTTTATATAGGCTTTGGAATGCCTATCTTGGTCCACAAGTGTCCTATTTCGAATGAAATTCATCCTAGGGTCGGCAGGGACACGCCCGTGGTCGATAGTCCAGGCCGTGTTCGATCAGGCTTGCCACACACGGCCGTGTGGTCCGCCCGTGTGCAGTGGTCCAGGCCGTGTAGGCCCATTTTGCCCCCTTTTTTTGGCCTGTTTCTCGTTTTTTTCGACTCCCTAGGCTCTCCTGAATATAAAACATGAAATTAAGAGATTAGGAGCATCGGATTCATCAAATTCAATAGAAAATCATCCAAAATTAAGCCAAGCATGGGGTTAAAATATGTGTAATTTATGGTTTATCAATAATAAATTAATATTGATATTCAAACTGTGGGGGAATGCATTTTATTTTGACTAAAGTTTATTTTGGCTTTTATTATCCTAGTTAAATTTTATTTTTAGTTTCTCACTTAAACTCTAATTAACCTAGAGTTGTTGTAACCATATTTGCTACAAATTTCAGCCTATAAATAGGCCCTGGTTACTCTAGGTTTTATACAACAAACATATTTAGATTGAGAGAATTTTGTTCTTTGTTTCGAAAGATTTTTCTGGTGGGGCTTTGGGTTTTCTTTTAGTTCTCTCTATATTTTGTACTCTCCTTTATTATAGTGACATCTCTTTTTGTGCGTGGTTTTTTATCCTCTTTTGAGAAGTTTTTCCACGTAAAATTTCCGTGTTCGATCTTTTCAATTTTTATTTTATTCACTTTGTTTGTTACTTAACCAGGATTATCCCCTACAAATTGGTATCAGAGCTAGTTCGATTTTCTCAGTCAACCCGTTTAGAGATGGCAGTGTCAAGGTTAGATATTTAGATGTTCAGTAGAATTACAAATTTCAGTTTGTGGCAAGTTCGGATGACGAAAATACTGGTTCAGAACAATCTAAAAAAGGTCGTTACACAGAAGAAGCTCGCAGATATGGATCAGTCAGAATGGGAAGAGTTTGATGAAAATGCTCTATCCACTATTCAATTATGCCTCACGAATAATGTGTTACAGGAGGTTTTTAAGGAGAAAACAACGTTTACATTATGGAAGAAACTAGAAGCCTTGTATATTTTTAAAATTATTTTGAATTACTTTATTTTTTAAGTTTTTTTTTTTAGAAAATTCATTAATGATATCAAACAAAAACTAATGTTATAAAAATTATTATAAAGTCAACATACATAATTGACCTGTGTATCGCATGGAAATACAAACTAGTGTAATTTATAAATATTCAATGTTAAATTCGAGCGGGACATTTGCCTAAACTATAAGTGTTCATGGGTTCTGTTGGGATAAGTTCAAGCGGACTTGTATATGGTATCACTTTCATGCATAATTGTTTAAGTTTAATCGACTTAAAATATGAGCTTAATTTTTTTTCAAGTCTATTTATATACACATAGCTTTTATTACTATATATGATTTATTTTATTAAATTTATAAACATAAAAACTTTAACATATTTATCTTTTAATATTTATATTAAGTATAATATATTTAATTTTTTTGAAGTTACAATTACAATTACAGTTTTAAATGACACATATCCAAACCTAAGACATCAAGATCCTAAGCCTTAGACTTTGCCATCATTAACAAGGTCTTATTGGCTAAAATATATTTAATTTTCATATGATATAAATTACTTAATACATAAAAATAAAGGAAAAAAAAACATATTATAATTTTGAAAATGAATTTTTCTGAACGAATCGTGTTTTGAATATTGAAGCCAAGCCCAACACATATTTTAAAGTAGTCTAAAATTTTTATTCAATCTATTTTTTGAACTTAATATTTTTATCTAAAACTTCTCAAATATCAAGCGGGTAACTCAACCCTCAAACATGTTTGGCCCATACCTAAACATGTGTCGAGCAGCCTGTTTGTGTTTGAACAAAAAATTTTATGCCTCGAACTAGTTTGACTTAAATAAAATTTAAATAAAAATATAAAAAATATTTTTAATATTTTATTATTATTTAAACAGTAAATAAATCGAGCCTGAAATTTTTTTGGAACCAGGCCGGGCCGGACAGAAGTCTACACGGGATCAACAATTTTAGGTGGGACATATTGAACTAGTTGGAGTTTTCACAGACGCAACAGTTATAGAATTAAAGAGAGTCCACAAAATAACAGGAGAAAAAGTTGAAAACAAAAGGACAAAACAGAATATTTCCAACTTTTGGTAGGTCATAGTGAAAGCTTTCAGGGATAAGATTTGACATATTTTCTGAATGTGTGTGAAAAAAAAAGAAGAAAATTACACTAATATCATTAAATTAATAGTATATTTATATTTTAATTATTTAATATTAAAATTTTATAAAATCATTAAATTATTTAAAAAATTATCGAATTATTTGAATATTTTTACTTAAATCACTAGTATTATTAACAGCCATATTAACTTACCTTTACACTAATGTTGTTGGAATTGGATCAGACAATCTAACTGTTTGAATTGAGAACCAACGTGTATATTGATCTAGATAGGAGCATTAAATCAAAAGAATTTAACTGCTATTGTTTTAGCTAATATTAAATTTTCAAAATTCAAAAAGTAAAGGAATTAAAATTGATTAATTCAAAAATTAAAGATAATTAAAATACAAAAATTAAATTCACAATTTTCACATAACTACAAAAACTAATAACAAAATTTAACTCCTATAAACTAAGCAAAATGTAATCTTTATTTAGTTTACATAAACAGTAACTAAAAAAATCCATAATTGGCAAGATAATTCTACTTGCATCCACGATTTCTATTGTTGTCTTTGTAAATTGCCGTACAGTGTTCACCTTTTTTGCTATCATTAGGGTGTGGGACGCAAGGATCATAGGGCTGACCTGGTCTTGGTCTCCCACATTTATCATTTGGAGTAATCAAGTTGTTCTTGGAAACATCGATGAATTTAGGTGCAACTTTCTGCAGGCTCGTCTCTGGCTCAGCAAAAAACACATGATCTGCATGGCCGATGTCCACCAAGCATTCCTCCATGGTAGAGGCACCGCAATGGGTAGCCAAGTTGCTGCTATTGTTGTTGTTGCTGGTTGTGGCTGAAAATGCCGATGCCTGCTGACCGAGTAAAAGAACCATGGCCATCATCATTGTCGTCAAGGTTGCTTTGCATGATCGGAGACCCCTTCCCTTCACAATGTTTCCCATATTTTTCTTCACTTTCTTCTAACTAGTTTTCTCACTTGATAAGAAATTTGTGGGTTTAATGGCATTGCAAGTGGATGATGGGATATTTTTATAAATGATTCAAGGTGTGTTTTTTTTCGTCCTATTACCCTTTGAGCTCTTACAGTAGCTGTGGTCCTACAGTAATAATGGATGAGACATAAAAAAGGGTGAAAGTAACTTTCTAATCTCACTGTCATATGAATGGGAAAAATATTTGTTTCTCTAGCATCAGTTTAATATTTTTACTATAAAAAAATTAAATAAAGTGAAAATGTAAGAAGTAACATTTACGAATAAAAAAATGACAAGAAAAATATGGTTTTTTTTTATTTGTAGATTTAACCCTAAACATAATATTTTATTTGTAGAATAAAAATATTCAAAACATTATCTTTGTTAATAGTAAATGACATTTTTTAAATAATAAATATTAACTATATTAAAATTTGGACTTATTTGATTCAATTTAATAGTATATTAATGAAATTGATTTATTTAATTGATGGAACTCGAAACTAACAATTATTTCGTCAAAGGCAAGCGCACTTATCGAACAGTAGTATAGCTGTGGTGAGTCCGGAATATCATATCTTCAAGGACCAAGAGTACCAGTATTAACTACCTTTTTATTATCTAGCCTAATAATTAAGGGAATTTGGTTTTAATCTAAAATTAACTAACTAATTTAATTAACTGTGAAAGCGACAGAGAGTAAATTGGAAAAATACTTTTAGACAACTTTATATGAGATAGGCAATACCTAAGGAAGAATCCACCTAGACTTCACTTATTACTTTTGATTCATGCGATTTATTCACTTGAGTTAATCCGTATAAATCCCTAAATTATATTAATACCTCTTTCGAGGCTACTAACAATTGACTCTAGGTTAATTAATTGAAATCTCTCTCTAATTAAAACCCCTATTGTCGCATTAACTCGATCTATGGATTTTCTTATTCGGTTTGACCCTAATCCGACAGATTTTCGTTGCCCTATTTCTAGGGTTGCAATCAACTCCGGTTAATTGTGTTGATCTACTCTTAGACAGGGACTTTTGCTCCACTAAATAAGCACATTCGACTTGAATCAATAACCTGAATTATCAAAACAAGAATAAGAACTCACAATTAAGAATAAGCACAAGTATTTATCTCATAAATCAAATAATAATAAGATCTATCTTAGGTTTCATCCCCTCAGGTATTTGAGGGTTTTAGTTCATACTAAAAGAGGGAGACATATTAGAATAGGTAAAACAACAAAACATAAGAAAACCCAAAAACTTCTAAAGAACTTGATGGGAGATCCTCAGTCTTGATGGAGATCCTTCTCCTAAGCTATTTCCGACGGCTGTCTTGGAGTATTTTCTCCTTCTACTCGGCGTCTATTCGACGTCCTGTCGAACTCCCCTTTTAGGTTGCCCCCTAGGGTGTTTATATAGGCTTCGAGATGCCTTTCTTGGCCCACAAGTATCCTATTTCGAATAGAACTCATCGTTATTTCGGCAGGGACACGCCCATGGTCGATAGCCCAGGCCGTGTTCGATCCGGCTTGCCACACACGGCTGTGTGGTCCGCCCGTGTGCAGTGGTCCAGGCCGTGTAGGCCCATTTTGTCCCTTTTTTGGCCCATTTCTCGTTCTTTTCGGATCCCTAGGCTCTCCTGAATATAAAACATGAAATTAAGAGATTAGGAGCATCGAATTCATCAAATTCAATGGAAAATCATCCAAAATAAATATTAATTTTTAATATAAAAAGGAATTTAAAAAATAAAATACATCAAATACACTAACAATATTAAAACAAATCAGTGGCGAAGGCAAGGGTTGGCAGGAGCCCCAACCCTCCTAAATGAATTTTTTTTCATTTTGACCCCTTTATAATTTATAAAATTTTAAATTAGTAATGGTAAAATTACACTTTAGCCCCCAAAATGATAAAATTTTGATTTTTAATCCTTTAAAAATTATAAAGATATATGCTATTAAAATAGTGAAGTTGTATTTTTACTATCATAAAAATATACAATTTAATTTCGTCCCCCAAAAAAATATTTGGCTTCGCCCCGAAAATAAATGTTTCCCAACAAATTGAAAATACGTTAAAAAAAGTCTTTATACTTAAATAACACTAAGATAATTGCAACTTAACAGGCAAATGCCTCTAAAATAGTAGCAAAATTAATAATAAAATAATATTTATACAATATCCAAACAATAATAACAAAATAGTAGCAATATAATAACAAAATAGCAGCAAACAACAACAAAACAACACTAAACAATAGTGAAAAAAAATTAGGCAAATCCGGGTCGAGTCTGAACAAAAAAAAAATCTTACCCGAGGCTTGACTTGTTTAGAAAATGAACTTTTCTTTTGTTCAAGCCTATATTTTTGCCTAAACCCTCCCACTTTTCGAGCAGACCTTCTACTCTGGACAGAAAACTCGACCCATGATCAGGTCTAAATGAAACCCACTAATCGAATTATATAACGTATTTTTTACTTATAATATTTCCTCCATTCTTAAGTAAAAAAAGAAAATAAATGTACTTAAATCAATATTTTATTAATTATTAAAACAAGAATGATACCAACTAAATTAAAACTAAATCAATTGATATTTAAATAACCATACAACTGTAAATTTTATCAATCCAAATTAATAGCACTATATGAATTTTTACTAAATATTAATTTTTTTTCAATTAGAGATAAGAGGGTCAAATATTTGAAAATACTCTTTAATTTTTTTGTACTTTTCTTTCATAAATATCAAATAATTCAAAATTTTTATTATATATACATTTTTAATTTAATATCATTAATAATAATTTATTAACTTTCGTAATTAATTTGGTAGTCAAAGGCTAATCACCGATAAAACTTACCTAGATTCGAACTTTTAAAAGAGTAAGTAGAAGGTTTTTATTTAAATAGCTCCCTTTAGATATAATAAAATAAATGTGTATAATGTGGATATATCCCTACTATATGTGCGAATATTCATCCTTAATTATATATTACCAAATAATAGTAATTTTCCGTATTCTCTCTCCACTATCGCAATTATGTTCGATTAGTAACTAATATTATTGTCGTTGTTGCGTCCACCTCACTTGTCTCAATTCTCCTACTCGACCTTAACCCCAAATTAATGTCTCTTTCACTTTCATCTTACGGTTAAAAGTAAAGGATTTTCAAAACAACTTATGCCACATCAGTTAAATAGATGTCTTGATTTTTGTTTATAAGTTATAATAAATTACTAAGAAGGAAGTGTTTCTGCAATCGAAAATTAAAAAATGTTGTAGTACAAAGGGCTGAGGCCTCGTAACCGAGTAAAAGGTGATCTGTCTGGTTTGATTTAGGTCAAGTGATAAAGATTTTTGTGTTTAAGTTTAGTGCAACCTAAATTTAATTTAAATAATAAAAAAATATTTTTAACTATAAATTTAATTATCATAATATGTAAAATACCAAAAAAAATATTTTTTAATATTTTATTAATTTTTGAACAATAAAGTGAGCATGAACTTGAAAATTTTTTATGATCGGTCCTCGGCCCGATTTAGTCCAACTCATGGACAACTTTATATAAGGTGTAGGTAGGAGTTTTCGCTCCAAAAAAATGAAAAAAAATTAACCCATTCATAAATGATAAAATTATAGGCTAATATACAGGGACAAAGCCAGAACAATCTTTCAGGGAGGCGAATGAAATTTTAATTTTTTATAGTCTATATCTTTATAATTTTTAAAGGATTAAATCAAATTTTTATAATTTTAGGAGGGCCAAAGTACAATTTTACTTTTATTAATTTAAAATTTTTAAAAAATTTTAAGGGCTTAAATAACAATTTTACATTTTAACAGGGCCGGGCCCATGCCAGCCCCCTCTAGATTCGCCACTACTAATATATAGAAAAACAGTACTTTAATCTCAAATGAAAAAAGATTCTGTTTAATTCCATTAAAAAAATAAAATTATAAATATATAAATAACAAATTATATTTTAACCTCTCAAAAAGACTGAATTACCTAAAAAGGCCCTTTTTCTGCATATTTACGAAAATGGGCCGATTATACCATTATTTATCGGAAGGGCCGTTTTTTGCAAAACGCGCTTTCGTGACTGCATTTTAGGGGGGAAACCAGAAAATCGCTCCCTTGAGGAAGCGTTTTCTGCCACGTCAGCAAAACACGCATACGTGGAAGTGTTTTGCTGATGTGGCAAAAACACTTCCTCAAAGGAACAATTTCCTCCGTGTTTTTAGATGTTAGGGATATTTACATGTTTAGTCCTTAGGATTTTTAGGGTTTTTAGAGTTAGGGTTTTGGTAAAATAAGTTAAGGTTTAGTATTTAGGTTTTTGTTAAAATAAGTTAGGGTTTTAGAGTTTTTAAAAATAAATAAGGATTTAGTGTTATTTTATAAAAAAATATTTAAATTAGGGTTAATGGTTTTAAAATAAATTAAGTTAGGGTTTTAAATAAATTAAATTATAGTTTAAAATAAATTAAATTAGGGTATTGAGTTTTAGGGTTTATGTTTTTAAAATAGATTAAGTAAATTAGGGTTTTAGGGTTTTAAATAAATTAAGTTATGGTTTAAAATAAATTAAATTAGGGGTTTGGGTTTAGTACTTTAGGGTTTAGGGTTTATGAATAGATTAAGTAAATTAGGGTTCTAGGGTTTTAACTAAATTAAGCTAGGGTTTAGGGTTAAAATTAAGTAAATTAGGGTTTAGGATTTTTTTAAAATAACATTGTGTTTATTTTTTTAACAAAATTGACTATTTTTACCTTGAAAAAATAATTTTAAGAAGACGTTTCTGAACAAATAGTGTCAAAAACGCTTCAAGCAGGATGCACTATCAGTTAAAATATAGAAAAAAAGCTACCACATGGATACTCTTTCGCTACAATAGTTCTTGAAAAATAATTTTCAGAAGACGTTTATGAACAAATAGTGTCAAAAACGCTTCAAGCAGGATGCACTTTCAGCAAAAATACAGAAAAAGTTTCCACGTGGACGCTCTTTTGCTACAGTAGTTCTTGAAAAAATGATTTTGAGAAGACGTTTCTGAACAAATAGTGTCAAAAACACTTCAAGCAGGATGCACTGTCAACAAAATTCTTGAAAAAAGCTCCCACATGGACGCTCTTTTTTCTACAGTAGTTCCTGAAAATATAATTTTGAGAAGACGTTTCTGAACAAATAGTGTCAAAAATGCTTCAAGCAGGATGCACTGTCAGCAAAATTTATGAAAAAAGCTCCCACGTGGGCGCTCTTTTTCTATAGTAGTTCATGCTTGGCCTTAGGTTATAAACAAGGCAAATATCATTCTCAAGTTGCATAAGTTTCAGCAAGAAAAATTAGAGAGGCAAAGCAGAATAGAAATTGAAGATGAGTGAACATATTAGTGTTGTTATGTACTATGATGGTGAGGTCTGTGACACCGAGAACGACGTTGTTTTTTTTATTAGAGAACACAGCGCGAATGGCTTTTAACCAGAGTATAGATTTTACAAAATTTCGTAAAAGAATTAAGCGCAAAATCTTCGGAACGACGCCAAGTAGGGTTTCTTTTATTAAGTATTGATTTTGTGCTTCGATTGATCTCGTGACATATGACTCATTTGATATCAAAAGTGTTTGTAGCTTTGAGGTGATGGTGTAGACTCATCTCACTAGTGGATCACCCTATCTTGAGTTATATGTTCAATTTTCATCGCCAAATGAAACATTTGCGACTTCAACATCAACTGTTGTTCGAGAGGAATACACGACCCCTAGCCAACACTCCGTTAGTGGGAGGCAGAACATGGAAGTGCCCGTGTTTGGTGGCAGTATGGAAAACACAACTCATGCATGACACTCGATTAGTGGATGAGACATGCACATCGGTGGGTCGATGTTCGATGCTGGAAATATGTATTGGAGAATGACATCAACTTCTAGTGGTTGACAATCCACATATGATTGGGGACGTTACGAAACATCCACAAGAAGGGATGATATACTCCCTACGACGTCCACCGACGAGGGTACCTTGTACGTTGCAGATGATAGTGGATTGGATGATGAGTCTGATGTGGATCCACCTCGAGATTCCAGCCTCGATGGTGCAGAAGTTGCATTATTTTTTGAACTGGAGCCTGTTCCATCCGAACCTGAAGACGTTGAAGGGGGTTCAGATAAAGAAGTAGAAGATTCGCGATTCAGGGCGTACTCGCCTCTAGCCCACATGCATAATGTCGATATATTGGTAGATGATGCATTGGAGTTTCCAAAACTACCACACGGAACGTGTAACCGTACATGTTCGACATTGGGTTCGGGTGATTTGGAAGTTGGTAAGGAGTTTTCCAATAAGGATAATTTTCTTGGTGCTTTAAAACAACATAGCATCAATCCCGGGGTTAACTACAACGTGGTTAAATCCAAATCCAAGATGTTTGAGGCCAAGTGTGCAGTGCAAGACGGTACATGTTCATGGAAAATAATGGCTTCTTTAAGAAAAAAGACAGCCTTGTGGGAGATAGAAAAGTACAAAGTTCCACATACCTGTGTTGCCAGTATAGTATCACTAGGTGTTTAGGGTTTTGAATAATAATGTTATTACTTAATTTTTCATTATTTAACGTACTTCGTTGACAGGTGTTTCACAAGATCATCCCAAGATGGATTCAAGCATGATAGCTAGCTTAATACTACCGATTTTGAAGGCGGATCCCATGACTTCTGTGTCATGCATAATTGCCAGTATTCGTAGCCAAATGAGGTACACGCCCTCTTATCGCAAGGCTTGGATAGCTAAACAAAAGGTGTTGAAAAAGATACATTGTAATAGCCCGAATTAAGGGCTAGTCGGAACAGTGGTTTCGAGACCACTAATCCAAGGTGGAGGAAAATTATTTTGATATTATTTTATGTGTTTGATAAACCGTAAAAGTAACATATTTTAATCCCACATTTATGATGCTTTTTGATGATTTATTCCTTGATTTATATAAAAATGTGCTTTTAATCCTTTCTTTTCATGCCTTATACCCAGGAAAGCACCCGAGGATGAAAAGAACACAAAACAGGCCTAAAACGAAGTAAATGGGCATTAGCATGAAATTGACATGGTCTGGCCCAAAGCCCGCACGGCCGTGCCTCGACGAACACCTAGAGCACGGCCTCAACTCCACCTCACACGGTCGTGCCTCAAATTAGAAATCCGAACACTGCCTAGCCACGATCCACACGGGCATGTGCTATGGCCGTGTCCGTGTCACTGGAAAGAGCAATTTCATTCGAGAAAGGATACTTGGAGGTAAAGAAACACATTCCAAAGCCTATTCAAACACCCTATTAGGAATTCTACTTAAATTAGGATACTTAGGAGCCAAGTAAGGCATCACAAAGTCTATATAAACACCTTAGGGGGCAACTTGAAAGGAGAGTTCGGCAGAAGTTGAAGGATCGAAAGCGACGCCAAGGAGCCAAGCCGAGAAGGTCAGAGTGAGGGAATAACGCGAGGATAGCCAGTTGATCCATCCCAAGAAGTCAGAGTTATACTCAAGACAGCAAAATTCTCCTTCAATTCCTTTAGGGGGTTTTAGGGTTTTCTTATGTTTTGTTTTATCTTTTCTTTTGTGATGTTCTTTTTATTCATTATGAACTAAACCCCTCAGATACCTGAAGGGGATGAAACCTAGATGAATTTTGTTATTTGATTTCAAAGTTATATGATAATTGCTTAGTTTGTTCATAATTATGTTGCTTAATCCAAATCTAATGTGCTTAGGTGGAGGAGGAATAGACCCTGCCTAAGAGTAGATCTAACATAATTAAGCGGAGTTGATCGAACGCCGAGAGATAGGGTTACAAGATTTTGCCGGATTAGGGTGAAACCTAATATAGGAGTCCATTGATTGATTTACTGCTATCCTAGGGGGTTATTATAAGCGAACGAGAGTTCCACTAATTAACCTAGGGTAAAACATTATTCACTTCGAGAGAGGGTTTAATATAGGTTAGGGAGTCTCATGGATCAAGCTAAGTAAAGAAATCATATAATTTAGGGTTAGGTAACAAGAGAAGTCTAGGTGGATTCTTCCTGAGGGTATCGTCGCAATCAACTGAGTTTTTCTTCAAGTTATTTTCCAATTCATTCTTCTTGTCTTTGTGTCCTTAGTTTAAGTCTTCGACAATTTAGTTTAAAGCAATTTTCACTCTGTTTTTAAGGCTAAATAATAAAAGGAAAGTTAGTATTAGTACTTTTAGTTCCTTTGGGTTCGATAATCCGGTTTTGCCTAAGCTATACTACTGTTCGATAGGTACACTTGCCTTTAATCGTTGTCAGAGTTAGTCTCCAGGTTTGATCATTCTTTTATAAATTTTTAAAGCTCTGATTGTAGCGATCAGTGTTGTAGTATGTTATAAGGATGCATGAGAATTTTGGTACCTTAATTTTAACGATTGAACGCATAATTGCGAAAAAGGACTAAATCGCATAAAGTGCGAAAGTTCAGTTTTACAAGCTTGAGGTATCTAATAGCTATAGAATTCTAATGAAAGGTCCCTAATGTGCAATTAGGCCTAGTTCAATGTAGTGGCCGACCATAGGGACAAGAATTGACATGGTCAATTGGTTAGGTGGGGTTTTGGTGACTTATTTGATAAATTAATATAAAATACGAAGAAAGATGATAACACCTATCATCTTCACCATTTTTCCACCGAAAACACCAGCAAAGAGGGGGTTTTGAAAGCTTGAAATTTGCAACAACTCATCTTCTCTACAAGTAAGTGACTACGATGATTTTACTTAGTAATTTTTGTACTTTTGGAGTCTCCAAAGCTTAAGCTAGCTAATGAGGGGACTAAATTGCTAAATGGTTGAAAGTCTAGGGACTTGCCATGAGAGAGTTTATGTTGTTTGCTGAGTTTTTATGGAATAAAATGAATGTTAGGGAGATGAGAAACAACTTTTGTGAAAGGTGTTACCATAAAAACACCTAAATGGGACTAAGTTGTAAATATTGTAATTTGGTAATAAATGCATGAAATAGTTGGATTTGTGAGTAGTTGTAAGAGAAATAAATGTTCATCTAGGCTTGTGTAATAAGAAAATGTGATGAAAAATGATTTACGAGTCTAGGGGCAAAATCATAATTTTGCCATAGTACAAGGGCAAAATGGTCATTTTTGCCTAAGTAGAGATTATGATGTAATATGATCATAAAATGATTAAATGAGTAAATTTGATTGTTCTAGATCAAAGAAAACGAGATTCAGACCTAGAACGGGAGAAAAGATAAATATGGACAAATAGGTCCCTTTCTACCCTTTTCTGTATCAAGGTAAGTTCGTGTGCTAATACTGCAACTATAGTGAAGTATTTAATATTTCGATGATGGATGAATGGTATATTGACTCTACGAATATATTAATACGTTTTAACGAGATGTCAAGAATTGAAAGTCTTCAATTGAATTTAAGAATAGATGGAATGCAAATGTCATGATACTATGATAATTAAGGTCCCGTGTAAGACCATATTTGGAATATGGCCTCGGTGTTAGATTTTGTCTAAGACCATGTCAGGGACATGGCATCGATATGCTATTTCATGTAAGATCTTATCGGGGGTATAATGTTGAGATGATACTATACGTATGAGACTCAAAAGAGTGTTCTATAGCATTTTGAATGATTCAATAGGTATGTTGAAACTGAGGAAGTATGTGGTTATACCATGAGAGGTACAGGTACGTGCTCAGAACTCACTTGAGGTGAATTTCGTATATGAGGAAACCATGGTAAGTTATGTGCAAACGATGCACCCTGATTGCATATGTTATATATATAAATGCATTTCATGAATGCGAATGATTATCGTAGAAATCTATTTAAGAATGATAGTATGTGAGGATATTCCTGAATGAACATTCAAAATAGGAAAATGTGTGTGGATAGATATCCATAAATGTGAAATCAATGGTGGGCTGTGTGCGTTACCACATTATCAATTGTTAGCGATGGGCTGTGTGCGATACGATCACCAATATTATCCATGGTGGGCTATGTGCATTACCACCATATTATTTGTTATCGATGGGCTGTGTGTGATACCATCGTGCTTAGTATTAAATGGTGGGCTATGTGCGATACCACCTTATAAATTATTAAATGGTGGGCTGTGTGCGGAACCATCGAGAGTTGGTATTATCCTGAATAGATCATTGAGAAATTGTTTAAGTATATGTTTCATGGATTATTGTGATGATAGATGCAGGGATTATATGCTAATAAATGGGAGTGCTATAATTGTCACATGGTTAGAATGTGGTAAGAGACAGGAGTAAGTATTATAAACGATTGAATGGGTAACCACAAGTTTAAGAGTAAATCTCATTAAAATTCCTTTGTGGTTGAGTATAATCAATGAATGTCAATAGTTGATTATTATTTACATATGAACTTACTAAGTATTATTTCTTACTTCTCTTTCTTTTCCGATCTCTTATAGCTTAACTTAGGTAGCTCAGGTTGGACACCGCCAGAGATGTTTTCACATTATCGAGCAGACACTTGAGTATGAGATTCAAGTGTTTTTGAAATATGGCATGTATAGGGGTCTTATTTTGGTTTAATTAAGTTATAGTTAAAGTAGCCAAATGTGTTAGCCTAAAAGAGTTAAGGGTTGGTTGTGTATAGCCATGGATGATGGCTCATGTCGATTGTAATGGTACTAGTAATAGTTCTCCCTCGTATATAGAAAGATAGAGTGATTTTCATGTTTCAAATGTGATAATTCAAGAGTTATAACTGATGGTTTGAGAATGATATGTGGTAATGTATGAATGTGTGCAAGTTTAGGTGGCAAAATGGCTTGGAAAATAACCTTGAATTGGTCCACATGGTTAGGCACACGGGCGTGTGTCTATACCGTGTGAGACACACGGGCAGTCCCATGGGTGTGTGACGAGGCCGTGTGTCCCCTATATGATAGTGTTTCAAGTCAGTGGCGACCACGAGCTAGCCACACGGGCGTGTGCCTAGGCCATGTGTCCCATATGAGGTTGCTAACATCATAAACAGAATACCCAGGTTTTTACAAATGGGTAAGGACACGGGCGTGTCTAGGCCATGTGGAGCACACGGGCCAAGAACACGAGCGTGTGTCTAGCCGTGTGAAAACCCCTGTAGGTTTGAAATGAAAATAAATCCCACACGGGGTAGGGACATAGGCGTGTGTGACCACAAGGCCTGCCCATACAGGCATGTGGCCCCTGTTTAGGTGAAAATTTTTAAGTGCACAAAGGTTTCCGGTTGGGTTCTGAAACCCTCCGTATGCATTTTTTAAGGCATTGTAGGTCCTTAATGAGAATGTTTTGATTGTGGAAGAGATATTTTAAGTTGGATGGAATTTTATTGACTAAAATTGCATGACCAAGTGAGTTAAGTGCGGTAACGCCTCGTACCCGATTTCGGCATAGAATAGGGTAAGGGGTGTTACATTTAGTAGTATCAGAGCTATGGTTTAGTCGATTCTTGGACTAACATAGCATATGAGAGTTTTGCTATACATGCCATGTTGCTCCTCATTATAGTGTGATATCCCCCGGCTTTAACGAAATTTTTTTGTTAAGACGGAGATGATTTCCAACCGAGCTATTTTCAATAATGTTGTAAGTGATAATGAGGTAATTGAAATGTGCTTATGCATTGATGAAATTCAGAAAGGTGTGAATAGAAGTTTATGATATATGTGTAATAAAGTACGAAGAGAGATAATCGTAAGCTGAGGAATGAAATGAAAGTTATAAGGTGATAAGCTTATCCATGTTGGTTCGATATGCATACCGTGTTATATACTCAACCTATTTGGTTAAGTGAATATGGTGAGTAAACTTACCCAGTGAACGGGATATGTGTGTATGTACAACTGTTTGAATGATGTATAATCAATATGTCCACATAGTTGAATCTCATGTGCAATGTTAAAGTAGAGGATGTATAATGTTTTATTTTATGACTCTGTTATGAAGCCACAAATATTATGATAGTGTGGGAGTTAAACTAGGTAGTTAAATTAGTAGAACACAGGAGACGACTACGGTCGTTCAATGATAAATTGATGAATAAGACCATGGTTGGACCATGGCAGTACATGTGATCCCATATAAGACCATGTCTGGGACATGACATTGGCAACGATACATGATTTTGTGCAAGACCATATCTAGGATATGGCATCGGCATCGACATGTGTTTCCATGTAAGACCGTATCTGGGATATGGCATTGGTAACGATATGAGATTTCGTGTAAGACCATAGCGAGGCTATGGCATCGTGACGACATGTAAGATTATAACTGGGCTATGATATTGTGATACGAGTAAGACCATAGTTGGACTATGGCAATCAAGTAAACAATGTACTCAAACCTGTAAGACGTCCTCTAATTTGATAAGCAATGGTAAGAGAAAATAGGGTTAAATGATGAGTACTTGAATAGATATTAATATGAAGTTTGAGTAAGTAAAACCACTATTTGAAATTATGAATGATAGAAACATCTGTAACATGAGTAAGTGTGAAAATTTGCTTGGAGCGAGTTGTGTAATTACGATGATATTTCATTAATGATGAATACTAAGTCATATGTGTGTAGTCATGAAAGTCAAGTTAGAGACTTTACGACCTCACCCCCTTACCAGTGTTGATTTATAACGAGATTTTTACGTGAGTCGAGTTGAATAAGTTCATAAGTATGGAACTAAAGAGTTCAGTGGTGAAATAATTAGTAATGTATACAGAGATGAAAGGTAGTTAGAAGGTAAGAACAATTTTGGGAAGAATATCTGAATGTTTTAAAGATCGTACTGATTATGCAATGTTACGAGTGGTCTCGGCTATTTAACTCAATTGAGTAGGAAGCCTAAGGTGTACTTGCCGAGATCTTCCCTAATTGATGTTCATTAGCGAAAGGAATAATAAAGGGGTTATGATGACGGAAATGGTTAGAGAAACAATATTCGAGCTGTAAAAGTGTTTGATTATGACAATCATAGTTGAATAAATTATAATGATCTCTTTGAGTATTCTGTATAGATATCCATTTCCCTTCAGGGGTTATGTGGTTGTTCCTTTTATGAAATTGTGATCGTGTGAGAATGTTAGCTAACTGTAAAGTCAGACGAAACAGTTGTCAAATTGGTTGATTGCAATCGACATTCCTTTATCTCTTTGTAATTTTATTTTGGTATTTTGAGGATGAAGTTGGTGATAAAAATTTTATGTGAGACTACTCTTATGTTTCTACTGATCATGGTTATCTTTAAAGTGTGTTCTTCAGGTTGTGATAGTTATATCTACCATGATTGCATTTTTAATTTGATCATAGAAAGGTGATAATTCTAGTATATGGATATCTCTGATTTTCGTATAAGATGTTAATATCAACAAAAGTTTAAGAAGCGAAATCACAAGTTTCAAGTTGTGCGATGGATTTTTCAGAGAAACCGAATAAAGTCAATGCATTCTATTGAGATATCCTTGTTATTTTGAGTTAAGACGATAGTAAAGGATTTTAATTAGCATAACAAGAGAAATTCAAATGATTGTGTGTTTGAAATGTATTCTCAGTGTGGAGAAAAGAGTAGATTGATGTATTGAGATATGATTCGAGTTATGTGTATACTTACACATGTTTCAATAGGGAAAATAAATTCTGTGTATTCACTAGTAGGGAGATGGATAGTCTGAATAAGGAAATTAGATTCTAGGAAGCATAATACGGAGATATGCTTATTGAAAATTCTAACTGGGCAACGTTAATTTCAAGTTGAAGTTGTTCTGATTGAAAGGTTATCACATTTATGAAAGTTTAAATGGTTTGTTGCAGAATGGTAAAGTCGAAAGCTATTGAAGGTATTATTAATTGAAAGTTCTAGTACTATGTTTAGTTTGAATTGAGAAAAAGAATTTATGGTAATTAGCGATGCGCTAATGAATAAATGGAAATATGTTTTAATACCAGAGTGTAAAGAGATAGTTTACATCTTTGGGTGGTTAGAGTTACGTTGAAAAGAATTGTTAGATTTGTGATCCAAAGGCTATCACTTTTGTATCTGTGTTGTGAAATTGATGATATAATATGATTTGTAGAAAAACATCGTGTGCTTTCTGAATCCTGATGAGTTAAAGTATCGAATGTTGCAGAAAAATATGAATGTGAGATAGTGAAAATGGCTTGAACTATTACAAGAGTATGTATAGTTATCGAAATACTTCTCGGGTAGTGGACATAGTAGAGATATCTGGATGGAGAATCCCTGTTTAATCAATGTGAGTTAGTTACTCGATTGACCTTAGTTGATAATATCCTAGTTTTAGTGATGTTAATGGCTAAAGCGAGTTTTCCTGTTTAAACAAAGAAGTTTAGAAGTGAGATAGTGAATGGTGTTTTAGATAAGTTCCGAATGAGTTGGTTTCGGATGTTAAAATTCAGGTCGAACCAGATTTCCGTTATTATTGTTACCTTGAGATATAATTTGCAGGTTGATGAATCCAGAACTTATGCAGGAGTTTTGGTATGAGGCTTAGTAGTAGCATGCCTACCTGTTTAAGAATAAGAAAAGGGTACGATTATATGCATAAATGTTTTGACAATTGAATACACATCACGATATGATTGGGTTTATGTTCAAAAGTAGTCGACCGATAAAACCTGAATTATTAGAGTGTTCAAAGTCAGGACTATTGCAGTCGGTGAAGATCCTAGGGAGAAAGTGTGATAAAATACTATAGATTTCGAATTTGGATTGACCTGATTTCCCAATGAGAGGGATATCATTCGGATTGTAGTGAATTATTCAATAAGATTTGAATGATCATTTTAGCTTGTGCAAAGTTCACATTTGTCAGATTACTGAGTATATGTGCCCTAGGGGAAGGGTAATTTAAGTTTTAAAGTGTGCTTCAACCTGGTATCCTATGGCTTAAAGGTATTTGGAAAGAAAGAGGTTTGAGGGAACATTGACTTGAGATTGGAAAGTTGGTGGAAACGTTTCTTGAATGTTGAAAGCAACTTCTTCTGGTAAGATTTTCGGGGACGAAAATCCTTAAGGGGGGAGAATTGTAACAACCTGAATTAGGGGCTAGTCAGAACAGTGGCTTCGAGACCACTAATTCGAGGTGGAGAAAAATTATTTTGATATTATTTTATGTGTTGTAACATGTTATAAGGATGCATGAGAATTTTGGCACCTTAATTTTAACTATTGAACGCATAATTGCGAAAAATGACTAAATCGCATAAAGTGCGAAAGTTTAATTTTACAAGCTTAAGGTATCTAATAGCTATAGAATTCTAATGGGAGGTCCCTAATGTGCAATTAGGCCTTTTTTAATGTAGTGGCCGGCCATAGGGACAAGAATTGACATGGTCAATTGGTTAGGTGGGGTTTTGGTGACTTATTTGATAAATTAATATAAAATAAGAAGAAAGATGATAACACTTATCATCTTCACCATTTTTCCATCGAAAACACCAGCAAAGAGGGGGTTGTGAAAGCTTGAGATTTTCAGCAACTCATCTTCTCTACAAGTAAGTGATTATGATAATTTTACTTAGTAATTTTTGTACTTTTGGAGTCCCCAAATCTTAAGCTAGCTAATGAGGGACTAAATTGCTAAATGGTTGAAAGTCTAGGGACTTGCATGAGAGAGTTTATGTTGTTTTTTTTGAGTTTTTATGGAAGAAAATGAATGTTAGGGAGATGAGAAACAACTTTTGTGAAAGGTGTTATCATAAAAACACCTAAATGGGACTAAGTTGTAAATGTTGTAATTTGGTAATAAATGCATGAAATAGTTGGTAATAAAAACACCACTTCCAACATTTTAGAAGGCCAAAATTAAACTCCTAAAAAAATACAAAGCTAGGATTCGAACTTAGGATCTCCTTGCTAGCCCATAATGCCACCTTCCTATACCCTAAGTGGTGTCACTTAGCCACTCCACCACAAGGCTCTTTGATGCCATTTTTCCCTAATTTTCATTTAAAATCCCATCTACTCACCGCCTTGGTTCCTTTAATAATTAATTAAAAATTCCTTCTCCTCAAAGTTCAAACCCAGAACTTCTCCAACACCCGTAGACACTCCAAGTTTATTAAACCCTTAAAGCCAACATGTCATTTGTCATTTTCTTGCTTAAAAAAAATTATGAGACCCAAAGCCCAATTCATCTAGGCCCAAAATTTAGGGCGTTACAGCAAGCCATTGGTACAAATTGACGGTACATTTATGTATGGTAGATATACCCATCGACTATTGCTAGTTGTGGCACAGGATGGCGGAGGGAGAATCCTCCCAATTAAGTGTCCAATAACATCGGGGGAGTCAGTTGATGACTGGGATTTCTTTCTTTCTAGGTTAAGGAGGCATGTATGCCCCCAACCTGATATTTGCGTTATATCAGATCGGGGCACTGGAATTCTAGCCGCAATTGATCGAAATGGAAGGCTATGAGATCGCACACACCATCGGTATTGTCTAAGGCACGTTGCGTCCAACTACTACGGACAATATCGGTCTACGATTGAACGAAAGCAAGTGACCAACATGGGTATTTAATCTCTATTAATATACTTTCGGTTGTAATATTCAATTTATTCTGAATGGAATATTGGTATGTAATTTTTGCTATCAACTTATATTGGCAGTGTACGAGATCAATAAGGACCGTTTTCATGAGATGTTGGGATTTTGTGTTCAGTTAACAATCAAGGCGCAGACTACCTATGTAACATACCCACCGAACAGTGGACACAAGCATACGACGGCGACCTACGATATGGTCATATGACCACAAACTTGGCTGAATGTATAAATTCTGTTCTAAAAGGAACTCGTCATTTGCCGATAACCTCGGTTGTGCGAGAGACATATTTTCGTTTGGTGGCATTATTTCCAAAGTGAGCAGTGAGTTATAAAGGCCAAATGCAGGGAGGCCATGTATGGTTATGGAAGGTATTGCAAGAAATTAACAAGGCGAAGGCACGGGCCAACACGATGCATACTGTGTGTCACGATCGTGACAACCTATGGTTTCGTATGACGGAGTTTGACAGACTGACCCAATGTATTACCGGCGGGAAATATCGTGTACACCTGATAAATAGGACTTGCGACTGTGGGACGTTTGACATACTTCGTTATCTATGCACTCATACAATTACAGCTTGTCAGAATCTCTGTTTGGATCCCATGAGATATGTCGACGAAGCGTACAAAGTAGAAAACATGTACAATGTGTGGAGACACGTATTCCCACCGGTCCCAAATGAACGTAAGTGGTCGTCTGTATCGCTTGCTCCGTTTAAGTTATTATCGGATAGAGAATTACGTCGTAAACCAAAAGGTCAACCTTGCTCGAGTAGAATAAGTAGAATACGTAATAATATGGATATCCGGGAAAGAACAAACCAACAGAAGTTGTGTGAATGGTGTAGGAACCTAGGTCATACAATTCGATCATGTCCAAACTGAAATAGTTGATAATTGTTGTAATGAAATGATGTTGCATTATTTCTATTCCGCCTTATTCAAAAGAACTTATATTTTATTAAATTTATAAAATAAAAACAATAACTTACTATTAAAATATAAAAAAGAAAACAACTTCTTTTTTATTAAATGAAACAATAAAGAAACAACTTCTACAAATATATTAAAAACAAATCAATGTATATGCCGGTCGAAATCAGTGCCACATGGGGGTGGACGACGATTACACGTTGGATTCCTCCTTGGTTGCTCAGGCAGGGGTTGTGGTTGCTCTGGTTGTGGGTGTTGAGAGGATGACCCACTTTGGTAGAATAAAGAATGTGGAGGTGTTTGCATCACTCATGGCAGAGGTGTTAGAATCCTATAAGGCGGTAGGGAATGGTAATGAGATGAGCTCCCTGACGATGCCTCGTGTGATCCCGTTGGTGATAATGGCTTATATATCATCAGTTGAGTCAGAGTCATTGGGAAAGGAGATGCACCGGGTCATGCATTCCAACCTGGCATAAGACTGGGAAAAGGAAACATATATGGGTTAGGATATGATAAATTGTAATGTATTCATATTTTAATCCCACATTTAGTATACTTTTGGATGATTTATTTCCTGAATTGTTGAATTTGGTGCTTCTAATCCTTTCATTTCATGTTTTATACTTTGAAAAGCACCGGAAGATGAAAAGAACGAGAAATAGGCCAAAAACAGAGAAAATGGGCCAAAGTGCAAAATTCACACGGCCTGGGCCTAAGCCACACGGCCGTGCCTCCTTAACAGATTCGAACACGACCTGGCCTCGACTTACACTGGAGTGTGCCACGGGCATGTCCCTGACGTGACTTGTTTTATCTCTATTCAGAATAGGGTACTTAGAGGCAAAGAAAAACATTCCAAAAGCCTATATAAACACCCTAGAGGCCAACCTTCAAGGGGTGGTTCAGGTAGGCCAAGGAGTCAAGCCAAAGAGGCCAGAATTGTGGGATTTACTCGAAGAAAGCCAATTGATTCATCTCAAGAAGCCGAAGTTATACTCAAGACAGAGGATCTTCCCTTCAAATTCCTTCAGGGAGTTTTAGGGTTTTTCTTATGTTTTGTTTTATATTTTCTTCTGAGATGTATTTTTTTATAATTATGAACTAAACCCCTCGAATATCTGAGGGGGATGAAACCTAAGACAGATCTTGTTATCATTTTCTGAACTATATGATAAATACTTGATTGTTCTTAATTACGTGTTCTTAATTCTTGTTTTGATATTTCAAGATATTGACTCAAGTATTGATGTGCTTAGGAAGTGGAGCAAAAGTCCCTGTTGAAGAGTAGATCTAGCATAGTTAAGCGGAGTTGATCGCAAACCTAGAAATAGGATGACGAAAATCTGCCGGATTAGGTTCAAACCTAATATGGGAGTCCATAGATCGAGTTAATGCAATTCTAAGTGTTTTAATTAGAAAGAGATTTCAATTAATCAACCTAGGGTTAGATGTTAGTAGCCTCGAAAGAGGTATTAATATAAACTAGGGAATCCTACGGATCAAGTCAAGTGAATAAATCGTCTGGTTCAGAGCTAGATAACAAGTGAAGTCTAGGTGGATTTTTCCTCGAGTATTGTCTTAATCAGTTGGTTTTTCCTAAAAGTATTTTCCCCAATTCATTCTCTTTGTCTTCGCATCTTTAGCTTAGTAGTTAATTAATTTTAGATTAAATAACTATTCCTTTAATTCTTAGGCTAAATAATAAAAAGAAAGTTAGTATTAGTACTTTTGGTTCCTTTGGGTTCGACATTCCGGTCTTGCCACTAAATTATACTACTATTCGATAG
Source organism: Gossypium australe (assembly GCA_005393395.2). NCBI lineage: Eukaryota > Viridiplantae > Streptophyta > Magnoliopsida > Malvales > Malvaceae > Gossypium > Gossypium australe. Next base: position 99,058,867 of record CM016620.1, read on the forward strand.
GTGCACTTGCTTCAAGTCTTTGTCACAGTTAGTTTCTAGGCTCGATCATTCATTATATAAATTTTAAGACTCTGACACATGATCAAGTTTTTGGCGCCGTTGCCGGGGAACTGAAATATTAAGAACGCTCAATTTTTATTATTTTAGTCATATTTTATTTTTGCAATTAAATTTTATTTTTACTTTTCTAAATTTTCTTCTTTGCTTCTAGCAGGTATTCTAGTTTATGACTAGAAGAAACCCGTCAGGACCTCTACTTTATAGTGAAATTGAAAGCACAGTTCGCAGAAACCGAAGAGAAATAAGGAGAAGCCTACAATACATACAAGAAGAGCAAGAAGACGAAATTAATACCATTGAAGAGATGGCTGAGAATAATCTGCTACCTCTAGAGGTGGCCGAAAATCATGCTCCCCGAACTATGTATGATTATGCTAAACCTAATTTAACAGGAACTGAGTCAAGTATTGTTAGACCTGCTATTGCTGCAAATAATTTTGAACTGAAACGTAACACAATTCAGATGATACAGCAATTTGTTCAGTTTGATGGTTTGCAGGATGAAGATCAAATAATCACTTGGCAAATTTGCTAGAATTTTGCGATACTTTCAAAATAAATGGTGTTTCTGATGATGCCATCTGTCTTCGGTTATTTCCCTTTTCTTTAAGGAATAAAGCTAAACAATGGTTGAATTCTCTTCCACGAGGATCAATCACTACATGGGAACAAATGATCGAAAAATTTTTATTAAAATATTTTTCGCCGGCTAAAAAGGCCAAGTTGAGGAATGATATCTCTTCTTTTGTGCAGATGGATTTAGAAACACTTTACGATGCATGGGAGAGATATAAGGATCTATTGAGAAGGTGCCCACACCATGGATTACCCTTGTGGCTACAGGTCCAAACCTTTTACAATGGTGTGAACCCCTCAACCAGGCAGTTGATTGATTCAGCCGCTGGTGGAACCCTGAATAACAAAACACCTGAGGCTGCCTATGAATTCATTGAAGAGATGTCACTGAATAACTATCAATGGCAAGTCACGAGGATAAGGCCAACAAAAGCTGCTAGTGTTTTCAACCTCGACGCAATAACCATGCTATCAAATCACGTAGAGATGTTAAATAAAAAGATTGATGATTTATGTGGTTCTTCGTAGGTACATCCAGTTATGCAGTGCGATATGAATGGAGGGATGAGCAATACAGAATATCCACCTTACAATCCAAGCGCTGAAAACGAGCAAGTCACTATATAGGTACTAATTCTAGACCTCAAAATAACCCTTCTAGTAATACTTATAATCCAGGTTGGAGGAACCACCCCAATATTTCATGGGGTGGTCAAGGAAATCAGAGACAACAGCCCCCTCCAAACTTCCAACAACAGCCCTACCCATAGGAAAAGAAGCCAAACCTTGAAGAGATGCTGACAAAATTCATAGCGGTGTTAGAAACTCGTTTCCAAAACACCGAGACAACATTTAAAAATCAACAAGCATCGATTCAAGGGATCGAAAACCAGTTAGAAAAACTTGCCAAGATCATATCAGAATGACCACAAGGCAGCTTGCCAAGAAACACTGAAACTAACCCAAAGGAGCAACTTCAAGCCATAATAGCTCATGACAGTGAAGGGTTAGATAAGTTCACATTAAAACAAAAGAAAGTGGTAGAAGAACGTAAGGTTGAGGTAAACCAAGACAAGCCAAAACCGGTAGTTAAAGAGTACCAACCTCGTATACCATACCCCAATGCGATGAAGAAAGACAACACAGATGAACAATTTGGTAAATTTCTTAAACTTTTAAAGAAATTACATATTAAATTACCATTTTTGGAAGCTCTTTCGTAGATGCCAGATTCAAGGAAATTTTTAAAAGAGCTATTAACAAAAAAGCTGAAGTTAGACGAGGAATCGCATGTGGAATTAAACACAGTGTGCTCAGCAATGTTGCAAAACAAACTACCACAAAAATTAAAAGATCCAGGGAGTTTTATACTTCCATGCTTAATTGGTAGTTTATCTGTTGATAATGCTTTAGCTGATTTAGGGGCAAGCATAAATGTTATGCCTTATAAAATGTTTAAACAACTAGGTCTAGGGAAACCCAAACAAACTAGGATGAGCATTCAATTAGCTAATAAAACTATTAGAATTCCTTAGGGTATAATCGAAGATGTTCTCGTAAAAATTGATAAATTCGTATTCCTAGTAGACTTTGTCGTTTTAGACATAGATGAGGACAATAATATTCCTTTAATTTTAGGAAGACCCTTTTTAGCAACTGCTAAAACTAAAGTTGATGTTTGTATAGGTGAACTCATACTTCGTGTAGGTGACGAATCAATCAGTCTTTAGGCTCTTCACTTGGCTAGGACATCGATTAATCAAGGTGAGAACATAAATTCTATTAATGACCATTCGGTTAAACCTTTTTTCCAGGAAACACCACGGAACTACACACCTGAGCTAGATCCTAAACCTTGTGCCAACAAAGAAATAACTTACAAGGATCAACGGCTTCAGATCGATGAACTAGACGAGTGGAAGACACATTTCAAAGAGAAACTAGGAATACACGAAATAGAACCAACACCATTCCATGGGACAAACAAATTCAAGATCGGAGATCAGGTATTATTAGATAAGACAGACCCTCGAATATCTCCTTCCAACCTTAATGAAGAAATCCATTTTAAGGTAATCAATGTTTTCCCATACGGAACAGTGGAGGTAAGTAATCCTATATTCGGTACTTTTAAAGTAAACGCTACTCGACTCGAGCTATATATTGATAATAGAACTGATAGCATGAGAAAGGATTTTCAACTCCTCAAACCACCATTATTATGCGAATGAGAGGTAAGTCTAGCTTAACACTATAAACGAGCGCTTCTCGGGAGGCAACCTGAGCACTAACCCAGTTAATTTTTACATTTTTATTTTTACTTTTATTTTTCCTTTTTAGTACCTAACTATAAACTAACAAAAGTGCAGATTTCCATACCACATGGCCTTGCACACGGCCGTAGCCATAGCCGTGTGGACACTACAGATTTTCGTATTGACGTGGCAGAGATAGTACAAAACAAGACGAAAAATATCTTCAAGCCACGGGCTCCGACTAAACACCACGGCCGTGTGACACAGCTATGGTCGACACTGTTTTATCAAACACGGGTGTGGCGACCTGCACACAGGCGTGGGAGAAACGAATGAAGCACAACACGACTGTGTGACTTAACACGCCCACAGTACACGGGCGTGGGGATGTACCAGATTTGAAATCTCTATTTAACACATCCCTTTTCCCTTCTCACCTACTCCCCATTCCCCTTCTTCTTCCATACTCTTTACGCTCCCCTCCCTTTTTCATTTTCACCTTTCTTCATTCTCCTAACTCTTGATCTAACCATATTTATGTCGAAGAAACGGAAGGATCCTAGCACAGTCTCCCTCTGTGAGACCGATCTACATAAGTTCATGTCAGCCGCTTCATTAACTCGACAAGACAAGGACCTTTGAGTTCATTTAACTTTTCTTTTTATTTCCCCTTCTCCTTTATTTTCCTTTTCTTTATTTTTCTTATACTTAGTTTAATCTATTTTCTTTCGTTTTCTTTTATGTAGGTTCTAAAGGCTGCTTGGGAATCACCGACCACGGCCTTAGAAATCACACCCACCTCGCGAACCATCTAACAATAAGGACTTTTCAGTCCATTAATCTTTTCTTTTAATTTTATTTTACTTTCTATTTTCTTTCTTTTTATATTTCTTTTCTTTAAAAAATAATTAGTATATTTTGAATTGTTCTTATTATTTCTTGGCTAATTCTTCACGAGCTTCCCAATTTCTTCATCTAGCGCAGAGATTGTCGGCGGCCACCACACCACGACCAATCCCAACTCAAGGGAACATCCAAAATTCAGGAAGTTTCACCTCTCCCTATCTCTTATAATTTCATATATATCTTTGTACATTGAGGGCAATGTACATCTTAAGTGTGGGGGGTGAATTTTATTTTGAAAAAGTTCCTAACTTTCTGCATTATTCTCAAATCCCTGAATGATATCTTGTCTTTTAGTAATTTTCTCATATTACTTAATTAGAATGAAATTTCCTGTGATCCATGATTTTCTTTGATATGATTTGGATAAGTCATTGATAATTGCGCAGTGATGATTTAAACTTTAGGAGACTAGAGAATCAAGCATGATGAGTCTGTTTTAAAAAAATTAAAATTTTGTTAGGTTGTCTACCTGAATCTAATTATTACCTTGAAGTTTGAAATTTACAAGGTTGATATTAAAAACCCATAATTTTTGTGAGATTTTGAGCCTTTTAGAGCATACATTCTTTTCTTGCTCATTTTTTTTATTATGAGTGTGTCAACATTGATTTGTTATTCTAGAACTTGCTTCGATTATACATGTCAAGACCACATCATTGATTTGATATACAGAGATGATAAAGGCACTTAGGACTTAACCCACTCACTCCACTAAAAAGCCTACCCTAACAATTAACCCCTAGTGAACCCCTTTGATCCTAACAACCCTTTTATTGACTTACCCACTAATATTAACCCAAAACCCGTCTTGTATTTGTTATTACCATTTCTCTTAACTACCCTTTTTGTCGAGATTTGATTTTGAGTAATTGCCTAACTATGTTCTATATTTCAGTTGTTAAAGTTCTTTCCTATTATTGTAGATTTTGTTCTTAAAAAAATAAAATAAAAAATAAAAAAATCGAAGTATATTCATTATTACTTCTATAATTAAGCGAGCTTATACATTTAAATTCCACATATTGAAGAAGAAGCTCATATTTTTAGTTTAAAGTTTTCAATTGATATTCATTTTTCTAGTTAGGTAAATTGTCAATTCAATCTTGATTCTAACTCTCTAATTCAGCCTTTATCCACACCTTTAACCCAAGCCCCATTACAACCCTTTTTAAAGACCTTTTGATTTGTGTATCATCTCATTTTATAGTGGTGGAGATTTGATTTTCATGCAAGCCTATGGGATTAGCTTTTCATGTTCGACTTTTGAGTGCTTAATTTTGAACCTTAAACACTTTGAGTGAGTTGAGTGAATCTTTAGTGAGGATGTCAACTCTTGTCGATTTTGAATTAAAGGTGATTATTTAGGTAAAGGGAAACACCTATATTTTCGTGTTACAAAAACTATGACTTTAATTGTTTGAATCTTTAGGACCCTTTTATTTAAATTATCAATGTATGAATTATCTTTGAATTATGATGAAACACTATTGATGAATATTATGAATCGAGAAAGTTCATTTTAATTGTGAGTTGAGAATTTTGCTTGAGGACAAGCAAATGCTTAAGTGTGTGGGTATTTGATAAACCGTAATATATACATATTTTAATCCCACATTTAGCATACTTTTGGATGATTTATTTCCTGAATTGTGGAATTTGGTGCTCCTAATCCTTTAATTTCATGTTTTATACTTAGGAAAGCACCGTAGGATGAAAAGAACGAGAAACGGGCCAAAAAAGGAGAAAATGGGCCAAAGTGCGAAATTCACACAGCCTGGGCCTAAGCCACACAGCTGTGCCTCCTTAACAGATTCGAACACGGCCTGGCCTCGACTTACACGGGCGTGTGCCACGGGCGTGTCCCTGACGTGACTTATTTTAATTCTATTCGGAATAGGGTACTTAGAGGTAAAGAAAGATATTCCAAAAGCCTATATAAACACCCTAGAGGCCAACCTTTAAGGGGCGGTTCAGGTAGGCCAAGAAGCCAAGCCAGAGAGACCAGAATTGTGGGATTTACTCGAAGAAAGCCAGTTGATTCTTCTCAAGAAGCCGGAGTTATACTCAAGATGGAGGATCTTCCCTTCAAATTCCTTCAAGGGGTTTTAGGGTTTTTCTTATGTTTTGTTTTATATTTTCTTCTGAGATGTATTTTTTTATAATTATGAACTAAACCCCTCAAATACCTGAGAGGGATGAAACCTAAGATGGATCTTGTTATCGTTTTCTGAACTATATGATAAATGCTTGATTGTTCTTAATTATGTGTTCTTAATTCTTGTTTTGATATTTCAAGATATTGATTCAAGTATTGATGTGCTTAGGCAGTGGAGCAAAAGTCCCTGTTTAAGAGTAGATCTAGCATAGTTAAGCGGAGTTGATCGCAACCCTAGAAATAGGATGACGAAAATCTGCCGGATTAGGGTCAAACCTAATATGGGAGTCCATAGATCGAGTTAATGCAATTCTAAGTGTTTTAATTAGAAAGAGATTTCAATTAATCAACCTAGGGTTAGACGTTAGTAGCCTCGAAAGAGGTATTAATATAAATTAGGGAATCCTATGGATCAAGTCAAGTGAATAAATCGTCTGGTTCAGAGATAACAAGTGAAGTCTAGGTGGATTTTTCCTCGGGTATTGTCTTAATCAATTGGTTTTTCCTAAAAGTATTTTCCCCAATTCATTCTCTTTGTCTTAGCATCTTTAGCTTAGTAGTTAGTTAATTTTAGATTAAATAACCATTCCCTTAATTCTTAGGCTAAATAATAAAAAGAAAGTTAGTATTAGTACTTTTGGTTCCTTTGGGTTCGACATTCCGGTCTTGCCACTAAATTATACTACTGTTCGATAGGTACACTTGCCTCAAGTCGTTGTCACAGTTAGTTTCTAGGCTCGATCATTCATTATATAAATTTTAAGACTCTGACACACGATCAGGATACATATAATGGCTAGGATACGCACTTGGCATAATCTGAAGCGGCTGTGATGTAGGTGTCGTAGGTTGAGGCATTGGGCCCTGTGATTGTGTGGGCGCTGTTGATGGGCCCGTGTCGTCATCCCTTCTTTTTGGATTTAAAGGACCCCGTCGTTCCCTTTCCACACGGATTTGCTGATGCCTCTGCTCTTCCGGCAGCAAATATGGCTTGCCATGGATCCTAAACCATGGCATGTAATCTAGGGTGCACGCTAACTCTAAGACGATGATCGGTTCGCGATCAGGTGTATGATCATACCGGTTTTCCCAAATTTCGATATATTCTGACCAGAATAATGGCCAATTCGTATTCGTTAGCCGTAAGTTGATTTTGTGCTGCTCGTCGAGCACCTTAGGTTTCTCAGGAATTAGTTGTCGGAATCCAAATTATCGCAACACACTATCCGTCTGGTGCATCTCGACAATAGCATAGTTGACTAATGGGACCTTAACATGCCAAATGTTCAGATTTTGCAAGAATTCTTCTGGAATTACTGCTCGTATAGTTGGATCCTCGTATGGTGTCCATTGAAACTACACGAACGAGATAAAATATTAGTTATATACATAATACTAAATACTAAATACTAAATATGAAACGACTATTTTATGTATATATATATATTTCATTTAATACTTACTTGCGCTTCCGACCGTTGGTCTAATAGAAGCCGTATTTCTTCAAGAGCGGTAGGTATTCCAACATAACTCGTCGAATGGTTCCACCTAATTAAATAATTTTTCAGCATACAATTTTATTTTAAATCTATGGAATAATTGTAAAATCAAATAAACATTTTACCTTGTTATGAGTGGGAATGTATATGGGTGGTTCACTCGAGGACGTAAAAATAGAAAGCGAAATCGAGCCCATGATTGTAGTAGTGATAGGCAACCTCCAATTTTTGCTTTATTTGGTGGCGTCGCCCCGCACATCTCCTGGTACAATGTTTCCAACACGGCAGACCCTTAACTAAGTTCGTCATTTGCTCTAAAATCAACGAGTTTCAACAGCCACCTCAGATGTACGAGGCTTCGTGACAAGTTTGGCATCAGATAACCTCCAATCATCTCAAGGATGTATGCCCGAGCATATCGTATTCTTTCTAATTCAATCGAATCATTCCCTGGCTCCTGGAATGTGTCTCGTAACCAGCCCATCTTGATCCGACCTCTGTAATTATTATTTGGAATCGCACCCAAAAGATCGTAGCATATGGCTCCCCAATCAGCAGATTGAACAGACCCGGTGAGTGTGGCCCCATCCACCGGCAATCCTAATTGTAACTAGACGTCCTCCAAAGTGATAGTACACTCTCCGCATGGAAGATGGAGTGTGTGTGTCTCCAGTCTCCACCTCTCTATTAATGCGCTGATGAGTTTTGGGTCCAACTTGCACCCCCCGGCCTATAGTGACCGTGTGCCAAAAACCGGTTTCCCTCAAGTAATTTTCTATCAATGGTGATGGCGAACCAGACATGTTATGAATATAACATTGTAACACCCGATCTACAGATTGTTATAAAAAATTATAAAAAAACAAATTAATTAAAATTACATAAATGAAAAAATATTAAATAATATTCAAAAATTATAATTAATTAAAATTACATAAATGAAAAAATATTAAATAATATTTAAATTTTAAAATAAGCCGTTACCATTTTTATTTGTTCAACGGAGATATGTTTATGATCGAGACGAATTAATCCCCCAGTCATTGCTAACACGAACAAATGTTTTTGAAATTATAAAAAAATAATACTAATTTAGAAAAAAATAAAAGTAAATAACTAATTATAAAGAGCTTTGAGAAATTTAATAAGAAATTTGAGAGCTCTAGGGAGAAATTGTAGAGAATTTTTGCTAAATTGTTAAGAAATTTTGTGTGAAAATAATAGAAGGGGAGGGGGTTTTTATAGTTTTTTTTTTACCGTTGGAAACCCCCCAACGGTCAAAATAAATTTAGCCGCTGGGGTTGAAAATCTGCTAGCAAAGCGTGCCCCCAAGGGAGCCTTTTTTGCCATGTCAGCAAATAGCGCTGACGTGGCAAAAAAGGCTCCCTTGGGGGTGCGCTTTGCTGGTACTTTCACTCTAAAACTCGGCCACGTAGGCGCGTTTTGCAAAAAATAGCCCTTTTCGATAAATAAAGTTTTAATCGGCCCATTTCCATAAATTTGCTTGGAAATGAGCCTTTTTGGGTAATTTAGTCTCTCAAAAAATTACAATTAAATTATAAACCCTAAAAAAAATCTCTGAATTCATCCCTATCACGAACGTTGCTACACATGATTGGATATTGTGCCTCCCTTCACATATTGTTTCCCATATTATGTTCTTATTGATTTCTTCACTTGATAAGTTCTTTTAAAGCGAAACTGTTGCTAAATTTTAGCTATCATTATTTAAAAATAGATGTTAGGTTTAAAAAATTGATTTCAATAAAAAACTTGATCTTCGAATTGAGTTTCAATAGTTCAAAATAAGACATGTCTCGTTTCTCAACTTGATTATCATTTAGATGAATTTAGAAAAAAAAAATTAAGTTGCTATCACTATTTTTTTTTTATTTAGATGTAATTAACTACTTCAACTTTCACCTTTTAGCAAGTTTATTAAAAATGTGGAGTTAAACTTGTGATGAATGAGTGGTGACTCAACTCCTTTGGTGGTCTTGGTGAAGCCCACCCATGATGATCTTAGTGTTCTAAATAATATTTAATAATTGGATTAATTGTCCGATTATATTATTGATTTTTGATTCAATCATCAGTTTAACAATAATTAAATAAATACTTAAAATAGTATAAAATTTATTTAATTATCAGTTTTCTTTTTAATTTTTGCTTTTTAATCAATCCCAAACAATTAATTCAAAGGTCGATTTAATTTTTATGTTTAAATTAATATATTGATCAATTTGGTCGAATTCAAAAAACACTCAATTTAAAGGAGAATATATGTATTGAATAATTTAAGTGTGCTTGGACCACTCATTCATGATTGCATGTTGAATATATGTAAGGATATTACATTGAATAGATATCCATATTATTTTTGGTAGAATATAAGCAGGTATCTGGTTCCCATTATAACTTTTTTTATATTTTGAATATATATAAATATTTCTTAAAAAGTTCTCCGAACAAAATATTTCTTAAATGAAAAATATTTATAGCTTATTATGTGTGTGCACCAAAATGCTTTAGGGTCCAATTAGAGCCGAAGGGGTTACAATTTTGCATACGAAAGCCTGTGTAGAAGCAGTGAACTCTCCCATTTTGCATATGAATGCCTCCAGTGACGAAGCGGCGGGCAAGAAGGAGCCTTGGCATTTAATAAGATAGATAATTTTTTTATTTGGTCCCTCCTGAAAATTTAGTTATTTAATTTAAGTTTCTTAATGAAAAAAATTTAGCTTTGACCCTTTTAAAAATTTGATTTTACATGAGCCCTAACACAAAATCTGTTATTGGTCCTTGTATTATGCATAAGTTGTGGATTTAATCCATATGGTCATTTTTAGTCCTTGTAATTTTTGAATTTTAAAACTTCAAACTTTGTCAAACAGTTTCTACTAAATTTCTTAAGTTATGCTATTTCTAAAATCTTATGTGACAAATATATTATCACATGTGTAATCTCATGTCGGTTTATTATTTTCACATATTACTCACACAAAAATCAGTTAATTGATTTACCAGTTATCTTTTTACATTAATATTGAAATTTTAAAATTCGAAAAGATAGGGACTTCGAACTAGTCAATTGAAGAATATGGACTTAATCTGCAACTTTACCCACAGGACAAGACTACTAGGAGAATATAATCAAACGAATTTAATAGCTATCGTTTTGGATAAAATAGAAATTTCAAGAATTAAAAAGGATGCGAATTAAAATTGACATATTAAAAAAATACAATAACTGAAATTATCGAAATTATAGTACAAAAATTAAATCCGGTAGGACTAATAACAAAATCATGGGCATCGCTTACCTCGCTTATAAGGGCCTTACGTTTCAGACGTAGGCGGATTGGCATTTGCAGGAGGAAGGCAGCTGTGATAGGGTTTTCCCTGCCGCATTGGTCCACGACAGCTTTGCTAGCAATGAGAGTATTGGGAGTGACAAAGGAGTCGGCGGCATTGGCTAGCATCCTTTCGACGTTGGAGCTATGCAAGAAATCGAACTCCCCATGATAGGCGATGGCAGTGACTTTGTCGAGGCTGTGGAAGTACCGTTTCAGCTCCGAAACACTTTTTGGTTCTGAAGGGATTGTGTTGAGTAGGATTATGAAGGAAGTCAATAGGATTTGAAGAGACAAACCTTTCCCCATTGAAATCTTTGCTGCCAATTTTGTCACATAGAGATCCAATTGATTTTAAATGAAGCTTGATTAGAAATTAACAAAGGAAAATGATTTATAAGGAGAAAGAAAATCTAGTAGTTGGAATTGGTAAGTTATGTCCCTAGCTGCCACTATCTCAAATGCTTTCCACGTCAGAAGTTCATTTTTGTTTATTTGTAAACCAAATTTGTAGAAAGAATTTTCCTGAGTTACATCGTTAAACACTTTTAACTTTATATACCGGAATGAAAGAGGTTTAAATTATGGGTAAATTACCATCGTTAAACACTTAGTATTTTTATTTTATTTTTTTGTAAATTTGGTTACTCAAAAAAAGAAATTGATCAAATTTGTCACTCCACCATTAAATAGTAATGGAGACTAATTGTACATGTAATGCCCCAAAAATTTGAATGTTTATTTGTGGGATTCGATAGTAATTAAGTTTTAGCATCTGTGGTTATGTACTCTGTTTATGTGGTTGAGGTTGGGAGCTCAAGTTGTGTTTTTAAAAGTTTTGCTAATTCAATTTTAATTAATCTCTACTCTTGGATCGCTGGCTTAAATTTAATTATGTGCAAATTTGTATTAAGAATGAGTCTATTGGTTTATTGGTTAAGCATTTGTTTATTCTCTGGTCTTGTGTTTGAGTGTCGATGTATGCATTAGATAATATTTTTCTTAATGTCTGAATTTTGATCGGTGGTTAAATTATTTAAACGTTCCCTCTTCCTTTCCATCTCCATTCTTCCTTTTCTTCTTTCTTTCTCTTTTTTTTTTTCGTTTCTTCCTTTTTATTTTTTTCCTTCTTCTAAGTCCAATTGTTTCTTGATTTGCACGTTTTGTCTGGTATCGTTGTCGGGTAAGTACGCGTGTCCTTACTACTAGTTATATCAATTGCATGAATTTTGTTAATTGTAGAACTTTCGTTATACGATAATCGTTTGTTTCTATCGAAGTTGTTTCCAACTCAATTTGTTTAAACTTTCTTTTAAGCGATTGTTTGGTTTCTTTTTAGGCAGGGATATTGAAAGTAACGATCCTCAGCGCAATAACTCAAGTAATCACTGTTGATTTTGTCTGTAAGTCTAGAATTGTTAAAGGTTTTGCGTTGAAACTTTCGACATAGTTTTATACGTGTAATTGGGTACTGTTGTCAATTAAATTGCTTAGTTATGTTACTGAATGGTCGTTTTAGGCTTTAAGAGTCTTCTATGTTGCTCCTACTGCAAAACTACTTCAGGTGCGTACCGAAAACTCGAGTTTTTACGAATTTCGGATGCCAAAAATCATGGTTGTCGACGCCACACGGCCGTGTGCCAGGCTGTTCATGAACATAATAAACAAAGTTTATAAAAAAAATAAATGAAGAAAATAGCCAAAATAAACTATAAAATAAAGGTTAACTTTTGCTATTAATTCCTATACTTTGTTAAATTTATAGATTTAGTCTCTATACTTTAATTTGGTCATTTTTTGATATGTGCTTTTCAAGTTTTAATATTTCAGTCCTTATCAAATGATAGTTATTAAATTCATGAAAATTTGTTATTTCTAGAATTTGATGTGCCAAACATATTATCACATGTGTAAAATCATGTTGACTTGTTGTAACACTCTAAACCCAGCCTAGACGTTATGGCCGAATTTGGGAGCATTATGAAAAAGGGTTTTGAAACCGATGATACTTTATAAAACATTATAGTTATTAGATAAAAACGTCCAAGTTTTACTAGACATTCATTTATATATTCATTACTAAAACCGTTACATGTTGTCATACAAAGTTAACCAAATATCTTGTAGCGGAAGTTTGAAAATCGTTTAAACCAAAACCACGCTCGTGTTTTCAAAAACATTTGTTCGCATAAAACCAGAATTTTATCAATCATCATAGTTTTAAAAAAAAACATAAACACAACCAAACAAAAAATCCAAATTGAATAGTCCTAAAATTCCGGAGAGTCTAAAAATTACAAAACTCTCTCAAAAACAAGAAATTAAGTAAAATCGGTAAATAAGGATAAGAAAAATAACAATTTTCTGACAAGTGGTCACCGCTGAGCCTTCGTCGCATCGACCTGCTTATGTCTGAGGGTTACTTGAATAGAACAGACGAATAGATGTGAGCTTTTGTAAACTTGGTATGTAACCCAACAGAGATAGTCATGCAACATACACAGAATCTCATATGCAGACAGATACAGATTTGGACCTAAGTCCTTAATAGATACAGATATCAGAATCATATAAACAGAACAGATATACAGAATCCTACCCCTATCCTTTACACACTATCTCCGACTATCCCATCACACCATACGAGGTTAAAAACACCCACCCATCCTTACATACCATATAGTGTCGATGCGACACATAACAGAATAATGTGCAGTCAAGCTGCCAGAATATAGGCGAAAGGTCATCATATAGATCACTCCCTCCACATATACAAATCCCACCCAAAACACAGATACAAAATACATATACAGAATAACAGATTTAACATGCTTGTATACAGATAACATACGTACTTAAACAGTACAGTCAAACATACATATTAGTTTCCTACTCAAATCAGACTATCAGAATATCAGATCACATGAAAAATGGTTTGCTTAGCCCTTATCAACCCTAGGGAAAATTTCAGAATTTTGGGTCCACATGCCTAAATTGGCCTTACCCGTATGGCTCACACGGCCAGGCCCAAAACCCACACGCCCGTGTGGCCCACATGCCCAACTTGGCCTAGCCCGTGTGGCCTACACGGCCACACATTCGCCATCACACGGCCATGTCTCGTACACGGACACACCTTCGACAATCACACAGCCGTGTGTAGCACACGGCCGGCCACATGCCCGTGTAGCGTTGACAGAACCAATTGTTGGCTTTCGCCAAACCTCATTTTCTCGTGTTTTAGGTACACGCCTAGTTCATTTTTAAAGAAATCGCACCCCCGGAGTGAACAGTACCTAAAATTGTCAACCAAAACACCCACAATTAAATTTAATTCACAAATCCAACCGAGATACCTCTTAAGCACAATGCAAAATCACAAGAGAAAACTGTACTAAAACGGTCCAAAAGCTTACCCTCGACAATGGCAGCCTCAAAACTTTATTACTCAACCAAAGGGTCTTGGTTTTCCTGAAGAGCACCTACCAAAACGGTATACCAAATTAAACTCATACATCAACAGAAATTAAAGTAAAAATCAAAACTCCCTCAACACTGCAACAACTCGTACCTACGAAGTAGCACGATGGAAACGAGAAGTTAAAACACTGCTGAGTTGAAAGAAGAATTTCGACAGAAATCAGAAAAGAAAACGAAAGTTTGAGAATGGGGAAAAAATAGAAATAACATTAGAGAAGGTAATTTTTTTTTTGAAAAAGCAAATGAAAATTAATGAAAATTAAAAATATGTTAACATATCCCTAAATTGCCTCCAACTCCCCACTAACCCACTAACTCTCAACTCCCCCAGAATTCTAACTCCACCCAAACTCTCTCAAACAACCGGAGCAAAAATTAATATTTACGCTCACTCGAGGATTTGAACACAAGACCTTCAACAAGCTAACTCCTTACACTCGAACCAATAGGCTCGTTCTAATATGAATTTACAAAAAATATAACATAAGCCTACCTAGTAGGGATAAGGCTAGGATCAAAAAAATAACAGAATATGCCAAAAGCGGGACTTGAACCCAAGACCTCATAAATACACCCAGAACACTTAACCACAGAAGCAGATGCACACTTGTGTCAGGATTTACAAAAACAAAAATAAATTAAGGGCATTGCAATTGTTATTTCCATATAATACTTACTAAAAATCCAATTAATGGATTAACGATAGTCATTCGCTTCAATATTAAAATTTTAAAATTCAAAATGTATAGGGGCTTAAAATGATATAATTGGAGAATGTTGACTAAATCTATAATTGTATGCATAGTATAAGACTAGTAATTGAATTTAACAAAACAAATTTAACCATTACTATTTGGGTCAGGACTAAACTTTCAAAATTCAAAAAGTAAAAGAATTAAAATTGATCAAATGAAAGAACAGTGTAACGCCTCAAGTTTATTAAAATTTTGAATTACTAAATTAGGTTAAGTTAATTAATTTGTTTAGGTGGTTAAGTGATTGGGATTTGTGCTTGAGGTCTTGTATTTGATCCATTCTTCTTGAATTTTGGTTATTTTTATCCCTATATCTAGCTAGTCACACCAAGCTTATCTTTAAGTTTTCATTGATTTTTGTTAAGAATGAATCTGTTCGTTCAGTGGTAAGGCTTTAACTTAGGTATCAAGTTTGAATCCTGTTATTATTACACCCTAATATTAGAAGATATGATTTGTTTGTTAAATTCTATCAAAGATAAGTGATTTGCTTTAACGGGTAGGTGTTTCGGTATAGGTTGAGATTACTGGTTTGAATCTCTGGGTGGGCTTGTGGAGTGATTTTATTTTGTTATAAACTTTGTGTGCTGATCGGCTAAGGGAGTTTGTGTTGTAGTTAGACTCTATTTAAGTTGTCAGATAAGGATAAGTTTAGTAAGTTGTTGGATTAGGTTTTTTTGTTTTATTATATTTCTTTTAGTTTTTTTAAAATTAATTAAAGGTAGTTACTCAAGATTTCATCTCCACTATTCACGTTTCTTCCATTTTTCTCCTGCTGTTTTTCTTCTTTTTCTTTTCTTCTTCCTTTCTAGCACTGCTTCTTGCTTTCTTTTTGTTCTTCTTTATTTTTGTTTCCCTTTCTTTTGCTTCGTTATCTTCTTTGTTTTATAACAAGTCTTGTTGGGGGTGCCATCGAATTGTTGGGTGTTCGTTACCTTTAGCATCATTTAAGTGACTGTTGTAAGTATTTTGGTTGTCCTTATTATTAATTAGGTTTTGTGATTCTTGTGCGTAACGTGCGTTTCAGATTTGTTATAAATATCGTTCTAATGGTATTGAGTTCTTAGGGGGATATACTAAATCAGACGTTCATTCGGTAGGTTAGATTTCGGATTGGACTGTTATTTTTTTAAGGTAAAGAGTTAATTTGGATTTGTAGTTTGGATATATTCTACTTAAATTTCAATATGAGTTTAGCAATTTTTGCTGTTTTAGGTTGAAAATCATTCTGATTGGTGCATTAATGGTCGATTTAGGTGTGAAAGTACTCGATTGTTGATTTGACATCAAATACCTCCAGGTGTGTAACAAGAAATTTGAAAAACATTGATCGGTGAAAGCTAATAAATTGTACTGTCGACGCCATACAGTTGTGTGCCAGGCTGTATGGTAGGCTGTGTGTTGGACCGTGTGAGACACACGATCTGGGCTATTTGGGCCGTGTGGGTCATACTAGGATATGGGCCCAAATTTTTGAATTTTTACCTAAGGATGTAAACATTATTTAGGTCGATCGTAGGCCTTCCGTAGGGTCAGTATGTTATTAATTGAGCTATAAAACACCACTTCTGACCATCTGTTAGCGTAAATTTGATATAAATACTCATGTTTGAAATGATATGAGATAGGTAAAATCTGTAATATGCTATGTATGGTCTGAAAAATATTATATATGATCTGCATCTGTCATTATAAACATGTGCATTGTAATAGGCCAATTTTGGCCTGGGCCCGGACTAAATAAAACCCAAATTAAACAAAATAAACAAAAGTCCAAATTTAACAGTCCTTTTTTACAAACCCAATATAGGCCCAAAAAAATAGGCCCAACTAAACCCTAGGCCCAAAATGGCCTAAAACCTAAACCAAATCAGAAAAAAAAAAACAAGAAAACCCTAGCTAAGGTGCGCCGCATGCCTCCACCGCCGCCGCCACATCAACAGCCTCCAGCCCACTCCACGTCGCCACCACATATGACTTCCGTACCTGTAAGAAAGGACAAAAGAAGGACAAAAAAACAACAAAAAAGAGAGCAAAATATTGTTTTTTTATTTTTAATTTTGGCTATAAAAATCGAAGAACAAACCTTTGTAAAAGGTCTACAGACACAAAAAGATCAATAAAAAAACAGATCAAATTTTTTCGAAGGTGACTTCTCATTTTTTATTTCAAATATTTACTTTAAGCTTTTTTTTTGTGTTATTTTTACGTATAAAAAATAAAAAGGAAAGAAGAAGAAAGGGTTTACCTAGGTCACCCGCTGTCGCGTCGTCAGAGATCCCCTCTTCGTCGTCGAAATCGGCCCTAAAAAGGGGGTCGGGAGTCCCTTGCTTCCATTTTTGGGCCTAAAAGGTTTGGCCTTCAAGCCCGTTGAAAAAGGGGTCGACGTTTGCGCGTTTCAGGCCACCGGCCATGGCGGAGGTGCGCCGGATCGCCGATGGAACTTGCGCCGACCAAGGGGAGAAGCGAAAGAGAAAGGGGGAAGTATTTTTTTAAGAAACAATAGCAGAAATGAGAAAAAAAGAAAAAAAAATTACTTTTTATAAAGATGTGAAACGGCGTCGTTTAGGGCATGTTTCAGTGGCCTCAAAACGACGTCGTATAGGGCCACTTGCGCGCGACCTGACCCGCTTTAAGGGGATCCGTGCGTTTTTGTTTAATGGGGCATTTATTTTCCCGGTCCTTCCACCTTTTTCTTTGTTTTAATTTAGTCCTTTTACTACTTTTTTTAGTTTTTAAATTTGACCATAGAATTTGTTCGACTTTTCAATTTAGTCCCTGGTTCGCCGATCCTCCAGGGAAGGGACGCTTGTCCAGGGAATGGATTTATTGCCTATTTGGTCCCCTGACCTTTTGCGCCTTTTAGTTATGGTCCTTTTCTTTTTTATTTATTTTTAGATTTGCCCCAAAATTCCGTTTTAAGTTCAGTTTAGCCCTTCTTTTGTCATTTTTGCAATTTTATTATTATTAATTTTAATATTATTATTATTATTATTATTATTATTATTAATGCTATTATTTATTTTAGTTTTTAATTTTTTTTCTTTTCATAATTTATTTTTTAAAACATATATATATATTATCCTTCAAGTTTTTATGTATTATTTAAAAAAAATGTTTTATGTGTTATTTGTTTTATATTATTCATTTAAACTAAATAAGATAAATACACATCGCTTTAAAAGGGTCTTTTTTTTTACATTTGTATTTATTCAAAAAAAAATGGAAATTTTTAAAAATAGGCGTTGCTCCGCATTTTGGAGCTTCGAGAAATCGTACCCTAACTTATTGCTGGTTCGGGTACCTCAACTTTAGAACCAAACCGCATGTAGAAGACCCTAGGAGCCCACCCTAGATAGTACGGCGAGAAACCCTAATAGTTACTCGATAGGTGCTTGATTCTCTTTCATTTGCTTGGAGTTTTGTTTTTGTATATTGTACTGACTTATTGTGTTTTTTCTATGTTTGCATGTCATTTCATATTTGAAAGAGTGTCGATTCACATTCGATCACTAAATTAGAGAGCTTGTCATGGAAAACGAATTTCTTGATAAAGTGGAAGATAATGCGGCTGTCTGTATGTGGTCAGAGAAAATGCAATTAGAGAAAAGGGATAGTATAGCCAAGGGGTATACGTCAAAATTATGGGGCTACACCCATATCAGCGTGACGTAAAATAACCTTCAAGAATTAAAAGAGATATAGGATCAGTGGAATGATGAGACCAATCAGTTGTTCTACTATAATTATGGGGATTTGTCGTATCTACTCGACATCAAGGTAGACGAGCATTTGTTCCGGGCCCTCGCTCAGTATTGGAACCCTGCATACAGTTGTTTTACCTTTGGAAGGGTCGATTTAGTGCCCACCGTGGAAGAATATACAGCCCTGCTGCGTTGTCTAAAGGTTCAAGTCGATAAAGCTTATTCTAGAGCCGCTTATGTCCCGACCTTTTGGAAGAAATTGATGAACATTACAGAAATGAGCAAATAGTGGATTACAACCAGGATCAAGTAAAAAGGTGAGTGTAAGTGCATCCCATGGAAGAATTTGAGAGATTTGATTCTAGCGCATCCTGATACGAAAAAGAGAGTCGATGTGTTTGCTTTGAGCATCTACGGACTAAGGATCTTCCCTAGGGCATTAGGATATGTAGATGAGGCGGTCTCGAATCTCTTTGATCGACTTGATAAAGGGGTCACACCTGTTCTTGCAATCTTAGCCGAGACATTTAGATCTTTGAATGCATGTAGGAGGGCTGGTGAGGGCAGATTTATAGGGTGCGCGCAATTTTTGTTAACAGGGTTCCACAGTCACTTCTGGAAGGTGGATAAGGTTTCTTATCAGGTTTTCTCCGGGAATTACACCCCATTAAAGGAGATAGTGGCACACCAAGAAGGGATGACATATCAGAGGAAAATTGGATAGCGCTCCTCCAAAATCTCTAGGAAGAAGATGTTGAGTGGAGAGCTCTTTGGTTGATTCCTGATGAAATTCTTCACCGATGTGGGAGTTTTGACTGGGTCCCTTTGCTTTGGATTTGGGGAGCCATTGGGTATGCTTCTTTGCTCGTATTGAGGCAATACAGATCAAGACAGTTCATACCGGTAACGCATGGGCTAGCTCAATATGAGTTTTCATACAGGGGAGATAACTACAAGAAAAGGGTAAAGGAGATTTCTAACGCTTAGAATCAGACTCGTCGAATGAAAAGGCTGGCCGTAGGTTCAATGATGACTCTCGAGTATAGTGAAAGGTGGAGTAAAAGAATTAATGATAATAACCCTAGGCCGAATTTAGAAGGTGTTCGACCGATCGAAGAGTACTTACAAGTAATCCCGTCAAAACTAGAAATCATAAAGCAAGACTTCGAGAGAAGGAATTTGGAACTTGAAAAGAAGATAGAACAATTGGAGGAAGAAAATATGCATTTAAGGTTAGATGCTGATGTTCAAAACCTAGAGGCCGAGAAATTAAGGAAAAGAAATAATAAAGCTGAGGAAGACTGAGATAGTTTGAAGACGGATTACAAGAAATTGCATCTATCGATGAGAACCACCGGATTGGGAAAAACGTTGAAGCAATGCTGACAAAAGATCCAAGAAGAAATAACCAAAGCCAATCGGTGGGAGAGAAAATTCCAAGAGGCTGAGGCACAGAAAGAGGCTCTAGAAAGGAGTTTGTTAGAAACCCAAAACAACAAAAGAGAATTAAAGGCTAGAGTGGCTGAACTTGAAAACTTACTTCATCGGCATAGAAATCATAATTCTGCGGTTGAGTTGTGGGCAAGTTTGAACAAGATTGAAGAAATGAAAAGAAAGACAGAAGAACTAGAGTCTACATTACAAAACTGTGAGGCCCAGGTAGAGCTTCTTGAGGTAAGTGAGGAACGTTGGAAGGAACAGTTTCACCATTCTCAGAATCAAGTTAGGAACAGAGATAACATTATAGGTGAGGCCATGGCTTAGATTCGGGAGGTAGCCAATCATTTACAGACATTAGCAATTCAGGCCGACATTTTAAGTCTGAAGTATGAACTAGAATCAGATCGCGGTCAAGAGTTAGCTTCGTTGCTTATGAAAGTTAAAAATTTGAGCATTAGGGTAAAGCCATATCTGTAATCCTATTTATGTAAATAATTTTGTTTTCTAGTAAAGTTTTCTAAATGAAATTGAATCAGAATCGACGCCTTTTTGCATTCATTTCATACATTCGCATTACATCACATCATTTGCATTAAATTTCATGGAAAGACCCTAATTGGTTAAAATCATTTCAGAGTTAATCTGGGAACCAACAAAAACTTACCAACCAAACATCATTACGGTACCTGATCGCTGAAGTCAGAGCTTTAAAATTTATAAAATGAAAAATCAAACCTGGAAACTAACTCTGACAATGATTAAAGGCAACTGTACCTATCGAACAGTAGTATAGCTTAGGCAAGACCGGATTGTTGAACCCAAAGGAACTAAAAGTACTAATACTAACTTTCTTTTTGTTATTTAGCCTAAAATAAAGTGAAGTTGCTTAAACTAAATTAACGACTACTAAGCTAAAGACACAAAGACAAAAAGAACGAATTGGAAAGTAACTTGAAGAAAAAATTCAGTTGATCACGACGATACCCTCAGGAAGAATCCACCTAGACTTCGCTTGCTATCTAACACTGAACCATACGATCTATTCACTTAGTTTGATCCGTAGGACTCCCTAACGTATATTAAACCCTCTCTCGAGGCGAATAACGTCTAACCCTAGGTTAATTAGTGGAACTCTTGTTCTCTTATAATAACCCCCTAGGATAGCAGTAAATCGATCTATGGATTCCCATATTAGGTTTCACCCTAATCCGGCAAAATCTCGTCACCCTATCTCTAGGTGTGCGATCAACTCCGCTTAATTATGCTAGATCTACTCTTAAGCAAGGTCTATTCCTCCTCCACCTAAGCACATCAAACTTGAATAAATATCCGCAAAATATTAACTCAAGAATTAAGCACACATAATTAAGAACAAACTAAGTATTTATCATATAATTTAGAAAACGATAACAAGATTTATCTAGGTTTCATCCCCTTCAGGTATCTGAGGGGTTTAGTTCATAACAAATAAAGAAAACATCTCAAGAGAAAAGATAAAACAAAACATAAGAAATCCCTAAAACTCCCTGAAGGAATTGAAGGAGAGATTCGCCGTCTTGAGTAGAATTCCAGCTTCTTGGGATGGATTAACTGGCTAACTTCGAGTGATTCCCACAACTCTGACCTTTCCGGCTTGGCTCCTTGGCCTAGCTCGACGCCCCTTCAAAAGGTGGTACTTAGGGGTTATTTATAGGCTCTTGGAATGCGATTCTTTCTCCCTAAGTATCCTTTTCCAACTGAAATTGTCTAAAGCCACGACAGGGGCACGGCCATGTCACACGCCCGTGTGACTCGTCTTCAAGCCGTGTTCGGATTTCTAAGTTGAGGCACGGTCGTGTTGATCAGGGGTGAGGCCGTGTTCTAGATGCTTGACAAGGCACGACCATGTGCTCTTTGGGTCAGGCCGTGTCGATTTCGTGATATGGCTGATTTACTCCGTTTTGGGCCCGTTTTATGTTCTTTTCATCCTCGGGTGCTTTCCTGGGTATAAGACATGAAAAGAAATTAAAAGCATCTTTTTACATAAATTGAGGAATAAATCATCCAAAAGCATATTAAATGTGGGTCTAAAATATGTTATAATTACGGTTTATCAAATACCCCCACTCTTAAGCTTTTGCTTGTCCTCAAGCAAAATTCTCAACATACAATTAAAACGAACTTTCCATAATTCACAATTCCTACTGACAATGCCTTATCATAATTCATAGATAATTTATACATGGATCAAAGAGTCCTAAAGATTCAAACAATGATAAGTCATTCATTTGTAATTCGAAAACGTAGGTGTCTCCCCTTATCTGAATAATTACCTTTAATTCGAAATTGACAAGAGTTGACATCCTTACTAAAAAATTCACTCAAATCACTCAAAGTGCTTAAGGTTCATAAAAAGAAGCACTCATACATCGAACCTAAAAAGTTAATCCCATAGGCTTGCCTGAAAAACAAATCTCCACCACTGTAAAATGAGATGATAAACAGATCAAAAGGTCTTTGTTAGGGTTGTAACGAGGCTAGGGTTAAGGTGTGGGTAAAGGCTGAAATTAAAAGGTTAGAATCGAGATTGAATTGACAAGTACCTACCTAAGAATACTAAAATAATATTTACATCAACTGATAATAATCCTATCAATACGAGCTTTTCTTTTGGAAAATAAACTTTAACTGTATAGGCTCACCACTAATACTAAATATACTTCGATTTTTTTTAAGAACAAACTAAGTAATAAAGGATAAATTCAACTACCGAAATAATATATTTAGGTAACTGATCAAATCAAATCTTGATATAAGGGTAGTCAAAAGGAATGGTGATAACAAATACAAAGGGGTTTTGGGTTAATATTAGCTGGTAAGTCAATAAAAAGGGTTGTTAGGATTAAACGGGGTTCACTAGGGGTTAATTTATAGAGGTAGGCTATTTAGTGGAGTGAGTGGGTTAAAACCTAGGTGCCTTTATCATCTATGTATATCAAATCATGAATGTGGTCTCAACATGTATAAACGAGGCAAGTTCTAGAATAACAGTTCAAAGTTGACACACTCATAATCAAAAAGTGAGCACGAAAAAGAATATATGCTCTAAAAGGCTCAAAAGCTCACAGAAATTATGGATTTTTAATGTCAACCTCGTAAATTTCAAACTTTAAGATATCATTCAGATTCAGGTAGACAACCTAAAAAAAATTTAATTCTGAAAAATAGACTTATCATGCTTGATTCCCTAGTATCCTTCAAATTTAATCATCAATGCATAAATATTAATGACTTAATCCAAAACATATCAATAAAAATCATGGATCAATGGAATTTTCATTCCAATCATAATATGAGAAACTTACTTTAAGATCAAGGCATAATTCAGGGATTTTCAGATAATACTATAATTAATCCCCCACACTTAAGATGTACATTATCTTCAATGTACAAAGATAAATAATAGCAATATAATCATAAAATCATAAGATGGGGAGAGAAGTAAAACTTCCTGAATTTTGGATGAAGTCATTGAAAACAAATCAGATAGGATTGGAAGTGAACGTGGGGAAGCGTCTCGAACTGTTTGAAATTGAATCCTCGAAGTAGCCGGTCGAATTTTATTGTGTCCTAAGCTAAATCTAAATGGTACGAATAATAAGAAGAAAATAATAAAGAAAATAAAAATAAAAATAAAGTAAATAATGGAAAATGAAAGAAGAAAAACAATTGGAAAAGATGAAGGAAGAAGGGGGTTAAATAGAAATTATGGATCTGGTGGTTGCCCTCGCCCTTGTACCTTCCTGTGGTGGCCACACGGCCACGTCCACGGCCGTGTGCAAGGCCGTGTGGTATGGAAATCTGCACTTTGGTTAGTTTATGGTTAGGTGCTAAAAGGAAAAATAAAAGTAAAAAGTAAAAAATAAAAAATAAAAAAATGTAAAAATAGGGTTAATGCTCGGGTTGCCTCCCGAGAAGCGCTCGTTTATAGTCTTAAGCTAGACTTCACCTCTCATTCGTATGGTCATGGTGGTTTGAGGAGGTGAAAATCCTTTCTCATGCGATCAATTCGGTTATGGATATGTAGTTCAAGTCGAGTAGTGTTTACCTCAAAAGTGTTGAATTTAGGATTGCTTATCTTGACTATGCCGTATAAGAAGACATTAAGTACCTCAAAAGTGATTTCTTTGTTTGCCTTGAGGTCTGAATTGGTGATTCGAGGGTCTTCCTTATTCAATAATACATGCTCCCCTATTTTGAAGTGATTTGTTGTTCCTATCAGCTTGTCTGGGGTTTTCTTCGGTTTCACTTCGTGTATTCCTAGTTTCTCTTTGAAGTGTGACTTCCACTCGTCTGGTTCATCAATCTGAAGCCTTCGTTCTTCATGAATTTCTTTATGGGTACGAGGTCTAAGATCTGGCATAGCTAGGTGATTTCGTGAAGCTTCCTATAAAGAAGGTTGAACCAAATGGTTATTAATAGAATTAACGTTCGTACCTTTATTACTCGATGTCCTAGCTGAGTCAAGAGCTTGAAGAGTGATTGTTTCGTCGTCTACACGAAGTGTGAGTTCACCAAATTCTTCCCCTGTGTGATCTTTCTTTATTGCATCGGGATATGGCACATGAGCTTGGTACTCTGTATATACCGAGTTTGGTAAATCATGGCTTACTTCAACCTTACCTTTACTTACCACAGGTTCTTGCCTTCGGTCAGTTTCAGTGTTGCTTGGCAAGCTTTCCTGTAGTTGTTCGGAAACCTCTGATCGAATTTCAGAAACTATCTTAGTCAGCTGTCTAACTGACTTGTAAGTTCCTCCACTTGGCTCTCGATCCCTTTGATTGATGCTTGTTGATTATCGAGCGTTGTCTCGGTTTTTTGAAGATGGGTTTTTGTGGTTGCCATGACTTTTGTCAGCATCTCTTCAAGGTTCGACTCCTCTTCTTGTTGGTGAGGTGGTTGTTAAAAATTTGGAGGAAGTTTCAGTCTTTGGCTATTTTGATCATCCCACGAGAAATTGGGATGGTACCTCCAACCTGTATTATAAGAGTCACTATAAAAATTATTTTGAGGTCTAGAATAGTTACCCGTATAGTGAGCTTGCTCGTTTTCCATGCCATATCCGTAAGGTGGGTACTCAGGATTCACCACGCCTCCTAGATTCGAATCATATTGCATTACTGGGTGTAACTGCGAGAGACTATACAAACCATCCATCTTTTTATTCATCATCTCTAGCTAGTTAGATAACCTGGTGACCACGTCGAGGTTGAAGACACTGGCGGCTTTTGTTGGCGTTGTCCTCATAACTTGCCACTGATAGTTATTTAGTGCCATCTCATCTATAAACTAAAATTACCTATCAAAGAAAATAAAAGAAAATTTAACAAAGTAAAAAAAATGAAACTAATAATAATAAAAAAATAAATTGAAAAAAAAATGGCTAAAGTAATAAAAATTAAGCTCTCTTAATATTTTAGTTTCACGGCAATGGCGCCAAAAACTTGATCGCTGAAATCAGAGCTTTAAAATTTATAAAACGAATGATCAAACCTGGAAACTAACTCTGACAACGATTAAAGGCAACTGTACCTATCGAACAGTAGTATAGCTTAGGCAAGACCGGATTGTCGAACCCAAAGGAACTAAAAGTACTAATACTAACTTTCTTTTTATTATTTAGCCTAAAATAAAGTGAAGTTGCTTAAACTAAATTAACGACTACTAAGCTAAAGACATAAAGACAAAAAGAACGAATTGGAAAGTAACTTGAAGAAAAAACTCAGTTGATCACGACGATATCCTCATGAAGAATCCACCTAGACTTCACTTGCTATCTAACACTGAACTATACGATCTATTCGCTTAGTTTGATCCGTAAGACTCCCTAACGTATATTAAACCCTCTCTCGAGGCGAATAACGTCTAACCCTAGGTTAATTAGTGGAACTCTCGTTCTCTTATAATAACCCCCTAGGATAGCAGTAAATCGATCTATGGATGCCCATATTAGGTTTCACCCTAATCCGGCAAAGTCTCGTCACCCTATCTCTAGGCGTGCGATCAACTCCACTTAATTATGCTAGACCTACTCTTAAGCAGGGTCTATTCCTCCTCCACCTAAGCACATCAAACTTGAATCAATATCCGTGAAATATTAACTCAAGAATTAAGCACATATAGTTAAGAACAAACTAAGTATTTATCATATAATTCAGAAAACAATAACAAGATTCATCTAGGTTTCATCCCCTTCAGGTATCTGAGGGGTTTAGTTCATAACAAATAAAGAAAACATCTCAAGAGAAAAGATAAAATAAAACATAAGAAATCCCTAAAACTCTCTGAAGGAATTGAAGGAGAGATCCGTCGTCTTGAGTAGAATTCCAGCTTCTTGGGATGGATTAACTGGCTAACTTCGAGCGATTCCCACAACTCTGACCTTTCCGGCTTGGCTCCTTGGCCTAGCTCGACGCCCCTTCAAAGGTGGTACTTAGGGGTTATTTATAAGCTCTTTGAATGCGATTCTTTCTACCTAAGTATCCTT
Organism: Gossypium australe; assembly: GCA_005393395.2. Taxonomy (NCBI): domain Eukaryota; kingdom Viridiplantae; phylum Streptophyta; class Magnoliopsida; order Malvales; family Malvaceae; genus Gossypium; species Gossypium australe. The sequence goes on from CM016620.1 coordinate 99,085,576, forward strand.
TTTCGACTGAAATTGTCTAAAGCCACGACAGGGGTACAGCCATGTCACATGCCCGTGTGACTCGTCTTCAAGCCGTGTTTGGATTTTTAAGTTGAGGCACGACCGTGTAGATCGGGGGTGAGGCCGTGTTCTAGATGCTTGACAAGGCACGGCCGTGTTCTCTTTGGGTCAGGCCGTGTCGATTTCGTGATATGGCCCATTTACTCTATTTTGGGCCCGTTTTATGTTGTTTTCATCCTCGGGTGCTTTTCTGGGTATAAGACATGAAATGAAAGGATTAAAAGCACCTTTTTACATAAATTGAGGAATAAATCATCCAAAAGCATATTAAATGTAGGTCTAAAATATGTTATAATTACGGTTTATCAGTACCCGAGCAAAGACAAAAGACATGGATCAAAGATTGGAAAGACTTGAACAACTCCAAAAAGAGATACAAGATCAACTACAATTGCAAATGCAAGAGCAACTGGCTAAAATCCAGCAAGACATGATGGATCGAATGTTTGAATCCCAAAGAAATATGATGACTCAGTGACCCAACTGCTGACTGGAGGAATAGATAAAGGAAAGAGCCCCATGGTTAATGCTGGAGAAGTTAATGAGGAACCTCTCTATCCTCCGGGTTTTACTCCAACAAATGCACAGACACATCCTGATGTGTACCCTTAAAGAACATCCGTCACTATTAGGCCTCAACAATTTCAGGATAGTGTTTCATTGCCGATGAACTTGCAAGCGGGATCATGTTCTAACCTAGGGGATAACCCAACTAATCCTGTTATCCCTGACCTTGATGAAGTGGCAGAAAAGGAAAGGGCAAGGACAGAATGGCCAAAGCAGTTAGAGGACCGATGTAAATGGTTGGAGAAAAAATTCAGGGCAATGGAAAATGCTGATAGTCAGCATGGAGTCGATCTAAGGATCTGAGTTTGGTCCCAGATCTAGTAATCCCTCCCAAGTTCAAAACTCCAGAGTTTGAAAAGTACAACGGGACTAGTTATCCTAAAGCTTACATCACCATGTTTTGTCGAAAGATGACAGGATATGTTAATAATGATCAACTATTGATCCACTGCTTCCAAGACAGTCTGATTGGGTCTACAGCTAAATGGTACCAAAATCAATTCATGGAAAGACTAAGCATGTAACACCCCAAACCCGGCCTAGAAGTTAGACCCGAATCTAGCGTGCCACATGGAAGTGTTTTTCAAAACTATCTATTGCAATTGTAACAACTTGTTGGAGAATTTCAGCCTCTTTGTTAAAACCCAAAACAATTAAGCAATTGTGTATACGTGAAAACATAATTAACTTTAATAACCCTTTTCGGTTGTGAAAGCATATTTGAAATAAACGATTTACGAAAATGTGACCCTTGAAATAGAGTTGCAAAAGCATTTTAAAACATTGCGGAAACGTAGATAAAATACAAGTATTTTGACAGATTGATTGATGAATCACAATTCAAGGAATTGAACTTTAAATCCGTGACTTTTGAAAATGTCGTTAATAATTTGAAAAGATGTTCGAGTTAAAACATATTTGTATAAGTTTATTTTGAAATCCCTTTGTTAATCAATTTCGAAAAATACTAAAAACATCCCAACCATAAAGCAAAAATAAAAAAAATAGTTCAGAGGCCTTATTACAACTTAAACCAAATTAGCAAAATAATAAAATAAACGGAAATAGAAATTTAAAGTTTAATAACACCATTTCTAAAGTATGGTCCCCACCGAGTCATCCATGGCCCAAGTCCACGTCATTGAGCATTACCTGAAAAGGTCAAGAGAAAGGGGGTGAGTTACTAGAACTCAGTGTGTAACCCACTTACCATTGACCACTGGGCCAATATCTCATTAAGCAATTATTTGAATCTAAACCCATTAAAAATAACATATAATATGCAAGTGATATGCAAACCCCAACCCAACCTAATTTCCATCCGCTACACACCACCCGTACCAACCAACACACCTGTGGGGAGCTTTAGTCACCCACCCCGCCAACACACCAAACTGAGCATTAAGCCATAAATCAAACTAGGCATTTAGCCATATTTCAAACTGGGCATTAAGCCATTTATCAATTTGTGGACAAGCCACCAGAATTTTGTAGCAAAGCTACCAGAACTTCTCTTCATCAAAATCCCAACCCATGCAAATCATGTACATATAGTATGCATTTTCATTCGGCCCATTTGTCACATATCAATATAGCCCATTTATTAAATAACACATTTGGTCCATTTGTCACATATCAATATGGCCCATTTATCAAATAACACATTTGGCCCATTTATCACATATTAATATGGCCCATTTATCAAATAACATATTTGACCAATATAGCAAATTATCAAATTGGCCCATATAGCAAATTATCAAATTGGCCCATATAGCAATTTATCAAATTGGCCCATTTAGCAAATTATCAAATTGGCCCATATAGCAATTATCTTAATTCGGCAATCGTACCCACTAAGGGTAATTTGGTAATCTCGCAACCCAAGGGTATTTCGATAATTTACCCTCTATGGGTATTTCGGTAATTTTCGCAATCCAACTTGACCACTAATTTGGGCATAACAATTTAAAGCTGTCCATCTGCGTCATACTGACTAAATTGACCATAAATCAAGTTAGAAAACTCGAAATCTAGATCCGTAAAATTTCCTTGAAACTAGACTCATATATCTTCTTACTGTAATTTTCCCAGAATTTTTGGCCTAGCCATTTAGTACAGTTTATTCCTCAAAGTATCCCCTTTTCTGCTATCTAACAATTCCGACCATTCTTTGCTAAAATTTAATTATCTTTTTGTACATAATTCAATTGATATTCTAGTTTATTTCTTATAAAAATAGACTCATTAAGGAATCTAACCATATAAATTATATGCCAAAATTAGTTTTTATCAATTTTTAATGATTTTTCCAAGTCAGAATAAGGGATCTCGAAATCACTCTGAACCAGTCTAACAAAAATCTAAAAATCTCAAAATATACTAATCATTTACTTTCTCTGTTTCTTTTATAAGAAAATAGACTCAATTTTCTTTCAATCCATATCTCCTTCACTTTCTAATTCAATTTCCACTATTTTTGGTGATTTTTCAAATCCACGTTACTGCTGCTAACCAAAATTGTTTCATTTCAAAATACGATTACCACTTCGAACATGCGTATGTCGAGTGGTCACAGATGTCGATTTCTGGCTTTTTGGTCTTTCTAGCGAATCACAAAACATTTTATGCAAACATTCAAAGAGGTGTGAGATTACACACCATTTCAAACATATATTCGGAGGGTACGGGATTACACACCTGATTACGGTAAGGACTAAACCTTCTTGATCGTCGGCACCTATGACACCTTAACACTCGATCAGAAAAAAATACCACGATGAGAGAAAGTAGTTGTTTAGGGAGAGGATTTCGACTTACCACTACTTCCAAAGGTCAACGAGTAGAGAAGAGCGAGTGATTTAATCCCTTAACGTTGATGAATCCGATTCCCACCGATTGGACTTATGGTTACGGATGATACACGGTCGCCCGCTTAGATCACTACGAAGAAGAAAAAGACTCGGCTAAGGAGATGATTATTGACAATCGGCCATGGTGAAGAATTAGGACAAAAGAGATGCTTGAAGGATTTCGTGAAAAAGAAAAGAAATAAGAAGAAAGATGTTTGTCTAGATTGATTTTCAAGAAAGATGAGAATATGCACACTCAAATTTGAGGATTGGCAAGAAGGGAATTTGAAGAGAGAAAAGAAATTATTACAAAAGTTGCATAAAGGAAATTTTGACCAAACAAACACTAAAACTTTACCAAAAATAAAAAAAAAAACAAAGGTGGAAGATGAATTGGTAGAAGATATGGATGAAAATGGCCACAAGGGATTGCATTTATTCACTAAAGAGACAAAGAAAGACGAGCATGCTTGGGGTGGCACTAATGACTAAAAAAAATTTTTCTAGGATGCTACAAAGCACGGCTTTTATGAAGCAATATAGTCATGTGATGGACATGACACCCGATAGAATCACATTGCAAAATATGAAGAACAGAATGAGAGCTTCAGGCAATATGTCCAAAGATGGAGAGAGGTGGCTATGCAAGTCCAACCACCTCTTCTAGAGAAAGAAACCATGATGCTTTTCATCAACACTTTGAAAGCCCCGTTCATTAACCATATGTTGGGAAGCGCTACCATGAGCTTCTCAGATATAGTAATGTCCGGCGAGATGATTGAAAATGTTGTAAGGACTGGGAAGATAGACGCAAGGGAAAGTACCAAAAGGTCAACCCCGAAGAAAAATGACACTGAAGTGGATAACATGAGCATGTTTAGTAAACGGTATCCCAAGCCAATCGCTATGGGCCAGCCGAGGGCTGTAACCACCAGCTATCAAGGCTCTTCAAGGCAAGAATTCAACTCGAGGCCGAACTCAGAAAAACTCCAGTTCACTCCCATCCCCATGACGTATAGGAAGTTACCAAATTCTGTTTGATGCCCATATGGTATCTTCGTTCTACTCAGAACCTATACAGCCTCCGTTTCCTAAATGATACGATGCGAACGCCCAATGTGAGTACCATGCAGGAATCACCGGACACTCGATAGAAAATTGTACCACTTTCAAAAAATTAATTGAAAGGCTCATCCGAATGGGCATTGTGAAATTTGACAATCCATCAGGTGTAGAAAATCCGTTACCCAACCATGCTGATAAGGGGTTAAACGCGATAATCAAAAATATGGGGAAGAGAATCAAGAAGAATATTGCAGAAGTAAAAACCCCATTGAAATGAGTTTTGAAACAAATGATAGACATGGGATTAATCATTCAGAATTCGAAAGAGACACCCAAAGGGATGATGAGCTACTGTGAATTCCACACTGAAGAAAGTCATGAAATCCAAGAGTGCGCTGAATTCAAAGCATTGGTGCAGAACCTAATGGATAATAAAGAGTTGGAATTCCTTGAAGAAGTTAAAGGCCAGAAGGAATGTTGCGAAATCTGAACATTAACACCGTATCTGAAGGGGGAGCCGGAGAAGAGAATTCATCAGGCATTTGCCCTGCGTACCTGGGAATGTTTCGAGCAATGGGACTGCGGAAGAGATACCTGTATTTTTTTAAAGCCAATTCAGAGTAATGTCCAAAACATGCTTATTTCTTTAAGCCTAGGAGCAATAAGAATCCTTTTGTGAAATAGGCTTATGTCCAGTATCTTTATTTCAATAAAATGCATCTTTGTTTCACTTCAAGGAAATATCCTTTTATTGTTTTCATTTCAGTCATAATCATACCACACAAGTAAATATTCTTAGATTCTTTTGTTCTTCAAATCTTTCTTCGTCCCTATAAAAGGTCTCCGGATATCAATAATATGAGCGACACTGCTATTGACTCAGAACCTCCTTTTGAGCAAAGTATGTGTCCAGAAGAACCTCAGGACTTTGAAGATGACCGAGATTGTAGCTCATTTCCTGATTTGTTAAGGATAGTAGAACAAGATGAGAAATAGATCCCACCTTACAAAGAATTAGTGGAATCTATGGCCTTTCTATATATGGGGCATGAATGTCAGTGGGCCGATCATGCTGAAAGCTTCTAACGAGTATCGACTTATCTTTGTGGTCGTCGATTACTTCATCAAGTGGGCGAAAGCTGCTTCATATGCCGATGTCACAAATTCGACAGTTAGCAAATTTTATGTCGGTATAGAATCCCAAAAAGGGATCATATCTGACGGTGATTAAATTTGAACAATAGTGCAACATCATAAGTTTGCAGTCTGTTCAAGATTAAACATCGTATTGCCCCAAAACGAATGGTAAAAAAAGGGGATCGTGGGGAAAATGATTGAGACTCGTGAAGATTGGCATCTGTGCTTATCGAACGTCTGTTAGGACCCCCATTGGGGCAACGCTTTTCTCATTGATTTATGGAATGGAGGCGGCTTTGCCCATTGAAGTCGAAATTTATTCCCTCCGAGTTTTGCTAGAGTTGAAATGGGATAAAACAGAATAGATCTAATTTTGATATGATCAAGTAAACCTGATTGAAGAAAAGAGGTTGAAAGCTATCCGAGATTATGAAGAAAAGGTTCGTCCTAGAGAATTCCATGAGAGGGACCTAGTTTTGAAAAGGATTCTTCCCATATAAAAGGATTTCAAAGGAAAATGGATACCAAATTAAGAAGGACCTTATGTGGTAAAGAAGGCATTCTCTGGAGGAGCATTGATATCAACTGACATAGATGGCAAGACTCTGTCTAATCTGGTGAATTCTAATCCAATCAAGAGCTCCCACACTAAAAAAAAAAGAAGAAGAAAAGGAAAAGGGAAAGGGAAAGGGAAAGGCCATGGTAGAAACCCGCAAAGGGCACCTTGAGACCAAAGGGGGTTTTGAATTGAAAACCCAAGAAAGGGAAATTCAAATTTTTATCAAAGGTAGGGCATGCGGTAGTCTTGCCTTCTCCAAATTAACAAGGAAGGATGCTACATCTTGAGGCATCAACAAAGTACTCTAGTTCTTCTAAACACATATCAAGTTCAAGGGATCCTCAAGAAGTTTTGTGCGGAGAAGCTCATGCTGAGATATCTGGGGCACCTATTTTCACCTTATTCCTTTTGAATCTTAGCAAAATTTACTATCTTGATTAATTCATTTTTGAGCTTTGCTCCCAATAAAATTTCATCTTGTCCATTGTGATAATATTTTTCAAGCATTTTTCATTGAAATAATGATTATTGGACCAATAATACTAAAGCAAAATGAGTTTTGCATATTAATCTGGAAGTTTCTAAACAGTACAAGGACCTGAAACAGGACCATTAGTCAGAATTGACCAAATTCATGTGTTAAAAACATTTGAGAAAGAATAGTCCAAATTATGACTATTTATTCAGATCTTCTGTCAAAGATACCGGCTAAACAAGAAGGCACGGTAGCATATCAATGATAGAACCTTGATGAATGACTAGCAATGACAACCAAAGCATTAAAAAGGGATCATTCTCGAAAAATGACATTCTGCATTCATGCAAATGTCATTCGTACACATCCAAATAGGAGCATTTAATTCATTCCGATCATGACTTCCTAATCATTTGCCACAAAGATAGGCCCATGAAATGAATTTTACAGGTCGTGTTACCTAGAGAATGGTGCAATAGACCAATGAAGTTACAAACCTTATCTAGAGTTGCAGTGGAGCAAGTTGAAGTTACAAATCTTATTTCCCTGAAATTGCAGTGGAGCAGACTGAAGATAGCGAATCTTATTTCCCTGAAGTTGCAATAAAATGGATTAAAGCTATAATCATAGATCTTATCTCTGAAGTTACAGTAGAGCAAATCATGGCAAGCCTTATCTCTCTGAAGTTGTAGTGGAGCAGGTCAAAAATAACAATCTTATCTCCCTGAAGTCGTATGGGGTAAATTGAAGTTACAAATCTCATACCCCTGAAGTTGCAGAGGAACAGATTAAAGCTACAAGTCACAAATCCTATACCTTTGAAGTTGCAGTGGAGCAGGTTGAAATTACCAATTCTTATCTCCTTAAAGTCCAATGGAGTAGATCAAAGTTACAAATCACTTCTCTCTGAAATTACATTGGAGCAGATTGAAACACCAATTTCTATGCCCCTGAAGATGCAGTGGATGGAATGAGGCTACTTGAGGAAGAGAAGAACCAAAAGAAGTCAAGACTCAGTAAGACAAGACAAAATTGGCCCTTTTAAAGTCTTTGCTCCATTCTTGTTACACGACAATGAGTAAAGAGGGGCAGCTGTAATAAGCCAATTTTGGCCTGGGCCTGGAATAAATAAAACCCAAATGAAACAAAATAAATAAAAGTCCAAATTTAACAGTCCTTTTTTACAAACCCAATATAGGCCCAAAAAATAGACCCAACTAAACCCTAGGCCCAAAATGGCCCAAAACCTAAACCAGATCAGAAAAAAAAACAAGAAAACTCTAGCTAAGGTGCGCCGCATGCCTCCACCGCCACCGCCACGTCAACAGGCTCCAGCCCACTCCACGTCGCCACCACGTACGGCCTCCATACCTGCAAGAAAGGATAAAATAAGGACAAACAAACAGCAAAAAAGAGAGCAAAATATTGTTTTTTTATTTTTAATTTCGGCTATAAAAATCGAAGAACAAACAATTGTAAAAGGTCTACAGACACAAAAAGATCAATAACAAAAACAAATCAAATTTTTTCGAAGATGAATTCTCATTTTTTATTTCGAATATTTACTTTAAGTTTTTTTGTGTTATTTTTACGTATAAAAAAATAAAAAGGAAAGAAGAAGAAAGGGTTTACCTAGGTCACCCGATGCCGCGTCGTCGGGGATCCCCTCTCCGTCATCGAAATCGACCCTAAAAAGGGGGTCGGGAGTCCCTTGCTTCCATTTTTGGGCCTAGAAGGTTTGGCCTTAGAGCCCGTTGAAAAAGGGGCTGAAAAACACCCCCGTTTGCGCATTTCAGGCCACCGGCCACGGCGGAGGTGCGCCGGATCACCGATGGAACCTGCGCCGGCCAAGGGGAGAGGCGAGAGAGAAAGGGGGAAATATTTTGTTTTTTTAGAAAAAATAGCAGAAATGAGAAAAAAAGAAAAAAAATTACCTGTTATAAAGATGTGAAACGGCGTAGTTTAGGGCCTGTTTCAGTGGCCTTAAAACGACGCCATTTAGGGCCACTCGCGCGCGATCTGACCCGCTCCACGAGAGATCCGCACGTTTTTGTTTAATGGCGTATTTATTTTCCCGGTCCTTCTGCCTTTTTATTTGTTTTAATTTAGTCCTTTTACTACTTTTTTTTAGTTTTTAAATTTGACCATAGAATTTGTTCGACTTTTCAATTTAGTCCCTAGTTCGCCAATCCTCTAGGGAAGGGACGCGTGCCCAGGGAATGGATTTATTGCCTATTTGGTCCCCTGTCCTTTTGCGCCATTTAGTTATGGTATTTTTCTTTTTTATTTATTTTTAGATTTGCCCCAAAATTCCATTTTAAGTTCAATTTAGCCCTTCTTTGGTCATTTTTGCAATTTTATTATTATTATTATTACTACTATTATTTATTTTAATTTTTAATTTTTTTATTTTCATAATTTATTTGTTTTAAACATATATATATATATATATATATATTATCCTTCAAATTTTTATGTATTATTTTAAAAAAAACGTTTTATGTGTTATTTGTTTTATATTATTCATTTAAACTGTTTTATTATTATTTATTTTAAGTTTGTTTATATATTGTTTATTTGAGACCATTTATTATCTATTTTGAATTGTTTTTATAAATTATTTATTTAAACTATTATTTAATTTAAATTGTTTTATATATTATTTTGTTTCGTCTTCTTTTATTGTTAATATTGGTATTAAAAATGGCGTGTCTTGTGGTTATTGCCATATTGTATATTATAATTCGTTTATTCGCATTTTCATGCTATTGTGATTCACTAGTGTGATATTTTACTCATAAATTATCTCTCCATGTTGTATATTATCGTTCCATTTCATCATTTCAAAAGTCGAGTTTAAATATTCTTTTATATAATGAACCGTTTTATTTTACCCCTAAATAAGATAAATACACATCGCTTTAAAAGATTTTTTTTTACACCTGTATTTATTCAAAAAAAAATGGAAAGTTTTAAAAATAAGCGTTGCTTCGCGTTTGGGAGCTTCGAGAAACCGTACCCTAACTTACTGGGTTTCGATTTTTCTCGTCGGGTCTAAAGAATCGATTATCCTTTTTAAATCAAAGAATATAAGTTAAATAAAAGCTTATTCTCGGGAATTCAAAAATGTTGTGTCCTAACTCATTGGATGTGACATTTTGTTATCTCGAGGTAAGGATTTCTAAAAATAAAGGTAATATTCTGCATTTGGAATTTTGAGAAATTGTGCCCTAACTTACTGGGTTCCGATTTTTCATTTGACCCACATAACTGAATATCCTTCTTAAACTTAAATGCATGAGTTTTAAAAATCAAAAGACAAGCTTAGTTTTGAGGATTTAAAAGGTCATATCCTAACTCACTAGACCTGACATTTTACTTCTTCGAAATAAGAGGGTCTTATCATCCAATTTAATTTATTCAAGTTTTGTTTTAAATAAAGAGGATTGCATTTTAAAATCCTTTCAAATTTTTGACATTAAGACGTTAATTAATCAATTAGGTACCAATTTTGGGCGTTATGAGGGTGCTAATCCTTCCTCGTACGTAATTGACTCCCGAACCTGTTTTTCTGAATTTCGTAGACCAAAACCGTTGTTTTAATAAATCAAATCTATTATTAAAATGACCAAATTACGAGGTGGTCCGATCACACCTCATTAAAAAGGATTGGTGGCGACTTCCGTGTTTTGTTTTCATTTTCAAAATTGAAGATGACCCGTTTTTCAAAAAAATGGTTTCGGCATTCATCATAAGCATATTTGATATATATTAGTTCTACATTTGCATATGGGATGAAATTTGATATGGAGGAAGTGTGGGCAATTTAATAACCTGTTGTATTTGGTGGCTCAGCCACATATATTTCTGTAAACGGTGATAAAATCACCTAATAAACTGGCAGCTCTGTTGCAAATATTTTGAAAAATGTCATACTAACACTAAGCGGTGTGTAGGGTTGGATGGGTACATAGTACCCTATATGGTGTGTTGGGATGGTCGGAGATAGTGTGTAGCGAATGGGGTAGGATTTTATATCTGCATCTATTATGTTATGATAAGCTCTGCTTCTGGTATTTGTATATTGATTGATTGATTTCTGTATGATACGTTACAGACTAAGCTTCGAAAACTCACTTTACATTGTCTGTCATTTTCAGGTAACCTTCAGACTTAGGGTGGGTCGAAGCGACAAAGCTCGGTTAAAATTTAATTAGTTAATTATTCTATTTGCCATGGCTCTATAGATTTTGTTACTTCTGGACATTTTGGGGCTATTTGATTTTGGATTTTGAATTCGCTAAAAATTGTTTACACATTTTCAAATCGACAACAGCCATTTTACCTACAAAATGTCAAGTTTTTCAAACAACGTTTTTTTTCTAAAATATAATGTGCAAAAGATTTCCGCTGCAAACCTACATATTTTGGAAAGTGTAAACTAACAACGTTTTCATTAAATCGGTTAAGTAATATATATATATATATATGCTTTCAAATAAACCAGATTTTTGTGTAATTAGAGCTTACGATGAATTTTCAAAACAAACGAATTTTGGTTTTCGAATGATCTTACAGTTACATCTCCAGATTTGGTCATAACGTCTAGGCCAGATTTGGAGTGTTACAGTTATTCTATGTGTAAAAAATAGAGATTATTTTTGTTTTTCCCCTACTGTGCCGCTCAAGATGTTAGGAATTGAGTTAAACTTAAAATCTAATCAATCTAGTAAGGAAGATAACTGAATCTGAATAGGTGAAATTTTATTAGATTCTTTTTTTTTAAAAAATTTGAAATATTATCCCTAAAAATCCTTCCACTTTTTGTTGTCCCTCTCCCCCTGCTCTCCATTTTCTATGTTTTCTACGTGAAAAATTCATTAGGCCAATATTTTTTGTTTTGATCATTTTTGGGTTTTTATAAGTGAACATCGTGTGACGATTACTCCTCGGGCAAGTTGAGTGCATTAGGAAGCACTCTTTCTTTGGGTAAGTGACTAAATGCCCTAGGTTGAGGGCTGGTTCATGTAGGTTTTGCAAGGGTCGAATGCCCTATTGCATTTTGGTCGAGTACTCTAATTGAGTAAGGGCCAAATGCATGTATTGGTTTTGGTGTTTGTATAATTAATCAGTTAAGTTTGGATGTCGAATGTAGGTTTCGGTTTGCTGCTGTAGTAACGACATCTCGAAAACAGTCAGGTCTGCGACTCTAACTTGGAAACTGGTAAAGCTATGCAAAACTGAAATTGTCAACGCCACACGGGTGTGTGTCTAGGCGTGTGGGCCACACGGGCTCATTAGGTAAGGGTGTGTGGGTTACACGAGCGTGTGGTCCCATTCCGAGCAGTTTATCTAGGGTTGTGTTTTGGGTTGTTGGTTCAAGGTTAGCAATATTGTTAAATATGTTAAATGTTTACATTTGTAGATCAATAGATAATATCCGATATATTTGTTGTTGTATGTAAATTTTCTAAAAGCATGCTAAGTCGTGTAAATTGTATATCTGATCTGTAAATCTGTTTTCACCATTAGCATGTCTCTGATCTGCTTTGTTCTCAATTGAGTGTGATAAATCTGAATATATTTGAGTTTGAGTTATGATGTTGAATATGCATTTGGGTGGGTTAACAATGTGGTATGAAGGAAGTTTTGACAGACTATGTTCTGTAAATCTGGCGATTTACCTGCAAAATTTGTTTATTTGTTCTGGTAGATATCTCTGCATTATATCTGGCAGCTCGACTACAAAATTATACAGTGGCACATGACCACTAACTTAGTGTGTGGGTTGGATGGGTACATAATTACCCTAATTGGTGTGTTGGGTGGGACAGAGATAGTTTTTAGCGGTTGGGGGTAGGATTGTTTTGTATGACATTACATTATAAAGCATGCTCTGTATCTGAAATTCTACTCTGATATGCTATATGTGTGTTATGTGAATATCTATTTTGTTTCTACGCCAAGTCATATACTGGGCTTCTAGCTCACCCAATTACTTTATCCTTTCAAGTAATCCTCAGGACTACGATCGAGGGGTGTTCGAAAACTCTGGTTCGGATCACTTTATAAAATTGGATTTCTTAAAAGGTTTATTCATATTTTTAAATCATGGACTGATTTTGGACTTTTATAATTTCTGGGACGCTCTTATTGATTTCAAACTTTTATTGGGATTCGCTATGATGGTTTAATTAAACTAAATGATTTTTCAGTTAATTTAAAATTGGATGTCGATTAACAAAAATTAAATAAGTTTAGAAACTTTCCACTGCAAATCAAAACACACAAATAGGTTTTTTTGGAAGAGATCTAGGCTAATGGAAAGGATTTTAAAATCAACTTGATTGCAAATAACTAATGTTTTTGAACTTGTACGCCTAACATCGGTGAGGTTGTTTTGAAAGATGAACAAAATAAGTTATCGTAAAAATTAGCTTTGCTTGAATCAAAAGAGTTTTAAAAGGTTAAGCAAATAGGTTTCGCGAGTGATTGATGTAACCTCTAAAATTCAGTCATAACATTTAGGTCGGGTTTAGAATGTTACAAACAAAGACTAAATTCATAATTTTCATAAAGGCTAATAACGAAATTTAACCTTTATTAAACTAAGCAAAATACCATCTTTATTTATTTTACATAACTAGAAAAGATCCATAATCGACAAACAATCCTACTGACATCCACGATTTTTATTGTTGTCATTGTAAATAGCCGTGCAGTGTTAAGCTTCTTCGCTATGATTTGGGTCTCCGATGCAACTTTTATACGGAGACCTTTTATTAGTTTCGTCACATATAGCATTTGGAGTATTCTTCTTGTTCTTGGAAGCATCTGTGACTCTAAGAGATGGGACGTACCGCAGGCTTGGCTCTGACTCAACCAAAAATACATGATCTGAAGTGTCGGCGCCCACCAGGCATTCCTCCACGGTAGAGGCACTGCACTGGGAAACCAAGCTGCTGCTATTGTTGCTGGTTGTGGCTGAAGACGTTGACGCCTTGTGACCGAGTAAAAATCCATCCCCATTAAGATTTTTACTTCTCAAACTTTAAAATTCAAATATAACTATCACTATTGTTAAATTTGTAATATTTTATTTTAAAATTAGAGAAAATATATTTACTTTATAATTATATAATTAAAAATATATTATAATAAACCTAAATTTAAAAAAAAACAACCATACTTAAAATCCTAAAAATAAAACTACAAGGCATATTTTAAACTTATTTTTTATCACTTTAACTGCGGGTCATAAGGCAAGAATGGACGAGACATTGAAGAAAACAAATAAACGTATGCAACTTGAATGCTATCCAACTTTTACAATTAGTTAATTAAAGGATTAAGTTAATTTATATATTATTAAAAAGTATTAAATAAGATTAAATTTTAATCGAATTAACAATTTAGATATTGTATTATCAATTTAGTTTAACTATTTAATAGAGTTATATTTTAAAAGCTTTTTATGATTCTATAAGAAATGTTTTCTTTTGAAATTAAATTATAAATAAAAAATTTAATGTTGTTTTTTTAAACAATGAATATTAATTCTATCGTAATCATTTTTTTGGAAAAAAACGGGAATCGAATTTGGTTTTGAAAACGAAAATAAAATGGGAGTCGCCACCAATCTTTTTTGTTGATGTGTGATCGGGTCACCTCGTAAAACGGTTGTTTTTAATAAACAGCTTGATTTATCAAAACAACAATTTTGGTCTACGAAATTCAGAAAACAAGTTCGGGAGTCGGTTACGTGCGAGGAAGGGTTAGCACCCTCGTCACGCCCAAACTTGGTACCTAATTGATTATTTAATGTCTTTATGTCGAAAGTTGAAAAAGATTTTAAAATACGAATCCTTTTAGAGAATGTTTGGATAATTTGAATTGGATATCGAAATTCTTTTGTTCCGAAAAGATGAAATACCACATCCAGCATGTTAGGACAGGATGTTTCAACCCTCTATACCAAGATCATTTCACGATTTCCAAAATTCATGCAATTTTAAAAGGGTATTCCACTATTTGGCCACACCAAAGAACCGAAACCCAGCACGATTGGGCACGATCCCTCGAGTTTCTAAATATGAAACATTGCCTTGGTTTAGAAAATCTTATCTCGAAATAACAAAATATCACATCTAATACGTTAGGACACGATATCTCGAATTTTCGAGAATAAGCTTGTTATTTAAGATTCATGTATTCGTTTTAAAAAGGATATTCGGTTATTTAGATTAAACGAGAAAAATCGAAACCCAATACGTTTGGGCACGACTTTCCAAATTTCTAAATACAGAACATTGCCTTTGTGAAAGAAATCAATTTTGTGTCGGGCGAAAGTTGATGTAACGCAAGTTTATAATGAAATGTAAAAAAAAAAACAAACAATTTGCAATATTAATATAGCAAAATGTAAAAAAATGAATTACGGTGTTAGCAAGCATATAGAACAAGTGCATTTAGCACAAATGACAGTAAAAACACAAAAACAAAAATAAACCAATAGACTAAACGATAATAAATGGAAAACAAGAAGAAAAATAGGATGATGATAATAATATTAATATATGTAAAAGTAATAGAAGTAATAATAATAGAAATAGAAATATATATGTGAAATAATATAAGTATAAATAGATAAAAATAATATTGATTAAGAAATGGATATAGATATAAATATAGTAATATTGATGACCAGAATAATAATAACAAAAATAAAATAGTAATAATAATAAGATAATAATAATAATAATAAAAAAATATAAAATGAGAAGAGAATGATAATAATATAGGACAAATAAAAGAAAATAGTGATAATAAATAATAATAATAATCATACTAATAGTAATATAACAAAAATGATAAAAAATAATAGTAGTAAACATAATAATAGATAGCAATAATAAACAAATAATAGAAAAAATATAATAGTAATAAATAATAATAATATAATAATAATAATAATAATAATAAAATAATAATAATAATAATAATATATTTATAAGGAAAAACAATAATTATTTAAGCAAATCCAAGATTATATTGAAATCAGAATGAAAGTCAGGGTCTAAAGTTGCAATAAATCAAAGAAAAGGCGAACAGGGACCACAACGTCGCGCGCAATAACTCACGGGGATCAAATGGGTAAATAACCCACCCTGATGCGCAGCGTTTCGGTGCAGGACTAAATTGGGACATAAAGAAATATTTGGGGTCGAATTTAAAAGCAAGAAAAAAAATTAAAAGGGGGGCCTAATCGAACGGAGCAGTTGAAGGGAGGGGCCGTTCGCGCAAATATCCCCTTGAAGGGATATGCGCAGTCTCCCTTGAACCAAACGGCACCGTTTTGTTTGATGTATAAAACCCCAAAATTTCCCCAAAGTCATTTTTAAACCTAATAATTTTAAAACAAAGCAGCCACAACCCTTTTTTTCTCTCATCTCTCCCTCTCCTCTTTCGTCTTCCACGATTAACAGGGGTTTCTCCTGCCGATCGACGCACCACCACCAGTTTGGTGGACGACGATGCGTGGAGATGAGCCCTTGGGCCCTGTTCCGGAGTTCGCTAGGAGGCCGAGCCTTGGCTCCGCAAAACTCGAAAGAGAAAGCTTCCTCCTCTGCTTTTTGCCTCGACGACGGAGAAGGGAGGGGTTTCGAGACGCGCCTCCGGTGGTTCAGGTAAGGCCCTCTTCTCCCCTCTTTTTGATTTTTGTTTGTAAAAGTTTTATATATTTTTTTAAATAAAATATATAAAGAAAATAAATGAAAAAAAAACAGTAAACGATAATAGAAAATACAAAAACTAAATCAACCTTAAGCTTCTATTCTCTTATTGATTGCTGAGGATTCGTACAAGTTCGTATTTTCTTTTTTTCGAATTCGAAAAATCCTCCCTTTACAATGGTTCGTTCTTGGTCTTTTATAGCCAAGAAAAACCTACTGTCTCGCTGTTTCTTGCTCTGTTGCGTGTTCTCTTTCTGTTTTGCAGGTGCTAGGAGCATGGTGGAGCAGGTGGCTATGGCAGGGTTGGTGGCTGGTCAGAAGGGCAAGTGGCCCTAGGTGCGGCGCACCTAGGGTTTGTATTTTGTTTTTTTCTGTTTTTTGATTTGGGTTTGTATTGTTGGGCTTATTGGGTTTTAATTGGGCTAATTGGGTTAGGGTAGGTTGGTTTGGGGTTTAATTCTGGTTTGGGCTCCCGGGCTAAATTGGCCCACTACAAATTCTATTCCAATTTGATTTAATTTAATTATTTTTAATACTATAAAAACTAATTTCATCTAACCCTTATAATATAACGAATTTGCAAATATTACATTATCAAGGATTTTTCAAATTTTCCGATTAAAGCTTCCAAACGCTCAAATTTTCTAACTTCTCCTCATTCTTGGCCAAATATTGTTGTTTATGTCATTGAATTTTAGTGTGAAAAAAGATCTCATTTTGATTTAAACTCAAATCCCAGTTTAATATTTGAGAATATTTGAATAAAAATATTATTTAAAATTTTGGTAAAAATAAAGTCGAGCTTTTTTTAAGATATAATTTACATTTAAGCTTTAATATTTAAATCTTGAGCTTAACTTGATGTGTTTTTATTATCATAACTGTATTAGAAATTATTAGAAGAATTTTGAAAAAAAAATATTGCGACCAATTTTTTCTTATATTAATTATTAATATTTTTTCTCAAATTTACTAAAATGTGGAGTAAAATTTGTGTTGATACGAGTTGGATTAATTTCAATTTGTGAAATTTTGAATTATTTAAATTAAAATCATTTTAAATTTTAATTTATTGTTTATTTTAAGTTTATCCAACATATTGGGATTTTGAGTTAGGATCTACATGGAGCTAGGAAAGTTAGGAATGTTAATGAGCCATGTGTGATTTGAATATGAGTGGTGTCTACCTATGACGTTGTTAATGGTTTATTTTAAATAATGTTTTAATAATTTGATTAATGATGGAATCAATTAGATTATAGATTTTTGAATAAATATTTAAAATTATTATAGAATTTGTTTAATTATCGATTTTCTTCTTAATTTTTATTTTTTAATCGATTTCAAACGATTTATTCAGAAGTCGGTTCAACCTCTATTTCTAAATCAATATATTAACCAGATGTTAATTTGATTGATCAATTTAGTCCAATTCAAATAACATTGAATCTAATAATTTAAATTTATACTCTTTCATGGTGATGTGGTAACCTCTCATTCATGATTGCATATTAAATATTTGTATCGATATTGCATTAAGTAGATATCCATATTTTTATAAGTAGAATATAAGTGGGTCTCTGTTTCCCCTATATATATAACTATTTCTTAAAAGTTTTCCAAAACAAAATATTTCTTAAATGAAAAAAAATATTTTATAGTTTATTATGTATATGCACCAAAATGCTTTAGGGTCTAACTAGTACCGAAGGCATTGCAATTAATGAGGGTCCAAAATTTTAGAGAATCAATTATATGGGTACAATTAGTGTTGTAACACTTACTCGATCTGATGTTTAGTACAAATAGGTAATATCACTCTAACAAATTCTTTACGAGTATAATAATTTTTTTACGAAATCATCATTTAACTTAAATAAAATTTTGTTGAAATTATTTCTAATATTTTTAAAATATTGAGCATATTTTAAAATCATATTAAATCATTTTCTAAATATTTAGATATAGTTAATATGTAAAAACCAACTTCGGATAATTCAAATTTCAACCAATACATTTAGACATATTTCAACACAACTTTGATATCATCCCAATGGCTATTGTTGTCATTGATGGTTAATAAGTATGCAAGGAATTTATTGAACTTATCATTACCAAGTGTGAGGTCAATCATTTATGTATACAAGATTATATACTTCCAACTTATAACATGCATATAATTAAAGGTTAAGTTCGATATTTATATTATGTATCTTAAAAGAGTCAAAACTCTTAAACAAAATTCATCTCAATATTTCATTCATTCAATTCAATTTACATTCTAGATATAATTATAACTCATTATCTAATACACATTTATTGATCATGCAAATTAAACAATTAATATTCAATTTCATTGCTCAAACATACTTATTAAATTAATTTATTATTATACAAATTCATAACTTTTAGTAACTTTAGTAAAATAAGACTCAAACACTCGGATTCCAACATTTATATTAAGTATATACACATATAAAAACCCAAGATGCATCGAAGTGCTACGCCATAAAACATCACATGATATCATCCTTTCAAAGCCCTCAACTAATACTTATTTCTTAAATAAACTTTTTTTATTCCTCTTGTATATATATAATTATTTCTTAAATGAAAAATATTTATAGCTTATTATGTGTGTGCACCAAAATGCTTTAGGTTCCAATTAGTGCCGAAGGGATTACAATTTTCCATACGAAAGCATGTGTAGAAGTAGTGAACTCTCCCATTTTGCATATGAATGCCTCCAGTGACGAAGCCACGGGCAAGAAGAAGCCTTGGCATTTAATAGAATAGATATTTTTTATTTGGTTCCTCAAAAAAAAAAAAAAAGGAGTTATTTAATTTGAGTTTCTTAATGAAAAAAAACTAGCCTTGACCCTTCAAAGAAATTGATTTTACATGAGTCTTAACACAAAAATCTGTTTTTACTCCTTGTAGTATGTATAAATGGTGTATTTAATCCATATAATCATTTTTAGTCCTATACCTTTTAAATTTTAAAACTTCAATCTTTGTGAAACCGTAGTTAATAAATTCTTTAAGTTATACTATTTCCAGAATCTTATGTGACAAACATATTATCATATGTGCAATGTCATGTCAATCTATTATTTTCATATATTGCTCACAAAAATGTCAGTTAATTGATTTAACGGTTACCTTTTGTATTAATATTGAAATTTTGTAATTTGAAAAAATAGGGACTTAGATCTATTCAATTGAAGAATATGGACTAAATCTGTAACTTTACACATGGGAGAAGACTAATATAAAAATTTAATCAAACTAATTTAATAATTATCATGTTGAAAAGGATATCAACTAAAATTAACCGATTAAAAAAAATACAATAACTGAAATTATCCAAATTATACTACATAAACTAAATTTACAATTTATGCAGGACTAATAGCAAAATCATGGGCATGGCTTACCTCGCTTATAACGGCCGCACGATTCGTTCTTAGGCGGATTGTCATCTGGAGGAGGAAGGCAGCTGTGATAGGGTTTTCCCCTACCACAATAGGGCAAGGCAGCTTCGCTAGCAATGAGAGCACTGGTAGTGACGAAGGGGTCGGCAGCACCGGCTAGCATCCTTTCGACGTTGGAGCTATGCAAGAACTCGAACTCCGCATGATTGGCGATGACGGTGACATTGCTGAGGCTGTGGAAGTACCGTTGCAGCTCCAAAACACTTTTCGGTTCTGAAGGGATTGTGTTGAGCAGGATCATAAAGGAAGTCAATAGGATTTGGAGAGACAAACCTTTCCCCATTGAAATCTTTGCTGCCAATTTTGTCACATAGAGATCCAATTGATTCGAAATGAAGCTTGATTAGAAATTAACAAAGGAAAATGATTTATAAGGAGAAAGAAAATTAGTGGTCGGAATTGGTAAGTTATGTCCCTAGCTGCCACTATCTCAAATGCTTTCCACGTCTGAAGTTCATTTTTGTTTGTTTGTATACCAGATTTGTAGTGTAATGGTTAAGAAATTTCGTTCAAATTAAGTTTTGGTTGATATTAAATTTTGAGTTCCATTGTTAAATACTTTTAGCTTTCTTTTATATATATATATATATATATATATATATATATATATATAAAGAATGAAAGGGATTAAAATTTTGAGTAAATCATCATGTTAGTCACTCTAAATAGTGGTCGTTTCTATTTTGCTTATTCGTTTTTTTTTTTGTAAATTTGGTTACACGAAGAAAAATTGATCAAATTTGTCACTCCACCGTTAAATAGTAATGGAAAGATTAATTGTGCATTTTCATGTATTATTTTGGGATGACAAAAATAAGAATGACCATTATTTAAATTGACTAATGAGTAGTTTACCCTAATTTTAGACTGACTAACGTGGAAATGCACCGTCGGCATTCGGTTACCATCTAACAGTGGATTGACCAATTCTAATTTCTTTTTTGGGTGACTAAATTAACAAAAAAATTTTAGAGTGATCAAAATAAAAATAATCCTTTTTAGAATGATTAATGGGTAATTTAGCTATTTTTTTACAGTTTTAGTAATTGTTCATCATTCCCGTTAAAAAATTATCCACTTTGATAATGGGCGTTAATGCTCGGTAGTAGGTGGTTTGTGCAATAAGGCGAAGACTTTTAGCAATGATAATTTAAAATTATCATTTGCCTTCTTAATTTATTATTATTAGTAACATTAGTATAGGAATTCATACGTTTATAGGAATTCATACGTTTATTAAATGAAGAAAATACAATTTTTTATATATTTTACCTAAGCAGTAGCTAAACAGATCCATAATCGGCAAGATAATCCTACTAGCATCCACGACTTTTTTTTGTTGTCTTTGTCATTTGCCTTACAGTGTTCAACTTTCTGCAATAATTTGGGTTTGGGATGCAAAGGTAATAAGGCTGATGACGTCTTGCTCTCCGACATCGAGCATCTGGAGTATTGAACTTGTTCATGGAACCATCGGTCACTCTAAGATGGACTGTCAAGCTTATCTCTGGATCAGGAAAAGAGACCAAGATTTGTTTGGTCGACGACCAGACATTCCTCCATGGTGGAGCCACTGCAATGGGCTGCCGAGCTGTTGGTGTTGTTGTTGCTGATTGTAGCTGAAAAATCTGACGCCTCGTAGCTTAGTAAAAGAACTATGGTCATCATCGTTTGAGCTTAGTAAAATTTTGGAAAAATAAAGTCGGGCTTTATTAATATATAATTTGTGTTTGAGCTTTAATATTTAAAGCTTGAACTTAACTTAATCTATTTTCATTATCATAATGGTATTTGAAGTCATTAGAAGAATTTTGAAAGGAAAAAAAAAATCGCAACTAATATTTTTTCTAAGATTAATCATCTAAAACCTTCTATCCTTTTCCTCAAATTTATTAAAATGTGGAGTGAAATTAGTGTTGATACAAGTTTGATGAATTTCAATTTTTAAAGTTTTGAGTAATTTAAAGTTTGAGTAATTTTAAATTCAAGTTATTTTAAATTTGAATCTATTTTTCATTTCAAGTTTATCCAACCTATTGGGATTTTGAATTAGCATCCGCATGGAGTTAGTTAAGGTTAGGAGTGTTAGTGAGCCATGCGTGATTTGAATACGAGCGGTGACTCAATCCCTTTGATTATTGAGGAAGCCGACCTATAATCATTTTAATGGTTCATTCATTTATTTAAAAGTCACATTCATTTAAATTCGTAAAATTCAATTATCGATAGTCAAGAAAGTTAATCTTAATATTCCATTCATTCAAGTCACATTCTAGTTGTAACGATTTGAAAGTCAGTAGCGTTGGAAAATTCAATTTCGGGATCCTGATTCCGTAAATCAAATTCGTAAATTCTTATTAAATATTTACGGAGTTATTGTAATGGTGAATTGAAATTTGAATAGGTAATTTTTTCGAATTAGTGATTAATTAAGATTTAAGGACTAAATCATAAAGTACGATCGCTATATACTTTTAATTAGGAAATAAAGAGAATATGTATATTGCAATAAATCAAGGGCCGGTTGTCCCTGCGGTAGCGGCAGACGTGCCAGTTATTCGTGCTGATGGTTGTGGGCGAAGGCGGTGCCCAGTCTAAAATAACAATTAGATCCTATTTGAATTAATGTAGTGGACGGTTTGAGGTGAAATTGTTTTATTAATATAAAAACTAAAATAAAGTTTAATATGTAAAATTTAAAATAAAACAACTTAGTGGAGAGTAAGAGAAAACATTTTGTTTTCTCCATCCTCACCACAAAATTAGGAATGAAAGCAGAAGAGAAGTTCGGCCATACGGTTTCAACATTTAGACTATCAATTGGTGAGTATAATTTAGTCATTTTATTGTAATTTTTATGCTTTTGAGATCATGAGAGCTTAATTTAGTTAGCCCATGTATCAAGTTGTAAAACCATTAAAATTTTAGAAAATTTTCTTTGTGGATTTCTTGAAGTTTTAGGTGTTAAATTGATCGATTTTAAGCTTAGAAGTGAAAAGGACTAAATTATAAAGTTAGTTGATAGTTTAGTACATTAAGGACCAAAATGCATAAACTAAAAAACTAGCCATAGAAATGAGAAATAGGAGGTCCCTAATGGACTATAATGGAACAGGGTTGAAATTTAGGGTCTTAATTTGAAAGTTATGTTAGTCTTAGTTTTAGGGACTAAATTGAATAAAATGCAAAATTTTTATAATTTGACAATTGATTCTGATTTTGGTTGAATATTGATGATATTGTACATTTATGTTAATCTGTAGTTAACATCAACCTGGATTTTTCGAAAATGAAGGGAAAGGATAAAGTCATTGACGAAAAGCTCGGAGTTACGATTTGTATTTCTATAATCCAAATCACTTCAACTGCTGCAATCATAATTTATTTTGCATGGTAAGGTTATGTAGTGAGTTAGAATTTATAAATCGAGCTGAATCAATTTGATTTGATTGATTATTTGTGATAAGGACTTTATGTTAAGATGGATTATGTTGTTATGCATGTAAATTAATAAATTGACCCATGAAATGAAGACATTGATTTGTGAAATTAAGATATGTTTGTTATTGGATAATTGTATCCTATTAACTATTCAGGCAGAGTCAGATATAGTTGGTATGCCATAGGATTGGTAGAATATGGGTTACTTCGACTACGAGTCAATGAGTGCTGGGCACACTTGAACTTCACTTATGCTGATGAGTGTTGGACACAACTTATTTACTTTGAAAATGTTCGAAAAGGCATTGGGTGCCAAATTGGTGTGATTGGTTGGATCTATGTATCCATTCAAGTCCGAGTCAGGTTAATAGAGAATTAAGATGTAAAATGTGAAATGTTACATGAAATGAATTGAAATGGTGAATGATTATGTATATCAAATTATTAATTCCAGAAGATAAATATGAATGTGAGATAAACCAATCAACTCGATTCGGGACATGTTAAATTAAAACATGATATTCCTATGCTATTTAATTATATATAAATAAAATGATCCAAATGTGAAATAATATTATAATACATGTTTAGGTAATGGTAATTCATGGTATTTGTTTAGGTGTTTTTAATTTATTTATGTTATATTAATGTTCGATTTTAGAAATATCATTGAGTTTATACTCAGCATACGATTTTGTTTTCCATGCGCAGTTTAGGTGCTAAACAGATTATCGAGCGACGAGTTTAGCATCCATTAAGAATCTAGAACTCAACAAACTTTGGTGAACTTCTTTTCTTTGTATATAAGGCATGTACCCAGGGAAGTCATCTTAACATTTGTTTTTGCTACGCTTGAATTGTTGAATTTTGAGGTTGGTCAACGAGTTTAAACGTATATGTATTAAGTGGTATGTTTTGAAAATATGTTTGATGTTGGTAGATGATAAGTTAAGATATAATGAATGATAATGCATTTGAGTAATGGTTGAAATGCAATTGATGTATTTGAAGGTGAATAGGAGTTGATTAAAGTTGAAGTAGGTGAATAGGATGATTAAAGTTTATTAAAATTTATGGGAATCCTAATAAATACACAAACAATGCAACTTAATGCAATGGATGTATTTAAGATATAATGAGTTGATTAAAGTTGAAGTAGGTGAATAGGATGACTAGCGTTAATTGTTTGTGTATTAGGTATGCATTAAGAATGTTATGTTGCATGATTAAGGCTTGAATTTGTTTGAAAGGTTGAATGTTGAGTTGAAAGGCTTGAAATGCATGGAAGCATAGCTTGTGATTATAAAAGTTGTATGATGTGTTTTGGTGCCAACATAAGGCATGTGGAATTGATTGAATTTGGTATAGGTTAAATGAATTTTTGGGTATGCTTCTTGGCTAGTTTTTGCAGGTTCTCAAGGGTACTTAAAGGTACCATTTGAACCAAATTGATTTGGGCATGGAATGTACATCAAAATGGAGGTTTTTGATATTTTTAGCACTAAAGTATCGATACCCAATGTATCGATACTTGACATTTTTAATTAGTTTTTCAAACAAATAGAATGTCAAATCGGTATCGATACCGAACTAAAGTATTGATACCTACACCTGGGTAATAATACTTTACAAGGGTATCGATACACTTACAATTTGATTAGTTTTATAAAAGAAACAAAATCGTAAAATGGTAACTGATACTTGTTAAATAGGTATCAGTACCATATGACAAGTATCCATACCAGTGGTTTAAATGAGGAATTTTTAAAATATCAAAGCTAAAAATGGTATTGATACCTACCCAAGGGTATCGATACCTGTTACGAAATTTTGAAAATTTTGCAAATAGGTCCTACTTCATGCCCGGGTCAACTAAAAAGCCTTTGTAAGCCGATTAAAGCTTAGATTTAATTGTATATCAAATTGTATTATGAGTTCATAATAGTTTTTAATGTATTTTATGATTTATCCACAACGTATTTGTTGTTAGCTGCTCCGACAACAGACGTAATATTTCTTACCAGCGTACCAAATAACTACCCTATTAACTAGGGGTGATAACAGTTTGGTTCAAATTGATTTTGAAAAAGAAAATGTGATTGCTATGCTATATTTTAATTTTTGAAAAATCAAATTGAAATTGAATGGAATATCATAGATAATGAACCAAACCAAATTCCACCTATTCTAGTCTGTTCGACTCTTGGTTTATATGTATTTTTAAGTTATTTTCACTAAATAGAATGGAATTTTTTATATTTTAAAAATAAAAATTCAATCCGACCCGAATAATTACAAAAATTTAATTCGTAAATAAAAAACTAAATCAAACCTAATATATTAAAATAATAAGTAAACCAAAACTAAATCAAATTTAACAAAACTAAATTCAAATCAAAATTTTATTTTCTCAATTTTTCCTCAACCCTTCCATTAACTTTACTATCAACCAATGGCAGGCAGGGACGGGTCCCCTATGGCTCAATTGCATAATTATAGTTGTAGTGTCTGTCAAATGTGAATTATTCAATTCAGTCAGTTTTAGCTTTTCTTTAAATAAAATAATTGCAATTTTGGCCCTTTTCAAACATTTAAAATTCAATTTAAGCCCCTCTAACACAATTTTTTTTTTTTAGTTTTGCCACCAACACCATAATTCCTAGCTTCACTAATGGTGTCAACGAGCCACGAATGTAATGCCAAAGCAACGTAGGCTTGGTTTGCTTTTGATTCCTGCTTGCTGAAATAAATATATTTTGCAAATGTTTACTCACCTTTTCAAAAGAATAGCTATATAAGAGGATTGAATTTTAATTTGGATGGCATCGATGTTACCATAAGAAAGATATGAATTTGATTATGTTTAAGTATATATTATCTTTTAAATTATGAATAAGGGTTCTATGGATGGTTTAAGATTGTAGTTCACCTTATTCTTGAATTCTTTAAAGTTAATAATCAAAAGTTGTCGGAGGAATTTTCAAATTTTTATCGAAGGGATTGATGAATTGTTGGATTTTCTTTTGACTTGCAATTATGAAATTCTTCCCCATTTAATAATTTTTTCTCTCTTATGTAACTTTGAAAGTATTTATAATATTTTAATTGTGATTAAAATTTTACGAATCATTAATATTATTATTAACATGAGATCATTTTATAAATTTTTTTTGCATGTACAAATTGTAATTAGCCCAATCTGCCCGGCCCACACCATAACCAAAATAAAAACAAACAATAAGTAAATTAATAAAGTCCAAAATCCAATCAACCAAATGTCCATTACAAAACAACCACACAGGCCCGAATGGCCCAAAATAGATTGAAACTTCGGAAACCCTAGCAGCGCCGCGCGCGTGCCTCCACGTGTGTCACCACGCACACCACCACGCGCCTTCGTACGCCACGTCCGCACCATTGTACCTATAAATCAGACCACGACAACAGCAAATAACAGGAAAATTGTATCAAAAATGGAATTTTTGTATTTATTTTTCTTTTCGACTATAAAGAAGTCAGAAAAACATTGTAATGGGTTACGTTTTTTTTAATACAAAAAGAATAGAAAAGGTATATTTCTAGCCTATTTTAGCATTTTTTTATTATACTGCATATATAAGAAAAACAATAAAAAATACAAAATTTTTACCTTTTGTGACGATTGGAGCCTGAATCTGAAACATCTTTGTCCGTTATTGGGATTTCAGTGGGTCTTTTGGTGGTTTCAAGTTAGAATTCGGGTTTAGAGGGCTTTAAAAAGGCTAAAATAGCATTCCTAGGTCTCTTCGACTGCCGTATGCAGTGGCGGAAATGGAGGAGCCCGGTGGCTCGATGACCGGAGCTAGGCCGAAGCTCGGAGAGCCTTCAGAGAATTCTTTTTTTTGAAGCAGATTAAAATGATTTTTTTAGTTTTCAGCCTTTTTTAAGCGTTCTCATACGACGTCATTTAGGCTGCTCTCAGTATCCCCAAAACGGCGTCATTTTGAGCTGGATAGGGTTTACCCGACTTGAACCCTTAGGACCTGCGTGTTTCTACGGTGAAAAGGGTTATTTGCGTAGTAGGCCCCTCCGCGTTTGCATTGCTTCGTAATGTGGTCCTGCATTGTTTTAAGTCGGTCCTGTATTATTATTCTTTGTTTCAATTTAATCCACATGTTGTTAGATGACTTGTATTTTAACGGCGCCGTTTTGAGTGTTTGGGATAATTTTCCAGTGAATCCTCGCCTGTTTGAGCGCATGCTAATCTGGTCCTTAATAGCCTATTATTATTGTTTTTATTTCTAGATTGAAATTTTATTTTAATTTCAATTTTTTTCCTTACCAGTTTTAATCTATTTATTTGTTTACATTTCAAAAAGGTTTATTTTGTTATATTTTATTTTAATTCTTTTTATATACTGTTTACTTTAACTATTTTATTTTATTCTTTAAAGTTTTTTTTAATTATATATATATTATTCAGTTTAAATAGTTTTCTTTATATAATTTATTTTAAACTTTAAATGTTACCTTTCTTTAATCTATGTATATTATTTAGTTTAAATTATTTTATATGTTAATAATGACCAACTGCTGATCCATTGCTTCCAAGATAGCCTGGTGGGAGCAGCAGCCAAATGGTATAACCAGTTGAGTCATGCTAGAATTGGTTCATAGAGAGATTTGGCTGAAGCATTCATGAAACAGTACAGTCATGTGACGAACATGACTCCCGATAGAATTACTCTTCAAAACATGGAGAAAAAGGCGAATGAAAGTTTTAGACAATATGCACACAGGTGGAGGGAGGTTGCCATCCAAGTCCAGCCATCACTTCTAGAGAAAGAGGCCACAATGCTCTTTATTAATACACTGAAGGCCCCGTTTAACACTCATATGCTAGGAAGCGCTACAAAGAGCTTCTCGGACATTGTAATGACTGGAGAAATGATTGAGAATGCCATAAAAAGTGGAAAGATAGAAGCAGGAGAAAGTAACAAGAGAATGGCCACAAGGAAGAAAGAAAATGAAGTGAATAATATAAGCATGGGGTACTCAAAGTTGATTACCGTTAGTCCGCCAAAAATAGTGACTACTGGGTATCAGGGTTCATCAAGAAAAGAATCTGGCACAAGGCAAAACACTGAAAAACTTCAATTTACGCCGATCCCAATGACGTATAAGGAGTTGTATCAAAGTTTATTTGATGCACACGTTGTGTCCCTCCACTACCTGAAACTGATGCAACCTCCATACCCAAAATGGTATGACCCAAATTCCCAATGTGAGTACCACGCGGGGATCACAGGGCATTCGATAGAAAATTGCGTTGCTTTCAAGAAATTGGTGGAAAAATTCATCAGCATGGGTATTGTGAAGTTAGATGACGCGCCAAATGCAGAAAATCCATTACCCAATCGTACTAATAATGGGGTCAATGCAATCAGTGAAAGTTCGGAAAGAAGAATCAAAACAAGTATCGTGGAAGTTAAGACTCCTTTAAGACTGGTCTGGAAAGAAATGGTCAAACAAAGACTAATTGTTACAGAAGAGAGTTATGGAAAGTTGATAAATTATTGTGAGTACCATCATAAAATGGGGCATGAGATTCAGAATTGTATGGAATTTAGAACTTTGGTGCAAATTTTGATGAATAATAAAGAAATTGGGTTTTGTGAAGAAGGCGCAAAAGAGAGGAGCATATGCGCGTCAGAGTCAACAACAAAGAGCTCAAAAGTTAACTTTCCAGTTGTTATCGTTTCGCGACCTAAAATCAATAAAGTGGGGGTACAGACGGTGCTGAAGATAATCATTCAAAAGCCAGCAGTTTTTTCGTATAGGGATAACAAGAGAGTCCCTTGACGATCCAAGGAAAAGAGAATTCAGCTAGTGCTTCAAAGGAAGATCAAGATACAGGTTCTTATACTCGTAGTGGGAGACGCTATGATTTGGTAAATACCCAACCAGAACCATTAAAAGGGAAAGCTCCAATGGTAGAACAAAAGAAGGAAAAATCAGGTGAGCCTGAGTCACCTGTCAATGAACTGGTGAAAAAGGAAGAAGCTAAGGAGTTTCTGAAATTTTTGAAGCACAGCGAGTACAGTGTGGTGGAACAATTGCATAAACAGCTCGCGCACATATCTCTATTAGTTTTGCTCTTGAGATCATATGTACACCGAAACGCATTGATGAAGGTTTTGAATGAGACTTATGTGGCCAATGATATCTCGGTTAATAAACTGAATCGATTGATTGGTAACATAAGTGCTGACAACTTCATCTATTTCAACGACGATGGGGTTTTTTACCCAAATAATACAAAAAAATTAAGAAAAGTCCAAATTGGTATACGATTTCAATTATGTACCAAAATGGTACAAACGGGTGGTGCCGCCTCTGCCACTGGCACCTTTGGGTGCCGCCTGTGGCAGACCCTCAACCACCCAATTTTGTTTTTTTTTTCAGCAATTTTTTTGAGGGACCAATTAAGCAATTTTTCCAATTTTTAGAAAAGGAAGGGAAAGGTGCGGCTGTCACAGCCAACTTTAAATTTGAATAATTGCCTTCTAAGCCCTCCCTGTTTATTATTTTCTTTTTATTCCCCTTCAACTCAGTATATTGTGTTTAAACAAACAATTAATCTATTTTTATAGTTAAATAAGCCCTTTACTTATGGTTTTTACTCATAAAATTTAAAAACTTGTTGATTAAATTAAATATATTTTTTATTTAATAAATTATTCTCATCAAATTTACACCAACATAAGATGTAAATTAGTTTATATTTTTTAAATAGCTTTACTTTAATGTTAAAATAGCTTTATTTTAGCTTTACTTTACACAATTAACAATACTTTACTCTTAGGGCACATGTTTGGAAATCGTAAACATTATGATATACATTTTTGCACTCTTCAAATTTCATATATGCATAGATTTAATAGTTATTATTATATTACTAAGAGCAATTGATATTATATTATTAATAATATCTATTTATATATTTAAATTAAATATTACAAATAATTTAGATATTTAAAATTTATATGTCATATATCATTATATTAAATTATTTAATTTTTTTACTTCCCATCATTATGTCTAAAATAGATATTTTAACTTTCAACCGTAATTTTATGATAATAATATTAAACACTTGAAATTAACATATTACACTTTTTACAACACTTTTTCAAAATGATAAGTATCATTTTTTTTTCTTTTATGATTTAAAGCTTTATTTGTTTTTAACGTTGAATATCTTATACTACAACTATTATTATATTTTTTCTTGCATAGATGAAGTCGAAAATTTTATGCCATGGGATTGAGATAAATTTATAAAATATAGGAAGGGTGCAAAGCTAAAAATTTTATGATAAATTTCTTAAAATTATTTATTAAATTTTAAGAGGATTAAAATATTAGTTTACTACAAAATTTTATGAGTAAAAATCATAAGTAAAGGGCTTATTTAACTATAAAAATAGAATAATTGTTTGTTTAAACACAATATATTGAGTTGAAGGGGAATAAAAAGAAAATAATAAATAGGGAGGGCTTAGAAGGCAATTATTCAAATTTAAAGTTGGCTGTGACAGCCGCACCTTTCCCTTCCTTTTCTAAAAATTGGAAAAATTACTTAATTGGTCCCTCAAAAAAATTGCTGAAAAAAAAAACAAAATTGGGTGGTTAAGGGTCTGCCACAGGCGGCACCAAAGGTGCCAGTGGCAGAGGTGGCACCAAAGGTGCCGGTGGCAGGGGCGGCACCACCCGTTTGTACCGTTTTGGTAAATAATTGAAATCGTATACCAATTTGGACTTTTCTTAAATTTTTTTTGTATTATTTGGGTAAAAAACCCACGACGATGAGATACCACCAAGGGGTATGGGATCTACCAAAGCTCTGCACATCACCACCAGATGCAAAGGATACACGTTGCCAGGGGTTTTGATAGACAATGGATCGGCATTAAATTTGCTACCCTTATCCACCTTAAATAGATTACCAGTATAGCTCCCACATGAAAGAATGCCAAAATATAGTTAGGGTATTTGACGGCACGCAAAGAAGAGTTATGGGGAGGATTGAAATACTGCTGCTAATCGGTCCGACAACATATGAGGTGGACTTCCTGGTAATGGATATCAAACCTTCCTACAACTGCTTGTTGGGAAGACCGTGGATCCACTCAGCGGGAGCGGTACCTTTATCATTGCATCAGAAACTGAAGCTAGTATCAGAGGGTCGACTAGTGACAATAAATGCCGAAGAGGATATTATCGCGGCTATAACCAGTGATGCACCGTATCTAGAGAAGAATGACGAGGCAATTGAGTGCTCTTTTCGATCCTTGGAATTCATAAATGCAACCTTTATTACAGAGGGGAACAGGATTCCAGTACCAAAGATATCTAAGACCACAAGAATGGGATTACAAATAATGATAAGAAAGGGAGCTTTGCCGGGAAAAGGGCTTGGAAGATATCTCCAGAGAAATGTGAAGGTTCCAATGTTAAAGGACAAACATGATTGCTTTAGCTTAGGATTCAAGCCAGATACAAAACAAAAAAAGAAAGAGTTGGAAAAAAGGCAAGAAAGAAGAAAGGCATGCTTGAGTGGCGTGGAAATCAAGTGGGAACCCATGATAATTCCTCACATATCAAAGACTTTTGTATCGGAAGGGATTATGCATCCCGAACAAATGATGATAAGAAAAAGAACCATTGAAGAGATGCTGGGAGACATACATATCAATGCCATATTCGAAGACACAACAGAAGGAGGACCGTTGTCAGATGTCCGTCCTTATGAACCTGGGAGCGGTTTGGACAATTGGACTGCGGAAGAAATTTCTGTAGTATTTAGAGCTTACTCAGAGTAATGTTCAAAACGCACTTGTTGCTTTAAGCCTAAAAGCAATAAGATTTCTTTTGTCAAATAGGCTCATGTTCAAACATCATTATGTCGATGAAGTATAGCTTTGCTACCATTTGAAGCAAACATTATTTCATTTTTTATTTTTCTTTTAATCATTATTATCTCGGATTCTTTTATTCTGTGATTCTCTTCAAATCATTCTTTCATTCATAATCATACCATACAAATAATTATTCATGAATTCATTCGTTCTTTCCATATTCTTTTGAACTTACAATAGGTTCCCAGATATCAACGACATGAGCGATGCTGCTATAGACTCAAAATCTCCTTTTGAGCAAGACATGTGTTTAGAAGGATCCCAGGACTTCGAAGATGACATAGACTGCGACCTATCTCCGGACTTGTTGAGAATGGTAGAACAGGAAAAGAAACAAATTCTACCTCATAAGGAGACAATGGAAACTGTGTCGCTGGAAGAGGGGAAGGTAGTGAATATTGGAACATGCATAACTAAAGAAACGAAGCTAAATCTCATTGAGTTACTACAGGAATTCAAAGATGTCTTTTTATTGTCCTACCAGGATATGCCCGGTTTAAGCACTGATGTTGTTGTACACCGCCTTCCCATAAAAGAAGATTACAAGC
Organism: Gossypium australe; assembly: GCA_005393395.2. Lineage (NCBI taxonomy): Eukaryota > Viridiplantae > Streptophyta > Magnoliopsida > Malvales > Malvaceae > Gossypium > Gossypium australe. Next base: position 99,118,465 of record CM016620.1, read on the forward strand.
CGGTTCAGCAGAAGCTCCGAAGGATGAGACCGGATATTGTGCTAAAAATAAAGGAGGAAGTTAAAAAGTAGTTTGATGCCAGATTCTTGAAAGAGATCAAATATTCAGAATGGGTAGCCAACATCGTACCTGTCCCTAAGAAAGATGGGAAAGTACGAATGTGTGTGGATTATAGAGACTTAAATAAGGCCAGCCCAAAGGATAATTTTCCCTTTCCTCACATTGATACTCTGGTGGATAACACGACAGCTCGTTGTTTTCGTTCATGGATGGATTCTCATCGTACAATCAGATAAAAATGCATTCTGAAGACATGGGAAAGACTACTTTCATAACATTGTGGGGTACGTTCTGTTATAAAGTGATGCCGTTTGGGTTGAAAAATGCATGAGCTACATACCAAAGGGCTATGGTGACTTTGTTCCATGATATGATGCATAAAGAAATTGAAGTTTATGTCGATGATATGATTGCAAAGTCTAGAACAGAAGAGGAACACATCCAAGTTTTGAGGCAACTGTTCCTGAGGTTGAGAAAATTCCAGTTAAAGCTCAATCCAACGAAATGTACTTTTGGAGCTGGATTTGGAAAATTACTGGGCTTCGTAGTCAGTGAAAAGGGAATTGAAATTGACTCAGATAAGGTTAGAGCTGTACAAGAATTTCTTCCACCGCGCACCCAAAAAGAAGTTCGAGGTTTCCTTGGAAGACTGAATTACATCGCTCGATTCATTTCACAACTAACTGAGAAATGTGATCCTATATTTCGTCTTCTTAAGAAACACAACCCAGGTGTGTGAGATGATGAATGCCAAAGAGCTTTTGATAAGGTTAAGCAATACTTGTCAAGTCCTCTAGTATTGTCACCTCCATGCCCAAATAGGCCATTAGTACTGTATTTGACAATGTTTAATAACTCCATGGGATGTGTATTGGATCAACATGACGAGTCAGGACAAAGAGAAAAAGCAATATATAACCTCACTAAAAATTCACTGAGTACGAGATGAGATACTCACCAGTTGAGAAATTGTGTTGTGCCCCGATTTGGACAACTCGGAGGTTAAGACAATACATGTTGTACCATACGACTTGGTTGATATTGAAATTGGATCCTCTAAAGTATATGATGGAGTCAACTGCTTTAAATGGAAGGATGGCTAGATGGTAAATTCTACTTTCTGAATTCGACATAGTCTATGTGAGTCAAAAAGCTGTGAAAGGGAGCGCAATAGTGGATTTTCTGGCTAGCAGAGCTCTAGAGGATTATGAGCCATTGAATTTTGATTTCCCCAACGAATATCTAATTTATGTAGCGACTGTTAAAGAAGGCACCATAAAAGATCATCTTTGGAAGTTGAATTTTGATGGAGCATCAAATGCTGTCGGCAATGGAATCGGGGCAGTCTTAGTATCCCCAAATGGAGATCATTATCCATTCACTTGCAAATTAGATTTTGATTATACAAATAATAAGGAAAAACATGAAGCATGTATCATGGGACTCCGGGCAGCCATAGAGCACAAAATCAGAGTGCTAGAAGTATATGGAGATTGATCAATTACCGAAAGATAGTTATGGGATTAATTGAGGAGTTTGATGATATCACTTTTAGTTATCTCCCACGAGATGAAAATCAGATGGTAGATGTTTTGGCCACTTTGGCCTCCATGATCAAAATAAGTAAACAAGAGGACGTAAAGCCTATTCAAATGAGTACCTACGAGGCCCCAACACGTTGTTACAATGTAGATGAAGAAGAAAGAGATGATCATCCTTGGTATCATGATATATTACGATATGTGAAAAATCGTGAATATCTTGATCAGGCAACTGAGAATGACAAAAGGACCTTGAGAAGAGTAGCCTGTGATTATGTCTTAGATGGGGAGATCTTGTATAAAAGAAGAAAGGATTAGGTACTTTTGAGATGTGTGGATGCTGTTGAAGCTAAGAAAATTTTAGAAGAATTCCATGAGGGCGTTTGTGTGGCCAGACAAATTATGAGATTCGGGTACTATTGGTCTACCATTGAAGGAGACTATATCAGCTATGCGAAGAGATGTCACAAATGCCAGATTTATGGGGACAAGATTCATGTGCCTCCTTCGCCCCTGCATGTTATGACTTCCCCGTGGCCTTTCTCCATGTGGGGCATGGATGTCATTGGACCAATTTCGCCGAAAGCTTCGAACGGGCATCGATTCATTTTTGTGGTCATTGACTACTTCACCAAGTGGGTAGAGGCTGCTTCATATGCCAGTGTCACTAAATCGACAGTTAGAAAATTCTTAAAGAAGGAAATCATATGTCGATATGGAATACTTGAGAAGATCATATCAGACAATGCACTCAACCTGAACAATAGCACGATAGCGGAGGTCTGTAGTCAATTCAATATTAGACATCACAACTCGTCACCGTATCGTTCAAAAATGAATGGTGCGATGGAAGCAGCCAATAAAAACATTAAGAGGATTGTGGGGAAAATGACTGAAACTTATAGAGATTGGCATGAGAAATTACCATTTGCTTTTTATGCTTATCGAACATCCATTAGAACTTCTACTGGGGCAACGCCTTTCTCATTGGTCTATGGAATAGAGGCAGTGTTACCAATTAAAGTAGAGATACCTTCCCTTCGAGTTTTGTCAGAGCTAAAGTTAGACGAAACAGAATGGATTCAGTTTCGGTACAATCAGTTGAATTTAATTGAAGAAAAAAGGTTAAGAGCTATTCATCATGGGCAGATGTAACAAAAACGTATGATGCGAGCTTTTGACAAGAAGGTTCGCCCAAGAGAGTTTCATGAAGAGGACCTTGTTCTGAAAAAGATCCTTCCTATACAAAAGGATTTTAGAGGAAAATGGATGCCAAACTGGGAAGGACCTTACGTGGTGAAGAAGGCTTTCTCCGAAGGAGCGCTAATTTTGACTGAGATGGATGGAAAAGACTTACCCAATCTTGTAAATTCGGATTCAGTCAAAAAATACCATGCTTAAAAAAGCCAAAGTGAAAACCGACAAAGGGCACTTTGAGGCCTTCTTTTAAAAAAAAGGGAGAGGCCAAGGTGAAAACCAGCAAAGGGTGCCTTGAGACCAACGGGGATTTGAGTTGAAAACCCGCAAAGGGCGGCTCGAATTTTGACATGCGGTGATCCTGCTATACTTGAATTAACTAAGAAGGGGTATACTACATCTTGGGGCATCAACAAAGTACTCAAGATCTCCTAAACACATGTTAAACTCAAAACGGTCTATCAGAAGCTCGTGCAAGGAAACTCAGGCTACGATATCTAGGGCACCTAGTGTTCGTTCTTATTCATATCGAACTTGTTGTCTTTGAATACTTTGTTCTTTTCAAGATGTGGATTTCCAATCAATTTTCTTCTATTTTTGTTTTTTGGATAAATTATTTATCTTGAGCTTTGCTTCATATCAATTTTATTCTCAGCTATTGTTATTACCTGTTGCAAGCATGTTACATTGAAATAATGATTAATGAACTAATAATACTTTCACAGAAGATGTTCTGTATATTACTCTAGAGATTTCTAAATAATACAAGAACCTGAAACAGGACTATTGTTTAAAACTCACTAGATCTAAGGTTTGGAAATATCTGAGAAGGAGTTGTCTTAATAGTGATGATCTCTTCAAATTTTTGAACAAAACACTAAGGCAGAGATGAGGATCCAATAAACCAGCAATAAGAAGGAGACCATTCTTAAAGAAGAAATTATGTGTTCATGCTTGACACTTAGAGAATGGTGTAAGTAGATCATTTTGAAAATAATATAAATCCCATACACCCCGAGTGGCAGCGAGATGGTTTAAAGATGATACAAACCTTATGCCCTCGAAGTATAATGGAATGGACCCTAAAGTTATAGTGGGGGCAAACCAGTTTAGAAAAATATGATTGTTTCTTCGGGATTTTGGTCAAAATACCAGCCAAGCAAAAAGACAGCGTGATACGAGCAATGAGGCCCTAAATATTAAAAAGGATCATTCTCATGACATTTTGCATATATCATTCATAACACATTCAGTTAGGAGCATTTGATTCATTTTGATCATAGCACCCTAATCATCTTGCATAAACATAAGCACATAAAACCGATTCTACAGGTCGTGTCTGCTGAGGACGATATGGCAACATCAGCGAATTCACAGATCATGTCTCCCTAGAGTAGCAGGGAAGTAGGCTAAAGATCAATTTCTATTTCCTTGAAGTTTCAATAGAGAAGATTGAAGCTAAAAATCTATTCTTTCTGAATTCTTATCTTCTCGAAGTTCCAGTGGAGTAGGTCGAGGCTACAAACCCCTTCTCCCTAAAATTGCATGGAGGATCATTCTTTACTCCCTTGAAGTTTCAGCAGAGAAGATCGAAGCTACAAATCTCTTCTCTCCAGATTCTTACCTTATTGACGTTCCAGTGGAGTAGGCCGAAGCTACAAATCCCTTCTCCTTAGAACTACAGTGAGGGTCAACCCTTATTTCCGTGAAGTTTCAGTTGAGAAGATCGAAGATAAAAATCTCTTCTCTCTGAATTCTTATTCCCTCAAAGTTTCAATGGAAAAGATCGAAGCTACAAATCTTTTTTCCTTGAAACCACATGGTCACCAGAATTTTTTATCTCCTCGAAGTTCCAGCGGAGTAGGTCGAAGTTACAAATCCCCTCTTCCTGAGGTTACAATGGAGCAGATAGAAGCAGCAATTCCTATACCCTCGAATATGCAGTGGGATGGAATGAAGCTAATCAAAGAGAAGAAGTGCCAAGAGGTCAAGATTCGGCAAGACCATACAAGATTGGCCCTTCTTGTAAGTCTTTACTTCATTTTCGTTACACGACGATGAGTAAAGAGGGGCAGCTGTAATCAGCCCAATCTGCCCGGGCCCACACCATAAACAAAATAAAAATAAACAATAAGTAAATTAATAAAGTCCAAAATCCAATTAACCAAATGTCCATTACAAAACAACCACACAGGCCCGAATGGCCCAAAACAGATTGAAACTTCGGAAACACTAGCAGCACCGCACGCGTGCCTCCACGTGCGTCACCACGCACGCCACCACACGCCTCCGTACGCAACGTCCGCACCATTGTACCTACAAATCAGACCACGACAACAACAAATAACAGGAAAATAGTAGCAAAAATGGAATTTTTGTATTTATTTTTCTTTTCGGCTATAAAGAAGCCAGAAAAACATTGTAAAGGGTTACATTTTTTTAATATAAAAAGAATAGAAAAAGTATATTTCCAGCCTATTTTAGCATTTTTTTAGTGTACTGCATATATAAGAAAAATAATAAAAAATACAAAATTTTTACCTTTTGTGATGATTGGAGCCTAAATCCAAAGCGTCTTTGTCCGTTATTTGGATTTCAGTGGGTCTTTTGTTGGTTTCCAGATAGAATTCGGGTTTAGAGGGCTTTAAAAGGCTAAAATAGCCTTCCTAGGTCTCTCCGACCGCCGTATACGAGTGGCAAAAACGGAGGAGCCCGGTAGCTCGATGACCGGAGCTAGGCCGATCTCAGGTCGAAGCTCGGAGAGCCTTCAGAGAATTCTTTTTTTTTGAAGCGGATTAAAATGATTTTTTTAGTTTTCAGCCTTTTATAAGCGTTCTCATACGACGTCGTTTAGGCTGCTCTCAATAGCCCCAAAATGGTGTCGTTTTGAGCTGGATCGGGTTTACCCGACTTGAACCCTTAGGATCCGCGTGTTTCTACGGTGAAAGGGGTTATTTGCACAGTAGACCCCTCCGCATTTGCGGTGCTTCGTAATGTGGTCCTGCATTATTTTAAGTCGGTCCTGTATTATTATTCTTTGTTTCAATTTAATCCACATGCTGTTAGATGACTTGTATTTGAACAGCGCCATTTTGAGTGTTTGGGATAATTTCCCAGTGAATCCTCGCCTGTTTGAGCGCATGCTAATCTGGTCCTTAATAGCCTGTTATTATTGTTTTCATTTCTAGATTGGAATTTTATTTTAATTTCAATTTTGTTCCTTACCAATTTTAATCTATTTATTTGTTTACATTTCTTAAAGGTTTATTTTGTTATATTTTATTTTAATTCTTTTTATATACTGCTTACTTTAACTATTTTATTTTATTCTTTAAAGTTTTTTTTAATTTTATATATTATTCAGTTTAAATATTTTCTTTATATAATATTTTTAAACTTTAAATGTTACCTTTCTTAAATCTATGTATATTATTTAGTTTAAATTATTTTATATGTTTTTCATGTTCTTTATTTTAAAAATTTTATTATTATTATTTATTTCAAGATTTTTTATTTCATTTTTTTATTAAATTGTTTCGCATTTTATATATATTATTCATTTCAAATATATATATATATATATTAGTAAATTTAAATTTTGTTTATGATAATTTAAGTTGTTTTTAAATTAACTATCTTAAAATCATTTTACATATTATCTTATTATAAAATCGTTTTGCATAATATTTATTTTAAATACTTTTATATTATTGCCCTCTATGTTGTTCATTTTGAAATTATTTTGTTTTATATAATTTATTACATCTTATTTACAATAGTCGCTTTAAACCTTCTTTTTTTTTGTTATTTCGTTGTTTTGGATTTTTTTTAGATATACTATTTTGTGTCATTTTCTCCAATGGATGATTGTAAAATTGCATCTCATGAATTCGTTGCTATCACGTGTATTACCTCTCTTAAATTGTGCTTATTGATTATTTGTGATTCATTAATGTAATACTTTGTGTACGTATTGCTACTTTGCTTTGTATATTATCATTCCATTGAATTTTATTTGTTAAAAAAAATCGAGTCTAATATCGTTTAAGTTTCAGAATTATTTTAATCAAAGGTTTAAAATAAGGCAATGCTCATGTTTTGAAGCTTCGAGAAAATTGTGCCCTAACTCATTGGGTTCCGATTCTTCTCGTTAAATCTAAACAACCAAGTACCCTTTTTCTTTTCTAATCAAAACGCATAAAAATTTTAAATAAAAAAACTTATTCTCGAGAATTCGAAATGTTGCGTCCTAACTCACTAGATGTGACGTTTTATGATAAACCGTAATATATACATATTTTAATCCTACATTTGGCATACTTTTGGATGATTTATCCTTTGAATTGTAGAATCTGATGCTCCTAATCCTTTAATTTCATGTTTTATACTTAGGAGAGTATAGGAGGATGAAAAGAACGAGAAATAGGCCAAAAACAGAGAAAATAGGCCAAAGTAAGAAATCCACACGGCCTAGAGTTCGCCACACGGCCTGGAGTTTGCCACACGGCTGTGCCACTTTAGCAGACTCGAACATGGCCCTGGGCTCGATTCACATGGGCGTGTCTCTTCCGTGACCTGTTTTAATTCCACTTGGGAACAGATACTTAGAGGCAAAGAAAGACATTCCGAAAGCCTATATAAACACCCTAAGTGTAACCTAAAATGGGAGTTGGACGGAGGTCGACAGAAGTTCGACAGAAGGCCTCTGTCAGGGTTCTTTTGACAGGAGCAAAGCCAGAGAGGGCTGAATACAAGGGATTACTCCAAGAAAGCCAGTTGATCCATCTCAGAAGCAGGAACCACACTCAAGACTGAGGATTTTCCCCTCAATTTCCTTCAGGGGGTTTTAGGGTTTTCTTTATGTTTTGCTATTTAATTTCTTTTGAGATGTATTCTTTTATAATTGTGAACTAAACCCCTCAAAATGAAACCTAAGACGGATCTTGTTATTGTTTTTTGAACTGTATGATAAATACTTGATTTGTTCTTAATTATGTGTTCTTAATTCTTGCTTTAATATTTCAGGATATTGATTCAAGTATTGATGTGCTTATTCAGAGGAGCAAAAGTCCTTGTTTAAGAGTAGATCTAGCATAGTTAAGCGGAGTTGATCGCACTCCTAGAAATAGGACGTCGAAAATCTGCCAGATTAGGGTCAAGCCTAATATGGGAGTCCATAGATCGAATTAATGCAACACTAGGGGTTTTAATTAGAGAGAGATTTCAATTAATCAACCTAGGGTTAGACGTTAGTAGCCTCAAAAGAGGTATTAATATAAATTAGGGAATCCTACGAATCAAGTCAAGTGAATAAATCGTCTAGTTTAGAGTTAAATAACAAGTGAAGTCTAGGTGGATTCTTCCTCGGGTATTATCTTAATCAATTGGTTTTCTCAAAAGTATTTTCCCCAATTTATTCTCTGTGTCTTAGCATCCTTAGTTTAGTAATTAGTTAGAATAGACATCAATCCTCTTTATTTTAGGCTGATAATAAAAAGAAAGTTAGTACTAGTACTTTTGGTTCCCTTGGGTTCGACATTTCGGTCTTGCCACTAAGCTATACTACTGTTCGATAGGTGAACTTGCCTTAATCGTGGTGATAGTTAGTTTTTAGGCTCGATCATTCTTTTTATAAATATTAAAGCTTTCAGACCACCATCAAGTTTTTGGCGCTGTTGTCGGGGAACTAAAATATTAGGAACGCTTAATTTTTATTACTTTAGTCATTTTTCTTTTATTTACTTATTTCTTTCTAATTTTTTAAGTTTTATGATCTCTCTTTTATTTTGCTTCTGATAGGTTTTTCTAGTTTATGACTAGAAGGAACCCGTCAGGACCCTTGATTTTTGACAGCGATATAGAAGGTACCATTCGCAAAAACCGCAGAGAAATAAGGCGAAGCTTACAATACATAGAAGAAGAGCAAGAGGACAAAACCAATACTACCGAAGAGATGGCTGATAATAATCCACTACCTCCTATGGTTGCCGCAAATTTGGTGAATCAAAATCCTGCTCCTCGTACTATGTATGACTATGCTAAACCTAATTTAACAGGAACTGAATCAAGTATTGTTAGACCTGCTATTACTACAAATAATTTTGAACTGAAACCTAACACAATTCAGATGATACAACAATTTGTTCAGTTTGATGGTTTGCAGGATGAAGATCCAAACAATCACTTGGTGAATTTCCTAGAATTTTGCGATACTTTTAAAATTAATGGCGTTTCCGATGATGCCATTCGCCTTCAATTGTTTCCCTTCTCATTGAGAAACAAAGCCAAACAGTGGTTGAACTCTCTTCTACGAGGATCAACCACTACATGGGATCAAATGACCAAGAAGTTCTTATTAAAATATTTTTCGCCGGCTAAAAAAGCCAAGTTGAGGAATGATATCTCTTCTTTTGTGCAAATGGGTTTAGAGACACTTTACGATGCATAGGAGAGATACAAGGATCTATTGAGAAGGTGACCTCACCATGGGTTACCCTTGTGGCTACAGGTTCAAACCTTCTATAACGGTGTGAACCCCTCAACAAGGCAGCTTATTGATGCAGCCGCCGGTGGAACACTGAACAACAAGACCCCTGAAGCGGCTTACGAATTTATTGAAGAAATGTCACTAAATAACTATCAGTGGCAATTCATGAGGACAAAACTAACAAAAGCTATACATCCAGTTATGCAGTGCGATATGAATGGAGGAGGAATGAGCAATATAGAATACCCACCTTACAACCTGAGCGCTAAAAACGAACAAGTTCACTATATGGGTAATAATTCTAGACCTCAAAATAACCCGTATAGTAATACTTATAATCCAGGTTGGAGGAACCACCCCAATTTCTCATGGGGTGGCCAAGGAAATTAGAGACAACAATCCCTCCCAGGCTTTCAACAACAACCCTACCCACAAGAAAAGAAGCCGAACCTTGAGGAGATGCTAACAAAATTCATCGCGATGTCAGAAACCCATTTCTAAAACACCGAAATAGCACTCAAAAATCAAGAAGCATCGATTCAAGGGATCAAGAACCAGTTAGGAAAACTTCCCAAGATCATATCAGAACGACCACAAGGCAGCTTGCCAAGCAACACTGAAACTAACCCAGAGGAGCAACTTCAAGCCATAACTGCTCACGATAGCGAAGGGTTAGATGAACCCAAAGTAAGCCAAGGGAATGTGGTAGAGGAAGGTAAGGTTGAAGTAAGTCATGATAAGCCAAAACCGGTAATTAAAGAGTACCAACCTCTTGTACCATACCCCAATGCGATGAAGAAAGACCACACAGATGAACAATTTGGTAAATTCCTTAACCTTCTAAAGAAATTACATATTAACTTACCGTTTCTTGAAGCTCTTTCACAGATGCCAGATTCAAGGAAATTTTTAAAAGAGCTTTTAACAAACAAACGGAAGTTAGACGAGGAGTCACATGTGGAGCTAAACGCAGTATGCTCAACAATTCTACAAAATAAACTACCACGAAAATTAAAAGATCCAGGGAGTTTTACAATTCCATGCTTAATTGGTAGTATATCTATTGATAATGCTTTAGCTGATTTAGGGGCAAACATCAATGTTATGTCTTATAAAATGTTTAAACAGCTAGGTCTAGGGAAACCCAAACAAACTAGGATGAGCATTCAATTAGCTGATAAAACTATAAGAATTCCTAGGGGTATAATCGAAGATGTACTCGTGAAAATTGATAAATTTATATTCCCAGTAGAATTCGTTGTTTAGACATGGATGAGGACAACAATGTTCCTTTAATTTTAGGAAGACCCTTTTTAGCAACTGCTAGAACTAAAATTGATGTTGATATAGGAGAACTCATACTTTGTGTCGGTGACAAAACGATCACTCTTCAAGCTATTGACTCGGCTAGGACATCAAATAATAAAGGTGAAAACATAAATTCTATTAATAACCATTATGTTAAACCTTCTTTTCAGGAAGCACCACGGAATTACACAACTGAGCCAGATCTTAGACCTCATGCCAACAAGGAAATAACTCATGAGGAACAAAGACTTCAGATCGATGAACTAGACGAGTGGAAAACACATTTCAAGGAGAAATTAGGAACACATGAAGCAGAACCAAAGCAAAACCATGTCAAACTTAAGGATGAGCCAAACAAATTTAAGATTAGAGACCAGGTAAACACTACTCGACTCGAACTATATAAGATTCATAGGACTGATGGTAGGGGAGAGGAGTTTCAACTCCTTAAACCACCATGAATACGCGACTGAGAGGTAACTCTAGCTTAAGACTTTAAACAAGTGCTTCTCGGGAGGCAACCCGAACACTAACCCCATTAATTTTCATATTTTTATTTTTATTTTTACTTTTAGCACCTAACTACAAACTAACCAAATTAACGAAGCGTAGGTTCCCTCCCACACGGCCTTACACACGGGCGTGGCCGTGGTCGTGTGGACACTACGAATTTGCACACCGGCGTGGCAGAGATCGTGCAAAAATAGGACAAAATTTTCCCCAAGCCACGAGCTCCGACTAAAGGCCACGGCCGTGCGATACGGCCGTGGTCGACACCGATTCCTCAAACATGGGCGTGGCGACTTGCACATTGGCATGGGAGAAGCGAACGAAGCTCGGCACGGCCATGTGGGATAACACGCCCACAGCACACGAGCGTGGGCCACATATCAGGCATGCCAAAACCCTAATTTTTGACACACGGGTTAAAAACAAGTCACACGAGTGTGTTACATGCCCGTGTGCCCCTATTTTTATATAAACCATTCACTATCCATTATCTCCTTCACTCAAACCCTAGCCCTTCTTCCACCACCACTCACACAAACCGCTACCATTCATCCCTTTTCCCCTATTCCAATCACCACTATGACTAAAGGTAAGCCCAACACTACCACTCCCATGTTAAAAAGACGAAAAGATCCTGGCAAGGTCGCCCCATGCACAATCACTCTTCATAAGTTCATGCCGGCGGCTTCATTCACCCAACAACACAAGAATCTTTAAATTTGTTCAGTTTTTCCTTTTCTTTTCTCTTCTCATTTACTTTTCCTTCCCTTTATCTTTCTTATCTTTAATTTTTATTATTACATTTTGATTTCTTTGATTTAGGTTCTAAAGGCTGCTTGGGAATCACCACACCACGACCACTGCCAACTCAAGGAATCCATCCAAAATCCTGGAAGTTTCACTTCTCCCTATCTTTTATGATTTCATGCTATATAACTTTGTACATTGAGGGCAATGTACATCTTAAGTGTGGGGGTTGAATTCTAAAAGTTCCTAACTTTTTGCATTATTCTCAAATCCCTGAATTTTGTCTTTTCGTCTCATATCACTATTAGAACAAATTCTGATTGATTTATGATTTTTATTGATGTCTTGAATTAAAACATAGGCGGTTATGCATTGATTGTTTAAACTTGAAGGCTTTAGAGAATAAGCATGATAATTTGATTTTTGAAAATTAAAAATTTGCTAGGTTGTTCCCCTAAGTTTAAGTATTATCTTGAAATTTGAAGTTCACATGGTTGACATCAAAAACTAATAATTTCTGAGAGATTTTGAGCCTTTAGAGCATACATTCTTTCGTGCTCACTTTTATTGTTGCTTTGAGTGAGTCAATATTGATCTGTTATTCTAGAACTTACTTCGATTATGCATGTCAAAACCACATTTTTGATTTGATATATTGAGATGATAAAGGCACCTAGGATTTAACCCACTTACTTCCCAAAAGGCCTGCCTCCATAATTAACCCCTAGTGAACCCATTTGATCCGAATTAATCATTTCTTGATTTACCCTTAATATTAACCCAAGACTTATCTTTTTGATTCATTAAAGAATTTTTCCTATTAACCTTTTCGTCGAGATTTGATTTGAGAAGTTGTCTAACTATGTTCTCTATTTCAGTTGAAAATTACCTATAATCGTATGATTTGTTCTAATTAATAAAAAATTTGAAAGTATATCCATTATTAGTTCTATTTTTTTATGAGCTTAAGCAGTAAATCTCACATCTTTAGAAGAAGCTCGTATTATTAATGTAATTATTCATTATTAGTCTATTTTTCTAGTTAGGTAATTTGTCAATTCAATCTTGATTCTAACCTCCTCTTTCAGCCTGTAACCACGCCCCTAACCAAGTCACGTTAAACCCTTTTTAAAGACCTTTTGATCGATGTATCATCTCAATTTATAGTGGTGGAGATTTGATTTTCATGCAAGCCTATGGTAATAACTTTACATGTTGACTATTGAGTGCTTAATTTATTGCCCCTTAAACACTTCGAGTGATTTGAGTGAATCCTTAGTGAGGATGTTAACTCTGTGATACTTTGAATCAAAGGTAATTACTTAGATAAGGGGGAATACCTATATTTTTCCATGAATAAAATACTCAGCTTAGATTGTTTGAAACTTTAATGTTCTTTTAGTTGAATTCCCAATGTATGATTACCTATGGATTATTTCGAAACATTATTGATAGGAATTATAACTTGAGAAGAACGAATTTTAATTGTAAGTTGAGGATTTTGCTTGAGGACAAGCAAATGCTTAAATGTGGGGGTATCTGATAAACCGTAATATATACATATTTTAATCTCACATTTGGCATACTTTTGGATGATTTATCCCTTGAATTATGGAATTTAATGCTCCTAATCCTTTAATTTCATGTTTTATACTTAGGAGAGTATACGAGGATGAAAAGAACAAGAAATAGGCCAAAAAACGGAGAAAATGGGCCAAAGTAAGAAATCCACACAGCCTGGAGTTCACCACACGGCCGTGCCACTTTAGCAGACTTGAACACGGCCTTGGGCTTGATTCACACGGGCGTGTCCCTGCCGTGACCTGTTTTAATTCTACTCGGAAATGGATACTTAGAGGCAAAGAAAGACATTCCGAAATCCTATATAAACACCCTAAGTGTAACCTAAAAAGGGAGTTGGACGGAGGTCGACAGAAGTTTATTTGAAGGCCTCTGTTAGGGTTCTTTTGACAGGAGCAAAGCCAGAGAGGGCTGAATACAAGGGATTACTCCAAGAAAGCCAGTTGATCCATCTCAGAAGCAGGAACCACACTCATGACTGAGGATTTTCCCTTCAATTTTCTTCAGGGGGTTTTAGGGTTTTCTTTATGTTTTGCTATTTAATTTCTTTTGAGATGTATTCTTTTATAATTGTGAACTAAACCCCTCAAATATCTGAGGGGGATGAAACCTAAGATGGAACTTGTTATTGTTTTCTGAACTGTATGTTACATACTTGATTTGTTCTTAATTATGTGTTCTTAATTCTTGCTTTAATATTTCAGGATATTGATTCAAGTATTGATGTGCTTATTCAGAGGAGCAAAAGTCCCTGTTTAAGAGTAGATCTAGCATAGTTAAGCGGAGTTGATCGCACTCCTAGAAATAGGACGCCAAAAATCTGCCCGATTAGGGTCAAGCCTAATATGGGAGTCCATAGATCGAATTAATGCAACACTAGGGGTTTTAATTAGAAAGAGATTTCAATTAATCAACCTAGGGTTAGACGTTAGTAGCATCGAAAGAGGTATTAATATAAATTAGGGAATCATACGGATCAAGTCAAGTGAATAAATCGTCTGGTTCAGAGTTAAATAACAAGTGAAGTCTAGGTGGATTCTTCCTCGGGTATTGTCTTAATCAATTGGTTTTCTCAAAAGTATTTTCCCCAATTTATTCTCTGTGTCTTAGCATCCTTAGTTTAGTAATTAGTTAGAATAGACATCAAACATTTTTATTTTAGGCTAGATAATAAAAAGAAAGTTAGTACTAGTACTTTTGGTTCCCTTGGGTTCGACATTCCGGTCTTGCCATTAAGCTATACTGTTCGATAGGTGCGCTTGCCTTAATCGTGGTGATAGTAAGTTTTTAGACTCGATCATTCTTTTTATAAATATTAAAGCTTTCAGGCCACCATCATTTTATCATCTCGTGGTAAGAATTTCTAAAAAACAAAGGCAATATTCCGTATTCGAGAATTTTGAGAAATTGTGCCCTAACTTACAGGGTCCGAATTTTTCATAAAGCCCAAATAACCTAATACCCTTTTCAAACTTTATTACACGGGTTTTAAAAATCAAAAAGATAAGTTCAGTTTCGAGAATATAAGTTGTTGTACCCTAACTCACTGAGTATGACATTTTATTTCTTTGAAATAAGAGGGGTTTTGGCATCCAATGTGATTCCGTTCAATTTTTTTTTTTGCAAACGGATCGTAATCTAGAATCTTTTCAAATTTTCGGCATTAAGACAGTAAATAATCAATTAAGTACCAATTTTGGGCGCTACGAGGGTGCTAACCCTTCCTTGTACATAACCGACTTCCGAACCCATTTTCTCGAGTTTTTGTAGACCAAAATATGTTTTAATAAATCAAAGTTCTATTAAAATGATCAATATCAAAGTTTTATTAAAATGATCAATCTCAAGGTGATCCGATCACACCTCAAAATAGGGTCGGTGGCGACTCCATTTTTTATTTTCCAATCGATCCCTGTTTTTTTTCAAAAAAAAAAAAGAAAAGGTTTCGACACAAATGATTATAGTTGTGCAATATAAATATAAATATATTTAGTTTTTGTTTAAATATCTATAGCTAAATTAAAATCAAAATTTTATAAAAATTTTATGTATATAATTCTTTTAATCAAAATTTATTATAATTATACGGTTTTATCTGTTTGGGGTTGAATGGGACTATTATTCGTCATTCATATCTCACAATTCAATAAAGAAACATTAAATTCAAAACATTTAAATTTTTAATGCATTTAATCGTACGAAATAAATGTTCGTTTTTAGTATAACGAAACTTCATTAATGGTGCAACAAGTAGGGCAGCTTCCTCTGTAAGATAAAATGCATATAATATTTATCAAATTTGAACTCAAAAAGAATACTTTACTTTTATATAATTAGGGTCATTTTAGATGGAGTTTATTTTTAGTGTAGTGTATTTAGCTTTTTCTTTTTTCACATTACAGTATTGTTACAGATTTTCACCGTTACCATTATTTTTATACTGACCACAGATAAATATACCGTCCATCCAAAGAAACCCTTAATCTTGCCATCAAGCTAAGAAGAAAATGTCGACCAAGTTAAATTTGTTGTTAAATTTGTTCTTTGTGGAAAAATAAAGCGATTTTGTGTGTGAGAAGTGTGTAGGGTGAGTTTGGTGATGGAGCTTTTTGTAGTATACTTGTTCATAGATTGGGTAATCTGTTAGACTCGGTCAATTTTGTTTGAGTTGGAGTTTAGTTTGAATAAGGATTTTTTGTCTTCAGTTCGGCTCAAGTTTCAATTAAATGATTTTTAAAATATTTTTATTTAAATTTAATTATAAAATATATAAACATCAATAAAAATTTTATATATTTTATTAGTTTTAAATAAAGATGCTCATGGGCTAGGTCGAGTTGGATTCTTGTCGGGCCTAAACATGATATTAATATATTTTATGTTTGCTCAAGCTCGGCCCGACCCGAAATATAGGTCTAAATTTTGTCCAAGCCCGCCCATATTTGCAAAAGACTAACCCAAACTCATTTTAGGCCCGCCCATATTATTTTTAAATTTTTTAAAAAATATTTATATCATTTTCATTTTATATTTAATAATTTAATAATTTATTTATTTATTGAAATTTTTTATATAGTCATCTTAACATTATTTTAATGTTTAAATAAGAGTAGTATTATATATTTAATATAGGTTTATTTTTTAATATGTTATAAATTAAATATAAAGTATTATAAACTTAAAAATGGGCCGGTTCGAGCCAGACTCAGACCTTGAATGTTCAAGCCCGAGTCCGAACCATATTTTAAACAGGCCTAATCTTTTTACCTGAGCTCATTTTCAAACCTAATATTTTTACTAGAGCTGATCATGGGCCGGGCCACCCGGCCCCGCTCGAGGGCTTGCCCGAAAAATGGGAGGGTTTGGGCAAAAATATAGACTCGAAAAATGGGCTTGGACAAAAAAACGAGGTCGGTTTAGAAAATGTGTCGGGGCCTATTTTTTGGCCCGAGCCTGCCCCAGCCCGAATTATATAATAATTTTTATTTTATTTTATTTTTAGTCATTTTAAATTTTTAATATAACTACTTTTTATTATATTTTCAATTTGTGTATTATTTTAAAATTGTTTTAATATCATTTTTATTTGTTTTAATATTTGTTTTTATGTTTTTAAATGTATTTGACTTATTATATTTTAATTTTTTTATTTAATAAAATAAGCTTAAAAATTTTAATATGGGCCGGGCTTAGCAATTTTATTTTGGGCCGGGCTTGGACAATTTTTTAGACCCATATTTTGGCCTGGACTGGGCCCGGTCCTAGAATTTTGTTTGGGCCCGGCTCGAACCCAGCCTGAACCGGCTCATGATTAGCTCTAATTTTTACCCAAACCCTCTCAAATTTTAAATGGGCCTTTGGGCTTAGACGAGTAGCCCGACCCATAAATAGGTCTAATTTTAAATAGTATTATGAATTTTTTAAACAGGTCAAGTCGAGTAAAACTCATACTTAGGCCTAATTTTTTTTTAAAATCAAACCTCAACTCGACTTAAACGAATCAAGATCTCTATTTTATAATAATTAGTAATGTTTATTTTAATAGAAATGTACGAAGTTAGTACTATGATAAGATTAAGTAAAGATTTTAATTCATATAATTAATATTTTTTTTTCTAAAATATATATATTTGTATAGTGGAACACTTTTAATTATGAAAATTAGTTATATTTACCGGCTTCCTAGAAGCTTGGTTTTTTTGTATTGATCGGTTAGAATTTTTCTCTTGGTCAAGTCAATGATGCTACAAACAATTTTTTTCCCTAATTATTACAATAAAAAGAATAGAATTTAACTTTCCAAAAAAAAAAAAGAGAAAATAATTTACCTACTTTATCTTTTTATATTATATTCTCATGTCATTGGTGTGCTTTATTAAAGCAAAAGATGATACCAATCTTCATTAAAGTTAAGTTAGTGGAAATAAAAATAAAAAAGCAAAAGGAATTCTAATCAATTAGATGATGACTTAACCTCATATAGGATCATATGTAAGTTATCATTTCAAAGGAAAAAAAAAAAGAACAACAATGGGAAATGATTTCACTAGAGGAATTCTCTCTGTTTCTCTTGCAATCTTTGCTATTGTTTTCCCCATATATGCGTTTGAAACTTCCATCTTCTTAGACCAAAACAATGCCGCCGCCACCACCCTATGCAATTCCACCGTAACCGAAGATTGTAGCCGTAATGTAAACGGAGACAGTCACTCGTCTAAACGTCTCCTTCAAGGAGGACCAACATACGATCGTGGTCGTCACATATGTTACGGAGCTATTCAGAAGCCGGGGGTTTGTAATGGTAACATCTACGGTAATTGCATTGTACCTATCGGTCCATCATATCGGCCTTGTACTGTGTATACACGATGCAAGCGAGGAGTTCGATAATCATTTTTTAAAGATTGTCAAATTTGTTTTTAGCTTATTTCATCTATGTTTTGAGTAAGCAATTTCATATGTTGCTTTTCTTAATCTTGTCATTATAATTCTCATAATAATCTATTCACTTACACAAAAGCTGTCCTCAATTCATTGAGGTGTAGAATTTTTAATTGGAGCATATTGTTTTAAGAACAACTAAAAGGGTATTGGTTTTCTAGGGTTGGTTTGGATGATTAAATATATGAATTTTATGTGTGAGTTTTCTTTTAAATTATTCTAAATTTAAGATTTATTATGTGTAGATTTTATCTCAATTTATTTGAGCTTAAGTTTAGCTATTTTCTGATTTTTAGCCTATTTCATTTCATGTTTAAATTATTTTAATTCTAATTAATCTAACATATATTATTTGTGATTTATATTATACTTATAATTTTAAACTCCAAAAAGTCTCATGTATATATTCATATTAAAATTTATAGATTTATATAACTTTTAAATTTATTATATATTGATTCCAATATGCTCAATCATTCATAAATTCATATATGTTAATATTATTTTTCATGTAGTGCTTATGTTTTGATTAATTTTCATGTTACATTTATATTTATCTCATATTTTAAACAATTTATTTATAATAACTCTATTTCGATTCTAATTTCATTTATTTAAGAGTTTATCATTATATTTATCATATATATATGTAGTTAAAATTATTAATTCGATTTTTTAAGCGGATTTGTTTAATATTAGGGAATAATTATTGGGACTCAATGTTTTACTATTTTTATCATGATAATCGGAATTGAGTTAGACAGGCCAATTGAATTGAAAATCGGTTAAATATTTACCTAAAATAAGAGATAAGTTAAATTCACCCATAAAAAAAATCAATAAACATTTTATCTAATCAAAACTATGGATTTTAATTTTTTATCCTTAGAGAGCTGATGCCAGAGCACTCCATGTATTGACAAACCATAATTATTGTACTCTTGGTGCTGAGTGATGGCTTTTTGTGTTCTAATTTCCATTTGCCCCCTGCATTGGCCGAAATTGGTCGGGATTTGCACTAGTCTTTGGAAACCGAACTAAAGTCAATGAAAAATCGAAGGTTTAATTTTGTCATTAGTTCCTATATTCTTTGAATTTTTATAAATTAACTTCTCTATTTTTATTTCTTTATTTAAAAAATTAAAATCTAATTAATAATACTATTAAATTTGAATATGTGGCATTTTAGTATCGAAAGGTCTAATTTAAAAATATGTCATAATTTCCTATACTCTTCGTGAATTTGAAATTTAGTTTTTTTACTTTTCAAATTTTAAAATTCAGAACTAACTGTTAATTCTGTTAAAATAAATTTGTTAAATTCAAGTTCATTAAAACACTATTTTTCTATTTACATTATTATCAAGTGAGTATTTTTTTTTATTTCAAAATGTTGCACCAATAAAATTAAAAAGAAATAACAATGTTAGACCAAAATTGAAACTTAAATTTCAAGTTTTCTTAAAAAATAAAAAATAAAACTTGACCAAGTCAAGCAAAATCACTGTCATTTTCTTTCACCAAATTTGAAGATGAAATAGCAAAGGCCCCCACTATAAGACCCTTAAACCAATCAATGAAACCATACCCTTTCATTACTTATCCTCAATTTACTACTTTTTCTTATAGATAATCTCCCAACATATTATTTATTTAAGTGCCTACAAACTCAGAAAAACAAATCGGAAAAAAAAAAAAGATCAAAAGAGGAACAATGGGATATTTTCCATTGTTCATATTAGCTTGTTTGCTGTTAATCAACAACGGTGTGACCAAATCAGCACCTTTAGCTTTTCCTGAGAGCAAACCAAACACTACGAAATACGATGAAACAATTGGAGAATTCATCGAAGATGAAGAACAAGTGGTGTTGTTCGGTGAATCCGAGGTGAAACAAAGGAGCCTTGCTGCAGCTACTCCTATATCTTATCGAGGGTTACAGCGTCAACCGGTTTGCAATGCGAATATTTATGGGAATTGTATAAAACCTGCAGGTCCTGATTATCGGCCTTGTACAACATATAATCGTTGCAAGAGGGGAGTCAAATGAAAAAAAAAATTAGGACCAAAAAATATGGAATTTGATGTTTTGTTTTTGTGTTTGGTTTTGATGTTACTGTTCTTCTGTTAGTAGATATATTGTGATTAATAAAGAATTTATACAAATCATTGTGGGTTTAAGAACTGAGTTCTTCGCATAATTATAAGGTATGGTGTGAAAAACCAGAGATATGGGAAAGAAATTGGTGAATCTACCTTAGAGGTCCCTGTAATATAGAGACTTGATCAAATTAGTCTTTGTACTAGTGAAAAGATTCAAATAAGACCAAATTAGAATAGATTTAACATTTACTGTTTAATATATATATATATATATTATTTACTATTTAATAGAGTTAATATTTTTAAAATTTTTATGGTTCTTTAAATGAAATATTCTGTTTGAAATTGAACTACAATTGAAAAAATAAATTCAAGATATTTTTTATAGTAAATGTTAACTCCGTTAAAACTTGGACTTATTTGATTTTTTTTAATAATATAGGGACTAAATTGATCTATTTAATAATAGAGGGAATAGTTTAATCTAGTCCTTATAATACAGGGACCTCTCAAATATTTTAACCGAAGGAAATTGAATGAATTTGAGGGAAAATAATTAAGAAAACTAATCTGATTTTGTATATGAATAAAAAATTGAAAATATGAATTCTAAACATTCTTTCTCAAAGAAAACATATATGAACTTGATTTGCAAGATTGAATCTATTTCTACTTATGGGTTTGAAATTTGAAGACAAATTTAGTGTAACACCCCAAATCCGGCCTAGACGTTATGGCCGAATTCGGATGAGTCACATGAAATGGATTGGAAAACCGTTGTCACTAAGTTCAAATCTTTCCAGTTCATTAGCCTTTATCGCTCTTATCAGTTTCAAAGCTCTCTTTCATTTGGCCATTTGGAGATAAAACGTGTTTTTAGTAGAAGCTTATAAAATCGTTAAGTTTAGGCAAAATCGTTCGATATTTTTAGAAATCATGTTTTTAGATAAAAACTGTCATAGTGAAAAGTACGTTAAAATCCAAATACCCAAAACCAAAACCAAACAGTTTAAAACAATCCAGAAAGTCCCAGAAAATACAAACTCCCAAATGGAAACGCAAAACTTAAATAAACTAAAACAAATAAAACAGTTTTGACGAGTGGTCACCGTTGAGTCCTCCGCAGCACCAATCTGCCTAAGACTGTGGGTTACCTGTACAAACAAACAGAAAAGAGTGAGTGTAATTAAACTCAGTGTGTAACCCTACAGAATTAAGCATGCACACAATAGAATATCAGAATCAGATAGATGCTGGTTCGGGCTTAAGCCCATTACAGATACATATATACGAATCAGAATCAGATATCAATGTCCTACCCTCATCCTCTACACACCATCTTTGACCATCCCTACACACCATGTGGGGTTTAAAACACCTACCCAGCCTTACACACCACGCTGTACTGATACGACACATATTAGATATAATGCAGCTGTGCTGGCAGATATCAAGCATAATCTGCCTTTCAGAACACTTCCTCCAATATATATATCACCCCAACCACAATATCAGACACAGAATATCCAGTTTCAGACACACATATTAACCATGCTTACATACAAATATAACATGCATATACTATCATACTCAGTACAGGATATCAGTCAAACTGATCATACAGTTTAGGGTTTTGTTAGCCCTTACTGACCCTACAGTAGGCCCACAGTCGTTTGGGACGACCCATGCAACCCTAGGGAAAATTTCAAAAATTTGGGCCCACATGCCCAGATTGGCCTAACCCAGTTATCACACAACCTAGCCCAGTTATCACACGCCCGTGTAGCGTGCCTGTGTGGGCCCCTACACCCAATTCGGTTTAGCTCGTATGGCCCACACGCCCACACTCCAACCATCACTCGGCCTTGTCTTACGTACGGTCTGGACTTAGTCGATCACACAGTCGTGTCGTCGCACACTGCCTACCACACAGCCGTGTGGCGTCGACAGAGTGGTTTTTCGGCTTTCGCCGAATCCATTTTTTTGCGTTTCGGGTACACACCTATTTCGGTTTTGACGTAATAACACACCCGAGATCACCAAAACCTACAATTCATCAATTATCTTGAATTAATCACCTAAAACAATAAATTAAACCGAACTCCCTCGAACTAAATCAAGTCACAATTCGAATACTCAAAGCTTACCCAAATTCTTGAACGCCTCCAACTAAGATTCCAAGAGAGGTAGATCCCCTCCTTCACGATTCGCTGCTGTGCAGAGCAAAATTTTAATCCCACGAAAATATTTGAGAATAAAAACATAGATTTTAATGTTTTACTCTCACGAACTAACACTGTCAAACCCAAACCATAGTTAAAGGGAATATAACCCCACTTACCAGCCGATTAAAGAACAAGAAACCGCAGAACAACGATTGAACGTAAGATTCACGATCTGAATTAAAGAATTGAAAGAAAGTTTACCAAAAAAAGAAAAGAAAAGAAAGCCGAAGGGAAGAATAGAAGAAATTTTTAAGTCAAAAGTTTTTGGGAATTTAGGAGGAGAGAAAAGATAACTACCAAAATTAAGATTATGCTCCCACATCCCTAACTTTTCTCCCCCACTAACCCACTCAAAAACCTGCTCAACAGAAACTCTAGCAGGCACGCCAGACAAAAAAATAACAACTACGCTTACGCAGAGATTCGAACACAAGACCCTCAACACACCAACACCCTTACCACTTGAACCAGCATGCTCATTCTGATATGGAATTACAGGCAATTAAATATAAGCCCACCGAATAGAGATAGGGCTTAATTCCAAAAAATAACAAAATTTGCCAAAGCTAAGGCTTGAACTTAGGACCTCTCACACATACTTAGAACACTTAACCACTAAAGTAGATACACAGTTGTGCCATATTTTCACAAAAGCAAAAATAAGTATTTTGGGGCATTACATCCAGTATATTATCTTAGATTTTTTTAACATAAATTTTGGGAGAAGAGATAGTGGTATAATATCTTATTGTTTATTAGTTACGTTTTATCCAATTTCAAAAAATTTATTTACTTATTTAATATAAAAGTACACTTGAATAAGTCAAATTCAAAATGATTTGAAATTTTTATTGATAGATGAACAAAGTGAAAACATACAGGTAATACAAGTAAAAATACTTACTAATCTAATTTAACAAGTTGAAAGTACTTTAGCAGCTTTATTACATGTTCGGTATAGGGCTTTAGTATCATTCCCACAATATCTTGTAAACGGGAAGAGTCTTCTTATCACCACTATATCATCCCATACTGGTTGGATTTCCCAATTCACATTGATTTCTTTTCCTTTGAAAATTTTCCCAAGTAGTTTATCCTTAGTCTAAAACACTACAGATGATAAACCCATACGACAAGAAGATGCAAGGATGAATTGAGCAATCAACAGCTTGCTTTTGATCCTAGAAGATTGATCAAATTTTTTTCTAATAAATTTCTTTGTAATATCATCCAAAGGTTTTATTAGAATGACAACGCTAACTCTTGCATTTCCTTTCTTCCATTCAACATACACGTTATAAGTTGGTGTCGTCATGCTCTCCATTCTAGTCACCAAATTACTTTACACTAGCGGTTTGTGATTACACCGACTCTCATAAGCCTTAATCGCTCTATTGGTGTAAACTGTAGCTATGTTGATGACAACGATTAGAATTGGGGTTCCTCCCTCGAAAATAACCTAGTTTTGTTGGTTTCAAATACTCCATAAGTTTGAGGTAAATAATATGAAGTTGTCTCTATCCTTCTTTACTGATTTAATTCGCCTTAACATTGACAGAATCCATTCAATAGGAGAATTCATCTTCAAGCTATCAGTTTTGATTCCCAAGTTTGATCCAATCCAAACAACCCTTGTAAATGGACAGTCCGTAAAAAGGTGCTCTAAATCTTCTACATTATCATGGCACAGCGCACAACCAGTGTCTATGGTTTGAATTCTCTTTTTGATCTCCAACTTGCATGGTAAGGCATTGTTGATAAACCATAAAAGTAACATGTTTTAATCCCATGCTTGGCATGTTTTTGGATGATTTATTATATAATTTAGTGAAATTGATGCTTCTAATCCTTTAATTTTATGTTTCTATTCTTAGGTGAGCATAGAGAAGTGAAAGGAGTGAAAAACGGGCCAAAATCAAACAAAATGAGCTAATTTTAGGAACCACACGGCTTGGGCATTCCTACAGGGCTAAGCACATGCCCGTGTGAGCCACACGGGCTGGACACACGCCCATGTGTTAGCCCGTGTAGATATCGCTCCCTGTTTCCCAAACACACCGAAAAAAGCCAATTTTTAGGGTTTCTGGGTATTCTAAAGTCTATAAATACACACTAGAAGAGGACCTAAGGGGGCACGCAGAGTGGAACGAAGAATTTACTCAAAGAACGCCAACAGATTCAACTTAGAAGCAGGATCTCCTTCAAGGTTAAAGATCTCCATTCAATTTCTCTAGAAGTTTTTTGGGTTTCTTTATGTTTTGTTGTTTTCCTCCCAAATTATGAACTAAATTCCCTAGACCTAGGAAAGATGAAACCTATGATGGATCTCTTTATTTAATTTCTGAATTACATGATAAATACTTGATTTCTTAATCTCAATTATGTGTACTTATTTCATGATTTAATGTTTTTAGGATATTAATTCATGATTGATGTGCTTATTTCAGTGGAGCAAAAGTCCTTGTTTAAGAGTAGATCTGGCATAATTGAGTGGAGTTGCATGCAATCCTAGAAATAGGACAACATAAATCTACCGGATTAGAGTCAAATCTAATAGGGAAATCCATAGATCGAGTTAATGCGACAATATGGGTTTTAATTAGAAAGAGGTTTCAATTAATAAACCTAGAGTCAGTTATTTTTACTCTCGAATGAGATATTAATATAATTTAGGGATTTCTACGGATCAAGGCAAGTGAATAAATAATTTAATTCAAATTTAGAATAATAAGTGAAGTCTAGGTGGATTCTTTCCTGGGTATTGTCTCTCTTATTGGTTCAATATTTTCTTACTTAATTCTCTGTTGCGTCTCAATAATTAGTTTAGATAATTTTAGATTAAAAACAATTCTTTCAATTTATCAGCTAGATAATAAAAAGATAGTAATTACTAATACTTTTAGTCCTCGTGGATACGATATTCACGACTCACCATAACTATACTTCTATTCGATAGGTGCGCTTGCCTTTGTCGTGATTTTAGTTAGTTAAGTGAATCATCGTCAAGTTTTTGGCGCCAATGCCAGGGACAAAGATATTAGGAACACTTGATTTTTATTACTTTAGCCTTTTTTATTTTTATTACATTTTATTTTTGTTTTTTTTTATTTTTGTTTACTAACTTTTCTTTTATTTTCTTCTGGCAGGTTCCTTTAGTTTATGACTAGAAGAAACCCGTCAAAACCTATTCGACAGCGAAATTGAAAGCACAGCTCGCAAAAACCGTAGAGAAGCGAGGCAGAGTCGACAAAATACAGTGGAAGAGCAAGAGGACGTTATTATTACTGAGGAGATGACTGATAATCATAATAATCAGCTACCTCCTGTGGTTGCTGCAAATCCAGTAACTTCGAATCCTGCTCCTCGTACTATGTATGATTATGCCAAGCCCAATTTAACTGGGGTTGAATCGAGTATTGCGAGATCTGCTATTGCTGCAAATAACTTCGAACTGAAGCCAAACACCATTTAGATGATTCAACAATTTGTTCAGTTCGATGGCTTGCAAGATGAGGATCCAAATACTCATTTGGGCAACTTTCTGGAATTCTACGATACTTTCAAGATAAATGGAATTTCTGACGATGCTATTCGCCTTCAGTTGTTTCCATTCTCAATAAGAAATAAGGCTAAACAGTGGTTGAACTCCCTATCACGAGGTTCTATCACTACATGGGAGCAAATGACCGAAAAATTCTTATTAAAGTACTTTCCACCGACTAAGACAGCCAAGCTGAGGAATGATACCTCTTCCTTTGTGCAAATGGATTTAGAGACTCTATATAATGCATGGGAGAGGTATAAGGACTTACTAAGAAGGTGCGCTCACCATGGGTTACCTCTATGGCTACAGGTTCAAACTTTTTACAATTGTTTGAACCCCTCAACTAGGCGATTGATCGATGCAGCTGCCGGTGAGACTTTAAATAACAAAACACCTAAAGCGGTTTATGAGTTTATAGAGGAAATGTCACTGAATAATTATCAGTGGCAAGTCATGAGAACGAAGCCGATGAAAGCAGCCGGTGTTTTTAATGTTGATGCAGTCACCATGTTATCGAATCAGGTAGAACTTTTGAGTAAGAAAATTGATGGTTTATATGGTTCTATGCATGTAACACCCAAATACGTATCTGCTGCCAAAATAGATTTATGGCATTATAAAATTTAGGTCATAATTAAAAATAGTCTTATATATATATATATATATATATATATATATAGAAAAATACACAAACAAATCAAAAGGACTATAAGTGCATATATATGTATCACATGAATTTTCTTGAACATACTGATTATACTAGATCTTGAATATGTAACAAACATAGCATTTAAATAAACACATCTTTGATTACATGTATATTTCTCATGCTAAATTAAATTAAATGGAATTGAAGCTCAATTAATCCTTTGCACACTTTAATATATTAGCATGCGCATAAATGTACCACAAAAATTCATGTAACTTATTCCATACTTTTGCATGCATTTAACCGTGCCAAATTTGCTAATCATATAAGCAAATTCCAAATTCCTAATATGCATAATAGGTTCAAATTTTCAAATGACTATTTAGTAAAGGTTATGCATGACCTAATAGACTCCATAATCAATCAATTACCAAATTTTGCATACATATATATATATTACCACTTGAAAATAAATAAGAGCAAATGTTCAAGCATGCGACCGAATGCCATCAAGACTATATTTCCACCATTCGGCAATCTTAGTATTATTTCACATAAAGGAGTTTGATACCTATGACATTCACGTTCAAAAAGTCTATCAAAGATTCATATACTTAGCCACATAACAAACATACATATTCCAACATTTTTTTTCTTAGCATGATTAAAACTCATCCATAAACAATATTTACATGACTTTAGACTAAATAAAGAAAAGTAAGCCATTTTCGCATGGCATATCATTAACAAAGTATCATTCCAAAGTTAAGCTAGCCTATACATGCCTTATAATTGAAATTGTGATTTCTAATAATACCAAATTGAGTCGATAGTGTGATTGACTTCAGTGTCGATCCTCGGAACTCGTAGCTTGATCAAAATCTATAAAACGAACAATGGACACACTCAAAGTAAGCTTATTAGCTTAGTAAGTCCTAAGCAAATATATTATAATTCCAATCATCCAAGCAATTTATCATCAATCCAAAACATAAGTAATACGTAGTTCAACTTATAAATTCTATGTAATCGAATACCATTATTTTATTTAACTAAATAACCTTCATTTTCATGCTCATGTACACTATTCACCGAATATACTAAAAGATATACATAAGTATCATATACTTACATAAACAATTTCACCCACTTTCATGCTTTTGAGTAATCAATCTCCACATGGTATAACATATATATAACTTCCAAAAATCAATGTATAATACATTTGCTTACTCATGTATTCGTTCATTAACTTCGTATGCAACATATAAGTATGAAATACTTACCTCAATGTCGAATTAACATGATTCATTTTCAAAAGGCTTAAAATTTCTTGATTTGGGTCATAACTTTGTTGTTACATACTCTGAGCTCGAAATTTCAGTTCACAGATTTAGAACCTGCTAGGCATTTGCCCAAATCACAAACACCGGCACTAGGCTTGCTAGACCCAAGGTCCGAAGTTAAACACCGGTATTAAGCCTGCTAGGCAATAAGCCTGAATTATTTCACCGGCACGTGGCCTGCTAGGCTCGAAGCCCGAATAACTCACCGGCACAAGGCCTGCTAGGCTCGAAGCCTGGAATAATATCATAGTTAATCCATCAACTTACATTTCTTAATACTATCATTACCAATGAATCATATACAAAAATCACATTCACATATCATATCAAGTGTACTTATTCATTTTGCATTTACAAAACATATCCAATCCAATGTAAGACCTTTACATTCGGCTAACACATAAATTCATACTCAAATTTATCAAATAATATCATTAAACATGTTCATAATTAACTCTTTGATATATTTTAACTTAAGGACTTACCTCGACTATCGACGGACAGTGTAAACCGGCTATTCAATAATCTTCGTCTTTCCCCGATCCAAATCCGTTTTTCTTTGTTCTTGATCTAAACACATTGAAATTTAGCTCATTCAAGTACATTTCATTTCAATTTAGTCCCAAAACACATAAACGGACAATTTACCATTTTACCCCTAGTGTTTCACATTTTTACAATTTAGTCCTATTTGCATAAAACACAAAATACACAAAATTTCTCAATACCACTCAAGGGCCGAATATTCACAAGGACTATACAAGTCCATTTCTTTCATTTATTTTGCAAATAAGCCCCTCTAAAATTTTATTTTTACAAATTAGCCCCAATTACTCAATTTCACAAAAACTTCTAATACAAAACATACTAATCTTTAACATATCTTTAATTTAAAAACATCAAACATCACAAACTACATGAATACATCAATGGCCGAATGTCACATGCACACTAATCTAAAAAATTTTAGCATGGGTCGGATAATATACTAAGCAATGATCTCAAAAACGTAAAAATTATCAAAAACCGAAAACCAACCATACCTTAATCAAGCTTTAAAATGCCGAAATGTTGAAGAAACTCTAAGTTCTTCCTCCCTTTCACATTCGGTCATAGGAAAATAAGATGATAATGGTCTTTGGTTTTGTTTAATATTAATTATTTATCATTTTACTTATTTAACCTTTATAAAAAAATAAAACTAACATATATATTATGTCTAAAAAACCGTCCATCAACCATCCACTATCACATTTATGGCATATTTCTACTTTAAGTACTCCATATTAAGAAACCACTAACAAATAAGCACTTTTTACTATAGTTTGTAACTTTTACGCTTTACGCGATTAAGTCCTTTTTGTCAAATTAAACACTTAAACGATAAATTTTTTCTACAAAACTTTCACACACATTAATTCACACATAACAAACACAGAATATAATATTTAAATATCTCTCAAACTCGGATTCGTGGTCCCGAAACCACCGTTCTAATTTGGGTCAAATTCGGACTGTTACAACTCTCCCCCCTTAAGGATTTTCGTCCTCGAAAATCTTACCATTAAACAAAGTCAGATGTTGTTGCCTGATTGAATCCTCAGGCTCCCATGTTGCTTCTTCAACTCCATGCCGATTCCATAATACTTTCACTAATGGAATTCTCTTGTTTCTCAACTCTTTCATTTCCCGAGCTAGAATACAAATCGGTTCTTCCTCGTACGTTATATCGAATCGAATTTCAACCTCAGACGGAGTGATCACATGTGACGGGTCTGATCTATATTTACGAAGCATCGAAATGTGAAATACGTCGTGTATCTTTTCTAACTCCGAGGGCAATTTCAATCTATAAGCAACAAATCCAATACGTTCGATGATTTCGTAAGGTCCGATGAATCTCGGACTAAGTTTGCCTTTTTGACCAAAACAGAGTACTTTCTTCCACGGAGACACTTTCAAGAATACTCGATCTCTGATCTGAAATTCAATGTCCTTGCATTTTAAACCTGTGTAAGACTTTTGACGATCCAAGGCAACTTTCAAACTATCTCTGATTATAGCCACTTTCTGTTCCGTCTCTTTAATCAAATCAACCCCGTGTATCTTATTTTCACTGAGTTCGGTCCAATACAATGGTGTACGACACTTACAGCCATATAGAGCTTCATAAAGTGCCATTTTGATACTCGATTGAAAAATGTTATTATAAGAAAATTCAATCAAAGGTAAGTATTTTTTCCCACGTACCTTCAAACTCGAGGACGCAACATCTCAACATGTTCTCAAGTATCTGAATGGTTCGCTCATACTGACCGTCTGTCTGCGGATGAAAGGCTGTACTAAAGTGGAGTTTAGTGCCTAAAGCATCTTGTAACTTCTTCCAAAACCGCGATGTGAACCTCGGGTCTCTGTCTAAAACAATGGAACTAGGCACACCATGTAACCTCACTATCAGTGATACATACAATTCAGCAAGTTTATCGAGTGAATAGTTTGCACAAACTGGCACACAGTGAGCTGATTTGGTCAGTCTATCTACTATAACCCAGATTGCATCTTTCTTACTCGGTGTCATAGGCAAACTGGATACAAAATCCATAGTGATTCTATCCCATTTCCATTCAGGTATCATGATCGGTTGGAGTAACCCTGAAGGCACATGATGCTCGACTTTTACTTACTGACAAATTAAACACTTCGAAACAAATTCAGATATGTCCCGTTTCATGCCAGACCACCAATTAAACTGTTTCAAATCATTGTACATTTTCGTGCTACCCGAATGTATCGACAATCGACTATTATGAGCCTCATTCAAAATCATCTGAATCAAATCCATATTCCTCAGAACACATATTCGGCCTTTGAAGTTCAAGCAATCATTTGCATCGATTCAAAACTCTGCCTCTACATCATTTTCACACTGAACCCGTCTAGCAATCATTTCTTTGTCAATTTTCTGTGCATCACAAATTTGCTGAATAAACATCGGTCTTGCTTTCAACTCGGCTATGAGTGAACCATCACCAGACATAACCATATGTGCGTTTAACATACGAAGAGCAAACAATGATTTTCGACTTAATGCATCTGCGACAACATTAGCTTTCCCCGGATGGTAGTCAATTACTAATTCATAGTCTTTCAGTAGCTCTAACCCTCTGCATTGTCTCAAGTTCAAATCTTTATGAGTCATCAAATACTTCAGACTTTTGTGATTTGAATAAACATGACAGTTTTCACCGAACAAGTAATGACGCCATATTTTCAAAGCAAAAACAATGGCTGCTAGTTCCAAATCATGAGTCAGATAATTTCTTTCGTGAGGCTTCAATTGTCTCGAAGCGTAGGCTATGACTTTACCCTCCTGCATCAAAACGCAACCCAAACCATTCAATGAAGCATCACTATAAACAATAAATTCTTTACCCGATTCAGGCTGAGCTAACATTGGAGCTTCGGTCAAAAGGGCTTTCAACTGATCGAAACTTTTCTGACATTTTTTCGACCACTCGAACTTGACATCTTTCTGTAGTAGCTTTGTCAAAGGTGTAGCTATCATGGAAAAACCTTTGACGAATCGTCTATAGTATCCCGCGAGTCCCAGAAAGCTTCGAATTTCGGAAACATTCTTTGGTGGCTTCTAATCAAGTATAGCCGATATTTTGTTTGGATCAACCTGAATACCTGACGCTGAAACAAAATGACCTAGGAAGCTAACTTCATTCATCCAGAACTCACACTTACTAAACTTTGCATACAATTGTCGATCTCGCAAAGTTTGTAGCACCAGTCTCAAATGCTCGGTATGCTCGGTTTTATCTCTGGAGTAGATCAGGATATCATCTATAAATATACCACAAATCGATCCAAATACTGTCTGAAAACTCGATTCATTAAATCCATAAAAATCGCAGGTGCATTAGTAAGTCCAAAAGGCATGACTAAGAACTCAAAATGTCCATACCTCGTTCGGAAAGCAGTCTTTGGCACATTGGAATCTCTGACTCGCAACTGATAATAACCCGATCTCAAATCTATCTTCAAAAACACTGAAGCCCCTTTCAACTGATCAAACAAGTCATCAATCCGAGGCAACAGGTATTTATTCTTTATAGTCACCTTATTCAGTTGCCGATAATCAATACACATTCGCATAGTTCCATCTTTCTTTTTCACAAATAGAACTGGTGCACCCCAAGGAGAAAAGCTCGGTCGGGCAAAGCCCCTATCTGCCAACTCTTGCAACAGTGCTTTCAACTCTTTCAACTCAGTAGGTGCCATCCGATACAGAGCTATCGAAATCGGAGTCGTTCCCGATACTAATTCAATACCAAACACTATCTCTCGAACTGGCGGCAAACCCGGTAATTCTTCGGGAAACACATCTGAGTATTTGCACACAACTGGTACAGATTCAATCTGCTTTTTGAACACTTTATTATCCAACACATAAGCCAAGTAAGCTTCACATCCTTTTCTCACATACTTTCGAGCTAACATCGAGGATATAATGGTAGGCAACCCGCTCACATCATTAGATTCAACCCGTATGATTTCTCTGTTCTGACATCTCAAATCAATAATCTTTCTTTTGCAATTCACCACTGCATCGTGCAAAGTTAACCAGTCCATTCCCAAAATTATATCGAACTCGCCGAAAGGCAACAACATTAAGTCAACTGGAAAGTAGGAATCTCGAATCATCAACGGGCAACCTTTACACACTTTATCAACGAGAACACATCTACCCAAAGGGTTAGACACACGGATCACAAACTCAGTAGAGTTAACGAGTAGAGTCTTACTGGATACTAGAGTTTCACACACATATGAATGAGTTGAACCAGGATCAATCAATGCAATCACAGTTGTAATAACCAAATTTTGCCCGGCCCATAAAAAACCCAACAAAAAATTCTATCAAACAGCCCATTTTAACCTTGTTTTTTTACAAACCCAAAATTAAGCCCCAAAATAATAATAACAGTTCATTTGAGTGTCCAATTACAAAACCAATTAGACAAGCCCATTAGCCAAAATAAAAGCCATTTAAAAACCAATAAAAAATGATAAATAAGGTCCAAAAACAA
The DNA here is from genome assembly GCA_005393395.2 of Gossypium australe. Lineage (NCBI taxonomy): Eukaryota > Viridiplantae > Streptophyta > Magnoliopsida > Malvales > Malvaceae > Gossypium > Gossypium australe. Next base: position 99,151,800 of record CM016620.1, read on the forward strand.
TATCCATTTACAAAAGACCCACTAAGCCCAATTTACCCATTACAATAGACCCAATTACAGACCCCTAAAACCCAAACCCGAAGCCCAGTTAACCCAATTACAAACCAGCCCCAACAAGCCCATTTAGCCCAAAACGTTTTAGCCAACAAAGAACCCTAGCCCCCAATGTGCGCCGCATGCCTCTGCCGTCACCACGCCTGTGCCTCTAACTCCACTTGTTCTGACCAGCGCACACCCCGAGCCTCGGTCGACACCCACGCATGTCATCGCCCATACCCTGTAAAAAGGAGAAACAACAACAACAGTAGCAATAGCGGGGGAAACTATTTTGTAATCTTTTTCTTTGGCTATAAAGCCATCCGAAATGCAATGTAAAAAAGGGGGAGGGGACCCTTTCTTTTTGCGAGCTTTTGAAAAAACATTTCAGAAATCAAAAGAGAAGAACAAAATCGAAGCGAACCTTGTACCTTCAGTCTTTGAGAAAACATTGAAAATCAAAAGAAATCAAATACAGATTAGGAATTAAAAAGCAAAGAGAATACGAAGGTTGAGGGCATTTTCTGTTATCATTTACTGTTATTTTTCTTTATTTATTGTTTGCTTTACGGATCAAAACAATAACTAAAGAAGCGAAGGACATACCTGTGGGAGTAAAATCACTGGAACCTTCCCCTCCTTCATCGAAATCGGGGCTTCAGGGGATGGTTCCGGCGTTGAAATGGCCTCAGTGCCGAACTGGTGTCCCAAATCAGACCTCGGCGCGTCACTAATCACAGTCTCTGATGGGACGATGGCGTTTGAGCGAGGATTCCTTGCGGTGGCTGAGAGCAAGGGCGAAAGAGGGGAGTTAGGGTTTCAAAAAGGAAGGGGACCGAATGTCTGATTGTTTTTAGGTTATATTACACCTTTTAAACCAGGCGAAATGGTGTCGTATTGGGCGACCCGTTTTAACCCGACCCGGTCACTAGCATGACCCGCGTGCTTTCGCCATGATGGGAAATTGGTGCATTCAGTCCCTATATTTTGCGCCATTAATTAATCGAGTTCTGCCTTTATTTTCACGTTCTTTAATTTTTCCTTACATATTGAGCGCTGTTATAATTTAGCCCCTGTCAAAACGCAAGGCCTAGAGGATTTGGGATATTTTCCCATTCAGCCCTCGTCATTTTTCTACACATCATGATCAACCCCTTTTCGTTTTACTTTATTACTATTTAGGCCCCTCCAATTTCGTTCAGATTTCGATTTAGTCCTTTTTATTGCATCGCTATTGTTATCCATTATCGATATCATCTACGTTATTTATCTTGATGTTATTTCTTGTATATATTGTTATATTATATTTTTTATTCCTACCTTATGTAGTATCATATGTATTATGTATTATTTCTAAAGTTTTAATTTATTTATCTTATCTGATCAATTCTATTTATATACTATGTAGGTAAATTTATGGTTAATATATTATATATATGCGTATATACATACATATATATTTATTATTCATTATTTTCTTTTGTTTAATATTATTTTCATTACAGATTATTTCCATATGTTAATTTTATGTTATATATTTTGAAAATTTTATGTATTGTATATTATTATATTACGTCCTATTTTTTAGAATATATATTTATATCGGAAAACATGTTTTATTTATATTGTCTATATTGTTATATGTTTTATTTGAATTCAGTATATATTATTTTCATTCTATACATTGTTTACATTGTTTATATCATACGAATATCTCCTTTCATTATTCAAATTTGCATGAGATATGTTTATATTTTTTCATTGCTTATTGCATTTGTCTATACCTCATCGCATTTTGGTAATCGCTCTAGTATAAGAATTCTTGTTTGTCGCATCCCTCATTATTATTTCCTCATTGCCTATTTTAAATGTTAGCATATTATAATTGTTTTCAACACATGTGTTCGATAATGTAAGTGTAATATCGTTGCATGGATTATTGTTACAAATACACTTTTTACACAATTAACCCGTTGCTTAAAGTTCTCAAAATTAGGCGACATTTGGTGTTTAGAAATTCGAAAGATCACATCCTAACGTGTTGGGTGTCGTTATTTCGTTCAACTAAATAACCAAATACCCCTTTTCCTTTATATGTTTTGAAGATCAAAGATGACCTCGACATCAGAATATAAAGGCATTATATCCTAACGTGCTGGGTATGATATTTTTATTCCTTGGAAACGAGTTAAGTCTTGATGTTCAAACCCTACTTGAAATAATCCTTTTAAGAGTTTTTAATCCTAAATATTTTCAAGTTTTCAACATTGGGACAACATCAATCAATTTGGTACCAATTTTGGGCGTCGCGAGGGTGCTGATCCTTCCTCGCGCGTAACCGACTCCCGAACTCGTTTTCTCAAATTTTCATAGACCAAAAACGTTGTTTTAGTAAATCAAAATATTTTATTAAAACAAAGGTGATCTGATCACACTAACAAAGATCGGTGGTGACTCCCTATTTTTAAAGCCGATTCCCGTTTTTTTTCAAAAAATGGTCACGACAGCTTGGCGACTCCACTGGGGATTCTGAGAGTCAGGCCATAAATTGATTGATATTTGCCCTTTTGGTTGAGAACTTGAAAAATTGTTTTTGTCTTTAACGAAAAAATCATGTTTCTCCTAAAGCATTCGTTTGTGCTATAACTACTACACTGCGGAGTCTTATAATACTTGCATTTACATTGCATGACCGTTGTGGTCACACCTTTAAGCGGAGTAAGAAACTAAGCCTTCTTGAGGTTTTCACCTCCGCATGGGCTAGTGGATCGCTTCCGGGATACATCCGTACCTATGTGCTTCGTGAGGTTTTCACCTCCGCATGGCCATAGGGAAATGTATCTTCCTGAACTGAACTCGGTCCGCATGAGCCTATAATGGGTGAGGATCGAGGAATCTGCTGGTTCAGGTATCCTTCTTTAGAACCGAACCCCATGTAGAAACCCTAGAACCAAACCACATGTGGTCACCAGAATGATTGTTCTGTGCCTGTTTATTTCTCTTATACTAACGTATTTTCTTCTGCTTTGATTGCATCACATTGCATCATCAAAAGAAAAGAGGTGTCGATTAATATTTGATTGCTAAATAGAGGAGTTTGTCATGAGAAAATGAATTTCTTGATAAAATGGACTATAATATGGTTGATCAAATACAGTCCAAGTAAATAACGAGAGAAGGCGCATAGTCCACGGAAGAATACAAGACTTTGCCCGGTGATTCAAGCCAAGAAGGATTATTCAAGAGGCGTTACGCCCTGACTTTCTTAAAGAAACTTATGAACACCGCGGAGGATAGGCGAGTGAAGAAGTATAACTCGAACCAAGCGACAAGGAGCTAGAAGAGGCGCCTATGAAGAAAGTTCACGGGGCGCGATCATAACATCTGACACGACAAAAAAAGATCGGTGTTTTCACTTGGATTATGAGGACAAAACCGTATATCCAATCCATTTTATGTAAAGAGCTTCATTTTCTAGAAAAGTTCTTCTAATGGAATTGAATTCATAATCGGTACCTCTCTCTTTGCATTCATTCCATGCATTGCATTGCATCATTAGAAAGGAGGTGTCGATTCATGTTCGATTGCCGAATAGAAGAGTTTGTCATAAGGATGAAGTGGATTATAACACAGTCATCCGAACATAGTCTAGGTAACAACGAGAGAAGGCCTTGCCCGAAGATTCAAAGCCTACAAAGATTGTTTAGGGGTCATCAGAAGATGGATCTGGACCAAGCAACAAAGAGCTAGAAGAGACTTCTATTGAGAAATTCCAAAGAACACATCCATAAACATCCGGATACGAAGAAGAGGATTTACCTGAAGGTTCAAACCGACAAGGATTGTTCGGGAGTCATCGGAGGATTATGAGTATCGCGGAGGTTAAACAAATGACGAGGTACGACCTAGACCAAGTGGCAAGGAGTTAGAAGAGACGTCTATTGAGAAAGTTCACGGGACACAATCACAAACTCCAGACACGAAAGAGAGGATTGGTGTTTTCGCCTAGACTATGAGGACACGGCCGTCTGTGGAATCTGTTTTAATGTAAAGAAACGTATTTTGTGGAAAAGTTCTTCTAATGGAATTGAAATCATGATTGACGCCTCTCTTTCTTTTTGCATTCATCCCATGCATTTGCATTGCATTTCATGCATTTGCATTACATTGTATCACATGCATTAGAATTTGTAGAAAGACTCTAATTAGGTGAAATTATTTCGTTAACCTAGAAAACATGGAACAAAGGTTGAAGAGATTAGAGGAAAGACAAATATTGATCTAAGAGCAATTGATCAGAATTCAACAACAGATGCAAGAGCAATCAACCAGAATTCAACAACAGATGCAAGAGCAATCAACCAGAATTCAACGAGAGATGCGAGAGCAAATATGAGAGTTCCAAGAGAATATGATATGCCATCTAACCCAGCTATTAGCAGGAGGATCTGAAACAAGGAGGGGCCAAGTGGTCGACAATGTGGATGAATATGAAGAAATTGTTTATTCCCCGATAAATATCCCAACTCAACCAGACCCGCGGTCGCATGGGGGACCAGTCACTATCAGGCCCCAATATCAGGCTAATACCTCGACCCCACTGAACTTCTCGACAGGCTCATGTTTTAACCCTGAGGAGGGTCAGACTAAATCAATGGTCCGAGCAGAGGCAAAAGAAAGGAGGGAGCGGACATTGAAGGCCCCGAGGAAAAGGGAAAAGGAAGTGGGTAGTGCAAGTAGGGATGACCGAAGACCATTCACCGTGTTCCCACCTAATAACACGCCTGCTCCAAACCAACTCAAAAACGAACAAAGACCGGCGAGACCCAACCCCGAAAAACCTTGACTCACCCCTATCCCCGTGTCATACGGAGAGCTATGCCTGAAATTGTTGGAAAAATAGTTGATATCGCCACATTATATGGCACCATTGAAGCCTCCATACCCGAAATGGTATGATCCTAATGCTAGTTGCATGTATCACGCTGGGAACCAGGGGCATTCTACAGAAAATTGTCTATCCTTTAAGAGAAGGGTTCAAGGTCTTATTGATGTAGGGATTTTACAATTTGATGGTACTGGTAATACGGTTGGAAATCCGCTCCCTAACTACCTTGAAGGGAACGTGAGTGCAGTGGCAAAAGGGACGATGCAATTAAAGAGGTTTCAATGATACACCCTTGTCTTCTCGGGTTTGTTTTGAACAATGAGACTGCGAAGAGATCCCTGTATTTTAGCTAATCTAGAGTAATATTTAAAACATGCTTGTTACTTTAAGCCTAGAGGCAACAAGAGTTCTTTCGTGAAATAGGCTTGTTTCCAGAATTGTTATTTCAATAAAATGCATCTTTATTTTCACTCCTCGCATTCTACATCGTTTCATTTTCATATCATACTTTTAATTTTCTACCTTCATGCCCACAATGGGTCCCCCAGATACCAATGACATGAGCGACGCTATTACCGACTCCCTTTTTAACGAGATATGTGTCTAAAGGGATTGGAAGACTGGGGAGATGACAGAGATCACAACTTATTTCCTAAATTGTCAAGAATGGTAGATCCCAGCTTACGAAGTGTCAGCAAACACTACAAGGGAGATGAAGATGGAAGCTTAGCTTGCCGCAGGAACAAGGCAAGGAATCATTGAATTATCCTCAAGAGTTCAAAGATATCTTCGTGTGATCACGTTAAGACACACCGGGACTACTAAGGCACGAGTATGTTGTCAAAGCTAAGGAAGTCACAGAAGAAGTCCATAAGGATATTTGAAGACCACATGCTGATGGTTCTACCCTGATTAAGCCAATCAAGAAGTTCGAGCTACTGGTCTGCTCAGAAAGGAAAATTGCATCAAACGCCAAATCGAGGAGGACAGAACTTATGTGCCTCTTCCCTTTTCTACACATGGGGCATGGACGTTATCAAGCCAATCTCCTCGAAAGCTTCTGGTCTGCATCGATTTAGTTTTGTGGAAGTCTATCTCTTCACTAAGAGGGTGAGGGTCGCTTCATATGCCAATATTACAAAATCGATGGTCATTAGACCAAAAAAAAATATTAACAAAAGGCGAAAGGATCACATTTAACCGCACAATGTCAAAAGTTTGCGGTCTTTTCAAAGATCAAGTGCCACGTCATAGCCTAAAAAAAAAGGGGGCAACAAAACAAAGATTGTTAGGAAGATGACCTAAACTTCTGAATGTTGCCATATAGAAGTTACGTTTACCCTTTTATGCTCGTTAAACGTCGGCCGAGCCCTCTGCTGGGGCAACGCCTCCCTCATTAGGGTTTGCCTAGTGAAGTCAAAATCCTCGTTTCCAGGGCACGGGCCGAGCCAAAATTGGATAAGGCGAAATGGATCCAATCCCGACGTGAACAAGTTATTTGCCACAATCAGATGAAGCGCGTTTACAACAAAAAGGATTTCCTTAGAAAATTTCATGATAGGGCTTTGAAAGAAAAATTCTCTCATGCAAAAGGACTTCAGAAAAAAGAAGATGCCAAGCCAGGAAGGACCTTAGGTAGCAAAGAAGGCCCGTTCTAAGAAAACAAGGATATTGTCTGAGATAGACGACAAGGACCTGCCCAATCCGGTGAATTCAAAAAAAAAACAAAAACAAAAACAAAAATGAGAAGAAAGAAAAAGAAGAAGAAGGAGAGGCCAAAGTGAAAACCCGCAAAAAGCGCTTTGAGACCAAAGGTGGGTTTGAGTTGAAAACCCGAAAAGGGTAGCTCAAATTTTGATGGGGCATACAGTGGTCTTGCTACGCTTGAAGCAACAATGAAGAGGTATGTTACGTCCTGGGGCATCGACAAAGTACTCTAGATCCCCTAAACACATATTGAGTTTAGAATGGTCCTCAAGAAGTTGGAACAGAGAAGCTCAAGCTGCGATATCTGGGGCACCTAGTTTCCATGTTACCCATTTTGAGTCTGCTATCTTTGTCTTTTCAAAATACACTCTAAAGAAATTTGCTTCTTCATCGCATATGCTAGCTTTGATTAACTTGTTTGATTCGAGCTATACTCCCAATAAATTCCCATTCCGTCCATCATTATGGTCCTTTTTGAGCATTTTGCATTGAAATAACAATTATTGCACTAATAATACTTTCATGAAAGGAGTTTCACATATTACTCTGGAAACCTCTAAACAATACAGGAGTCTGAAATAGGATTACTGCTTAAGATTCACCGAGCTTAAGGGTTGGAAATCTTTGAGTCCAAATTAAGGTGATGGAACAAAATGACAAGGTGCCGCGTCAGTGACACAATCCTAACGGAAAATGGGCATTGTTAACCCAAGTGCAAAACTAGAATCATTCTCGAAAGGAAATGACATTCTGCATTCATGCGGGCATCACGCATATACATCTGGTTGGGTCACCTAAAGAGTTTTCGTTAGAAGGAAGCTGATACAGATCCTGTACCTTTGAATAACAAGAGGGTGGGCTGAATAAGAGGCAAGCCCTATGCTTTAGAGTCGCAGTGGGATGAATGGAAGATATTCAAATCCTATACCCTCAGGTCACAATGAGACTAGCCCTGAAGTTACAAGGGGCAGGAGGGTGATATACGTGAAACGCAGATCACTCATAAAACTCGAGGACGGGCACGAAACATGAAGGGAAAGTCGAGAGTTGAAGCAATGAATACAGGTCATCATGAGAGTCGTAACAAGAAAAGACACATAGCAAACAAACCCAGGGCGCATGGCATAATCGTGTAGGCATAAAAGCATTTAAGACAAACACGTGCATATCATGATAACATCACGCACGACGCATACAGGTATGCCAGTAAAACAAGAAGTTTTGACGATCGTTGTACCGAACAAAGGAGAAAGAAAACATCCAAGTTCCACCAGATGATGCGTTTTCAATTACTGTTTTTCAAAAAAATTAACTCATAATTTGAGAAGAACTTCGGGTCGAATGCCGAGGTATTTTTAATTTCCGTTTGCAACTCCTCAGGACGCATGCTGAGGTATTTTTAATTTATGCTTTTTAATTTCTGTTTGCGACTCCTCGGGTCGCGCGCCGAGGTATTTTTAATTTCTGCTTTTTAATTTCCGTTTGCAACTCCTCAGGTCGCACGCCGAGGTACTTTCAATTTCTATTTTTCAATTTCCGTTTGCAACTCCTCGAGTCGCACGTTGAGGTACTTTTAATTTCTATTTTTCAATTTCCATTTGCAACTCCTCAGGTCGCACGCTGAGGTATTTTTAATTTCTGCTTTTTAATTTTCGTTTGCAACTCCTCCGGTCGCACGCCGAGGTACTTTCAATTTCTGTTTTTCAATTTCCGTTTGCAACTCCTCAGGTCGCACGTCGAGGTACTTTCAATTTCTGTTTTTCAATTTCCATTTGCAACTCCTCGGGTCGCACGTCGAGGTACTTTTAATTTCTGTTTTTCAATTTCCATTTGCAACTCCTCAGGTCGCACGCTGAGGTATTTTTAATTTCTGCTTTTTAATTTCCGTTTGCAACTCCTCGGGTTGCACGTCGAGGTACTTTCAATTTCTATTTTTCAATTTCCATTTGTAACTCCTCAGGTCACACGCTGAGGTATTTTTAATTTCTGTTTTTCAATTTCCGTTTGCAACTCCTCCGGTCGCACGCTGAGGTCGCACGCTGAGGTATTTTTAATTTCTGTTTGCAACTTATCGGGTCGCACGCCGAGGTACTTTCAATTTCTGTTTTTCAATTTCCGTTTGCAACTCCTCGGGTCGCACGTCGAGGTACTTTCAATTTCTGTTTTTCAATTTCCGTTTGCAACTCCTCGGGTCGCACGTCGAGGTACTTTTAATTTCTATTTTTCAATTTCCATTTGCAACTCCTCAGGTCGCACGCTGAGGTATTTTTAATTTCTGCTTTTTAATTTCCGTTTGCAACTCCTCGGGTCGCACACCGAGGTACTTTCAATTTCTATTTTTCAATTTCCATTTGCAACTCCTCAGGTCGCACGCTGAGGTATTTTTAATTTCTGTTTTTCAATTTCCGTTTGCAACTCCTCGGGTCGCACGCTGAGGATGCACGCTGAGGTATTTTTAATTTCCGTCTGCGACCCCTCGGGTCGCGCGCCAAGATCTTGCCTTCCTAAGCGAAGCAAATCGAGCATAACAGATATTGCCTTCCTAAGCGAAGCAGATCGAAGATAGCAGATCTTGCCTTCCTAAGCGAAGCTGATCGATGATAGCAGATTTTGCCTTCCTAAGCGAAGCAGATCGAGCATAGCAGATCTTGCCTTCCTAAGCGAAGCGGACTGAGGTATTTTTAATCTCTGTTTTTCAATTTCTGTTAAAATCAACTCATAATACGAGAGATGAGTTGAGCCTCGGGTCATGTACGCTGAGGTATTTTCAATTTCTGTTTTCAATTTCTGTCTAAAAAAAAAGAAAGAAAGAAAGAAAAAAGGGTCAACTCATATTGCGAGAATAAGGAGGCAGTTTGAAAAGTTTAGATTTCATCGAGGTCCTAGTGGAGCAATTAGTAGATCGAAGCTACAATTCTAGTTGGAGCAAGATCAAAAAATGAACAAGATTGAGGAAAAACAAATTAAAGCTACGGGCCATATCTCGCAGAAGCAGTGACAGAATGGACCAAAGCAACAGGTTACAGTAGAGTTTGAAGATGTTAGAGGAAGACGAGGACCAATAAGTTAAGACTTGACCAAGACCGGGCAAAAATTGGTTCTTCTTTTGTCTTTGCTCTATTCTCATTTCACGACAATGAGCAAAGAGGGGCAGCTGTAATAACCAAATTTTGCCCGGCCCATGAAAAACCCAAAAAAAAATCTATCAAACAACCCATTTTAACCTGGTTTTTTTACAAACCCAAAATTAAGCCCAAAAATAACAATAACAGTCCATTTGAGTGTCCAATTACAAAACCAATTAGACAAGCCCATTAGCCAAAATAAAAGCCATTTAAAAACCAATAAAAAATGATAAATAAGGTCCAAAAACAATATCCATTTACAAAAGACCCACTAAGCCCAATTTACCCATTACAATAAACCCAATTACAGACCCCTAAAACCCAAACCCGAAGCCCAGTTAACCCAATTACAAACCAGCCCCAACAAGCCCATTTAGCCCAAAACGTTTTAGCCAACAAAGAACCCTAGCCCCCAATGTGCGCCGCATACCTCTGCCATCACCACGCCTGTGCCTCTAACTCCACTTGTTCTGACCAGCGCACACCCCGAGCCTCGGTCGACACCCACGCATGTCATCGCCCATACCCTGTAAAAAGGAGAAACAACAACAACAGTAGTAATAGCGGGGGAAACTATTTCGTAATCTTTTTCTTTGGCTATAAAGCCATCCGAAATGCAATGTAAAAAAGGGGGAAGGGACCCTTTCTTTTTTCTAGCTTTTGAAAAAAACATTTCAGAAATCAAAAGAGAAGAACAAAATCGAAGCGAACCTTGTACCTTCAGTCTTTGAGAAAACATTGAAAATAAAAAGAAATCAAATACAGATTAGGAATTAAAAAGCAAAGAGAATACGAAGGTTGAGGGCATTTTCTGTTATCATTTACTGTTATTTTTCTTTATTTATTGTTTGCTTTACGGATCGAAACAATAACTAAATAAGCGAAGGACATACCTGTGGGAGTAAAATCACTGGAACCTTCCCCTCCTTCGTCGAAATCGGGGCTTCAAGGGATGGTTCCGGCGTTGAAATGGCCTCAGTGCCGAACTGGTGTCACGAATCGGACCTCGGCGCGTCACTAATCACAGTCTCTGATGGGACGATGGCGTTTGAGCGAGGATTCCTTGCGGTGGCTGAGAGCAAGGGCGAAAGAGGGGAGTTAGGGTTTCAAAAAGGAAGGGGACCAAATGTCTGATTGTTTTTAGGTTATATTACCCATTTTAAACCAGGCGAAACGGTGTCGTATTGGGCGACCCGTTTTAACCCGACCCAGTCACTAGCATGACCCGCGTGCTTTCGCCATGATGGGAAATTGGTGCATTCAGTCCCTATATTTTGCGCCATTAATTAATCGAGTTCTGCCTTTATTTTCACGTTCTTTAATTTTTCCTTACATATTGCGCGCTGTTATAATTTAGCCCCTGTCAAAACGCAAGGCGTAGAGGATTTGGGATATTTTCCCATTCAGCCCTCGTCATTTTTCTACACATCATGATCAACCCCTTTTCGTTTAACTTTATTACTATTTAGGCCCCTCCAATTTCGTTCAGATTTCGATTTAGTCCTTTTTATTGCATCGCTATTGTTATCCATTATCGATATCATCTATGTTATTTATCTTGTTATTTCTTGTATATATTGTTATATTATATTTTTTATTCCTACCTTATGTAGTATCATATGTATTATGTATTATTTCTAAAGTTTTAATTTATTTATCTTATCTGATCAATTCTATTTATATACTATGTAGGTAAATTTATGGTTAATATATTATATATATGCGTATATACATACATATATATTTATTATTCATTATTTTCTTTTGTTTAATATTATTTTCATTACAGATTATTTCCATATGTCAATTTTATGTTATATATTTCGAAAATTTTATGTATTGTATATTATTATATTACGTCCTATTTTTAGAATATATATTTATATCGGAAAACATGTTTTATTTATATTGTCTATATTGTTATATGTTTTATTTGAATTCAGTATATATTATTTTCATTATATACATTGTTTACATTGTTTATATCATACGAATGTCTCCTTTCATTATTCAAACTTGCATGAGATATGTTTATATTTTTTCATTGCTTATTGCATTTGTCTATACCTCATCACATGTTGGTAATCGCTCTAGTATAGGAATTCTTGTTTGTCGCATCCCTCATTATTATTTGCTCATTGCCTATTTTAAATGTTAGCATATTATAATTGTTTTCAACACATGTGTTCGATAATGTAAGTGCAATATCGTCGTATGGATTATTGTTACAAATACACTTTTTACACAATTAACCCGTTGCTTAAAGTTCTCAAAATAAGGCGACATTTGGTGTTTAGAAATTCGAAAGATCACATCCTAACGTGTTGGGTGTCGTTATTTCGTTCGACTAAATAACCAAATACCCCTTTTCCTTTATATGTTTTGAAGATCAAAGATGACCTCGACATCAGAATATAAAGGCATTATATCCTAACGTGCTGGGTATGATATTTTTATTCCTTAGAAACGAGTTAAGTCTTGAGGTTCAAACCCTACTTGAAATAATCCTTTTAAGAGTTTTTAATCCTAAATATTTTCAAGTTTTCAACATTGGGACAACATCAATCAATTTGGTACCAATTTTGGGCGTCGCGAGGGTGCTGATCCTTCCTCGTGCGTAACCGACTCCCGAACTCGTTTTCTCAAATTTTCATAGACCAAAAACGCTGTTTTAGTAAATCAAAATATTTTATTAAAACAAAGGTGATCCGATCACACCTAACAAAGATCGGTGGTGACTCCCTATTTTTAAAGTCGATTCCCGTTTTTTTCAAAAAATGGTTACGACAACAGTAATATCATAAAGTGTAAAAGTACCAGTAATGACATCTGGGGAAGAAGCATCCTCTTTGGCTCGTATAGCATAAGCTCTAGTTGGAGCTCTAGCCTCTGATCGAACTGCAGTGTCCTTCGTCCCTCTCTGACTGCCACCTACATTGCCTGAATGTCTGGGTGGTCTGCCCCGTGCTGGCGCGCTACTTGGTTTAGTGTTCTGAGCGGGCACTCTCGAATGAAATGGTCCGACGATCCACATTTAAAACAGGACCGATCACGGAATCTACAACTTCCAGAATGCCATTTTCCACAATGTTTACACTCAGCCCGGTTCTGCTGAACATTACCAACACTAGCCATCGAAGTGGCTCGGGAACTCACTGGAGGCCGATCTCGTCTAGGCACTGAATGGAAAGTCTTACTCGATGATCTTTTACGAGTGTCTCTAGCTTCAATTTCAGCCTTTCTTTTCTCTTTTCCGAGCTCTTCAGTTTTACAAGCTTGCTCGACTAGCACCACGAACTCTTTGATTTCCAGAATGCCAACAAGCAACTTTATGTCCTCATTCAGACCGTCTTCAAATCTTTTGCACATAATAGCTTCAGTTGATATACACTCCCGGACATAACGACTCAATCTGACAAACTTCCGCTCATATTCCGTCACAGTCATACGACCCTGTTTTAATTCCAGAAATTCTTTTCATTCCTGATCGATGAATCTTTGACTGATATATTTCTTACGGAACTTGATTTGGAAGAAATCCCAAGTCACTTTTTCTTTCGGAACCATTGATACTAGTGTATTCCACCAGTGATATGCAGTGTCTCGAAGTAGCGATATAGCACACTTTAGGCATTCATCAGGAGTACAGGATAGTTCATCAAGTACCCGAATAGTGTTATCAAGCCACATCTCAGCTCGCTCTGCGTCATCATCATCATTAGCTTTGAATTCTTCGGCCCCATATTTCCTGATTTTATCAACGGGCGGCCTACTAGATCTCATCGGATCTATCATAGGGGGTGCTGAAGGTACCGGAGTTGGATTTTTTGGGGGTGGAGGTTGTGGTACAGCCGGGTTATTCTGAACAAACTGGGTAAACCATTCATTCATCATCTGGTAGAAGGATTGCTTAGCCTCCCCCTCATGGTTACCCGAGACAGGTTGAGAGTCTACCGGCACTGATTCGCATGCGCGATCAGGTGCTACGCTCTCTACATCATCTGCTATGGCTCTGTATAAAACACAGTTTGAAATGTCAGAAGTCACCACACTATCGTATATACAATTAAGGCATGTATAGCTAGACTCACACATGCTACGGTAGTCCTAGAATCGACTAAACCATAAGCTCTGATACCAATTAAATGTAACACCCAAATACGTATCTATTGCCAAAATAGGTTTATGGCATTATAAAATATGCCTCAACAATTAATCAATCATTTAGGTCATAATTAAAAATAGTCTTATATATATATATATATATATAAGAAAAATACACAAACAAATCAAAAGGACTATAAGTGCATATATATGTATCACATGAATTTTCTTGAACATACTGATTATACTAGATCTTGAATATGTAACAAACATACCATTTAAATAAGCACATCTTTGATCACATGTATATTTCTCATGCTAAATTAAATTAAATGGAATTGAAGCTCAATTAATCCTTTGCACACTTTAATATATTAGCATGCGCATAAATGTACCATAAACATTCATGTAACTTATTCCATACTTTTGCATGCATTTAACCGTGCCAAATTTGCTAATCATATAAGCAAATTCCAAATTCCTAATATGCATAATAGGTTCAAATTTTCAATTGACTATTTAGTAAAGGTTATGCATGACCTAATAGACTCCATAATCAATCAATTACCAAATTTTGCATACATATATATATATATTACCACTTGAAAATAAATAAGAGCAAATGTTCAAGCAAGCGACCAAATGCCATCAAGACTATATTTCCACCATTCGGCAATCTCAGTATTATTTCACATAAAGGAGTTTGATACCTATGACATTCACGTTCAAAAAGTCTATCAAAGATTCATACACTTAGCCACATAACAAATTAACATATTCCAATATTTTTTTTTCTTAGCATGATTGAAAACTCATCCATAAACAATATTTACATGACTTTAGACTAAATAAAGAAAAGTAAGCCATTTTCGCATGGCATATCATTAACAAAGTATCATTCCGAAGTTAAGCTAGCCTATACATGCCTTATAATTGAAATTGCGATTTCTAATAATACCAAATTGAGTCGATAGTGTGATTGACTTCAGTGTCGATCCCCGAAACTTGTAGCTTGATCAAAATCTATAAAACGAACAATGGACACACTCAAAGTAAGCTTATTAGCTTAGTAAGTCCTAAGCAAATATATTATAATTCCAATCATCCAAGCAATTTATCATCAATCCAAAACATAAGTAATACGTAGTTCAACTTATAAATTCTATGTAATTGAATACCATTATTTTATTTAACTCAATAACCTTCATTTTCATGCTCATGTACACTATTCACCGAATATACTAAAAGATATACATAAGTATCATATACTTACATAAACAATTTCACCCACTTTCATGCTTTTGAGTAATCAATCTCCACATGGTATAACATATATATAACTTCCAAAAATCAATGTATAATACATTTGCTTCCTCATGTATTCATTCATTTACTTCGTATGCAACATATAAGTATGAAATACTTACCTCAATGTTGAATTAACATGATTCATTTTCAAAAGGCTTAAAATTTCTTGATTTGGGTCATAACTTTGTTGTTACATACTCTGAGCTCGAAATTTCAGTTTACAGATTTAGAACCTGCTAGGCATTTTCCCGAATCACAAACACCAGCACTAGGCCTACTAGACCCAAGGTCCAAAGTTAAACACCGGTATTAAGCCTGCTAGGCAATAAGCCCAAATTATTTCACCGGCACGTGGCCTGCTAGGCTCGAAGCCCGAATAACTCACCGGCATAAGGCCTGCTAGGCTCGAAGCCTGGAATAATATCATAGTTAATCCATCAACTTACATTTCTTAATACTATCATTACCAATGAATCATATACACAAATCACATTCACATATCATATCAAGTGTACTTATTCATTTTTCATTTACAAAACATATCCAATCCAATGTAAGACCTTTACATTCGGCTAACACATAAATTCATACTCAAATTTATCAAATAATATCATTAAACATGTTCATAATTAACTCTTTGATATATTTTAACTTAAGGACTTACCTCGACTATCGACGGACAGTGTAAACCGGCTATTCAATAATCTTCGTCTTTCCCCGATCCAAATCCGTTTTTCTTTGTTCTTGATCTAAACACATTGAAATTTAGCTCATTCAAGTACATTTCATTTCAATTTAGTCCCAAAACACATAAACGGACAATTTACCATTTTACCCATAATGTTTCACATTGTTACAATTTAGTCCTATTTGCATAAAACACAAAATACACAAAATTTCTTAATACCACTCAAGGGCCGAATATTCATAAGGACTATACAAGTCTGTTTCTTTCATTTATTTTGCAAATAAGCCCCTTTAATTTTTTTTTTACAAATTAGCCCCAATTACTCAATTTCACCAAAACTTCCAATACAAAACATACTAATCTTTAACATATCTTTAATTTAAAAACATCAAACATCACAAACTACATGAATACATCAATGGCCAAATGTCACATGCACACTAATCTCAAAATTTTTAGCATGGGTCGGATAATATACTAAGCAATGATCTCAAAAACGTAAAAATTATCAAAAACCAAAAACCAACCATACCTTAATCAAGCTTTAAAATGCCGAAATGTTGAAGAAACTCTAAGTTCTTCCTCCCTTTCACATTTGGTCATAGGAAAATAAGATGATAATGGTCTTTGGTTTTGTTTAATATTAATTATTTATCATTTTACTTATTTAACCTTTATAAAAAAATAAAACTAACATATATATTATGTCTAAAACCGTCCATCAACCATCCACTATCACATTTATGGCATATTTCTACTTTAAGTACTCCATATTAAGAAACCAATAACAAATAAGCACTTTTTACTATAGTTTGTAACTTTTACGCTTTACGCGATTAAGTCCTTTTTGTCAAATTAAACACTTAAACGATAAAATTTTTCTACGAAACTTTCACACACATTAATTCACCCATAACAAACATAGAATATAAAATTTAAATATCTCTCGGACTCAGATTCGTAGTCTCGAAACCACCGTTTCGATTTGGGTCAAATTCGGACTGTTACAATGCAGGTACATCTGGTGATGCAATGTGACGCAGATGGAGGAGGGAACTATCCAGAAAGTTGATCCTACAACCCTAGCACAGAAGACAAACAAGTTAACTATATGGGTAATAATTCTAGACCTCAGAATATGTAACACCCCAAACCCGGTCTATGCGTTTAGACAAGATTTGGTTTGTCACACAAATCAAACATTCGTTTATTCTCAATGGTTAAAATAGAATAGTACTACAAAACTTTTTGAAAATAGAGTTTAATAAAATTAAATTCGAGGATTTGTAAATTTTTTTTTTGGCTTAAGAGAAATACTTGTTTGAAAACTTATCGTCAAAATATAAATATCAAATTCTTATGATAGTTTAAAAGAACTTTGAAAGAATTTAAAATAATTAAAGTGTCCAGAAATTTTGTTATAAAACCAATGTTCTTAAGAAAACTTAACATATTTAAGATAAAACCATATTAAAAGTTTGATAATAAGATTCAAAACCATCCACACATTAAATCCATAAAAACATAATAAGAGGCCTTATTACATAAAACCCATAACAGAAATTTAAAATAATAACTTAAATAGAGTCATAGTTTATAAAAACCCAAGTTTGTAGTATGGCCTCCACCAAGTCATCTCCGGCCCAAGTCCACGTCAATTTCCATTACCTGAAATGGTTAATAAAAATTGGGTGAGTTACAAAGAACTCAGTGTGCAACTCACTTACCACCATTATTGGGCCAGATCGTCAAGATCTCATGCTGGGCTTGAGCCCATTTACAGAATTCAATAATATAACATAATGTAAATTAAAATAAATTAAAATGCATGTAAGATGAGTTTCCCAACCAAGCCTAATATCCATCCGCTAACACCCCCGTACCAACCAACACACCTGTGGGGATCAAGTCAACCCACCCCGCCAAACACACCAATTATAGGCTTTAAGCCTTTAAATAATTTTGTAGTGCACTACCGAACTAGATTGTGACATTGTCACCGAACTAGAGGCATTTAGCCAATTTTGTGGCAGAGCCACCGAACTAGAGGCATTGAGCCGAATTGTGGCAGAACCACCGAACTAGATTTTTGGCAACTGGCCATTCTTCTCTTCATATATCCCACCCCATGCAATTATGCGTGTATAACAAAATATAGTCATATAACAAATTTTCAATTATTCCATATCATCGGTGGGTTTATCATTAAACATTTTATTAGGCCCATATAAATAATAACTTAGCAACTAGCCCATTTAACAGTTTAGTGCACTTTTGGCCCATATATCGAACTAGAGTATTTTGGCCCAATTTATCGAACTAGAGTATTTTGGCCCAATTTATCGAACTAGAGTATTTTTGAATTTTTTTCCTCGGTTTTAACCGTTTTCATGCATTTACTCAAAATATGAATTACTACGTATTTTTTTCCCGTTTTTACTATTTTTACGATTTTAGCACAGTACTCACAACTTGATGTCTAACCCAAAAATGAGTGTGAAGTTACACACCTGGTTATTGAGAGAACTACACTTTCCCGCTCTTCAACACCTATACGTATTGCGATAATTAGAACACTATAATCTAATAATAAAATCGGTCTAAATATAGCGATTTAGAATTTACCCTCGGATTTCCGTAGTACTTCTACTTGCGATTTCTCCCCGGTTGATGGTTCGCTAACCGAATCGAATCCACGAACGAATAATGGTTCGGGAGTACGAACGACTTCGAACAGTTGATTTTCCTCGGTTGAACGTCCGCAACCCGGTGGAAAATCCCGGATTCCCGAAATAGTCCTTTGCTTGTACTTAGGGGGAATAACAGAACCTCCCCTCTTCCGAAGACTAAACACTGCCCTTTTCTTCCCTATTTTGAATGTCTTCAAAGACAAAGATCGTTACTCCAATCTAAGATAAATTTTCGAAATAATACCAAGGTTTTTAAAGTTGTGATTTCCTTACCACAAATATTGATTCCAAGGATTTGTGTCACCCACGACCTCTTGATTTCCAAACTTCCGTTATCATACTAAAGTATAACAAAATAAACGTTAATAGAATGAACGTTTATTTTGATCTAATAAAGCCTTCAAACCATCAATATTCGGCCATAACCACTTTTAACTAATCGAAACTAAAAGAATCTCTTACCTATTTTCCACGACGAAAAGAAAGGATTGAGAATGGTGGTTGATTGATGAAAGATTTGGCTATGAAAGATTAAGGAGAAGAGAAAATAATTTGGCTTATAAACACCTTAGCATTCGGCCATGAAAGTGTAGGTGGAGAGAATTTCGATTGAAAAGAAATAAAATAGGAGAAAGATGGTGATGATGTTGCTTTGATTTCAAAGTGAATAGAAGAAAAAGAAAGAAAGAAAGAAAGAGATGAGCTTGAGAGAGAGATGTATATTCGGCAATGGGGAGAAGAAAAGAGAAAGAGAAAGGCTTTTGGTGTAGGTGATTTTCAGCACTAATGAAAATAAGGCACAAAAGAAACCAATTGATGTGCAAAAATGACCAAATGGTCAAAAACTTTAAGACTTACCAATGCTCAAATTCGGCCAAAGGGAGAAAAGGTTGAGAAGAGAAATTTGCAAAATTTTGCACAAAAACTAAAGATGACCAAAAGTAAACTCCTAAACCTTACCAAGCTACTAGCAAAAATTCGGCCAACCTCCCCCCTAGCCATATTGCCGTCCAAATGCATGGTCTAATGACCAAGATATTGTTTCCATAAATAATTTCTTGATTCTTGCCTCATATCTTCACATTTTCCTTATTTTCTTGATTCCCTTCCTTAAGTTAATAATTTCCTTATTCCTTTGATATTCTAACCAAAAATAACAAGTCAACACCTACCATATAAGCTCTTGGCCGACACTTGCTATACATGTGCAGAAAAATTCAAAATAAAATTCACCTAGATGCTAAACAAGGGATTCGAACCTTCTCCCTCATGCCTAAACCCATGCGCCATCACCACTTGTCCAATAACTCATCTTATGCTTCACTTTGACACTTAAATTAATTTATGTGTCATAGCCACTTAATCCACTTCCATAAATAATTAAAACTAAAAATTATTCTATACCCAATTAATTCTATACTCTTCTTCAGGACTATAATAAACACAAAAATAAATAAAGAAATTCCACCTTCTAGGATAATTATTCAAAGCACACAATGAAAATAAATTACTCAAATTTTCAGGGTGTTACAACTCTACCCCCCTAAAAGAAAATTTCGTCCTCGAAATTTACCTGGCTGAAAAAGGTTAGGGTATTGTTGCCGAATTGCATCCTCAGGCTCCCACGTAGCTTCCTCCACTCTGTGATTACGCCATAACACTTTGACCAACGGCACAGTCTTCCTTCTTAGCACCTTAACATCTCGGTCTAAGATTTCCACTGGTTCCTCCTCAAAAGACAAATCCGAATTCAACTCCACTTCTTCTACCGGTACTATGTGCGAAGGATCCGATCTATAGCGCCTCAGCATGGAAACATGAAAAACATTATGAATTTGGCTCAATTCTGGAGGTAATTCGATCAAATAGGCCACTGGACCAACTCGCTTCACCACACGATATGGTCCAATGTATCTGGGACTCAACTTGCCCTTCTTCCCGAATCTAAAAATCTTCTTCCAAGGTGAGACCTTCAAGAAAACTTGATCTCCTACGACATACTCGATATCCTTACGCTTCAGATCCGCATACGACTTCTGTCTATCCGAAGCTTCCTTTAACCGTGCTCGAATAACTTTCACTTTTTCTTCCGTTTCAAAAATCATCTCAGGACCTAACATCTGCCGATCGCCCAACTCAGTCCAACAAATAGGAGAACGACATCTACGACCATACAATGCCTCGTAGGGTGCCATCTGAATGCTAGACTGGTAGCTGTTGTTATACGCAAATTCTGCCAACGGTAGAAAATCCTCCCAACTACCCTTAAAATCAATCACACATCCCCTTAACATGTCTTCCAGAATCTGAATCACTCTCTCCGACTGACCATCTGACTGAGGATGAAAAGCCGTACTGAAGTTTAGCTTTGTTCCCAGAGCTTCATGCAAAGCTTTCCAAAATCGAGATGTAAACCTAGGATCCCGATCCGATATAATCGACACGGGTACCCCATGCAACCTCACGATTTCAGATACATACAGTTTCGCCAACTTCTGCAACGAGTAATCCGTACGCACTGGTAGAAAATGAGCAGTCTTCGTCAAACGATCAACAATTACCCAAACAGAGTTTTTCTTAATAGGTGTTAAAGGTAACCCACTAACAAAATCCATTGTTATCCGCTCCCATTTCCAAAGAGGAATCTTTACCGGTTGTAAAAGTCCTGACGACAATTGATGCTCCGCTTTCACTTGCTGACAAGTTAGACATTTTCCCACAATTTCTGAAATCTCACGTTTCAACCCAGGCCACCAATACTGTTCACGAAGATCCCGATACATCTTATTTCCTCCGGGGTGCATAGCATAAGGGCTACTATGCGCCTCCCTCAAAATCATTTGCCTCAGATCTGAGTCCTTAGGCATACAGACCCTTCCACGAAAACACAACACACCTTCCGGGTTTATTCCAAAATCCTCTATTTCACCATTTTTAACTTGCTGAAGTAAAAGTCCCAACTTCTCATCTAATATCTGTTTTTCCTTGATTTGATCCAACCACAGAGGCTTCACTTGAAGTTCCGCTATCAAACTACCATCCTCATACAAACTCAAATGGGCAAACATAGCTCTCAAATCAGATACCACCTTACGACTTAATGCGTCCGCCACCACATTAGCCTTTCCAGGATGATACTCAATTGAGAAATCATAGTCCTTTAACAGCTCCACCCATCTTCGTTGTCTCAAGTTTAATTCCTTCTGAGTAAGGAGATACTTAAGACTCTTGTGATCCGTATAGATGATAGACTTTTCACCATAGAGGTAATGCCTCCAAATCTTTAAGGCAAACACCACTGCTGCTAACTCCAAATCATGAGTAGGGTAGTTTACTTCGTGCGGTCTCAACTGACGAGAAGCATAAGCTACCACTTTCCCACTTTGCATCAATACGCAACCTAAACCCGTATGTGACGCATCACAATAAACTGTAAACTCCTTTCCAGCCTCAGGTTGAATCAAAACCGGCGCTTCCGTTAAAACCTTCTTCAATCTCTCGAAACTTTCTTGCTGTTTGTCGGTCCATACATACGGCACTCCCTTCCGCAAAAGCTTAGTTAGGGGTGCAGCAATCAACGAGAACCCCTCAACAAAGCGTCTATAGTAACCAGCCAAACCTAAGAAACTCCGGATTTCAGCTACCGACTTTGGTGGTTTCCAATCCAATACAGCTTCAATCTTCCGAGAATCCACCCTTATTCCTTCGGCTGATACCACATGACCCAAGAAAGTCACTTCTCTTAACCAAAATTCACATTTACTGAATTTGGCATACAATCTCGAAGTACTTGCAATACAATCCGCAAATGCGAGTCATGTTCTTCTTCACTTCTCGAATAAACTAGAATGTCATCTATGAATACCACCACAAACTGGTCTAAGAATGGTTGAAAGACCCGGTTCATCATATCCATAAATGCAGCTGGTGCATTGGTTAACCTAAACGGCATCACCAAAAACTCATAGTGTCCGTAACGGGTTCGAAACGCCGTCTTGTGAATATCCGCTTCTTTCACCTTAAGCTGGTGGTAACCCGACCTTAAATCAATTTTGGAGAAAACTGAAGCTCCCTTCAATTGATCAAATAGGTCATCAATCCTCGGCAAAGGGTACCGATTCTTGATCGTCAGCTTATTCAATTGCCTGTAATCGATACACATACGCATCGACCCATCCTTCTTCTTAACAAACAAAACTGGTGCTCCCCACGGAGACACACTCGGTCGAATAAAACCCCGATCTAGTAGTTCTTGAATTTGGGCCTTAAGCTCCGACAACTCCTTCGGTGCCATTCTATAAGGAGCAATGGACACTGGAGCAGTTCCGGGCAAAAGCACAATACCAAATTCCACTTCCCAATCTGGAGGTACACCAGGAAGTTCTTCGGGAAAGACATCAGGGAACTCCTTCACAGTTCTCACATCTTCCACTGACAGCTCTTTGGCATCTAAAGCACTAATAAATGCTAAAAATGCTCCGTACCCTTTTCGCACCAACTTCTCCGCCTTTAACGCAGAAATCACGTTTTCCAAGTAATTTCTCCGCTCGCCTATCATAACTATCTCCTTATCCTCCGCAGTTCTTATCGACATCTGTTTTTCAGCACAATCTAGCTGCGCCCGGTGCTTAACCAACCAATCCATGCCCAGAATAATATCAAATTCGCCAAATGGCAATTCCATCAAATTTTCCAGGAATGTTTCTCCCTGAATTACTAAGGGCACGTCTCTAAATAGTTTATTAACCAACACCGACTTTCCTAAGGGACTAATCACCCTCATCCCATTATCAGAAATTTCAGAGTCTAAATTCAAGTTTCCAGTTATGGTGCTAGCAACGTACGAATGAGTAGAACCAATATCAATCAAGGCAATAACGGGTACATCAGAGATGAAGAACGTACCAGTTATCACATCAGGTGCATTGCCATCCTCACGGCGTCTGACTGCATACACCAGTCCTGGCTGTCTTGCATCCGCGTTGCCTCTAGGACCATTGCCTCGACCCGCTGCACCTTGACCACGTCCAGCCCCATTACCACCACGACCCGGTCCACGACCTCTCGGTGGTTGCTGAGCTCCTCTTGCCGGTGGTGCATCAGTAGTACAAACTTCTTGAGTTGTATCCATACGTCGAGGGCAACTCCTATATTGATGATCCGTCGATCCACATTTATAGCAAGCACCCGTTTTCCTCCAGCATTCTCCAGAATGTCTTTTCCCACAATCAGCACAATCTCGACTCTGATTAACAGCTACAGGTGTTCTACCTTGAGCTGGCTCATCATTTCGAGACCTCTTCAGAAACCTTTTTAAAGAACCCGAATTCTTCAGATCTCTCTTGCCTCGAACTTGCTCCCGATTCTGACGTTCCGAGTTCTTAACCTCTTCGGCTATCTTGGCCTTGTCCACGAGCGTGGCAAAAGTTCTAACTTGCTGTGGGGCTATCAGAACCCGCAACTCATCTTTCAAGCCATCCTCAAAGCGCACACAACGCTCATGATCCGTTGCCACTATAGTTCGAGCATAGCGACTCAAACGTAAGAACTCAGCCTCATATGCTACCACCGTCTTATTTCCTTGCACCAGGTTCAAGAATTCCTTCCTTCGAGCATCCACATAGCTTGTTCCCACATATTTCCCTTGAAAGGAAGCCTTGAAGAATTCCTAATTAACTAATGCAGCATCAGTGCCTTCTCGGACAGTAAGCCACCATTGGTAAGCTTCATCCCTTAACAAAGATACCGCTCCTCTTAGCTTTTGTTCCACAGTGCACTCAAGATCGTCCATAATTCGCTCCACTGCCTCAAGCCAATATTCAGCGACATTGGGAGCTACACCAGAGACACCTCTGAAAACCTCAGCTCCACTGGATTTCAATCGCTCCGATATCGATCCACGAGTTGTTGGCCCAGTTCTGGATCCAGCGACCCTTTCAAGTACTCGCAGCATTGCTCGTGTCACAGCATTATCCTCTTCCATATGGTCATGCGATCCCGTCTCACTCTCGAGTGACGCAGGTGCATCCATTTCCGGCATATGACCCGGTGCTTCAGTTGTGCCCCTAACACCTCGTCCTCTACCACGGCCACGTCTACTGCGTCCACGACCACGTCCTCTAGTGCTCATAGCGACTAATTCGATTTAATTTGATTAAGAGTTTTATGAATCAGAATAATATTTCAGTTATTTATTAACGATGTATTATGATATGAAAGAGATAGAGTTGTTTTCGCAACCATATCCTATTGTCTCAATCTCTACGGTTTTCAACACCTAAAACTAGAAGTTCTAGAGTGTTTCTTAAGATCATATCACAATCATAATAAACAATTAGTATACAGATACTTACTTGACTTGGCGCGGGATGCTCATGGTGCCATACTACCTTTAAATCAAAAAGTCTAGAAATTTAAATTATTTTTCAAACAGATTTCATTGTCGAACCCAAACCACAGCCGAGTTTTGAACAAGGCTATGATACCACTAAATGTAACACCCCAAACCCGGTCTATGCGTTTAGACAATATTTGGTTTGTCACACAAATCAAACATTCGTTTATTCTCAATGGTTAAAATAGAATAGTACTACAAAACTTTTTGAAAATAGAGTTTAATAAAATTAAATTCGAGGATTTGTAAATTTTTTTTTGGCTTAAGAGAAATACTTGTTTGAAAACTTATCGTCAAAATATAAATATCAAATTCTTATGATAGTTTAAAAGAACTTTGAAAGAATTTAAAATAATTAAAGTGTCCAGAAATTTTGTTGTAAAACCAATGTTCTTAAGAAAACTTAACATATTTAAGATAAAACCATATTAAAAGTTTGATAATAAGATTCAAAACCATCCACACATTAAATCCATAAAAACATAATAAGAGGCCTTATTACATAAAACCCATAACAGAAATTTAAAATAATAACTTAAATAGAGTCATAGTTTATAAAAACCCAAGTTTGTAGTATGGCCTCCACCAAGTCATCTCCGGCCCAAGTCCACGTCAATTTCCATTACCTGAAATGGTTAATAAAAATTGGGTGAGTTACAAAGAACTCAGTGTGCAACTCACTTACCACCATTATTGGGCCAGATCGTCAAGATCTCATGCTGGGCTTGAGCCCATTTACAGAATTCAATAATATAACATAATGTAAATTAAAATAAATTAAAATGCATGTAAGATGAGTTTCCCAACCAAGCCTAATATCCATCTGCTAACACCCCCGTACCAACCAACACACCTGTGGGGATCAAGTCAACCCACCCCGCCAAACAGACCAATTATAGGCTTTAAGCCTTTAAATAATTTTGTAGTGCACTACCGAACTAGATTGTTACATTGTCACCGAACTAGAGGCATTTAGCCAATTTTGTGGCAGAGCCACCGAACTAGAGGCATTGAGCCGAATTGTGGCAGAACCACCGAACTAGATTTTTGGCAACTGGCCATTCTTCTCTTCATATATCTCACCCCGTGCAATTATGCGTGTATAACAAAATATAGTCATATAACAAATTTTCAATTATTCCATATCATCGGTGGGTTTATCATTAAACATTTTATTAGGCCCATATAAATAATAACTTAGCAACTAGCCCATTTAACAGTTTAGTGCACTTTTGGCCCATATATCGAACTAGAGTATTTTGGCCCAATTTATCGAACTAGAGTATTTTGGCCCAATTTATCGAACTAGAGTATTTTTGAATTTTTTTCTCGGTTTTAACCGTTTTCATGCATTTACTCAAAATATGAATTACTACGTATTTTTTTTTCCCGTTTTTACTATTTTTATGATTTTAGCACAGTACTCACAACTTGATGTCTAACCCGAAAATGAGTGTGAAGTTACACACCTGGTTATTGAGAGAACTACACTTTCCCGCTCTTCAACACCTATACGTATCGCGATAATTAGAACACTATAATCTAATAATAAAATCGGTCTAAATATAGCGATTTAGAATTTACCCTCGGATTTTCGTAGTACTTCTACTTGCGATTTCTCCCCGGTTGATGGTTCGCTAACCGAATCGAATCCACGAACGAATAATGGTTCGGGAGTACGAACGACTTCGAACAGTTGATTTTCCTCGGTTGAACGTCCGCAACCCGGTGGAAAATCTCGGATTCCCGAAATAGTCCTTTGCTTGTACTTAGGGGGAATAACAGAACCTCCCCTCTTCCGAAGACTAAACACTGCCCTTTTCTTCCCTATTTTGAATGTCTTCAAAGACAAAGATCGTTACTCCAATCTAAGATAAATTTTCGAAATAATACCAAGGTTTTTAAAGTTGTGATTTCCTTACCACAAATATCGATTCCAAGGATTTGTGTCACCCACGACCTCTTGATTTCCAAACTTTCGTTATTGCACTAAAGTATAACAAAATAAACGTTAATAGAATGAACGTTTATTTTGATCTAATAAAGCCTTCAAACCATCAATATTCGGCCATAACCACTTTTAACTAATCGAAACTAAAAGAATCTCTTACCTATTTTCCACGACGAAAAGAAAGGATTGAGAATGGTGGTTGATTGATGAAAGATTCGGCTATGAAAGATTAAGGAGAAGAGAAAATAATTTGGCTTATAAACACCTTAGCATTCGGCCATGAAAGTGTAGGTGGAGAGAATTTCGATTGAAAAGAAATAAAATAGGAGAAAGATGGTGATGATGTTGCTTTGATTTCAAAGTGAATAGAAGAAAAAGAAAGAAAGAAAGAAAGAGATGAGCTTGAGAGAGAGATGTATATTCGGCAATGGGGAGAAGAAAAGAGAAAGAGAAAGGCTTTTGGTGTAGGTGATTTTCGGCACTAATGAAAATAAGGCACAAAAGAAACCAATTGATGTGCAAAAATGGCCAAATGGTCAAAAACTTTAAGACTTACCAATGCTCAAATTCGGCCAAAGGGAGAAAAGGTTGAGAAGAGAAATTTGCAAAATTTTGCACAAAAACTAAAGATGACCAAAAGTAAACTCCTAAACTTTACCAAGCTACTAGCAAAAATTCGGCCAACCTCCCCCCTAGCCATATTGCCATCCAAATGCATGGTCTAATGACCAAGATATTGTTTCCATAAATAATTTCTTGATTCTTGCCCCATATCTTCACATTTTCCTTATTTTCTTGATTCCCTTCCTTAAGTTAATAATTTCCTTATTCCTTTGATATTCTAACCAAAAATAACAAGTCAACACCTACCATATAAGCTCTTGGCCGACACTTGCTATACATGTGCAGAAAAATTCAAAATAAAATTCACCTAGATGCTAAACAAGGGATTCGACCCTTCTCCCTCATGCCTAAACCCATGCGCCATCACCACTTGTCCAATAACTCATCTTATGCTTCACTTTGACACTTAAATTAATTTATGTGTCATAGCCACTTAATCCACTTCCATAAATAATTAAAACTAAAAATTATTCTATACCCAATTAATTCTATACTCTTCTTCAGGACTATAACAAACACAAAAATAAATAAAGAAATTCCACCTTCTAGGATAATTATTCAAAGCACACAATGAAAATAAATTACTCAAATTTTCAGGGTGTTACAGAATAATCCCTATAGTAACACTTATATGTAGGTTGGAGGAACCATCCCAATTTCTCTTGGGGTTGTCAGGGAAATCAGAGACCACAACCCCCTCCAGGCTTTCAACAACCACTATACCAGTAAGAGAAGAAGGCGAACCTTAAAGAGATGCTGACGAAGTTTATTTTGATGTCAGAAACCCGTTTCCAAAACACCAAAACCGTACTCAAAAATCAACAAGCGTCAATTCAAGGGCTCAAGAATCAGATAGGACAAACAAGCGTCGATTCAAGGGCTCAGGAATCAGATAGGACAACTTGCTAAGATGATTTCAGAAAAGACCACAAGGTAGCTTGCATAGCAATACCGAAACTAACCCAAGAGAACAACTTCATGCAATTACGATTCAAGATGAAGAAAGGTTAGTTGAACCTAAACCAGAACTAAGGCAAGAAAGTGTGGTAAGTCAAGGTAAGGTTAAGGTGAGCCACAGTGAACAAAAACTGGTAAGGAGTATAAACCTTGAGTTCCATATCCCATTGCGACAAAGAAAGACCACACAAATGAACAATTTGGTAAATTTCTTACCGTTTATTGAAGCTCTTTCGCAGATGCCAAATTTCGTAAAATTTTTAAAGGAGCTTTTAGCAAACAAGTGGAAGTTAGATGATTCGTCACACATGGAGCTAAATGTTGTTTGCTCAGCCATTTTACAGAATAAACTAACCAACAAATTGAAAGATCCAGGGAGTTTTACTATTCCTTATTTAATTGGTAGTTTAAGTGTTAATAATGCTTTAGCTGATTTAGGGGTGAGTTTTAATGTCATGCCCTATAAAATGTTTAAACAACTAGGTCTTGGGAAACCCAAACAAACTAGAATGATCATTCAATTGGCAGATAGAATAATTAGATTTCCTAGGGGTATTGTTGAAGACGTTCTCGTTAAAATTGATAAATTCATATTTCTAGTTGATTTTGTTGTTTTAGACATGGATGAGGATAGTGATGTACCTTTAATTTTAGGACAACCCTTTTTAGCAACTGCCAGAACAATTATTGATGTTGGTACAAGTGAACTCATACTTTGTGTAGGTGATGACACGATTAAACTCCAAGCTTGTGGTTTTGCTAAAATATCTAGTGATCGAATTGATTATATGGATTCTGTTAATACAAGTAACCTTATGGCTCTACATTCTTAGCAGGAAACTCCGCGAAAAAGTGAGATAGAGCCACGATCCAGCTTATATGACAAAAGCATATCAACTTATGAAGAACAAATGTTGAAAATCGATGAACTTGACGAATGGCGGTCACATGTCAAGGAGAAATCGAGAGTTCACGATGTAAAACCAAAGCAACTCCATGACGAGCTTAAGGATGGAATGAACCACTTCAAGGTTGGGGACCAGGCACTGTTAGATGAAACGGACCCTCAAATTACCACTTCAGAGCTTAATGCGAATGGAGCAATTCCTTTTACGGTACTTAATGTTTTTCCATACGGTATAGTCGAGGTAAATCATTCTGAATTCCACACTTTTAAGGTAAATATCACTCGACTCAAACCTTATTTTAATAATAGAATTAACAGCGAGAAAGAGAAGTTTCGACTTCGCGAACCACTGTGACCGTGCAAATACGAGGTAAGTCGAGCTTAGACTTTAAATAAGCACTTCTTGGGAGGCAACCCAAGCATTAACATTCCTAATTTATTAATTTTATCTCATGATATTTTTTAAAATTAATTAATTTAAATATATATATGTTTTTTTTTAAAAAACCTACACGACCTGGACACACGGACGTGTCCTTAGCCATGTGGATTATATGACTTAGTTTTTAAATTTGAAGAAAATTGACAGAGAGTTACACGGTCTGGCGACACGGTCGTGTAACCCACATGGCCTAGACACACGGGCATGTCCTTGGCCGTGTGGATCCTGGGACTTAATTTTTCCAAAATTCAACAGAGACACGGCCTAAAATAGTCCACACGGGCTTGTGACATGGCCGTGTGGACACACGAGCGTGTCATAGGCCTTGTGAAACCTGGAGTTAAAATTTTCAATTTTAAAACAAGTCAGAGAGTTACACGGGCAAGCTATACGGGCGTATGGGAGCTCACACAAGCGTGGGAGAATCAAAGGAGATTGCACACGGCCTGGACACGCAGGCGTGTCCGAGGCCTTGTGAAGATTGGCTTTCATTTTTAATCGACACGGGCTGAATAGGAGACCACACGAGCGTGTGACATGGTCATATGGCCCAACACGGGCCTCACACGACCGTGTCTCCCTTTTAAACCCCTAATTCCTTTTTAATTTTTACTTTTTATTTTTTCTTCTACTCTCCAACCCTAGTCGCTGCAACACCTTCCCCCTTTTCCACCGTCCGACCATCAGGCTCGTCCAACTGTCGATCCACCAGCCCGACTCCCCTCTCTCTTTTCTTTCTCTTTTTCCATTTCCCAAGCCCTCACCGCGGCATCCTGTTTTCCTTCATACCCCTCTCCTCCCTTCCGTCTCCCTCACCCGACCGAACAGCACCCCAAACAACCAACCACGCCACGCCCCTCCATCATCTCTCCCTCGCTCACCCTTTACATCCGAAACCTCTCTCATTCGACCCTTTTTTTCCGCTTTCTTTCCCCATTGAACAACCACTCCGCCTTTCCTTTTTCCCCAACCAATCCCAACCCTCACAGCTCCTCCCTCTCCTTCGACCGACCGTTCCCCTCCCTCGTACCACCACTGCGTAACCCACCGACCACCGCCCGACATTAGTTAGTTTTCCCCTTTTGCCCCTTTAATTTCCTTAATTATTATAATTATTATTATTCTAATTATTTATTTATTACTGTTTTAATTTACTTTGTTTATTTTTATTAATTTTATTACTAATTTATTGCTTATTATTATTGTTGTTGTTGCTTTCTTGATTTATTCATTCTTGGTTAGTTCAGTTATTTACTGCTAATTCTATGTCTATTTTAGTTTTGCCCATAATCAGTATTTTGCATTTATTTTGTTTGGTCATTGTCCTTTCGATTTTATTCAAATTCTACTTGCCTATTCATTTTTATATATTGATCAGTTATCTAGTTTTCTACTGAATAGTAACATTCTGCTTATAATTCGATTTTCTGTTTAGTCTAATTGTTGAGCTGAACTTGGATGTTTCTTTCTTATTCACTTGCCTATAATGTTGATTCGTAAAATTAAATTTTGTGATTGTTTTCTTCCAGGTACACCCTAACGAATACACGAGGCAAGTCCAAGACCACAGTCCCAACTTCGAAAAAGCGAAAGGGCCCCGGCGGGACTTCCTCCTCGAGCACTTCAGCTGAGGCCCACCACATTTTTCTTTGATTCTCAACACGCCCCTAGGAGGATTTATATCAGCTCCTTCGAGCATGTCCACTCAAACTAGGCCGCTGCATTGATTGCACCGCGTTGGAGCAGGTCTGCCTCGCTGATGACATGCGTGCCATTATCGCCACTACTCCGTGGGATAGATTATTTGCCATCATCGAGCCCACCTACATGGAGCCGACCTTTGATTTTTGCTCAACGTTTCTGGTACAGCAGGTCATGACAGTTCATGACGAGCCTAGCACCATCAATTTTTGACTAGGCGGTTTGGTACGCCACATGAGCGTCCTCGAGTTCACTGTTGCCATGGGACTCTATACGGAGGAATTTATGAGCGTCGAGGACTTCCTTAGACTTCATAGGCACATCCATCACTCACCATCGCGTTGTTGGACCGATCTTACAACGAGCCAAACACCATATGACATGAGTCACTCGAAGGTGACTTCTCTCTCTCCGACCTTACGGTACATTCACGCACTCTTAGCTCACACTTTGACAGGTCGGAGAGAGAGCACCAGAGTCTTTAGCACTCACGACGCTTACTTTTTATGGAGCATGGCTACCGACCATATCATTGATTCAGCGTACTTCATCGCTCTATCCTTCCGCCATCAGACTGACCGCCACAGGAAGGGCCCCATCTGTTTAGGCCCTTACGTGACTAACCTCGCTCGACACTTCGGTCTCCTCGACACACCTTAACAGTCCTTTACACTCACACTAGTCGGCTAGATGTCCTTATAAGGAATCTCGAGCGTGATACACATGACGATGATCGAGTGGTGTCATGGAGTGGACCCCCTTCAATACCGATTTTTTCATTCTGGCACTCGGAATAAACCCTAGAACTTCACTGATGATGTTCCTCCCTATCATGAGGACCCACCACAAACTCCACCTTCGAGTCACTAACCTGTTCCTTCTGCTACTAGCTTCCGAGGAGTATCCACCGAGGAGTTCACTAGCTTTCATCAGTACTGCGCTCAGAGGTTCGACATATTGATGTGACATTGCAACAAATTTCTCAGCATTTACATATTGCTCCTCCAGCGCCGACGACTCATGATGCTGATGCGTCTGATGATGAGGATCATTGAGTCCATTTATCATTTTTTTATTTTTAGTTTTCTTTCTATTTTTATATTTATTGTTATGTTTTTAGACTTCTTTTTTTTTATATTTTGAACTATATTTTTAATTATTATGGTTTTTTCTAATCAAGTAACCCTTTAATCTTTTTCAGCATTATGTTTATTTTCTTATCAGTTACTCAGAATCATGCCCTACACCTACATTTATCTACAATTCCACTTTTCACTATCTTGGGCATTTCACCCAATATTCAATGAAGTTTCAATTCTCTCCCTCTCTTCTGATAGTTTTGTTTCTACTGTGATTATCTATTTTTGTATATTGAGGACAATGTACATCTTAAGTGTGGGGAGGTTATTTATATGATTATTTGATAATCCATGAATTATGCCTTGTGTTTAAGTAATTTTCTCATATTACTATTAGAATGAATTATTATCGATTTGTGATTATCATTGATATGTTTTAGATTAAATTCATAGATATTTGTGCATTAATTGTTTAAACTTTAAGACATGAGAGAACCGAGCATGATAAGTCTATTTTTAGAATTAAAAATTTGTTAGATTGTTTCCCTAAATTGAAGTATTACCTTGAAATTTGAGATTCGCAAGATTGACATCAAAAACCATAATTTTTGTGAGATTTTGAGCCTTTAGAGCATACATTTTTCTTGCTCACTTTATTATTGGTTATGAGTGTATCAATATTGATTAGTTATTCTATAACTTGCTTCAGATATGCATGTCGAGACCACACCTTTGATTTGATATACTGAGATGATAAAGGCACTTAGGTTTTAACCCACTTATCCCATAAAAAACCTACCTTCATAATTAACCCTTAGTGAACCCTTTTGAGCCTAAAACACCATTCTTGGTTTACCGATTAATGTTAACCCATAACTCAATTTTTATTCGTTGAGAATTCTTTCCATTTTATTGACTCCCTTTTTGTTGAGATTTGATTTGAGTAGTTTCCTAGCTATGTTTTTTTGCTTTATTTGATGAGTTATTTCTTATTGTTCTAAAAAAAATACAAACAAAAAAAATATAAAAAAATTAAAAAATTGTATACATGTACGTTTATAGTTATTGATTATTATGTGTTCCATGTTGATTGAGCTTGAATAGTCATATTCATATTTTGAGAAGAAGCTCGTGTTATTCTTAAATAATTTCGATTGATGTAATTCAACATTTGTTTATTTTTCTAGTTTGGTAATTTATCACTTCGATCTCGATTCTAACATTCTTTTTCGGCCTTTATCCATACCTTTAACCCAAACCCCAGTACAACCCCTTAAAGACCTTTTGATTTGTGTATCATCTCATTTTATAGTGGTGCATACTTGATTTTCATGCAAGCCTATAGTAATGACTTTTCATGTTTGACTTTTGAGTACTTAACTTTTGAACCTTAAACACTTTGAGTGCTTTGAGTGAAT
Source organism: Gossypium australe (assembly GCA_005393395.2). NCBI lineage: Eukaryota > Viridiplantae > Streptophyta > Magnoliopsida > Malvales > Malvaceae > Gossypium > Gossypium australe. The sequence goes on from CM016620.1 coordinate 99,185,819, forward strand.
CTTTAGTGATGATGTCAATTCTTGTCAGTTTTGAATTAAAGGTAATTACTTAGATAAAGGGAAATACCTATGTTTTCATGCTTTAAAAATGTGTGACTTGGAATATTTGAATCTTTTGTGCTCTTTTAGTTGAACTATCAATGTGTGATTATTTTTGAATTATGATAAAACATTATTGATGAGAATTATGAATTGAGAAAGTTTAATTTTAATTGTGAGTTGAGGATTTTGCTTGAGGACAAGCAAACGCTTAAGTGTGGGGATATTTGATAAACCATAAAAGTAACATGTTTTTGTGTGATTTATTATATAATTTAGTGAAACTGATGCTCCTAATCCTTTAATTTCATGTTTCTATACTTAGGTGAGTATAGGAAAGTGAAAGGAGCAAAAAAAAAAGGGTCAAAATCGGACAAAACGAGCTAATTTTAGGTACCACACGACTTGGGCATTCCCACACAGGATGAGCACACGCCCGTGTGAGCCACACAAGTTGGACACACGCCCATGTATCAGTGTAACACCCCTAACCCGTATCCGACGTTGGATTAGGGTTACAGGCATTACAGACTCAACTTAGATCATTATAGTCATGCATCACTAAATTTTATACAAATTTGAAATAGATTAAAAACATGCTTTAACATTCCAAGTCATTTGAATCGTCAACCAGATGTTAATCAAATGTCACTTATTCATTTCACATGCATACGCAATTACATGACTCGCCATAATTTCTCAAATCACGCTATGGTATATTATGTATATATCCATACACATATAAAAAAAACGTTAATCTAAGTCATGTATATGTAACATCGACCAACTCCATAATTTCTTTTTTATTTTTCTTTACACTCATTTAACCAACAACATTGAATACCTACGGTCACAAGGATCATCCTTAGCCCACCGAATATATGAACTACTATATTTACTGAATTTCATGCATACCATAAACCCTTCATTCACATACTCGGATCTCGAATGAATACTTCACACTTATATGCATAACATAATATTTCGCATACTTCACCGAATTTCAAATAAACATTTTCTATCTACAAGTCTTACTATATACGTACTCAACTAAACTTTAAACCATCAGAAACACTTAACTTAGTTTATACCTTCTAAAATCATTATCTTAGACCGATTATCTTTTAACCACAAAACTACAATATACTTATCATAAGTATAAGTACTATAGCCGAATATAAACTAACCTCATATCCATACCACCATTTGCATCAACAACGACATATAAATATACTCCAATCGATCATTAACCAAGCATGCATTAATACCATATTGACAAGAAATATAAGCCATATTCGTATGGCCATAATACATATATTGTCCAAGTACTCAACTTAAACAAAGACATGAAACACCCTATACATGCCTTTATCAAAATAAAACCAAGCTATAGATGTACCAAAAGGTTGATAGTGCGGTAGACTTGCTGACGGATTATTTCCCGAGCTCGTAGCTTGACCCAAAATCTAAAAAAAACATAACATCAAACACACTCAAGGTAAGCTTGTTAGCTTAGTAAGTCTTAAGCAATGATTTAAAACAGTTCACAACTGAAAGCATTTATGTCTTACACATAAGCTCAATATAACAAAATTTTCATACTTAAATTACTTGTAACTTTAACTTCTATACCTAGAATATCAATTGCCGATTACATACATAGGTGATTACATAAATAATTGAATGAATATACTTATAAGAACCCATCTTAATCATACTCAAACTTTCGCATTTCCAAGCATCCATATGGCAAACTACTTTGCTTATACATATAAATGTCACAACCAAGTACATGAAATATTTACCTTCCATTAATTTATTTGCTCATTATCATAGTACGCATACATGAATTTCATACCTCATTGCCGAATTAAGACTTTCACTTTCAAGCATCGAATTTACTAGATTCATTTCATGATCTCATTACTTTATAAATGAATTTCAAAGTTTAACACTCACTGGTATATCACCTGCTAAGCCTTAACTGAACTTCACATACTGGCCCTAGGCCTACGAAACTCAAAGTCCGTAACTTAAAACACCGGCATTAAGCCTGTTAGGCAATAAGGCCGAATATGTCACCGGCACGAGGCCTGCTAGGCAATAAGCTCGAATATGTCACCAGCACGAGGCCTGCTAGGCAATAAGCCCGAACTGTTTATCAAATCAATTCATCAACCTACATTTCTTACACATACATCACTATCAATTCATATTCACAAAACCAATTCACTTGTCAAACCAAATATACTAATTCATATTATCTTGCAAAACATAATCATCCCAATATAGAACATTCACATTCGGTTAACACCTATCTCTTACTCAATTTAATCAATTAATTTCATTTCACCCTTTCGTAATTATTCCTTTAATGAACTTTAACTTAAGAACTTACCTCGACTGTCGATAGACCGTGTAAATCGGCTATTCGATAACCTTCGTCTTTCCCCGATCCAATTCCGTTTTTCTTTGTTCTTGATCTAAACACATTCAAATTTAGCTCATTCAAGTACATTTCATTTCAATTTAGTCCCGAAACACATAAATATGCAAATTACTATTTTACCCATAAGGTTTCACATTTTTACCATTTAGTCCTAATTGTACAAAACACAAAATACACATAATTTGCACTTAATTCTTTAGGGCCGAATCTTCCATACATCCATACCAAGGCATACATTTCATTTATTTTGCAAATAAACTCCTCTAAAATTTTGTTTTTACAATTTAGTCCAAAATACTCAAATTTACTAAAATTTCCAATTCAAAATATACTAATCTTTAACATATTATTTACATAAAATCATAAAACATCAAAAGTCACAAGAACATAGCAAGGGCCGAACATCATACATGCTTATTTTAAAAAATTTTAACATGGGTCAACAATAGTTCGAAGCAACGATCTAAAAAACATAAAAATTATCGAAAACCGACTAAAAACTCACCTTGAATTTTAGCTTCAAAGTGCCGAAATTTTAAAGGAATAAAACCATTCTTCTCATGCAAAGGTTCGGCCAAGAACAAATGGATGATAATAGCAATTTTTTTTGTTTTATTTTAACATATATTAAGTTATTTCTAAATTACTTAACTAACCTTAAAATTAAAATAACCAAATAATATAACTTAAGGACAAACTTGTCCATGGCCGGCCACTAATTCATAAAATGGGTTATTTACCCTTTTTATACTTCATATAATAAAGTCATGATCAAATTAGCACATTTCACTTTAGTATGCCACTTTTACACTTTTCGCGATTAAGTCCTTTTAATCAAATTAAGCACTTAAACGATAAAATTTTTCTACGAAACTTTCACATATATTAATTCACACATAATGGGCACAGAATATAATATTTAAAAATATTTCAGACTCGGATTCGTGGTCCCAAAACCACCGTTCCAATTAGGGTCAAATTCGGACAGTTACAACTCTCCCCCTTAGGGATTTTCGTCCCCGAAAATCTTACCATTAAACAAAGTCGGATGTTGTTGCCTCATTGAATCTTCAGGCTCCCACGTAGCCTCTTCAACTCCGTGCCTTTTCCATAGTACTTTCACTAATGGAATCCTCTTGTTTCTCAACTCTTTTATTTCCCAAGCTAAGATACGGATCAGTTCTTCATCATATGTCATATCAGATTGAATTTCAACCTCTGACGGAGTGATCACATGTGACGGATCTGATCTGTATCTGCGAATCATCGAAACGTGAAATACATTGTGTATCTTTTCCAATTCAGAGGGCAACTTTAATCTATAAGAAATAGGCCCAATACGTTCGATGATCTCATACGGTCCGATGAACCTCGGACTTAGTTTGCCTTTTCGACCAAATCGAAGTACTTTCTTCCACGGAGAAACTTTCAGAAACACTTGATCTCCGACTTGAAATTCAACATCTTTACGTTTTAAATCAGCATAAGATTTTTGTCGGTCTGAGGCAGTTTCCAAAGTATCTCTGATCACAGCCACTTTTTGTTCAGTTTCTTTGATCAAATCAACCCCGTGTATTTTGTTTTCACTGAGCTCAGTCCAATACAACGGTGTTCGACATTTGCGACCGTACAAAGCTTCGTAGGGCGCCATTTTGATACTAGATTGAAAGCTATTATTATAAGCAAATTCAATCAAAGGTAGGTATCATTCCCACGTACCTTCAAACTCGAGAACGCAACATCTCAACATGTCCTCAAGTATCTGAATAGTTCTCTCGGATTGACCGTCTGTCTGCGGATGAAAGGCTGTACAAAAATGAAGTTTAGTACCTAAAGCATCTTGCAACTTCTTCCAAAACCGTGATGTGAATCTCGGGTCTCTGTCTGAAACAATGGAATTCGGTACACCATGCAACCTCACAATCTGTGATACATACAATTCAGCAAGTTTGTCGAGCGAATAGTTCATACGAACTGGTACAAAATGAGCTGACTTGGTCAGTCTATCTACTATAACCCAGACTGCGTCTTTCTTGCTTGGTGTTGTAGGAAAACCGGATACAAAATCCATAGTGACTCTATCCCATTTCCATTCAGGTATCAAAATCGGTTGAAGTAACCCGAAAGGCACTTGATGCTCAGCTTTTACTTGCTGACAAACTAAGCATTTCGAAACAAATTCAGATATATCTCGTTTCATGCCCGGCCACCAATAGAACTGTTTCAAATCATTATACATCTTTGTGCTACCCGGATGTATCGACATTTGACTATTATGAGCTTCATCCAATACCATCTGAATCAAGTTAGCATTTCTTGGTACACTCAATCGGCCTTTATAGTTCAAACAGTCATTTTATCAATTCGAAACTCTGACTCTGTATCATTTTCACACTGTGCTCGTCTAGTAGTCATATCTTTGTCAACTTTCTGTGCATCGCTAATTTGCTGAATAAACAACGGTCTAGCCTTCATCTCAGCTATGATCGAACCATCACCAGACATAACCATATGTGCATTCAACGCACGAAGAGCAAATAATGATTTTCGACTTAGTGCATCTGCAACAACGTTAGCTTTTCCTGGATAATAGTCAATTACCAATTCGTAATCTTTTAGCAATTCCAACCATCTGCACTGTCTTAAATTCAGGTCTTTTTGAGTCATCAAATACTTCGGACTTTTGTGATCCGAGTAAACATGACATTTCTTGCCGAATAAGTAATGACGCCAAATCTTCAGTGCGAACACAATGGCTGCAAGCTCTAAATCATGCGTCGGGTAATTTCTTTCATGCGGCTTCAATTGTCTCGAAGCATAGGCTACTACTTTGCCTTCCTGCATCAATACGCAGCCCAAACCACTTAAAGAAGCATCAGAATACACAACAAATTCTTTACCCGATTCAGGCTGAGCTAACACTGGAGCTTCTGTCAAAAGGGCTTTCAACTGATCGAAACTTTTCTGACACTTTTTCGACCACTCGAACTTGACATCTTTCTGTAGTAGCTTTGTCAAAGGTGTAGCTATCATAGAAAAACCTTTCACAAACCGTCTGTAGTAGCCCGCAAGTCCCAAAAAACTTTGAATTTCGGAAACATTCTTGGGTGGCTTCCAATCAAGTATAGCCGATATTTTGCTTGGATCCACCCGAATACCTGACGTCGAAACAACATGACCTCAGGAAGCTGGCTTCCTTCATCCAGAACTCACACTTACCAAACTTTGCATACAATTGTTGATCTCGCAAAGTTTGTAGCACTAATCTCAAATGCTCGGCATGCTTGATTTCATCCTTGGAATAGATCAGTATATCATCAATAAACACTACTACAAATAAATGTCCATACCTTGTTCGGAATGCAGTCTTAGGCACATCAGAATCTCTGACTCGCAGTTGATAATAACCCGATCTCAGATCAATCTTTGAAAACACTGAAGCCCCTTTCAACTGATCAAACAAGTCATCAATCCGAGGTAACGGGTACTTATTCTTTATTGTCACTTTATTTAGCTGTCGATAGTCAATACACATTCACATAGTCCCGTCTTTCTTTTTTACAAACAAAACTGGTGCACCCCAAGGAGAGAAACTCGGTCGTGTAAAGCCCCTATCTATCAACTCTTCCAACTGTGCTTTCAACTCTTTCAACTCAGTAGGTGCCATCCGGTACGGAGCTATCGAAATCGGAGTTGTCTCCGGTACTAATTCAATGCCAAACTCAATTTCTCGGACTGGCGACAAACCCGGTAATTCTTCGAGAAACACATCTGAATATTCACACACAACTGGTACCGATTCAATCTGCTTTTCGGACACTTTATTATCCAACACATAAGCCAAGTAAGCTTCACCTCCTTTTCTCACATACTTTCGAGCTAACATTGAGGATATAACGGTAGGCAACCCGCTCAAATCATTAGATTCAACCCGTATGATTTCTCCATTCTGGCATCTCAAATTAATAATCTTCCTTTTGCAATTCACCACTGCATCATGCAAAGTTAACCAGTCCATTCCCAAAATTATATCAAACTCGTCGAAGGGCAACAACATTAAATCAGCTGGGAAACAGGAATCCTGAATCATCAACGGGCAACTTTTACACACTCTATCAACAAGTACATAGCGACCCAAAGGGTTGGACACACGGATCACAAACTCAGTAGACTCAACAGGTAGAGTCTTACTGGATACTAAAGTTTCATAAACATATGAATGAGTCGAACCAGGATCAATCAATGCAATCACAGTAGTATCATAAAGTGTGAAAGTACCGGTAATGACATCTGGGGAAGAAGCATCCTCTCTGGCTCGTATAGCATAAGCTCTAGCTGGAGCTCTAGCCTCTGATCGAACTGCAGTGTCCTTCGTCCCTCTTTGACTGCCACCTACATTGCTGATGTCTGGGTGGTCTACCCCGTGCCGGTGTGCTGTTCGGTTTAGTGTTTTGAACTGTATTTTGCTCGACTAGAATCGGGCACTCTAGAATAAAATGATCTGACGATCCACATTTAAAGCAAGACCGATCATGAAATCTACAACTACCAGAATGCCATTTCCCACAATGTTTGCACTCAATCCGGTTCTGCAGAACATTACCAACACTAGCCATCAAAGTGGCTCGGGAATTCACTGGAGGTCGATCACGTCTAGGTAAGTCTAAAGTAGCTTTATGTGGGCTGAAGTCATCTCTGAATTTCTTAGGCACTGAATGGAAAGTCTTACTCGATGATCTTTTACGAGTGTCTCTAGCTTCAATTTCAGCCTTTCTTTTCTCCTTTCCGAGCTCTTCAGCTTTGCAAGCTCGCTCGACTAGTGTCACAAACTCTTTGATTTCAAGAATGCCAACAAGCAACTTTATATCTTCATTCAAACCGTCTTCGAACCTTTTGCACATAATGGCTTCAGTTGATATACACTCTCGGGCATATAGGCTCAATCTAACGAATTTCCGCTCATATTCAGTCACGGTCATTCACCCCTATTTCAGTTCAAGAAATTCCTTACGTTTCTGGTCGATGAACCTATGGCTGATATATTTCTTGCGAAATTCATTCCGGAAGAAATCCCACGTCACTTTTTCTTTCGGAACCACTGATACTAGTGTATTCCACCAGTGATATGCAGTGTCCTGAAGTAAAGATATAGCACACTTCAGGCATTCGTCTGGAGTACAAGATAGCTCATCAAGTACCCGAATAGTGTTATCAAGCCACATTTCGGCTCGCTCTGCGTCATCATTATCATTGGCCTTGAATTCTTCGACCCCAAATTTCCTGATTTTATCAACTAGAGGCCTACTAGATCTCATCGGATCTATCATCGGGGGTGCTGAAGGTACCGGAGTTGGATTATTCGGGGGTGGAGGTTGTTGCACAGCCAGGTTAGCCTGAATAAACTAGGTAAACCACTCGTTCATCATCTAATAGAAGGCTTGTTTAGCCTCCCCCTCGTGGCTACCCGAAACTGGTCGAGAGTCTACCAGCACTGATTCGCGTGCACGGTCAGGTGCTACACTCTCTACATCATCCGCTACGGCTCTATCAGGATCAGTGTCCATTTACTATATAAAACACAGTTCGGAATGTCAGAAGTCAGCACACTATCAAATATATGACAAAGGCATGTATAGCTAGACTCACACGTGCTACGGTAGTCCTAGAATCGACTAAACCGTAAGCTCTGATACTAATAAAATGTAACACCCCTAACCCGTATCCGACGTCGGATTAGGGTTACAGGCATTACAGACTCAACTTAGATCATTATAGCCATGCATCACTAAATTTTATACAAATTTGAAATAGATTAAAAACATGCTTTAACATTCCAAGTCATTTGAATCGTCAACCAGATGTTAATCAAATGTCACTTATTCATTTCACATGCATACGCAATTACATGACTCGCCATAATTTCTCAAATCATGCTATGGTATATTATGTATATATCCATACACATATAAAAAAATGTTAATCTAAGTCATGTATATGTAACATCGACCAACTCTATAATTTCTTTTTTGTTTTTCTTTACACTCATTTAACCAACAACATTGAATACCTACGGTCACAAGGATCATCCTTAGCCCACCGAATATATGAACTACTATATTTACTGAATTTCATGCATACCATAAACCCTTCATTCACATACTCGGATCTCAAATGAATACTTCACACTTATATGCATAACATAATATTTCGCATACTTCACCGAATTTCAAATAAACATTTTCTATCTACAAGTCTTACTATATACGTACTCAACTAAACTTTAAACCATCAGAAACACTTAACTTAGTTTATACCTTCTAAAATCATTATCTTAGACCGATTATCTTTTAACCACAAAACTACAATATACTTATCATAAGTATAAGTACTATAGCCGAATATAATCTAACCTCATATCCATACCACCATTTGCATCAACAACGACATATAAATATACTCCAATCGATCATTAACCAAGCATGCATTAATACCATATTGACAAGAAATTCAAGCCATATTCGTATGGCCATAATACATATATTGTCCAAGTACTCAACTTAAACAAAGACATGAAACATCCTATACATGCCTTTATCAAAATAAAACCAAGCTATAGATGTACCAAAAGGTTGATAGTGCGGTAGACTTGCTGACGGATTATTTCCCGAGCTCGTAGCTTGACCCAAAATCTAAAAAAAACATAACATCAAACACACTCAAGGTAAGCTTGTTAGCTTAGTAAGTCTTAAGCGATGATTTAAAACAGTTCACAACTGAAAGCATTTATGTCTTACACATAAGCTCAATATAACAAAATTTTCATACTTAAATTACTTGTAACTTTAACTTCTATACCTAGAATATCAATTGCCGATTACATACATAGGTGATTACATAAATAATTAAATGAATATACTTATAAGAACCCATCTTAATCATACTCAAACTTTCGCATTTCCAAGCATCCATATGGCAAACTACTTTGCTTATACATATAAATGTCACAACCAAGTACGTGAAATATTTACCTTCCATTAATTTATTTGCTCATTATCATAGTACGCATACATGAATTTCATACCTCATTGCCGAATTAAGACTTTCACTTTCAAGGATCGAATTTACTAGATTCATTTCATGATCTCATTACTTTATAAATGAATTTCAAAGTTTAACACTCACTGGTATATCACCTGCTAAGCCTTAACTGAACTTCACATACTGGCCCTAGGCCTACGAAACTCAAAGTCCGTAACTTAAAACACCGGCATTAAGCCTGCTAGGCAATAAGCCCGAATATGTCACCGGCACTAGGCCTGCTAGGCAATAAGGCTGAATATGTCACCGGCATGAGGCCTGCTAGGCAATAAGCCCGAATATGTCACCGGCACGAGGCCTGCTAGGCAATAAGTCTGAACTGTTTATCAAATCAATTCATCAACTTACATTTCTTACACATACATCACTATCAATTCATATTCACAAAACCAATTCACTTGTCAAACCAAATATACTAATTCATATTATCTTGCAAAACATAATCATCCTAATATAGAATATTCACATTCGGTTAACACCTATCTCTTACTCAATTTAATCAATTAATTTCATTTCACCCTTTCGTAATTATTCCTTTAATGAACTTTTAACTTAAGAACTTACCTCGACTGTCGATAGACCGTGTAAATCGGCTATTCGATAACCTTCGTCTTTCCCTGATCCAATTCCATTTTTCTTTGTTCTTGATCTAAACACATTCAAATTTAGCTCATTCAAATACATTTCATTTTAATTTAGTCCCGAAACACATAAATATGCAAATTACTATTTTACCCCTAAGGTTTCACATTTTTGCCATTTAGTCCTAATTGTACAAAACACAAAATACACATAATTTGCACTTAATTCTTTAGGGCCGAATCTTCCATACATCCATACCAAGGCATACATTTCATTTATTTTGCAAATAAACTCCTCTAAAATTTTGTTTTTACAATTTAGTCCAAAATACTCAAATTTACTAAAATTTCCAATTCAAAATATACTAATCTTTAACATATTATTTACATAAAATCATAAAACATCAAAAATCACAAGAACATAGCAAGGGTCGAACATCATACATGCTTATTTTAAAAAATTTTAACATGGGTCAGCAATAGTTCGAAGCAACGATCTAAAAAACGTAAAAATTATCGAAAACCGACTAAAAACTCACCTTGAATTTTAGCTTCAAAGTGCTGAAATTTTAAAGGAATAAAACCATTCTTCTCATGCAAAAGTTCGGCCAAGAACAAATGGATGATAATAGCTTTTTCTTTTGTTTTATTTTAACATATATTAAGTTATTTCTAAATTACTTAACTAACCTTAAAATTAAAATAACCAAATAATATAACTTAAGGACAAACTAGTCCATGGCCGGCCACTAATTCATAAAATGGGTTATTTACCCTTTTTATACTTCATATAATAAAGCCATGATCAAATTAGCACATTTCACTTTAGTATGCCACTTTTACACTTTACGTGATTAAGTCCTTTTAACAAATTAAGCACTTAAACGATAAAAGTTTTCTACGAAACTTTCACACATATTAATTCACACATAATGAGCACAGAATATAATATTTAAAAATATTTCAGACTCAGATTCTTGGTCCCGAAACCACCGTTCCGATTAGGGTCAAATTCGGACTGTTACAATCAGCCCGTGTCAATATCACTCCCAATTTCCCAAACACGCAAAAAAAGCTAATTTTTAGGGTTTCTGAGCATTTTAGAAGAGGACCTAAGGGGGCACGCAAAGTGGAACGAAGAATTTACTCGAAGAACACCAACTAGTTCAACTCATAAACAGGATTTCCTTCAAGATTAAAGATCTCCATTCAATTTCTCTAGAAGTTTTTTGGGTTTCTTTATGTTTTGTTGTTTTCCTAATTTTGAGATGTTTTCCTCCCAAATTATGAACTAAATTTCCTAGATACCTAGGGAAGATGAAACCATGATGGATCTTGTTATTTAATTTATGAATTACATGATAAATACTTGATTTCTTGATCTCAATTATGTGTAGTTATTCCATGTTTTAATGTTTTCAGGATATTAATTCATGATTGATGTGCTTATTTCAGTGGAGCAAAAGTCCTTGTTTAAGAGTAGATCTGGCATAATTGAGTGGAGTTGCATGCAATCCTAGAAATCGGATGACATAAATCTAACAGATTAGAGTCAAATCTAATAGGGGAATCCATAGATTGAGTTAATGCGACAATAGGGGTTTTAATTAGAAAGAGATTTCAATTAATAAACCTAGAGTCAGTTATTTTTACTCTCGAAAGAGATATTAATATAATTTAGGTATTTCTACGGATCAAGGCAAGTGAATAAATAATTTAATTCAGATTTAGAATAATAAGTGAAGTCTAGGTGGATTCTTTCCTGGGTATTGTCTCTCTCATTGGTTCATTTGAATATTTTCTTACATAATTCTCTATTGCGTCTTAGTAATTAGTTTAGATAATTTTATATTAAAAACAATTCCTTCAATTTATCGGCTAAATAATAAAAAGATACTAATTACTAGTACTTTTAGTCCTCGTGGATACGATATTCCCGACTTACTATAACTATACTGCTATTCGATAGGTGCACTTGCCTTTGTCGTGATTTTAGTTAGTTAAGTGAATCATCATCAATTGTTTAATATCTTCCACAAAAATATTGTAATTTGGAATGATAATTTCACCAGGCACAACATTCCCCAATCACACTTATCAATAAGTGAGTTAGAATGAGCATCGTCATCATTTAAGTTCTCGCTAAATTCTTTAAAATAGGTCAATATTACCAAGTACTTACCTGTAACACCCCTAAACCATATCCGTCGCCGGACTAGGATTAAAGGCGTTACCAATCAGATCAGAAACGTTTACAGAAATGTCATACAATTGAATATTAACCTCAACCATTATGTCCCCTTAGTTGGTCATCGAGACCTAAAACATGCTATAAACCGGGTCAGGACTAAATCGGAACACATACAAAATTTCATAGAAATTTAAAACTTTTCTAAGTTTCAGGGGTTACACGCCCGTGTGGGCTGGCCATATGCCTCCCACGGCTGCGAGACACACCCGTGTGTCCTCCCCTGGTCGAAACTGACTTTTCTTCCACGGCCACTAAGCACGCCCGTGTACTCTGGCCGTGGTCGATCCTGTCAAAAATCACACGGCTACTAGGCACGTCCGTGTGCCAAGGCCGTGTACTCTTATGCTAGCTACTGACTTAGCCCCACGGTCACTAGGCACGCCCGTGTGCCACAACCGTGTGACATTATAGGCCATTTTCAAGGCCAAAATGCCACCCACTTGGGTCTTACCTACAAGCAATATTTACCAACACATTTCATGCATACTAGACAACCAAAATAACCATTCAATCTAAACATTCAATATCCATTTCAACCATGCCAACTTCCAAGACCAAAACATATGTATATCAAGTATAATTCGTCCAAATGCTTACCCAAAAACTTGACCAATTCATGTGCTTCAACCATACCAAAATATACTTCATATATCACATTCATTTAAACATAATACCAATACATAACTAGCCAAATCATATGGCTAAATTCACTTCATTTACAAATACAAAAGACTAGCCTATACATGTCATATCTAGCAAAATATATATCCAAAATGTACCATAAACAAGTTGAATAGTGTGATGACGATCCTTGACGGTCCCAGACCTTCAGTAGCTTTGACGACCTATAAAACAGAGAAAACGCACACACGGAGTAAGCTTTCCAAAAGCTTAGTAAGTCATAATACAAACAAACTTAGCATAGAAGGCATATATACTCATAGATACATTGGCACATCTAAATCGCTTAGCAAATTATCACATATATACTTTGGTCCATGTACTTGGCCATATTTGCCACATTCAACAATTCAAAAGTCTCATATATACAAAGCTCTTTCATGCTTACTATCACATCTCATATAGTTATCCAAATATACATAATCATCATAGTAAGATCACATAGGAACTTACCTTATATATATACTTAGTGTATGAATCAACGTACCTGAAACAGATTCACTATTTACATGGCCATTTCGTATCACAGACTTGCCCGTTGAATCGTAAGGAATCTAGTAGGATACTTAGAAAGCTCAGAATTGTAGTACAATGTCAACGTCCCAGACGAGGTCTTACATGTAATCAGATATCGACGCCACTGTCCAAGACAGGGTCTTACACGAATCAATACGATGCTGATGTCCTAGACATGGTCTTTCACGTAAAGGTCATATTGATGCTAACGTCTCAGACGTGGTCTTACACGTAACGCTCATATCGATGCCTACGTCTCAGACGAGGTCTTACACGAAATCTCAAATCAACGCCAACGTCCCAGACGTGGTCTTACATGATAAAAACAGAACAAATACCTATGTCATGACATAGCTAATCCTATCTATTCCTAGGTTTGTACGGGACTTCTCGGATATTGTCACTAAGTAATCCTTATCTCAAAATTCATGAATAGATCATATCATAAGTATTCATCGATAACAATAGTCATAAGAATACACATAATTCAATACGAATACGTTTATTTGCGTAATGACTTACCTCGGATTTGATTTAACAGAAACAAAAACGGCTACTCGGTTACTTTCGCTTTCCCACGATCTAAGTCTGTTTTCCTTGGTTCTTGATCTATACATATTCAGAATTACCTCTTTTATTCACTAATTTATTCAATTAAATCCAATGACACACATTTAGGGCTATTTACAAATCAACCCTAACATTTGCACAATTTATCAATTTAGTCCATTTTTCTCAAAACATCAAATTCATAAAATCATTACATACTCATGCTTAGCCGAATGTTCATACATCACATACAAGCCTATATTTTCCATCAAATTTGTAATTTAGTCCCTCAAATTTCTATTTTCTCAATTTAGCCCTAATTAGCTAAATTCATCAAAAATTCAAGAACAAATTATGTTCATCTAGCTCAAAACTTTCATTTAACAACTAAATTCATTACAAATCTCAACATAACATCAATGGCATATCACGCAAACACCATCAATACACAAAATTGAGACATGGGCTTGATAGTAGACTAAGCAACAATCTCAAAAACATAAAAATCATCAAAATCCAAAGCTAAAACTTACCTTAACTTTGCTTAA